>CM075688.1:74688255-77188255 GCA_037954015.1 Psophocarpus tetragonolobus | reverse complement strand
ACCCCAAAGAGGGAGCAAGGCACTCAAAACTAGGCAATGTGGAACTTAGGCCTAATTAGGATTAGGAGCACTAATCCCTCTTAGGCCCACTAAAAGTGGTGCCTAGCCTTAGGCTAGGGAGTGTCACGACCTAATCAAGGGGGTGTGGAAAGAGATCCACACTCCTTTGGGTTATTAGGCCTTTTACCTCCCTCACCTCCCTTCCTAAGCTAATTACACCCTGAACTCTAGAAACTAGAATAAATGGCCAAAATAAAAGTCCTAAAAGGGAATTAAAAGCTAATTAATATTTACAAGAAGAAAACTAAAGACTATGGCCTAAAATATCTATCTCCATCATGAGCTGGGGTCTTGATGAGTCTTTCCGGGCCAAGTCCTCTTCAATCCTCCTAGCTATTGCCCTTGTGAGAGGGCCTTTGGTAGGTAGGATTGCATCACCACCTCACTTCTTACCTCTCCACAAACCATTTCACCAAAGAAGAAAAGCTCTAGAAAAAGATCAAGGGAGGTATGCATTATTGACTATGGCCTAAATTCTAACATCTTAATCTCCATGAGAAGGCGAGGTCTTCTTCCCACTTGGATTAGTAACAAGTATGAATCCTTTGGGAACCCATATGTATTTCCCACTTGGAACTCCAATCCTCCTGATAAGGCAATTATAGGTAGTGTGTCCTTTGTGAAAATAGTAATGGTAAGAGATATGAGGTCTATAAGATTTTCTAGAATTCAAAGTCTTTCTGAAATCATTTTTCTTGGTGGTATTATGATATCCAAGGCCAACTTTTGAAGTTATGCCATGTTGTTTTCCCAAAAGAGCATCAAGGTTAGCACTCCCCATAGTGAACTTAGGAAGTGCTTTTGTAAGATAATTCACTTAACCTTCAAGCACTTTGCAGTTAGCACAACTAAAGGATGAGGCATAATTTCAATGAGAAATGATTTTTAATTTCAAATTTTCATCTTTTAAAACTTCTATTTCTTTTTGCAAGTCATTTATACTAGCTTCACACACCTTGATCTGCTTGTTGAAACCAATATTGAGGCGACTTATTCTCTTAGCCTCACTATGCAATTCAACAAAAGCTTCTTAGAGTTGGCCATAACCATAATTATAAGAAGAGTGAAAATCAACAAGTGAAGTGGTTGAGGCATTGTCTTCCCAAGCAATGTAAGCCTTATTCATCTTATTCCTCCTGAATTTTGGTCTAAGCTCTTCATTATTCTATTTTCTGGTTAGGGAAGGCCAATAAACTTTCATGTGACCTGTCTTACCACATTTAAAGCAAGTTAACTTTGGAGGAGTTGTAATCCCCTTCTTCTTCATGAACCTTTTGGATTTTCTTACCATGAGACTCATGTCCTCAGATTCTGAAGATTCACTCTTAGTGCTTTCATCACCACTTGACTATTCATGCTTTTGCCTTTCTTTTCCTTCTATTCTTCTTCTACCATTCTAGCCATATCCATCTCATACTCCCTGAGTTTTCCAAAGAGCTCAACATTTTTCATGGTAGCTAGGTTCTTTGATTCTGTGATTGCTGTCACGGTGGGTTGCCATTTGCAATGA
Organism: Psophocarpus tetragonolobus; assembly: GCA_037954015.1. Taxonomy (NCBI): domain Eukaryota; kingdom Viridiplantae; phylum Streptophyta; class Magnoliopsida; order Fabales; family Fabaceae; genus Psophocarpus; species Psophocarpus tetragonolobus. The sequence goes on along the minus strand of CM075688.1, from coordinate 77,186,685 downwards.
GAGATTTTTAGTATCTTCACATTTAGCTCTTCTCCCTTAAACAACTTTCCAAGTCCTTTCAGATGATTGATTATGTGTGTAAACCTTTTATGTACATCCACGATTGTTTCACCTTGATCCATACAAAAGATTTCATACTCTTGGATCAAGGTATTCTTTTTAGCCCCTCTTACTTTAGGTGTACCTTCATGGGTGACTTGGATTAGATCCAACGCTTCCTTAGTTGTATTGCATGGTGATACCTTGAAAAACTCCTCACTATTCAAAGTAGAGTGTATAATATTTAAGGCTTTTGAATCATTCTCAGCACGTTTTATTTCATCAGTGGTCCACAATTTATATGGTTTTTCAACTACTTGATTTTCAACCATATATGTAGGAATTTTATAATCAGTTACAACAGCTTGCCATATGCCTCTACTTATAGGCTCTATAAAAGTTCTCATTCTTACTTTCCAAAAAGCATAATTTTCACCAATGAATAACGATGGTCTGTTAATAGAGGCACTGATGCAATCCTACCTATCAAGGGCCCTCTCACTAGGGCAATGGCTAGGAGGATTGAAGAGGACTTGGCTTGGAAAGACTCATCAAGACCCCAGCTCATGATGGAGATAGATATTTTAGGCCATAGTCCTTATTTTTCCTCTTGTACATATTAATTAGCTTTTAATTCCCTTTTAGGCCTTGTATTTTGGCCATTTATTTTAGTTTCTAGAGTTTAGGGTGTAATTAGCTTAGAAAGGGAGGTGAGGGGAGTAAAGGGCCTAATAACCCAAAGGAGTGTGGATCTCTTTCCACACCCCCTTGATTAGGCCGTGACACTCCCTAGCTTAAGGCTAGGCACCACTTTTAGTGGGCCTAAGAGGGATTAGTGCTCCTAATCCTAATTAGGCCCAAGTCCCACATTGCCTAGTTTTGAGTGCCTTGCTCCTTCTTTGGGCTATAAATACACCTAGTCTCTCTTGTACAAATCACATTTGATTGAATGAAGTAAGACTCTTTTTTAGCAATTTATTCTTGAGTGTCATTGAGAATCCTCTCTCTTGAGGAATCTCTCCCTTAAAGTTTTTATCAATGGACCTCTCCCTTGTGGCAAGCAACATAAAATTTTTGACTCATCTTTCTCCTAGAAAGTGGCATCAACCCTCTGCCATTTCTAACCTCTCCATCCTCCATTTTCTTAGAGGAAGGAACCTTGGTTGAAGAGACCAAGGGAGTGCATCATTTGGTATCATGAGCCATCTTTATGAAGGTTCATTTTCTCCTCCTTCTCCTTAGTTTATGCGTTTTTCTTTAGTTTTTTTTTCCTACAGTTTTTATACTTTATTGCTTGCTTCCTTTATTGTCATTTAAATTCCTTATTGTCTTGAAGTTTATGTTTTAGTTCTTGCAATTTTTATTTCCATATCTTTATTGCTTTCTAGATTCAATTTATTTTGTTCATTTCTATTTGCTTTCTAGATTCAATTTATTTTGTTCATTTCTATTGAATCTTTGTGTGTTTCCTTTAGGTTTGTTTCTTTAAATTTCTGCCCATCTTTTTAATTTTTTCTTATTCTAGTGCTTACCCTAAGAGGATCATAGTAATGACTTCACAAAATTTGTGAAGGAAGCCACACAATTGTGGTTTTGATCCTTGGATGCACTTTTGCTTCTTTCATTTAGAGTTCTTGCATTGTAATTCTATTTTCCTGCACCTATTTCTCTATTTTTTCCAGCCCCTATTTCTCTATTTTTGTGTCACATTCTTGGTCATTTTGAGTTATTTATTTTCAGCTACAAAAACCCAATCAATGGTTATCCAAGATCTCAATAAAATTCAGAATTAAAGAGTGTAGGGGAGAGAGAAATTGCATAGTGGTTTATACTGATTCGGTCAACCTAACCTACATCTAGTTTTCAAACTTAGCCTTCCGCTAATCTTCTTTCCACTAAAATCACAGTACATGCACACCACACATACAAATTTGACACCCAAAAAGATTCAAACCACACAAGAAGAGGCTTCCTCTTGCACCCACAAGAGTTTGCTAAATTGTGACACCCCACCACTCAACACCTCACTCACCCCATTGCAAGATTTCACAACAATCTCAAGCACACCTTAAGAGATTGTCAAAGATTTTGCAAAAGTAGAAAAGAGAGTATAGAACAATATCACCTATAGTGATGAATACCCAGCAAGATAGATCAAATCTTAATGTAGTATCAGCGTTGAATATTGAATTTCTTGTACCTTCAAATCATAAAAAATGGGTATAGTTCTTGGAGAGAATTTGGGTAAAACATTTAAGAGTAGCAAGCATTCAATGGACCTTTCGAAAGTTAGCTAAAATCAGTTTTGAAAAATGCTTTTTTATGATTTTTGAATCAGGGTAATCAATTACCTACTTGATTACCAATATCTTGCTCATAACTGGTCCAAAATGCATGTTCTCTGGAATAATCGATTATTATTTTCAAGTAATTGATTACTCCGGAGAGCGGTAATCTCAATACCCAAAATTTCTCAAAGGGTAATCGATTATCATAATTGATTACCTTACCATAGTTTTCACTTTTGAGAATTTTCAGCACTTTCCAACCTATGTAATCTGTTTCTAAACTCCCCAAACACATTCTCAAGCCTATTTAATCACACAATACAAGTACCATACCTATCAAACATGTTTGGTACTGTAAAATTAATTAAAGAAACACCAAGAAGTAAAACCAAAACCAAAACACCAAAAGGGATACTCCATGCTTTCCAAAGCCTTTGGTTCCAACATTTTGAGATTATGCTTTGATCTAAAAGCATAAGAGACCTTCTCGATAGAATTAAACAAGAGGATGTGTCCTCTTTGATGCTCAATTTCAAGAAGTCTTTCAACCTTTTTTAAAAAACAAAAGAGGCTAAAACCTAGGGAAATTAAAACCTGACAATGCAAGGATTAAACATGACTTTAAGAAAAATACACAATATGATAAAATTGAAAATAAAATACCTAAAAATAGGGAAAAAATAGAGTAGAAATGCGCAAGAAATTTTGCAAGGGATAGCCAAGGTTTGTGACCACAAACGCTGTGGTTTTTGCAACAAATTTTATGCAACTTAACCTCTTAGGCAAAGAACTCAAGCAAAAGAGAACAACTCAAGGAAAAAGCGGAAAGTAGAATGAAACTAAAACACAATCCATGGATCCAAATGAAGGAACTACTAAATTGCATAAAATAAAATAGAGATATAGATGTACAGAATCAATGGAAGAACACTACTAAAACAAACAGCTCAAGACATGATAGGAAAAGTAATGAGCAAGAAGGAAATTGCGGAAATCAAATTGAAATGGAAGAAGTAGAGAAAAATACATGACCAATACAAAGGTAAATGACTATTCCAATTAGAGAAAAATTACACAGCCAAATAACTACAAAAATGAGGACTAACTTTGAATTGTGAGATTAAACCTTAGTGATTGCTAAGAAACTAGATGTAGTCTCAAGTTTGAGGTAAACTAATATAAAAATAATGTGGTTTTATCTTTTTAACTAACTTTGAATTGTGAGATTTTATTTATGTAAACATCTTTGCGAAAAAATTTTGTTCTAGACACTGTCGTATTTTTGGGAAAAAAGTTTTAAGTAAACATTGTACCTTATGTTTCTTTTATAAAGGTGTTTTTAAAAATCTAGCAAAGACAAACATTTGATTTTTGAAGTTTTTTAAATATATTAGATGGAAACACACCTGATAACAAAAGTATTTTAAATCTATTCGATGTATAATTTATTAGACGTAAACACATTTGATTTTGAAAGATTCCTAAAATTTTAAAAACTGCAATTCAACCTCGTTCTTATGGTTATTGCAAACTTACATAAAGTTCTACATCAGTGATGGCTGTTCAGTGATGGTTGTTCTACCATATCCTTGTTAAAGTATTTATTAAAAAAGTAACTATAATAACTAGTCATCTCCTCAATTAATGGGGATGTTACATACTCTTAAAAGAAAAAATTGAGCATTCTTGTATATGCTCATTCTAATCATCATCATCATCATCACCACGACCACCACGATTACTAGCACTGCCATCACCACCAGGAGCATTACTAGCACCGCCACTAGGAGCACCACTACCACTATCACTTCAGCTGCCACCAGCACTAACACCATCACCACAAGCAGGAGCTTTTCCTATTATTTTGGGCTTGACATTAGAACATTTAGCTTTTGCTGCAGCTCCATTGAATGTGAGATCAACATTAGCCATCTCTATATCTTGACATGGTACACCACTACTACAAGAAAGAACAACTCCTTCTAGAGCACTTGAAGTTCCCTTAATGTTCTTGAATGAAATGTTGCTTATCTTGATTTTTGATGGATTCTAAAATAACAAGTGGAATAATAATTAGATTTGTAAATCAACCTAATGTATAGATGATTTGGTCAATAAAATAATATCATCACCCTCTACATTAATAATGGATAAGCAATTGAATACCTGTTTCTTACACTGATTCCATGGACAATACTCTTGGTCTATGATGATAGGGTTCGTAACATTAGTCATGATAAGATCTTCAAAATGCATATCAGAAACTGTAATTTTTACTGGGCTATTAGGCCAAGTCTTAATCCTAACACCATTGTCAGTTCCCTTGAAAGTGCAATTCTTAACTAAAAGACCTTCCAAAGACTCTTCAATTTCGTACCTCCCAAGGCTTCCAACACTAATGCCATGACCAGGTCCACAAACAACATTTTTTATAGTTAATTTTTTGTTACCATCACCTATTGAGATACAGTCATCTCCAGTAGCAATATCTGTATTAATAACATTTACATTCATGGATCTTCCAATGTGGATCCCATCAGTGTTGGGGCTATTGTTTGGGGCAGAAACTTTAAACCCATCAAAAATGAAATTGTTGCAACTTATAACATTGACATGAAAAGTTTTGCTATCCTTGGATGTAAGGTCACGAACAATTGAATTATTGACGAAATTAAAACCCAAATTCTGTTGACATTTTTAAGAAAAAAACTATTAAAATTATGATTGATAAAGTCACAAGCTAAGTTGTATTTTGACGTGAATTTCAATATTTAATATTAACATTTATTTACCATGGAATCCCCTTTGCACTTGTAGTTTTTATGACAATCATTTCTTTTCCAAGCATTTGCACCTTGACCATCGAAAACACCTTTACCTGATAGGGTTATAGAGTCAACCCTTCCAATCGTCAGCCAATGATAAGCACCCTTCATGGTATTCGGGTCTGCGGGTGCTTTAATTGTGCCATCAATTTGAATTTCAATAGCAGCCTTGCAAGGACCTTTCAATTCTAACACACTCATTTGATATGTACTACCTGGAATCACAATTTTGACCGGAGTTGTTAGATGCGCATGCTTGAGTCCAAGCACTTGACAAAGCCTTAAGAATGAGAAAATAAAAAATGAATGAAAAATAAAGATGTGAAAATAGTAAAAAACATCCCATCTTTGATGTTACATCTAAAGTTTTCGTCAAATGGTAAAATTTTTTCCATTTGTGTTCAATGTATCAATTTATTACCTTTGCTATATCTGAATTTGGTTTTCCCCCAAATGCTGATATGTCAAGATTTCCATTGTTAGCAAAACAAAATTCAACCAGAAGTAATGATACAAATATTGTGATTCTAGCGAGGTTCATATTTTCTATCTTGTTGTTTCTAACTCACAATTTCTTGCAGTTCTCTTGGATGACTTGATTTTGATATATGGTTAGGCTTTATTTATATTTAAGTACGAAGGCTTTAAGACCATAAACATGATAAATAGCAATTGCTATTTTAGTTGTTTGGTTGATATCTTTTATGAAGTTATTAAAGATTGATTTTACGCAACTCGTTAAAATCTTATTATTATATTTCTAAAAAAAGTTATTTCTATATTTAGTAGAAAGGTGATTTAATTTAATTAGGTGAAATATCAAGTTAATAACTTGTTATATAAATGAAAGTAAAAAACTACAAAATATTTTTGTGATTTTCATCCGATGAAAAATTATCAAGTGCTTTTTTTTAAAATAAATAATAAAGTCAAATATAAAAATACATAACTTGGACAAAGAAATGTGAAGAGTAAATGGATTAAGCTTTGATAGTAGCAATTGGGTTGTAATGAACAAGCCTCATGGATCCTAAGCCCAACACAAGACCTATAAATAAAGGGTAGGTGGTACTGGTAAAGCTAATTGTTGGATTTATTACTCTTAGGAGTTTACCAAGATAACCTCTAACTTGAGCGTCAGAGTGGCTTCTGCAGTTACCCCCAACCCCCCTACCGTGTTGGACAGAGACATCTCAAACTTAAGGAGAATAAGAAATCGAAGATGAAGAGAGAATTGACGGGACCCCAACCTTGACTCAGTATACATAATTTTGAGGGTGGGAACAAGTTTCCACTTGAGTTTCGTGAAGTGTTTAGAAAAAATTCTTAAATTTTATTAAGATCTCTCTCTAAGGAAATAGAAAAAATTAATATATCTTATTGTAAAATTCTTATATTTAACCTACCACATATTTTGATGCAATCCCAAAATGACATGATGTAATCTTGGATGCTTCTTCCATGATTTTGCTCCAAAGAGGTTCCCAAGTTGAAGATGGAGATGGAAGAGACTAGGAATGGAGGTGATCTAGGTGCCACTTCACATGAAGATAAAGTCGTGGTTGAGGAAGCTTGCCACAAGGGAAGGAACCCTTGATAAAAGATATAGTGTAACGTCCTTCATTACAGTAACAACCCATAATATAATAAGTAAGGAGTTATTGAAAATAAAGAAACTTTTGAAATAATAATATCTCATAGTATTAAAATAAGGTGAATAAAATATGAATCCTTACAAATATAATTCTCAAATATGAGCGTCTCTAAAACAAATATAAAAGATAATTGAAATATCAATAACGTTGTTCATTCTAAAGAAAGAAAAAAATTTAAGCTATGGACTAATTCTTCATGCCTCCTTAGCCTCCATAGTTTCTTCCTCTCCTGACTCTAAAAAAACACTTTTCATAAGATGGAAATCCTAGTGAATAAAATGGGTTCAAAAAAGGGTTCATAATTAGCATTGCTTTCAGCTAGCGCAGAATCCGAAAAAACAACCATGGTACCTGAAATAATAAAAATATTTTTCTTTATACATAAATTATGATTTAATCCAAATAAACAAGATAAAAATAGTTTCAATTTAAAATCCTCATGCAAACACATAATCCACAAAGTATAGTGATATTCATGATCACTCACTCTCACTCTTTGGTTCCCAGAACTAGGTTTTTAATAGATTCGTCAAAAGGTTTATGAGCTTATATTCCATACAATGTCATCCCATTGTGATGCATTCCTCCCTAGAAAGGGTCCTATCGTAAGGGTCATGCCATGGCTAGGAAGATTGAGGAAGACATGACAAGAAAGGAGGGAAGAAGACCTCACTTTATCATGGAGATTAAGATGTTAGAAATTAGGCCACAGTCCTTAATGTGTATATTTTTCTTTAAAAGTTTGGAGGTGTTTTTATTTTCATTTTCGGCCTTGTATTTTGGCCTTTATGTCTATTTTAATTTAGGGGGTGTAATTAGTCTCTTTTGTGGAATGTGATGAGTAGATTGGGCCTTTTTGGAGAAGCTTAGGAGTGTGGTTTTTGTGAACCACACCCCCTAAGTTAGTTCCACACCTCTCCAACTAACACATGAAGCATGAGAGACATGTGGGTCCCCTTGGTTCCCTCCACTTTGGATGTGACATTCTCTCTCCTCTAAGGTGAAGTCCACATGTTTCTTATGTGCTCTCATTTTTTAATTTGAATTTTGAAGATGCCATGTGGCTTCCCTCCAAAATTCAAATTTAAATTGAGAAGGGACCAAGATGTTAAAGTTAGAGGCATGTTTGGATCTTTTAGAAATTAATCAAGTGCTAATTGGCTCTAGCTCAATTAACACTTGATTAATCTCTCCTAAACCCCCCTAATATGGATGTCCACTTTCTCCCCTCCTAAGCCCATTTTATTTCTTATAAATAGACACCTCGCTTCTTTGTTCATTTTACACTTGATTTTGAATAAAACCTATTTTGTGAGTCTTATTGGGTGTCTTCTTTCTCTCCTCATTTGAGAGCTTCTCTGGCTTTTATCAAGGACTCCTTCCCTTATGGAAAGATTCTTCCATGGCTTATCTCACCATGAGTGGTGCCTACACCTTCATCTCTTCCCTTTCCACCATTCACTTCTTCAAAGGAACCAAGCTAGAAGGTGATCTTGGGAATGACATCAACATGAATGCATCATATTGCCTTCCCTAGGATATTATGGAGGTATCTAGAATCTCTTTCCCATCCAAGATAGAAGTATCTAAAACCTATTTCCCATGTTAAATGGAGGTATCTCACATTTGATCTCTATCCAAAAGGGAGGCATCATAAATTCTCCATTATAAATGGAGTATCTCAAGCAAGACAATTTCTAAAATAAATTTAAAAATCCTATGCATAAATTAAATAGTTGAAATGTTAAAAATCATATCATTTTAGAAGTATACCGTGCAAGTTTAGAAAAGTTGTTTTACTCACATCTTAAAGCAAGATCCCACAACTTTAATTTGTTTTCCTATGCTCTTCTGTCCCTTTTTCTCAACCCTTGAACAGTCAACTAATCTATAATTTTCTAAACGAACTACTTAACCCTATATATAATAGCTTAAGGTTGATTTTCCCCTCTCTATATTTCTTTTTGATAAAATATTAGTTTTTACGGTTTAAATTCAAAATGATATCAAATCTTTATTTATTTGATCTTTTTAATATTATCTTAATCTTGTTATTCAAAATGATATTAAATCTTTATTTATTTTATCTTATTTCTATTTTAAAGGAAATATTATCTTAATCTTGTTATTCAAAATTTCTAACAGTTTAATCTTTTAATATATTTTTTTGGCAATCTAATATTCTCTTAACTGAATTATTATTTAAATATTTGTAATTTGAATTTTGGGATGTTACACATAGAAGAACTCTCACATTTTAGGAGAGAACATGAACACTCTAAGATAGAAGAAGCTCTCAAAATATGAGGAAGTCTATTCATAAAAGTGTTAACACTTACATCAGAGTGGTGGTGCCTTTTTATAGAAACAAAATCCTAGGCTACGAGCTTGAGAAGTGGACACCCACTACTTAGGGGATTAGGAATGGGTTAGTTAAATTAACTAAGTATTAATTTAGCTAAGAGCCAATTAACACCTAATTAATTTAACTAGATCCAGACAAGGCCCTAAAATAGTGGATCTATATTGATGCACTCCCTTGATCTTTCTCCAACCAAGGTTCTTCCTCCTAGAAATGGAGGATGAAGAAGGCCAGAAATTGGGGTGGTTTTTATGCCATTTTCAAAGGGAAAAATAAGTAAAAAATTTTATGCTAACTTGCCACAAGGGAGAGGACCCTTGATAAAAGCTTACAAGGAAGAGAATCCTCAAAGAGAGGTTTCTCAAGACACTCAATTGATTAAAAATCTCACTGAAGAAGTCTTATATTCATTCATTGTAAGGAATACAAGAGGGAGGAAAGTATATATAGCCCAATGGAAGAGCTTGGGCACACAAATCAAGGCAATGTGGGACTTGGACTTAATAAGAATTAAGATTAATTAACCCAAGTCTTAGGCCTTCAATAAGTGGCGCCTAACTTAACCTCCCATGGGTTCAATTAGCAACTTTGAGAAGTGAATGGACAAGCCCGCTTCACTCCTAACCTCATGAACCCACACTAATGATACAATCCTACCTAGTAAGAAATTAAGCTATGGAGAATAAAGAAGGGACATGGCTTAGATGGAGCATGAAGAAGCCTAGTCTAGGCCATAGTCTATAGTTTTGTAAATAATTAGATAAACTAGCTTAAAATCACGCCCTTATATATCTTAGTAAATTAGGTAGTCTAGTTAGTTTCATTTTAGGCCTTGTATTTTGGCCTATTTGCCCTATTTTAGGAAGCAGGTGCCACTAGTATTTTATGTGGAGTGTAAGCATGAAGAGTGGGTATTTTTGGTTAGTTTTGGACTTGTGGATTTTGGTGTCCACACCCTTCTAGCACACATGGAGCATCAGAGACAAGTGGGACACCTTGCTCCCCCATATAAACACCATTTCCCTTTTCTCTCTCCTATATAGTTTGTTTGAATTCAAATTTGAATTAGAGAGAGTCTAAATGACACTCTTAAATTCAAATTTGAATTCTATAGGGAACACAGATCCATAATATTAAGGCCTTGTTTGGATCTAGTTAAATTAACCAAGTTTAATTAGCTCTTAGCCAAACTAACACTTAGTTAATTCAACTGATCCTTCCCCTAATCTCCATGAGTTGGACGTCCACATTAATAAGTCCATAGCCTAGGATTTGCTTCTATAAATAGGCAACACCACCGCTTGTATCACTTTAACACTTTCATGAATAGTCTTCTTTTCTCTAAAATGAGAACTTCTATCTAGAGTTTTCATGTTCTTTCCTAAATAGTAAGAGTCCTTTTATGGTTGTTATCAATAGCTCTTTCCCTTATGGCATGCTTCCTCTTCAATGGCTTATCTTTCCATGAGTGGTGCCCACATTACCTTTATTCTCTAGTCTTCCACCTCCATTTTCACCTCAAGGACCTCTTTGGAGCAAGATCTAGGGAGAAGCATCTCAAGATTGCTTGGAGAATTTTTTGAGATTACATCATGTGGTATCAAAAGCCTAATCCTTTAAGGTTCATTGTTCTCTACCTTAGCTCTTAAATTTCGTATAGCTCCATTTGTTCTTCATTTTGTTCATCTCAATTCTCATTTTATTTTTAGCAAACCTATGTTGTCTCTTGAATTTCTTAATTGTCTTGTTGTTTTTTGTCTAGTTGTTGCATGTTCTTGAATCTTATACATGTTTTGGTTATTTTGTTTGGCTCAATTTATTCAAATCCTTCATTGAATCATGTGTTTGTGTTTTAGGATCTTCATTCTACTATTACATAATTTTTGTGCTGAATTTTGCTTAAGTGAAGTTCCTAAGAAACACCTTACCATAAAACCACACCTTTGTGGCGAAAACCACAGCTCCATGGCCAAGTGTTGATGAAGATTAATCTTTTCCCTAAGGTTTCCATGAAGAGGTTAGTTTAGAGTTAAATGGTTTATGGAGAGGTGGGAAATCCCACGCTCAATCTATGAGAGATAAGTTGGAATGCTTGCCACAATAAGGAATCCTTGATAAAAGCTAGAAGATACCTCTCTTATGGAAGAAAGATCACACCCATGGAGAAGGAGAGCACTCTCTCACACTCACTCAAGGCTTCACTCAAGCTAAAATGCTCAAATTATATTCAATGATCCAAATAGGCTTACATGTAGGTGAAGGGTCTTATTTGTAGGCTAGAAGAGGTGGGTTAGGCTAACTAGACCATGGGTTAATCTAACAAAGATTAGGCTAACTATGGTCATGTATAACCAACTAATGAATGTACCCCCTAACCTAGTCTAGATTCAAAAGGTGTGAAAAGTAAAAAGGGGTTGTAAACAGTAGTCATGATTAAAGCATGACTAGAGGGTGTGGTGCCTAGTAGAAATATATAGGAATAGTAGTCATGCTTATGTGCATGACTAGGGGGGTGTACTCTTAAGAGAAAGGGTCGATATATCACACGCCCAATCCATTTTAAAGTGAGCCCATCCTAGCATACTCTAGCATGATGACTATAGTACCTTTAGGAAATAAAAGGTGACCTAAAAACTAAAGGTGATCTAAATACAATGGTCAAAAGGGAAGGTTGACTTTAGGAGTCAACCTACTAAAAATTAAAAGTTAACAAAATTACAAAAAATCTAAATTCTAATTTATACAATGGAATAAAGCTTCTACATGTATCATTCACGGGTTTTTGGCCAGATTGCATAAGGTGTTTTGTAGTTCAATTTTGCATTTTCTTGTGTTGTTTTAGGTTCTCTTAATTGCGCCATTTACATCTTGATTTTTTTGTTGTTATTGTTTGAGGATGTTGCCTAAGAGGTGCCATGTCATGACTCCACACCTTTGTGGATGAAGCCACACATGTGTGGTTCAACACCTTGGTTTCACCTTAGCAATTCTTGTGCGCATCTTAACCTCAATTTTCAGTTCAGATTTTAGGTTTCATTTTTCCATTTTATATTCTCAAGTATTTGTCATTAGAGGTATTGTTTAGTCCTTATTTAGTCACATTAATTTTCCTTAGGTTTTACCTCTTTTATTTTCTTGATTTTGTGCTAAAAAGTGTGTTGATATAAAAAGTGTGTTGATAAGCTTCTTGAAACTGAGCTTCTAAGAGGATTTTCTCCTCTTGTTTAAGTCTCTTAAGAAGTCTCACCTGATTTTAGACCAAGCATGTTTTCTAAATAAAATTTTCAAAAAAAAAATATAGCTCAATTTCTTCTTGAAACTTTGTTCTCTTATGTTGAAGTTTTAGTAGCTTTTATTATGCTAGTGTGAAGTGAATTTTACTTGGTGATTTGGAGCTTTTTTGGGCATGAAATTTGAGCTCTCTTTTGTGTAAACAAGCTAACTCTAAACACAATCAAGGACTCTAAAAGCATTGTCATAAGTCACGTTCAATTTTAGTACATTTTGAGTTTCTAATATTTTCTTAAATTGCACTTTCAATTTGAATTTTGTGTGCCTTTAACTTTGGTCCTTAGCTCAAGCATTTACTTACATTGAATTACTCATAAAATTTGAAAACCAAAAAGATGTTATGTACATCTAGAAAAGGTTAAGAAAAAAAAAAGTCAAAATTGAAAGAAAAGAACAAAAGTGCAAAATAAGTATAAAAAAAATTAGTGCAAAATAGATGTATAAAAGAGTACTATAATTTGATTGAATTGCTTGAGTCTTAGCTCCAATAGTATTCAGCCATCATTATTTCAACTTGTGCAATTTTTTAAAATATTTTGAGTCATTTTTTATTTTAGTCCCTATCTTATTCAAGTTCTTATTCTAGGATTTTCTCTTAGTTGTGCTACTTTTTCTTAGCCTTATTTTTAGTTTGTCTTCTATGTATTCTGAGTTATGTCTCTACTAATCTTTCCACTTGGATAGTGTCCTTTCAAATTGTACATTTCTTGCTTTCTTGCTTGAATTCTAGCTCCCTTGGTTGCTTTGGTGTTTGGTGCCATTTTGTGTAGGGAAGCCTCTGAGAAAGGGAGCCTTCCACAAGGGTAGCCTTTTAAGGAAGAGTTGAGAAGCCAAAGAGTTCTTGAACAAAAGGAGGAGCAAGGCACTTAGAAAGAGTGAGATACTTGGTGAGGAGAGTTTGGGAGAGAAGACTTAAAGAAATTCTTGAATTTTTGTGCATATTTCCTTGTAATAAAAGGCCTCTTTCTAGGAAGTGTTGGATGTCTTAAGGGTCACTTCCTTTGTGTGTAATAGTTAATAGTTTCTCGTTTTTTAGGTGTAAAGAAGAATTGGTACACTTCTTCGTACCTTAGGTGCACATTTAGGTCCCTTTTCTTTTAGTTCTTGCTTTTAGTTTTTTTTTTTTTGCTTTGGGCATTTTAGTAGTGCATGGAGTTCCAAAGACTCTTGGCCTTGTAAGATCACGTTTAGGTTAGTCCATTTGTGTGTTATACGTTTTTTTTAATTGGTGTTTGAGTTCCAAAGACTCTTAAACTTTTAGGTGAGAAACAAAAAACAATGGGTGAGATGAGAGAGCTCTATTCTTGGTACAATTATCCCCCTAGTTCTTTCCACAACCCAAATTCACCTTTATTTTCCTACTGCTATAATCATGAGAGATTATAAAAGGAAATAGATCAGTGTAGCGAGAGAGAGAGATAGAAAATAAAAGAGAGGTATAGAAAAGGAGAAGAAAAATAGAGAGGGAAGAGATAAAGAGAGGAAAGAAAGAGAGAAACAAGAAAAGAGAGAAAAGAAAGAGAGGGAAAAGAGATAAGATAAAGAGAAAAAGAGAGAAATGAAAGGGAAGAAAAATGGGAAAGAGAAGAAAAAAAAGAAAAGAATATTGGAAAAAGAAGGAAGAGAAGAGAGAAAGAGAAAAGAAAGAAGGAGAAGAGAGATAGGAGAGAGAGGAAAAATAAAGGAAGGAGTATTGGGAAAGAAGAAAGAAGGTGTGGAGGGAAAGGGGGAAAGAACATATACTTGCCCTTCAAAACTTAGAAAAAGAAATAAAAAGAGAAAAAGAGATTGGAAGAAAGAAAATTCTTAATAAAGATTCTACTTTGGCTTCAAAAGATGATTGAGGAAACACTTTAACACATGCTTATGTTGAAATTGAGATTATGCCAAAAACTTTTAAGCACATTATATCACAATCTCAAGTTTAACATAAGCATGATTCTCCAACAAGCACTTTAACAACTGTTGTTGATGCAATCCCTCCCTAAGCCATGGTTGCACAATTCTTGGAGAACGAGATGCCACCTAGGATCCACTCTTAGAGGTCCTTCAAGAGCCTTGAAATTGAGGTGGAAGATTAGATGAAGGTGGAGGAGGTGCCACTTCTGCTATGTAAATGATAAGTGAAGAGTGAAGCTAGCCACAATGGAAGGAACCCTTGATAATAGCATGAAAAAATCTCACTAGAAGGGAAAGAACAAGAACACTCTCTCTAAGAGAAGAATGTACTCTCAAAAGTAGAGAAGAAATTTATCTTTCAATTAAAATGAGTGTTAAAAGCTACATGAAGGAAATAATGCTCTATATATAGAGCAAGATATGGATCATCGGCCTAATACTCTAATGTGAACATCTAATATGCTTAAACAAGGGTTAGTTGGCTTAGTTTAGTGTTAATTTAACTAAAAATCCAAACATGGCCCTAAAAATATGGATCTATGTTCCCTCCAGTTTGTATTTCAATTTTAGAGGGAAATGGAATGACACCTCCAAAATTCAAATTAAAATAAGAAGGAATAAGAATCAGCCATGTAGGAGTGAGAAAGCACATATGGAGTGAAACAAGGGGACAAGGGGGCCGACATATCTCCTACATGCTTCATGCGTTGGTTAGAAGGGTGTGAAGAAGAATTAGGTGTGTAGAAGCTAAATTCCACACATCCAAATCCTAATGGACCAAGCCTAACTAATTAATGCACTTTACAAGGAGACTAATTACACCTCCTAAAGAAAAAAAAACCTATAGGCCAAAATACAAGGCTGAAAATAAAACTAACTACACCCCTAAAATCCTAATAACTTAAGGGTGTTTATACAAGCCTAAAAATGGTTAAATGAATACAATTAAATCAAACATGTCCTAAACTATGTTCCTTGAAGCTTCATCCAAGTGCTTTTCTTTTCTTATTGGTCCTAGCTCAAGCCCATGCTTGGCGTGTATGCATTAGTTGGACTTAGGTCATTACCTTTTGAGATACAAAGATCTCAAGTCCAATACTTGAAAAAAGTTGAGAGGGAAGTGAATATTCAAAAGGGTTACTCCTTTGATTCCAAGGGGAACCTTACTCAAGAAACTTCTCTCTTGGAGAAAGGTAAAAGTGAAGTCCTATGAAACACTTTACCAAGTTTTGAACTTGAGCCAACATCGATAAGTGATGCATGCACTCCTAGCATGGACTTGATCTAGGACCAATACAAAAGGAGCATGACTTGGATGAAGCTTCAAGGATCTTAGTTTAGGAAATTTTCCATTTAATTGTATTAATTTAACCATTTTTAGGCTTGTATAAGCACCCTTATGTCGTTAGGATTTTAGGGGTGTAGTTAGTTTTATTTTTGGCCTTGTATTTTGGCCTATAGGTTCTATTTTCTTTAGGAGGTAAATAGTCTTTTTGTGGAGTGCCTTAATTAGTTTGGCCTATCTAGGATGCATTTGGACATGTGGTTATTCATTTCCACACCCCTAATTGCTTCTAAAACCCTTCTAACCAACACATGAAGCATGTAGGAGACATGTGAGCCCCTTTGCTCCCTTGTTTCACTCCACATGTGCTTTCTCACTCCTACTTAGCTGCTTCCTTTTGCTTCTTATTTTAATTTTAATTTTGGAGGTGACATGTCAATTTGATGTGACCATGCCTAGCCAAGGACCTATCACTAGGGCCATGGCTAGAAGGATTGAAGAAGACGTAGCCCTTGCAGACAAAGGAAGACTTCACCTCTTATGGAGAGTGAAGATATTAAGCTAGGGACTTTAGTTAATAAAATGTAATTTTCCTTTATTTTAATTTTGAGGAGCATTAAGAATTTAATTTGGGACATGTATTTAGTCCATTTTTTATTTTTAGGAGGTGTCTTAGGAATTTAGAGGGTGGATTTAGCTTTTTGGGTCTTTATGAAGGAAATAAGGGGTAGCCTTGATATCTACACCCCTCTTTTCCTACATAAACCCTATAAGCTAATAAGAAGGAATCTTGGACCTTGGTTTGAGAAACTTGGGCACCAAGTTTGATGATCTAAGGAGGGAATTGTTTCTCAATTCTCCTCCCTTAGATCTCTCCTTTTAATCCTAGCCCTTCTTTTTTTTAGGTTATCTTGTTCAAGAGGTTAGCTACCTCTATAAATAGGAGCTCCTCCCTCACTTGTATTTTTTACACTTGAATTTAATCATAGAGACCATATTGGTTGTGAGGTTCTTACCTTTGAGTGTCCCCCTTTCTCCTTTGTGAGAGCTTCTAAGAGTTATCAAGGGACCCCTCCCTTGTGGCCTCTCCTCTTTGGCTTATCAAACTTAGTATTTGTGGTGCCTCACCCCATTCCTTTCCTCTCCATAAATCCATTTCCCTTCCAAGTGACCTTAGAAAGGATCCTTTGGGCACGTGATCATCAAAGATCACATCAAGTGGTATCAGAGCCACTTTCTAAAGGTCACGTTCTTTCTCAATTTTTTCTACTTTGTTGTTTGTCTCTTTGATCTCTTTATTTTAAATCCTTCACTTTTTGTCATCTCTATTTCCTTTATTGTCTAGTAATATAGCTTTTTATTCTTGCTATTATATGCGCTTTTGTTTTCTATCTACGCGCCTATGTTCCATTTAATTTGATGTGATTTTATTTGTCCCTTTCTTTGCATCTTATTCTTGCTATTATGAACATTAAACCCACATGGTTAAGGACTTTTCCACACCATTGTGGTGATCAACTTTGGCCACTTTGTTGTGCCTTTTGTTTTGAGTCTCTTGCTGAAATTTTTGCTCTATTTTTAGGTGTGTTATTTTTTCTTAATCTTATGTTTTGTCAAATACTAGTCATGTTAGTTTCCTATTTTGTCTCATTTAAATTCCATAGGTTTTAGCCTCTTAAAATTTTTACAAAAAAAGCCTTCAAAAACATTTTGAATTGAGCTCCTAAGAGGTGAACCTCTTGTTGAGTCTCTTAAGTCTTTTATGCTTTTAGTTCAAACATATTAATCTCTTTGTTGTTCTTAAATATTTGCTCAATTTAATCTTTATATATTTCTTGTTTTATGTTGAATTTTTAGTATTTTTCCACTTGGTTTACCTTCACTATTGGTGCCTCTTTATGGAATTTTAGCTTGGGTGAATAGTGTTAGTAATGTGAGCAATCAATTTACTTCAAAATCAGCCCTAAATCATTCCTTAAGCATCATTAGTTCAGTGGTATTTGGAACTACTAAGTTGTTTTGCCTTTAGTTGCATGCATTACTTGAAAATTGTGTGACCTTACTTTGTGCTTATTCACTTAAGCGTTATTATTTCAAGCATCCTCATTAAAATTTCAACTCAACAGGCTATTAGGTGCAGCAAAATGATTAGAAAAAGTTAAAAAAAATAGAACAAGTTCACGTAAAAAGAAAAAGAAGATAAAGAACTCAAAAGAAAGACAAATTTGAAGTTGTGTACCTAATTGTAGAAACATTTGATATGAGGAACCAATTGTGATTAAAAAAAGAATACTTGAGTAAGCTTTTTAGTTTTTGGTCACTTAAATTTTATTAAGTGTGCAACTATTGGTTTCATTTTTTTTGTTTGAGTCTTTTTTCATCTCTACTCTTAGAGCTAATCTAGGAAAGTTATTTGTGTGCTACCTTCCTTTGTGAGCCTTATGTTTTCTTGCTTGTCTTCTTTACTTCTTTGAGTTTGTCATTGTTTAATCTATCCACTTGGATTTGTGAACCTTGTTTTGTTACCTTTGTTTGTTGTCTTGTCTTGTATTCAGCCTTGGTAAGGAAAGGTTGGGAAAGGTTCCATATATAAAATTTTGGCAAGTCCAAACAAGAGGAAACAAGGGTAGCATTCTTGGGGTGAGTTGATGCAACTCAAAGGGACTTGATCAAAAGGAGACAAACACCAAAAAGCTTGGAGTGAAGACTTTGTTTTATTTTTTTTATTCTTTGTATTGTGTATACTTAATTTTAGATTGGGAGTTTGAGTGCCCTTAAGGCCCTCCCCTTGGTTTGTAATAATTTTGGTTAATTTTAGCGTAGTTCCTCGTTAATTAGGTGAAGAAGGGAGAAGTGGTTCACTTCCTTCAACACCTTAGGAGCACGATTAGAGCCCTTCTCTTTTACATTCTTGCACTTTTATTTTATTTTATGTTATTTTGAAAAAACGTGTAGTGGCTAAGAGTTCCAAAGACTCATCAAGCTACCTTATGTGAGAAAACAAAAAAAAAAGAAGAGAGGAGTGTTGCTTGAAAAAAAAAAGTTTTTGGCCTACCCTTTAGTTTTTAGCATCCAAGCACCATGACTTCCCACACACATTCTAGTGCACATAATTGTTCATCAAGTAAGAGTGTCAACCAAAGAAAACCTTCTAAGGGAGACACTCTTGAAAACCTTAACTTAGAATTTAGGGAATGGATGGCTAAAGAACAAAAAAGGAGAGAAGAAAAAGAGAAAAAAAAAGAAATAAACGAAAAGGAAAAACAAAAAGAGAAGGAAGAGTTAAAAAAAGAGATGTTGGAAATGAGAAAAGAGAAAAAAGAGCGAGAAGAGAGAAGGCAAAGAGAGAGAAGAGAGGATGAAGAAAGGAGAAGAAGGAAAGAACTAGAAAGAAAAAGAGAAAAAAAGGAAGAAGAGAGAAGGAGAGGAGAAGAGAGTAAGAGGAGAGATGGGAGGGAGAGTGATAGAAAAAACAAAGGAATTCTCATAAGATCCCCATCTAGGCATTTTAGCTCTAGTGAAGAAGAATACTATAGAAATCAACATAAGAATCACTCTCATTCATCATACAATCATCATTCTCCTCAAGAGAACATAAATCATGCTAGGGAACCAAAGGTAGACCTACCCCATTTTCATGGTAGGGAAGATGTTGAGACTTACCAAGATTGGGAAGTCAAAGTGGAACAACTCTTTCGATGCTATGAAATTAGGGAAGAAAGGAAAGTACCTTTGGCCTCCCTTAGTTTTCAAGGTTCTGCTTTGCATTGGTGGGATAGGTTAGTCAAGGATAGGGCCCGTAAACAAATGCCTAACATTCGCTATTGGAATGATTTAAAAACTTGTTTGCGAAGAAGGCACATTCCTTCATATTATGAGAGGGATATTTTGGATAGGCTCCAAAGACTTAGGCAACATAACCTAAGTATTAAGGAGTATAGACAAAAGATGGAGCTTCTCATACTCAGGTCCAATATCATTGAGGAACCCAATGCCACCCTTGCTAGGTTTTTGTGTGGATTAAGCTCTGAAATTAGAGATAAGGTAGAGCTTCTTTCATACTCAAACCTTGATGAGTTGGTAGAACTTTGCATAAGAGCTGAGAATCAACTCAAGAGAAAAAGCTTTAAAAAAGATTCTCCCTCTTACTCAAAGAGAGACCAACTTAAGGGAAACTCTTTCAAGGGTTTTCCCAAAGAGGAACCCAAGCATTTTCAAGATACAGAAACACCTCATGTAGAGAGAAAACCCCCTACTACTAAGCCTACTGAGAGGCAAAGTAGTATCAAATGCTTCAAATGTCTTGGGAGAGGCCACTTTGCCTCTTAATGCCTTAACAAGAAAACCATGATCATGAGGGGACAAGACCTTTGTAGTGAGAATAACTCTTCTTCCTCCTCCAGTGAGAGTGAGGAAGAAGGGGGACATACTTGTGAAGAAGAGTGTGAGGAAGCTTTTCCTTATAAGGGGGACCTCCTTATCGTTCAAAGGCTTCTTGGAAGCCAACCTCTAGCGCTTGGCCAATCACAAAGAGAGAACATCTTCCATACAAGATGTAAAGTAAATGACAAAGTATGTTCTCTCCTTGTTGATAGTGGCTCCTGTTGTAACTATTGTAGCTCTAGGTTGGTTGAAAAGCTAGCCTTGACTACCATGCCTCATCCCAAACCTTACAAATTGCAATGGCTCAATGAGCAAGGGGAGATGGTAGTCAATGAACAAGTTATGGTTCCAATTTCCATAGGATCTTATAATGATGAAATTCTTTGTGACATAGTTCCTATGGAGGCTGGTCATATCCTGTTGGGGAGACCATGGCAATTTGACAAAAAAGCTATTCACCATGGTCACTCCAACCAAATAATTCTCACCCATAATGAAAAGCGCTTCAAATTGTATCCTTTGTCACTTTCTAAAGTGGTTGAGGATCAATTTGCGATGAAAAAGAAAAGAGTTAAGGAAAAACAAAAACAAAAAAAATCACAACAAGCTTTACCCTTAAAGCTTGAAAAATGTAAAGAGAGAGAGTCGGAAGGTGATGCCCCTTCGAAAGAGAATATTAGTAAAAGGAGCCTATTTGCTACTAAACGTGATTTAAAGGAAACTCCTTTGACTAACAAGCCCTTTTATCTCCTCTTTTGCAAATAAGCATCAAAACCTTCTCCCATTTTGCATTCTTCTGCTGAGAGCACTGCCACAACCCATGCACATAAGCACCTTCCTCAAGGGGTTGAAGATATTTTAAAAGAATTTGATGACATATTCCCTAATGAGGTTCCGAAAGGACTTCCTCCCATTAGGGGTATAAAACATCAAATTGATTTGGTGCCTGGCGCAAGTCTACCTAATAGACCTGCCTATAGGACCAACCCTATGGAGACCCAAGAGATTGAGTCTCAAGTAAATGAGCTGTTGGAGAAGGGTTGGGTTCAAAAGAGCCTAAGCCCTTGTGCTGTGCCAGTCTTATTGGTTCCCAAAAAGAATGGCCAATGGAGGATGTGTGTTGATTGTCGTGCAATCAACAACATCACCATCAAATATAGGCACCCAATCCCCCGTCTTGATGACATGTTGGATGAATTACATGGGGCAAAAATATTTTGAAAAATAGATCTTAGAAGTGGTTACCACCAAATAAGGAGGTGATGAGTGGAAAACTGCTTTTAAGACTAAATTTGGTCTTTATGAGTGGTTGGTTATGCCTTTTGGGCTAACTAATGCCCCAAGCACATTCATGCGCTTAATGAATCATGTACTGAGGGATTGCCTTGGTAAATTTTGTGTAGTTTACTTTGATGACATTTTAGTTTACTCTAGGAACCTAGATGATCATTTAGGACATCTAAGGAATGTTTTTTCTCTTCTTAGGAGTAATAATCTTTTTGGTAACTTAGAAAAATGCACCTTTTGTGTAGATAGTGTAGTTTTCCTAGGTTTTGTAGTTAGCACAAAAGGGGTCCATGTTGACCCCGAAAAGATAAAAGTTATTCAAGAATGGCCCACCCCAAAGAGTGTGACAGAGATAAAAAGATTTCATGGTCTCGCTGGATTTTATAGGTGCTTTGTGCCTAATTTCTCCACGCTCTTCGCAACAATAAATGATTTGGTGAAAAAGGAAGTTCCTTTCCTTTGGGGTGAGAAACAAGAGAAAGCCTTCCAGCTAATTAAGCATAAACTGACCCATGCACCAGTCTTGGCATTACCTGACTTTTCTAAAACATTTGAACTTGAATGTGATGCCTCTAGTGTAGGTGTGGGGGCTGTCTTGTTGCAAGGAGGGCACCCCATTACGTATTTCAGTGAAAAACTCAATGGTGTCGCCTCAACTACCCCACCTATGATAAGGAGTTTTATGCTCTAATTAGGGCCCTTGAAACTTGGGAGCATTACCTTGCTCCCAAGGAGTTTGTCATTCATAGTGACCATGAGTCACTAAAATATTTGAGGGGTCAAGGTAAATTGAACAAAAGGCATGCAACGTGGGTGGAATATCTTGAATCCTTCCCTTATGTCATCAAGTACAAGAAAGGAAAACAAAATGTTGTGGCTAATGCTTTTTCTAGGCGTCATGCCCTTTTTTCATCCTTCAGTGCAAAAATCTTGGGATTTGATGACATTCGGGCAAGGTATCCAGATAAGGATTTTGGCCCCATATTTGCTACCTCGACATCTGCATTCGCATTAAAGGCCCATGATGGGTACTTCATCAGTGATGGGTATCTTTACAAAGGGAGTAAGCTTTATATACCACAAGGATCAATTAGGAACTTACTTACAAAAGAGAGTCATGAAGGTGGGCTCATGGGGCATTTTGGGATTTCAAAAACCCTCATGCTTTTACAAGAGAAATTCTTTTGGCCCCATATGCGTAGAGATGTCCATAGACATTGCTCTAAATGTATAGCTTGCTTGCAAGCAAAGTCTAAAGCAATGCCTCATGGACTATACACACCTTTACCTGCTCTTTCTGCACCTTGGGAGGATATTAGCATGGATTTCATCCTTGGGCTCCCAAGAACCTAACGAGGTGCAGACTCCATATTTGTGGTGGTGGACCGATTTTAAAAAATGGCCCATTTTATTCCCTGCCACAAGGTGGATGATGCAAGCAACATCGCAAGACTTTTCCTTAAAGAGGTTGTCTGATTGCATGGCATACCCTCTTCAATAATGTCAGATAGGGATGTGAAGTTCCTTAGCCATTTTTGGAAAACTCTTCGGGCTAAGCTGGGAACTAAACTTCTTTTTTCCACTACCTGTCACCCTCAAACTGATGGGCAAACAGAAGTGATGAATAGATCTTTATCCACTATGCTGAGGGCTCTCCTTAAAGGCAACCATAAGTCTTGGGATGAGTACCTTACCCACATTGAATTTGCTTATAACCAGGTGGTTCATAGAACCACCAAGCATTCTCCATTTGAGGTGTTCTATGGCTTTAATCCTCGTACTCCTCTAGTTCTTTTACCTGTTCCTCTTTCTGTTGCTGTGCATAAAGAAGGAGAGGAAAAAGCCATTTTTTGTAAAACAATTACATGAGAGGGTTAAAGCTAACATAGAGCGCCAATCCTTGAGAGATGCTACTTTCGCCAATAGGGGGAGGAAAGAGGTCATCTTTGAAAAGGGCGACTGGGTATGGCTTCACTTGAGAAAGGATAGATTTCCTTCTCAAAGGAAGTCCAAACTTAGCCCTAGAGGAGATGGACCTTTCCAAATCCTTGAGCAGATTGGTAATAATGCCTATGTTTTAAATCTGTCTGAGGATTATGGGGTAAGATCCAGTTTTAATGTTTCTAATTTGTCTCCATTTGTAGGTGCTGACAATGACGAAGACCCCATGTATTTGAGGTCAAATCCTCTTCAAGAGGGAAGAGATGATGTGACCATGCCTAGCCAAGGACCTATCACTAGGGCCATGGCAAGAAGGATTGAAGAAGACCTAGCCCTTGCAGACAAAGGAAGACTTCACCTCCCATGGAGAGTGAAGATATTAGGCTAGGGACTTTAGTTAATAAAATGTAATTTTCCTTTATTTTAATTTTGAGGAGCATTAAGAATTTAATTTGGGACATGTATTTAGTCCATTTTTTTATTTTTAGGAGGTGTCTTAGGAATTTAGAGGGTGGATTTAGCTTTTTGTTTCTTTATGAAGGAAATAAGGGGTAGCCTTGATATCTACACCCGTCATTTCCTACATAAACCCCCTAAGCTAATAAGAAGGAATCTTGGCCCTTGGTTTGAGAAACTTGGGCACCAAGTTTGATGATCTAAGGAGGCAATTGTTTCTCAATTCTCCTCCCTTAGATCTCTCCTTTTAATCCTAGCCCTTCTTTTTTTTAGGTTATCTTGTTCAAGAGGTTAGCTACCTCTATAAATAGAAGCTCCTCCCTCACTTGTATTTTTTACACTTGAATTTAATCATAGAGACCATATTGGTTGTGAGGTTCTTACCTTTGAGTGTCCCATTTTCTCCTTTGTGAGAGCTTCTAAGAGTTATCAAGGGGCGCCTCCCTTGTGGGCTCTCCCGGTTGGCTTATCAAACCTAGTATTTGTGACACCTCACCCCATTCCTTTCCTCTCCATAAATCCATTTCCCTTCCAAGTGACCTGAGAAAGGATCCTTTGGGCACGTGATCATCAAAGATCACATCACATTTTCCTCTAAAATTCAAATTCAAACAAGAGGGAATATAGATCCCCTTTTTAAGGGCCATGTTTGGATCTTAGTTGAATTAATTTAGTGTTAAATTGACATGTGCTCAATTAACACTAAATTAACCAACTAATCCTCCCTAATTAGAGGAGTTGGACGTTCATGTTTAGTACTAAGGGCCATGGTCCATTCCTAGCTCTATATATAGAGCATTCCCTCCTTCATGTAGCCTTTAACACTCATTTGAATGAAAATAACCTTTGTTTAAATTGAGAGCTCTTTATTCTTAGAGAGTGTTCATGTTCTATCCACTCTTGTGAGAGTCCTTCATGCTATTATCATGGGTTCCTTCCCTTGTGGCTAGTTTCACCATGGCTTATCTCCTTCATTGAAGAAATGGTGTCAATCTCCACCTCCATCTCCTAGCCTTCCACCTCCATTTCTTCAACCTCAAGGACATCTATGAGCAAAGATATTGGGAGAATTCTCTTCATCAAGGATTCTTCAACCTTAGCTTGGGGAGGAATGCATCAATAAGGTTCAAACAAGAGCCTCGAGTTCAAAACTCGGACATAGGCGAGAGAGAAAAAGGTCTTCAGAAAGATCACTCCTTAAATCCTAAGGGGATCTTATTAAATAAACTTATCTTTTAGGACAAGTGCAAATTGAGGTTGTACAAAAAATATTTGAATAAATGACTCCACAAACTCTATTTGTACTTAAATATGAGACTCTAACAAGTGTTGAACGTGAGCCATATTCATTGAGCTCAAGCAAAAATCTCAAGTTCAACACTTGAATGAAAAAAAAAATAGAAGTTGTTCTTCAAGAGAATTTTCCTTTGCCATCCAAGGAGAATCTTATTGAAGAAAACTTTCTCCTCAAACAAATTCATGCATCCACTTGGTGTATTTCCCTTGATCTACTCCCAAGGTTCTTCCACTCAAGAAACAGCGGATGGGGGAGACGCAAAGTGGAGGGGGAGGTACCACTCAAGAAGAGGTAAGCCTTAGGTGGAGGATCTTTCCACAAGGGAGAGGTCCCATGATAAAAACTCAAGAAATTCTCTCAAGAAGATGAAATAAGAAGACACTCAAATTTAGAAAAAGCTCTCTATTTCATAAAATCAAGTGTAACCTTACAAGTGAGGAGGAGGCATGAATTTATAGTGCTAAGAGGGATTAAGAATGGGAGTAGACGTTCACCTCACTAATCAAGGCCCAAAGAGGCTTAATCATGTGTCAGTTACACAAAGCTAACTTAGCACATGATTAAGGAAAATGAAGATCCAAACGAGGCCCTAATTAAGTCGATCTATGTCCCTTACTTTGAATTTGAATTTTGGAGGGAATCTACATGGCACTCCAAAATTCAAATTCAACTTTGGTTGGTTAGACACCAGCCAAATCAGCATCCATGTGGAGGAGAAAAAGGATTAGGCGCAATTAGAGGGAACAAAGGGACCCACATGTCTCCAAGTTTGTTAGAGGGGTGTTAAGATGATTTTTGGGTTATTCTTAGAAGAACTACACAACCAAAATTCCTCCTAAAGCCCAACTAATCAACTCAAACCCTATAAGCACTAAATGAACCTCTTAATTACAAAATAAAAGGAAACAAAGCCAAAATACATGACCAAACTCAAATACAAAAAAAGGTAAAGGGTCTATGACTTAAACAAGAAGGAACAACATAAGACTAGCTACAAAAGAGGGCTAGGATCCAATGTTCACTTGAAATAAGAGGTGAGGTATTCCTCCTTCTTCATTTGCCAAGTCCTCTTCTATCCTTCTAGCCATGGCTCTTGTGATAGGACCCTTGCTAGGGGTGAATGCATCACAACTGGAAGTAGATCTTCAAGAAGAATTTTCCTTGCCATACAAGGAGAATCTTATTGAAGACAACTCTCCCATGAAGCAAGTGGAATTTGAGGTTGTGTCTGCACCCTTTAAGCAAATGAACCACAACCTCAAGTTCTACTTGAAGTTACACTAGACACTTCTCCAAGTATTGACCTTAACACATTTTCCTTTGAGCTCAAACAAGAGTCTAAAGAATTCTATGAAGTTGATAAGCAACATAATATTTAAAGGGATTATACCTTGGATTCCAAGGATGTCCTTGATGAAGAGAAGTTTTCCCTTGCACAAGTAGGAATTAAGGATGTGCCCATAATGTTTGAGCACAATGAATCACAACCTCAAGAACTACTTGTTGGTGAGACCAAGTTTAGACAAGAGATTGAGCTATAACCTTTGCAAAACCATAACTATTCTCAATTTCAAATCAAAGAGACCATGTAAGAATGGTCCACCTTTAGGCCCATCATTATCTCTTGGGGTGAACAACAAGAAAGCTTATCTAGCCTTCTTGGATAGGTGCTCCATTGCACCAAGACTAGTTTCACTATCCCCTTCTATCCGGATGGGACTAGCACTTAGTGTATTTGGAGTTAATTAGGAAGTTGCTATGTAGAGGCCTTCCACTTTTCCGGATGAGACTAGTAGTTAGTGTATCCAGATGAGACATGCACAACAAAAATTTTTCCAACTTGAGTGCAAACCTCCACCACCCCAATCTTAAGGGGTCACAAAAAAGGCCTTTCACTTTTCCTATAGTTTTGAATATACACCTGCTAATTCCTTTGTTTGTGCTTTTGCAGGATTGGAAAAAAAGGAAGAAAGGCCTAGGGATTTGAGGTTAAATCGTCTCCAAGGGGGAGGATATGATACAATCCAGCCTAGGAAGTAATTAAGCTAGCAAGAATAAAGGAGGGACATGGCTAGGATAGAGCATGAAGAATCCTAATCTAGGCCATAGTATATTATTTTGTACATAATTAGATAAACTACCTTAAAATTGTGCCCTTATATCTTAGTAAACTAGGTGGTGTAGTTAGTTTCATTTTAGGCATTGTATTTTGGCATATCTATCTTATTCTTGGAGCATTTTTTTAGATTACATCTACTAAGCTTACTCCGCTTTTTTAACTAAAAGAACCTACATTCCTAAACTAAAGGAAAGTGGCCGAAATAAAGGCATACAACTTCACACCCAAAAGTATATAAGCTGCTAAAAGAATATTTACAAGTGGAAATTCTATGACCATGGCTTCAAGTCTTCAATAAGCTCCCATCTAAGCCAAGTTTCTCTTTAATCCTCCTAGCCATGATGCATGCTAGGTGGGATTGCATTATCTCCTCCCCCTTGGAGAGGATTTGACCTCAAATCCTAAAGACTTTCTTCCTCATTTTGAAAGTCTACAAAGCAGTAAGAATATGCAAAAAAGTGTTATTGGGGGTAGTAAGAGGCCTTTGAGAAGACCTCTTAGGGATGGGGTAGTGGAGGCGAACACTTAGTTCTGAAAAAGTTTGGTTGTGCTAAAAAAAGTAGTCTTAAAGGGTTTGAAATTGGTGGTGAGACTATCCTTGGTGCTTTAGAGCACTTAGCCAAGAAGGCTACGTAAGCTTTGTCTTATTTTTAACCCCAACGAAGGATGATGGGCCTAGGGGTAGACGATTCTTTCATCTCTCTTGTGATGCATTCATGTTGATGTCATTCCCAAGATCACCTTCTAGCTTGGTTTCTTTGAAAAAGTGAATGATGGAAAGGGAAGAGATGAAGATATAGGCACCACTCATGGTGAGATAAGCCATGGAAGAAGCTTGACAGCAAGATAGCTCCCACACCTACACCAGAGGCATCACATTCAAGTTCAAATGTTTTACAAAAGTCAGGTAATGCCAAGACTGGTGCATGGGTCCGTTTATGCTTAATTAGCTGGAAGGCTTTCTCTTGTTTCTCACCCCGAAGGAAAGGAACTTCCTTTTTCACCAAATCATTTATTGGTGCGAAGAGCGTGGAGAAATTAGGTACAAAGCACCTATAAAATCCAGCCAGACCATGAAAGCTTTTGATCTCTGTCACACACTTTAGGGTGGGCCATTCTTGAATTGCTTTTATCTTTTCGGGGTCAACATGGGCCCCTTTTCTGCTAACTTCAAAACCTAGGAAAACTACACTATCTACACAAAAGGTTCATTTTTCTAAGTTACCAAAAAGATTATTACTCCTAAGAAGAGAAAAAACATGCCTTAGATGTCCTAAATGATCATCTAGGTTCCTAGACTAAATTAAAATGTCATCAAAGTAAACTACACAAAATTTACTAAGGCAATCCCTTAGTACATGATTCATTAAGCGCATGAATATGCTTGGGGCATTGGTTAGCCCAAAGGGCATAACCAACCACTCATAAAGACCAAATTTAGTCTTAAAAGCAGTTTTCCACTCATCACCCTCTTTGATCCTTATTTGGTGGTAACCACTTCTAAGATCTATTTTTGAAAATATTTTTGCCCCATGCAATTCATCTAACATGTCATCAAGATAGGGGATTAGGTGCCTATATTTGATGGTGATGTTGTTGATTGCACGACAATCAACACACATCCTCCATTGCCCATTCTTCTTGGGCACCAATAAGACTGGCATAACACAAGGGTTTAGGCTCTTTTGAACCCAACCCTTCTCCAACAGCTCATTCACTTGAGACTCAATCTCTTGGGTCTCCATGGGGTTGGTCCTATAAGCAGGTCTATTAGGTAGACTTGTGCCAAGCACCAAATCAATTTGATGTTCTATACCCCTAATGGGAGGAAGTCCTTTCGGAACCTCATTAGGGAATATATCATCAAATTCTTTTAAAATATCTTGAACCCCTTGAGGAAGGTGCTTATGTGCATGGGTTGCGACAGTGCTCTCAGCAGAAGAATGCAAAATGGGAGAAGGATTTGATGCCTCTTTGCAAAAGAGGAGATAAAAGGGCTTGTTAGTCAAATGAGCTTCTTTTAAATCACGTTTAGTAGCAAATAGGCTCCTTTTACTAATATTCCCTTTCGAAGGGGCATCACCTTCTGACTTTATCTCTTTACCCTTTTCAAGCTTTAAGGGTGAAGCTTGTTGTGTTTTTTTTTGTTTTTGTTTTTCCTCAACTCTTTTCTTTTTCATTGCAAATTGATCCTCAACCACTTGAGAAGGTGACAAAGGATAAAATTTGAAGCGCTTTTCATTAAGGGTGATAATTATTTGGTTGGAGTGACCATGGTGCATAGCTTTCTTGTCAAATTGCCATGGTCTCCCCAACAGGATATGACCAGCCTCCATAGGAACTATGTCACAAAGAATCTCATCATTATAAGATCCTATGGAAATTGGAACCATAACTTGTTCATTGACTACCATCTCCCCTTGCTCATTGAGCCATTGCAATTTGTAAGGTTTGGGATGGGGCATGGTAGTCAAGGCTAGCTTTTCAACCAACCTAGAGCTACAACAGTTACAACAGGAGCCACTATCAACAAAGAGAGAACATACTTTGTTATTTACTCTACATCTTGTATGGAAGATGTTCTCTCTTTGTGACTGACCAAGCTCTAGAGGTTGGCTTCCAAGAAGCCTTTGAACCATAAGGAGGTCCCCCTCATAAGGAAAAGCTTCCTTCCACTCTTGTTCAAAAGTATGTCCCCCTTCTTCCTCACTCTCACTGGAGGAAGAAGATGAGCTATTCTCACTACAAGTATATTTTCCCCTCATGATCATGGTTTTCTTGTTGGGGCATTGAGAGGCAATGTAGCCTCTCCCAAGACATTTGAAGCATTTGATACTACTTTGCCTCTCAGTAGGCTTAGTAGTAGGGGGTTTTCTCTCTATATGAGGTGCTTTTGTATCTTGAAAATGCTTCGGTTCCTCTTTGGGAAAACCCTTGAAACAGTTTCCCTTAAGTTGGTCTCTCTTTGAGTAAGAGGGAGAATCTTTTTTAAAGCTTTTTCTCTTGAGTTGATTCTCAGCTCTTACACAAAGTTCTACCAACTCATCAAGGTTTGAGTATGAAAGAAGCTCTACCTTATCTCTAATCTCAGAGCTTAATCCACACAAAAACCTAGCAAGGGTGGCATTGGGTTCCTCAATGATATTGGCCCTTAGTATGGAAGCTCCATCTTTTGTCTATACTCCTCAATACTTAGGTTACGTTGCCTAAGTCTGTGGAGCATATCCAAAAGATCCCTCTTATAATATGAAGGAATGTGCCTTCTTCGCAAACAAGTTTTTAAATCATTCCAGTAGCGAATGTGAGGCATTTGTTTATGGGCCATATCTTTGACTAACCCATCCCACCAATGCAAAGCAGAACCTTGAAAACTAACGGAGGCCAAAGGTACTTTCCTTTCTTCCCTAATTTCATAGCATCGGAAGAGTTGTTCCACTTTGACTTCCCAATCTAGGTAAGTCTCAACATCTTCCCTACCATGAAAATGGGGTAGGTCTACCTTTGGCTCCCTAGCATGATTTGTGTTCTCTTAAGGAGAATTATGATTGTATGATGAATGGGAGTGATGCTTATGTTGATTTATATAGTATTCTTCTTTGCTAGAGCTAAAATGCCTAGATGGGGATCTTATGAGAAGTCCTTTGTTTTTTCTATCACTCTCCCTTCCATCTTTCCTCTTACTCTCTTCTCCTCTCCTTCTCTTTTCTTCCTCTTTTTCTCTTTTTCTTTCTAGTTCTTTCCTTATTCTCCTTTCTTCATCCTCTCTTCTCTCTCTTTGCCTTCTCTCTTCTCGCTCTTTTTTCTCTTTTCTCATTTCCAATATCTCTTTTTTTAACTTTTCCTTCTTATTTTGTTTTTCCTTTTCTTTTATTTCTTTTTTTCTCTCTTTTTCTTCTCTCCTTTCTTGTTCTTTATCCATTCCCTAAATTCTAGGCTAAGGTTTTCAAGAGTGTCTCCCTTATAAGGTTTTCTTTGGTTGACACTCTTACTTGATGAACAACTATGTGCACTAGAATATGTGTGGGAAGTCATGGTGCTTGGATTCTGAAAACTAGAGGGTAGGCCAAATTTTTTTTTCAAGCAACAATCCTCTCTTTTTTGTTTTCACACCTAAGGTGGCTTGATGAGTTTTTGGAACTCTTAGCCTCTACATGTTTTTTGCAAAAAAAATTAAAAGTGGAAGAATATAAAATAGAAAGGGTTCTAATCGTGCTCCTAAGGTGTTGAAGGAAGTGTACCACTTCTTCCTTCTTCACCTAATTAACGAGTAACTAAAGCAAGGGAGGGCCTTAAGGGTACTCAAACTCCCAATCAAAAATTAGGTTTACACAATACAAAGAATAAAAAATAAAACAAAGTATTCGCCCCAAGCTTGTTGTGTTTGCCTCCTTTTGATCAAGCCCCTTTGAGTTGCATCAACCCACCCCAAGAATGCTACCCTTGTTTCCTCTTTTTTGGACTTGCCAAAATCTTATGTATGGAACCTTTCCCAAGCTTTCCTTACCAAGGCCGAATACAACACAAGACAAAAAACAAAGGTGAATAACAAAACAAGGTTCACAAATCCAAGTGGATAGATTAAACAATGACAAACTCAAAGAAGTAAATAAGACAAGCAAGAAAACATAAGGCTCACAAAGGAAGGTAGCACACAAATAACTTTCCTAGATTAGCTCTAAGAGTGGAGATGAAAAAAGACTCAAACAAAAAAATGAAACCAATAGTTGCACACTTACTAAAATTTAAGTGACCAAAAACTAAAAAGTTTACTCAAGTAATTTTTTTTTAATGACAATTGGTTCCTCATATCAAATGTTTCTACTATTAGGTACACAACTTCAAAATTGTCTTTCTTTTGAGTTCTTTATCTTCTTTTTTTTTTTTAACTTGAACTTTTTATAATTTTTTTTT
Source organism: Psophocarpus tetragonolobus (assembly GCA_037954015.1). Classification (NCBI taxonomy): domain Eukaryota; kingdom Viridiplantae; phylum Streptophyta; class Magnoliopsida; order Fabales; family Fabaceae; genus Psophocarpus; species Psophocarpus tetragonolobus. The sequence continues at coordinate 77,154,647 of CM075688.1, read as the reverse complement.
AACTTTTTCTAATCATTTTTCTGCACCTAATAGCTTGTTGAATTGAAATTTTAATGAGGATGCTTGAAATAATAACGCTTGAGTGAATAAGCACAAAGTAAGGTCACACAATTTTCAAGCAATGCATGCAACTAAAGGCAAAACAACTTAGTAGTTTCAAATACCACTGAACTAATGGTGCTTAAGGAATGATTTAGGGCTGATTTTGAAGTAAATTCATTGCTCAAATTACTAACACAATTCACCCAAGCTAAAATTCCATAAAGAGGCACCAATAGTGAAGGTAAACCAAGTGGAAAGCTACTAATAATTCAACATAAAACAAGAAACATATAAAGATTAAATTGAGAAAATATTTAAGAACAACAAAGAGATTAATAAGCTTGAACTAAAAGCATAAAAGACTTAAGAGACTCAACAAGAGGTTCACCTCTTAGGAGCTCGATTCAAAATGTTTTTGAAGGCTTTTTGTAAAAATTTTAAGAGGCTAAAACCTATGGAATTTAAATGAGACAAAATAGGAAACTAACATGACTAGTATTTGACAAAACACAAGATTAAGAAAAAATAACACACATAAAAATAGAGAAAAAATTTCAGCAAGAGACTCAAAACAAAAGGCGCAACAAAGTGGCCAAAGTTTATCACCACAATGGTGTGGAAAAATCCTCAACCATGTGGGTTTAATGGTCACAACTTCTTAGGCACACTTTAACATAAAAAACCAAGGGAAAATTAAGCAACTTGAACACGGAAATAAGATGCAAAGAAAGGGACAAATAAACTTGCATCAAATTAAATGGAACATAGGTGTGTAGATAGAAAACAAAAGCGCATATAATAGCAAGAATAAAAAGCTATACTACTAGATAATAAAGGAAATAGATATGACAAAAAATGAAGGACTTTAAAATAAATAGAGCAAAGAGATAAAAAAAAGCAAGTAAAATTTTTTGAGAAAGAAAGTGACCTTTAGAAAGTGGCTCTAGATACCACTTGATGTGATCTTTGATGATCACTTGCCCAAAGGATCCTTTCTAAGGTCACTTGGAAGGAAAATGGATTTATGGAGAGGAAAGGAATGGTGAGGCACCACAAATACTAGGTTTGATAAGCCAAAAGGGAGAGGCCACAAGGGAGGGGTCCCTTGATAACTCTTGCTCTCACAAAGGAGAAGGGGGGACACTCAAAGGTAAGAACCTCACAACCAATATGGTCTCTAGGATTAAATTCAAGTGTAAGAAATACAAGTGAGGGGAGGAGATCCTATTTATAGAGGTAGCTAACCTCTTGAACAAGATAACCTAAAAAAGAAGGGCTAGGATTAAAAGGAGAGATCTAAGGGAGGAGGATTGAGAAACAATTCCCTCCTTAGATCATCAAACTTGGTGCCCAAGTTTCTCAAACCAAGGGCCAAGATTCCTACTTATTAGCTTAGGGGGTTTATGTAAGAAAAGAGGGGTGTAGATATCAAGGCTACCCCTTATTTCCTTCATAAAGACCCAAAAAGCTAAATCCACCCTCTAAATTCCTGAGACACCTCCTAAAATAAAAAATGGACTAAATACATGTCCCAAATTAAATTCCTAATGCTCCTCAAAATTAAAATAAAGGAAAATTATATTTTATTAACTAAAGTCCCTAGCTTAATATCTTCACTCTCCATAGGAGGTGAAGTCTTCCTGTGTCTGTAAGGGCTAGGTCTTCTTCAATCCTTCTAGCCATGGCCCTAGTGATACGTACTTGGCTAGGCATGGTCACATCACGATCCTTTCTTAGGTGAAGCCAAACCCAATCGCCCTTTTTGAAGATGACTTCCTTCCTCCCCTTGTTGCTAGATGAAGCATACCCCTTAGGTTGGGTTTCAATATTAGTTTTGACCCTCTCATGTAATTTTTTGACAAAATCAGCCCTAGTTTTCCCTTCTTTATGAAAAATTCGGGTGTTAGGGAGTGGTAACAAGTCCAGAGGGGTGAGAGGATTAAAACCATATACAAGCTCAAAAGGGGAGTGCTTAGTGGTTCGATGAACCACACTATTATATGCAAATTCAATGTGGGGGAGATATTCATCCCAAGACTTGTCGTTGCCTTTCAAGGGTGCCCTCAACATAGTGGATAGGGATCTATTTACTACCTCAGTTTGTCCATCTGTTTGAGGATGACAAGTGGTAGAAAATAAGAGCTTAGTTCCTAGCCTTGCCCAAAGAGTTTTCCAAAAATAGCTAAGGAACTTAGCATCCCTATCAGAGACTATGGTTGAGGGTATTCCATGCAAGCGGATAACCTCACGAAAGAAAAGCCTTGTGATGTGACTCGCGTCATCCACTTTGTGGCAGGGAATGAAATGTGCCATTTACTAAAGTGGTCCACTACCACAAAGATGGAGTCTACACCTCGTTGGGTTCTTGGGAGCCCAAGGATAAAATCCATGCTAATATCTACCCAAGGTGTAGAAGGAGTGGGTAAAGGTGTGTAAAGTCCATGAGGCATTACTCAGGACTTAGCTTGTAAACAAGCTATGCATCGCAAGACATGTCTTTGGACATCTTTTTTCATATGGGGCCAAAAGAATTTTTCTTTTAAGAGCATTAAGGTTTTATCAATTCCAAAATGCCCTATGAGCCCACCTTCATGGCTCTCTTTTGTCAGCAATTTCCTAATGGATCCTTGGGGTACACAAAGTTTGCCCTCTTTGAATAAGTATCCCTCACACATGTAGAAGCCATCTTTGGCTTTGGAAGATGAGGCAATATAAATGGTTCCAAAGTCTTGGTCAAAAGGATACATTTCTTTTATGTCATCAAATCCCAAAATTTGAGCACTGAGGGTGGCAAGGAGAGAATGCCTCCTTGAAAGACCATCAGCCACCACATTTGTTTTTCCCTTTTTATATTTGATGACATAAGGAAAAGTTTCAAGAAATTCAACCCATTTAGCATGCCTCTTGTTCAACTTTCCTTGCCCCCTCAAATACTTAAGTGACTCATGGTCACTATGAATGACAAATTCCTTGGAAACAAGATAATGTTCCCAAGTTTGGAGGGCACGGATCAAAGCATAAAACTCCTTGTCGTAGGTGGGGTAGTTGAGGTGGGCACCATTGAGTTTTTCACTAAAATAAGCAATGGGGTGCCCCCCTTGCAACAGCACAGCTCCTACACCTACTCCCGATGCATCACATTCTAGCTCATAAGTTTTTGAAAAGTCGGGAAGGGCTAGAACGGGTGCATTAGTGAGTTTATCCTTGAGCAGTTGAAAAGCTTCTTTTTGTTTTTCACCCCACAAAAAAGGAACTTCCTTCTTCACCAAGTCATTGAGTGGTGAAGCTAGTGTGGAGAAGTTAGGCACAAAGCGCCTATAAAATCCTGCGAGACCATGAAAGCTCTTGATCTCAGTCACACTAGTAGGGGTGAGCCATTCTTGAATGACCATGATTTTTTGGGCACTAATGACAAAGCCTAAGAAAACCACACTAGGAACACAAAAAGTACATTTTTCTAAGTTTGCAAATAGTTTATTCATTCTAAGGACAGATAAGACTTCCCTAAGGTGTCCTATATGTTCTTCTAAAGACCTACTATAGACTAAAATATCATCAAAATAAACAACTACAAACCTACCAATGAAATCCCTAAGTACATGATTCATGAGATGCATGAAAGTGCTTGGAGCATTGGTGAGCCCAAAAGGCATCACCAACCATTCATAAAGACCGAATTTGGTCTTAAAAGTGGTTTTCCATTCATCTCCTTCTTTAATTCTTATTTGATGGTAACCACTTCTAAGATCAATTTTTGAAAATATTTTGGCTCCATGCAATTCATCAAGCATATCGTCTAGCCTAGGGATTGAGTGCCTATACTTAATGGTGATGTTATTGATGGCACGACAGTCCATAAACATCCGCTATTTTCCATCCTTTTTGGGCACCAACAAAACAGGAACCGCACAAAGGCTAAGGCTCTTTTGAACCCAACCTTTCTCCAACAAGTCTTGAACTTGAGACTCAATATCTTTGGTCTCAACAGGGTTTGTCCTATACGCGGGTCTGTTGGGCAGACTTGCGCCAAGAACAAGGTCAATGTGGTGTTCTATTCCCCTTAGAGGTGGTAATCCCCTCGGAACCTCTTGAGGGAAAAGATCATCAAATTCTTTTAAAAGATTTTGAACCCCTTTTGGAAGAGACTCAATTTCATGACTTGTGGGAGTGCCAGAAGGTACCTCTTTACAAATTAGGATATAAAAAGGTCGATCAAGCAAGAGAGCTTCTTTAATATCCATTTTTGTTGCAAAATGACTCTCTTTCTTAATTACCTCTTTGGAAGGGGTACCTCCTTCCAACTCTCCATCTTTACCCTTTTCAAGCTTTAGGGATGAAATCTTTTTGTTTTTTTTGACTTTGAACTTTTTTTTTCCTCATCTCTTTTATGTTTCTTGATGAGTTGATCATCAGCCACTTGTGAAGGTGTGAGAGGAGTCAACTTTATTCTTTTACCCTTATGAGTGAGGATTATCTCATTAGAGTAGCCATGGTGAATGACTTGTTTATCAAACTACCAAGGCCTCCCTAACAAGATATGGCCAGCCTCCATTGGAACTATATCACATAAGATCTCATCTTGATACTTTCCAATGGAGAACGGCACCTTCACTTGTTGGTTTACAACCATTTCCCCTTCCTCATTAAGCCATTGGAGCTTGTAAGGTCTAGGATGAGGAATTGGGTGTAAGGCTAGCTTCTCTACCAACCTTGAGCTACAACAATTGCAGCAGGATCCACTATCCATAATGAGAGAACAGGTTTTGTCTAAAACTTTACAACGTGTATGAAAAATGTTCTCTCTTTGGGAGTGGTTAAGCTCAAGGGGTTGGCTTCCAAGAAGGCGCCTAACCATCAAGAGGTCTCCATCACAAGGATTTTCAACAATGTCATGCTCATGATGCTCATGACCCACTTCTTCCTCACTCTCACTAGAGGAGGAAGATGAGCTACTCTCACTAAAAATCTTTTGGCCCCTCATGATCATGGTTTTCTTCTTGGGGCACTGAGAGGCAATGTGGCATTTCCCAAGACATTTAAAACATTTAATACTACTAGTACTATTGTTAGAACTAGTAGGGGGGTTGTCTCTATGATGCATGGGTTTATGTTCTTTATGCACATGCTTGGATGGTTCCTCTTTAGGAGAGCTCTTGGAAGAGCTTCCCTTGCCTAGGTCCCTCTTTGCATAATTGTAGGATGGAAATTCTCTTTTTGCTCCACCTTTTCTTTTTAATTGATTTTCCAATCTTATGCAAAGTTGGACTAGGTCATCTAGATTATTATATGGTAAGATCTCAACTTTGTCTCTTATGTTAGAGTTCAAACCACTTAAAAATCTAGCTTCGGTGGCCCTTGGTTCTTCGGTAACGCCCACTCTCATCATGAAAAGCTCCATGGTTTGTCTGTACTCCTCAACACTTGAGTTGTACTATTTTAATCTTTGGAGTTTATCCAAGAGCTCTCTTTCATAATAAGAAGGGACGTGTCTCCGCCTCATAGCCCCCTTGAGATCATTCCAATAATCCACCTGAGGGTTAGAAGGCGGCGCCTCTTATTGACCAAGGAAGTCCACCAATACATGGCATGCCCTTGGAAGCTAAAGGTTGCCAGCGGAACTTTTCTTTCTTCACTTATGTTAAAACAAACAAAGAGTTGTTCTACCTTCATTTCCCAATCAAGGTAGGCTTCCACATCCTCTTTTCCATGAAAATGAGGGAGGTCAACTTTTTGTTCCCTAGGATTGGCTTGGGGTTGGTTATGATGTTGTTGTGCTCACCTTACCCTAGGTCTTTCATATCCCTCACTTTCACTTACTTCACTAGAGGTAGACCTATACCTATGCCTTTCTCTAACTAGTCTTTTTCTTCTTTCTTCTCTTTCACACTCTTCTCTTCTCTCTTCCCTCTCTCTCTCTTCTCTTTCCTTTTTTTCTTCTCTTTCTCTTCGTTCTCTTTCTTTCTCTTCCCTCCGTCTTTCTTCTCGTTCTTGTCTCTCTCTTTTCTCCTCGCTTTCTTTCTCTCTTTTCTCACGCTCTTTTTCCTCACTTCGTCTTTCTTCTCTTAACTCTCTTTCTCTCTTTTCTTTTTCTTTCTCTTCACGCCTCTTTTCTTCTCTTTTCTCCCTTTCTTTTCTTTCTTTTCTCTCTTCTACCCTTCGTTCCCTAAATTCACTCACAAACTTATCTATGTTGTTGGTTTTTTTAGAACCTTGTTGATTTACACTACCTTTACTAGATGTATGTGAGCTCATTTTGAAAGTGATTGGGAAGAACCTATGGGCAACACTCCTTACTCTTTTGTTTTGCTTTCTCCCTAAGTGAATTACTTAAGAGTCTTTGGAACTCAAAAGCCTTTCACACTAAGATGCAAAGCAAATAAAAGAAATTTAAAGCAAAGGTAAGGATCTAGAGGCGTGCTTCTAAGGTGGAGATATGGGGTACCAATTCCTTCTCCCACCTAAACGAGAAACTAAAAAATTATTACAATCAAAGAGGTGATCCTTATGGGCATCCAACACCTCAATTAAAATGGTCTTAATACAATTTACACCCAATTAAACAAAAAGAAACAAAAGGTTTGATGTTTGAAGTTGGTCTCTACTCCAAGTGTCTGCCTCTCTCAAAGTGGTGTTGCTCCTTGAATGAACCTCTTCCTTAGCTTGCTTCAACACACCTCAAGATGCTTCCCTTGTGGAAAGCTTGGTTTGACCTTTCTTTTCCTTCAACAAAGTGGCGCACCCAAGGAGGAACCAAGAGAGTGCAATACAATAAAAAAAACATGAAAAGAAAACTCAAGGAAGGGAGATAAACATCCAAGTGGAAAGAATTATTTAGACAAACACAAAGATAACCAAAGAAGACAAGCAAGTAAAAATGGTGTAGATAGAAAGATGGTACACAAAAGAAATTCCTAGAATGGGCCTAGAATAGAATGGACTACAAAAACAAAAAAAAATGACTCAAAATCAATATGGCCAAATTATATGCAAGTATGTTCAAGCAAGATTCATTAATTTTTTTTTAAGTCACTCCTTTTAGTCATTGGGACAATATGAGGTGCACTAAAGATATTTTGTTCTTTTCACTTCTTTTTTTTTTTTTAACAAATTTTTTTTTACTAACATGTTTTTTTTTCACTTGTTTTCTTTTTAATTTCTATAATTTTGCTACACCTCTTAACAAAATTTTGAAGCAAATACGGTGAGGAGTCAAAGAATCATAAATGCTTGAACAAAGGATAGGAAATGGCCACCATAACTGATATACAAAAGTGCAAAATTAAGAAACAAAGCAACCTAATATGAACTAGTAATTTTAGGTGATGAAAAATAAATGGCACAAGGAGAGTTTTATGGAAGTTGAGGCCAACTTGATTACTCAATAATCAGCCCAATTACATACCCAACATGCCTCTCAAAGCCAATCAACAAAAATCACCACAAAAACTAGCACAAAATTAAGATACTAAAATTATTGAACAAGTGAATGAAATTTGGAAGAAATTGAGCATTAATTTTTTGAAGATTTCTTTTAAGAACATGCTAAGATCTAAATAGCATGTGAGACTCTAAGGACATGGGATCAAGAGTAAGCCTCTTTTATGCTCAATTTCCAATAGAGAAATAACACACTTTTATGGTAAAATAAAATAGCTAAACAATGGATTTTAAGTGACAATTAAAAGGACTAAACAATACCAAAATAAGACACAACGTACGAGAATTAAAATTGAAAATAAATGACTCAAAATGACCAAGAATGTGACACAAAAATAGAGAAATAGGGGACGGAAAAAATAGAGAAATAGGTGCAGGAAAAAAATTAGAGAAAAAGGTGCAGGAAAATAGAATTGAAATGCAAGAACTCTAAATGAAAGAAGCAAAAGTGCATCCAAGGATCAAAACCACAATTGTGTGGCTTCCTTCACAAAGTTTGTGAAGTCATTACTATGATCCTCTTAGGGTAAGCACTAGAATAAGGAAAAATTAAAAAGATGGGTAGCAATTTAAAGAAACAAACCTAAAGGAAACACACAAAGATTCAATAGAAATAAACAAAATAAATTGAATCTAGAAAGCAATAAAGACATGAAAATAAAAATTGCAAGAACTAAAACATAAACTTCAAGACAATAAGGAATTTAAATGACAATAAAGGAAGCAAGAAATAAAGTATAAAAACTGCAGAAAAAAGAAACTAAAGAAAGACACATAAGCTAAGGAGAAGGAGGAGGAAATGAACCTTCATGAAGATGGCTCTGATACCAAATGATGCACTCCCTTGATCTCTTCAACCAAGGTTCCTTCCTCTAAGAAAATGGAGGATGGAGAGGTTAGAAATGGGAGAGGGTTGACGCCACTTTCTAGGAGAAAGATGAGTCAAAAAATTTTATATTGCTTACCACAAGGGAGAGGTCCCTTGATAAAAGCTTTAAGGGAGAGATTCCTCAAGAGAGAGGATTCTCAATGACACTCAAGAATAAATTTCTCAAAAAGATTCTTACTTCATTCAATCAAGTGTGCCTTGTACAAGAGAGGCTAGGTGTATTTATAGCCCAAAGAGGGAGCAAGGCACTCAAAACTAGGCAATGTGGGACTTGGGCCTAATTAGTATTAGGAGCACTAATCCCTCTTAGGCCCACTAAAAGTGGTGCCTAGCCTTAAGCTAAAGAGTGTCACGGCCTAATCAAGGGGGTGTCGAAAGAGATCCATACTTCTTTGTGTTATTAGGCCCTTTACTCCCCTCACCTCCCTTCCTAAGCTAATTACACCCTAAACTCTAGAAACTAAAATAAATGGCCAAAATACAAGGCCTAAAAGGGAATTAAAAGCTAATTAATATTTACAAGAGGAAAACTAAGGACTATGGCCTAAAATATCTATCTCTATCATGAGCTGGGGTCTTGATGAGTCTTTCCGGGCCAAGTCCTCTTCAATCGTCCTAGCCATTGCCCTAGTGAGAGGGCCCTTGATAGGTAGGATTGCATTAAGTCCTATTGCTAGAACTAGTAAAGCGGTTGTCTCTATGATGCATGGGTTTATGTTCTTTATCACATGCTTGGATGGTTCCTCTTTGGGAGAGCTCTTGGAAGAGCTTCCCTTGCCTAGGTCCCTCTTTGCATAATTGTAGGATGGAAATTATCTTTTTGCTCCACCTTTTCTTTTTAATTGATTTTGCACTCTTATGCAAAGTTGGACTATGTCATCTAGATTATTATATGGTAAGAGCTCAACTTTGTCTCTTATGTCAGAGTTCAAACCACTTAAAAATCTAGCTTCGGTGGCCCTTGGTTCTTCGGTGACGCCCGCTCTCATCATGAAAAGCTCCATCGTTTGTCTGTACTCCTCAACACTTGAGTTGTACTACTTTAATCTTTGGAGTTTATCCAAGAGCTATCTTTCATAATAAGAAGGGACGTGTCTCCGCCTCATAGCCCCCTTGAGATCATTCCAATAATCCACAGGAGGGTTACGAAGGTGGCGTCTCTCATTGACTAAGGAGGTCCACCAATACATGGCATGCCCTTGGAAGCTAAGGGTTACCAGCAGAACTTTTCTTTCTTCACTTATGTTATAACAAACAAAGAGTTGCTCTACCTTCATTTCCCAATCAAGGTAGGCTTCAACATCCTCTTTGCCATGAAAATGAGGGAGGTCAACTTTTTGTTCCCTAGGTTGGGCTTGGGGTTGGTTATGATGTTGTTGTGCTCTCCTTACAGTGGGTCTTTCATATCCCTCACTTTCACTTGCTTCACTAGAGGCAGACCTATACCTATGCCTTTCTCTAACTCGTCTTTCTCTTCTTTCTTCTGTTTCACGCTCTTCTCTTCTCTCTTCCCTCTCTCTCTCTTCTCTTTCCTTTTTTTCTTCTCTTTCCCTTCGTTCTCTTTCTTTTTCTTCCCTCCGTCTTTCTTCTCTTTCTTCTCGTTCTTGTCTCTCTCTTTTCTCCTCGCTTTCTTTCTCTCTTTTATCACACTCTTTTTCCTCTCTTCGTCTTTCTTCTCTTAACTCTCTTTCTCTCTTTTCATTTTCTTTCTCTTCACACCTCGTTTCTTCTCTTTTCTCCCTTTCTTTTCTCTCTTCTACCCTCCATTCCCTAAATTCACTCACAAACTTATCCATGTTGTTGGTTTTTTTAGAACCTTGTTGATTTACACTACCTTTACTAGATGTGTGTGAGCTCATTTTGAAAGCGATTGGGAAGAACCTATGAGCAACACTCCTTACTCTTTTGTTTTGTTCTCCCTAAGTGAATTACTTAAGAGTCTTTGGAACTCAAAACCCTTTCACACTAAGATGCAAAGCAAATAAAAGAAATTTAAAGCAAAGGTAAGGATCTAAAGGCGTGCACCTAAGGTAGAGAGATGGGGTACCAATTCCTTCTCCCACCTAAACGAGAAACTAAAAAATTATTACAATCAAAGAGGTGACCCTTATGGGCATCCAACACCTCAATTAAAATGGTCTTAATAAAATTTACAACCAATTAAACAAAAAGAAACAAAAGGCTTGATGTTTGAAGTTGCTCTCTACTCCAAGTGTTTTCCTCTCTCAAAGTGGTGTTGCTCCCTTGAATGAACCTCTTCCTTAGCTTGCTTCAACACACCTCAAGATGCTTCCCTTGTGGAAAGCTTGGTTTGACCTCTCTTTTCCTTTCAACAAAGTGGCGCTCCCAAGGAGAAACCAAGAGAATGCAATGCAATAAAAAAAACAAGAAAAGAAAACTCAAGGAAGGGAGATAAAAATCCAAGTGGAAAGAATTATTTAGATAAACACAAAGATAACCAAAGAAGACAAGCAAGTAAAAATGGTGTAGATAGAAATATGGTACACAAAAGAAATTCCTAGAGTGTGCCTAGAATAGAATTGATGGAGGACCATCCTTAGGGCATCAAATAGGACCCATCACAAGGTCCATGGCAAGAAGAATAGAAGAAGAGGAAGGTCATACGACACCAAGAGAATTGATGATCACATGTGTGGACTTTGGTGCATCTACCTAGTGTTTTGCTTATTTTCCTTATTTTCCCCTTGTATTTTGGGGAACCTTAATCACTTAGGATTTCATTGTTTATTTTTATTTAGCCTTTGTATTATGGGGCAAATTAGTTTAGGATTTATTTTGGGACTTAAACCTTAACTTGTGAGGTCAAAAGTCCATTTCTTTCATTTTCTAGACACAAGGGTATTTTAGTCTTTTAGGGGGGAAGGACTGACATTTCATTTGAGGTCCATTTAGGGTTCATTTGAGAGGCATTTAGCTCTCAAATTTTCGTGAAAATGGCCTAGAGGCCTCCCACCCTTTCTTTAAATACCCTAGGTTAGACTACATGTAGTAACTTTTGGATATATTGAATATTTGAGAGAGTTTTCCTCATCATTCCTCTTCCTTAGTCATTTAGGGATCTCTTGGCCCCCTTCCTCTCCTCTCTACCTTAGAAGGAGCTTGGGCCTCCCTAGGATTGGCCTTCACCCTCTCCAAGTGAAGTGAGCTAGCCAAAGAGACACCATCCAACCATCACCACCCAAAACACCATTCTTTTGTCTCCATTTTTCAAGAACCACTTTCACCCATCATAAGCTCCATTTCTCACACCTATTTCAGCCCTTGAAGAACATCCATTTCAAAATTTCATCTTGGAGAAGTGATGCATGCCTCCCTTGATCTTTTTCTAGAGGTTTTCTTCTTTGGTGAAATGGTTTGTGGAGAGGTAAGAAGTGAGGTGGTTTTAGGCACCACTTAAGGTAAGATAAGCCTAAGAGGGAAAGTTTGCCACAAGGGATGGAACCCTTGATAAAAACCTAAGGAATTCTCAAAGAGAGAAGGGTGTACACTAAGAGAATTTTGGCCAACTCAAGGTTTTTCCATTCAATCAAGTGTAAAAAATACAAGAGTGTGAAGGAGCACCTTTTTATAGAGGGAGCTAACCTCTTGGACAAGTCATGAAGGAAATGAAGGGCTAGGATTAAAAGGAGTCATCCAAGGGAGGAGGATTGAAGCCCAAAGTCCAATCAATACCCTCCTTTGGATGAGAATTGGTGCCCAAGCTACCTCATCCAAGGGCCAAGATTACTCCTTTATTAGTTTTGGGTTTTATTTAGCAAAAGAGAGTGTAGTTATCAAACTACCCCCTTATTTCCTAAATAAAGGCCCAAAAGCTAATCTTACCCCTTCTTATTACTAAGACACCTCCTAGAAAATTAAATGGACTAATACATGTCCAAAATAAAATCCTAGGTTCCTAAAATAAAAATTACAAGTAAATAAGTCATGGCTTGCATAACTTGATGGTCATATGGAGGTGAGATCTTCCTCCCTCTACTCTAGCCATGTCTTTTTCTATTCTCCTAGCCATGGCCCTAGTGATAGGGCCCTTGCCTGGGGAGAATGCATCAAGAAGAGTTGGTGACACCATGGAGAAGGTGGAGCCATCATATCAGAGCTAAGGTGGTCTTCAAGGGTAACTAGTGTTCTTCTCCATTCTTTTTTTTTCTTTGTCTTGAAAAATATGTTTCTTGTCATGTTTATGTATTCTCCTTTGTCTTGAGTATTTTGTCTAAATATTGTGTTTAAAAGTTGTGTCTTTTTTTTGTGTGGTTCATCATCATTCATGAGCCTTCTTAGTGTTCTTTGAGTTTTTCTCAAAAGGTTGTTCTTTTAGAGCTTTCCTTTTCTTTTCCATGGCTGCATTTTTTTTTTGTGATGAACATGCTATGAAGATCATTTTAATCTTGTTTGAATCCTTGTTGTGTCATGTTTGAAGTTTCCCTCCTTATTTTTCAAAAAACTAGTCAAATATATGCATATTTCTCTCACAAGATGCATGAAACTTTGAAAAAAAATCTGGTGCTTTTTCTTTCACATTCTTGGCTGGCCAAACCTTTTGTGAGCCTTAGGAGACTCATATTTTCATGTAAAAATTGACTCTTGCATGCTCCATGTCTTATTTGACTTATGAGTGTAATTAATGCCTTACACATTTTTGGCTAGCCTTCCTTTTGCATGACTACAACATTCCTTGTCTTTATTGCATGATCCTAAGTCAAACAAAGTGTCATATGGCTGAATATATTCTGAAAAAAAACTGAAAAAAAACTGCACCTAAACAAGAGAGCAAAAGACAAGAAACACTTCCCAAAAAGATACCTTTCTTGCACCAAAATAGCAACTTTTATTTACCACCTTTTTGTACCCACTTTTAACACACCACAAGTGTAAAATCCATGCAACATATAAGGTTAAAAAGAGAATCAAATCTTATCCTCCTTGGTGGGACACATTTTGAGTGAAAATAAGTGAAAGTTAAAAAAAAAATTAAAAGGAATTGTTGCTAACTTGTGGACCATTTTACCCTTGGACTTTGGACTTGAACTTTAACCATATTGGACTATTTTGGACTATCATTGGACCCATTTTATGACCAAAACCTTGGCTGGAGTTTGGACATTGGACATGAAATTTTAAGGACAAGGAACATTAAACACTTAAATTCTAATCTAGAGTCATTCTAAGTTCCTTTTGAGTGCTTAACTTTCTTGTGTGCCTTAATTTTTGCTTGTCTTTCTTCACATTCTTTGAGTCTTGTCTCATAATTAATCTCTTGAGTTTAGCCTTCTTAATTTTTCCTTTTTAGTTTTATTTCTTGGCCTCTTGGTTCTCTTTCTCTTGGTTGGCTTCATTGCTTGGTGTAGGTGAATCACCTTGGGTTCACCTTGTGAGTCTTCGGAGATTGAGTTGGAGGAAGTTGCCATAAGTCCCAAAGTGCTTTGGAGAGAATCACCAAATAATGGGAGTGTAAACACTATAAAGAGAGGACTAACAAATTTGTTACTTGTGAAGGAACACCAAGTTGGAAGCTTGAAGAATTTCAATTTTGTTTCTTGCTTTTTTATTTTAAATTTGTGCCTAGTATCTTTCTATTTTCATTCTTGTTTAATTTTTGTACCAATTTTTTCTTCTTTCTTTTGTTCTTTGTTGTTTTTATTGGGGCCATTTGTACTTGGTCCTTTCTTGTTCATTTGGGTTGTAATTTGGACACTTTAAACTCTCATTTGACTTGTGATAGCTTAGGGGTAATTCGTTTTAGTGGTAGGATTGTTTCCACCTTAGGAATTTCGACTAGTGTATGCCTTTGTTACTTTCCTTACTTACTTTGTTGTAGTTGTATGCTCTAGGTTGTTGTATGTTCGTTTAGAAGACTTCTAAGTGCTTATTAGGGGTCTGTTGCACATCACACACTTGTAATGTCAAAATTTGTTTTTGTAAGGCTTACAAAGGGGCAAAGGTTGATAAGTTTCCCACTACTAAGAGGCTTGGTTATTAAGTGACTCCTTGTAGTCCACCTCCCTTTTAGAGTGCAATTCTAACCGCTCCAAGTAATAAGTCTAGCACCAAAATCTCTTTGTGAAAACCTTTATCACTCACTCTTTGAAAAAAAAAATCTTTTCAAGAAAACCTTTTGTGAAAATCTTTCCTAGATCAAAGATGAGTGATCATTCAAGTGTTCGTGGTCAAAACTCACACCCTAGTAATGCTAGCCTTAGAGATGAACTTAGAGAACTTAGGGAGTATATAAGAAGAAAAGAAGAAGAAAGTGCAAAAAAAGAGGAAGAATTTAGGAAGAGAGAGAAAGAACATGATAAACAAAATGAGGAAATTAGAGAAATGCTTGCTAAGCTACTTTCGGGGGTAGGAACTAGTGGTTCAAAACATAGAGTCCAACCATATAGGTCCCAAAAAGGCAAAGGGGTAAGGGTTTCTATGAGTGAAAGTGAGGATAGTGATCATCATCATACCAAAACCCCAAGTGTTAGCCTTTATAGTAGTCATCACAATAATGATTATTATCAAAGGCCCCCAAGAACACATAAGCAAAGAGAATCCTCTAATAAGGAACCTAATGTCAACCTTCCTTCATTTTTTGGAAAGGACATTGTTGATGCATATTTGGATTGGGAAATGAAGGTTGAACAACTTTTTGCTTACCATGGGGTAAGTGAAGAGAGGAAGGTTTCTTTGGCAACCCTTAGCTTTCAAGGGCATGCCATCTATTGGTGGACTTATTTAGAAAGAGAAAAGAGAGTGAATCATGAGCCCCCAATTCAATATTGGAATGAACTCCGTAGTGCCTTGAGAATGAGGCATATTCCTCCATACTATGACCGTGAGCTTATGGATAAGCTTCAAAGGTTGAAACAAGGGTCATTAAGTGTGGAAGAATATAGACAACAAATGGAGTTACTCATGATGAGGGCAGGTATAAGGGAAGAAAAGAGGACCACCATCTCAAGGTTTCAAAGTGGCCTTAATCTTGAAATAAGAGACAAAGTTCAACTTTTGCCATATAGAGATTTTAATGAACTTGTTCAACTTTGTTCAAGAGTGGAGCACCAACTTAAAAGAAAAAGTTTCAAGAAAGACTTCACTCCATCTTATTCCAAGAATTTTAAGAAGGGGGGTTCCTCTTCCAAACATCTCTCCAAAGAAGATGAAAAAGAAAAAGATAAAGAAAAATAAAAAGCATATTGTTCTAAAGTACCTTCTAAGGAGTCTAAGTCAAGTGACATCAAGTGCTTTAAGTGTCTTGGAAGGGGTCACATTGCTTCTCAATGCCCCACAAAGAAAACAATGATTTTAAGAGGCCAAGATCACTATAGTAGCCTTGATGAAGCTACTTCTTCTTCTTCTACTTCAAGTAGTGAAGATGAAGCCATGGATTCCATGGAAGAGACCTTACCTTGTGATGGAGACTTACTTATGGTAAGGAGGCTTCTTAACAACCAAACTAGTGAGATTGACCAATCACAAAGAGAGAACTTGTTTCATACAAGATGCAAAATTTTAGAAAACACTTGTTCTCTCATTGTGGATAGTGGATTTAGTTGTAATTGTTGTAGTACTAGATTGGTTGAAAAGCTAGCCTTATCCATAAAAACACATCCTAGACCTTATCAATTGCAATGGATTCATGAGGATGTAGGTATTATGGTTAACCAACAAACACTTGTACCAATTTCCATTGGCAAATACAAAGATGAAGTTTTATGTGATGTTGTGCCTTTGGAAGCTAGTCATGTGTTGCTTGGAAGGCCTTGGCAATTTGATAAGAAAACCATGCATGATGGCCTTACCAATAAAATAAGTTTCCAACACTTAGGCAAGTTGTTGTGCCCTCTAACACCTTCCCAAGTGTGTGAGGACCAACTCAAAATGAAAGCTAGGAGAGAATAAGATCAAAAAGAAAGAAAACAAAAATCAAAAAAATATAAAAAGGGTCTTTCTAAGGCCAAAGTAAAGGAAGAAAAGGTATCAAGTTTAGAGGAAGGTGTCTTCTCTAAAGATGTTGTTCACAAGAGTCATTTATCACTTAAGAATGATATCAAGAAAACAATCTTGCTTGAACAACCCTTATACCTTCTATACTTCAAAGAGACACTCATTGCTTCTACACATGAACTTGAGTCTCTACCTCAAGAGGTCCACAATCTTTTAAAGGAATTTGATAATGTATTTCCTCAAGAGGTTCCAAGTGGACTTCCACCTTTAAGAGGGATAGAACATCAAATTGAACTCATCCCGGGGGCAAGCCTTCCAAATAGGCCCGCCTATAGGACTAACCCCCAAGAGACCAAAGAAGTAGAAACTCAAGTTCAATATTTGTTGAAGAAGGGTTGGGTTCAAAAGAGCCTTAGCCCTTGTGCTGTTCCTGTTCTTTTAGTGCCTAAGAAAGATGGAAAATGGAGGATGTGTACTGATTGTAGAGCTATTAATAACATCACCATAAAGTATAGGCACCCAATCCCTAGGCTAGATGACATGTTGGATGAGTTACATGGGGCCATTATATTTTCCAAGATTGATCTTAAGAGTGGTTATCACCAAATAAGGATTAAAAATGGTGATGAGTGGAAAACCGCTTTTGAGACCAAGTTTGGTTTGTATGAGTGGTTAGTTATGCCATTTGGTCTCACCAATGCCCCTAGCACTTTCATGCGTCTAATGAATCATGTACTTAGGAATTGCATAGGGAAGTTTGTGGTCGTATATTTTGATGACATCTTGATCTATAGCAAGTCCTTAGATGAGCATCTTGGGCATCTAAGTGAGGTTTTAAAGATTCTCAGGGACAACCACCTCTATGCCAACTTGGAGAAATGTACCTTTTGCAAGGAAAATGGAAATTTCTTAGGCTTCATAGTTGGCAAAGAAGGAGTGAAAGTTAACCCCGAGAAAATCAAGGCTATCCAAGATTGGCCTACCCCAAAAAGTGTTGGAGATATTAGAAGTTTTCATGGTTTAGCAAGTTTTTATAGAAGATTTGTAAAAGACTTCTCCACACTTGCATCCCCTCTTAATGAGCTTGTTAAGAAGGATGTACCTTTCATTTGGGATGAAGCTCAAGGAAAAGCTTTTAATGTGCTTAAGGAAAAGCTCATCAATGCACCCATTCTAGCCCTTCCAAATTTTGAACAAACCTTTGAGCTAGAATGTGATGCATACGATCTTGGCATAGGTGCCGTTTTACTTCAAGGAGGCCACTCCATTGCTTACTTTAGTGAAAAACTTCATGGGGCCACCTTGAATTATCCCACCTATGACAAGGAGCTTTATGCCCTTATTAGAGCCCTCTAAGTTTGGGAGCATTACTTAGTGACTAGGGACTTCATCATACATACTGATCATGAGTCACTTAAGTACATTAGAAGGCAAGGGAAGTTAAATAAAAGACATGCTAAGTGGGTTGAATATCTTGAGCAATTCCCTTACATTATCAAATACAAGAAGGGAAAGTGTAATGTGGTGGCAGATGCCTTGTCTAGAAGGCACTCCTTGCTCTTTTCTTTGGGTTCCCAAATTCTTGGATTTGATAATATAAAGGAGTTGTATGAAGTGGATCAAGATTTCCAATCCACTTTCACCAAATGCCTCCAAAATCCTTTTGATGGGTTCTACATCCTTGAGGGGTACCTTTTTAGAATGGGAAAACTTTGCATACCTCAACGATCCATTAGAAAACTTTTGGTAAAGGAAAGTCACGAGGGAGGACTCATGGGCCATTTTGGGGTTGATAAAACCCTTAGTCTTCTAAAATCTAAATTTTATTAGCCTCACATGAGAGTGGATGTTCAACGACATTGCTCCAAGTGTATCACTTGTCTTCAAGCAAAATCAAGAGTGATGCCTCATGGACTCTACACTCCTCTCCCTATAGCTAGCACCCCTTGGGTTGATATTAGTATGGATTTTGTGCTTGGTCTTCCAAGGACTAAAAGGGGATTTGATTCTATCTTTGTGGTTGTGGATTGTTTTAGCAAGATGACTCATTTTATACCATGCCACAAAGTGGATGATGCTAGCTATATTGCTAAGCTTTTCTTTAAGGAAGTGGTCTGTTTGCATGGTCTACCCAAGACTATTGTTTTCGATAGGGATGCTAAGTTTCTAAGTCATTTTTGGAAAATTCTTTGGCAAAAACTAGGAATAGAGCTTGTCTATTCTACTACTTGCCACCCACAAACGGATGGGCAAACTGAGGTAGTGAATAGGTCCCTATCCACATTGTTAAGGGCAATTTTAAAAGGGAATAATAAAACTTGGGATGAATGCCTTCCCCACATAGAGTTTGCCTACAATAGGGTGGTCCACAAGACTACTAGTTTGTCCCCTTTTGAGGTTGTATATGGATTTAATCCTCTTATTCCTCTGGATTTGCTTCCACTCCCTAATACTACTTCCTTGTATCACAAAGAAGGAGTATCTAGGGCTGACTTTATAAAGAAATATCATGAAAAGGTCAAGATTCAAATTGAAAATCAAACTAAAAAATATGCCAAGTACAACAATAAAGGAAGGAAAAAGGTAACCTTTGAAGTTGGGGATTGGGTTTGGCTTCACTTGAGGAAGGATAGATTCCCTACACAAAGGAAGTCCAAACTAAGTCCTAGGGGAGATGGTCCTTTCCAAGTTCTTTAGAAAATTAATGATAATGCCTACATCCTAGACCTTCCCTCTGATTATGGAGTTAGTTCCTCTTTTAATGTTTGTGATCTTATACCTTTCCTAGGAGCTAATGGCATGGATGAGCTTGAAGATTTGAGGTCAAATCCTCCTCAAGAAGGAGAGCATGATGGAGGACCATCCTTGGGGCATCAAATACAACCCATCACAAGGTCCATGGCAAGAAGAATAGAAGAAGAGGAAGGTCATACTACACCAAGAGCATTGATGATCACATGTGTGGACTTTGGTGAATCTACCTAGTGTTTTGCTCGTTTTCCTTATTTTCCCCTTGTATTTTGGGGAACCTTAATCACTTAGGATTTCATTGTGTATTTTTATTTAGCCTTTGTATTATGGGGCAAATTAGTTTAGGATTTATTTTGGGACTTAAACCTTGACTTGTGAGGTCAAAAGTCCATTTCTTTCATTTTCTAGACACAAGGGTATTTTAGTCTTTTAGGGGGGAGGGACCTACATTTCATTTGAGGTCCATTTAGGGTTCATTTGAGAGGCATTTAGCTCTCAAATTTTCGTGAAAATGGCCTAGAGGCCTCCCACCCTTTCTTTAAATACCCTAGGTTAGACTACATGTAGTCACTTTTGGATATATTGGATATTTGAGAGAGTTTTCCTCATCATTCCTCTTCCTTAGTCATTTAGGGATCTCTTGGCCCCCTTCCTCTCCACTCTACCTTAGAAGGAGCTTGGGCCTACCTAGGATTGGCCTTCACCCTCTCCAAGCGAAGTGAGCTAGCCAAAGAGACACCATCCAACCACCACCACCCAACACACCATTCTTTTGTCTTCATTTTTCAAGAACCACATTCACCCATCATAAGCGCCATTTCTCACACCTATTTCAGCCCTTGAAGAAGATCCATTTCAACATTTCATCTTGGAGAAGAGTTGGTGACACCATGGAGAAGGTGGAGCCATCAAGAATGGACTACAAAAACAAAAAAAAAATGACTCCAAAGTTTCAATCATTTGCACCATTTAAAATCACTATGGCCAAATTATATGCAAGCATGTTCAAGCAAGATTCATTAATTTTTTTTATCACTCCTTTTAGTGATTGGTACAATATGAGGTGCACTAAAGATATTTTGTTCTTTTTTCTTCTTTTTTTTTAAGAATTGTTTTTACTAACACGTTTTTTTTTACTTGTTTTCTTTTTCATTTCTACTTTTTATACAATTTTGCTACACCTCTTAACAAAATTTTGAAGCAAATATGGTGAGGAGTCAAAGAATCATAAATGCTTGAACAAAGGATAGGAAATGGCCACCATAATTGATATACAAAAGTGCAAAATTAAGAAACAAAGTAATCTAATATGAACTAGTAATTTTAGGTGATAAAAAATAAATGGCGCAAGGAGAGTTTTATGGAAGTTGAGGCCAACTTGATTACTCAATAATCATCCCAATTACATACCCAACATTGCTCTCAAAGCCAATCAACAAAAATCACCACAAAAACTAGCACAAAATTAAGATACTAAAATTATTGAACAAGTGAATGAAATTTGGAAGAAATTGAGCATTAATTTTTTGAAGATTTTTTTTAAGAACATGCTAAGATCTAAATAGCATGTGAGACTCTAAGGACATGGGATCAAGAGTAAGCCTCTTTGATTCTCAATTTACAATAGAGAAATAACACACTTTTATTGTAAAATAAAAAAGCTAAACAATGGAATTTAAGTGACAATTAAAAGGACTAAACAATACCAAAATAAGACACAACGTAGGAAGATTAAAACTGAAAATAAATGACTCAAAATGACCAAGAATGTGACACAAAAATAGAGAAATAGGGGCTGGAAAAAATAGAGAAATAGGTGCAAGAAAAACAGAGAAAAAGGTGCAGGAAAATAGAATTAAAATGCAAGAACTCTAAATGAAAGAAGCAAAAGTGCATCCAAGGATCAAAACCACAATTGTGTGGCTTCCTGCACAAATTTTGTGAATTCATTACTATGACCCTCTTAGGGTAAGCACTAGAATAAGGAAAAATTAAAAAGATGGGCAGGAATTTAAAAAAACAAACCTAAAGGAAACACACAAAGATTCAATAGAAATGAACAAAATAAATTGAATCTAGAAAGCAATAAAGACATGGAAATAAAAATTTCAAGAACTAAAACATAAACTTCAAGACAATAAGGAATTTAAATGACAATAAAGGAAGCAAGAAATAAAGTATAAAAACTACAGGAAAAAAAAACTAAAGAAAGACGCATAAACTAAGGAGAAGGAGGAGGAAATGAACCTTGATGAAGATGGCTCTGATACCAAATGATACACTCCCTTGATCTCTTCAACCAAGGTTCCTTCCTCTAAGAAAATGGAGGATGGAGAGGTTAGAAATTGGAGAAGGTTGACGCCACTTTCTAGGAGAAAGATAAGTCAAAAATGTTATGTTGCTTGCCACAAGGGAGAGGTCCCTTGATAAAAGCTTTAAGGGAGAGATTCCTCAAGAGAGAAGATTCTCAATCATAGTCAAGAATAAATTGCTCAAAAAGATTCTTACTTCATGATGCATTCTCCCCAAGCAAAGGCCCTATCACTAGGGCCATGGCTAGGAGAATAGAAGAAGACATGGCTAGAGTAGAAGGAGGAAGATCTCACCTCCATATGACCATCAAGTTATGCAAGTCATGACTTATTTACTTGTAACTTTTATTTTAGGAACCTAGGATTTTATTTTGGACATGTATTAGTACATTTAATTTTCTAGGAGGTGTCTTAGTAATAAGAAGGGGTAAGATTAGCTTTTGGGCCTTTATTTAGGAAATAAGGGGGTAGTTTGATAACTACACCCTCTTTTCCTAAATAAAACCCAAAACTAATAAAGGAGTAATCTTGGCCCTTGGATGAGGTAGCTTGGGCACCAATTCTCATCTAAAGGAGGGGATTGATTGGACTTTGGGCTTCGATCCTCCTCCCTTGGATGACTCCTTTTAATCCTAGCCCTTCCTTTCCTTTTTGACTTGTCCAAGAGGTTAGCTCCCTCTATAAAAAGGTGCTCCTTCACACTCTTGTATTTTTTACACTTTATTGAATGGAAAAACCTTGAGTTGGCCAAAATTCTCTTAGTGTCCATCCCTTGTGGCAAACTTTCCCTCTTAGGCTTATCTTACCTTAAGTGGCGCCTAAAACCACCTCACTTCTTACCTTTCCATAAACCATTTCACCAAAGAAGAAAACCTCTAGAAAAAGATCAAGGGAGGCATGCATCATTTGGTATCACAGCATTGGTTCTAGAGGTCTAAACTCTCTTCCTAGCTCATTTATTTTTTCTTTCCGTTTTCCTATTTTATTTTATCTTTAATTTCTGAAATGTTTTATAGCTTTCCATTGTTGTTTATCATTTCCATTTATGTCTTGAGTTTATTGTTTTGAGTTATAGTTTATTTGCGCCATTTATTTTTTGCTTGATGCAATTTATATTGTTCTTTTCTTTGCATCTACGTCTCTCCCATATTCATTAATTTACGCTTAAGCTTTGAGTTGGGTGCTTTCTTGCTTGAATTTTGGTTTTGAGAATTTCTTGCTAAAAATCCATGCCATTGTGGTGAATTCCACAACCTTGTGGTCAAGAAATTTAAACCAAATTCTTGTGTTTCCTTGCACCTAGTTGCCTTGTTTTTGCCTTATTTTTAGCTTTTATTTTTCACTTTTATACTCTTGTGTAGTTGTCTATAAGTCATGTTTATAGTTTCCCATTTTGTCTATTAATTCCTTTTAAGTTTAGCCTTTTTTGTTTTTACAAAAAAAGCTTTTGAAACTTCTTAAATTGAGCAACATAGAGGGTCATACCCCATGTCTAAGTCTCTTTAGAGGTTCATGTGCTTTTAGTTTCAAGCATATTCTTAAAAAAAAATTCCAAAATAGTTGTTCAATTCCCTTTGTCTTTATTTTCCTTATACGTATAATTAGTAGCTCATTTGTGTGGTAAAGGTAGTTCTTGTTTGTGGGTGCTTTCACTTAAGCTATAAGTTTGGTATTTGTGTTAAAAAAATTACTAAAAACTTAACAAAGCTGGAGTCTAGTGGCACACCAAACTACTAAACCATGAACACATCTATAACTACTTTGCATTTTGAAGTCATTTCTAGTAATACCTAAATTGTTGCTTTTAATTTTCTTTATTGTTCCAAGCACATAACTCTTTGTTATTAAGCACTAAATTCACAATCAATTTAGGTGCATCTAGTAAATATTCAAAAAAAAAAACAAGAGAACAAAGTATAAAATAAAATACAAAAAAAAACTACGAAGGATTAAAAAAAAAAAAGAGAACAAACAAAAGAAAAGAAAGTTTGAAAAATTCATTTGATGTACCTAACCTAAAATTAGCAAGTGCTTCAACTTTGAACTTGGAACCTTAAAAGAAATTTTATTACTTTTGGTACACTAGAACTTGATATTTATGTCTTTCTACTCTTTAATCTAGTGCCATTCTTAGGTATTCCATTGTGTGCTCTCTTTCTTTTGTTTACCTTTTATTTATTGCTTGTCTTTTAAATTGTCTTTCTAGTTTGTCTTATATACTCTTACCATTTGGTTAAGTGTCCTTTTGATTGTGTTATCTTTTATTTCTTTTTGAGTTTCTATTCGCACCTCCCCTTACTACTTTTGGTTTCTTTGGTTTGTGTGTTAGTGCCACTTTTGGGAGAAAGCTTGAAAAAAGAGCTTACCACAAAGGTAGCATATTTTGGAAGGTTGGACTAAGAGCCTAAGGGATCACCTCAAAAGGAAACACACCTAGCCGTGAGGACTTTGATTTGAGGGAGTATTTGGGGAATCATTTTTTGAAGACTTTACTTTTTCTTTAATTTGGGTGTATTAATTTTGTAGTTGGGAGTTTGAGTGCCCTTAAGGCCCTCCCTTTGATTGTAATAAGATTTAGTTAATTATTTAGTTTCTCGAAAATTAGGTGAAGAAGGAAGAAGTGGTACACTTCCTTCAACACCTTAGGAGCTCGATTTAGATCCCTTCTCTTTTGAATTTTTGCTTTAAAATTCTTGCTTTATTTTTCTTATTCAAAGCACTTAGAAGGCTAAAGAGTTCCAAAGACTCATCAAGCCATTTTAGGCAAGAAAACACAAAAAGAGATGAGTGTTTGTTTGTGAAAAGTTTTTAGCCACCTTTTTCCTCTTAGAAATTCAAGCACAATGACATCACACACCCACTCTAGTGCTCATAGTTATTCATCAAACAACAGTGTAAACCAAAGAAATATTTTTAAATATTACACTTTAGAAAACTTAAACATGGACTTTAGGGAGTGGATGGCAAAAGAACAAGAGAGAAGAGAAGAAAAAAGGAGAGAAAAATAGTCCAAGGAGAAAAGAAAAATAAAAGAAAGAGAGGAAGAAAAGAGAGAAAAAAGAGAGAAGGAAGAGAGAAGAATAAGAGAAAGTAGAGAAGATGAAGAAAGGAAAGAAAGAAAAGAAAGAGAAAGAAGAAAAGAGAAAGAAGAAGAAAAAAGAAAGCATGGGAATGGTGAGAATTACAAAATGAAAGGAATAGTCTTAGGTTCCCAATCTAGACATACCCATAGGAGTGAAAGTGAGGAAGAATACTACAATCATCCTAGGAGAAACTCCCATTCATCCATGCCTAATAATGGGGCCCCTCCAAGGGAGCCCAAAATTGATCTCCCCCCATTTTATGGGAGGGAAAATGTGGAAGCCTACCTTGATTGGGAAATCAAGGTAGAACAACTCTTCACTTGCCATGAGGTAAGAGAAGAAATAAAGGTTCCAATGGCAACCCTTAGCTTCCAAGGGCATGCCATGCATTGGTGGTTGGGTTAACCAATGAGAGAATCCGCACCAATATGCCTTCCATAAGATATTGGAATGATCTTAGAAGTGCTCTAAGAAGAAGGCATATTCCCTCTTGGTATGAAAGAGATCTTTTGGATAGACTCCAAAGGCTAAGGCAAACCAACCTTAGTATAGAAGAGTATAAACAAAAGGCTAAGGCCCATGATCCTTGCTTGCTCTATAAATAGAGCTCTACACCTCATGTAATTTTTTAACACTCATTTAATGAAAATAATTTTCTCTAAAATTGAGAGCTCTTCTTCTTCTTCTTAGAGAATGTTCATGTTCTCTCCATTTTTGTGAGAGTTCTTCATGCTATTATCAAGGGTTCCTTCTCTTGTGGCTAGCTTCCTTCTCGTTCGCTTATCTCCTTCAACAAGAGTGGCGCCTACTTCCAACTCCATATGCAAGGAAGGAATAAAAAGATATTCTCAACCTTATGCAAGGAAGGACCAATTCAAGGGAAATTCTTCCAAGAGTTTCCCTAAGGAGGATCCACCCAAGCATGTCAAAGATCATAAAGCATCTCATATAGATAAAAAACCCTTACTTCTAACTTCCATAAGAAGAAAAATAGTATAAAATGCTTTAAATGTCTTAGGAGAGACCGCATTGCCTCTCAATGCCCCAACAAGAAAACCATGATCTTAAGGGGGCATGACATTTATAGTAGTGAGAGTAGCTCACCTTCCTCCTCTAGTGAGAGTTAGGAAGAAGGGGTCATGCATCATACTCAGATTGTGAAGATGCTTATGCATATGAGGGAGACTTCTTGATGATTAGAAGGCTTCTTGGAAGCCAATCTTTAGAGCTTATCCAATCTCAAAGAGAGAATATATTCCACACAATTTTCAAGGTTAATGACAAAGTGTGTTCTCTCATTGTAGATAGTGGGTCCTGTTGTAACTACTGCAACTCTAGGTTCGTTGGAAAACTATCCTTGACTCTAATTCCCCATCCAAAACCTTATAAGCTTCAGTGGCTCAATGAGCAAGGGGAAATGGTAGTCAATGAGCATGTAAGAGTGCCAATTTCCATAGGGGCTTATAGTGATGAGATCTTATGTGACATAGTCCCCATGGAAGTTGGTCACATCTTACTAGGAAAACCATGGTAGTATGATAAAAAAGCCATCCATCATGGTCATTCCAATCACATCATCCTCACTCATATGGACAAACGCATAAGGTTGTATCTTCTATCACCTGTTCAAGTGGCTAAGGATCAACTACTCATGAAAAACAAGAGAGAGGAGGAGCATAAAAAAAATCAAAAGGAAAAAGCTTTACCCTTAAAGCTAGAAAGGGGTAAAGAGAAAGAGTTAGAAGGTGATACCCCTTCCAAGAAGGTTTGGAGTAAAGAGAGCCTATTTGAAACAAAATTGGACTTAAAAGAGGCTCCTTTAACTAATAAACTTTTCTATCTTCTCCTTTGCAAAGAGGCATCTTATTTTGTTTCCCCTACTTCTTCTATTTCTAGCACTTCCTTAGATATTGAAAATGAGAACCTTCCGGTCAGGATTCAAGAACTTTTAAAAGAGTTTGGTACTATATTCCCTAGTGAAGTTCCAAGAGGACTTCCTCCTATTAGGGGTATAAAACACCAAATTGATTTGGTTTTTGGGGCTAGCCTACCCAATAGGCCTGCCTATAGGACCAACCCCATGGAAACCAAGGAGATTGTGATGCATTCTTGTTTATGCCATTCCTAAGATCACCTTCTATCTTGGTTCCTTTGGAGAAGTGAATGGTGGAAAGGGAAGAGATGAAGGTGTAGGCGCCACTCATGGTGAGATAAGCCACAGAAGAAGCTTGCCACAAGGGAAGGATTCCTTGATAAAAGCCATAGAAGCTCTCAAATGAGGAGAGAAAGAAGACACTCAATAGGACTCACAAAAATATGTTTGTATTCAAAATCAAGTGTAAAATGAACAAGAGGGGTGGAGGTGTCCATTTATAAGAAATAAAATGGGCTTAGGGGGGAGAAGAGTGAAGTCCAAATTAGGGGAGCTTAGGAGAGCTTAATCAAGTGTTAATTGAGCTAGAGCCAATTAGCACTTGCTTAATTTCTAGGAAGATCCAAACATGCCCCTAATTTTAAGATCTTGGTCCCCTCTAAATTTGAATTTGAATTTTGGAGAGAAGCCACATGACACCTTCAAAATTCAAATTAAATGAGAGCACATAAAAGACATGTGTATGCCACCTTGGAGGACTGAGAAGGTGACGTCCAAAGTGGAGGGAACCAAGGGGACCCACATGCCTTTCATACTTTATGTGTGAGTGGAGGGGGTGCGGAACTAACTTAGGGGGTGTGGTTCACAAAAACCACACTCCTAAGCTTCTCCAAAAAGGCCCAAACTACTAATCACACTCCACAAAAGCAACTAATTACACCGCTTAAATTAAAATGGACATAAAGGCCAAAATACAAGGCCAAAAATGAAAATAAAAACACCTCTAAACTTCTAAAGAAAAAACGTATACATGAAGGACTAAAAAGAAGATTGATGCATGCTCCCCAAGCAAGGGCCCTATCACTAGGGTCATGGCTAGGAGAATAGAAGAAGACATGGCTAGTGTAGATGGAGGAAGATCTCACCTCCATATGACCATCAAGTTGTGCAAGCCATAACTTTTTTACTTGTAATTTTTCTTTTAGGAACCTAGGATTTTATTTTGGACATTTATTAGTCCATTTATTTTTCTAGGAGGTGTCTTAGTAATAAGAAGGGTGTACCTTCATGGGTGACTTGGATTAGATCCAACGCTTCCTTAGTTGTATTGCATGGTGATACCTTGAAAAACTCATCACTATTCAAAGCAGAGTGTATAATATTTAAGGCTTTTGAATCATTCTCAGCACGTTTTATTTCATCAGTGGTCCACAATTCATATGGATTTTTAGCTACTTGATTTTCAACCATGTAAGAATTTTATAATGAGTTACAACAGCTTGCCATATGTCTCTACTTATAGGCTCCATAAAAGTTCTCATTCTTACTTTCCAAAAAGCATAATTTTCACCAATGAATAATGATGGTTTGTTAATAGAGGCATCCTCACTAAAAGGTAGTTAATTTCCCAACATTTTTAAAGAAAAAAAATGGATCAACATAATCTTGAATATTTCCAAAGATCCCACTCTTGATACCAATTGTTGGTCCTAGGGGGAATCTAGAAGGGGGGGATTGAATAAATTCATCAAAATATTTTCAAACTTTTCTATTCAAATCAATATAAGAGTTTTTCAAAAGTTTCCCCTTAAAGAAATTTTTAAAATCTACCTTGTAATTTTCACAAATAGGTTTTCAAGAAAAGCGACAAGACTCAATCCTTTTAATGTGTATGACAATATGAATTGATATATAGCAATTCCTTCAAGAATGATTTACTATTGCAATTAGTCAAAATACAATATGAATTGAACCAACAGGTTTATCAAACACAAAAGAAATGGGTAGATAAAGAATTTAATCAAGTTTCAAACCCACAATTCTTGTTACAATTACCCAAACCCAATATTAGAATAAAAGTATTTAAAAGTGTAATTTGTTCCAAGAAAACTGTAGAAAATTGTTTCAGCTACAAAAAACCAATCAATGGTTATCCAAGATTTCAATAAAATTCAAAATTAAAGAGTATAGGGGAGAGAGAAATTACATAGTGATTTATACTGGTTTGGTCAACCTAACCTACATCTAGTTTTCAAACTTATCCTTCTGCTAATCTTCTTTCCACTAAAATTGCAGTACATGCACACCATACATACAAATTTTACACCCAAAAAGATTCAAACCACACAAGAAGAGGCTTCCTCTTGCACCCCACAAGAGTTTGCTAAATTATGACACCCCACCACTCACAACGCCTCACTCACCCCATTGCAAGATTTCAAAACAATCTCAAGCACACCTCAAGAGATTGTCAAAGATTTTGGAAAAACACAAAAAAGAGTATAGAACAATATCACCTGTAGTGATGAATACCCAGCAAGATAGATCAAATCTTAATGTAGTATCTGCGTTGAATCTTGAATTTCTTGTACCTTCAAATCATTAAAAATGGGTATAGTTCTTGGAGTGAATTTGGGTAAAACAGTTAAGAGTAGCAAGCATTCACTGGACCTTTCGAAAGTTAGTTAAAATCAGTTTTGAAAAATGCTTTTTTATGAGTTTTGAATCAGGGTAATCAATTACCTACTTTATTACCTCATATCTTGCTCATAACTGGTCCAGAATGCATGTTCTCTAGAATAATCGATTACTATTTTCAAGTAATTGATTACTCCGGAGAGCGGTAATCTCAATACCCAAAATTTCTCAAAGGGTAATCGATTATCATAATAAGGTAATTGATTACCTTACCATAGTTTTCACTTTTGAGAATTTTCAGCACTTCCCAACCTATGTAATCTATTTCTAAACTCCCCAAACACATTCTCAAGCCTGTCTAAACACATAATACAAGTAGCATACCTATCAACCATATTTGGTACCGTAAAATTAATTAAAGCAACACTAAGAAGTAAAAACCAAAACCAAAACACCAAAAGGGATACTCCATGCTTTCCAAAGCCTTTGGTTCCAACATTTTGAGATTATGCTTTGATCTAAAAGCATAAGAAACCTTCTCAAGAAACTTAAACAAGAGGATGTGTCCTCTTTGATGCTCAATTTAAAGAAGCCTTTCAACCTTTTTGTAAAAACAAAAGAGGCTAAAACCTAGGGAAATTAAAACCTGACAATGCAAGGATTAAACATGACTTTAAGAAAAATACACAATACATAAAAGTGAAAATAAAATACCTAAAAACAGGGCAAAAATAGAGTAGAAATGCACAAGAAATTTTGCAAGTGATCACCAAGGTTTATGACCACAACGTTGTGGTTTTTGCCACAACCATGTGGGTTTACGCCACTTAACCTCTTAGGCAAAGAACTCAAGCAAAAGAGAACAACTCAAGGCAAAAGCAGAAAGTAGAATGAACCTAAAACACAATCCATGGATGCAAATGAAGCAACTACTAAATTGCATCGGATAAAATGGAGATATAAACGTATAGAATCAATGGAAGAAAACTACTAAAACAAACAGCTGAAGACATGATAGGAAAAGTAATGAGCAAGAAGGAAATTGCAGAAATAAAATTGAAATGGAAGAAGTAGAGAAAAAATACACGACCAATACAAAGGGAAATGACTATTCCAATTAGAGAAAAATTACAAAGCCAAATAACTACAAAAATGAGGACTAACTTTGAATTGTGAGATTAAACCTTAGTGGTTGCTAAGAAACTAGATGATGCATGCCTCCCTTGATCTTTTTCTAGAGGTTTTCTTCTTTGGTGAAATGGTTTATGGAGAGGTAAGAAGTGAGGTGGTTTTAGGCGCCACTTAAGGTAAGATAAGCCTAAGAGGGAAAGTTTTCCACAAGGGATGGAACCCTTGATAAAAACCTAAGGAATTCTCAAAGAGAGAAGGGTGGACACTAAGAGAATTTTGGCCAACTCAAGCTTTTTCCATTCAATCAAGTGTAAAAAATACAAGAGTGTGAAGGAGCACCTTTTTATAGAGGGAGCTAACCTCTTGGACAAGTCATGAAGGAAATGAAGGGCTAGGATTAAAAGGAATCATCCAAGGGAGGAGGATTGAAGCCCAAATCAATACCCTCCTTTAGATAAGAATTGGTGCCCAAGCTACCTCATCTAAGGGCCAAGATTACTCCTTCATTAGTTTTGGGTTTTATTTAGCAAAAGAGAGTGTAGTTATCAAACTACCCCCTTATTTCCTAAATAAAGGCCCAAAAGCTAATCTTACCCCTTCTTATTACTAAGACACCTCCTAGAAAATTAAATGGACTAATACATGTCCAAAATAAAATCCTAGGTTCCTAAAATAAAAATTACAAGTAAATAAGTCATGGCTTGCATAACTTGATGGTCATATGGAGGTGAGATCTTCCTCCCTCTACTCTAGCCATGTCTTCTTCTATTCTCCTAGCCATGGCCCTAGTGATAGGGCCCTTGCTTGGGGAGAATGCATCATCCCTTCCCCCTTGGGAAGGATTTGACCTCAAATCTGATAGGTCCTCCTCTTCTTCATCAGTACCTCGTTGGGTTCGAGGCAGGCCAAGTGATGTGATCTTTGATGATCACGTGCCCAAAGGATCCTTTCTAAGGTCACTTGGAAGGGAAATGGATTTATGGAGAGGAAAGGAATGGGGTGAGGCGCCACAAATACTAGGTTTGATAAGCCAAAGGGGAGAGGCCACAAGGGAGGGGTCCCTTGATAAATCTTAGAAGCTTTCACAAAGGAGAAAGGGGGACACTCAAAGGTAAGAACCTCAACCAATATGGTCTCTAGGATTAAATTCAAGTGTAAAAAATACAAGTGATGGAGGAGCTCCTATTTATAGAGGTAGCTAACCTCTTGAACAAGATAACCTAAAAAAAGAAGGGCTAGGATTAAAAGGAGAGATCTAAGGGAGGAGAATTGAGAAACAATTCCCTCCTTAGATCATCAAACTTGGTGCCCAAGTTTCTCAAACCAAGGGCCAAGATTCCTTCTTATTAGCTTAGGGGGTTTATGTAGAAAAGAGGGGTGTAGATATCAAGGCTACCCCTTATTTCCTTCATAAAGACCCAAAAAGCTAAATCCACCCTCTAAATTCCTAAGACACCTGCTAAAAATAAAAAATGGACTAAATACATGTCCCAAATTAAATTCTTAATGCTCCTCAAAATTAAAATAAAGTAAAATTACATTTTATTAACTAAAGTCCCTAGCCTAATATCTTCACTCTCCATAGGAGGTGAAGTCTTCCTTTGTCTGCAAGGGCTAGGTCTTCTTCAATCCTTCTAGCCATGGTCCTAGTGATAGGTCCTTGGCTAGGCATGGTCACATCATCTCCTCCCCCTTGAAGAGGATTTGACCTCAAATCCATGGGGTCTTCGTCATTTTCAGCACCTACAAATGGAGACAAATCAGAAACATTAAAACTGGTGCTTACCCCATAATCCTCTGGCAGATCTAAAACATAGCCATTATTACCGATCCCCTTAAGGATTTGGAAAGGTCCATCTCCTCTAGGGCTAAGTTTGGACTTCCTTTGAGAAGGAAATCTCTCCTTTCTCAAGTGAAGCCATAGCCAGTCGCCCTTTTCAAAGATGACTTCTTTCCTCCCCCTATTGACGAAAGTAGCATCTCTCAAGGATTGGCGCTCTATGTTAACTTTAACCCTCTCATGTAATTGTTTTACAAAAATGGCTTTTGCCTCTCCTTCTTTATGCATAGCAACAGAAAGAGGAAGAGGTAAAAGATCTAGAGGAGTACGAGGATTAAAGACATAGACCACCTCAAAAGGAGAATGCTTGGTGGTTCTATGAACCACCCGGTTATAAGCAAATTCAATGTGGGGAAGGTACTCATCCCAAGACTTATGGTTGCCTTTAAGGAGAGCCATCAGCATAGTGGATAAAGATCTATTCACCACTTCTGTTTGCCCATCAGTTTGAGGGTGACAGGTAGTGGAAAAAAGAAGTTTAGTTCCCAGCTTAGCCCAAAGAGTTTTCCAAAAATGGCTAAGGAACTTCACATCCCTATCTGACACTATTGAAGAGGGTATACCATGCAATCGGACAACCTCTTTAAAGAAAAGTCTTGCGATGTTGCTCGCATCATCCACTTTATGGCAGGGAATAAAATGGGCCATTTTTGAAAATCGGTCCACCACGACAAATATGGAGTCTGCACCTCGTTGGGTTCTTGGGAGCCCAAGGATGAAATCCATGCTAATATCCTCCCAAGGTGCAGAAGGAGCAGGTAAAGGTGTGTATAGTCCATGAGGCATTGCTTTAGACTTTGCTTGCAAGCAAGCTATACATTTAGAGCAATGTCTATGGACATCTCTACGCATATGGGGCCAAAAGAATTTCTCTTGTAAAAGCATGCGGTTTTTGAAATCCCAAAATACCCCATGAGCCCACCTTCATGACTCTTTTTTGTAAGTAAGTTCCTAATTGATCCTTGGGGTATACAAAGCTTACTCCCTTTGTAAAGATACCCCTCACTGATGAAGTACCCATCATGGGCCTTTAATGCAAATGCAGATGCAGAGGTAGCAAATATGGGGCCGAAATCCTTATCAGACGGATACATAGCCCGAATGTCATCAAATCCCAAGATTTTTGCACTCAAGGATGAATAAAGAGCATGACGCCTAGAAAGAGCATTAGCCACCACATTTTGTTTTCCTTTCTTGTACTTGATGACATAAGGGAAGGATTCAAGATATTCCACCCACGTTGCATGCCTTTTGTTCAATTTATCTTGACCCCTCAAATATTTTAGTGACTCATGGTCACTATGAATGACAAACTCCTTGGGAGCAACGTAATGCTCCCAAGTTTGAAGGGACCTAATTAGAGCATAAAACTCCTTATCATAGGTGGGGTAGTTGAGGGGGACACCATTGAGTTTTTCACTGAAATACGCAATGGGGTGCCCTCCTTGCAACAAGACAGCCCCCACACCTACACCAGAGGCATCACATTCAAGTTCAAATGTTTTAGAAAAGTCAGGTAATGCCAAGACCGGTGCATGGGTCAGTTTATGCTTAATTAGCTGGAAGGCTTTCTCTTGTTTCTCACCCCAAAGGAAAGGAACTTCCTTTTTCACCAAATCATTTATTGGTGCGAAGAGCGTGGAGAAATTAGGCACAAAGTGCCTATAAAATCCAGCGAGACCATGAAAGCTTTTGATCTCTGTCACACTCTTTGGGGTGGGCCATTCTTGAATAGCTTTTATCATTTTGGGGTCAACATGAACCCCTTTTGTGCTAACTACAAAACCTAGGAAAACTACACTATCTACACAAAAAGTGCATTTTTCTAAGTTACCAAAAAGATGATTACTCCTAAGAAGAGAAAAAACATGCCTTAGATGTCCTTAATGATCATCTAGGTTCCTAGAGTAAACTAAAATGTCATCAAAGTAAACTACACAAAATTTACCAAGGCAATCCCTTAGTACATGATTCATTAAGCGTATGAATGTGCTTGGGGCATTATTTAGCCCAAAAGGCATAACCAACCACTCATAAAGACCAAATTTAGTCTTAAAAGCAGTTTTCCACTCATCACCCTCTTTGATCCTTATTTGGTGGTAACCACTTCTAAGATCTATTTTTGAAAATATTTTTGCCCCATGCAATTCATCCAGCATGTCATCAAGACGGAGGATTGGGTGCCTATATTTGATGGTGATGTTGTTGATTGCACGACAATCAACACACATCCTCCATTACCCATTCTTCTTGGGCACCAACAAGACTGGTACAGCACAAGGGCTTAGGCTCTTTTGAACCCAACCCTTCTCCAACAGCTCATTCACTTGAGACTCAATCTCTTGGGTCTCCATGGGGTTGGTCCTATAGGCAGGTCTATTAGGTAGACTTGCGCCAGGCACCAAATCAATTTGATGTTCTATACCCCTAATGGGAGGAAGTCCTTTCGGAACCTCATTAGGGAATATGTCATCAAATTCTTTTAAAATATCTTGAACCCCTTGAGGAAGGTGCTCATGTGCATGGGCTGTGGCAGTGCTCTCAGCAGAAGAATGCAAAATCGAAGAAGGATTTGATGCTTCTTTGCAAAAGAGGAGATAAAAGGGCTTGTTAGTCAAAGGAGCTTCTTTTAAATCACGTTTAGTAGAAAATAGGCTCCTTTTACTAATATTCCCTTTCGAAGGGGCATCACCTTCCGACTCTCTCTCTTTACCCTTTTCAAGCTTTAAGGGTAAAGCTTGTTGTGCTTTTTTTGTTTTTGTTTTTCCTCAACTCTTTTCTTTTTCATCGCAAATTGATCCTCAGCCACTTGAGAAGGTGACAAAGGATACAATTTGAAGTGCTTTTCATTATGGGTGAGAATTATTTGGTTGGAGTGACCATGGTGAATAGTTTTTTTGTCAAATTGCCATGGTCTCCCCAACAGGATATGACCAGCCTCCATAGGAACTATGTCACAAAGAATCTCATCATTATAAGATCCTATGGAAATTGGAACCATAACTTGTTCATTGACTACCATCTCCCCTTGCTCATTGACCCATTGCAATTTGTAAGGTTTGGGATGGGGCATGGTAGTCAAAGCTAGTTTTTCAACCAACCTAGAGCTACAACAGTTACAACAGGAGCCACTATCAACAAGGAGAGAACATACTTTGTCATTTACTTTACATCTTGTATGGAAGATGTTCTCTCTTTGTGATTGGCCAAGCTCTAGAGGTTGGCTTCCAAGAAGCCGTTGAACCATAAGGAGGTCCCCCTCATAAGGAAAAGCTTCCTCACACTCTTGTTCAAAAGTATGTCCCCTTTCTTCCTCACTCTCACTAGAGGAGGAAGATGAGCTATTCTCACTACAAATGTCTTGTCCCCTCATGATCATGGTTTTCTTGTTAGGGCATTGAGAGGCAATGTGGCCTCTCCCAAGACATTTGAAGCATTTGATACTACTTTGCCTTTTAGTAGGCTTAGTAGTAGGGGGTTTTCTCTCTACATGAGGTGCTTTTGTATCTTGAAAATGCTTGGGTTCCTCTTTGGGAAAACCCTTGAAAGAGTTTCCCTTAAGTTGGTCTCTCTTTGAGTAAGAGGGAGAATCTTTTTTAAAACTTTTTCTCTTGAGTTGATTCTCAGCTCTTACACAAAGTTCTACCAACTCATCAAGGTTTGAGTATGAAAGAAGCTCTACCTTATCTCTAATGTCAGAGCTTAATCCACACAAAAACCTAGCAAGGGTGGCATTGGGTTCCTCAATGATATTGGCCCTTAGTATGAGAAGCTCCATCTTTTGTCTATACTCCTCAATACTTAGGTTATGTTTCCTAAGTCTTTGGAGCCTATCCAAAAGATCCCTCTCATAATATAAAGGAATGTGCCTTCTTCGCAAACAAGTTTTTAAATCATTCCAGTAGCGAATGTCAGGCATTTGTTTACGGGCCCTATCCTTGACTAACCCATCCCACCAATGCAAAGCAGAACCTTGAAAAATAAGGGAGGCCAAAGGTACTTTCCTTTCTTCCCTAATTTCATAGCATCGAAAGAGTTGTTCCACTTTGACTTCCCAATCTAGGTAAGTCTCAACATCTTCCCTACCATGAAAATAGGGTAGGTCTACCTTTGGTTCCCTAGCATGATTTATGTTCTCTTGAGGAGAATGATGATTGTATGATGAACGAGAGTGATGCTTATGTTGATTTCTATAGTATTCTTTTTCACTAGAGCTAAAATTCCTAGATGGGGAATTTATGAGAATTCCTTTATTTTTTCTATCACTTTCCCTCCCATCTCTCCTCTTACTCTCTTCTCCTCTCCTTCTCTCTTCTTCCTCTTTTTCTCTTTTTCTTTCTAGTTCTTTCCTTCTTCTCCTTTCTTCATCCTCTCTTCTCTCTCTTTGCCTTCTCTCTTCTCGCTCTTTTTTCTCTTTTCTCATTTCCAACATCTCTTTTTTTAACTCTTCCTTCTCTTTTTGTTTTTCCTTTTCTTTTATTTCTTTTTTTCTGTCTTTTTCTTCTCTCCTTTCTTGTTCTTTAACCATCCATTCCCTAAATTCTAAGTTAAGGTTTTCAAGAGTGTCTCCCTTAGAAGGTTTTCTTTGGTTGACACTCTTACTTGATGAACAACTATGTGCACTAGAATGTGTGTGAGAAGTCATGGTGCTTGGATGCTAAAAACTAAAGGGTAGGCCAAAAACTTTTTTTTTTTTTCAAGCAACACTCCTCTCTTTTTATTTTCTCACCTAAGGTGGCTTGATGAGTCTTTGGAACTCTTAGCCTCTACACGTTTTTTCAAAATAACATAAAATAAAATAAAAGTGCAAGAATGTAAAAGAGAAAGGGCTCTAATCGTGCTCCTAAGGTGTTGAAGGAAGTGTACCACTTCTCCCTTCTTCACCTAATTTCAACTACGCTAAAATTAACCAAAATTATTACAAACCAAGGGAGGGCCTTAAGGGCACTCAAACTCACAATCTAAAATTAAGTATACACAATACAAAGAATAAAAAAAAAATAAAACAAAGTCTTCACTCCAAGCTTTTTTGGTGTTTGTCTCCTTTTGATCAAGCCCCTTTGAGTTGCATCAACTCACCCCAAGAATGCTACCCTTGTTTCCTCTTGTTTGGACTTACCAAAATTTTATATATGGAACCTTTGCCAACCTTTCCTTACCAAGGCCGAATACAACACAAGACAACAAACAAAGCTGAATAACAAAACAAGGTTCACAAATCCAAGTGGATAGATTAAACAATGACAAACTCAAAGAAGTAAATAAGACAAGCAAGGAAACATAAGGCTCATAAAGGAAGGTAGCACACAAATAACTTTCCTAGATTAGCTCTAAGAGTAAAGATGAAAAAAGACTCAAACAAAAAAAATGAAACCAATAGTTGCACACTTAATAAAATTTAAGTGACCAAAAACTAAAAAGCTTACTCAAGTAATTTTTTTTTTGAATCACAATTGGTTCCTCATATCAAATGTTTCTACTATTAGGTACACAACTTCAAATTTGTCTTTCTTTTGAGTTTTTTATCTTCTTTTTTTTTTAACTTGAACTTTTTCTATTTTTTTTTAACTTTTTCTAATCATTTTGCTGCACCTAATAGCTTGTTGAATTGAAATTTTAATGAGGATTCTTGAAATAATAACACTTGAGTGAATAAGCACAAAGTAAGGTCACACAATTTTCAAGCAATGCATGCAACTAAAGGCAAAACAACTTAGTAGTTCCAAATACCACTGAACTAATGGTGCTTAAGGAATGATTTAGGGCTGATTTTGAAGTAAATTGATTGCTCAAATTACTAACACAATTCACCCAAGCTAAAATTCCATAAAGAGGCACCAATAGTGAAGGTAAACCAAGTGGAAAGTTACTAATAATTCAACATAAAACAAGAAACATATAAAAATTGAATTGAGCAAATATTTAAGAACAACAAAGAGATTAATATGCTTGAACTAAAAGCATAAAAGACTTAAGAGACTCAACAAGAGGTTCACCTCTTAGGAGCTCAATTCAAACTGTTTTTGAAGGCTTTTTTGTAAAAAATTTAAGAGGCTAAAACCTATGGAATTTAAATGAGACAAAATAGGA
Organism: Psophocarpus tetragonolobus; assembly: GCA_037954015.1. Classification (NCBI taxonomy): domain Eukaryota; kingdom Viridiplantae; phylum Streptophyta; class Magnoliopsida; order Fabales; family Fabaceae; genus Psophocarpus; species Psophocarpus tetragonolobus. Next base: position 77,116,612 of record CM075688.1, on the reverse strand, counting down.
AACTAACATGACTAGTATTTGACAAAACACAAGATTAAGAAAAAAATAACACACCTAAAAATAGAGCAAAAATTTCAGCAAGAGACTTAAAACAAAAGGCACAACAAAGTGGCCAAAGTTGATCACCACAATGGTGTGGAAAAATCCTCAACCATGTGGGTTTAATGGTCACAACTTCTTAGGCACACTTTAACATAAAAAACCAAGGGAAAATTAAGAAACTTGAACACAAAAATAAGATGCAAAGAAAGGGACAAATAAAATCGCATAAAATTAAATGGAACATAGGCGCGTAGATAGAAAACAAAAGCGCATATAATAGCAAGAATAAAAAGCTATACTACTAGACAATAAAGGAAATAGAGATGACAAAAAATGAAGGACTTTAAAATAAAGAGATCAAAGAAATAAACAACAAAGCAAAAAAAAAATTGAGAAAGAACGTGACCTTTAGAAAGTGGCTCTGATACCACTTGATGTGATCTTTGATGATCACGTGCCCAAAGGATCCTTTCTAAGGTCACTTGGAAGGGAAATGGATTTATGGAGAGGAAAGGAATGGGGTGAGGCGCCACAAATACTAGGTTTGATAAGCCAAAGGGGAGAGGCCACAAGGGAGGGGTCCCTTGATAACTCTTAGAAGCTTTCACAAAGGAGAAAGTGGGACACTCAAAGGTAAGAACCTCAACCAATATGGTCTCTAGGATTAAATTCAAGTGTCAAAAATACAAGTGAGGGAGGAGCTCCTATTTATAGAGGTAGCTAACCTCTTGAACAAGATAACCTAAAAAAAGAAGGGCTAGGATTAAAAGGAGAGATCTAAAGGAGGAGAATTGAGAAACAATTCCCTCCTTAGATCATCAAACTTGGTGCCCAAGTTTCTCAAACCAAGGGCCAAGATTCCTTCTTATTAGCTTAGGGGGTTTATGTAGAAAAGAGGGGTGTAGATATCAAGGCTACCCCTTATTTCCTTCATAAAGACCCAAAAAGCTAAATCCACCCTCTAAATTCCTAAGACACCTCCTAAAAATAAAAAAATGGACTAAATACATGTCCCAAATTAAATTCTTAATGCTCCTCAAAATTAAAATAAAGTAAAATTACATTTTATTAACTAAAGTCTCTAGCCTAATATCTTCATTCTCCATAGGAGGTGAAGTCTTCCTTTGTCTGCAAGGGCTAGGTCTTCTTCAATCCTTCTAGCCATGACCCTAGTGATAGGTCCTTGGCTAGGCATGGTCACATCACCAAGGATGAAATCCATACTAATATCCAGCCAAGGTGCAGAAGGAGCGGGTAAGGGTATGTACAATCCATGAGCCATTGTCTTAGACTTAGCTTGCAAGCAAGCAATGCATCTACGACAATGTCTATAGACGTCTTTCTTCATATGGGGCCAAAAGAATTTTTCTTGTAAAAGCAGAAGAGTTTTGTTAATTCCAAAATGCCCCATGAGCCCACCCTCATGGCTCTCTTTTGTCAACAGATTTCTCATAGATCCTTGGGCTACACAAAGTCTGCTACCTTTGAAAAGGTACCCCTCACTCACAAAGAACCCATTTTGGGTTTTACATGCAAATGTAGAGGCAGCATAAATGGATCCAAAATCCTTATCAGAAAGATACATTTCTCTAATATTATCAAATCCAAGAATCTTTGCACTTAAGGTGGTGTAAAGGGTATGTCTATGAGACAAAGCATCAGCCACCACATTATGTTTTCCTTTCTTGTATTTGATGATATAAGGGAAAGTCTCAAGAAATTCTACCCATTTAGCATGCCTTTTATTAAGCTTGCCTTGACCCTTCAAATACTTAAGTGACTCATGGTCACTATGAATGATGAACTCCTTGGGTACAAGATAATGTTCCCAAGTTTGAAGGGCCCTTATCAAAGAGTAAAACTCTTTATCATAGGTGGGGTAGTTTCAGGCGGCTCCATTTAGTTTTTCACTAAAATAAGCCACGGGATGACCACCTTGTAACAACAGAGCTCCCACACCCACTCCCGATGCATCACACTCTAGCTCAAAAGTTTTAGAAAAGTCAGGAAGAGCTAAAACTGGTGCATGGGTCAGTTTCTCTTTGATAAGTTCAAAGGTTTTTTGTTGTTTTTCACCCCAAAGGAAAGGAGTATCCTTCTTCACCAAATCATTTATTGGTGAGAAAAGTGTGGTGAAGTTAGGCAAAAAGCGCCTGTAAAAGCTCACGAGACCATGAAAACTCTTGATCTCAGTCACACTTTTTGGGGTGGGCCATTCTTGGATGGCTTTGATTTTGTTGGGGTCTACTTGAACCCCATTTTTATTAACTATAAAACCTAAGAACACCACACTCTCCACACAAAAATTACATTTTTCAAGATTTCCATAGAGTTGGTGTGACCTAAGAATGCAAAAGACGCGCTAAGATGGCCTACATGTTCATCTAGGCTCTTGCTATACACTAAGATGTCATCAAAATAAACAACACAAATTTTCCTAAGCAATCCCTAAGGACATGATTCATAAGCCTCATGAAGGTGCTTGGGGCATTGGTAAGCCGAAAGGGCATTACCAACCACTCATACAGCCCAAACTTGGTCTTAAAAGCGGTTTTCCACTCATCACCTTGCTTGATGCGGATTTGGTGATAACCACTCTTAAGATCAATTTTTGAAAATAATTAGGCCCCATGCAATTCATCAAGCATGTCATCAAGCCTAGGGATAGGGTGCCTATATTTGATGGTGATGTTATTGATTGCTCGACAATCAATGCACATCCTCCATTGGCCATTCTTCTTAGGCACCAACAAAACTGGCACAGCACAAGGGCTTAGGCACTCTTGAACCCAACCCTTCTCCAATAGTTCTTGGACTTGAGATTCAATCTCCTTGGTCTCCATGGGATTAGTCCTATAAGCAGGCCTATTAGGCAGGCTAGCCCCAGGTACCAAGTCTATTTGGTGTTCTATACCCCTAATTGGAGGAAGTCCTTTGGGAACTTCATTAGGGAATATATCACCAAACTCCTTTAAAAGCTCTTGAACCTCTTGAGGTAGGTTCTCAGGTCCAAGTTCTATGGCAGTGCTAGAACTAGAAGGGAAAAAAGTGGAGGGGGAAGAAATGGGGGATGCCTCTTTGCAAAGGAAGAGATAGAAAGGTCTGTTAGTTAAGAGGGCTTCCTTTAAATCCAATTTTGTTGCAAATAAACTTCCTTTACTAATGACTTTCTTGGAAGGGGCACCAACTTCCAACTCAACCTCTTTACCCCTTTCAAGCTTTAGGGGTAAAGCTTTGCTTTTTTCTTCTCCTCATCTCTCTTATGTTTCATAATGAGTTGGTCCTCCGCCACTTGTGAAGGTGTTAGAGGATACAACTTAATGCGCTTATCCTTATGAGTGAGGATGATGTTATTGGAATGACCACGGTGTATGGCTTTCTTATCAAATTGGCATGGTCTTCCTAGCAAGATATGGCCAGCTTCCATAGGGACTATGTCACACAGGATCTCATCTTTATAAGACCCAATGGAAATTGGAACCTTGACTTGCTCATTGACCTCCATTTCCCCTTGCTCATTGAGCCATTGAAGCTTGTAAGGCTTAGGGTGGGGAAGTGGGGTCAAGGCTAGCTTTTCCACCAACCTTGAGCTACAATAATTGCAGCATGACCTATTATCCACAATGAGAGAACATATTTTGTCATTCACCTTACAGCGAGTGTGGAATATGTTCCCCCTTTGAGATGAGGACACTTTCAAAGGTTGGCTTCCAAGAAGTCTTCTTATCATTAAGAGGTCTCCCTCACATGCATAAGCGGTTTCATCATAATCAGATTGGTATCCATGAACCCCTTCTCCTTCGTTCTCACTAGAGGAGTGTGAGCTAGACTCACTACTATAACCATCTTGGGCCCTCATGATGATGTTTCTCTTAGTAGGGCATTGAGAGGCAATGTGGCCTCTCCCAAGACATTTAAAGCATTTGATACTACTAACTTTCTCGTGAGAGTTAGTAGTAGAGGTTTTTCTCTTTATATATGATGTTTTATGCTTTTTAAAGTGCTTGGGATGTTCCTCTTTGGGGTAACTCTTGAAAGAGTTCCCCGTAGTTTGGTCCCTCTTTACATAAGGTGGGTTATCCTTTTTAAAAGTTTTCCTTCTAAGTTGATTTTCCACCTTGATGCAAAGTTGAACTAACTCATCAAGGGAATTGTATGAGAAGAGCTCCACCTTATCACGAATTTCGGGGCTCAACCCACACAAAAACCTTGCCATAGTGGCCTTGGGTTCCTCAATGATACCTGCCCTCAAGATAAGAAGTTCCATCTTTTGTCTATACTCTTCTATACTAAGGTTGGTTTGCCTTAGCCTTTGGAGTCTATCCAAAAGATCTCTTTCATACCAAGAGGGAATATGCCTTCTTCTTAGAGCACTTCTAAGATCATTCCAATATCTTATGGAAGGCATATTGGTGTGGATTCTCTCATTGGTTAACCCAACCCACCAATGCATGGCATGCCCTTGGAAGCTAAGGGTTGCCATTGGAACCTTTCTTTCTTCTCTTACCTCATGGCAAGTGAAGAGTTGTTCTACCTTGATTTCCCAATCAAGGTAGGCTTCCACATCTTCCCTCCCATGAAATGGGGGGAGATCAATTTTGGGCTCCCTTGGAGGGGCTCCATTATTATGCATGGATGAATGGGAGTTTCACCTAGGATGATTGTAGTATTCTTCCTCACATTCACTCCTATGGGTATGTCTAGATGGGGAACCTAAGACTATCCCTTTCATTTTGTAATTCTCACCATTCCCATGCTTTCTTTTTTCTTCTTCTTTCTCTTTTCTTCTTTCTCTTTCTTTTCTTTCTCTCCTTCTCTCTTTTCTTCCTCTCTTTCTTTTATTTTTCTTTTCTCCTTGGACTCTTTTTCTCTCCTTTTTTCTTCTATTCTCTCTTGTTCTTTTTCCATCCACTCCCTAAAGTCCATGTTTAAGTTTTCTAGAGTGTAATCTTTAGAAATATTTCTTTGGTTTACACTCTTGTTTGATGAATAACTATGAGCACTAGAGTGGGTGTGATGTCATTGTGCTTGAATTTCTAATAGGAAAAAGGTGGCTAAAAAATTTTCACAAACAAACACTCCTCTCTTTTTGTGTTTTCTTGCCTAAAATGGCTTGATGAGTCTTTGGAACTCTTTAGCCTTCTAAGCGCTTTGAATAAGAAAAATAAAGCAAGAATTTTAAAGCAAAAATTCAAAAGAGAAGGGATCTAAAGCGAGCTCTTAAGGTGTTGAAGGAAGTGTACCACTTCTTCCTTCTTCACCTAATTTTTGAGAAACTAAAAAATTGATTAAATTTTATTACAACCAAAGGGAGGGCCTTAAGGGAACTCAAACTCCCAACTACAAAATTAATACACCCAAATTAAAGAAAAAGTAAAGTCTTCAAAAAATGATTCTCCAAATGTTCCCTCAAATCAAAGTCCTCACGGCTAGGTGTATTTCCTTTTGAGGTGATCCCTTAGGCTCTTAGTCCAACCTTCCAAAATATGCTACCCTTATGGTAAGCTCCTTTTTCAAGCTTTCTCCCAAAAGTGACACTAACACACAAACCAAAGAAACCAAAAGTAGCAAGGGGAGGTGCGAATAGAAACTCAAAAAGCAATAAAAGATAACACAATCAAAAGGACACTTAACTAAATGGTAAGAGTATATAAGACAAACTAGAAAGAAGATTTAAAAGACAAGCAACAACTAAAAGGTAAACAAAAGAAAGAGACCACACAATGGAATACCTAAGAATGGCACTAGATTAAAGAGTAGAAGAACACAAATATCAAGTTCTAGTGTACCAAAAGTAATAAAATTTCTTTTAAGGTTCCAAGTTCAAAGTTGAAGCACTTGCTAATTTTAGGTTAGGTACATCAAATGAATTTTTTTCAAACTTTCTTTTCTTTTGTTTGTTCTCTTTTTTTTTTTTTTTGAATCCTTCGTTGTTTTTTTTTTGTATTTTATTTTAGACTATTTTCTTGTTGTTGTTTTTTTTTTAATATTTACTAGATTCACCTAAATTGATTGTGAATTTAGTGCTTGATAACAAAGAGTTATGCGCTTGGAACAATAAAGAAAATTAAAAGCAACAATTTAGGTACTACTAGAAATGACTTCAAAATGCAAAGTAGCTATAGATGTGTTAATGGTTTAGTAGTTTGGTGTGCCATTGGACTCAAGCTTTGTTAAGTTTTTAGTAATTTGTTGAACACAAATGCCAAACTTATAGCTTAAGTGAAAGCACCCACAAACAAGAACTACCTTTACCACACAAATGAGCTACTAATTATACGTATACGGAAAATAAAGACAAAGGAAATTGAGCAACTATTTTTGAATTTTTTTTTAAGAATATGCTTGAAACTAAAAGCACATGAACTTCTAAAGAGACTTAGACATGAGGTATGACCCTCTATGTAGCTCAATTTAAGAAGTTTCAAATTTTTTTTTGTAAAAACAAAAGAGGCTAAACTTAAAAGGAATTAATAGACAAAATGGGAAACTATAAACATGACTTATAGACAACTACACAAGAGTATAAAAGTGAAAAATAAAAGCTAAAAATAAAGCAAAAACAAGGCAACTAGGTGCAAGGAAACACAAGAATTTGGTCTAAATTTCTTGACCACAAGGTTATGGAATTCACCACAACGGCATGGATTTTTAGCAAGAAATTCTCAAAACCAAAATTCAAGCAAGAAAGCACCCAACTCAAAGCTTAAGCGGAAATTAATGAATATGGGAGAAACATAGATGCAAAGAAAAGAACAATATAAATTGCATCAAGCAAAAAATAAATGGTGCAAATAAACTATAACTCAAAACAATAAACTCAAGACATAAATGGAAATGATAAACAACAATGGAAAGCTAGAAAAAATTGTCGAAATTAAAGATAAAATAAAATAGGAAAATAGAAAGAAAAAATAAATGAGATAAGAAGAGAGTTTAGACCTCTAGAACCAATGCTCTAGATACCAAATGATGCATGCCTCCCTTGATCTTTTTCTAGAGGTTTTCTTCTTTGGTGAAATGGTTTGTGGAGAGGTAAGAAGTGAGGTGGTTTTAGGCGCCACTTAAGGTAAGATAATCCTAAGAGGGAAAGTTTGCCACAAGGGATGGAACCCTTGATAAAAACCTAAGGAATTATCAAAGAGAGAAGGGTGGACAATAAGAGAATTTTGGCCAACTCAAGGTTTTTCCATTCAATCAAGTGTAAAAAATACAAGAGTATGAAGGAGCACCTTTTTATAGAGGGAGCTAACCTCTTGCACAAGTCATGAAGGAAATGAAGGGCTAGGATTAAAAGGAGTCATCCAAGGGAGGAGGATTGAATCCCAAAGCCCAATCAATACCCTCCTTTAGATGAGAATTGGTGCCCAAGCTACCTCATCCAAGGGCCAAGATTACTCCTACCCCTTCTTATTACTAAGCCACCTCCTAGAAAATTAAATGGACTAATACATGTCCAAAATAAAATCCTAGGTTCCTAAAATAAAAATTACAAGTAAATAAGTCATGGCTTGCATAACTTGATGGTCATATGGAGGTGAGATCTTCCTCCCTCTACTCTAGCCATGTCTTCTTCTATTCTCCTAGCCATGGCCCTAGTGATAGGGCCCTTGCTTGGGGAGAATGCATCACTAGATGTAGTCTCAAGTTTGAGGTAAACTAATATAAAAATCATGTGGTTTTATCTTTTTAAATAACTTTGAATTGTGAGATTTTATTTAGTAAAGATCTTTGCAAAAACATTTTGTTCTAGACACTATGTCTTATTTTTGTGAAAAAAATTTTAAGTAAACATTGTGCCTTATGTTTCTTTTATAAAGGTGATTTTAAAAATCTAGCAAAGACAAACATATTTGATTTTTGAAGTGTTTTAAATATATTAGATGCAAACACACCTAATAAAAAAAGTATTTTAAATCTATTAGGCGTATAATTTATTAGACATAAACACATTTGATTTTGAAAGATTCCTAAAATTTTAAAAACCGCAATTCAACCTCGTTCTTGTGGTTATTGCATACTTACATAAAGTTCTACATCAGTGATAGTTGTTCTACCATAACCTTGTTAAAGTATTTATTAAAAAAGTAACTATAATAACTAGTCATCTCCTCAATTAACGGGGATGTTACATACTCTTAAAAGAAAAAAATAAGCATTCTTGTATATGCTCATTCTAATCATCATCATTATCATCAACACCACGACCACCACGGTTACTAGCGCTGCCACCATCACCAGGAGCATTACTAGCACCGCCACTAGGAGCACCATTACCACTACCACTTCAGCTGCCACCAGCACTAACACCATCACCACAAGCAGGAGCTTTTCCTATTATTTTGGGCTTGACATTAGAACATTTAGCTTTTGCTGCAGCTCCATTGAATGTGAGATCAACATTAGCCATCTCTATATCTTGACATGGTACGCCACTACTACAAGAAAGAACAACTCCTTCTAGAGCACTTGAAGTGCCCTTAATGTTCTTGAATGAAATGTTGCTTATCTTGATTTTTGATGGATTCTAAAATAACAAGTGGAATAATAATTAGATTTGTAAATCAACCTAATGTATAGATGAATTGGTCAATAAAATAATATAATCACCCTCTACATTAATAATGGATAAGGAATTGAATACCTGTTTCTTACACTGATTCCATGGACAATACTCTTGGTCTATGATGATAGGGTTCGTAACATTAGTCATGATAAGATCTTCAAAATGCATATCAGAAACTGTAATTTTTACTGGGCTATTAGGCCAAGTCTTAATCCTAACACCATTGTCAGTTCCCTTGAAAGTGCAATTCTTAACTAAAAGACCTTCCACAGACTCTTCAATTTCGTACCTCCCAAGGCTTCCAATACTAATGCCATGACCAGGTCCACAAACAACATTTTGTATAGTTAATTTTTTGTTACCATCACCTATTGAGATACAGTCATCTCCAGTAGCAATATCTGTATTAATAACATTTACATTCGTGGATCTTCCAATGTGGATCCCATCAGTGTTGGGGCTATTGTTTGGGGCAGAAACTTTAAACCCATCAAAAGTGAAATTGTTGCAACTTATAACATTGACATGAAAAGTTTTGCTATCCTTGGATGTAAGGCCACGAACAATTGAATTATTGACGAAATTAAAACCCAAATTCTGTTGACATTTTTAAGAAAAAAACTATTAAAATTATGATTGATAAAGTCACAAGCTAAGTTGTATTTTGACGTGAATTTCAATATTTAATATTAACATTTATTTACCATGGAATCCCCTTTGCACTTGTAGTTTTTATGACAATCATTTCTTTTCCAAGCATTTGCACCTTGACCATCGAAAACACCTTTACCTGATAGGGTTATAGAGTCAACCCTTCCAATCGTCAGCCAATGATAAGCACCCTTCATGGTATTCGGGTCTGCAGGTGCTTTAATTGTGCCATCAATTTGAATTTCAATAGGAGCCTTGCAAGGACCTTTCAATTCTAACACACTCATTTGATATGTACTACCTGGAATCACAATTTTGACCGGAGTTGTTGATGCGCATGCTTGAGTCCAAGCACTTGACAAAGCCTTAAGAATGAGAAAATAAAAAATGAATGAAAAATAAAGATGTGAAAATAGAAAAAAACATCCCATCTTTGATGTTACATCTAAAGTTTTCGTCAAATGGTAAAATTTTTTCCATTTGTGTTCAATGTCACAATTTATTACCTTTGCTATATCTGAATTTGGTTTTCCCCCAAATGCTGATATGTCAAGATTTCCATTGTTAGCAAAACAAAATTCAACCAGAAGTAACGATACAAATATGGTGATTCTAGCGAGGTTCATATTTTCTATCTTGTTGTTTCTAACTCACAATTTCTTGCAGTTCTCTTGGATGACTTGATTTTGATATATGGTTAGGCTTTATTTATATTTAAGTACGAAGGCCTTAAGACCATAAACATGATAAATAGCAATTTCTAAATTTGTCTTTTCTATTTTAGTTGTTTGGTTGATATCTTTTATGAAGTTATTAAAGATTGATTTTACGCAACTCGTTAAAATCTTATTATTATATTTCTAAAAAAAGTTATTTCTATATTTAGTAGAAAGGTGATTTAATTTAAGCAGGTGAAATATCAAGTTAATAACTTGTTATATAAAGGAAAGTAAAAAAATACAAATATTTTTGTGATTTTCATCCAGTGAAAAATTATCAAATGCTTTTTTTTTTTAAATAAATAATAAAGTCAAATATAAAAATACATAACTTTGACAAAGAAATGTGAAGAGTAAATGGATTAAGCTTTGATAGTAGGAGTTGGGTTGTAATGAACAAGCCTCATGGATCCTAAGCCCAACATGAGACCTATAAATAGAGGGTAGGTGGTACTAGTAAAGGTAATTGTTGGATTTATTACTCTTAGGAGTTTACCAAGATAACCTCTAACTTGAGTGTCAGAGTAGGTTCTGCAGTTACCCCTCACCCCTCTACTGTGTTGGATGGAGACATCTCAAACTTAAGGATATACATAATTTTGGGGTGGGAACAAGTTTCAACTTTAGTTTTGTGAAGTGTTTAGAAAAAAATCTTAAATTTTATTAAGATCTCTCTCTAAGGAAATGGACAAAATTAATGTATCTTCTTGTAAAATTCTTATATTTAATCTACCACATATTTTGATGCAATCCCAAAATGACATGATGTAATCTTGGATACTTCTTCCATGATTTTGCTCCAAAGAGGTTCCCAAGCTAAAGATGGAGATGCAAGAGACTAGGAATGGAGGTGATCTAGGTGCCACTTCACATGAAGATAAAGCCATGGTTGAGGAAGCTTGCCACAAGGAAAGGAACCCTTAATAAAAGCTATAGTGTAACGTCCTTCATTACAATAACAACCTATAATATAATAAGTAAGGAGTTATTGAAAATAAAGAAACTTTTGAAATAATAATATCTCATAGTATTAAAATAAGGTAACTAAAATATGAATCCTTACAAAATATAATTCTCAAATATGAATGTCTCTAAAACAAATATAAAGGATAATGGAAATATCAATAACGTTGTTCATTCTAAAGAAAGAAAGAAAATTTAAGCAATAGACTAATTCTTCATGCCTCCTTAGCCTTCACAGTTTCTTCTTCTCTTGACTCTAAAAAAAACACTTTTCATAAGATGGAAATCCCAGTGAATAAAACGGGTTCAAAAAGGTTTTGTAATTAGCTTTGTTTTCAGCTGGCGCAAAATTTGAAAAAACAACCATGGTACCCGCAATAATAAAAATATTTTTCTTTATACATAAATTATGATTTAATCCAAATAAACAAGATACAAATAGTTTTAATTTAAAATCTCATGCAAACATACAATCCACAAAGTATAGTGATACTCATGATCACTCACTCTCACTCTTCAGTTCCCATAACCAGGTTTTTAATAGATTCATCAATAGGTTTGAGTTCATATTCCATACAATGTCGTCCCATTGTGATGCATTCCTCCCAAGAAAGGTCCTATCATAAGGGTCATGGCTAGGAAGATTGAGGAAGACATGGCAAAAATGGAGGGAAGAAGACCTCACCTTCTCATGGAGATCAAAATGTTAGAAATTAGGCCACAGTCCTCTTTTTAGTCCTTAATGTGTACATTTTTTCTTTAGAAGTTTGGAGGTGTTTTTATTTTCATTTTTGGCCTTGTATTTTGGCCTTTATGTCTATTTTAATTTAGGGGGTGTAATTAGTCTCTTTTGTGGAATGTGATGAGTGGATTGGGCCTTTTTGGAGAAGCTTAGGAGTGTGGTTTTTGTTAACCACACCCCTAAGTTAGTTCCACACTCCTCGAACTCACACATGAAGCATGAGAGACATGTGGGTCCCCTTGGTTCCCTCCACTTTGGACGTGACATGCTCTCTCCTCTCAGGTGGACTCCACATGTTTCTTATGTGCTCTCATTTTTATTTGAATTTTGAAGATGCCATGTGGCTTCCCTCCAAAATTCAAATTCAAATTGAGAGGGCACCAAGATCTCAAAATTAGGGGCATGTTTGGATCTTCCTAGAAATTAATCAAGTGCTAATTGGATGTAGCTCAATTAACACTGATTAATCTATCCTTAGCCCCCTAATGGTGGACATCCACCTTACCCCTCCTAAAGCCCATTTTATTTCTTATAAATAGACACCTCTTCCTCCTTGTTCATTTAACACTTGATTTTGAATACATACATATTTTGTGATTCATTTTGAGTGTCTTCTTTGTCTCCTAAATTGAGAGCTTCTATGCCTTTTATCAAGGGCTCCTTCCCTTGTGGCATGCTTCTTCCATGGCTTATCTCACCATGAGTGGCGCCTACACCTTCACCTTTTCCCCTTCCATCACTCACTTCTTCAAAGGTACCAAGCTAAAAGGTGATATTGGGAAAAGCATCAACATGAATGCATCAAACCACATCTAAGATCAATTTTTGAGAAGATTTGTGCCCCATTTAGCTCATCTAACATGTCATCAAGTGATGCAACCTCCATGGATGCAAGTCCCTTGATCCTCTTCCAAGAATTAGTCCAATAGAAATGGTTGATGGAGAAGAAGAGAAGATTGATGATGAATGGCGCCAATACCTGAGATAAGCCATTGAAGGATGTTTGCCACAAAGGAAGGAGACTTTGATAGAAGCTAGGAGGGAACTCTCTCAAAGAGAAGAAGAAGACACCTAAAAGATAAACTTATAAAAGAGAAATTTGTTATCATTCAAGTGTTAATGTTTACAAATGGAGGGAAGCTAAATTTATAGAGCATAGAGTGGATCTAGGGAGAGAAGTGGATGTGCAAATCACTAAGGCCTAAGAAAAGGATTAAGCAAATGTTAATTATGTTAAAACAAAACTAGCACCTCTTAATCTACAAGAGATCCAACCACCTTGCCATGTAGGCGCCAATATGGAACAGAGAGAGGGAATAGGCACTACATGGAGGGAATCAGGGGCCCACATGTCTCCTAGTTGGTTACATGGGTGTTAAGATGAAATTAGTGTGTGATTTAGGAAACTCATGTGACCAAATCCCATCCTAAGGCTCAACTAATCAACTCACTCCACCTAATAGACTAAACACACCTCCCAATTAAGAATAAGCACAAATAAGGCCAAAATACATGGCCAAGAAACAAAAGACCAAAGCACAAATGTCCAATGCCTTTATACATGTAGGCTCAACCAAAACTAGCCATGGAATAGAACTATGATTCAATCTTTACTTTAGAAAGAAGGTAAGGTCTTCCTTCCTCTTTCCTAGCTAAGTCCTCCTCAATCCTCCTAGTCATGGCCCTTATGATAGGACCCTTGCTAGGAAGGATTGCATTAGATAAACACTAGAATTAGGATTAATGACTAAAAAAATCACTAAATTTTCCAAAGTTGCACAAGGAAGAAACTACAATGGCTGAATGCTAATGGTAACAATCTCAAGCAATTACAAACAATTTTAGAGCTATTATACTATTTCAAGTTAAAGTACATCTAATTTGAGATTGTCTTGGTTTCTTTAAACTTCTTTGTTTTATTTTGTTTATATTCTATTGACTTTTGATTTCTTTTTTGTTTTTTAATTCTTTTAGATGCACTTAACTACTTTTCCATTTTTTCAAATTTCGTGAGCAACTTAGGGATAATAATCGCTTGAGGTAATAGGCTAGCCAAGACACATAAAAATCAAATCCAAAGTGCAATTATAGAAAAGGGACATGTAGCTCTAAAAGTGCTAAAACATAGAAGTGAATTAGGTATTGCACCAATACTTTTAGGTCATGAATAGGAGTTACTTGTGTGCACAAGTTAAGACTGTTAATGTTCACACCAATTCTCAAGCAAACCTCAATCACAATTCACTTCAACTTAGGCACCAAAAGCAAGAACTACTAAAATGAGAAGAAATTGAGCTATTATTTTTTGAAAAATTTTGAGAATATGCTTTGAACTAAAAGACACAAGATACCTCTTAAGAGACTTAGACAAGAGGATGATCCTCTTTGAAGCTCAATGTCAAGAAGTTCTTTCAAGCTTTTTGTAAAATCAAAAGAGACTAAAACCTATAGGAAATAATAGAAGACAATGCAAGGACTAAACATGACTCTATGAAAAGTACTTAAGATCACAAAATTGAAAATAAAACACCTAAAAACAGGCCAAAAACTAAAGTAAGTAGGCACAATAAAAGAGTAAGTGCTAGAATAAGGTTAGTGACCACAATGTTGTGGTTTTTTTCCACAGTCGTATGGATTTAACCACTCAACCTCTTAGGCACAAAACTCAAGTGAATGAAAAACCAGAAAAAAAGGCACAAGCGAAAAGTAATTAAGAATCCTTAAATAAATCACAATTGATTCAAGAAAGAATAATTCATTTGAACAAAAATTTAGAGCATAGAAGATAGAAGTAATGGAAACTACTAAACACTAACAACAAGAAATTTCATGGATTATACCAAATAAAAGGATTTACAGAATGAAAATTGAATTGGAAGAAGTAGAAGAAAATGAGCAAAGAAATAAAAAAGTAAAAGGAAGAAAACGTGATCTCTCAGAGCCTAAGCTCTGGTACCACATGATGCATACCACTCCATGGATGCTCCCTTGATCATCTCCATAGGTCACTCCTTGCTTGAAATGGAACATGAAGAGGATAGAAATGGAGGTGGATTGACACTACTTAGAGAAGATAAGCCAAGAAGGTGAAGGTGTTGGCCACAAGAAAAGGAACCCTTAATAAAAGCACAAGGAACTCCCTCAAAGATGAAGAGAAGAAAGGACACTCAAAGCTAGAGCAAACTCACAATTTCTTAACATTCAAGTGTAACTAATTACAATGGAGAGAAGCCAAATTTATAGAGCATGGAGTGATTAGGGAAGGGGAGCGGACGTCCATGACTAATCAAGACCCAAGCAAAACTGAAATATGTATTAATTGTGATAAGCACAATTAGCACGTGTTTAAGCATTATGAGATCCAAACAAGGCCCTAAAAAAGATGGATCTAGGCTCCTTCAAGTTTGAATTTGAATTTTAGAGGGGAGTGACATGGCACTCCAAACTTCAAATTTATAAAAGATGCACATCTATTGGTCAAGTAGGTTCCACCTTGGAGGAAACAGAAGGTTGGCATCACTTGGGGGGACCTTGGGGCCCACATGTTCCCTAGTTGGTTAGAGGGGTGTTAAGATGAATTAAGAGTGTGTTTTAAAAAAAACCACACAGCCAATTCATCCTAAAAGCCTAACTAATCAACTCATTCCTCCTAAGAGACTAATCACACCACCTAATTAATCTAAGGTACAAAACAAGGCTAAAATATACGGCCAAAAAGAAAGTGAACATGCCTCCAAAAATGAAATACAAATATAGAACAAACTAAGCTAAAACTAAGAGACTATGGTCTAAAATCTTGAAATCTTGATGTGCATGAGAAGTTGAGGTATTCTTCCCTTCTCTCTAGCCATTTCCTCTTCAATCCTCCTAGCCATGACCCTTATGATAGGAACCTTGTTAGGGAGGAATGCATCAAGTCTTAAGACTTGGACGAAGTTGAGGAAGATAAGCTTTATGGGGATCATTCCTTGGATCCCAAGGTTGTCCTTGTTGAAGAGAAGTCTTCCCTTGCACAAGTGGGAATTAAGGTTATGCCCATACCCTTTTAGCACAATGAAACACAACCTCAAGTACTACTTATGGATGAGGCCAAATTTGGCCAAGAGATTGAGCTACCATCTTTCCAAAACCAAAGTCAATCTCAAGTTCAAATTAAAGAGACCATTCAAGAATGGTCTACCCCTATGCCCATCATTATCTCTTGGAGTGAACAACAAGATAAGGCTTATTTAGCCTTCTTGGATAAATGCTCTATTACACTAAGACTATTCTCACCATCTTCTTCTATCCGGATGAGACTAACACTTAGTGTATTTGGAGTTAATTGGGGAGCTGATGTGTAAGGGTGCATGCACAACATACATTTTTCAAAATTTAGTGTAACCTTTCACCACCCCAATCTTGAGAAGTCACACAATAGGCCTCTTGCTTGCCCCATAGCTATAGATATTCACATGCTAACTCCTTTGCTTATGCTTTTGCAAGATTGGAAAAAGATGAAGAAAGGCCTCAAGATTTGAGATTAAATCCTCTCCAAGGAGGAGGAGATGATGTAATCCCGCCTAGCAAGGAATTAAGCTAGTCTAGGCCATGGTCTATTCTTTTGTAAATAATTAGCCTAATTAGACTTGTAATTGTACCATTTATTTTTAGTAATTGGGGTGTAGTTAGTTTATTTTAGGCCTTGTATTTTGGCCTATTTTCCTTATTTTAGAAATAAGGAGTCACTAGTATTTTATGTGGTGTGTGAGCATGAAAAGCAGGCCTTTTTGGGGTGTTTAGATGTGTGATTTTTGTTGTCCACACCCCTTAGAATGTTTCCCACACCCTTCTAAGCACACATGAAGCATGAGAGACAAGTGGGATTGGTGCAATCCTAAAAACCTAGAAGCTCCATGAGAAGTGCTCTCTCTTGATCATTGGCCATAGAGGTTCCAAGGTTGAAGAAATTTAGGTGATGAGGCAAGGAATGGAAGTGATATTGGTGCCACTCTTGTTGAAGGAGACAAGGCAATGAAGAAGGAGGCTAGCCACAAAGGAAAAAACCTTTGATAATAGAATGAAGGACTCTTACTAAGGAGAGAACAATGAACATTCTCCAAAAGAAGAGCTATCAAATTTAGAGAAAGGTATTTTCATTACAAATGAGTGTTAAAAGCTTATAAGAGGAGGAGAGCTTTATATAGAGAGCTTAGCATGGATTTATGGGCTTCTTACTCAAGTTGGATGTCCACATGCTAATTAGGGGGGATTAGTTGTTTAGTTTAGTGTTAATTGAGCACATGTCTAATTAACACTAAATTAAATCAACCAAGATGCAAACAAGGCCCCAACTTCATAGATCTATGTTCCCTCTTAATGTGAATTTGAATTTTGGAGGGAAATAACATGGCATCTCCAAAATTCAAATTTAAATCAAAAGTAACAAGAAAATGCCATGTAGGAGAGAGTGCATATGTGGCATCAACTATAAGGAGTAAAAGGGGCCACATGTCTCTTACATGCTTCATGTGTTGGTTAAAAGGGTGTTAGAAGGAATTAGGGGTGTTGATAACAAATACCACACATCCAAATACCTCTAACTAAATTCCATCTACTTAACACACTCCACAAAGAGACTAAACACACTTCCTAATAGAAAATACAACTATAGGACAAAATACAAGGCCTAAAATAAAACTAACTATACCTCTAAAATCCTAAGGACATAAGGGCGCAAACTAAGTTCCTTCAAGCTTCATCCAAGTCATGTTGCTCCTTTATTGGTCCTAGCTTAATTCCTTGCCAGGCGAGATTGCACCAGGAACCCCCTTGTCTCCCATAGTTGGTACCAATTTACACTCTCACTCCTACATGGCATATTTGAATTCAAATTAGAATTAGAGGAAGTATACATGGCACTATCAAATTCAAATTTGAATTCTAAAGGGAACATAGATCTTAAATTTTAGGGTCTTGGTTGGATCTAGTTAAATTAACTAAGTGTTAATTATCTCTTAGCCAAACTAACACTTAGTTAATTCAATTAATCCTCCCTAATTAGCATAAGAGTTGAACATCCAAGTTACAAGCCCAAAGGATTAGGAATTTAATTCTATAAATATGGAACACCACCACTTGTATCATTTGAACACTTTGATGAATAAATATCGTCTTCTTAAATTGAGAGTTCTATTAGGAGTCTTCATGTTCTTTCCCTAGAGTGAAAGTCCTTCTATGGCTATTATCAAGGGTTCCTTCCCTTGTAGCTAGCTTCCTCTTCCATGGCTTATCTTCTCACATGAAGTGGTGCTGGAATCACCTTCATTCTCTTGTCTTCCACCTTCATTTCTTCAACAAGAAGCTCTAAGGAACAAGATCAAGGGACAAGCATCTCAAACAGTTTTTAAGGATGCATCAAGATCCTTCTTTGATGTATCCTCACTTGGATACATGAAACTCCCTTGAATCAAGCTCCAAAGTCACTTGAAGAAACTGATTGAATGGAGAGGAAGGATAGTGAAGGTGATTGGCACCACTTTGAAAGATAAGCCAAGAAGTGGTAGTGCTTGCCACGAGGGAAGGAACCCTTGATAAAAATACAAAGATGCTCTCAAATAAAGAAATCCTTGATAATTTTGTGTTCATAAATATTCAATAGGTGTAGCAAAATCTTTTTCAAAAAAAAATACCATTCAAAGAAGAAAAACAAAGAAAAAAGAACCAAAGTAATTCAGAAGTGGTTTAGTATAAAAAAAAAGTGAAGTAAAAGAGACAAATAGCAAAACAAAAAAAAATTATAAGTGCACCTCATTTTGTTTCAAAACAAATGAGTATTCAATTTTGTAAGAAACTTGCTTACTTTGGGACCTAAATTTTTCAGCCAATTGCAAAAAAAAAAAAAAAAAAAAAAGAGAAGAGTGCAAATCTTAGGCACTTTGTGAGTCTTTTTTGTTTTAGTCCATACACATACTCTAATCTAGTACCATTCTAAGTTCACTTTGATGTGCCAATTTCCTTTCCATCCCTTTAATTTTTTGCTTGTCTTGTTCTTTATTCATTGTGTTTGTCTATATATAATTTATCCACCTGGATGTGTGCCTTCCTTTCGGTTTTGAGCTTTTCTTGTTTTTCTTGACTTTGCACTTTCTTGCTCTTGGTGTGCCACTTTGAGAAATGAAAAGAGAGGTCAAACCAAGCTTTCCACAAGGGAAGCATCTTGAGGTGTTTTGAAGCAAGCTAAGGAAGAGGTTCATTCAAGGGAGCAATCCCACTTTGAGAGAGGCAAACACTTGGAGTAGAGAGCAACGTCAAACGTCAAGACTTTTTTTATTTTTTGTTTTTAGAGGTGTAAATTTTATCAAGGCCATTTTAATTGAGGTGTTGGATGCTCATAAGGGTCACCTTTTTTATTGTAATAGCTTTTAGTTTCTCATTTAGGTGGGAGAAGGAATTGGTACCCCATCTTTCCACCTTAGGTGCACACCTTTAGATCCTTACCATTGTCTTTATTTTCTTTTATTTTCTTTGCATCTTAGTGTGAAAATCTTTTGAGTTCCAAAGACTCTTAATTAATTCACTTAGGGAGAAAACAAAACAAAAGAGTGAGGTGTGTTGCCTATAGGTTCTTCCCAATCACTTTCAAAATGAGCTCACACACATCTAGCAAGGGTAGTGTAAATCAACAAGGGTCTCAAAAAACAACCAACATGGATAAGTTTGTGAGTTAATTTAGGGAGTGTAGGGTAGAAAAGAGAAAAGAAATAAAATAAAGGGAGAAGAAAAGAGGCGTAAAGAGAATGAAAAACAAAACAGAGAATGAGAGTTAAGAGAAGAGCAACAAAGAGAGGAAAAAGAACGTGAAAAAAAAGAGAAAGAAAGAAAGGAGAAAAGAGAGAGACAAGAACAAGAAGAAAGATGAAGAGAAAAGAAACAAAGAGAAAGAGAATAAAGAAGGGAAAAAGAAGAGAGAGAAGAGAGCAAGAAAAAGAAGAAAGAAGAGAAAGAGAAATTAGAGAAAGAGAGAGAGGCATGGGTATAGGTCCGCCTTTAGTGAAGTAAGTGGAAGTGAGGGGTATGAAAGGCCTAAGTAAGGAGAGTGCATCAACATCATAATCAACCCCAAACCCAACCTAGGGAACAAAAAGTAGATATCCCTCATTTTCATGGAAAAGAGGATGTGGAAGCCTACCTTGATTGGGAAATGAAGGTAGAGAAACTCTTTGCCTATTATAATATTAATGAAGAAAGAAAAGTTCCGCTGGAAACCCTTAGCTTCCAAGGGCATGCCATGTATTGGTGGACCTCCTTGGTTATGATCTCAACGGGACTATGAGCCAGAGACACATCCTCTCTTATTATGAAAGACAGCTTTTGGATAAACTCCAAAGATTACAATAGTATAACTCAAGTTGAGGAGTACACACAAACCATAGAGCTTTTCATGATTAGAGCGGGAGTGATTGAAAAACCAAGGGCCACCGAAGCTAGATTCTTAAGTGGTTTGAGCTCTAACATAAGAGACAAGGTTGAGCCCTTACCATATAATAATCTAGATGACCTAGTCCAACATTCCATAAAAGTGGAAAATCAATTAAAAAGAAAAGGTGGAGCAAAAAGAGAATTTCCATCCTGTAATTATGCAAAGAGGGACCTAAGCAAGGGAAGCTCTTCCAGGAGCTCTTCCAAATAGGAACCATCCAAACATGTGCATAAGGAACATAAACCCATGCATCATATTTAGACAACCACCCTGCTAGTTCTAGCAATAGGACTAGTAGTATTAAATGCTTTAAATGTCTTAGAGAGGCCACATTTCCTCTCAGTGCCCCAATAATAAAACCATGATTGATGC
Source organism: Psophocarpus tetragonolobus (assembly GCA_037954015.1). Taxonomy (NCBI): domain Eukaryota; kingdom Viridiplantae; phylum Streptophyta; class Magnoliopsida; order Fabales; family Fabaceae; genus Psophocarpus; species Psophocarpus tetragonolobus. The sequence goes on along the minus strand of CM075688.1, from coordinate 77,096,096 downwards.
ACTCCCTTGATCTCTTCAACCAAGGTTCCTTCCTCTAAGAAAATGGAGGATGGAGAGGTTAGAAATGGGAGAGGGTTGACGCCACTTTCTAGGAGAAAGATGAGTCAAAAAATTTTATGTTGCTTGCCACAAGGGAGAGGTCCCTTGATAAAAGCTTTAAGGGAGAGATTCCTCAAGAGAGAGGATTCTCAAAGACACTCAAGAATAAACTGCTCAAAAAGAGTCTTACTTCATTCAATCAAGTGTGCTTTGTACAAGAGAGACTAGGTGTATTTATAACCCAAAGAGGGAGCAAGGCACTCAAAACTAGGCAATATGGGACTTGGGCCTAATTAGTATTAGGAGCACTAATCTCTCTTAGGCCCACTAAAAGTGGTGCCTAGCCTTAAGCTAGGGAGTGTCACGGCCTAATCAAGGGGGTGTGGAAAGAGATCCACACTCCTTTGTGTTATTAGGCCCTTTACTCCCCTCACCTCCCTTCCTAAGCTAATTACACCCTAAACTCTAGAAACTAAAATAAATGGCCAAAATACAAGGCCTAAAAGGGAATTAAAATCTAATTAATATTTACAAGAGGAAAACTAAGGACTATGGCCTAAAATATCTATCTTCATCATTAGCTGGGGTCTTGATGAGTCTTTCCGGGCCAAGTCCTCTTCAATCCTCCTAGCCATTTCCCTAGTGAGAGGGCCCTTGATAGGTAGGATTGCATCATCTCCTCCCCCATCGGAAGGATTTGTCCTTAAATCTGAAGGGTCGTCCTCTTCCATGTCAGCACCTAAAAAGGGGGTAAGATCACAAACATTAAAGGTGGTGCTAACTCCATAATCCTTGGGAAGGTCTAACTTATATGCATTATTATTTACCTTCTCAAGGATTTGGAAGGGACCATCTCCTCGAGGGCTAAGTTTGGACTTCCTCTTAGAAGGGAAACGATCCTTTCTTAGGTGAAGCCAAACCCAATCGCCTTTTTCGAAGATGACTTCCTTCCTCCCCTTGTTGCTAGATGAAGCATACCCCTTAGATTGGGTTTCAATATTAGTTTTGACCCTCTCATGTAATTTTTTGACAAAATCAGCCCTAGTTTTCCCTTCTTTTATGAAAAATTCGGGTGTTAGGGAGTGGTAACAAGTCCAGAGGGGTGAGAGAATTAAAACCATATACAACCTCAAAAGGGGAGTGCTTAGTGGTTCGATGAACCACCCTATTATATGCAAATTCAATGTGGGGGAGATATTCATCCCAAGACTTGTGGTTGCCTTTCAAGAGTGCCCTCAACATAGTGGATAGGGATCTATTTACTACCTCAGTTTGTCCATCTGTTTGAGGATGACAAGTGGTAAAAAATAAGAGCTTAGTTCCTAGCCTTGCCCAAAGAGTTTTCCAAAAATGGCCAAGGAACTTAGCATCCCTATCAGAGACTATGGTTGAAGGTATTCTGTGCAAGCGGACAACCTCACGAAAGAAAAGCCTTGCGATGTGACTCGCGTCATCCACTTTGTGGCAGGGAATGAAATGTGCCATTTTACTAAAGCAGTCCACTACCACAAAGATGGAGTCTGCACTTCGTTGGGTTCTTGGGAGCCCAAGGATAAAATCCATGCTAATATCTACCCATGGTGTAGAAGGACTGGGTAAAGGTGTGTAAAGTCCATGAGGCATTACTCGGGACTTAGCTTGTAAACAAGCTATGCATCGCAAGCAATGTCTTTGGACATCTTTTTTCATATGGGGCCAAAAGAATTTTTCTTTTAAAAGCATTAAGGTTTTATCAATTCCAAAATGCCCCATGAGTTCACCTTCATGGCTCTCTTTTGTTAGCAATTTCCTAATGGATCCTTGGGGTACACAAAGTTTGCCCTCTTTGAATAAGTACCTCTCACACATGTAGAAGCCATCTTTGGCTTTGGAAGATGAGGCAGTATAAATGGTTTCAAATTCTTGGTTCGAAGGATACATTTCTTTTATGTCATCAAATCCCAAAATTTGAGCACTGAGGGTGGCAAAAAGAGAATGCCTCCTTGAAAGAGCATCGGCCACCACATTTGTTTTTCCTTTTTATATTTGATGACATAAGGAAAAGTTTCAAGAAATTCAACCCATTTAGCATGCCTCTTGTTCAACTTTCCTTGCCCCCTCAAATACTTAAGTGACTCATGGTCACTATGAATGACAAATTCCTTGGAAACAAGATAATGTTCCCAAGTTTGGAGGGCGCGGATCAAAGCATAAAACTCCTTGTCGTAGGTGGGGTAGTTGAGGTGGGCACCATTGAGTTTTTCACTAAAATAAGCAATGGGGTGCCCCCCTTACAACAGCACAACTCCTACACCTATTCCCGATGCATCACATTCTAGCTCAAAAGTTTTTGAAAAGTCGGGGAGGGCTAGAACGGGTGCATTAGTGAGTTTATCCTTGAGCAGTTGAAAAGCTTCTTTTTGTTTTTAACCCCACAAGAAAGGAACTTCGTTCTTCACCAAGTCATTGAGTGGTGAAGCTAGTGTGGAGAAGTTAGGCACAAAGCGCCTATAAAATCCTGCGAGACTATGAAAGCTCTTTATCTCAGTCACACTAGTAGGGGTGGGCCATTCTTGAATTACCTTGATTTTTTGGGGGTCCACTTGGACCCCTTAGGCACTAATGACAAAGCCCAAGAAAACCACACTAGGAACACAAAAAGTGCATTTTTCTAAGTTTGCAAATAGTTTATTCATTCTAAGGACAGATAAGACCTCCCTAACGTGTCCTATATGTTCTTCTAAAGACCTACTATAGACTAAAATATCATCAACATAAACAACTACAAACCTACCAACGCAATCCTTAAGTACATGATTCATGAGACGCATGAAAGTGCTTGGAGCATTGGTGAGCCCAAAAGGCATCACCAACCATTCATAAAGACCGAATTTGGTCTTAAAAGCGGTTTTCCATTCATCTCCTTCTTTGATTCTTATTTGATGGTAACCACTTCTAAGATCAATTTTTGAAAATATTTTGGCTCCATGCAATTCATCAAGCATATCATCTAGCCTAGGGATTGGGTGCCTATACTTAATGGTGATGTTATTGATGGCACGACAGTCCATACAGATCCACCATTTTCCATCCTTTTTGGGCACCAACAAAACAGGAACCGCACAAGGGCTAAGGCTCTTTTGAACCCAACCCTTCACCAACAAGTCTTGAACTTGAGACTCAATCTCTTTGGTCTCAACGGGGTTTGTCCTATATGCGGGTCTATTGGGAAGACTTGCACCAGGAACAAGGTCAATTTGGTGTTCTATTCCCCTTAGAGGTGGTAATCCCCTCGGAACCTCTTGAGGGAAAAGATCATCAAATTCTTTTAAAAGATTTTGCACTGCTTTTGGAAGAGACTCAATTTCATGACTTGTGACAGTGCCAGAAGGTACCTCTTTACAAAGAAGGAGATAAAAAGGTCGATCAAGCAAGAGAGCTTCTTTAATATCCATTTTTGTTGCAAAATGACTCTCTTTCTTAATTACCTATTTGGAAGGGGTACCTCCTTCCAAATCTCCCTCTTTACCCTTTTCAAGCTTTAGGGATGAAAGCTTTTTTTTTTTTACTTTGAACTTTTTTTTTCCTCATCTCTTTTATGTTTCATGATGAGTTGATCCTCAGCCACTTGTGAAGGTGTGAAAGGAGTCAACTTTATTCTTTTACCCTTATGAGTGAGGATTATCTCATTAGAGTAGCCATGGTGAATGACTTGTTTGTCAAACTGTCAAGGCCTCCCTAACAAGATATGGCCAGCCTCCATTGGAACTATATCACATAAGATCTCATCTTGATACTTTCCAATGGAGAACGGCACCTTCACTTGTTGGTTTACAACCATTTCCCCTTCCTCATTAAGCCATTGGAGCTTGTAAGGTCTAGCATGAGGAATTGGGTGTAAGGCTAGCTTCTCTACCAACCTTGAGCTACAACAATTGCAGCAGGATCCACTATCCACAATGAGAGAACAGGTTTTGTCTAAAACTTTACAATGTGTATGAAAAATGTTCTCTCTTTGGGAGTGGTTAAGCTCAAGGGGTTGGCTTCCAAGAAGGCGCCTAACCATTAAGAGGTCTCCATCACAAGGATTTTCAACAATGTCATGCTCATGATGCTCATGACCCCCTTCTTCCTCACTCTCACTAGAGGAGGAAGATGAGCTACTCTCACTAAAAATCTCTTGGCCCCTCATGATCATGGTTTTCTTATTGGGGCACTGAGAGGCAATGTGGCCTCTCCCAAGACATTTAAAGCACTTAATACTACTAGTCCTATTGTTAGAACTAGTAAGGGGGTTGTCTCTATGATGCATGGGTTTTTGTTCTTTATGCACATGCTTGGATGGTTCCTCTTTAGGAGAGCTTTTGGAAGAGCTTCCCTTGCCTAGGTCCCTCTTTGCATAATTGTAGGATGGAAATTCTCTTTTTGCTCCACCTTTTCTTTTTAATTGATTTTCCACTCTTATGCAAAGTTGGACTAGGTCGTCTAGATTATTATATGGTAAGAGCTCAACTTTGTCTCTTATGTCAGAGTTCAAACCACTTAAAAATCTAGCTTCGGTGGCCCTTGGTTCTTCGGTGACGCCCGCTCTCATCATGAAAAGCTCCATAGTTTGTCTGTACTCCACAACACTTGAGTTGTACTATTTTAATCTTTGGAGTTTATCCAAGAGCTCTCTTTCATAATAAGAAGGGACATGTCTCCGCCTCATAGCCCCCTTGAGATCATTCCAATAATCCACCGGAGGGTTACAGAGGCGGCGCCTCTCATTGACCAAGGAGGTCCACCAATACATGGCATGCCCTTGGAAGCTAAGGGTTGCCAGTTGAACTTTTCTTTCTTCACTTATGTTATAACAAACAAAGAGTTGCTCTACCTTTATTTCCCAATCAAGGTAGGCTTCCACATCCTCTTTGCCATGAAAATGAGGGAGGTCAACTTTTTGTTCCCTAGGTTGGGCTTGGGGTTGGTTATGATGTTGTTGTGCTCTCCTTACCCTAGGTCTTTCATATCCCTCACTTTCACTTACTTCACTAGAGGCAGACCTATACTTATGCCTTTCTCTAACTCATATTTCTCTTCTTTCTTCTCTTTCACGCTCTTCTCTTCTCTCTTCCCTCTCTCTCTCTTCTCTTTCCTTTTTTTCTTCTCTTTCCCTTCGTTCTCTTTCTTTCTCTTCCCTCTGTCTTTCTTCTATTTCTTCTCATTCTTGTCTCTCTCTTTTCTCCTCGCTTTCTTTCTCTCTTTTCTCACGCTCTTTTTCCTCTCTTCGTCTTTCTTCTCTTAACTCTCTTTCTCTCTTTTCTTTTTCTTTCTCTTCACGCCTCTTTTCTTCTCTTTTCTCCCCTTCTTTTCTTTCTTTTCTCTCTTCTACCCTCCATTCCCTAAATTCACTCACAAACTTATCCATGTTGTTGGTTTTTTGAGAACCTTGTTGATTTACACTACCTTTACTAGATGTGTGTGAGCTCATTTTGAAAGTGATTGGGAAGAACCTATGAGCAACACTCCTTACTCTTTTGGTTTGTTTTCTCCCTAAGTGAATTACTTAAGAGTCTTTGGAACTCAAAAGCCTTTCACACTAAGATGCAAAGAAAATAAAAGAAATTTAAAGCAAAGGTAAGGATCTAAAGGCGTGCACCTAAGGTGGAGAGATGGGGTACCAATTCCTTCTCCCACCTAAACGAGAAACTAAAAAATTATTACAATCAAAGAGGTGACCCTTATGGGCATCCAACACCTCAATTAAAATGGTCTTAATAAAATTTACACCAAATTAAACAAAAAGAAACAAAAGGCTTGATGTTTGAAGTTGCTCTCTACTCCAAGTGTTTGCCTCTCTCAAAGTGGTGTTGCTCCCTTGAATGAACCTCTTCCTTAGTTTGCTTCAACACACCTCAAGATGCTTCCCTTGTGGAAAACTTGGTTTGACCTTTCTTTTCCTTCAACAAAGTGGCACACCCAAGGAGGAACCAAGAGAGTGCAATGCAATAAAAAAAATAAGAAAATAAAACTCAAGGAAGGGAGATAAACATCCAAGTGGAAAGAATTATTTAGACAAACACAAAGATAACCAAAGAAGACAAGCAAGTAAAAATGGTGTAGATAGAAAGATGGTACACAAAAGAAATTCCTAGAATGGGCCTAGAATAGAATGGACTACAAAAACAAAAAAAAAAGACTCAAAAGTTTCAATCATTTGCATCATTTAAAATCAATATGGCCAAATTATATGCAAGTATGTTCAAGCAAGATTCATTAATTTTTTTTTTAAATCACTCCTTTTAGTCATTGGGACAATATGAGTTGCACTAAAGATATTTTGTTCTTTTCACTTCTTTTGTTCTTTTTAACAATTTTTTTTTACTAACACGTTTTTTTTCACTTGTTTTCTTTTTAATTTCTATTTTTTATACAATTTTGCTACACCTCTTAACAAAATTTTGAAGCAAATACGGTGAGGAGTCAAAGAATCATAAATGCTTGAACAAAGGATAGGAAATGGCCACCATAATTGATATACAAAAGTGCAAAATTAAGAAACAAAGCAACCTAATATGAACTAGTAATTTTAGGTGATAAAAAATAAATGGCACAAGGAGAGTTTTATGGAAGTTGAGGCCAACTTGATTACTCAATAATCAGCCCAATTACATACCCAACATGCCTCTCAAAGACAATCAACAAAAATCACCACAAAAACTAGCACAAAATTAAGATACTAAAATTATTGAACAAGTGAATGAAATTTGGAAGAAATTGAGCATTAATTTTTTGAAGATTTTTTTTTAAGAACATGCTAAGATCTAAATAGCATGTGAGACTCTAAGGACATGGGATCAAGAGTAAGTCTCTTTGATGCTCAATTTCCAATAGAGAAATAACACACTTTTATGGTAAAATAAAAGAGCTAAACAATGGATTTTAAGTGACAATTAAAAGGACAAAACAATACCAAAATAAGACACAACGTAGGAGGATTAAAACTGAAAATAAATGACTCAAAATGACCAAGAATGTGACACAAAAACAGGGAAATAGGGGCTGGAAAAAATAGAGAAATAGGTGCAGGAAAAAAATAGAGAAAAAGGTGCAGGAAAATAGAATTAAAATGCAAGAACTCTAAATGAAAGAAGCAAAAGTGCATCCAAGGATCAAAACCACAATTGTGTGGCTTCCTTCACAAAGTTTGTGAAGTCATTACTATGATCCTCTTAGGGCAAGCACTAGAATAAGGAAAAATTAAAAAGATGGGCAAAAATTTAAAGAAACAAACCTAAAGGAAACATACAAAGATTCAATAGAAATGAACAAAATAAATTGAATCTAGAAAGCAATACAGACATGGAAATAAAAATTGCAAGAACTAAGACATAAACTTCAAGACAATAAGGAATTTAAATGACAATAATGGAAGCAAGAAATAAAGTATAAAAAAACTGCAGAAAAAAGAAACTAAAGAAAGATACATAAACTAAGGAGAAGGAGGAGGAAATGAACCTTCATGAAGATGGCTCTGATACCAAATGATGCACTCCCTTGATCTCTTCAACCAAGGTTCCTTCCTCTAAGAAAATGGAGGATGGAGAGGTTAGAAATGGGAGAGGGTTGACGCCACTTTCTAGGAGAAAGATGAGTCAAAAAATTTTATGTTGCTTGCCACAAGGGAGAGGTCCCTTAATAAAAGCTTTAAGGGAGAGATTCCTCAAGAGAGAGGATTCTCAAAGACACTCAAGAATAAATTGCTCAAAAAGATTCTTACTTCATTCAATCAAGTGTGCTTTGTACAAGAGAGACTAGGTGCATTTATAGCCCAAAGAAGGAGCAAGGCACTCAAAACTAGGCAATGTGGGACTTGGGCCTAATTAGTATTAGGAGCACTAATCCCTCTTAGGCCCACTAAAAGTGGTGCCTAGCCTTAAGCTAGGGAGTGTCACGGCCTAATCAAGGGGGTGTGGAAAGAGATCCACACTCCTTTGTGTTATTAGGCCCTTTACTCCCCTCACCTCCCTTCCTAAGCTAATTACACCCTAAACTCTAGAAACTAAAATAAATGGCCAAAATAGAAGGCCTAAAAGGGAATTAAAAGCTAATTAATGTTTACAAGAGGAAAACTAAGGACTATGGCCTAAAATATCTATCTCCATCATTAGCTGGGGTCTTGATGAGTCTTTCCGGGCCAAGTCCTCTTCAATCCTCCTAGCCATTGCCCTAGTGAGAAGGCCCTTGATAGGTAGGATTGCATCAATGATCATGAGGGGCCAAGATATTTTTAGTGAGAGTAGCTCGTCTTCCTCCTCTAGTGAGAGTGAGGAAGAAGGGGATCATGAACATGACATTGTTGAAAACCCTTGTGATGGAGACCTCTTAATGGTTAGGCGCCTTCTTAGAAGCCAAACCCTTGAACTTAACCACTCACAAAGAGAGAATATATTTCATACAAGGTGTAAATTTTTAGACAAAACATGTTCTCTCATTATGGATAGTGGGTCCTGCTGCAATTATTGTAGCTCAAAGTTGGTAGAGAAGTTAGCCTTATAACCAATTCTTCACCCTAGACCTTACAAGCTCCAATGGCTTTTTAATGAGGAAGGGGAAATGGTTGTAAACCAACAAGTGAAGGTTCATTATATATTGGAAAGTATCAAGATGAGATTTTATTTGATATAGTTCTAATGGAGGCTGGCCATATCTTGTTAGGGAGGCCTTAGCAGTTTGACAAACAAGTCAGTCACCATGGCTACTCTAATGATATAATCCTCACTCATAAGGGAAAAAAAAAATAAAGTTCACTCCTCTAACACCTTCCCAAGTGGCTGACGATCAACTTAGCCTGAAACATAAAAGAGATGAGGAAAAAAAAGTTCAAAGTAAAAAAAAAAATGAGCTTCCACCCCTAAAGCTTGAATGGGGTAAAGAGGGATAGTTGGAAGAAGGTACCCCTTCAAAAGAGGTAATTAAGAAAGAGAGCCATTTTGCAACAAAAATTGATGCAAAAAGATTTTGCACTCCCCTTGATCTTTCTCCTTGAGGTTCCAAGCACGATGAAATGGATGATGCAGGGAAAGAAAATAGAAGTAGGGCATCACTCTCAAAGAGAGATAAGCCAAAGTGTTTAGGTTTACTACAAGGGAAGGAACCCTTGATAAAAACCAACTAGGAAGAGGTTCCTCAAGAAAGAAGATCCTTAAGACCTTTTACTAAGAATGTGCTCACAAAGAGACTATTTTCATTCAATTTCAAAGGTGAGATTTACAATGAGGGGGAATGAGTATATATAGCCCAATGAGAGAGCTTGGGCACACTTTTCTATGCAATATGGGACTTGGGCTTAATTAGGATTAAGACTAATTAACCCAAGTCTTAGGCCTTAAGTGAGGAACCTAAGTTCAGCCCCCTTGGGTGCAATTAGCAACTCCTAAAGAGAATGGGCTAGCTCAAAATCATGTCTTGATTTATGCACCCCTTCTAAGCTTACTCCTCCTTTTTAACTAAAGACACCTATACCTTCTAAACTAAAATGAAGATTGTTGAAAATTCATTGCCTTAAAAGAATTAAAAATACGCTCCTATTTAGCTAATTAAAATAAAATATTTACAAGTTAAAAATAATGAAGACTGTGACTTCAAATCTTCAATGAGCTTTCATCCATGTCATGCCTTCCTTGAATCCTCCTAGCCATGATGCATACTAGGTGGGATTGCATCATCTCCTCCCCTTTCAAGAGGATTTGACCTCAAATCCTGAGGCCTTTCTTCCTCTTTTTCAAAGTCTGCAAGAAAATAAGGAAAGCAGTAAGTATATGCAGACAAGTGATTTTGGGGGGAGTGAGAGGTCTATAAAGAAACCTCTTAGGAATGGGGTAGTGGGGTTTGGCACTAAGGTGTGAAAAAATTTTAATGTGCATGTGCCTCCTCACAGCAATGCCCCATCCTTCTCCTATTACACTAGATGCTAGATTCAAAAGTTTTGAAATAGTGGACGAGACTAGTCTAAGTGGAATGGAGCATTCATCAAGTTGGACTTAAGGGAATGATGCATCCCTCCACAAGGCAAGATTGAAGAATCCTTGATGAATAGAATGCTCCCAAGATCCTTGCTTATAGAGGTTCCAAGGTTAAAGAAATGGAGACGGAAGACTAGAAAATGGAGGAGAAGTAAGCGCCACTCTTGTTGAAGGAGATAAGCCAAAGGATAAAGCTAGCCACAAGAGAAGGAACCCTTGATAATAGCATGAAGAACTCTCACCAAGGAGAGAACATGAACACTCTCAAGAACAAAAGAGCTCTCAATTTAGAGAAGTATAATTTTCATTCAAAATGAGTGTTAAAATCTACATGAAGAAGGGAATGCTCTATTTATAGAGCAAAGCATGAACTATGGGCTTAGGATCCCAAGTTGAACGTCCAACATGCTTAATTAAGGGTTAGTTGGCTTAATTTAGTGTTAATTTAGCATGTTCTCAATTAACACTAATTTAATCCAACTAAAGATCCAAACATAGCCCTAAAAAAATGGATCTATGTTCCCTCTAGTTTGAATTTGAATTTTTTAGGGAAATGACATGGCACTTCCAAAATTTAAATTCAAATAAGAAGCAACAAGAATCAGCCATGTAGGAGAGAGAAAGCACATGTGAAGTGAAACAAGGGGACAAGAGGGCCCACATGTCTCCTACATGCTTCATGTGTTGGTTAGAAGGGTGTGAAGAGGAATTAGGGGTGTGGAAATTCATAACCACATGTCCAAATCCTCTTGGACCAGCCCAAACTATAGGCCAAAATACAAGGCCAAAAATTAAACTAGCTATACCCCTAAAATCCTAATGACTTAAGGGTGCTTATACAAGCCTAAAAATGGTCAAATTAATACAATTAAATGGAACATGTCCTAAACTAAGCTCCTTGAAGCTTCATCTAAGTCATGCTCCTTTCTTATTGGTCCTAACTCAAGCCCATACTAGGCGTGCATGCATCATTAAGGGTGTGGATCAAGGTGCTCAAAAGATATAGGCACATCCTCAAATTCAACTTGTTCTTTTAGTAAGGGTTAGCGAGAAGATTTTTCTATATAGAAAACCTCCTTTGAAGGCAAAGGTGGATCTTCCTTAGACTCAGTCTTCCTACCAACAACCTTATTTTCATTTTTATCCCTCTCTCTCTTAAGATTAATGATCCCTCTATCCTTCATAACCACGGTAGGGGTAAGAGGAAGTAAGGTAATCTTTTTCCCTTTATGAGAGAGAGTGATTTTATTAGTGAGGCCATTGTGCAATGTTTCCTTATCATGTTGTCATGGCCTTCCCAACAACATGTGACTAGCTTCCATAAGACTACATCACATAAAAATTTGTCGTGATACTTCCCTATGGGGAAACTAATTTCCACTTGTTCTCTTACTACTACACCTTCTTCATCAGTAAGTCCCTGCAAAGAATAAGGTGAAGGATGAGAAGTAGTAGCAAGTGATAGCTTTTCCACCACCCTTATGCTACAACAATTGGAACATGATCCACCATCCATAATGAGAGAACAAGTTTTGCCCAAAATTTTGCATCTTGTTTGAAAAACAATCTCTCTTTGTGTTTGGGTGTCCTTACAAGGATGGCTTCTAAGAAGCTATTTCACTTTGAAGAGATCGTCACATGAATGAGTACCCTCTTCATTTTATGTTCCCTTTAAAGTTCTTTTTCTTTTGGGGAAAAACAAAGCAATGTGCCTTTTTTCTAAACACTTAAAACATTTAGGACTTCTAGAATGAGTACTCAAACTAGTGGTAGGGGTGTCACTCTTACTTAAGGGTTTTCTCTCAATATGCTTTCTTTTGGATGACTCTCTTTTAGGTTTAATTCTAGAAGGGTTTGACTTTTTCTTAGGATGCATCTTAAGGTTTAACTTCTTACTAGAAGAAGCATGAATGTCATGGGTTATTCTAGGCTTTTCTAGGTCCTTATATAGTGTGTAAAATTCACCATAAGAGCTCTTACAGGCGTCTCTTTCTTTTTGTATCTTCTCTTCTTCCCTTCTTTCAAACTCTTTTTGCTTTTTTTCTGTCTTTTCCAATTCTTTTTTCTCTTTGTCTCTCCTTTCTCTTCTCTCTTTTCTCTCTAACTCTTTTCTTTTCTTTTTTTTTTCTCTTTCTTTCTCTTGTTCTTCTTTTTCTTTTTTCTCTTCTCTCTTATATTTCTTTTTCTCTTGCTTCTCTTTCTCTCTTTTCATTTTCCCTTCTCTCTTGTCCCTCTTTTTCTATTTTCTCTCTTTCTTCTCTTTCTCTTTGGTACTTCTCTTCCCTTTCTCTTTTCTCTTTCCCTTTTCTCTCTTGTCATATTCGTTCCTCTCTTGGTACACTCCTCATGATGCTAAGCCAATCTCTTCAAGAGGTTGCTCCATTGAAGAAGATGAAGGATGGAAGTCAAAGGAGATGAGGTTGGAGGCGCCACCTTAGAAGGATAAGCCCAAGGAAGACTTGCCACAAGGGAAGGATCCCTTGATAAAAGCCATTGAAGGTTCTCTCAAATGGAGAAGGAATAAGACTCTCAAAATGAAGAACTCTCAAGTCTATTTCAAAATTCAAGTGTAAAAATGATACAAGAGGAAGAGGTGCTTATTTATAGAAGAGGGAGCCTAAGACTAAGGGCTTGAGTTGGAAGTCCAACTCAAGGGGAATTAGGGAGAGATAAGTTGAATTAGTTAGGTGTTAATTGAGCTTATGGCTTATTAACACTTAATTAACTCAACAAGATCCAAACAAGGCCCTAAGATCAAGGATCTTTGTTCCCTCCAAATTTGAATTTGAATTTGGAGAGTGCCATGTCATCTCCCTCCAAAATTCAAATCCAAATATGAAGCAACAAACTAGGCCATATAGGAAAGAGAAAGAGCATGGATGAAACATGAGGGAACAAGGGGGGGCCTACTTGTCTCTCATGCTTCATGTGTGACTTAGGAGGGTGTGGGGAAAAGCTAGAAGGGTGTGGTTATCAAAAACCACACGTCCACATGGTCCCAAGAAGCCCACTAATGCAGACACTCCACATAGAAGACTAGTTACACCTCCCTTCAACTAAAAGCAACGAAAGAAGGGCCAAAATACACGGCCAAAGAAATACTAAATACAGCTCCAAAATTATGAACAAAAACAGAAGACTAAGGCACCAAATACAAGGCTAAAAGTGAAGATTATGGCCTAATCTTAATGTCCAAAAGAAGGTGAGGTCTTCCTTCCTCTCCTCTAGCCATGTCTTCCTCAATCCTCCTAGCCATGGCCCTTGTGATGGGACCCTTGCTAGGGAGGATTGCACCATCTCTTCTCTTTGTCTCTTATATTCATCTCTTTCTTTTTGTCTTTTCTCCTTTCTTTCTTTTCTCTCTTTTTCATACTCTTCATTTTCTCTTTTTAATCTTTTTCATATATTCCTCCCATTCTTTTTCTTTTTTATCTTCCCTACTTTTATTAACACTCTTAACACTTTTGATGTGTGTGATGACATTTAAAAGTGCAAGGCCTAGGGAACTAAAAAAATGCAAGAAACACTCTTCTCTTTTTGAAGTTTTCTCAACTAAAAGTAACTTAACCTTTGGAACTTAAGAACTTTCCTAAATGTTGAAAGCAAATAAAGAAATTTAAAGCAAAGCTAAAGGATTCTAACGTACTCCTAAGTATGAATAAGGGGTACCAATTCCTTATCCACACTAAAATGAAAAACTAAGGTTTATTACACATAAAAGAGGTGACCTTTATAGGCATCCAACACCTCTAATTAAAATGTCCTTGAAAAATACACCCAAATTAAATAAAGAAAATTAAAAGTAATTGAATGTAGCTCCTTTCTTCAAGTGCTCATCACCAAGTGTATCACTCTAGTCTTTGCCTCCTTTGCAAGTCTCCTCTTCCTTGATTTAAATCTACACTTCCTAAGGATGTTACCCTTGTGGAAATTTCAACAATTTGGCTACCTACCAAGAGAAAACAAGTGCCCAAGAAAGAGACTAAGGGAAGTAGAATTTGAAAGCAAAAAACAATAAAAAGCACTTAACAAGAATAGGCATACATCCAAGTGGAAAGAATTTATTTGACAAACTCAAAGAAATCCAATAAGGACAAGCAAAAAGTAAAAGGTGTAGAAAGAAAGTTGGCACACAAAAGAAATTCCTAGAATGGGCCTAAAATAGAATTGGACTTAAAACAAAAAAGACTCAACAAATTCAATGATTTGCATAATTTTAAAGCAATGTGGCTGAATCATATGTAAAGAAATTCAAGCTAATTCAATAAAATTTAACACTCCTTTGCATGGTTTAATAATTTTGAGGTGCACCAAATTTCTTTTTAGTCATCTATAACACTTTTAAACACTTTTACTAACATTTTTTTATAGGTATTCAACTCTTTTTATTTCTTTTTTTTCTTCTTTTTTTTTTTTTGCTTCACCTCTCAATAGTTTTGAAAGCAAGAAATGTCAAGGACTAAGGAGGAAAAATTCGCCTGAATTATAGAAAAGAAAATAGCCACAAAAATTGAGCCAAAAGTCCAAACCAATGAAAGCAAAGTAGTTCAAGATGCACTAGTAAATTTAGGTGAACAAAGTAGGCACTAAATGAGATACTTAATGAGCTTAGGCCAACTTAATTTCTCAAGGATTACGGCCGAAATACATGCCCAAATGATCTCAAAATAGCCAGAAAAAGCAATTCACTAAAGACTAGCACAAAACTTTAAACTACTAAGACAACAACAACAAAAAAACTCTAGGAAGAATTGAGCAAATTTTGAGAAAATATTTTTTGAAACATGCTATGATCTAAAGCATGTGGACTCTAGGAATTATGAAGAGCAAATGCTCAATCCCAAAGAGATTTATCATAAGATATTTAGAAGCACAATACACTTTGGTTTAGTGAAAAAAAAAGGCAACACGACATAGATTGAAAGACAATTAAAGGACTAAACAAGACTATGCTAGAACAGAACTTTGGAGGAATAAAAATGAAAACAAAATGACCCAAAATACCAAGAAATATGCACCCAAAACAGAGAACAAGGGCTGGAAAAACAGAAAAATCGGTTGATGTGACCATGCCTAGCCAAGGACCTATCACAAAGGCCATGGCTAGAAGGATTGAAGAAGACCTAGCCCTTGCAGACAAACGAAGACTTCACCTCCTATGGAGAGTGAAGATATTAGGCTAGGGACTTTAGTTAATAAAATATAATTTTCCTTTATTTTAATTTTGAGGAGCATTAAGAATTTAATTTGGGATATGTATTTAGTCCATTTTTTATTTTTAGGAGGTGTCTTAGGAATTTAGAGGGTGGATTTAGCTTTTTGGGTCTTTATGAAGGAAATAAGGGGTAGCCTTGATATCTACACCCTTCTTTTCCTACATAAACCCTCTACGCTAATAAGAAGGAATCTTGGCCCTTGGTTTGAGAAACTTGGGTACCAAGTTTGATGATCTAAGGAGGGAATTGTTTATCAATCCTCCTCCCTTAGATCTCTCCTTTTAATCCTAGCCCTTCTTTTTTAGGTTATCTTGTTCAAGAGGTTAGCTACCTCTATAAATAGGAGCTCCTCCCTCACTTGTATTTTTTACACTTGAATTTAATCATAGAGACCATATTGGTTGTGAGGTTCTTACCTTTGAGTGTCCCCTTTTCTCCTTTGTGACAACTTCTAAGAGTTATCAAGGGACCCCTCCCTTGTGGCCTCTCCCCTTTGGCTTATCAAACCTAGTATTTGTGGCACCTCACCCCATTCCTTTCCTCTCCATAAATCCATTTCCCTTCCAAGTGACCTTAGAAAGGATCCTTTGGGCACGTGATCATCAAAGATCACATCATAGGTGTAGGAAAATAGAATTAAAAACTCAAATAAGAAAAACAATGTGCATCCAAAGATCAACACCACAATTGTATGGCTTCCTTCACAAATTTTGTGAAGTCATTATAATGACCGTCTTAGGATTTGCACAAGAATAAGGAAAAAAATTAAAAAACTAGGCAAAACATTAAAGAAACAATCCTAAAGGAAACATATAAAGATTCAATGAAAAAGAACAAGATAAATTGAATCTAGAAAGCAATAAAGACTAGGAAATAAATTGCTTAAAATGAAAACCACTAAAACATAAACTAACAAGACATAAAAGGAATTACGTGATTAGAATCAAAGGCTGGAAAAAAATAAAGAAAACAGCAAGAACACTAAGAAGAAAAGCTGGAAGAAATTGAAGAAAATTAAGACTAGAAAAGAACTTCATGGAGTTGGCTCTGATACCAAATGATGCAAAAAGATTTTTCACTCCCCTTGATCTTTCTCCTCGAGGTTCCAAGTACCACGAAATGGATGATGGAGGGGAAAGAAAATGGAGGTGGGGCGCCACTCTCAAAGACAGATAAGCCAAAGTGTTTAGGTTTGCCACAAGGCAAGGATCCCTTGATAAAAATCAACTAGGAAGAGGTTCCTCAAGAGAGAGGATCCTTAAGACCTTTTACTAAGAATGTTCTAGAAAAGAGACTATTTTCATTCAACTTCAAAGGTGAAATTTACAATGAGGGGGAATGAGTATATATAGCCCAATGGGAGAGCTTGGCACACTTTTCTAGGCAATGTGGGACTTGAGCTTAATTTAGAATTAAGACTAATTAACCCAAGTCTTAGGCCTTAAGTGAGGCACCAAAGTTCACCCCCCATGGGTGCAATTAGCAACTCCTAAAGAGAATGGGCTAGCCTAAAATCATGTCTTGATTTATGCACCCCTTCTAAGCTTACTCCTCCTTTTTAACTAAAGACACCTATACCTTATAAACTAAAATGAAGATGGCCGAAAATACATGGCCTTAAGAGAATTAAAAATACGCTCCTATTTAGCTAATTAAAATAAAACATTTACAAGCTAAAAATAATGAAGACTATGAGTTCAAATCTTCAATGAGCTTTTAATCCATGCCCTGCCTTCCTTGAATCCTCCTAGCCATGATGCATGCTAGGTGGGATTGCATAAAAAATGGACACTAAAGAAGCTTTCTTGCTTTATCAACCTTTTTATCTCCTTCTTTATAAAGAGGTACCTTCTGGCATTACCACAAGTCATGAAATTGAGTCTCTTCCAAAAGGAGTTCAAAACCTTTTAAAAGAATTTAATGATCTCTTCCCTCAAGAGGTTCCAAGGGGATTACCACCTCTAAGGGAATAAAACACCAAATTGATCTTGTTCCTGGCGGGAGTCTACCTAATAGGCCCACATATATGGCAAACCCCATTGAGACCAAAGATATTGAGTCTCAAGTTCAAGACTTGTTGGAGAAGGTTTGGGTTCAAAAGAGCCTTAGCCCTTGTGCGGTTCCTGTTTTATTGGTGCCTAAAAGGATGGAAAATGGCAGATGTGTATGGACTGTCATTCCATCAATAACATTACCATTAAGTATAGGCACCCAATCTCTAGGTTAGATGATATGCTTGATGAATTTCATGGAGCCAAAATATTTTCAAAAATTGATCTTAGAAGTGGTTACCATCAAATTAGAATCAAAGAAGGAGATGAATGGAAAACTGCTTTTAAGACCAAATTCAATCTTTATGAATGGTTGGTGATGCCTTTTGAGCTCACCAATGCTCCAAGCACTTTCATACACCTCATGAATCATGTACTTAGGGATTGTATTTGTAGGTTTGTATCTGTTTATTTTAATGATATTTTAGTCTATAGTAGGTCTTTAGAAGAACATATAAGACACCTTAGGGAAGTCTTATCTGTCCTTAGAATAAATAAACTTTTGCAAACTTAGAAAAATGCACTTTTTGTGTTCCTAGTATAGTTTTCTTGGGCTTTGTCATTAGTGCCCAAGGGGTCCAAGTAGACCTCCAAAAAATCAAGGTCCTTCAATAGTGGCCCACCCCTACTAGTGTGACTGAGATCAAGAGTTTTCATGGTCTCGCGGGATTTTATAGGCACTTTGTTCCTAATTTCTCCACACTAGCTTCATCACTCAATTACTTGATGAAGAAGGAAGTTCCTTTCTTGTGGGGTGAAACACAGGAAGAAGCTTTTCAACTGCTCATGGATAAGCTCACTAATGCACCCGTTCTAGCTCTCCTTGACTTTTCAAAAAATTTCAAGCTAGAATGTGATGCATCGGGAGTAGGTGTGGGAGCTGTGTTGTTGCAAGAGGGGCACCTCATTGCCTATTTTAGTGAAAATGTCAATGGTTCCCACCTCAAATACCCCACCTATGACAAGGAGTTTTATGCCTTGATCCGTGCCATCCAAACATAGGAACATCATCTTGTTTCCAAGGAGTTTGTCATTCATAATGACCATGAGTCACTTAAGCATTTGAGGGGGCAAGGAAAGTTGAATAAGAGGCATATAAAAAGGAAAAACAAATGTGGTGGCCAATGCTCTTTCAAGGAGGCATTCTCTCCTTGCCACCCTTAGTACTCAAATTTTGGGATTTGATTACATAAAGAAAATGTACCATTTTGACCAAGACTTTGGAACCATTTATGATGCCTCATCTCCCAAAGCCAACGATGGCTTCTACTTGTGTGAGGGGTACTTGTACAAAGAGGGCAAACTTTGTGTACCCCAAGGATCAATTAGGAAATTGCTGACAAAAGAGAGCCGTGAAGGTGGGCTCATGGGGTATTTTGGAATTGATAAAACCTTAATTCTTTTGAAAGAAAATTTCTTTTGGCCTCATATGAAGAAAGATGTCCAAAGACATTGCTTGTGATGCATAGCTTGTTTACAAGCTAAGTCCTGGTAATGCCTCATAGACTCTACACACCTTTACCTACTCCCTCTACACCTTGGATAGATATTACTATATCCTTGGGCTCCCAAGAACCCAACGAGGTGTAGGCCATCTTTGTGGTAGTAGACCGCTTTAGTAAAATAGCCCATTTCATTCCCTACCACAAAATGGATGACGCGAGTCACATCACAAGAATTTTATTTCGTGAGGTTGTCCACTTGCACGGAATACCCTCAACCATAGTCTCTGATAAGGATGTTAAGTTCCTTGGCCATTTTTGGAAAACTCTTTGGGAAAGGCTAGGAACTAAGCTCCTATTTCTACCACTTGTCATCCTCAAACGGATGGTCAAACTGAGGTAGTAAATAGATCCCTATCCACTATGTTGAGGGCACTCTTGAAAGGCAACCACAAGTCTTGGGATGAATATCTCCCCAACATTGAATTTGCATATAATAGGATGGTCCATCGAACCACTAAGCACTCCGCTTTTGAGGTTGAATATGGTTTTAATCCTCTCACTCCTTTGGACTTATTGCCACTCCCTGACACCCGACTTTTTCATAAAGAAGGGGAAGCTAGGGCTGATTTTGTCAAAAAATTACATGAGAGGGTCAAAACCAATATTGAAAACCAATCTAAAAGGTATGCTTTATCTAGCAACAAAGGGAGGAAAGAAGTAATCTTCTAAAAAGGTGATTGGGTTTGGCTTCACCTAAGAAAGGATCGTTTTCCTTCTAAGAGAGTCCAAACTTAGCCCTCGAGGAGATGGTCCCTTCCAAATCCTTGAGAAGGTAAATAATAATGCATATAAGGTAAACCTTCTTGAGGATTATGGAGTTAGCAGGACTTTTAATGTTTGTCATCTTAGACCCTTTTTAGGTGCTGACATGGAAAAGGACGACCCTTCAGATTTGAGGACAAATCCTTTCGATAGGGGAGGAGATGATGCAATTCTACCTACCAAGGGCCCTCTCACCAGGGCAATGGCAAGGAGGATTGAAGAGGACTTGGCCCGGAAAAACTTATCAAGACCCTAGCTCATGATGGAGATACATATTTTAGACCATAGTCCTTAGTTTCACTCTTTTAAATATTAATTAGCTTTTATTTCCATTTTGGGCCATGTATTTCGGCCAATTATGCTAATTTTTAGAGTTTAGGGTGTAATTAGCTTAGGAAGGGACGTGAGGGGAGTAGAGGGCCTCGTAACCCAAAGGAGTGTGGATCTCTTTCCACACCCCGTTGTTTAGGTCGTGTCACTCCCAAGCTTAAGGCTAGGTGCCACTTTTAATGGGCTTAAGAGGGATTAGTGCTCTGAATCCTAATTAGGCCCAAATTCTCACATTGCCTAGTTTTAAGTGCCTTGCTCCCTCTTTGGGCTATAAATACACCTAGTCTCCCTCGTAAAAGTTACACTTAATTGAATGAAGTAAGACTCCATTGAGTTATTATTCTTGAGTGTCATTTTTTAGAAACCTCTCTCTTGAGGATTCTCTTCCTTTAACCGTTTATCAAGGGACCTGTCCCTTGTGGCAAGCATCATAAAATTTTTTACCCATCATTTTCCTTAAAGTGGCATTAACCCTCCCCATTCCTAGTCTTCTCCATCCTGCATGTTCTTAGAGGAAGGTACCTTGGTTGAAGAGATCAAGGGATTGCATCACGTGCCACTCTTCTAAGAGATAAGCCTTGGATGTAGAAGTTTTCCACAAGGGAAGGAACCCTTGATAAAAGCCATAGAAGCACTCTCAAGGTTTGAATTTGAATTTTGGAGGGAACTGACATGGCATTTCTAAAATTCAAATTCAAATAAGAAGCAATAAGAACAGCCATGTAGGAGAGAGAGTGTGATGTGGCGCCACTCATGAGGGAACAAGGGGCCCCACATGTCTCTTACATGTTTCATGTGTTGGTTAGATGGGTTTTATAAGCAATTAGGGTTATGGAAAGGAGAAACCACACATCAAATTCTTCTGGGCCAATCCCAACTAATTAAGAAACTCGGCCTAAAAATTACTAAAATACACCCACTTAAAATACTACATAAACTACACAATTTATTTACATAGTTTTGGGACTATGGCCCTAAAGTCTTTATGAAGCTCCTTCCTAACCATTACCTCTCTCTAATCCTCCTACCCAAGGTCCCTTGCAAGGGAGGAATGCATCATGTTGGCTCACGGTTTGGTGTTTCTTAGGAACTTCATTATGCACTAAATTAACTCAAAACAAATGCTAATGGTAAACATGACATCCTAAACAAAAAAAATCAATGGTTCAATGGAGGATTTGAATCGAAAAAATTCAATAAAAATAGCATAGAAATCAAGTAAGCACACAACAAGACAATTTAAACTTGACATGTAAGAAATATGGAAAAACATGAATTTAAGACTAAAAAATTAGAAGAATGAGATGAAGAATAAGATGAACAAGAAAATAAAATTCAGAAATTATAAGAATATAAGATGAAGGAGAAGAACCTCAAGAAGTAGGCTCTTGATATCACTTGATACAATCTTGGATTGCTCCTCCTAGGATCTTTCTTCTAGAGGTTCCTTTAGGTCAAAGATTAAGGTGGAGAGAATAAAAATGGTTTGGAGAAGATAAGCCTTGGTTTGTAGAAGTTTGTCACAAGGGAAGAAACCCTTGATAAAAGCCATAGAAGAACTCTCAAGAGTAGAGAGAACAAAACACTCACAAGGAGTCTCACACACAAAGTGTATTTCATAAAATGATCAAAGATCCTTACAAAGTGAGAGGTGAGTGCTACTTATGGAGGGGAGGGAGGTTTTGGATGTCCAACTAAGGCTAGGACTTAGGAAAATGGAAGATCCAAACAAGGCCCTAGCTTAGTGGATCTAGTTCCCTCAAGTGACACTTAGATCTTAAAAAAGTGGATCTAATTCCCTCAATATTTGAAATAAGATACAAATAGATTCCACCTAGGACAGAAAAGCCAATTGGTGCCTAAATGATTGGACATGTGGGTTCCATATGTTACTTATGCACATGTATATGTTTAGGAGGTGTGGAAATCAAACAAGGGGGTGTGCAAAGAAAAATTCACACATCCTCTTGCTCCAAAAAGCCCATCTTCTACCATACACCCCACACAAATAACTAATGGCACCCCAAGCTCAATAGAAGGGGAAAATAACAGTTATGGTCAAAAATACAAAGGCCTAAAAATTACTAAAAATACCCACTCAAAATACTACACAAACTACACTGAATTAAGAGACAAAAAGTGGATCCAAACAAGGCCCTAGCTTAGTGGATCTAGTTCCCTCATGTGTCACTTAGATACTAAAAAAGTGGATTTGGTTCCCTCAATATTTTAATTAAGAGACAAATAGATTCCACCTAGGAAAAAGAAGCCAAATGATACCTAAATGAGGGGACATATGGGTCCCATATGTTACTCATGTATGTTTAGGAGGTGTGGAAATCAAACAAAGGGGTGTGCAAAGTAAAATTCACACATTCTCTTGCTCTAAAAAGGCCCACCTTCTACTATACACCCCACACAAATAACTAGTGGTACCCTAAGCTCAAAATAAGGGGAAAACAATGGTTATATGGCAAAAAATACAAAGGCCTAAAAATTACGAAAAGCACCCACTCAAAATACTACACAAACTACACTATATTTATACACAATTTAAAAATTATGGCCCTAAATATCTTCATGAATTTCCTTCCTTGACATATCTTCCCTTTATTCTTCCTAGATTAATTCCATGCTAGGAGGGATTGCATCAAGCAATCCTTAGCTTCCCAGGGTATGCTATGTATTGGTGGACTACTCTTGAGGATGAGAGGCACCACCATCATGATCCTCCTATTGAACATTGGAATGATCTTAAGAAGATAATGAGGCAGAGGCATATTCCCTCTTATTATGAAAGAGAACTCCTTAAAATAAGCTTTAAAGATTAAAACAAGACAACATGAATGCTGAAAATATAGACAACAAATGGAGCTTTTCATAATGAGAGATGGAATCACTAAAGAGTCTAGGTCCACTGAAGCTAGATTTCTTATTGCCTTAAGCCTTGAAATAAGAGATAAGGTTGAGCTCTTAACATATAGACATCTAGATGATCTGGTTCAGATTTGCATAAAAGTGAAGCAACAACTGAAGAGAAGACCTTCTTCCAAGAAGGACTACTCTAATAATTCCTCCTGCTCTTATTTAAATAGGGACCAAACCAAGGGGGGCTCTTCCAACATCCACCCTAAGGACGAACCCATCACAAAGATGTATGAAAAGAAAAAGCATGTGCATACTAGAGATGACCATTTACTAGTTCTAGAGCTAGTAGCATTAAGTGCTTCAAATGTCTTGGGAGAGGCCATATTGCTTCCCAATATCCAACAAAAGGACCATGATCATGAGGGGCTAAGACATTGAGAGTGCACAATCTTCCTCTTCTAGTGAGAGCAAGGAAGAAGTGGGCAACATTCATATTGAGGAAACTTATGCTTGTGAGGGAGATTTGTTGATGGTTAGGAAGCTTCTAGGAAGCCAACCTTATAATCCTAACCAATCTCAAAGAGAGAACATCTTCCATACAATATGTAAGCTCTATGACCAAATATGTACTCTAATGTGATCCTTCCTAGCAAAAGACCTATCACTAGGGCCATGGCTAGGAGGATAAAGGAAGACTTGGCTAGAGTTGAGGGAGGAAGACCTCACCTCCTTATATGCATTAAGATTATGCCATAGTCTCCATGTTTCTTTATTTTTTAGCATTGTATTTGACATTTTATCTTCCTAGGTGGACTAGTCTATTCCTTCTTGTAAAGCCTTGTATTTTGGAATCATTTTTTGTGAGTAAGGTTTACATGGTGTATTTAACATATTTTGTGGAGTGTATTAGCTAATTGGGCCATTTACGGGTGCTGATGGGTAGTTTTATTAACCAAACCCCCTTTTTACTAATTAAACCCAATTAGTTAGCACATGAATCAAAGAGGAGACAAGGTGGCACGCTTGTTCCCCTTAAGAGGTGCCATTTTGAAGGTAATGCCACATGGCATCCTACATGGCACTTAGTTAGTTCTAAGATCCATGATTTTAGGAGCATGTTCTCATTAATTCAAAATTGAATCTTCCGCCCTTTTTCTCATTTAGTTACATGGCCAAAGCTTACCCCTTGGTTATAAATAGACCTCTCCTTGCCTTGTATAGGTTACACTTGAATTTGAATGAGAATAGAGAGTTTGCTTTCATTTTGAGTGCCCTTGCTTCTCTTTCTAGAGAGAATTCCTAAAGCTTTTATCAAGGGTTCCTTCCCTTGTGGCAAGCAACCATTTTCTTGAGGCTTATCATTTGAAGTGGCACCCCCATCATCCTTTTCTTTCCTCTCCAACGAATCCATTTCAAGCTTAGACCTCATGATGTTGATCTTGGAGGAGCATCCAAAGGAGGATCTCATCATAATCGAATTGTAGACACTGGCTTCTGTTGCAACTGCTGCAGTATAAGGCTAGTTGAGAAGTTGTCCTTGGCTGCCATTCCTCACCCCAAACCTTACATACTTCAATGTCTAAATGAAAATAAGGAAGCCGAATTCAATCAACATGCAAAGGTCATGCATTCCTCCCTAGTAAGGGACCTTGGCTAGGAGGATTAGAGAGAGGACATGGCTAGGAAGGAACTTCATAAAGACTTTAGGGCCATAGTCTCAAAACTATATAAATAAATTGTACAGTTTATCTAGTATTTTGAGTGGGTGTAATTTCGTAATTTTAGGCCTTGTATTTTGGCCTATAGTTTTATTTTCTTTAGGAGGTTGATGCATGCACGCCTAGCATGGGCTTGAGCTAGGACCAATAAGGAAGGAGCATGACTTTAATGATGCTTCAAGGAGCTTAGTTTAGGACATGTTCCATTTTAATTCTATTAATTTGACCATTTTTAGGCTTGTATAAGCACCCTTAAGTCATTAGGATTTTAGGGGTGTAGTTAGTTTTATTTCGGCCTTGTATTTTTTCCTATAGGTTCTTTTTTTCTTTAGGAGGTGTAATTAGTCTTTTTATGGAGTGTGCTAATTATTTTGGGCTGGTCCAAGAGAGTTTGGATGTGTAGGATCTTATTTCTACACCCCTAATTCCTCTTCACACCCTTCTAATCAACACATGAAGCATGTAGTAGACATGTAGGCCCCCTTGTCCCTTTGTTTCACTCCACATGTGCATTCTCACTCCTACTTGGTGGATTCTTATTGCTTCTTATTTTAATTTGAATTTTGGAGGTGCCATGTCATTTCCCTCCAAAATTCAAATTCAAACAAGAGGAAACATAGATCCCCTTTTTTAGGGACATGGTTGAATATTCTTGAGCAAAGGAGGAAGCCGTCTAGGATCTACTCTTAGAGGTTCTTGGGGTTGAAGAAATGGAGGTGGAGGACTAGTAGATGAAGGTGAGGTAAGCGCCACTTCTACTTTGTAGATGATAAGCCATGAGTGGAGTTAGCCACAGGGGAAGGAACTATTGACAATAGCATGAAGGTCTCTCACAAGAAAGGAGAGACTATGAACACTCTCTAAGAGGAATAAGATCTCTTAAATTTAGAGAAACAAAATTTCATTCAAATGAGTGTTAAAAACTACATGAAAGGAGGGGAGCTCCGTATATAAAGCTTAACATGGATTTATGGGCCTTACACTAACATGAACGTCCAACTCCTCTAATTATGGAGGATTAGTTGGTTAATTTAGTGTTAATTTAGCACATGTCAAGTTAACACTAAATTAATTCAACTAAGATCCAAACATGTCCCTAAAAAAGGGGATCTATATTCCTTCTTGTTTGAATTTGAATTTTGGAGGGAAATGACATGGCACCTCCAAAATTTAAATTAAAATAAGAAGCAACAAGAATCATCCAAGTAGGAGTGAGAAAGCACATGTGGAGTGAAACAAGGGGACAAGGGGGCCCACATGTCTCCTACATGCTTCATGTGTTGGTTAGAAAGATGTGAAGAGGAATTAGGGGTATAGAAATAAGATCCTACACATCCAAACTCTCTTGGACCAGCCCAAACTAATTAACACACTCCACAAAGAGACTAATTACACCTCCTAAAGAAAAAAGAACCTATAGGACAAAATACAAGGCCGAAAATAAAACTAACTACACCCCTAAAATCCTAATGACTTAAGGGTGCTTATACAAGCCTGAAAATGGTCAAATTGATACAATTAAATGGAACATGTCCTAAACTAAGCTCCTTGAAGCTTCATCCAAGTCATGCTCCTTCCTTATTGTCCTAGCTCAAGCCCATGCTAGGCGTGCATGCGTCAGAGGTGCATTTAGTCCCTTAAGTGGAATGTGTTAATTATTTGGGCTTAGCCTAGAAGGATTTGGACATGTGGTTATTCATTTCCAACCCCCTAATTTCTTTTAAAACCCTTCTAACCAACACATGAAGCATGTAGGAGACATGTGGGCCCCTTTCTTCCCTCATAAGTAGCGCCACATCACCTTTCTCTCTCTTACATGAATTTTCTTGTTGCTTCTTGTTTGAATTTGAATTTTAGAAGTGTCATGTAACTTCCCTCCAAAATTCAAATTCAAATTAAAGGGAACATATATCCTATTTTTTAGGGACTTGTTTGGATCTTTTCCCTTTCTTTTCCTTAGCCCCATGAATGTCCAACATTAACCCTCCCCTCTATAAATAAGTCCTTACTCACTCTTGTATGGATCTTTGATCATTTAAATGAAGTTAGAAATTTTTGAGAGACTTTGGAGTCTTATTCTCTCTTCCTTTTGAGAGTGCTTCTATGGCTTTTATCAAGGGTTCTTTCCCTTGTGGTAAGCTTCTACAAACTAGGCTTATCTCTACCTAGAGTAGCGCCTCCATCTTCATCTTCTTCCTATTCATCCACGCCTTCTTACACCATTGGAACCTCTTGAAGCATAATCCTAGAGGGAGTATTCCAAGAATGCATCGTGGTATCAAGAGCCTTCCTCTAGAGGTTCTTTCTTTTCCTTCATTTGTTTTCAATTTTCGAATTGTTATCTCCTTCTTGTCCATCTATTCTTCTAATTTTATTCAATTAATTGCATGTTGTTCATAATTCATTACTTTTCTAGTGTTGTTATGGCTTGTTGTTGTGATTTTTTTCAATCTAAGAAATTTTACTTGAATTTAATCGGTGCATTTTCTTCCTATGCATTCTTCCTTGATTTTAATTGGTTCAAATTTCTTAATTCTTCCATTGAACCACTATTTTGTATGTTAGAAATTCATGTTTTCCGTTAGCCTTTATGTTGTTATGGTTTGGTTCATGTTGAAGTTCTTAAGAAGCACCTTATACTAAAACCACACCTCTGTGGCGAAAACCACAGTGCTGTGGCCAGTTGTTTTGGCTTCAATTTTGCATTTCCTTGCTTTATTTTTTTGCATTTTTGGATGTTGATTATTGTAGGTTTTATTTTCAATTTTCTAATCTCAAGTATTTGTCCTTAGATGTAATGTATAGTCCCTATTTTTTGTCATATTAAATTTCTTAAGTTTTACCTTCTTTTGTTTTGAATTTTTGCATAAAAAATTATGGTCAATTTCTTGAAATTGAGCTTTAAAGAGGTTTCACCTCTTGTCTAAGTCTCTAAGAAGTTATTTATGCTTTTAGTTCAAGCATGTTCTAGTAAACATTTTTCTCAAAAAATTTAATAGCTCAATTTCTCCAATGTCACTGTTCTTGTTCAAATTTAGTGACTTTTTTGTACTAATTTTTTTAGTGATTGCATTGAGGTTTGCTTGAGCAAATTATTGTGACCTAAGTGAGCCAAAACTTGTGTAAAACAAGAAGCTCTAACTCAAAATTCATATCTCTTGGTGCATTACCTATATCACTCTAAGTTTTTTGTGCATTTTGAGTTGCTTGTATTTTTATTAATTGCACTTTGTTTTGAAATTTTTTTAGTGCCTTAGCTAGCTAAATCTTCTCAAGCGTTTAGTTCCATTAAAACACTCACAAAATTTGCAAAATAACAAGTAGCTAGGTGCATCTAAGAAAAGAATAAAAAAAAGAAGTTAAAAGAAAAAAATTGCAAGAAAATAGTAAAAGTGCAAAAAGAAAGAAAAAAAATAGTACAAATTAGATGTACCTAAAAGTAATTTCAAAATTGCAAAAGAGTGCCTAATTTTGGTTGTAATTGTTTGAGACCATCAATAGTAGCTCACGATCAAAACTATTTTAGTTTTGTCTCCAAATTACTCCTAAGTTTTGTTCATTATAATCTTTCAATTTGGATTGTGTGCCTTTCTTTGTTTTAGCATTTTCTTGCTTTTAGCTTCTACTTTTTGATTCTTGGTTTGCTTGGTGTTGTTGCAACTTTTTTAGAGACATCCTTTGGTTTTGGAGCCTTCCACAAGGATGGCACATTGAGGAAGAGTTGACTAAGCCAAGAAAGACTTAAAGAGGTGGAGGAAGCAAAACAAGAGTGCATACACTTGTGAGAAGCTTGGAGTGAAGACTTTCTTTATTTTTTGTTTTGTTTAAATTCTTTGTAAAAGACCTCTTATTCTTTTATGGAGTGTTGGATGCCCTTGAGGGTCACTCCTTTGTGTGTAATAGCTTAGATTCTCGTTCAAGGTTTGAAGTGGGAGTGGTACACCCTTCATTCCTCTTAGGAGCACGTTTAGGCCTTAACACTTTTAGTTCTTGCTTTAAATTCTCCAAAACCATATAGTGGTGCTTGAGTTCCAAAGACTCTTGCACTAATTTTAGGTCACATTTAGGTTAGTTATTTGCTTGTCCAATTCCTTTTTAGGTGGAATCACACAAGAGGAGTGCCTATAATTGATTTCACTCTACACACCATTATGGAATCACACAACTCTAGCAACAAGAGTGTGAACCAAGGGGGCTCACCCAAGGCCAACACTCTTGAAAATTTTGCGCATGAATTTAGAGAGTGGCATGTGGGATAGAGTGAGGCAAGAAAAAAGAGAGAGGCAAGAGAAGCGAAAAGGAAGGAAGAACAAGAAAAAAAAGAGAAAGAGAGAGTTGAGGAGGGATAAAAGATAGAGAAAAGAAAGGGAGGAAAGAGAGGAGAGAAGGGGAGAAGGAGAGAAGAGAAATAAAAATAAAAGAGAGAAAGAGATGAGAGGGAATGAAAAGAAAGACTTGAAAGAGAAGAAAAAGAAACACGAGAAAGACAAGAGCAGGAGGAAAAAGAAAAAAGAGAAAGACTAGAAAGAAAAGAAAGGGAGGAGAGAAGAAGTGATGCAATCCCACCTAGCATGCATCATGGCTAGAAGGATTCAAGGAAGGCATGGCATGGATGAAAGCTCATTGAAAATTGAAAGCCATAGTCTTCATTTTTAGCTTGTAAATACTTTATTTTAATTAGCTAAGTAGGAGCATATTTTTAATTTCTTTAAGGTCATGTATATTCAACCATATTCTTTTTAGTTTAGAAGGTATAGGTGTATTTAGTTAAAAAAAAGGAGTAATCTTAGAATGGGTGCATAAGTCAAGATATGATTTTGGGATAGCCCATTCAATTTAGGTGATGCTAATTGCACCCATGAGGGTAAACTTAGGTGCCTCACTTAAGTCCCATATTGCCTAGAAAAGTGTGCTCAAGCTCTCTCATTAGGCTAGATATACTCATTCCCCCCCATTGTAAATTTCACCTTTGAAGTTTAATGAAAATAGTCTCTTTGTGAGCATATTCTTAGTAAAAGGTCTTGAGGATCCTCTCTCTTAAGGAACCTCTTCCTAGTTGGTTTTTATCAAGAGTTCCTTCTCTTGTGATAAACCTAAACAGTTTTGCTTATCTCTGTTTGACAATGGTGCCCCACTTCATTTTCTTTCCCCTCCATCATCCAATTCATGGTGCTTGGAACCTCAAGGAGAAAGATCAAGGGGAGTGCAAAAGCTTTTTTCATCATTTGGTATCAAGAGCCAACTCCATAAGGTTCTTTTCTAGTCTTAATTTTCTTTAATTTTTTCCAGCTTTTCTTCTTAGTCTTGTTGCTGTTCTTGTTTTAATTTTTCCAGCCTTCATATTATGTCAATTTAATTTCGTTATTGTCTTGAATTTTATGTTTTAGTAGTTTAATTCTTAAAATTTTAATTCCTAGTCTTTATTTCTTTCTAGATTCCATTTTTTTTTCCTTGCTATAGAATTTTTGTGTGTGTCTTTAGGATTTATTTTCTTTAAATTCTGCCCAAATTTTATTTTTCTTTTTATTCTAGTATAAATCCTAAGAAGATCTTGGTAATGACTTCACAAAATTTGTCAAGGAAGCCACACTTTGCGGTTGGATCTTTGGATGCACTTTTGCTTCTGTTATTTTGAGTTCTTGCATTTTTATTTCCATTTTTCCTGCACCTATATTCTGTTGGGGCGTGTCATTTCTGGCTGTTGTTGGTCATTTTATGTTCACCTTTACTCCTCCAAAATTGTGTGCTAGCATAGTCATGTTTAGTCTTTAATTGTCTTTCAATTTCATGTTGTTTTGCCTTTAAAATTTTAACACAAAAAAAAACCTGTGTTGTGCTTCTAAATATCTTGTGTTAAGTCTCTTTGGAATTGAGTATATTCTCTTGATCATAATTCCTAGAGTCCACATGCTTTAGATCATAGCATGTTTCAAAAAACATTTCTCTTAATAATTGCTCAATTCCTTTCCTAGAGTCCAATTTATTCTTCTTGTTTTAGTAGCTTTTTTGTACTAGCTTTTGGGTGATGTTATTTGGCTGTTTTGGGATACCTTTTGGTGTGTTATTTGGGCTGAATCTTTAAGCATTCAAGCTTGTCTTGAGCACCTCTAAATCTCCTCTTTGTTACTTACTTTTAAGTCACCTTCATTTTAGTACATTTCAAGTTACTTTTCTTTTATTTGCACTTTGCTTACAATCTTTTTGTGGCTGTTTTCTTTTCCTTATTTCAAGCGAATCTTCATGCTCCTTATTATTTCTTGCTTTCAAAAATATTGAGAGGTGTAGCAAATGTCAAAAGAAAAAAAAAAGAGGAAAAAAATAGAAATCAAAAGAGTTGAATACGTATAAAAAAAGTGTTACTAAAAGTGTTTAAAATAAGTATAAAAGAGCAAAAAAAATTTATTGTACCTTAATTTATTTAAGTCACTAGAAGGAGTGTTTAAATTGCATAAAACTTGCTTGAATTTCTCCCTTAAGATTCGACCAACATCATTTGAAAATTAGTGCAAGTCATTGAAATTTTTGTTGAGTCCTTTTATATATTTTAGTCCACTCTAATCTAGACTCATTTTAGGTTTTATTTTGTCCTTAATTTATTTCTACACCTTTTATTTTTTGCTTATTCTTATTCGCTTTTTTTGAGTTTGTCTAAATAAATTCTTTCCACTTGGATGTGTACCTATTCTTGTTAGTGCTTTTCTTGTTTTTGGGCTTTCAAAATCTTGCTTCCCTTGGTACTTGTTGGGCGCTACTTTCTTGGTTAGGTGGCCATTTGTTGAAACTTCGACAAGGGTAGCATCCTTATGAAGTGTTGATTTAAGCCAAGGAAGAGAAAACTTGAAAAGGAGGTCAAGACTTGAGTGAAACACTTGGTGAGGAGCATTGGACGAAGGAGCATTCAAGACTTCTTTTAGTTTCTTGTATTTTTAAATTGGGTGTATTTTCTTAAATGCC
This sequence comes from Psophocarpus tetragonolobus, assembly GCA_037954015.1. Classification (NCBI taxonomy): domain Eukaryota; kingdom Viridiplantae; phylum Streptophyta; class Magnoliopsida; order Fabales; family Fabaceae; genus Psophocarpus; species Psophocarpus tetragonolobus. Next base: position 77,064,667 of record CM075688.1, on the reverse strand, counting down.
TTTTTAATTAGAGGTGTTAGATGCTCATAAAGGTCACCTCTTTTGTGTGTAATAAGCCTTAGTTTCTCTTTTTAGTGTTGATAAGGAATTGGTACCCCTCATTCATACTTAGGAGCACATTAGAATCCTTTAGCTTTGCTTTAAATTTCTTTATTTGCTTTCAATGTTTAGGAAAATGCTTAAGTTCCAAAAGCTTAAGTCACTTTTAGTTGAGAAAACTTAAAAAAGAGAAGAGTGTTTCTTGCATTTTACTTAGTTCCCTAGGCCTTGTACTTTTAAATGTAATCACACACATCTACAAGTGTTAGGAGTGTTAATAAAAGTAGGGAAGATAAAAGAGAAAAAGAATGGGAGGAATATATGAAAAGATTAAAAAGAGAAAATGAAGAGTATGAAAAAGAGAGAAAAGAAAGAGAGGAGAAAAGACAAAAAGAAAGAAAATAATATAGGAGACAAAGAGAAAAGAGGGAACAAATAAGACAAGAGAGAAAAGAGCAAGAGAAAAGAGAAAGAGAAGAGAGGGACCAAAGAGAAAGAGAAGAAAGAGAAAAAAGAGAAAAAGAGAGAAGGGAAAATGAAAAGAGAAAAAAAGAAGCAAGAGAAAAAGAAAGAGAATAAAAAAGAGAAAAAGAGAAAAGAGGAAAGGGAAAAGAGGAATGAGAGAAATAAAGAGAAAAAGAAGAAAACAAAAGAAAAAAGTTAGATAGAAAAGAGAGAAGAGAAAGGAGAGAAAAGAGAGAAAAAGAGAAGAAAGAATTGGAAAAGACAGAAAAAGAGAAAAAATAGTTAGAAAAAAGGGAAGAAGAAAAGATACAAAAAGAGAGAGACACCTATAAGAGCTCTTGTGGTAACATTTACACATGTTACAGAGACCTAGAAGAGCATAGAATAACCCATGACATTCATGCTTCTTCTGGTAAGAAGGAAAACCCTAATAGGCATCCTAAGAAAAAGACAAACCCTTCTCTAATTAAACCCAAAAGAAAGTCATCCAAAAGAAAGCATATTGAGAGAAAACCCTTGAGTATGAGTGACATCCCTACCACTAGTTCGAGCACTCGTTCTCGAAGTCCTAAATGTTTTAAGTGTTTAGAAAAAGGGCACATTGCTTTGTTTTGCCCCAAAAGAAAAAGGACTTTAAGGGGAGCATCAAATGAAGAGGGTACTCATTCATGTGATGATCTCTTCAAAGTGAAACAGCTTCTTGGAAACCATCCTTGTAAGGACACCCAAACACAAAGAGAGATTGTTTTTCAAACAAGATGCAAAATTTTGGGCAAAACTTGTTCTCTCATTGTCGATGGTGGATCATGTTGTAATTGTTGTAGCACAAGGGTGGTGGAAAAGCTATCACTTGCTACTACTCCTCATCCTTCACCTTATTCTTTGCATGGACTCAATAATGAAGATGGTGTAGTAGTGAGAGAACAAGTAGAGATTAGCTTCTCCATAGAGAAGTATCACGACAAAGTGTTATGTCATGTAGTCCCTATGGAAGCTAGTCACATGTTGTTGGGAAGGCCATGGCAACATGATAAGGAAACTTTACACAATGGCCTCACTAATAAAATCACTCTCTCATAAAGGGAAAAATATTACCTTACTTCCACTTACCCCTACCAAGGTTATGGAGGATAGAAGGATCATTAATATTAAGAGAAAGAGGGATAAAAATGAAAATAAAATTGTTGGTAGGAAGACTGAGTCTAAGGAAGATCCACCTTTGCCTTCAAAGGAGGTTCTCTACATAGAAAAATCTTCCTGCCAACCCTTACCCTAAAGAACAAGTTGAATTTGAGGATGTGCCTATATTTTTTTAGTACCTTGATCCAATCCCTCAAGTTCAACTTGATGAGTGCTCCATTCCACTTAGACTAGTCTCATCCACTATTTCAAAACTTTTGAGTCTAGCATTTAGTGTAATAGGAGAAGGATGGGGCGCTGCTGTGTGGAGGCCCATGCACACTAAAATATTTTCACACCTTAGTGCCAAACTCCACTACCCCATTCCTAAGAGTTCTCCTTATAGACTTTTCACTCCCCCCATTGCATATACTTACTGTTTTCCTTATTTTCTTGCAGACTTTGAAAAAGAGGAAGAAATGCCTCAGGATTTGAGGTCAAATCCTCTCCAAGGGGGAGGAGATGATGCAATCCCACCTAGCATGCATCATGACTAGGAGGATTCAAGGAAGGCATGGCATGGATGAAAGCTTGTTGAAGATTGGAAGCCATAGTCTTCATTTTTAGCTTGTAAATATTTTTTTTTTAATTAGCTAAATAGGAGCATATGTTTAATTCCTTTAAGGCCATGTATATTCAGCCATCTTATTTTTAGTTTAGAAGGTATAGGCGTCTTTAGTTAAAAAAGGGAGTAAGCTTAGAATGGGTGCATAAGTCAAGACATGATTTTGAGCTAGCCTATTCAATTTAGGATATGCTAATTGCACCCATGGGGGTGAACTTAGGTGCCTCACTTAAGTCCCATATTGCCTAGAAAAGTGTGTCCAAGCTCTCCCATTGGGCTATATATTCTCATTCCCCCTTATTGTAAATTTCCCCGTTTAAGTTGTATGAAAATAGTCTCTTTGTGAGCACATCCTTAATAAAAGGTCTTAGGAACTTCTTCCTAGTTGGTTTTTATCAGGGTTTCTTCCCTTGTAACCTGAACATTTTGGCTTATCTCTCTTTGAGAGTGGAACCCCACTTCCATTTTCTTTCCCTTCCATCATCCATTTCATGGTGCTTCGAACCTCAAAGAGAAAGATCAAGGGGAATTCAAAAGCTTTTTGCATCAACAAGGGAAGAAAAGAGATAGGAAAAAGAGAGAGAGAAAAGAGAAAAAGAAGAAGAAAGAAGAAGAATAAAGAAGAAGAAGAGGAAATACGTCTAGCTCCCCTAGGAGTGAATCAACTAGTGAGGAGGAATGGATTACTAGGAGGCTTAGACCTAGGGTGAGGAGAAATCAAAATAATGAACAAAGAGAACAAAAAATTGATCTCCCACTTTTCTTTGGAAAAGACAATGTGGAAGCCTACCTTGATTGGGAGATGAAGGTAGACCAATGTAACATCCCAAAATTTAAAATACAACTATTTGAATGAGCATTCAATTAAGAGAAGATAGATTAAGTTGTTAAAAAAATCAATTAAAGATTAAATTGTTAGGAATTTTGAATAAACAAGATTAAGATAATATTCCCTTTAAAATAGAAATAAGATAAAACAAATAGACCATTTTGAATTTAATCTGTAAAAACTAATCTTTTATAAAAGATAAAAAACATAGAGAGTGGAAAATAAACTCTAAGCTATTATATATAGGGTTAACTAGTTCCCGTAAAATATCATAGATTAGTTGATTATTCTAGGGTTGAGAAAGAAGGACATAAGAGTTGAAGAAAACAAATCAAAGTGGTGGGATCTCGCTTCAAGTGGTGGGATCTCGCTTCAAGTGGTGAGTAAAACATTTGTCTTTAAGCCTCCCTGGTATGGTTTTAAAAATTGTTGTTGTTAAGTCTCCCATCCAGTGCGCGAAACAGAATCTGGGTGTTGTGAGTCCTGTGAGGTAACCTAGATGACCTTATTAGGCTTCGTGTTCTTCATGAAAGTTGTAGCCCTCGATTTTATCTTTCCAGTACAACTATATATATGTATTTAGATAATTGTATTATCTTTCTAATAAAATTTATATCACCTTCATATCATTAGTACAACTATATATATGTATTTAGACTACACGATGCAATAAAAGAGTAAGATAAGAAAGTATAATGCAAGTTGTAATGGTATTGATTGTTGTGGTGTGAAATATTGATGTTGATTACAATTAAGTATATAATGTGTTGATGATCGATGATAGTCTGGGTGTGTTTGATGATGTATCATCCCAGCTACGATTGGGGGCTAGATTATGATTATGTTATTAGATTATTGTGATGTATCTTATAATTGTGAGTGTGATGAATCATTGAATTTTTTATAATTGATTTGAATTAGAAGTATAATGTGTTAATGATGATAGTCAGGATGTATCTGTCGAGGTGGCATCCCAGCTGCGGTTAGGAGTGAAGTGTGATGACATGATTAAGTGTTAGCATTATGATTTATGTTATGGATGACATGACGCATGAAAATGGCAGTTGAAAATTTTTTTTAAGGATCGTCCATTGTGTGGTGCTCTAAATAGGTTTTCTTGGGTTGTTTTGCATTTCACGGTTGTACTTACATGTTACTAATGTAGAAGATGATTCATTTCGGGTGAACCTATGGTGAGAAGGTTGTACTTACGTCTTATTGGCATAGAAGAGGACCACTTCAGGCGTACCTGAGAGAGCATGCATGAGTGTGATAGTTGGAGAATTTTGTAAACATCGCCCATTGTGTGGTTCTTGGGATCAGATCTTCTTTGGTTGTTTTGCATTGCACGGTTATACCTATGTATTACTGGCGTAGAAGAGGATTCACTTCGTGTAGACCTATGGTGAGATGGTTGTACCTATGTGTTACTGGCGTAGACCGCTTTGGACATGTATCTAAGAGAGCATGCATGAGCATCATTAGCCTGAACAAATTTATGTGTGTGGATGTATAATCTTTGTCATGAGTGTGATATCATCTTATATGTTCGTTTGTTGTACTTTAGTTGACTGATCATTCTCTTTATATGTGTCTAAACATGTGTGAGATCTATTCTCACTTCGTTGCTACTTGTTGTTGCATTTTGTTTGGGCTGAATATCACTTTTAGGTAAGCAAGATCTTGATAATATCATCAGTAATAAAGCTTCGACTTTTCTTCACCTCTTTATGTTTGTTTTGATTAGGTGTGACATTGGACTAGAGATGATTAATTGATAGTTTTTCATCATGTATACTAATCATTTAAAGTTTCATTAATTAAGAATCTTGTAAAGACAATTTTTAAAGCCTAACATGTTTACTTATATGTCTATATTTATTATATCATTGTCTTGGAAAATAAGTATATATTGAGTTATGTGAATCATTTTACTTAAATTTTAAGTCTAGTATTTAAATGGACAAATTTTTATATTATTTTGTAATTAAAGAATAAAGTGTTTGGACTAAAAGGGTGTCACACCCTCTTAGCTTTCTCTCAAGTATCTGAAGTTAAAACAATGAAACTAAAGTGCAATACTCTTACTATTTACACTCATGTTTATTATTTTGTTTATTTTATAAAATCAATTATTAATTTATTCTAATAAACACAAATAATAAATTAATTTAAACCTACTAATATAAATTACATCTTTTTATTAATATATTTTTTTTAAAAAAAATACGTTACGTACAAAACATGGCAAACTTCTATAATTTGCAAAAAAAAAAGCATATATTAAAGATTTGTTTTTTTTAGTTCTCATAAATATTGGAACATTTAGATATTTGATTTGGAAAAAAGAGATAAAATATCCAAAATAAAAAATGGTTAGTGTCTACATTGAATTTGTTAACTTTTAATGTTATCATATTTTTCTAACGATAATTTGTTTATTCTAATAAATCTGCATTTCATTCATTTTGAGGTATTGTGGAATTGTTTCCTATTGAAAAGATTGATCATTTTAATTATTATGTTTTTAATTATCTCGTGTGTATTTTATTTGTTTCTTTTTCTATATATTAAATGTGAAATCTTATTCACAAGGTACTTTAAGGTTTTGATGTTCCAAGACAACCCACTACATCACTTCATAAAATAAAATAAAAAACGTATCATCATCATTGTTGTGTACACTTCCACCCCCCTTACGTTTTCAACATTAATATTAATCCACACTCACCTATTTTTTTAAATAAAATATATACATATTGTTTTTAATTATTAATTTTGTTTAATTTCTTAAAAACAAAAAAAACTTTGCTGCTTTTTTAAGTAAAGCTTCTAGTTTATGGGCAATGAAATTCTCATTGTGAAGTTCCTTACTATATTTTCAAAAGGTTTTTTTAGTATATCATTATATTTTTTCCATTTTAATTATAAAATATGTTTTTAAAAAATTTAGATGCACAAGAACTTAACCGAACATAGTCGTAAAAATTATTAGATGGCTTTAGATTCAACCATTATGTCATTCATAGTTTCAATTATCTATGTAATATATAATTAAATAATTATTTAATTAGTACAATTTAATAAACTAATTAAATAATTATATATTAAATAGTAATTAATCCTATCTTAATCAATTATTATGAACATATAATTATATAATTACTATAATTTACAAAATAAAATTAATTAAATAATTATATATTACATAAATCAGGAAAAGTCATAGTAACTTGGGACCATATAATAATTTGTTCGTGTGAATAGACTAGCAAAATTTCCCAAATCAAATAAGCTTGTGCTGCCACACCCAACCCAATCGTCCACTCATCACACCACTACTTTAGATTTAGATAACATGCTAGTGAGCCATGGTAGAGATAAAGATTGCAATATCTACCCGTTAGAAGCATAAATTCCCTCCTTCAAATATTCGAAAGCAACATAGCAAGGATACCCACCTCCTAAAGAAACGCACCATCCATCATATCTCCACCACAGCCATAACATCTTCTGACCCTTTTTCTTTTTGACAATTTTTTCGCAGTATCTACCCTCTTCCTTGCTTGCTTAGGTTGAGAACTATATCTGGCAGCAAAATATTTAAGAAACAAATTACTATACATGGTGATGGATAAATTCTGTCCCCTTCTGTTGAGTGTAGCCACAAACATATATGCACCCTTTTCTCTTCTTATCTTTCCATCTTTGTGACAATGACCAATGTATTACTATCTAATTAAGTTTCATCTGCAAGGTTAATGCAGCGTAATTAATTATAAGCTCAAAGTTTAAACTTGTTCTGCATCTTTAAGATTACCAGTTGTAGAGTGATCTATATAATCAGCATCAATGACATTTCAGATTTAAAAATCAATGGAGATATGATGTTGTGCCAATTTAATGTAACAGCAGCAACTGTAACAAAATTATCTTTCTTCAATATGGAGCATGAATAACCTTCCAGAGTTGCTTTCTCACTAACCAAACCTCAATGACCTAACAAAAATATCTATCTATATATGTTAATAGATTACTCTTCTTTTTTTTTTAATTTACTCTGCTGGCTATCGTCTGTGCATAGTTTCCAAGGGGCTAGGAAAAGGAGCACTCTCTTAGGGAACTGCTTGTAGAAGTACTCAAATATGACTGCTCAAGTAAACATGGATTCGCTCAATTTCAAAAGTATGGGGCTATATTTGGTTTAGTAAAGGAGAGGGATGGAGTAAGTTTAATTACATATTATATTTGGTTAAATAGAATAGTGGGTGAAAACAACTATGTATTATTGTTTGATTTAAAAGGGAAGAGAGAAATTTAAAGTTAGTTATTTTTTACTTTTATTATATTTTAAAGTATACCATAATTATATAACAAGTTACATAACATTATGAGCTTAATTATTTTTTTATTCTTGTGTTTTCTCTCTCACACATATATGGATTATGCAGATCCTTGTGAGTATGTATTGGATGCATTTTATCTTTGAGTGCATTTCCCACACATTTGTGATTATACCATGATGGACAAACTTCTTATATCTCTTTATAATGTATCTCTTATACCTTTGTGAAATGTATCACAACTTTGTGTACAATTGTTTGATGTACTTTTTCTTTCAATGTATTTTTTACATCATCGACACTTTTATATAAATAGTCATACCACTATAGCATGCGTAAAAATTATATATACTCAGTTTTAGCTTTGTGTAACTTTTATACAAGTTATTTAATAAACCATACAATAAAAAGATAAGAATCATGACAGAAACAAGTTTCTTATAATCACAAAAAAATTAAGAAAAATTTAGTAAAATCATGCAAAATTTTTCAATTGTTAGTCCTGCCCAAATTTTTCAATCTTAGAAAAGCTAAAAAACAACGGAGGGAGGATAGATTCTGTACCTGTACTCCCCTTCATATCCCTCAAAATAAACATGTATAATAGTTTTAACATTTTAATTTTTTTCAAAAATTATATTTAAAATATATCTTTTTTAAAATATATCTTTATTTATACTTACAAATACATTAACTTTTACGAGTTTTTAACTCAATAACCAATGGTAATTCTAATAATACAAGACTTTTGTGAGTATATAATAACTTTAAACAATTATTGTTTGAAATAATTTTTCTAAATTAAATACTTGTGCGAACCTACCTATTATATAAAAATAAGATGACTTGTATTATTACTATATCTCTAATTTATTATATTCGTCTTCTTCAATAGTCAACTTTCTGGCCTGTATCTAATGTTGAATAATTAATCTGAAATACCATTTATTTAATTAGTTTATCAAGAATTCAGTGCTCTATCGATTTTCTAGCTATCAGTACACAATATCTTGATTATGTATTTCATTGGCTATTTTTCAAATGTCATTAGAGTTTGTTATCGTTTTTGGTTCGTGTATACAGAAATTACACTCTTCGGGGTGTGAAGCTTCCTATCAAACCGTATATGTCTACCAGTTTGAATACAGTGATACGATTATACGAATCTTGGGTTTGAAACTTCATATACAATAGTATGAGACTGCAGGCTCCAATTAATCTTGAAATTACAAAGGTTCACCTCTCTTTATACTAGAAAGAAAAACAACTGTTGTTTTTATAAGTCAAATGATCAGTGTGCTCATTTGTTAGCAGTGGGATCGAATCATAACCTTTTTCTACACTTCTGTTTCCTTAATTAACTGAATCACTTCACATATTCAGAAGAAAAAATAACTCTTATAGCCCTCTAATCTGCTAAGACAAATAGTTCTGAAATAGAATGAGATTTGTAGGTGAGTTTAGAAGAAAGACATATAGCAGTGCCATTTCTTCTGTCAAATCACTCTACATCTTATTGATGAACTGTGTTGGAGTTAATAGTAGTCAATTAACAGAGGTTTTCCAACTCACTTAAACTAGCAAAAACATTATAAAAAACCAACAGGGTAACATGTGTTCTCTCCTTTAAGAGAAATGATCAGGTAAATCACTTGTTTTTTCCCTGTTTGATTTCGCAATAGATTTGGTTTTTATGTCTACGCTTGGTTGAGAATCTCTAGTCTCTACAGTTCTTCTTATTGATTAAATGTCTTATATTAATTATTATCTCCCATATGCATCTATCTTAGAAGCAAGAAGTGCAAGAACTTAATTCCTGCATATTATTGGCATTCAGTAACGTGGTCAATTTGATTGATAGTGTGGTGGATATGGTGAGTTAGGTCTTGGTCATAGTTTGTGACAGTGAAGAATAAGGAGCATTATTGTCAATTTTCAATATGGTATATGTTAGTCCTTTAGATTGTATTTCGATTATATTGTGAGTCCTTTGATGCATGATTACACATAGATTTCATCTTATTAATTAATATGTGAAATAAAATAATTCATTAAACTCTAAATCTTATTAGAGAATAATACTAAGCATAAGTATCCAACTTAATAAATTTTGCTTACTAAAGAAACCTTCATTAACCATTGAACTCATGTTTTAATTCATATATATTGAGCCGCAACTTGTTAATCAATTTAAGATATATTTTTAATTAATAATTAATTATTTTATACTTTCTTAATTCAAATATATGCATTAATCACCCTGTATTTAGTATGCTACCATGAAAGGGAGAAGTGTTGAGCATTCTTTTTTTGTTTCTTTTAGCAATCTGGTGAGATATATATTTTGAAAAATTTAGAATGCAAGAAATTAAGATGATGGATATCTGATGATTGACGCGGTCATAAGTTTATTTTATAAAATGTATGTAAATTTTTGTACATTAAAAACAGATGCAAGATTATTAGGAAATGTTCTTGATATATGTATCATTGAAAGATTTATTAAGAGAAAAAAAATGAATAACTAATACAAATACAAAATTATACTTTATTCTTTAAATTAAAGAACAAAAATTTAGTAAGAAAACCTTAGATGATTCTTAATTATGACAATATCGTAACATTTAGAAAAAAATTGAGAATTCATTCTAAACTTTTCAAGAACATTACCAAAATGAATTCTTTTATTCCATGATTTTCATAAATTATATATATTTTAAATCTCCAATTAATTAAAGTTTTGTGAATAAATTTATTAAATCTCTAAAACATTCTTAAACAAATGATTTCATATACTCATGTGCAGTATACATGCACATAACCATTTTGTAATGTGGAAATTTAACTTCTATTTAAAAGAATGGATGCAACAATCTTTGAATTGTCACCTACTTGGTAGAGACTATAATAGCCTGAAAAGTAAGTGATCAAGGCCACTTATGAAATGACTTGAACATTTTTTAACACTAGCTACAAGAAATTAAATAGTTACCATATAAGATGACAATTCTATATTTTTAATTTGTGTTTTATTTTGTGTATGTTTTTCATAATAAATGTTATTTCATTTAATAAATTTTTTTATAATTTTTTTATTTTTATTTAACTTATCAAATGACATAATATTTGTTGACTAACTGAAAAAGAAAAAAAATACAAATTAGGGACATAGAATTTACATCTTAAAATATAATGGTATATGAAGAACTAGATAGAATATAATAGTATATAGAGATGATATAGAGTCACATTTTATATTTTTTGGTGGAATATTTTTTATTAATTTCTTTAATTATGAGAAGAATGCAACATGTATAGATAGAATATAATAGTATATAGAGATGAAATAGAGTCACATTTTATATTTTTTGGTGGAATATTTTTTATTAATTTCTTTAATTATGAGAAGAATGCAACATGTATAACTAATTTTTGGATCTATAAGTATTGATATTAAGCAATCATGTCACTTTTTAGAAAACAATTTATGACATATAAAAAAAATATTAGCTTAATTATAGTGTAAAAAGTTTTATATTAATATTCAATAATAATTTTTTATTTATAAAACTTTTAAAGTATTAATTAATAAAATTAACAAACTTACTATAAATAAAATATTATATTTAAACCTACTATAAAACTTTTTCGTAGTATACTAATTAACTTGTTTGTATGTCTTCCGAATTTTTTTAGGTATAGAATTACTCCAATGTTTATGTGAACGTGAATGAACCGTACTCAAAAGTATTTAGATTCTATAACTTTAATGTACATGTGTAAGAAAATCAAATTTGAAGTTCTCATCGTTTCAAGTGCGGTCCATTGTTTCTGCGCATGGTCCACAGTTTCTATTTATTCTTTCCTCTTTCTTCTCAACAACCCTAGTTAGATTCTAATTTCTATTTACAATGGAAAAAATAATAAGCCAAAGTTTTATTAATTGAATCCCAAATTAAAAATTATATGGTGTTAATTTCTTAAAAATTGAATCCAAATTTACAAAATGAATAGATGAAACTTCGACTATTTAAATAATAAGTTCAAAAGTAATCAATATAAAAATTAGAAAATTAACAAAATGAAGAGAATTTTCAACATGTCGTTTCTACAACAAAATATGATTACAGAAAATGAAGTTAACAATAAGTAGAATGACATTGGATATTCTTATCCCATTTATACTTTTGAAAAGAAAAATGAGAAATACCTTTCTACTGGCTATGACAAAGATGAGAAACCATTTATAAGTTGAAAGAAAGAGCAAATGACCCTTCTTCATTTCCATTTCACAAATACACAAAAATGCTTTAGGAACTGATGTAGTAGTGTAAATTTAACATTATACTCAAACACTTAGCCCTTTCCCTTCAAACTTTCTTATGATTTTACCATCACAAATCCCTTCAAACTTGACAATATTCTTCTCTTCCAAGTTCCAAATGAGCAATCCAGATGAAAGGGACTGTCAGAAGAAGAGGAAATCAACCATATGTGAAGCCTCTAACTTCAGGTCATCAAGGAGAAGATTCTGCAGCAACAAAAATGAAGATCAAGAGATGAACAAGGGAGTTTCAACAACACTGAGGCTTTATGATGACCCTTGGAAGATCAAAAAGTCACTAACTGATAGTGATTTGGGAATCCTAAGTAGACTTTTGTTGGCTGCAGATTTGGTGAAGAAACAAATTTTGCCTATGTTGGGTGCAGATCATGCAAGAGCTGCAGAAACTGATGAAGGGACCCCAGTTAGAGTTTGGGACTTAGACACCAAATCCATGCACCAACTCGTTCTAAAGCGTTGGTCTTCATCCAAGAGCTATGTTCTTATTGGAAAGTGGAACCAAGATTTCGTAAGGAGAAGAGATCTCAAGAAAGGTGATGAGATCGGATTTCATTGGGATCCATATAATTGCGTTTTCAATTTCTGTGTTCTTAAACGAGCTATACCAGAAAATTAAGGCTTGTTTGATTTACTGTTCGAATAAACGGACACACATTCTCATACATGTTCTGGAAGAAGTAGAAATTCGCAACTTTTGATTGAACCGCCTTTTGAAGCTGAACATACACTTAATCTAAGTGTTAGCTTTATTGTATTATCAAATCATTGAGGAGAACATGATTAAATATGGCCTATATACACATATGCTTATGTAAACATACAATAATGTTATTGCAATAGCTTGTATTCAAGCACTAATTACTCATATATACCAAGTTTCTATATTGTTGTAACTTATGAAATCCTCCTATTTTCTTTAGGTTTAGCTTGACATCTATGCATGGTTGAATTCCCCCTTCTGTTATTATGTATATCTAATGTATGTGTGTGATCATGAGGGTGTTTAATTAACACTTCTGTTATTAGATGTAAATATAATTGTACCATCAACATAGTAGCAGACTGATTGCACTACTTTCTTGTTGAAGGGGAGGGCATCATTCATATAATATATGTAAAAATTATGCAACCCTTTATTGGAGTACTTATAAAAAATGTATAATCTTTGAAACTCAACTGGATCAAGGGTTTGGAAGCTTGTTCTAATACTTGATAGACATGACACTATATATTGTTCAAATAGAATTTTTTTTCTTAGGTGTCATTTCATATGAAATAACAAATGTGATCCTTGGTTAATTATAAAGTCATTTAATTTGAAGCATAATTATAGTTCTTATACATGTATTTGTTAAGTGTAAGCTATATATACATTGAGCCTAAGTTAGAAAACCAATGGGAGATGGCACAAAAATATACTTAGTTTGCAGGAATGATGAATTTCATCAGCTCATCATTGAAATTTGATAATAATTAAATTGTTTATATATTGCTATTGTTGAATATAAAGGAATTCTATTTTGGAACCCAAGTTTAGATTTCTTAATAATTACATGTTTTTCGCTGTGTTATCCTTGAATCCTCCTAAAGTTCAGTTAACTAGTTCTATAACACTTTTGTAGGGAAATTTTCTCTTCATCCCCAGTATATAGAATGGATAATAAGCATTTTTAAGTTAATACAATTCAATAACTGCATAGTTTTACTTAACATAATAGGCTAAATCTATACCCTTATTCTATCTCCATTTTGAAATTTTATATTTGTTATTATACTTTCCCCATTTAAATTCATATTTTATTGAAATCAGCATAAATTATTAGTTTATCACGTGATCATAAGCTTCTATATATTAATGATCATTACAAGCTTCACACTGAGAAGAAAAGAAAGCATTGACAACCATGTTTTATAGTGGGAAAATTAACCACTCGTGACAAAATAACTCAATTTTCACAACCCAAATCATTAATTAGCATGCGCAAATCAATTCAATCATATACATTTACAATTTTCTTTTTCTCTCTTAGGTAATCTTTGGAAGAAAGATGGATTCACTCATCAGGTGTAATATATATGTTGTGGAGAAAAACAATTATAGACTATTCAACCACAACCTTTTAAAAATTATATAAATGAAACAGTTATAATTAAATATTAGTATAAAATTCTTTTATATTAATAATATATAAATATTAAACTTTATATTAAATATGTGGTGTTATTTTCTTGGAAAAAGATGAATTCATCCTTTGCTCTTTTCCTACTTGAAAATAAATTGAATTTGTGTAAAATTCTTTTATCGGGTAAGTAGTAAATTTTATATTGAATATGTGTTGATATTTTCTTGGAAAAAGATGAAGTCATTCCTTACTCTTTCCCTACTTCGTAATAAATTGAATTTGGTGTGCAGTTTATATATGCATGGCTAGGCATCTTATTACAATTAAATAAAACATTTCTTTTCAGAAAAGCAATAATATATTGATAAATAATAAATTATTAAAATAATTATGTACTAGAACCACGAACAAAAAAATTCTAGGGTAATGCTAATATAATACATTACATATTAGTTCTCTTTTAAAAAAGACAAAAGTTACACTTTGCCAATCATGCTTTAATTATGATCATATATGTATCTTGGTATTTTTTTTTCACCGTAAAATCTTGGTATTCAAATTTTATTCTATTTTCATTGTTGTATATGTAGTTTCTTATATCTTTTCCATGGAAATGTCCTTATGAGAATCTTATATTCTTTGTTTTTTCTTATCAACGGAATCTTAGAGGTTTTTAGTTTGGGTTTGTTTTTTGAAAGATTTTTGAAAAATAGTTTTTAAAAATTGTTCTTTAGAAGAAGAGAAAAAGAAAACTTATTTGGTAAGTGTTGTTAAAAAATTGTTTTACATAACATGAAAAAACTTGTTAATATTTATGAAAATGTCATTAATAAAAAGTAAAAAACAACTTATTCTTCGTGTTTTAACTTTTCAATCAGAAAAAACAAAACTAAAAAGAAATTACCTTTTTTTGTTTTTAAAAACTAAAAAAACTAATTTTTTTTTAACTAAATGAGTTTTTTAGTTTTTAAATATTAAAAAATTAAAAATAATTTTATAAAGCTCTAGTCAAACAAGCACTGATTATACTCTATTTATCAATATATTTTTGCTAATATAAAAATATTTTTCTATATATTATTGAAGTCTCCTCATATATATTCATATATATATATATATACATATATATATATATATATATATATATATATATATATATTTATATTTATATTTATATTTATATTGTCTGTTGTAGATAATGATTATTTTCATATAAGTTAACAATTTGTTTTATTTTATTTTATTAATATAAGTGACAAAATAACAATATTAACATCTAACCTATAAAAAAATAATTAGTAAGTCACAAAATTACTTTCAGTGTTAGGTAAGAAGTTTTTTCATTGTTGAAGCATTAATTGATTCAATGAAACATTAATTGATTATCATTTCTTTTGATAATTAGGTGACATTTGCTAGTTTAAGATAAATCTATAAAAAAAAAAAAAGGATTTCACTCTCTTCAAAAGTAAGTATAATACATTCTTGGTTTTTATCATTTATTTTTATAAATTTAATTATTATAATTAGTTACTTATTATAATTACTGATAGATTTAAAAAATAAATCGTAAAGATTAAGAATAAATATCTTATACTTAATTTTAGAGAACGTGAGATCTCTTATATAGACAATGTTTTTATTTGAAAATAGTATTTTAAAGTGTTTTGTTCTTCTTTTCATATGTAGTCATCATCTATATTCTATTTAGAATATTTTAATTATGAGGGTAATGTTTATCTATAAAAGCTAGTGGCCTAAAACTTATTTTATAATTCAACTTTTTAACTATATTTTAAATTTTTTAGATAATTTATGACTGTATATTATTGTCTTAAAAAATGATAAATTTTTTGTGGGGTAAGTACCCATCTCCCATGAATAGTTCTGGCCTTCTTGTTCTTGTAATATTGACCTAGATGGTGAACGCTGTCTCCTACGCTTTTTCCCACCAATCCAAACCTTGGTGATATGATTCCATGCACGTATGCCACAAGTATTAATAAGTTTTAGGGAAAAACTTCTTCATCTTGGACATTTGTAATTTCTTTCTCATAAAAGATTTACAACATATGAATCCCTTAGTCTCATCAAACCAATTGTTTCACAGTTAAGGATTCTACCTCATTCGAAAAGCACCCCAAAGACAACTATCCTTTACCACTCCTTGAATGTTTCCATACCTGATTGGTTACCAAGTTGTAAAGAAAACGATAGCCACAAAGCAACACTTTCGCGATAAAATGTGCTCCCAATTATTCAGACGACATCTCCTATGGTTAGTTGCATTTTGCTAGAAGACAAGATGCATGGACATCTCTTGCTATCACTCACTCTTTAAACATTGTCACAAGAGAATATTTTTTTTAGCAAAGAAATAGGTCGCTACAAAAACACCCTTTATATTTAGCCAATTTTCTTTTATCAATCAATACAAGTAATGTTATAATAGTTTTTTTATAACTAGATAGAAAATTAATGTTAGTTTTTATTAGTATACCAAGGATCTTATTTCATTCAAGCATGTATAATGACAAACTCATTGATGGATTTTTATAATATTTTATGTTGGTCTTCTAGTGTTATATATAATTATCAAAATCGTGAGTTAACTCGTAAAATCGTATGATTTTACAAGTTTTTAACGAGTTAAATTGCATGTAGAATCGAAATGGTGATAAACTCAGCATAAACTTGGTAGAATCGAAGTAAACTCGATAGAATCGGAGTAGACTTATGAGTAGACTAGTGAGCAAATTTCTCAAGTGATGTTCTTCTATGACTCTAATTTTGAGTGTTTTAACTCTAATTTGTTCTTATGTTTGAAAAGAGTTTTGAAATTTGAGTGTTTTGACTCTAATTTGTATCTATTTAAAATAATGTGGACGTATTATATGGATTTGAACTTATGATATATTGAAAATTTCTAACTTTTATGTTATTTATAAGTATATTTTTAACGAAGTAAAATCTTAGAATTTATAAGTTGGGTTTACCCGTCGAATTTATGAACTTTCACAAGTTTAGTAAACTAGAATTTGATAATCTTAATTATGTAAAATTAAAAAGTTTTTCTAATTTTTTTCTCCTTATATATAAATTCTTGATTTATTTGTAATGGATACACATTTTAAATGAAAATTTGTTTCTTTTTACCGTGGAAACAGATTTCCTCTTCAAATTTCCTTTTTCGTAAAAATAGTTCTTATGATTAATAATCATTTAAAAACTATGGGATCTCTTATAACTTCCATATTTAGTTAATTTTAATGTGAGTTATAAGGCTATTTTAATTATCAAGTTCCAACTTATAAAAAAGTATCAATTTTAATGTAAATTTATAAATATATATATATATATATATATATATATATATTAATTAAAGAAAATATTTTGTATGGAACAAAATGTACCATCTTTTATAAACCTTAACTCCTATATTTTTTTATGAACTCTGTATACATTTTAAGTGCTTATATGTTTACGGTCTCTAATTATTTATTGCTTTAAAAAATAATTAAAATTAGCCAAATTTATCTTCTCTTGTTTCCAAAATAATATGATTAACTACCAACAACAATGGTTAGCACAAATAATAATAACTTGTGTAATTTAAATAAGTGGACGTTTCATAGCTCATTGTAAATCACTGACAAGTAGATTATAGTAGGAAAATTAACCGCTCATTGTAAATCTACTAGGAATCCAAGTTAACATTGTTCGGCCAGGCCCTGTTTCATACTCTGTCTACTCAAAACTATAATTGTTTGATAAGTTTTGTGCCATGGAAGAAGCTAATATCACTTATAAATAGTTAACTATTATTGACTCGTAAACTTAAAAAAAATAATGCATTTGTAAATATAAATAAAAGTATATTTTTAAAAAAATTTAATTGGTATTCACTTTTAGTATAATTTATTCCTGACTTTTTATTTATATGATTTTTAAAGTGTTAATAAGTAAAATTAACAAATTTGATATGAATGAAAAGTTTTGATTCAATATCAATATAAAAATCTTTATACGGTTAATGTATACAAATTAAACTCTTTAAAAAAATGTAATTTTAAATTTATAAATAATTATAAGTTTAAATCAAAATTTAAATATTAAAATCACTATAACTTTTAAAGCGAAGAATGAAAATAACTTTTTACTAATTATTAAAAAAGTCTAAGTCAATTGATGGAGTAAATTATATAAATTGTTGTCAACCTTTTAAAACCATCGGGACCAAACAAGACTAAAGAAAGAATAACCCCGTCACATAAGTGAATAGAATCTTCAAAAGTCATATAACTTTATTTTCATGAAATGAAACACACAGAATCAAGCTATTTATTCGTGGTCAATAATGTGGCATACTTCTCTCTTGACATGCATTAGTGGCATGAGTTTGTACATTTGTCACAATAATATCTCGAAGAATCTGGAACCGTGATGGGAGGATATCCTAAACATAGCTAGCCAGTAGTAAGGAAGAAAATATCCTAAACATAGCTAGCCAGTAGTAAGGAAGAAACAGATATATCATTTATAAAAGTGAGGGATAATTTTGTAGGTCAAAGAATACTATTTCTCAAACGTCACCATCTTGAAACATTATGTGTGTTTGGCTGATCGTTAATCAAATTTATTTTGAATATAATTTATGTTTTGGTTGATTAACAGTATCATAATCATTCAGCTCGTGATTTAATCACACTTAAGTTTCCTCATACCTCTTTAAGGGTGTATTTTCTGTAGGATTCAAACTCATATCTTACTTTATAAACTTAACATGTATTGCCAACTCAATTACACTTATTTGATTGAATATAATTGATTTTGTAAAATAAATTTTAATTATAATTTATTTTTGAAACGGTATCATTTATGTCTAAATGTTTTTCTATAAATATTAGTTAGTAGTAAAATTCAGTATAATTTTTTTATAAATAGAAGTTACTTCGACTTACCTTTACTTATAATTAATTTGAATTTTTCTTTAACACAAAATCAAACATATAAAAGATTATTAAACATCAATATTAAGTTCATAATCAATTATGGGTATGTTTGAAAAAACTAACAAAAAGCTTAAAAGCTAGCTGAAAGATAAAAACTAAGTAAAAACTGAAAAACTAGTTATAAGTAAAACTAACTGAAAATTATAAAATGACAAATAAGGTCATCATTAATCATTACATCAATAATGGAGTTTTAAAACAATGATAATATATTTTAATAATATAAATTAATTATATATTTAAATTATAAATTTCTATAATAACATATTTAAATTATATATTGTAATTATATATTTAAATAATAAATTATTATAATTAATATTTAAATTATAATTTCTATAATTAAATATATAAATTTTAAATTTTATATTTAAATTATATTTTTCTATAATTATATATTTATATTATAAATTAATGAAGTAGAGAGACAGTATGATATGATGAGAGATAATTAGTAGCGACAATGTATTCACTAATGAAGGGTAAATATGTAAAAATAAAACAAGCTAGTAACTTGAAAATAGGAAATCTTTCTCAAAAGTTACTTGGAGTAACTTTTTTTAAAAAAATAGTAGCTCCTAAAAAAGCTCATAGATTTTTGTTATTTAAATGAAGCTTAAATCATTTCAACTAGTTCTTCAGCTTTCAGCTACCTAAAATGGCAAACCAATCACACTATGGCCAGTCAAGAAGAGCTTATAGTATGAGAATTTATTTTATAAGAGTTTTTCACATAAGAGATTATATTATAAATTTGTAAATTCAATAAGTTATTTGTGTTTGAATATACAAATTTAAAAGCTATTATATGAAAATAAAGTATTTGAATATATTTGTATATATAGAGAGAGGGGCAGAAAGAGAGGAGAGGGAGAAAGAGAGGGAGAGAGGGAGGGGGAGAGAGAGTGAGAGAGAGAGGGGGAAGAGATAGAGACAGGAGAGAGAGAGCAAGAGAGAGAAAGGGAGAGGGAGGGTGAGAGAGAGAAAGACTTGATAACAAGTTTTCATCACAGAGAGAAAAAAAAAAGTGAGAGGTAAGAGTCAAGGAAGTGTGAATTTTCAATAAATTTAAAACATTTTTTTGTTCGAAAAATTACTCTAAATAACTTATTTAAATAAGCTTAAAACAGTTTATAAACCTTATATAAGTGTTTCTATAAATTTATTCAAACATGTAATTGTATAAGTGTTTATATAATAAAATTATTTTAAATAAATTATAAATAATTTCTTTCAAATACGACCACATACATATATATATATATATATATATATATATATATATATATATATATATAGCATGAAATGAAATATACACTAAATATGAAGAGGATACAAGAATCCAACGTGGAAAATACTGAAGAGGAGCCAATGGATATGTACATGAATATACACTATTTGTGAACTCTAAAAGAGAATAATACTTTTCCCCATGTGGTCGAGATATGCTTATTCCATAAGTAAATGTATGAATATGATCACTTCTTTTCATGTGCAGCATACCTTATAAAAACATAGTATTTGTTAAACAATAATTTAAGATTATAGATTAATAAGTTTTTTACACTTTTATAGATTCTTCAAGTGAAATAGAAATATTCCTGAAGACATCCAAAAGAGATCGAAAAGTGTCGGTTCATCGAGGTAAAGATAACTCTCAAGTCTCAATATGTAACATGCATAGCTTCCTTTCTCTTTGGCTGTCAAATGTAATTTTTATAATATCAATAAATTTTTATATTATAATCTTAATTCTTTGTATTATAAAGATTTCAATATTTTTGGAATTGTTTTAATATCCTTGTAAAATTTTAAGATTATATTAATCATTTTTAATTTTTATTAAAAGATTAATTAGTATATATTGATAGTGTAAAATATCTACTCATATTTCTTCGATAAAATATTATAATTGAATACTAGTGTAAAATTAATCTTTTATTTATACTAATTATGCATATTAATTAAACTCTTATATTGACATACATTTATCCTAAGAGGATACAATTCGCGAAGGGAATTGAGTAAGGACTCCACAGAAGAGCAGGTAGTGAGCTATTAAGCTATCTTCTTATGAACTTGCATACCCCATCCTTTAAAGACCAAAATCTAACAGATGACCTTTTTTATGTACCTAAAACGTATTTTCCAAATCTTGAGGTACTTTGACCCAGAAAACTAAAGATTTAACCTCACAGATTTTGAATAACTTGAATCGGGTAGGAGAATTGAGCTAGAACTAACAAGATGAAAATTACCAAATTTAAACACCTTTATTTTTGGGAAACGGTTCCTAAATTATTACAGTATTAATGACGTTGTTAATAATAAAAATGTACTTGTGTGGTTTTTGAATGAAAGGGCGCAAAGTCCATTGATCCAATTTAAGCTTTTTTATTTTTCTCATGGAACATTATAACCTTGTCAAAATGTTTTAACATTTTTTCAAGTATTTGTTTTTTATGTTTAAACTTGATTAATTTTTTTATTTGCAATAAATAAATGAAATATGATTTCTATAAAAATATAATTTTCAAATATTAAATAACTTATTATTAACCCATGATTTATTTGCAAGAAAATATTATTTGTAACAAGTATAATTTTCAAATATAACATAATATACCCATCCAGACGTAACTAGCTAAGAGTACTGACAAGTAAATTTACAAAAAGTCAACCAAATACAGCCCCCTCCACTCGTTACCAAGCATTAAGTGAGTTTGAAAAAAAAATTATTTTTTGAGAAAAATATTATTTAAATAAAATAAGTATTTCTTGTAATTTTTTAGATGTTTAATTAAATTTTTTAAAAGAAGCATAAACTTAAAAACTAGAAAATATAACTTATTTTAAAAAATTATTTAAAACTGAACTTATTATTGACTTAGTGGAGATATAGGTTTAAGATTTAAAGGTTGAATTAAATTTAACAAAATATTATTTTTTATATTTGTTTCTAATATAATATTAATATAATATAAGATATATATATATATATATATATTATTGTAAACATTCATTTTTGTCCATTTTTTGACCTAATCTTCAATATAAAAAATATAGAGAAATAAAAAGAAAATGAAGATAAAAATATGATAATTAAGTTTTTTAATAGTAATAATAATAAAGAAAAGTAAGAAAGGCTAAAGTAGAAATAGAGCAAGTAGCTTTGTAATCTGCTTTAGCCGCCTTCATCCATTCTGCCATTATGATAGTTGCCCACTCTGCTATGCACCCTACTCCACCGCCCTCAAGCAACAAATTGTGGTTTGAAGCATGAAAATGCCTATAAAAAGCCATAGGATAGATGAAGAGGGTTTTTTTTTTTTTTTTGGCAATAGAGAACAAGGAGGAGGAAGACGATGTCAGTTGAAATTTAAGGCTTAATGAAATTCGAGACAACTACATATACAAAAAACTACAGGTTATATATCAATCAGAAACAGAGGCACAAAGAAGAAGAAAAGTGAAAAGGAATAGGGTCACTACAGGTAACGGATGACTCATATTTTGTGCTCACATTTATGGTCTTACTGAATCTTTTAAAATATTTTTTCATCCTTATTTCTTGCGTTTAGCATGCATTTATATTTTTCTGCATAAATAAGAGTTTTTATATTTTTACATTATATTTTGCATTTTTCTATTTTGACACTGCTTAATGTTTTGGCCATAACTTTTTCTGTAGATGTCATTTTTTACTGAATCTTCTTGCATTCGATTCCTGACTTTCAGGGCTTCACTTTGGACATATGGATCATGGTTTTTGGAGTCTAGAGCTATTTTTTACTATTCTTAGAAGTTCGGGCAGAAAAAGCATAGTTTTGTGTATAGGATTTGTTTTTTTTATACTGGCTTTGTTTTTAGGCCCATTTTTGCACGTCCTTGGCCCATTTCGTTTGGAGTATAATCCACGGGGGCTGAGTGAGTGGAGACACTTAGATTTTTTTTTTCAGATTCATTTGTAACAAATTTTTTAGAGATCGTGGAGAGAGGGGGAAGATTTTCTCTCTTGCATTTTCAATTTTCAGTTTCTGCTTTTCATTCAAGCTTTTCATTTTCTAGCGTTCCTTCATCTTTTTCCTCATGCTCTGAGTTTGATTTTTAATCATAGCCTTGTCTTTTGATTACAATTTTTTATCAAGAACTATATAATGACAAACAATTTAAAAGAAATGTAAACATTAAATATTTTAATTTAATTTAAATATATTAGACTTGAATGATTTTAATCTTATTTGGAAACATGTACTATGACAGTTTAATGTACTCAAATTTATTTAATTCTCATCGCAATATTCTCTTCTTATAAATAACTTATAATGATTATGTGATATCTAAATTGTCCTCTTCTACCTTTTTTTATTTGTTATATTTTTATAGAAATCAAATGGTCAATTAAATATGATATTCTTTTATATTAAATTAAGAGTTAGATTTGAATGGTTTTGTATTAAGGTAGAAAATAAGGTTTATTAAACTGACATTTTTTAAACCTTATAGAATTTAAGGACATATATTGTGACAGTCTGGTATACTCTATTTTCCATCATCTTATTTTAAATAATATATAATATATACACTGACATCTAGACTTTCCTTTTACCACTTTTATGAAATTTTTTTAGATCAAAGAATTAATTAGATGTGACATTTTTTTATTTCCAAAATTTTGAGATATAAGTTGTGACAAATTTTATTTTAAAATTTCATCTCTAAAATAAATAAATATATATATATATATAATAATTATAATAAAAGGTTTTTCTTTTTACTTCAAAAATAAAAAGATAAAATAAGAATGCTCTAATTGACTCAAGTGTAAACCTTATTAATTTTAGTTTTAGGATATATGAACTGTGACAATTCAGAAATCTTAAATCTTAATAAAATTTAAAATCAAAACATCAATACGTGAATTAAATAAAGAATTACATCAACTCTGATTCTCCAAAATATTTAAAAATATGTAGGAGTATGAGTCA
The DNA here is from genome assembly GCA_037954015.1 of Psophocarpus tetragonolobus. Lineage (NCBI taxonomy): Eukaryota > Viridiplantae > Streptophyta > Magnoliopsida > Fabales > Fabaceae > Psophocarpus > Psophocarpus tetragonolobus. Next base: position 77,040,779 of record CM075688.1, on the reverse strand, counting down.
TCTTCTAACGAGCCCAAAACTGTAAAAGATTTAATTTAGTAATAATATTTTTACAAAAAAAAATAATAAAAATCCTTCTTAAAAATATTAAAATTAATAAAATAAGAATAACTTTTGTGTTTTAAGGGATGAAATCAATATATTTTTGAAATTATCTAATTTTGAACGTTTAGTTAGAGATAACCGTCTTTTTAACAAATGTTGTGGAATGTTAATACCTTCCCCATATGTAATCGACTCCCAAATTTCAAATTTGGTAAATAAAAGAACACACACAAATATAATTTATCATATTAAATTTACCATTTTAAGTATTGTTGACTTTTATAATATTATAAATATCTAAAAAAAACTATTTGTGACAGGTGTTTACATCTTAAATTGTAATCCAAGCTTAATAAAAAAAGCCAGCAAATGAGAAATTCTCCAAACCCAACATATTATTTGATACATTTAAAATGCAATTAAGTACAAAGGCAGGGATAATAGTAATGCAAATAACATAATTTTTTTATAATCATTATTTATACGTGTTTATAAGAAATTTTTTTAATTTTGTAATATAAAAACAGTAATACGATTGTCATAAATCAAACAAATTGATTATCACTTTTAATTAAGAATTTTATATTCATACTCAAACATAAAAATATTTATATAAAAATCTTTTATAAATAAATCACTTATTTTAAATTTTCTCATTTTAATAACGTAATCTTGTGCCCCGGACTTATGTTTGATGATACCAGGAGCATTTAACAAAAAGCTAGAATTTTTTTATGGTGAAAAATGTGGCATACATTGCTTTGTTCCATCGGTGGCACGAGTTTTAACAATTGTCACAGCATCATATTTAGGAATCCGTAGCTAACCAATAACAAGGAAGATATAGATACTTATGAAAGCAGATTGTGAGGCTCAAATTAATTCTATTCCATTTCCATCTTAATCTGCTTCATGATAGCAAATTGAAATGAACGGTGACAACATAGCAAGAATCTAAGGTAGTTGAAGCTTTAATTTGTGATTGGAGAAAATTGATGACTAAGGAAGGTCAATGGATAGATAGAAATATATCCTCATTCAATATACTGCTACTTGTGAATCCAACCAAAAGGGAATGTTACTTTTCCCCGTATATGGCTGAGTTTTATTTATTCCATATTAATTTCATTTGTACTATAGCATGTAAAAGTTTGGTCATTCATGTGTTTTAAAATATGTTTCATATATTTGTTGCAAAGGTAGGTAACAACATTAATTAGTTACTCTTTCCTTTCCCTAATATCTAAAGTTAGATAAATGAATTTTTACCTGTAAACCTTTTGTTTAACATGTATAGTATACGAAATTTAAAATATTTTTAATTAAAATGTAGACTTTTAATTCAATTTGTTTAGGTTATAAGCTACCACAAGTGTCCACCTTATTTTAAAATATAATAATGTATCCTTAGTCGTCTTAGAACTGACCAATCATCTCAATCTTTAGTCATTTTGTATTTTGCTGACACTCATGACTAGGGAGTTATATACCCCTGGTTACCTATGTCGACCAATCATATCTCCACCCACCTGTTCCTTAGGCCGACTGTCCCATGAAAGATAAACCCACCTCACAACAACCAGACCCGCGTACTATCTCATAGCCACCCTTTCCGCACACATTATCTCTCTGTAACTCGCACTCCTCATTATCTCTCACGCTTTACCTATATTAACAATATATCTAGAATCCTAACCACCTAATCGCATTAAGATAAGTGTATCCCCAGCCCCCCGGATACCCGATCCCCACAATACCTATAAATACACCTCTTTACACCCTCAAAAGGGAGGAATAATCACTTCTTAAAACTTCATACTCCTAGTAGAGGTATACTCTCACTAGGGTCTACTTGGATCCGAGAACATTTGGCGTCAATTGTGGGGCCACGATAAAACATTACCGAGAGCCTCACTACTTAAACCCTCCCAACCCGAGGAATGGTGCGAGCGGTATCCTCCCATCTCACTATAACACCCCAATTTTCATAACCAGATTAGTATATAATTATGTTAAGTATAAAAGTTAGAAACTTAGTTATTGTAGACACCTAATTTTATCTAGATAAGACTTTTAGCCAAGAGAGGGTAAACAAGAAAAGGATTCAATGAGCCAAAGATGGACATTGATCTATGTGAATTGTAGGACAACAACTCCAACCTTAACCAAAGGATTCAACAGACCAAGGGTAGATGATAGTCCATGTGAATGTAGGACAATAACCCAAGCCGCAACCAAAGGTTTCAATGAATCAAGAGAACATTGATTCATGTAAATGGTATGACAATGGCCCCCAAGCTTCAACAAAGGATATCAATGGACCAAGGGAAGATGTTAGTTCATGTAATAGCAAAACCATAGGTCAAACATCAACCTACAATAGCATTAAACCAAAAAAAAGTAGCTAGTTCAAGCTTATTTTTGCTAAGCCATGACGAAATTGTGCCCCAAAGATTGCTTAGCAAATGAATTTTTGCTAAGTGAAGTCCCAAGAAATAAATGGAGATTCAGAAAATATGCTCAACAGATTTAATTTCGCTTAGTGGATTTTCCTGTGCAAAGGTTATAAATAGGGGTCCTTGGGTGCGTTTTGGAGTAGAAATTTGTGAGAAAAAAGAGTTTTGGAGAGAGAAAGCTTCAGAGAGAAAAGGAGAAAGAGGCTTCAAGAAAGGAAAAGGAAGAGCTATTAAGACGGAAGTTAGGAGGAAGATCTTCCAAGGAAGATTGAAGCTGTAAAAATTTTCCACTACTCTTAATCAAAAGGTAAGGGGGGAATGGGACTTATAAACCACAAGAGATGTTAATCTTAATAAACTTATGTGATTTCTATTCTTGTTATTATTATTACTTCTAAAACTAAGTTTTGATTAATATACTAAAGTTTAGTTGATTACTCAGTAACATCGAAATTGTTGTTGTCATCAAATCCACCATCAGGTTAAAGGAGACTCAATTAGGAGTATTCAAGTGTCTTATACCTAGCTAGTGATAGGTGTTCATTATATAGTTCTTGTAGGGTTATCTTTTCTTATCTCTTGGAGGTGGTTTTTATCTTAATGCTTATGTTTTACGGTGGTTATAGGGTGGTGGTATTTCTAGGATTCTCAGGATACTGTGATTCTTGGGGTGGCTTTAGCAGTCCCCAAGTTGGTCCTAGGAGGTTCCTTTCAGTCATGGGACACGCGTTGAGCGTCATGAGGCTGCTCAGCAGATGGGGTACACTACCCCACCAACATTGAACGCCCCAAGGTGCAAAAAGGTTTTTAACTTCCCCAGGAGGTAGTTCGGTCAGAGGGCATACACTAGCCCTGCCAACCTTGAGCGTCCTGAGCTACGGAAAGATTTTAAGTTCCCCAGGAGTCCATCTGGCTGAAGCGGGTACACTAGCCTCTGTTTTCTTGTTTTTCCGGTCGACTTGTATTTTTGGGGGTTAGGGTAGGTTAGAAGCATGTTCTATACGCTGGGGGTTGTTTGAGGGGATGTGGTCTAGTTGCACTTGCTATGTGGCAACCTTTCGCATTGTGGGTCTTGTCATGGGCACATGGAGTAGACAATTCTAGCACTTAATTTGGTAATGGAAGGGGTGCAATTTCCTGTTTTTAAAAATGCATTGTGAGAGCCATTTTGGACATTTCGTGATGCTTCTTCATGTTCGTTGTGGTTGTGTCTAAGTGGAAGGTTTTCTTCAACGACTTTTTGTGATGTAGTTGGAGTTTCTTATTAACGTTGGTTTGTTTGTTTTTGCGAGGTACGCCTTTTGAATCTACTCCTTATTGTTGTTTTTGGGTGCTTTCCTAGGGTTGGTTTGCTTTGTGCTTGCTTGGGTGGTTTGTGTTTTTTTTGGGTTTTGCGGTGGTTAATGGTGGAGGTTGCTGGTGCTGTTAAGGTATGATGGATTACCCCGCGTTGTGCCCTTGGACGAAGCTGGAGGTACTACAATAAGGTCATTATATGCTTCATGGTAGTTGCTATAGTCGGTGACAGAAGACTTAGTAATGACTTTTGATGGGGATGATGATAGAGTCTTAGCGGAGTCGTGTCTTCATGGGGAACCTATGTGTGTTCATCGAGTTGGGGATGAGGGAGATTTCACCTTCTTTTTTTAGACTGTCTTTCTTGAAACTCTTTGTTAAGTTACCATTAAGTGAGCTTGAGGGGGGTGTTTTGACTAGTTTATGGGTGGCCCTAACACAAATTCACCCAAACAGCTGGGCTTTCATGAGGGCGTTCTAGATCCTTTGTGGCGCACTCAGTTTGGTGCCTTCTTTGGAGAAGTTTTTCTACTTTTTTCCATATGGACACCTCAAAGAAGAGTAATTAGGTGTCCGTTTGTAGAATGAACAGTCGGGGTATACTAAGTGTTTATAGTTCATCTTATAAGGCTTTCAAAAATAACTTTTTTAAGGTTCATCCGATTGCGAGGTATTTGAATTTATTGGAGGGTTTTCCTAAGTATTGGAGTGAAAATGTGAATATCTGTGGGGGAACAAAGCTAGAGTCCCTCCCGAAAATTGACCAAGCAGAGACTCAAGAGATTTAGAGACTGACTTTTTTCACTACTATGTTTAGTAGTAGTAAGATTATTGCCTTGGAGGTCGGCCAGTGGATCTCAAGCTTTATATTAGTATTGTCTTCCTCAGAGTTTGCTTTGTTTTGCTTTTTGTTGTTTTCAAGAAAGCTAGTTACTAACCCTAACAACTTGTGTTTCTTTGTAGAGAGGACCACGAGGAAGGTTATGCCTTTGTCCAGGAAGGAGAGTGCGGCTTTGATGACGAAGAAGGCCTGAGCCGCTCAGTCGGCAGTCGCAGCTGCTGTTGTGCCGCCGACTAGGGAGACTTTAGCGATGCAGTTAGCACTACTTGTGGGGGCTAGACAATTGACTAGAGGAAGAGAGGGAGGGATGATATTTCTCTGCATAAGGATGTGGTGGACCTGGATACCGAGGTGGCAGGCAGTAGTGAGTCGTAGCCTTTTGATGGTGGGTTCGCTCAGCAACTTCTTAGGGATAATTAGGGGTCGTTGAAGCTTGGTAGTGGTAAGGATCAGAGCGAGGGTTTCTGGGAAGTGGCTTATCCCCATTCTACCCATAACGATACACACAACTTTCTACCAGTCGATTGGTTGTTGTTTGAGGGGGCCAGCTCTGTGAGTCTGGTTAAGGGCATCACAGCCAAATCTAACAGAATGGATGCCATTTTCTGCACCCTAGAAGATAAGGGACGCAACGTCTCAAAGGAAAAGCGGTAGCTAGAGGTTGCTCAATCTGGTTAGGTTGTTGAGCAAAATCATCTGGAGAAAGAGGTAGAGCACATGAAAGGGGAGTTTGCTCAGTTGAAGGATGGGAAAAGTGAGCTGGAAAATGCCAAGGCTACTTTGGCCAAAGATAAAGAGGCCCTCGCTTAGAAGGAGTGGGAGGTGAAGGTGCAGGTTAAAGCTTTGGAGTAAGAGAAGACAGATGATGCATGCCTCCCTTGATCTTTTCTAGAGGTTTTCTTCTTTGGTGAAATGGTTTGTGGAGAGGTAAGAAGTGAGGTGGTTTTAGGCGCCACTTAAGGTAAGATAAGCCTAAGAGGGAAAGTTTGCCACAAGGGATGGAGTGCCATTATTTAGTTGTGTGGGATGCATGTTAGAAGGTGAGCCTTTTTAGAGCAAGAGGATATGTGAATTTTAAGGAGTCTGGTAGTCACACCTCCTAAAATACACACGTGCATGAGTATCATATGGTTAATCTCAACTCATGACTCATTAATGAACCTGGTAACATGTAATTTAATATTATTTGTATCTTCATATTTAAATTAGATTTTTTAGTTCTCAAATTCAAAAATAAATTTTTAGTCTTTAAATTTAAAAATATTTTTTAGTATTTAAAATTCAAAAGTTACTGATAAGTCCTAATATTTTATTCTTCTTAAGTTCTAAACAATTTGTTTTAATAATTGGATTTTCAATACCTTATCTATTAATATTATTTATGTTGTTACAACAGAATATATTTAAATAATAAAATTATTAAAAGTATTAGGATCAAAATAAAATGTTTTTAGAGTAAGAGGTTAATTTTTTTCTAAAAATTGAGGACTACCAGACTTCTTGACACTTGAGAGGCTCTTTCTCCCATCATCATCATCGACGAGTCCCCAGTCTCTTGCATTTGATTCCATTGTAGTGGGTTTACACTAGTGTTTTTGATGGAATGGAAGGATTCTAATATGTGAACAAACAAGTTCTGGTTTCATTAGGTTATAAGATTGGTTTAACAACAATGTCCGGTAAAAAAGTGAAAATAAAAACGTGTAAGTTTGAATCTTTTCATTATCAAAATTTAAAATATTAATAATTAACATTTATTTATAAAAAAAAATTCTGGTTTCATTGAAATTGCTAACATAAGGCAAGACATGTATGTGTATGTCACTATGTCTTCTATCGTGATGGGTCTGTCTTCTTTTATTTCTTGTTTTGTAGTCACAGCTGATTAAACCATGAACCACTGGGTCGGCGTAGTGATGCAAGGTGAGATAGCATGCACAAGTCTTAAATTCGAAGTTTGATGTTATGATTGTGTATATAAAAAAAATTAAATATGTTTTAGTCCATAAGATATTAAATATTAATGAATATTACATTTAGTTTCTATTATTTTTGTTTTATATTGAATTTTTAATACAATTTTATATTTAGAAACATAAATAGATTAAAAAATTATTAAAACCCAACAAAAAGCAAAAAATTTTACTGAAATTCTTTAGTATATTAGCATTTGAAATATATTTAAGGCTAAAAAATAGAAAAAAGTTGGTCAAAAACGTTAACCATGCCCTTGCTAGTGTAGGTACAAGCATTAGCGGATCTTAAGAGGGATGGGCAACTACATAGAGTTATTAAATAATAAAATATAATTAATAAAAATATTATATTTTTACCTATTTATTTTTTAGATTTGTTGATGTAAATTAGTAAATCTCTATATTTTAATATTTAAAATATTTGTACTTATTTGTACCACATTCACGTTTGCTAGTAGATTTTCAAAAAACTAGACTAGCTTAAATACAATTTGATCTTTTTATTTTTCAAAATTTTGTAGTACTTTATCTTCTATTATAAAAATTTGCATAATTTTTAATTTTATAAATTTTATAAATTTGATTTTTTATCAAATATTGATTATTAACAAATTGACATTGATTATGAAATAAAATAAATAAATAAACTCATATTACACTAATGTGTCGTTAAATTACATTCAGTTAATTTCTAATTTTAATAATTTTAATTTTTTTAAAAATAAAAATAATAAATTTTAAAATAAAGAAGTTAAATTATAAATTTTAAAAAATAATAAATAAAATTTCTATTATATTTAAATTAAAAATTTATATAATAAATATATATGTTAAATTAAATTTATTTTTACAACTCCTTGGTTGATCCGTCGTGGTACAACACAATATGTGATGGCATTTCTAACTACTCTCGTGAGGGCCTTTAGGACTGAGTTTCAAAGTAGTGTGTACACAAAATCGTGCAATGAGCCGGTGCAGATTTGATTTTAACAATTTATAGATACCTGATCCGTTATAATATATATATATATATATATATATATATATACATAATTTTTTAGTTTTAAAATTATAATAATTCTCTTGATTTTTATTTTTTTAAATAATTAATATAATTCTACTAATTATACTAATAAATAAACACGTATGCAATATATTTTTGTAAACCAAGCTGGTAACCGGATGAGAGATGAAAGGAGAAGAAGATGAGAGAGAAGGTGAAAAGGAAGATGAGAAAAACTTAAAGAAAACATTCATATTAACAAATCAATATTATACGATACTGAATCTGGTAGAGCCGGTTAGACATCTGCGTATAATATTGAATGATGTATATACACCTTTGTTTGGGCATGTTATTAAGGCAAAATGTGTGAAACCTTTTCCCGAAGGAGAGGCAAGAGAAGTTAACACTACTCCTTTATTATCTTGGCAACAAAAGTTGTATGATGCGCTTATGATGCTTTGTTTTACACAAGTCACTTGGTGCTCATTTTGTGTTGTATATTGGGGAATATTCCAAATGTTGTCAATTAAAACATTTAATTTGACATTTGTTTGATCTCTCCCAGGGTACTGGAAGATATTTGTAAGAATTGGCAATTTTTGTTTGCCAAATTTTGTGTACTGGTTCGCCACAATAGGGGACTTAACTTGTTGAGGGCTTACGGCACCCTTGTTTGTATTTTCGAGCATTAATCTGAAAAGATCTTTGTATATGTGAATAACTTCACTTGATGTACCTGGACAAAATGTCAGCACAAGTATTATCAGAACCTTTTATATGTTCAAAATAAATAATTTTTCCTGAAAAATTTATATAATCTTTGAAAAAAAACCATCTTTTATGTGGCTTTTTATCATTATTAATTTGATTTTTACCATAAGAAACTATGGCTTCACAATCTGTTCTGATTGTTATTTCTTTTTTATTTATCAAAAATAATTTGAATCCATTCATTGCATGTATAATAGCATTTACCTCATAATCTGTACTGGTTTTGTAAATTTTTGGTTTTGTATTATATTTGCCAAAGGCGTATCTGCAAATTTGTTCCTCTGCTTTGGGTATGTGTTCATTTTTCTTACGTTTAAGGATGGCTCCCCATCCAAGTTCACATCCATCACATTCGATTATTAAGTAATCTGAATCTAATGACAATTGTAAAATTGGTAGATTTGTTACCATTTGTTTTATTTTCTATACCAATTATATCTTCAGAGTTGAATTTTCTTTCTCCTTTTAATGAAGTTTTATTATATAGAGGAGATGTGTATTTTCCTAGATTAGGAATAAAACTTCTTCATAGTTTAAAAGTTCTAAAAAGGATCTAAGCATTTTAATTTCTTCCATTTCATCTGGAAAATCTTGTATTTTCTTATAAATATGATGTTGGAGTTTTATAGTTCCATTACCTATTTCTGTTCCAAGAAATTCAATGAATTTTTTACTAATTTCTATCTTTGATTTTGAAACTATTAATCCGTAATGTTCCAATTTGTATAAAACTTGTTTTAGGTGGTGAAAGTGATCATCTTTTGTTTTAGAAAATACTAGTATATCATCAATGTAGACACATGTAAAAGTTTTATCATTTTTTAAAATGTTATCCATTTTTCGTTGGAAAACAGCAGGAGCGTTTTTAAGACCGAATGACATGACATTTCATTCAAATAAACCTTCAGAACAAGAGAAGACTGTCCATTTTATTGATTCTGGATCCATTTTAACTTGATAAAATCCACTTTTTAAATCGAATTTAGAAAACCATTTGGCATCTTGAATTCGGTTTATTAAAACATCTTTAGACGGAATTGAATATCCATCTTCCACTGTGTTGTCGTTTAGTCTTTTATAATTGTAAACCATTCTGGATTTACCTCTTTTTTGTTCAAAAGATTTATTGACTATAAAAGCCGGACTTCTGTGTGGACTAACACTAGGTGATATTACCTTTAGTTTTAGTAAATTTTGTATATGATTTTGACACTCTTCTTGTTCCCAATTATTAAATTGAATGTCTTTTGTTTTAATTATTAAGTCTGGATTAACAATTTCTAATTTACAGGTTACGGGATCTCTATCCCAAAATTTTGTAGGAACTTCTCCTATTATGTTTGTTTTATTCAACTTGTCAAGAATTTGTTGAATATTTTCAAATTTTATAGATTTTGAAATTTTTATTGAGGAATAAGCCTTGACTGTATTATCTAGTATATTATATAAAGAAGAATAGTTCTCTTTTGTTTCGTCTAATGTGTATGGGAGTTCCGTAGTACAATCGCATGTTCCTGGAAATGTTGAATTTTTACAATTACAATTATTAGTGATAATTTCTTGTTTTAATGAATCACCACTAACTATTGGTGTCATCTGTGTTTTATCACTTATCATAACATAATCTTTGTTTATTGTAACTGATCTATTTTGACCTAAAATAAAATATAGGTTGATTATCATGTTTTGTTTTGAGGGAACTAAATTTTCTACCCTCATTGTTTTTATGAAAATTTTATGACAAAAAAAATCACAATTTGTGCTAAACTGAAGAGTAACATTGTTAACTTCTTCATCATTTATCATAATTTCACCAGACATTGTTCTGGTTTTTTGGATGTGTTAACTTTTAACTATGTTTTGGTGTGGAGTTATAGTTTTACATATAACTGTTTATGAGCATCCTGTATCTAATAATGCTTGTATAGTTTTTTCTGTCGATGGTTTGTTATTTATTTTTGGAAAAGTTAGTTTACCTAATACTTTTAAAATTATTAGTTGTTATTTGTTACAGACTAATGGGATACACATTTCATTGTTCTCATCATGTTATTTTGTTCAGCTGAGTGACTGGACTCTGGGAGATCTATTTTAGTTTTCCCTTTTATTAGTTTTTCTAAAAGTATTACCTTTTCTTCTAGATGATTTATGCGAGTTTCTAATATTGAAACTCTAGTATTAGTTAAATCTTTGTTACACAATTTATTTATATTTTCTTTCTTTTCGAAAGAGGGTATTTTTTGTTCCTGTATATTTAAATGTTTTTCCACACATTTAATACAAAAAATTTTATAACCGAGTGGGCAATGTGCCCTTTTTTATATGTGAAAATACCTTTCACAATATGTGCAGGGAATTGATTTTGTCCCTAAATAAAACTGTATTTTGTGAGGACAAAGATTTGTATATGTAGTTTTCATTAAACAATATCCTAGATCGTCTAATATTTTTCCCATTTCGTTATATTCTTCCTTCATTGGGAAATTATTGTCTTAGTTGGGATATAAATGAACTATATTCATTATTTGTAAATTCATTTATTAAATCATAATTTTTATAAACTTTTTCTGGATTTACTTCATCTGTGTATTCAGTTATACTAATAACAGATAATATTTCAGAGTCAGTAGAAACATCTTCGTCAATGGAAAGAAAATTCATATGACATGATTTTATTAGAGCCGCTTCTTTTGCGTAAAGATTTGCAATATTTGAACAATTTCTCAAAAAATGTTCTGGTTGACTACAAGCAAAGCATTTTAATGTTTGTTTGTAGGTTTTGTTATCCCTAAATTTCCTAACATCTCTATTGAAATTTAAAGTGGATTTTCTGGAATTAGAAATCATTATTGTATATGTTTAAAATTATAATAATTTTCTTGATTTTTACTTTTTTAAATAATTAATATAATTCTACTAATTATACTAATAAATAAACACGTATACAATATATTTTTGTAATTTTTTTAACGAACTATAAAAACATTAATTATTTAATATTCATTTTCTTTAATCGAAATACGTGTATATATATAAATACATTTTTTCACTCTAAAATATTTTTTAAAATTATCACGTCATTTTATTTTATTTTTTATGTCAAAATAGTTTAAAACTTTATAATTTTTGCAAAAACAAAAATGATAAATCAAATCATATAAAACTGACCGAACCAACCTGCAACCCGCCTAACGCATAAAACAAATTATCGAAAAAGGGACATATACGCATAAAACAAATTATCGAAAAAGGGACATTGGTTTGCATTGAGCCAAATTAACACAAACACGATCGATTATGCGCTGCTATTTCAACGGTAAGACGGGAACTATTCATAGCTGATGCTTATTTGGGGTTTGCAAAAGTACCATTTTACAGGAGCTAGCTCTGGTTTCAAGCTCAGGTAATCCATGCTCACGGATTTTATTTCAAGCTCAGGTAATCCATGCTGACGGATTTTGTTTTTCATGCGGATGCATAGCTACCATGTGATGTAACATAGCAAATGTGGACAAAATCAATTTTGTTTGTTCTTTGTAGCACAACTGGCATACCTCAATCTTCAAGATGGTATGTATTGATGTCACATGTTTGATCCCTTACCAAAAAAAACATGAATAAGTGATTTTGAATGAAAATGATGTTGAAGTTAAATGAAAATGAAAAGCAATTTTATCAATAACTCAATATAAAGTTTGAATTGTATAAACTATTAAGTTGTACATTTAGTTTTAGCCTTAATTTTTAAGGTGAAACTAATTATGTGATTTTATATCTAAAATCTTGTTAGTTAACAATGTGATTTCAAATCCAAACATTCACTAATTATAATTGTGGCACTTTGACTTTTGCAGAGATTTCAAAGAACTTCTAATTAGCACTGATTTTCCTTGAAGACTAACCACCAACCAAACCTCATTGAGGCTCAGCGATCTTGCTTTGGCAACTAGGGTAACAGATAGTGACAATGGTTCATTTTGTCCTTGTTAGTGAGTGCAGGGCTAACAGAATTCACGAATTCTGGCTTGCCGGACCTAAAGCATTCTTGCAGCTTCCAGGAAGACCAGAGAAGATCAAGAGGAATTCAAAAAATGAATTTTGGGTGGCAATGAGCTAGCTTTCGGGCCACCTCCACCACGAGGACCTCCTGTTTTGCCTCTAGGCCTCAGATCAACGAGGATGGTGAAGTTTTAGATGCTGCACCTCTTGTGGATGAGTTTGGTACTGAATCAATAAGTGAAATTCAAGAGTTCAATGGGACACTACGCTTCCCCACTATGCTAACATTTTCAAAATCTAGTTTTTTATCATTAATTGCTGTCTTGTGTATGGTTATAAAGAATGTAAATGGCAGTTTAAAATAAATAAAGTTTTTATTGATCCATACCTCATTACATGCCAAGTATTTATAATAAATAGTTAGTCAGAAATTTGCCTGTTTTTGAATGACAGAATAAGGTGTTATTGGATACAGAAAACAGATTTTATCAAATAAACACAGTCCATCTCTCTTCAATTCTCATCTGACTTTGATCAACGGGATATAGTTTCAAGGTTCAATTAAAAAAATCGTCCTTCTATTTTAATGAAAGAAAATCTTTTATCTTTTCAAGAGGGAAGATCTGTATCCCTTGCATCGCTATCACTCATCTTACAAATCCATGAGAAGCAGAAGCTATTTGTGCTTTCATTGTATCAGAAGATTTTTCCCACAAAACTACGCATCCATTACCACCTTTGTGGATTATTACTACTCAACTCTCTATCACATCCATTCTAAAGCTAAGAAGAAACTTATTCCTGTGATTGTGATAGGTGGATAGAGAAAACGATTATTTCTAGCAGGGTAGATGAAGGTTTGGTAACTGGTAATTAGACACAACTGGCCTCATAGCAAGTTGAGGACGACATATTTAAGCAATTCCCATGCCATATTTACAAGCCAGACTCAAGTATATTTAAAAATGTCTTTGACACACAATATATTAACCAATAAACATTAAGCAACAGAGAATAAATGGTTAAACACTAAATCAAGTATATCTTAAAAAGAATTTAAACATTAACCCATGTCATTTAAGATTGTCTGTTGGTTAAATGGTTAATATGCTGCACCGACAGTTAAAATTCCTTAAGATTGTTTTCTAAATTCAGCTTTGAAAACCCTCCAAACAGAGATAATTGTCTTAACTAAGTAGTTATTCCTGCAAAACATTAACCAATAAACATGCATCTATAAAACAATTCAATGTCATGCTATAGCCAAAATTACCTCAAAAGTAGAGCACCAGAGTGCATAAAAAGAACCCAGCTTAACAAGACTAACTAGCAAAATTCCAAGTTTACCATGCATTCTAATGTACCTGGGACAAATAACATCTCAGGCAATAACAGAATGACAACAAAGTTTAATTTCACCTCATAAGAACGAAACTTGAAACCTTGGCTTCCACCTTCTTTCTCACTTTTTTATGTTTTGTAGTTTGCTACATCCATGCTGATACATTTAATTTGCCACTTATTCGTCATACACAATACGAGTTTGGTCTAAATTAGATCTTTCAAGAAAGCCAGCAAACTCATTAGGAAATATATTGTTCATATAAAAAGACTAAATTCAATTAGTTAATTAAGAGCTCTATAGCACATATTTACTTCACGCACTGTATCCAATACTTTCGGATACTTCCACAGATTCCAACCAAAATCCATAAAAAATCACACCTTTTTGTAAGTTTCACTTATCATAACTATCCCTCTTCTAGTTGATTAGATTTCAAAAGATTCTAGCCAACCAATCACAGTGTGTGAATGATTTTTGGTTTATAATTTTTAAATCTATAAAAACAAAAGCTACATATTTTATCTCAAAATAAAAAACTCAAAACCACCCCAGAGTTAACAAGCTTCTTAAAATTCATCAGCTTTAGTAGATCCTACATTTTAACTGGAAGACCCATTAAAGTTGATAAATTTCAAAAAAAAAAATTACCCACAAATCATAACAAGCAAAACTTGTCTAAACACTCCTCTTCTAGCAATATCAAGACAAAACTGAAGTAGGAACCTGATTCAGAAAACCTATCATTTCTAAAAACAATTTCTCACTTTTAAGATTCTTCATGTTAATAAAGATCTTTCCATACTACTAATAGTCTTACTCAGTGTTAAGTAGACCGATTTCTTAAACGAACATCGGCAACTTCAGCCAAAATAGTAGAAAACAAAAAAAAAAGTCTTTCCACACTTAATCAAAAGAAAACAGAGTATAAAATGTAATATTAGGAAGAATCAGTGTTAGTTTGCGCTAAGGAAGGAAAAGCATATGTGAGGTGAAGTGTTTCCGAACCCTGGACGGAAGAGAGGCCTGCAGTGCAGAGATAGCCAGAAAAAGAGGTGCGAGTGTCTCCGCCTCCAAGGCTTGAGATCGCATGGAATCTCGCTCAGAGGCGAAGACACTCGCACCGATTTCGCTGGCTTCATAACCTCAGAACCCAAAAATGGAGGCTGCTCAAGGAGGAACTCAGAAACCCTAATTGTGAGGTAAAGGTAGGAGCTAAGGGGGAACATTTATAGCACTTCAATTCTCACCCACTCATATTTAATTAATATTTTATTGCCGCCGCTGCTTTATGTTATTTTTTTATGACGTTCACAAGAAAGACATCGTTCCTATGCAGGGGTCACCATTATAGTGCTATGTTTGAAAATGGTTAACAATAAAAACAAAAAAAAATTGTTTATTTTTATTATAATTTTATTAATAAAAAATAAAAAATAATATATTTTTATTGTATTTTGAATTTTTTAAAAAAAATTAAAAATCAAAACTATTTTCGGCAGAGTTTTTTAATTTTTAAAAATTAAAAAATTAAAACTGTTTTCGAATACTGTTTTCCAAAATCACTGTTAAATCAAGTTTTTTAGGTTTTAAAAACTAAAATACTAAAAACAGTTTTATAAAACTTTTGTCAAATAAGTACGGAGTTGTTTGGTTTTGAAAAAAAAAAATCTTTCTTTTTTTTCTTTTACGGAATCTCTTAAGAAAAAGAATGTGACTCTGAATTATTTGGTTTTAAATAAAAAAAAAAAGAATGATTAAATTGAATTAGTTTGTTTTTGGAATTTTTTTATCTGAATCAACTCACATCAATAATAATTTGGTGAGTTTAGTTAGGAGACAATAGATCAAAAAATTATAAAATTATTTTTTATTAAATTGTAAAAAATAATTTTATATTTAAAGCTAGTTAAATTTATTAGTTTACTAAATTTATAATTTCATAACGAAATATTATGTGTTTCATGTGTATTAAATTAGTCAAATTAAATTATTAAAATAATAAGATATCATACAAACAACAAATTATAAAAATTTAAAATATAAAATAAATTTATAAAAAATTACAAATACGACATAGCAACTAATATCTACTAACATACAAGTTTTATAACATTGCTCAAAATATAAGCATTCAAATCTTTAATTAAATTTTTTCATTGTTATAAGAGTTTTGTTGATAATGATAATGTTTTGTTGTTATTGAAAAAAATAGTTTTTAATACTCTCATTGTGTCATAATAAATTAGTAAATATTATGTAAGAAAAATAAGAATTGAAACAATTGTTATTAGTATTTAATTCAATATTATTTTTTAAAAATTTATGGTGATAGTAATAATGGAGAACAAAAATAAAAAAACTAATTAAGGATAATAATATTAATTTGGTAAAAAATTCTTACTTCTTTTCGTCAATTTTTTCCCGTACAAAAACCTAAGATAACAATTATGGATTTATAGTATAGTGTTATGCTACAAATAGAGTATTTTTTAAAAAAAAAAATCTCATCATTGATACTCATTTCTTTCTCTCCTAATTGTTTTTTTTTTAGGATTTAGGGTTTAGGGATTTTTTTTTTTTTGTCAGTAATAAGAGCTAGAGATTGTGAATCACATGAATAAATCTTGTAAAATGAAATAATCATCACTTCTAATTTAATTATTTTAAATAAAAATAAAATATATAAGAAATTAAAACACATTTTTTATCCCTCATCTTTATATTAACACATTTAGACTAACTACTTGTTATTTTTCAAAAGAGTTTAATTACATAAGTTATTATATATCTTTTAATATTGTCTTCATTTTTTATCATAACAACAAAAACTAATTACTTGCTATTTGAATGAGAGATTTTGAGTTTAAAATGATAAATTGTCATCTTAGATCCTGACAGAAACAAAATGCCTAGATTTTCTTCTTGAATCTGTAACAATTGATTCTATATATTTTGTTTTCTCTTACTCTCAACAGTACCACTATTACCATTGGAACCTTACCAGAATTTTGAGTTTGTCCAATGATATTCACATTCACTGAGTCATCTTTAATTGGAAAGATAGCTACTGTAGATAAATTTATTAATTTAACTTCTAATTCACCAAGTCCAAATATTGATTCTATCAGCTAAGATTTTTACTAAAATTATCACAATATTTTATTTAGAGTAAGTTTTTTAATTTTACGAATTAATACTTTAAAAATTATATAAATAAATAATAATGGTTAAATATTAGTGTAAAATTCTTTTATGTTATGAGTACATATTAATTAAACTCAAATGAATATGAATAAATTAAAAATCTTTCACAAATATTACTTTAGTAGATCTTATAGTTTATCATTTCTCATTTAATTGTAATCAATTATTAAAGTCCACGATTTTTAAGCAATTTTAATGAATTATATGAAGAGCCTTTGAAAAAAAAAAGTTTTCAAAGAAAGTTTTGTTAACATTCATGAGTTACAAAAAAATGTGTTTTTAATATGAATCTAATAGATGAAAATAAAATAAAATTATTGGTATATTTTAACAAAAATGTTTTTTTCCTAATTTAAATTTGAGTAAATTACAGCAACACATCTTGATTTTTAGTTAAATTATACATGTATCTCTATTTTTGAACTATTATTTTTTCACTCCTTAAGAGTGTTACTATAGGATTTAAGATGAATTACAGTGTAATATTTTCAAATACACAGAGAATATTAGTGTGATATTTTTTAAATTTATAGGGATGTTAGCATAGAAAAAAAATAGAACTAGGTATAATTTAATAAAAAATGGGAAAGTATTTTTGGAAATTTGCTATTCAAATTTCTAACCGATAATACCTAAAAAATGCACTAACTAATTTAACTCTTGAATTGCACTTATAACCAGTATGAAAGGAGCAGGATTAGTGACAACAAAAGTTCAATAACAAAATAAAAACTCCTCATATGCAATAGAACATGATTGAGGAGAACGACCATGAAAATTAGTATGGATTTTCATATAATTGATTGTGAGTCTGAATATGCTTTTCAAGGTGTTTTAATTAGTGTTCTTATTAGAATAATAAGTCTTGAGCAAGTAGTTTCTTTTCGGTAGATAAGAGCATGTAGGTTGTAGAGACTCTGACGTCAAAATTAGTGAGTGTGTAAGGTATAAATTATATGGTGAAAAGTTACCTAAGCTTTGCTATGATGTTTGTATATATAAGAGTCATTGAAGATAAATGATGTGGGTTATTGGAGATAAATAATATAATCTTGGGGTTTGGGTATATCTTTTGGATGGTCGCTATATGAGGTGTGTGAGATTTGGAGTGTTATTTGGATGAGGTGGTTAGGGTGTGTGACCCTCTTTGAACTGATGTATATTGGGTCGAAGAGGTACATAAGTCTCATGAGTTCTTAAGTTAGCTTGAGTAAGTAGCTCAAATGAGTTAATGAGCTGAAGAGGTTGTGAGATGTTAACTGGGGCAATGTATGTTGGGTTGAGCTATGGAGGAGGTGCATAAGTTCCCCGAGCTAGCAACTCGTTTTGAGTGAATAACGCTGATGGGTTGATGAGTTCAATAAGTCATTAGATGTTTTTGATCCACAATGAGCGAGAAGCTCATGGAGCTAGATTTTTAAGGTGATTAGTTATATCTTCTAGGTAGTGGTTATCTCTTTCAAACATATGAAATGTGTATATTTGGAGGATGTTAGATATATTTGATATCTTAAAAGGTGGTTAGGATGCTTTATCATTTGGAATCTTTGTATTGGGTTAAGGTGTTTGGGAGTCAAATAAGTACATAAGGGATTCTCTTGCTAGTGGGGGAGGGAGGATTCCTTTTTGGATTCTCTTGCTAATGGGGGGTTAGTTGACACGGAGGTTAGGGTTATTAGTGAATCACAAGGATAGTACCTTTTTTATTTCTTAGTTAGGCCTTCAACTACAAGTAGTTTTTTATTAGTTGAAAATTTTGTTTCACAGTTTTATATACTAGTTCTTTTTAATAGTTTATAGTGTTTATTTTAAGTTGGTATCTTCTAATTTTTAACTTTTTATATTTACTTTTCTTGTGAACATTCACCATATTTTATTTTTATGCCATTTACATTTCCAAACTAGGTGATAGCTGGTAGGCTAAAAAATGTTAATCTTGAATTATTGAATTATAAATATTTGATAAAATTTTTTCTTGAAATAACTAAAAATGTAAAATAATAAAAATAAAAATATAATAAATTTTTAACTTATATAAAAATATTAAAATTTTAACATTTTTAAGAAAAATAAATATAATTAAAAGGCTAAAAGAAGTAAACCAATTTTAAAAAATGCTATGGTAACATTTCAAAAATATAAAAAAATTACTAAAAAAATTATCTATCAAACTGTCGAACAAAAATACTAAAAATTAACCGAAATACCTTAACAAACATATTCATAACCTATAATAACATGAATCAATGAAATAAAGACTTATGTAATGTATGTAATCACAGAGGAAGAGAAAACAAAACTAAAGTTGCTGAGCTCATTTGACTAAATAAGTCTTTCTTTTTTTCTGATTTTTTTTGGTTTGTCACTTCATCCACGTTATACCATGGAATTCATCACTTCCTTAACAAGGTAACTAAAGTTAGGTAATCCCACGCAACTGGATTAAATATCAAATTGTTTAATTCTTAAAAGATGTTAAAGATAGTCTTAGAAAAGTTACTGATATTTTTTAATATTATTCACTAGTCTCTAGAACATTTTAGATAATACTAGTTTTTAAAAAAATTATTTAAAATATTTTAAAAGATTAATTTGTCGAAAATTTTCATTAAGAAATATAAAAGTTAATGTCTCTAAAATTAAAGATTCAAAATGCTATATAATGGCAGAAAGTTCAAGAGTTTGAACTCTTAGAATTGAATGTTTAAGTTGACTTTGTTGATGGTGGAAGAATTCACGAGTCATCAAAACACTACGTGCACTTCACGTTGGAAAAATTCAATCCTTGAGAAATCTTCCTCTATATGGATTATAGAATGGCATGGAATTGTATAATAAAATATTGTTGGTGTAATTAATTAAGTAATTTTGGTTAAGAATTTAACACTTGTACAATATTAATATAAAAAAGTTTTATATCATTAATTAATCATAATTCTTTGAATACATAATTCTTAAAATATTAATAAATAAAGTTCATTAATAAATTTACTATTTATAAAAGGTTGTGACTAATTTAAACTCTTTAAATTTACATTATATAAAAGTATAAGTTAGATAAACGCTCACGGAATTAGCCATCTATATTGGAATATAAGCACACAGATTTGAATCGTCCTCTTGCTCCAAACAACATTATTAATCAAGCTTAAAAAAATTGAGCCTGAATCCCAACTTACTTAACTTAAAATTAAAAACTCTAACATATTAATAGGACTATTTGAAACTTATGCAAACATCCAATGACTTTTCTTGAAATTGTTAGCTCCTTTTAGTTTTATTTGATTATAAGTTTCATGGCAAAACTTATATTCTGTACCAAAAATGGAAATACTGATTCAAATAAGTTTTATAATTTATTTCAGGAAATTTTACAACCAAACTTATATATAAATATAAACTCCTGGCTGATGAGAGCTTATGCAATAAATATTTAGTTATGTTGGTGATAGCATATACCTGATATAATTTTGTTTCAACACAAGGATCTGGTTTTGTTTTGCAACCAATTTGATGTCGACAATTACCATATCACAAAAAACTGATACTCCCCATATGAAACCTTCACATAATTTCATTTATTTTCAGAAAACCAACTTAACTAAATCAAAAGCAATACAAGATTCACTGGTATAAAAAAGTTAACCTCATCCAGAGGGATGAAATACTTATATTTCAATACCAACATGGTGTTAATCCAATGGCCCTTATCAAGATTGATCTAAAACTTGATATAAACTGACCATCCTATTTTTCTGTGCTTGATCTCAAAAGAGGCTTCAATTTGAATATTTTATACTAACAAAAATCAATAAATTATTAAAAAAAATTGGAATTTGAATTTTTTACTGATAAACTAATATTTGTTGATAAAAAATATTAGACTAATTAAGATAATAATAACAGGCATGACCTGCAACTAGAGAATAATATGTGATTAATAACTTGATTAATTAATTTCAAAAACAAATAACAGTGCAAAAATAATTGTTGTGGGGATTTGCGTCTCTGAAACAATCGGTCATAATAAAAATGACTTGTATCAGAGACAAAGATACCCGCAACAGTTTTGTTTGTCTTGACTAAGAACAAAAGGAGGAAGTTTAGGACATAGGTTGCGGCTCAAGGAGGAATGCAAACCCTATCTTGCAATTTGAGAGTTGTGAGAGGATGGTTATATAGCACCATTGAACATACCAATGTTTTGCTTCTACAGCTTAGAAGCATGCCACTTGTATTTTGCCAATTAATGTTTTTTTTTTTTTGAAAAGCAAATATTTATTTGGAAGAGAAACCAAGAGTTTCTTGAAAATACAAGGATGCAGACACCATACTACTTGATGTCCAATTAGAACGCGGTAATTAACCTTTCACCGCCTAAAACATATTTAATAAGCACTCTCTCGGATTAGCATACCAGTCCGAGAATGCGCACCCCCTATTAAACCCAAAAGAGTATGACAGCCATTTCCAGGAGGTGATCTTAATAGTCATCATAATGTCTACTGACTCCGCCTGAATTCTATCAAAGACAATCTGGTTCCTAGTCATCCAGATTCCCCAACAAGCAGCTAGCCAGAAAACATACCTGCACTTCTTTTTCCTCTTTCCAACCACCCATGCTGATGATGATGAAAACAATTGATGCAGATCCCCCGGGATAGGTCCGTGGATTCCCAGCCAGCTCATTATATTACTCCACACTGATTGAGCTTTGACACACGTTAAGAACAGATGAGTCCTGCTTTCCATATTGCTTCTGCAGAGTACACAGAGAACCCCTTCTTCTGGAATCTCAACGCCTCTCTTCAGCAAGTTATCAATGGTGGGAAGCCTATCTATCAATAATCTCCAAGAGAATGCAATTACCTTTGATGGGAGTCTGTCTTTCCACATGCGTCTCCATTGATTGGGTTCCACCTCGGAGAAAATCATTGAGTTCTGATGCAAGCTCAGTACTGCATAAGCCTCGGCTACTGAGAACCCTCCATCCCTACTAGTCATCCAGGTCCATCTATCTAACCTGTCGACCGCAATTACTACTGGCTGTAGTGTAGTAAGTAATTGACTGAGCTGGTCTTCCTCCCAAACAAATAAAACCCGCTTCCATACCTAACACCACCCGTCGGCTGGTAGCTTTTTCTGGTTAATACTGGTGCCTTTATCAGCCGCTAACCCATAAAGCCTGGGGAACTTTAAACTGAGAGGACCGTCACCAATCCAATTATGTTCCCAAAATAACGTATCGTTTCCGTTCCCCACTTTTCTCCTGACGTTATCCACAAACCAGTCTGGCTTCTCTGCTTTAGGCCCATCAATGTCCCATAAGTCCCGCCACCACTGCGAAGCTGAGGCTAAATTGTGTTGCCTTTGATTAGAGTTGTATGTGGATCCATATTTAGTCTCCAACAAGCTGACCCATATTGCATTTGGCTCTGTTAATAGCCTCCACCTCCACTTTGCTAACAGACTCAGATTAAAGTTCCACAGGCACTTCACTCCCAGACCCCCTTCTTCCTTGGGACGACACACCTGATTCCAGCTAACCCACGCAATTTTGTTCTCCTGGCTAGTCCCACCCCACAGAAAGGACCGTTGTAGACCAGTGATGACTTTTAGGACTTTCTTAGGCACCTTGTAAAAGGAGAATAGGTATAACGGAAGACTTGACAGTACTGAATTTATCATCACTAACCTTCCTGCGAACGACATTTGTTTCGCCCTCCACGATGCCAATTTCCTCTGAAATTGTTGAATGATTGGTTCCCACATTTGTACCCTCCTTGGATTCGCTCCCACCGGAACCCCCAAAAACTTAAATGGCGGTGAAGAGGTTGAACAATTCAAAAGATTTTTTGCTGCTGATGTAAATGAGGCTCCAACATTTAAGCCAAAAAATTGACTCTTGCTGAAGTTCACCTTTAGCCCCGATGACAGCTCAAACCCCCGGAGTATGGCCTTCAAATACCACACTGATTTCAGATCAGCTTCCCTCATCATCAAGACATCATCTGCGTATTGCATGATAGAGAACTTTGCCGCTGCCCCAATATTGAGCTCTTTAAACACCCCTTTCCCTACCGCTGACCTGAACAAACCAGCTAGACCTTCAGCAACCAAAAGGAACAAGAAAGGGGATAGTGGATCTCCCTGCTTCAATCCTCTCCCCGGCTTGAACTCCTCTGTCGGGCTTCCATTAACTAGAATTGAAACCTGGTTATTCCTCACGATACTGAACATCCACTTTCTCCATGTGCACCCAAACCCCATCCTTGCCATATAATCTAAAAAATCCCAATTTACCGAGTCGAACGCCTTCTGGAAATCCACCTTAAACAGAAAACATGGTTTCTTTTTCCGTTTTGCCCAATCCACAATTTCATTTGCTACCAATACTCCATCCAGGATTGATCTGCCTTGCAAAAAAGCTGACTGACACTTTGAGATTAAGTGCCCCATGACTTTCTTCATTCTCAATGCCAGTAATTTAGATATAATCTTGTGAATACTTGAAATTAAGGAGATTGGCCTATACTGTTCTAACCTGACCGGCTTTGCCACCTTGGGGATAAGCGTAAGAAATGACGATGACGCTGCTCTTGGGAGAGCGCCTGACTGATGAAATTCTTGAACTGCCTTTACCACGTCTTCCCCTATTATATCCCAACATGATTGATAGAAATGAAAGCTAAAACCATCGGGACCCGGACTTTTACCACCCTCACAAGCCCAAACTGCCTCCTTTATCTCCTCCGCTGAAAAAGGCTCCTCTAGGCTCTGCCTCTGATGATCATTCAACTGATTAAAAGACACCCCGTCCAAGTTTGTTCTCGGCTGTCTATCCTCATTGAAGAGCCTTGAGAAATGGTTGAACACGTGTTGCCGAATATCCTGAACTCCCTCCAACCACCCCTCATCGGATGTAAGTGACAGCAAGGAGTTAGCATAACATCTCTCCTTAAAACATCTGTGGAAGTAGCTTGTATTCCTGTCCCCCTGACGAGCCCATTTTACCCGAGATTTCTGAAAAATGGACTGTTCCATACGCCTTGCCTTTCCCCAATACTCCGATAAGATTTCTTGTCTCTGGCTGTCACTCCCAGTGACTCCTAGGCCTAGGTGGATATCCACAGTCTCCAATTCCAGAACTTTCTCAGCCAAGAACTTCTCGTCTTTACTCCCGTCGCCTTGTTTCCACGTCTTAATCGTCTTCTTCAAACCTTGCAGCTTGCACGCTAGCTGGTACAGCCGCCAACCTTGCCCATGGTGATCTGCCCAGAAGTTTTTCACTAGGTCCCTAAATCCGGGCTCCTGTAACCAGTGATCAAAGAACTTAAACGGTTTAGGACCCCAATTCTGAGACTTCACTTCTGTGATTATCCAACTGTGATCAGAGAACTCTCTAGAGCCCACTCTTTGTGCTATGATTCCCCACTCCTCCATCAGATCCGTGGAAAATAGAAACCGGTCCAACCTACTCGATGACTCTCCATTCGGACTAATCCACGTTGGTCCTTTTCTGATGACTGGGATGTCGAGGAGCCCCATAGAATGAACAAAGAATTTGAAATCAGACATCTCAATGACTGAATGATAGTTTGATCTCCCTGTAAACTCGCTCCTGTCCAACACAGCGTTAAAATCTCCACCCAACGCCCACTTGACCTCCGGAAAGCCTCTCTTTGTCATCATTAGATCATCCCATACCTTTCTCTTGCCTTGAAGCGTGCATGGTGCATATACATTAACCACACAAATTGTTGCGGGGGAGTTCTTTCCTCTGAAGCCGATCCCCAGAAAACCTTGCCCTTGTATATCCCAGACGACTTCGAGCAATTGTTTCTTCCAGATTGTCAGGCAACCTCCGCTAAGTCCTGTAGATGGTAAACTTTTCCACTCGCACCCCGTCGACCCCCAAACCTCCTGCACCTCCCACTCCTTTAACTCCCTGCATTTTGTCTCCTGAAGTAGACAAATATCAATGTCATTATTTTTTAGCAGTCTCCTTATTCTTCTTCGCTTAATCTGATCCCGGAATCCCCTCACATTTAAAGACAGAATCTTCATTTAATTATACTGATTACTCCTCGTCTCCCTTCTTTCGTGCTCCTGTTTGTCCCTCCTTTCCATATTTCGTAGTTCCTGAATATATACTATGTCTGGTTGTTGGCCCGATATTCCGATTCCCGTCATCGCCCTCCACATTTTCTCCTCTGCATCCTCCATAATTCGTTCACCTGGCTTTGGCTCATTTGGTTGCGTTGGGCTCGTTACTTCCCCCTCCTCCGTACTATTCCTCTTTAGTTGTTTCCATATTGATACCATT
This sequence comes from Psophocarpus tetragonolobus, assembly GCA_037954015.1. Lineage (NCBI taxonomy): Eukaryota > Viridiplantae > Streptophyta > Magnoliopsida > Fabales > Fabaceae > Psophocarpus > Psophocarpus tetragonolobus. The sequence continues at coordinate 77,015,514 of CM075688.1, read as the reverse complement.
CTCCTTTGCCCCTCCCCTCCTCCGGACACCTCTTCTCCACCTACTAAAACCCATTTCTTGTAATCATATGGTAGTGTAGAAATAGAGTCATTTTTCTGATAAGCATTATTCACCGTGGTTGCCTCCTTATGTTTGTTACGAAATTCTATTCCGGAAACTTTCCTGCGGTGTCCAGTAGTGAAAATGGTGACTGCATTCGAAATTTCAGGCGCACTATTCCTGGCCCCGGCCCAATCGGGGCTCCCGCGAATGAAGCTCGGCCCGGAGGAGAGCGCGCGTTGGGCCTCCGCGCGGTCAAGCCCGTCTTCCACGGCCTGCGCGACTCCCGAGGCTGCCAGCTGCGGCTGCTGCGCCTACGCGACTCCCGAGGCTGCCGGCTGCGCCTGCTGTGCCTGCGCGACTCCCGAGGCTGCCAGTTGCGCCTGCGCGACTCCCGAGCCTGCCGGCTGCGCCTGCTGCGCCTGAGTGACGAGACGCGTGTCTCGGTCAACAGACAGCGCGTGTCCCGAGGCGCCGCGTGCCTGCTGCACGGGAATCTCGAGACGTGTGTCTCGATTTCCGGGGCCGTACCCTCTTGATGTTGCCATGCGTCCCGCTGCACTGTTGGAGGTGACGTGCTGTCAGGCCTCGTGCTCCACGCCATCAGCACCTGTTTCCCACGCCTCATCCGCTTAACCTCTTCATCTTCCCCATTTTCCTCCCATGATACACTTTCAGCATCCGCTTTCTCTGAGCCACTTTTCTCTTTCACCATTTTTGCACAATTTCTGACCCTGCCATCCTTCCCGGTTGCCTGCGCCTTTCCCCCTTCGGTCGATTCCCATTGGCGGGAGAGATGGGATGTTGTCCCTTTCACTGTTAGCTCCCCGGTCCGGCTCTCCTGAACGTCCCTGTCAGATTCTTCCGTTATAGCAGCGACCACCGGACATGCATGCCTCCCCATTTCCGGCGAGGTCCGTCCTCGTGAGATGGGCCGATTGGTTTCGTTGTCCTCCTGAACTCGGCCGGCCCCGGTATCCCTGCCTCCATATACTCCATCCCGGAAGTGTGCCTCCTCCCTGTCCTTCCATGTTCCATTTTCGAACATCTCGAGCCTCAGCTCGGTCAACCTTTTCTCCACCTCTTCCGACTCATCTAACTCCGTCCCCGGACAGGAACTCATTTCAGACCCATAGGTAGAGTTGTCACTGCTGTGTTTCATTTTGTTCCCCTGCTCCACCTCCGTCACCCGAATATCGAACTCCCTCCCGTCTATAGTCACCCTTACAGTCGCGTCAAGCCTCCTCATGTCCTTCCTAGACACCACCAACTGCGCTACATCATAGCGTTGTTCTTTTAGAGTATTTTCTTCGACACTCAACAACTCTCCGAAAGGGGCGATTAGAGTAGCGAAAAAATTTACTTCCCATACATGTAAGGGTACCCCATAACAGTTCACCTTGACCCTCCTATCTGTGTCTACCAAACCGGGTTCCCACTCCTGAATCCCTGTAAACCATTGGTCGAACCACAGCTTCTTCCTTACCGTAATCTCTTGTAGTGTCTCATCCCCTTCTACTTCCAACAGAACCTTGTTTGCCCCCATGGGGATGCTGCTCACGTTGTAGATACAATGAGTCAGTAAGAAAAGCTTTGTCTTAAAAGCCATCCCTCTCTTTCGGACTTCTCCCACGTACGCCTTCCGGAGCCGACTCACATTTTCCGCATGTGCCGTATAGACCAGTTTCGGTGGCGCTTCCTCCTTCCTTTCTACTGCTCTTCTGACTTCTGTAGTCCTCACACCCTCTTGATCACATACGGCAGCTGCGTATGATTTTTTGTTGCCGTTATGGCTCCCGTATTGCCCCGTTTGCCGGACCCCTGTATGATGTGTATAATGGTCTGGGTTGTCCCTCCCCGTGTTCCTCTGTCTATAATTCTGCTCCATTCGTGAATCGAAACGTGGTAGATTTACCCATAGCTTTTCCGATCCAATAAAGATATTGTCCAACTTAATCACCAGCATTTTCTCATCGACGACATCCCTAAACCGAGCAAACCCGAACCTTTGTCCCGTCTTGTTCCGCTTGTTCGGAATGACCACCTCCTGGACGTTGGCGAACCTACCGAATATCTCCCATATATCTTTTGCCATGTAATCCTCTGGAAAATGTGTGAAAAAAACTGAAGTTGTGCGTCTGTTTGCTTTCCCTTCATTCGTTAAAAATTCCTTTCTTCTGTTTACATTTTTTCTTCTCATCACCTCCGTCCACCTCTCCTCACCTCTGACAATCTGTTCCGGTGCCATTATTCTTCACTCTCTTGCCAATTAATGTGTTCAGGTTTTCCTGTAATAGTAATAAAGAATGAGTTTTTGTAACTGCTTGTGACAACTTGTTCTCATGGAGTAATAAGATTTAGTTCTTATCACGGGTGGACTCAACTTAGATGTGTTTGTATTGACGTTTTATCACGTTGAACGTGAAAGTTACAAAATTGAGAGTAAGTTTGTTTGACGTGTTGATCTTAACATTTATTTCAAATATATTTAGTTTTGTGTTGAAAAAGAATTCATATTGATTTTGGAATTTATTACATATTAAAACAATTTATAGTAATTTTTGTTTTGTATCATAAATTTTACATTAGATTTTAATCTTAACTTTTTTAAAAACATAAATTTGGTTTTATGTTTGGGATTTAATTTTAGATTCAATTGATTTTAGATAAATTTTGACAAATTTAATTTTAAGTTGGAGAAAAATTCAAAATTGATTCTAAATTCAAAGTTTGATTTCACTTAATGTCCTATAAAAAATAAACTATATTATCTCAAAATTAATTTTAATTCTAATATATTAATCAATTTCATTCCAAATAAATTTTGTGCCTTAGTGGACGCTGATAACATAAGCTATGATTAGTTGCTTACTGTAATGGAAAGCAAGCTTGTCTTGGAAAGTGTATAATAGAAATTCCACATTCTCAAACACTTAAAATGTTTTAAAGCTTTTTTTTTTTTTTTTGTGTGTGAAGGGTATGGCAAAAATGTCCAACTACATAAACTTCTTTGAAAATCATGAGACATTACCGGACAATGACAATTATTATGAAATACATTAGAAAGAGATTTTGAAATAAAATTATAAATAGTAATATCCTGATAAGAGAATAATCCTAATTTTGCAAATTCATCTACCAATAAACTCATTTCCGAGGCACATATGTGAAACTGCAACTAAGGGTTTTGCCACTAAAGTATGGTTTACAATGGGAAAGTAAGGATGATTAATAGAACAACCCGAATCTAAAAGTTTCACCACATTAAGGTAATTAGTCTCAATAATCAGGTTATGGAATATCATAAGCTACTGTTAAGGATTGAGAGATTACCATCAGTTTTGCTTTATCCATTTCACAAAAGAAGATCCTACAGGAGAAGTCAAGCCTAAAAATATTTCTGGAATCCTGCACTACACTTCCCACATTTGCAAGATGGTTAGTTATATATTTCTTCCTTACTTTAATGAAATCTTAAGGTAAGAGGGTTAATTATATATTTTTTCTGTTAAATTCAAATATAAAAAAAATCATGAGGTTTGAACTAAAACATAATAATTTTTATTTTTATTTTATTTAATAATATTATTTTTAAATTACTCTTCAAATTATTGAAGTTCTATTTTTAATGAACTTCTTTCATTTTTATATCGTTTTTAATAAAAGAATATTTAAAAAGTGTTATTTATCAAGTGTGAATAAAATAATCAATAGCCCAAATTTGTAAAATTCTCTAGACGTCGATTAGAAATTTAAAATTACACATGCAAGACATTATGCATTTTTTATTTATTTTAAAACTATGTTCTATAAAATTAACTAAAAAGTTAAATAAAATTGAAGAATTCGTAGAAAAGTTAATTAACTTATTTGAATCTAGTAAAATTATATGTTAAAGTAGTGGAAAATATAAAATAATAAAAATAGATTTTTTTACAGGAATAATAAAAATATATAAATTATAAATTCTTAATTTATATAAAAAATATTAAAAATACACTTAATAAAATTCAAGGAATAAACATAAAAATTAAAAATTAATTTTTTAAATAACGAAAATTGAAGTAGTGTTTTAAAAAATTTACTAAAAAGGTTTATTTAGTAAACAGTTAAAAAAATAGAAGTAGTGTTGTATTTCGAAAACTAGAGGAACTGTAAGCCTTATTTACAAATGTGAGGTGGATGCAATTTTTTCATTATATTGTTTTACATTTATTTTTACTATTTATAAAAAATAAAAATGATTTATTTATTACTTATAGTTGCGTTAACTCATTTTTTTTATTTTTATAGATAAAATAATTTATTTTAATTACTTCATATAGGTATAATTTTAAATTTCATTTAAATCTCATAAAAGATATAATTTTAATTCTTTTAACTCTATTAATCATGGTAAAGGAGAGGGTCTATCTCATTTAATTTGTTGTTGTAAACCAACCTTCACACTGTATTCAATACTTATTGGAAAACTCAGTAAAAAAAAATATTTATTAATCATTGTTAGAAAATAAGAAGTAAAGTTAATATATTTATAATAGAACTTTTTGATGTACAAATTTTATTATTATTTTATTCTTTTAAATATTTTATGTCTCGTAAATATAACTTTTCACATGTTAGTATATGTATATTTTTAAAACTTCTATCTTACTACAAATAAATCTTTTTCCTTAAACATCATTAATATATATACCTTTCATAATAAATATTTTTAATAAACATGCAAATACACATATGCGACAATATTTTGAGTTCTATTTAAACTTTCTCATCTTTCTATTTTTTTAAATTCATTGTAAATTTAACATTTGAGATGATCACTTAACATGTTTCTATCATATTATAATAAATAAAAATATAAAAATTAAAAATATATTCTAAAATATATTAAACTAAAATTATTATACGTAAAATAACTCAGTCAATAATTTATATTTTATAATGGTATTATGAAATGTATTAAATTAAAACTTTAAAATTGTTATAACATATTAAAATAGAAATGCGATAGTTTATTTAAATTAAGAATATTCTAAAATTAAAATTAATATTTATTATGAAATTAATTAAAATTAACTAGTTTAACTTTTTTTTTTCTTCGTAATAATTTTTCTTCTCAAAACCAATCACAACTGAGGAAGAAAAAAGAAAATATGTGGAAAGAAAAACTATGGGCAGAGAGAAGTTGGGGAAAGATGGCATTTTGGTTGAAGTAAAACGGGTTTTTGTCTTGAATATGGATTATTTTGGGTGGTGGATCGGCACTGACCAATTCCAGTAAAAACATGTCTTCGAATTTACGACAATTATTATCCGAAAAGTTGAGGGTAGTTATAAAGAACAAGAACATGGTTTTCTCTTCATTTCGTAGATACTTCAGTATGAGGCACAAATGCTCCAAGGTTCAGGCTTTGTATGACCACTGCAAAACCAACTTATCGCCCTCTGGAGCACCCCCTCCTTCATCTCAAGCTCTGCAGAAGCTTTCTTCAATTCTGGGTATGTCTCCTTTGTTGTTCTCAAGTTCAAGTTTGCAGCTTTATCCCCTTTTAAGCAAAAAAGTGATTTTGTTTTTTTGTTTTAGCTTGGTGAGTGTGTTGTTGGTACAGTTGGGCTTTTGGGGTGTTGCAAGTTTTGGGGTGAGTTTGGTATTTTACGGTTAAATTGAAGCGTTATAGTGGGTTGGTTTGGATTTTTTAGATGGTGTTTTACGTTATAATGCATGAAAGTTCTATGATTGGTTTGGTTCTAAAGAATGATAATATACTCCAATTAATCTGTGGGGGAAAAAAACTATTAGGAAAAATGCATGAAGTGTGCTCAATATCACTTTAAAACTGTGTACATGGACTTGTAATGTGGGTAATTTTTTATTATTATAATTACTAATTTATATAGTTAATCTTACTTCTTGGACAGGTATAACATGACTTGTTGAATAAAAAAGTAGCTTTGGCCATTTTTATTTTTTGGGGTTCTTTGACTGCGTATGCATTCTCTTGTACAATGACTGCAAAACTGCAATTGGCTTCTTTAGCCATTTTTATTTTGGCCTGTTTCTGGATTCTGATTTTGAGCAATGATTCAATGAATAGACTATAGTGAATATGATAATGGAATTTTGAGCAATGTTTCAATGAATAGACTATTAGCTCTATTTTCTTTGTGCTAACTGTTCTGTTTCTGCGGCATTTTATAAATCAGCGATTTCATATCAAAATACAGATTGTTTTTCACGTTGAACTTTGAAATGTAGATTCCACATTGCATTTGATAATGGAATCTTGATTTTTATTAATTATTCATGACCTGACAGACACTATTCAACCTGATGATGTTGGCCTTAAAGAAGAAACTGCAGATGATGACCGAGGGCATGGATTTTTTAGTACTAATGTACTTAATAGAGTAGCTCGGTGGGCTCAACCAATAACATATGTGGACATTCATGAATGTGATAGTTTTACGGTGAGCTTTTCAATTTTAATATGCACACAATAAGACCATGTTTATATTTGTTTTCTTGTTTCTGCAAAGTGTGGCTAAAAGTGCAATGCAGAAAACCAAATAGAAAACATTGACTCCATAACCCGTGGCTATTTGAACATTTGGTTGTCATTTTTACAATAACTAGACCTATGTCAGATTCAGCTTGTATGCTGAATGATCGAACTAAGAGAGTTAAGATGTTTTTGGTTTTATTTTATCCATTTGCAAGCTGTATATGAGCATCTCAGCTAATTTCAACGCCAGCATGGTAGCAATATGGTAAAACATCTGTTACTTGCTCTTTCTTCTCTTCTCTAGCACTATGATAGTCAACATTTTTGTTATTGTATGTATGCTGCATTAGTAGACTGCTTCTGCACTGCTGCAAGCTTCATGTCCATGCCTGTGTTTTTTCTTTTATTTTTCATTATCCTTGTCTTCTGAGTAATTGATGTAAGGTATTTATAACACAATTCATTAATTTAAATATAGCCCAACTGTTCATTGTATTCTTGCTATTTAGGTTGATCATGATGTTTACATATTGGTGATTTTCTTGCAATTCCAACCTGTATGAAATGAGATTTACATTTAAAGTAAGCAATGTCTATTGGTGCAGATGTGTATATTTTGCTTCCCAACTTCTTCGGTTATTCCACTCCATGACCATCCTGGGATGACTGTATTTAGCAAACTACTCTATGGTTCTTTGCATGTGAAAGCTTATGACTGGGTTGAGCCTCCGTGTATAATAGAAAACAAAGGACCAGGAAATGCTCAAGGTCTAACTACTAACTAGTATACTATATTGTATCTTATGAATTGACTTTCTTATTTCTTTTCTTCTTCTTCTTTTTATTTTTTAATTTTTATATCTGCTTTTATTTTTCCGACAAGGTGAGATTGCGATTGTTAATTTGTCATTTGTACATTGAAGACCTTGTCCCACCATATTGCACAGTGCATATTATCCTCCTTACTCCTTAGGAACCCTATTTTTTACCAAAATGCTTTGAATTATATACTCTATATCTTCCTCAATTTAATAAATATAAATTTTGGTTCAAGTGTCTGTATGTTCCCACATGCATCTGGATATTACATTCCTCCTGGCTACATGAGAACATGAGGACACAGACATGGAGATAGGGTCTAAGCTCTTGGACTTGGTTGCTGGATGATTGGGCAATATTTTGTATCAAATGTTCATTCTATCTTAGTTCTACTGAAAGATATGTTTTGTTTTTTCTGACCCTTGACTTAAGGGGTTAATTGTTTATTTTGGTTCATCCAATCTAATATCTGATATACTTATAGTACAAAACCCAGTAACTTCCCTTGTTATTTGTTTCATCTCTCTATTATCCCTTAATTTGGTTGGGTTATCAATGGGTGGAAATGCAGACAGTTTGATATGTCTTTTCCCCTTTTTCTACTGATAAAATGGAAAAAAACAATGACAGTTGTTGCAAAGTTGCAGTGCCTGTTATTATATACTAGGAAGTGATTAAAAGCTTCATCAGGGAGATTTCTTACTAGTAATAAATGATTTCATTATCCTATGTTTTGAGTCATGGTGATTTAGTTTGCTAATTCAGTCATTGTGATCTTCAATAGATCTATTTTTGAACCTTAGACAATTTGAAAATCATTCTGCATCCTTATTTTGAAGCTATCTTTCTTTTTAAGCTTTTGAAGCTACTTGTTACCTGAGTTTATTTTTTTGTTTTAATTTTTCTTTGATGCAGTAAGACTAGCAAAGCTAGCAGTTGATAAGGTCTTGAATGCACCGTGTGAGACATCAGTTTTATATCCCAAACATGGTGGAAATGTGCACTGTTTCACAGCAGTAACACCTTGTGCCATGCTAGATGTTCTCACACCTCCTTACCAAGAAGATGAAGGAAGGAAGTGTACTTACTATCATGATTATCCTTATTCTGCATTCTGTAAGTAACTTCTTAGTAATATTGCTTGTTTTCAATACATCATAATATATACCAATGATCAAGGTTTTAATTGCAGATCACATCACTTGATGCAATTGCAACGTTTCAGTTGTGGTGATTTCTGTAACCGCGTAGGCTGCGCTTGCAGATTGCATCATCCACAATTGGCCTGCAATTACAACTTAAAACCTTCACAGTAGCACTATATGTCACTATATCAAAATAAAGCTATGTTTGAATAGACTTCTCTATAAACACTCATTATTAGGGGAAGAAAAAGATTAAGGGCTTGTTTGAATAATTTTCTCTAGAAGCCCAGCTAGAAGAAAAAAATACAAAGACAAAAGTCAAAAAAACTTTCCATAAGTTTTTTTAAATAATGTGGGACTTTTTATAAGCTAATTCTTAAAAAGTCTCGTACTTTTAAAAGAAGTTATATCAAAGAGCTTTTGCATATTAGCTTAAAAAATGTTTCACATCTTATAGAAAAAAAGCTTCTAGAAAAGTATTTTAGACTTTGTATTTTTTTCATCTAAAAGGCATTTTAGAGAAACTTACTCAAAAAGGTCTAAAATGAATTTCAGTTTGTCTCAAGCTAAAATCAACTCATGCACATTAGCTTTTGGTGAAGTTAAATGATAAGATCTATACAAAAGTTAAGTGTACAAATTGATTTTTGTTTATGGGAAAGATTCAATTTATTGTACTTTCTTATTTTCTTCTGTAAATAGAGAAGTTTGAGGTTTGATAAATTGAATTGTATTACAAATCTTATTAGTTCTAAAAGTACGTTGATGCTCAAGAAGAAGTTAGAATAGGGAGGAAGTGGTCCAATATGATAGATATATCAATGAATGATTTTTCTTGATGCTATGGCTATGCAGCAGCTGGAAATGCACCTATAAGGGATGGGGAAGAGGAGGAATATGCTTGGCTCGCTGAGTTAGAATCACCTAATGATCTTTATATGCGTCAGGGAGTATATGCTGGCCCAGCTATTCAGCCTTAGCTTTGCTTGCTTGGATTTAAAAGCAATTGCATATTTCCAGATCTGAAGGAAGGGTGGATGATATTAATGCTTGAAATCATACATATGCCATGTTGCACCTGGAAGCTAGTGTGAAGAGGATCTAAAATATGGATGTCTTGTTCTCGTTGAGTGGTTAACTCATGCCCCCTTTTTCTGGATCCATATTTTAAGCAAAGATTTTGATACATAAATCTGCAGTTTCTCATTACCCTGAAGTTACAAATCTTTTCTATAGTTACTATGGGCCATTGTGTTTCATACCATGCTCCCTCATTACAAGTTGTAGATCTTCTTTCCTTGCATATTTTTTTCTTGATATGTTGAAATCGAAGATAGTCTTAGGGGGCTTAGAAAATGTTTAGAAAGATAGACCCCCTTAACTCTTTTCTCGCATATTTTATAAGCATATTTATTTTGTAATGATCCTCATAATATGGTGTTTGCAAAACCGATTAACTTCTATTTTTCTAGTCCTTTAAATTGTGGCATGACCGTTCGAGCTATTGGAATGGATGTCTTGATTTGTAATTCTGTTTTGTGTTCCTTTTCATCAACTTTCGGGTAAACTTTTCTGCATACGGTGTATTTTCTTTTCATGAATGAAAGAAATGGCCTAAAAAGAAGGAGCAAAAATAAAAATGGGGGAAGCGATGTAGCAAAGATTTAACGATCTATTAATTGACTTTTACAAAAAAGCCAAATGATAATCCTTTATAGGACCTTTGAGGAATGTCTGAATGAGACAAAAACTGGGGAGGAAAAGTGAAAGAGAGAAAAAGGAAAACAAAAGATGAGGAAAAGTGAAGGGGAGGGTAGAGCGGGAGAGGAGGCTTGGAGTGTGATTCAGAGGTAGGATTCCAAAGATCGGGGCGGGCGGAAGAGGATCGCATGCTCAAGTTTGGACGATGGATTCCAAGGAAGCAATCACTTCTTTTTTTTTCACTCACTTTCCAACAGATTTCAATTAGGAAGTGTTTAAAAGATATGGGCAGATCAAGGAAGTGGTTATACCTAACAAGACTGATAAAAGAGGCCAAAGATTTGATTTTGTGCCATACCTAAGGGGTGGATGATGAAAGGATGATGACCCTTAAGTTAGATCAAAGTTATATAGGAGATTGTAAGATCTACATGAACAAGCCAAGGTTCAAAAAGGCTCTTAGTGGTGGCGTGGGTAGGAATTTCAGTGGAGAAAGTGATATAAAAATGAATGAAGCCGGTGGGTTCAAAACTCAAAGGAAAAGTATGGAACCTGTCTGAGTCAACAAACCAACATCATACGCCAATGCAGTAAAAAATCCATCTTGTTTGGTTAGCAATAAGCCGACCCTTGGAGGGAGGGGTCACAAATCTCCTGCTTATAGTTTCTCTTTCAAACCAAATGCAGAACAAGTGGCTAAACTCTCAAGAGCTTACATTGAGAAGGTTGTTAAAAAAGGAAGCACTTATATTACTCAGTTGCACCAGGAAGGAGTATATGGTATAAGGGCTACACCTTTGTGTATGAATTTGGTGTTATTGGAAACAGACGATGCCAACGATTTAAAAGAGTACGTAAGTGAAAGCTTTGAATGGAAGACAGTGGTTCAGTGAAATCATGGGAACCATCGGCAGTTGACCAGGAGAGGTTGGTTTGGATCAAATGTTTTGGTGTTCCTCCTCATGCGTGGGATATTAAGTTGTTTCAGTCGGTAGCTGTGTTCTTTGGGGACTTTGTGCGTTTAGACGAGGTTAGATTTATTCCAGGTAAATATAAATGGCAGTTTGTTTGAGATCAAGGTGGTGGAAGAGGCTTTTTTGGATGAAAAGGAGGAGCTGAGTTCATCAGAGTCGTGTTCCTGCTCAGAAAACAACTTGTGCAATGAAGGAGGTGATGAGGATGATCCAGAGGTTATGGACCAACGGTTAAGGGATGTTGAAAATGTCTTTTTGGATGCTGGTTTAAAAGAGGAAACCTGCAGCTCAAAGGCAAATTCAAGTGTTAAAAGCAGCTTTGTTGCTGCCATGGTCAGGAGCAGTGAGGTAGACATCTCACCTAATATGCCTAGGTTCAATTGGAAATAGGCTTAAAAGGACTCGAACCATTGGTTGAATGCATGGGGGAAGAGGAGATTGAAATTGGAATTGACCCACGTAAAATTAAAGAAACAGAGGTGCAAAACCATATGGCCCATGTGGAAGTGGACAGTGATTTAAAGGTGCCAAATAAAGGAGCCAGTGGCATGACGCATCAATTTGGATCCAAATTACAACAACTAGATGCTGGGCTTTATGATTTGGATTTCCAATCTCTACATTCAAATTCGGAGCAAATTTTGGAGGACGTGCAACCGAAAGAATTACAACTTGGGCATAATGGTATGGGTTCTCATCCTAAACATTTCAATTTGCATAATTTTATGGAGGAGGAAATCTCGAATTGTAATGTAAAAAAGGGTCACCGTCGTCCATGCTTAGAGGTAAAGGATCGAATCAAACAAAAACCTTATAATTACTACCAGTGGGAGTGCATTGGGGTGGGGGAGATAGCCGGAACTGAAAACCTCTTTCGGAAGAAGGTTGGAGAGTGGAAACAGGTGAGACAACATAGTATAGATGGGAGTCAATTCGTGAAGGGAAAGGGGAAGGACCAACTAGTACAGGAGCCATCATGTAGCTCTTCATATCCAAATAAGAGAGTTTTGGTCACACACCCTCAAGTGACCTTGGAGTCTAAAGAGTCAGCCAATAAGGAGGTGTGGTCCGATGCAAATAGGATGTGGGAGACTATGAAAGTGATAGGGGTCGTAGAGCTTGAACAAGATGTCCAATATGTGGAGGAAATTAGCTGGTTGGAAAAGAGAGATAAAGTAGAAAAGGAGGGTAGGGAAAGAAGGAATAACGGTAATGTTTGAATAAAGATTTTTTCGTTAAATGTGAGAGTGTTTTAGGATAGAACTAAACGAAGATGAATCAGGAGATCGTTGCAGTTACATGAAATTGATATATGTTTCTTTCAGGAAACCAAATGCAAGGCTATTGTCGAGTGAAAGGTGAAGGAGGTGTGGGGATCGTCAGAATGTGAGTGGAGATTTTTGTCATCCAATGGACTTAGTAGAGGATTATTGACTATTTGGAGGAAAGGCTTGTTTGAGGTTCAGTGGTATATCCAAGGGGAGCGGTTTATGGGACTGGGATGCAAATTATCTGGAATGAATTCACCTATCTTCCTTCTCAATGTATACTCGCCTTGCTCTTTGACTGGTAAAAGAAAATTGTGGGGAGATTTGTTAATGTCTAAGAAGGGGTTCCTGGAGGTGTTGTGGTGCATGGGAAGTGACTTTAATGCAGTAGTGAATAGATTAGAAGTGGTTGGATCTTCAAATTACCACTCAGGTTCTGAGATGGAAGAGTTTCGACATTTCATTGGTCAAATGGAGGTGGTGGATATCCTGGCATATGGAAAGCAATTCTCATGGATTTCTCATAATGGAGGGACATCTAGCAGGTTAAATAGATTTCTTATCTCGCAATTTTTGTTAGATGAATGGAATATATGTTTTCAATGGGTAAGATCTAGGGAGTTTTTTTATCATTGTTGGATCATGACTAAAGATAATAGTCTAAATTGGGGGGCTAAACCATTCAAATTCTTTGATCACTGGTTAGAGCAACCATCCTTTTTTGAGATGGTGAAAAATTACTCGAGCTCGTACAATGGAATTGGTTGGCATGGTCATCAATTTGTTAACAAGTTAAAAGGTTTGAAAGGGGTAATTAAATAGTGGAACTCGAAGGTGATACATGAGCGAGAGGAGGTGTTGGCGTCAAAGGTAAAAGAGCTGGAGGTCGCTGATCAAAATTTAGTTGAGGGTATTGACTCTTCAAGTGCATCGAGAGCTACTATTTTATTTGAATATTGGGGAAGAGGTAGGATCATTGAAAATACTATCCTTCAAAAATCTAGAGTAAGGTGGGCGATGCAAGGTGACAATAACACTAGGTTTTTTCATAATTCTTTCAAGCAAAAGTGCCTTAAGAATAGTATTTTGGTTGTTCAATCTGATTCTGGATGGGTGGATACAGTAGATGGAGTTAAATCAGCAATGGAGTACCATTTCCAGGAGTTGTTTGCTGAGAAAGGAAATGTCAGACCGACTCTAGATGGGGTAAATTTCACCAAATTCCTCAAGGTGAAAATGTTATCTTTGGAAAAACTTTTTCTAAGGAAGAAATTAAAGCAGTATTATGGGCATGTGAAGGTGGTAGAAGCCCAGGGCCAGATAGGTTCGGAATGAATTTCTATAAGTCATGTTGGGAAATCGTAGGGGAAGAGGTAGTTAAGGTGGTGTAAGATTTCACGGTTCAAGAAAGCTTCCTAGAGGTATCAAGTTTTCCTTTCTAGCCTTGATTCCGAAGGTGAATAGACCTGGAAACTTATCGCAATATAGACCTATCTCTCTCATTTTGAGCATGCAGAAAATAATTTCAAAAATTCTATCGGTGAGACTAAAAAGAGTGTTGGGGGGTGCATATCTGAGTGTTAAACAACCTTTCTATCTGGGAGATCCATTCTTGATGGAGTTCTCGTAACCAACAAAATAATTGTTTGGGCGCATAGGCTTAAAAAATCTTGCTTTTTTTTAAATTGGATTTTGAAAAAGCCTATGACTTAGTCAATTGGCAATTTCTTGATTATATGTTGAGCAGGTTGAGATTTGGAGAATGTGAATATCTTCGATAATTCGGAACGGTAACATAGCTATTTTGGTAAATGGAAGTCCGACTTCAGAATTCCAACCGGAAAAGGGAATTAAGCAAGGCGATCCACTCTCCCTTTTTATTTTTCTGGTGGTGGCGAAAGGCTTGGTCGGGCTGTTCAGATCTGCAATTCAGAAGGTGGCTTACAAAGAGATTAAAGTGGGTCCCCAAGCAAGTTTCTCAGTACTTCAATACACTGATGATGCTATTTTGATGGGTGAGGTAGATTTCCAGTCAATATGGATACTTAAGGTAATCCTAAGAGGCTTTGAGATGACATATGGGTTAATGGTCAACTTCCATAAAAGCCAATTTTATAGTCTAAATGTGGATCCGTTGTTTGCCCACATAGTGGAGTGTCTTCTTAATTGTTCAGTTAACTCTCCGCCTTTTAAATTCTTGGGCGTTCCTGTAGGGGTTAATCCCAGATCGTTTGAAGTGTGGAGACCTCTAGTGAATCACTTTAAGAAGAGGTTATCAGATTGGAAGGGGAAGAACATGTCTTTTGGAGGTCGCCTAGTAATGGTGAATTCTATCCTATCCCGCCTTCCACTGTACTATTTCTCTTTTTATAAGCTCCTAGGAGGGTGGTGGATGTTCTTAAAGGATTGCAACAGAAATTTCTGTGGGGTGGTAGCGTCGATGAAAATAAAATTGTTTGGGTTAGTTGGGAGAAAGTGTGCTAGCCTAAGTGTGATGAGGGAGTTGGGAGTTAAATGTTTGAAAAGCTTTAATCTAAGCCTGCTTGCCAAATGGAGATGGAGATTTTTATCCAATGAAAATCCTTTTTGGGGGCCTTTGCTTCGTAGTAGATATGGTGACTTCTAGAATCTACCTTACCAGATTGCATGTAGATCCAAATGCTCATTGTGGTGGAAAGATATTTGGGCATTAGATGGCATCGCGACTGATTTTCCAGGGTGGTTTGAATAAAATGTGAAGAGGTTTGTAGGGGACGGGCACGACACTTCGTTTTGGAACCACAATTGGTTGGACCGAGAACCTTTGCATTAGCTCTTTCCAAGATTGTATGATTTGTTAATTGATAAGCTGGTATCATTTAGAGATATGCAAAACAATGGGGCAAGTCGACATGGGTGGAAGTGAGTGTGGAAAAGGAGGTTGTTCGTATGGGAGGAGGATTTAGTGGTAGAATTGGAGGGCTCTCTGTAAAACATTGTTTGTGAGCAACAGATAAAGGACCGTTGGATTTGGTTATCGAATACGAATGGCAATTTCTCAGTGGCAGAAACATATAAGTGTTTATGTGATGGATCGACTCAAGTTGGTACAATGCCTAATGATGCTCATTTGTTCAAAAGGCTTTGGAAAGATAATTTGCCATAAAAAGTTTTATTCTTTTCTTGGAGGCTTCTTTTGAATAGGCTACCTACAATTGATAATTTGTTGAAGAAAGGTCTCAATATTCATCCGAATCTACATAGGTGCCCTTTGTGTAAGGAGAAAGATGAGAAAAGTAAGCATAGTTTCCTAACTTGTCCTGTTGCTTAGATGTTGTGGTATAAGGTCCTTTAGTGGATTGGTCTGGAGTTCCCATTACCTGAAGGATTGACCTAGATGTTTCATTTAGCAAGTTATTGGATCGTAGGTAAAAACAAAAGTAGATGTAGGTATGTTCTTTGACATGCTGTGTGTTGGTGCATGTGAATATCTAGAAACTCTATCGTTTTCAACAATAAAACTCTAGAGCCCTTAAATATTATGAGCTCTATTCAAGTAATGTCTTGGAATTGGTTATTGTACAAGTTTGGTTTTAATAGGGGATACGTTTTCTCTGATTGGTGTAGTAATCCCCACTTATGTCTCATGAATATGAAGTAATATCTACAAAGGTTGCAGAGGGATAATGGTCAGTGTTAACCTGGATGATATAGGAACATAGCAGGAGTCATTATGTAATTTTCTTTTTTTTTGCCTTTGTATGTATGGGGTTTTGAAACTAATTAAAAAGACTCCCTAGTTTAAGGAATTAAAAACATAATTAAATCTATCATGGAAAAAGATATCCTGTCATCAACGTTTGTTTACAAGTTTCCTGATCTCATAATTCCTATGCCCTGTGGGTTGGCAAATGACATTAGATATTCCCGATAAAAAAAAGGTCTGAAATTATGAGCCAAGGTCTTATTTAATTTTATTTTGAGATAGTCTATGTTCAAGAGGCATGATTATAACTTGTCTTTTAGGCAGAAAACATTTTCCCTTGTTTTTTGTTTTATGGCAAATTTAAGCATTTCCTTTTCTTTTGATTCATGGTTTAAGCTTGTCCTCATTTGGTGGCAATAAATGCTTTTTTCTTTATTACAAATTAATTTCTTTTCGTTAATCTTTTGGTCATTTAAAGTCCAATACTTAAACTAGTTAGGAAAAAATATTTTTGACAAATAAAATTATCCAAGCTAAACTCAAATAAATAACTTAAATATAGGAAAAAACTTGAGTGACTTAGTTCACTTAGCCCAAACAATGCAATTTATAAATATTTAGAGGCAAATGAAGCACTTTGTACCTCATTGTCAACAAAACGATTGAAATATTTTATAATAGTAGGATAATTATGTTGGTTATACATGTTTTGAGAATAATTCTTTATTTAATTTTTAAACAGGTAGTTATTTGGAAAAACTATTAAAGGTAAAAACAGAAATCAAAATGTGTACATTAAATATAGATATCTGCCCAGAGTGTACAAGAAGCAAGCTAGAGATGCAGACTAAGTTACCCTACATCTGAGACTATAACAAGAAAAGAAAATAAACTTCCGATAATTAGCACTTAATATAAAAGTAAAAGAATATAAAGATTAATACTCATTGATAACAATAAAAATTTTAATCTAAGAACTCAAACCAAAATAAATTCTTTTAATCTAAGAGAGCTATACTTATGATTGGTTGTAATAGACGGAGCTTGTTCACAAGAAATGTAGAGAAGTACAATTACAAGCACTGAACTGAACTACAAAAACGGGAATGTCTAAACCTCTCCCTTCTTCAAAAGGCCAAATCTTATTGCCTACGGAAGTATGGTCCTTTTTAAAATCTTATTGATTTGCACTGAACTCACAACACAAGTATGGTCGTTTAAAACAAAAAAATTATACCTACGGAACCATGCTACTGCACCAAGTTATCATTCAATTACTTGGTAATTATTTCAGTTTAAAACACACATATTAAGCCGAACTCATGAAGTAGATCTGAAAACCCCAGAAGTGTAGCATCCATGTCAAAAATCAGGATTTTCCTTGGCAAATCAATGATGACAATGATTCTGATGAATAAGAAACATTTCCAGAATAAGTGTTTTTGGATCAGTTGTTCACTCTAAGGTGATCTGAAAGCTTCACCCGCATATCGAACACTTCCAAGTTCCTCTTCAATCCGAAGAAGCTGAAAAGAAATTGAATAAAATTGTGATGGAGAATGTGTATTGGATCACTCCATTATCATGCTAACTATTAGCGTTTTGATGATAAAGAAGCATTCTAAAAACTACTTTTCATGAACAATGATGTTTTTGTTGAAATTAATTGTGGATTAGTATCACGCAATATCTAATTATCATTAACCGACAATATTAGATATGATCATAATATCAATATGGTTATTTATCTTTAACCGACAATATCTTAAAATATCAATATGGTTATTTAACTGGGATTACAGTGAGATTGACTCTGTGATGGGTTAGGTCAATCAGATAAAAAGCCCAATTAAGAGAGGTCCCTGACTACCCTGGGGGGTTATAAATTTGCCATCCCATTAAGCAAATTTACACATCAGAATTGTTCTCTACAATAACCCCTCAGAAGGTAGCCAGAAGAACCTCTAGAGTTTGTTCAATAGTGCTCATGGATATGAATGCCAATTCAGGTACACATTTATTTTCATTCTATTAATTCAATAGCATGATTGACATACTATAATTTGTGTCTAGTACAGTATAATTCAGAAAACTACTTTATACTTTCATCAATTGGTATCAGAGCATACTAGATACATTTTATGGTTGTCAATTGAACAAACCCTATTTTTTCAACATTAACATACATGCGTTTTTGAGAGAGGGAAAGAGACTGAATGATACCTGAGCGGTTACGCCGCGGCAGTCGAGTCGTCCGCCGGAAGCCGCGTCGCCTGCCGGGACCGGCGAACCTCCCGGTGGTCCCGACCCTGCCGCGCCGCACGATCGGAGATCGCTTCTTGAACGGACGCCCAGATCGCGGCGGAGATCGCGTCTCGCACGCCAGATCACGGCGGTGATCGCGTCTAGCACGCCCAAATCGCGGCGGCGATCGCGTCTAGCGCGCCCAGATCGCGGCGGCGATCGCGCCTCGCGCGCCCAAATCGCGGCGGAGATCGCGTTTCGGCCGCCCGCTCCAGCGGCTCTTCGCCGCGCACCGGGCCGCGCACGCGCTCCAAGCGGCGCTTCACCGCTGCGTTTTCAGCCGTGCAGATCCCGTCGGAGATCTTGGCTTCGGTGCCGCGTTCCGCCCGCTCCAGCGGCTCTTCGCCGCGCTGTCTCGAACCGCCCAGATCACGATCTGGATCGCGTTTCGGCCGCCCAGCTCGCGGCGGATCTTGGGTTTTCGGCACCTCTAGCGTCACCAGCTCCACGACGCGCTTCGCGACTGGCCGCGATTTCGGTCCTGCTGCGCCGGATCGGAGAATGAGAGGCGAGACGACGGAGAGTGAGAGGTGAGACGACGGAGAGTGAGAGAGAGGCGCGAGAGAATTAAATAATTTTCTGAAATTTCATAATTTTTTTTAAATTATTAAATAAATATTGAAATTTATTTAATTTTTGAGATGTAATTTCGAATTAATTTTAGCATATTACTCTCAAATTTTTTGAATATTGAATTATTACTTATAATATGATTTTTCTGTTAATTTGCATTATAATGACCTATCTATCATGGACATGATGATGTGAATTTTGTTTGTCATATTTTAAGATAATTAAAATCATATGAAATAAAGCATGATTTATGCTATTAATTTACATAATTGTAATTTCACCTATCGTGGATGCATTTGTGTAAATTTATGAATAAATATTAATTCATTATATTAGTGATAATTATACCCTATCGGTGTGTTGTTATTAGTATAATTTGTTGTTGTACAATACATTTCTCTTTACTTATGTTAATGTTTTTTGGTACCCTATCGGTGCTAGGATTTATTAATTTAAGTTATAATGTATTGTAATTTGGTTAGGGATTTATTTTAAGCTGAACTTTTAAATCATTTTTTTTCTTTATTGTGATGTTCAGTTTTCTTCCCTAATTCCGTCAAAACTCTAAACGGAACAAATTATGAGGACTGGAAAGAATCATTAGATCTCTACCTGACTATTGGCAATCTGGATTTAGCATTGAGGACGACGAGGCCTGCGCCTCTTACAGATGAGTCTTCTGAAGCTCAGCGAATTTCTCATGAGAAATGGGAACACTCTAACAGAGCGTGCCTGAAGGTGATTAAATTCACCATGGAGAAATCTATTAGACAGAGCATTCCAGATCTTGATGATGCCAGTGCTTTTCTCAAAGCAGTCGGTGAAAAATTCACAACTTTTGATAAGGCACAGAAAAGCCAATATCTTTCCTTATTTGAAAAGACCAAATATGATGGTGTCAGCGGTGTACGTGAACACATTATGAAGTTAGTACATTTCTATAATAAGCTGAAGTCTCTCAAGGTTGAGGTTGGCGAAGACACTTTAATCTATCGCATCTTGGAATCTCTGCCTTCTCAGTTTGACATCATGAAGACTTCATATAACATTCAAAAGCATGACTATGGAGTGGATGAATTGATTGCAATAATCACCCAAGAGGAGGAGTCAATGAAGAAAAATAAGCCTAATAGCATTCAGTTCGTTGCTTCTAGTTCAGGTGCTAAAGGTGCTAACAGGTATAAAGGAAAGAAGAAAAAGGGTACAGAGAAAGCAGAACGACATTTAGAACCCAAGAAGAAATTCTTTAAAGGTTCTTGCAAGTATTGTAAGAAACGTGGTCACAAGGTGGAAGATTGCTTTATCCTGAAAAAGAAAGAGGAGAAGCGAGGTAATCTGCTAGCACTAACTTGCTTTGAATCTAATATGGTTGATGTTCCTCCAAATTCCTGGTGGTTAGACTCAGGGGCTACTATTCATGTTGTGAATTCTTTACAGGGGTTCACAAGCCTGAGGAAACCAAGTGATGTTGAGACGAAGATTGTTATGGGAGATGGAGCTGGAGTACCCGTTGCTGACATTGGAGTCGTCTCTTTATGTTTATCCTCTGGACATACTTTATTATTACATGATGCTGTTTATGTCCCTTCCATGAGAAGGAATTTGATATCAATTTCTGTTTTAGACAAATGTGGATACAACTTTCATTTTGGTGATGGAAAATTGGTAATTTATTATAATTCAACTGTTGTTGGTTCAGGAGTTTTGCATGACAGACTTTACATGTTAAACGTAACTGATATGTCAGTTAACTCCACTAGTGGGAGTAAACGTAACAGGATTGATGAATCTTCCTCTATGCTATGGCATAGACGTTTGGGGCATATTTCTAGGCCTCGAATTGAAAGACTCATAAAAGAAGGGATTCTGCATGATCTTGACTTCTCAGATTATGACACTTGTGTCGATTGCATCAAGGGGAAGTTCACTGCCAAAACCAGGAATAAAAGTTCAAACAGATGTGACGATGTGCTACAATTAATTCACACAGACATATGTGGACCTATTACACCTACTGCTATGGGTGGATATAGGTATTTTATTACCTTCATAGATGACTTCTCCAGACATGGATGGGTATATCTTCTTCAGGATAAAGCAAGCTCTCTTGAAGCCTTCAAAACCTTTAAAGCCTCTGTTGAGCTGAAAACAGAGAAGAAAGTTAAGTGTGTAAGGTCTGATAGAGGAGGAGAATATTATGGTCGTTATGACGAGACAAGAAGAAATCTAGGTCCATTTGCTCGATTCCTTGATGAATACGGAATTGAAGCTCAATACACCATGCCTGGAACTCCTGAACAAAATGGCGTTGCTGAGAGACGAAATCGAACACTCATGGACATGGTGAGATGTATGTTATCACATTCATCTCTGTCAGAATTTCTTTGGGGAGATGCCTTGCGAACTGCTATGTACATTCTTAATCAGGTACCTAGCAAATCTGTGCCCAAAACTCCTTTTGAGCTAATGACTGGTAGAAAGCCGAGTTTGAGACATTTCCATGTATGGGGTTGTAAGGCAGAAGTAAGACCTTATAACCCTAAACAAAAGAAACTTGATCTCAAAACTATTAGCGGTCATTTCATTGGCTACTGCATCGGTTCGAGAGGATGCAGATTTTATTGTCCTTCTCACTCTACACGAGTTATTGAATCTGACCGAGCAGTTTTCTTTGAGGACGATTTGGACAGTGGGAGTTACACACCTCGAATGATGACCTTCAGAGAAGATCGAACCATGCTTCCATTACCATCTTATTCTCTTCCTACAGACATCTCAATCCCAATGGTTCACACAGATGAACAAATTGTTGAGAGGCATGTTGATGAACCACAACTCAATGATCAACAACTTGATCAACAACTTGTGCCCCCATTAAGACGATCTCAGAGAATACGCGGACCTTCTATACCAAATGACTATGTTGTATACCTTCAGGAGCACGAATATGATCCACATGATGATGAAGATCCCATTACATATCAGGAAGCACTTTCTAGTTCTCATGCTTCTGACTGGCTAAAAGCTATGCATGATGAATTGTCTTCCATGTCTCATAATAATGTTTGGGATCTTGTGGACTTACCAGCAGGTTGTAAGCCTGTTGGATCTAAATGGGTCTTTAAGACAAAACGTACTCCAGATGGAAAGGTTGATAGGTATAAGGCTCGATTGGTGGCTAAAGGTTATAGTCAACGGGAAGGTGTTGACTACAAAGAAACCTTTTCACCAGTTTCAACGAAGGACGCACTCCGAGTTGTCATGGCTTTAGTTGCTCATTTTGACCTAGAGCTACACCAGATGGATGTAAAGACAGCTTTTCTGAATGGCGATCTTGCTGAAGATGTCTACATGGTTCAACCTGATGGTTTTGTTGAAGCAGGCAATGAGCATTTGGTGTGTAAACTTAAAAGGTCCATTTATGGACTGAAACAAGCATCTAGGCAATGGTATTTAAAATTCGACCAGGTTGTCACTACTTACAATTTCAAGGAAAATGTTGCAGACCAGTGCATTTACTTGAAGACTAGTGGGAGTGATTTCATCATTCTCGTATTATATGTCGATGACATTCTCCTTGCTAGTAGTTGTATGAACCTATTGGTTGAGACAAAATCAATGTTGTGCAGACATTTTGATATGAAAGACCTTGGTGAAGCTTCTGTTGTTCTAGGCATCCAAATTATTCGTGATAGGTCACATGGCATAGTTGGATTGTCTCAAAAGGGATATATCGAGAAGATTCTCAAGAAGTTCAACATGAATGCTTGCTCCCCATGTGCTGCACCTGTGCAACGTGGTGACAAATTATCTAACAAACAATGTCCTCATAATGATGAAGAAGTGGATGCTATGAAGAAAATTCCATACGCTTCCGCTGTTGGCAGTTTGATGTATGCTCAAGTCTGTACTCGTCCTGACATTGCTTTCATCGTCAATGCCTTAGGCAGATATTTGAGCGACCCAGGTTTGGGTCATTGGAAAGCCGTTAAAAGGGTCATGCGATATTTACAGGGAACCAAGGATCATATGTTGACTTTTATGAAGTCTGATCAACTTCAAGTCACTGGCTATTCTGATTCTGATTTTGCAGGTTGCCCTGATGATCGTAGATCTACTTCTGGCTTTATCTTTATGATGGCAGGAGGAGCTATCTCTTGGAAGAGCGTTAAACAGTCTCTTACAGCTACCTCTACCATGGAAGCAGAGTATGTTGCTTGTTTTGAGGCCACTCGCCAGGCCATGTGGCTTAAGAAATTGATATCTGGCTTTCACATAGTTGAAAGCATTTCCAGGCCACTTGTGATTTACTGTGACAATACTGCTGCTGTGAGTTTCTCTCGAAACAACAAAAGCTCTACTCGTTCAAAGCATTTTGATATCAAGTATCAATTTGTTAGAGAGCAAATTCAAAGTTTTCACACTCGGATTGAAAACATTGATTCTGAGGAGATGTTAGCAGATCCACTGACTAAGGCCTTAACTGTTGGAATTTTTCTTATTCATGTAACTCACATGGGTTTAGTCAAGGCTTTTGATGTATTAAGTTAGTGGGAGTCTGATTCTCTATTTTCTTTAAGAGACATGCTCTAGTTGACGTCATTTTGTTCATGTTCTTATTAGCATTTTATTTATGCTTGGACCATTGTAGTGTCATTTATGGGACTGCATTATGCCATACATCTATGAAAAAATATTAGTTACATGCAATTGATTAATATCCCTATCGGATATTTATTTTGTTGCTCATATTTTTCATATTGTTAATTAATGATATATCGGCAATTGTCGTTTTAGTTTAATGATTTGTATGTTGATTATTGATTGACACTATCCAAGTGGGAGAATGTTGAAATTAATTGTGGATTAGTATCACGCAATATCTAATTATCATTAACCGACAATATTAGATATGATCATAATATCAATATGATTATTTATCTTTAACCGACAATATCTTAAAATATCAATATGGTTATTTAACTGGGATTACAGTGAGATTGACTCTGTGATGGGTTAGGTCAATCAGATAAAAAGCCCAATTAAGAGAGGTCCCTGACTACCCTGGGGGGTTATAAATTTGTCATCCCATTAAGCAAATTTACACATCAGAATTGTTCTCTACAATAACCCCTCAGAAGGTAGCCAGAAGAACCTCTAGAGTTTGTTCAATAGTGCTCATGGATATGAATGCCAATTCAGGTACACATTTATTTTCATTCTATTAATTCAATAGCATGATTGACATACTATAATTTGTGTCTAGTACAGTATAATTCAGAAAACTACTTTATACTTTCATCAGTTTTATCTATTAAAAAGAATATATGAAGTCTGAAACCGAGACTTACAAAATAGAAACATTGATCACGAATCGTTAACTCTTAACTCTACATGATTATACTCAGCTCGTGTTTCTGTTTTATCAATCTTTTACCATGCAAAGTCCATTCCAAATCCAATAATGAAGTATACCAAAAGAAAAGTGAAGACAACTTAAAATAGGTCAGACACAAAAGATACTTATACGGGGACATTTGACTAATGAACATAATTTGCAATGGTCCAAGTTATTTAAAATATGCATTCTCATAGGCTGAGTGAAAGCAATGGTCTATTAGTGATTTCCAATTACCTGATTATACTTTGCCAATCGCTCACTTCGGCAAGGAGCACCAGTCTTTATCTGGAGGAAAACTTGGATAATCAACATGAAAGTGATAACAACATAGTACAATTTACAGTAGTTAAAAAGAGAACCTGTCCACTGGCCAAGCCAACAGAGAGATCAGCAATGAAGTTATCCTCAGTCTCACCACTCCGATGACTAACCATGACACCCCAACCTGCAGCTTTCGAGTCAAGTGCAGCCTGAATAGATTCAGTTACTGTACCAATTTGGTTAACCTGCGTTCAATGGATACCAGAATCTAAAATTAAGCATTAATTGTTTGAAACCCCCTACATTCAGCTACATGTATCTGCCATTTGATTAGTTTTGATAAGATGCAGATGAAATCAATTATCTTCAGCAAGTTGCAAACGGCAAAGTAAAAATATAATGAAATAAAATAATTCCATTACATATTAACTATTAAGTATAACAATGGAAAGAAAAATTAAGAATGCTAACCTTTAGAAGCAAACCATTGCAAGCCTTCTTCTGGATGGCCTCAGCTATTCTCTTGGGGTTTGTAACTAACAAATCATCCCCTACAAGTTGAATATCAACTGAAGAAAGCAGTGAAGTCCATGAACTCCAATCATCTTGATCAAACGGATCCTCAATTGACACAATGGGAAATTCTTTCACAAAGTATTTATAAAGTTGGCCAAGACTCTGAGCAGAATGAACATGAGTTCCATCATTTGGCTGTTTCTTGAAGTTTAAATCATACTTCCCATCCTTAGTGTAAAACTCTGAAGCTGCAACATCCATACCTATTTTAATCTGCATTATTTTTTATTGTTATTGATCAGCACAAGTGAATATTCAAATAATGCAACAGCAATAATGAAAGCATCACCCACCTTTCCAGTATAACCAGCCTTCTCAATGGCATCCATGAGTAAAACCAACCCCTCCCTGTTATCCTGGACATTGGGAGCAAACCCTCCTTCATCTCCAACATTACATGCATCTTGTCCATATTTTGCCTTGATTATGCCCTTTAATACATGATAAACTGTTCAATCAGAATTGACCAAGTTAACTGATTGTCACCATACACAGGTGATAGAAAAAATCATGAAATCTATGCTATATGATGCTTACCAAAAAAAAAAAGTAAGCTATATGATAGAATAATACAGCAGTCAGGAAACTTGGAGTTTACATTAGCCATGAAATCTGTTTAGAATCTTAGATATTACCTTATCTTTATTTAAAAAATAGTATGTAAGCATATTATCTTAGATAATAATAGGAAACAATGTTTTCTATATGTATGTGTAATTTATAAATAAGTTTATATAAACATGTTTCCGCTATGTATCCAAACACACGGTTTCATTCCATTATTCCTCTCTATTCCTCCAATTTTAATAAAATCATATGCAATACCTACCTAGGATCCTAATTAGAATGAAAATCAATATCCAAACTGAAATCAAATCACCCTCACCAAAACGATTGACTTATCAACCAAAAAGTAAGGCATCATGCCACATGTCATAAAATGTCACAACCATACTTCCTCACCGAGGTTACAGTCAATCACAATGTAATAGGTTTCTAACCTTCACTGCCCATGCGGAATGCCTCAGCAAATGAAGTTGCTCCAACTGGTAGTATCATAAATTCTTGCATAGCCAGATTATTTCCAGCATGACTGCCCCCATTTATAACATTAAAAGCTGGAACTGGCATAACTAGTTCCTTTGTTCCTGAAATCTCCTGGATGTGCTTGTACAATGGGACTTCCTTAGCTCCTGCACCAGCTCTACACACACTCAGCGAAACTCCCAATATTGCATTAGCCCCTAGTTTTGATTTGTTAGGAGTTCCATCAATTTCCAACATAATAGCATCCACATCAGCTTGATTCCTAGTTAAACACAATGCCATAAATGTCAGGTATACAACACAAAGTATTAAAAACATAATTTCATACTTTTGTTAAAGAGTACACGTAAATATAAAATCAATTTCTTTTCTTTCTTTCAAATTCAAAGAAGAAATGATGGAAATATCATTCATTCTAAGCAAAAACAATATCACGAGCCATGCATAACACTCAATAAGTAGCATGCAACTCACAATGTATAGTAGGCTACATAAACCTAGCTCAGAATAACTTCAGCCAACTAGCTCCATATCATAATCATAATATTTTACAATTACATCAATTTGATTCCAAAGCTGTCTCTACTGCATCAACACACACTGCTACAGCATTACAAAAGCTTTCGATATTGATTGTGAATCTCTACCGCTCTAGTACCAGTTACTTTACAAAGGCTCAACAACTTGAATATTTCTATTGACATATTAATCAGTACCAAATGCTGGTGTAGAGGCAACATTCTATTAACAGCAGATAAATTTCAAAATCCCCAAAATGTTTGAGATTTGAGATACATACGACATATATAATTGAGTGTGCATTAGGATAAGTGTTTGCAAAATTGAGTTCAAGTGAAATATTTTGTATTTAAATGTTTTTACCCTGAAAGTAAGTCTGTTACAAAACTTACTGTAAAGTTTTCAACCCAACGCAAAAGCCTGTTTTTACCACTTTGTCAAACCACCATTTGGAAGCAAAGCCATTTTTATTTAATAATAATCAAACATATGTTTATTTAGGACTTGTTTGAATGAATTTCTCGAAATGTACTTCAAAAAAAGGAAAATATTAAAAAAATGAAATAACTTCTCCATGAGTTGAAATTAACTTATGCATAAGCTAGCTAATTTGTACACATTTATGAAAAACTATATGAGGAAGCTTCTAGGGATTAACGTATGAATAAGTTAAAGTGGTGTTTGTTTTAAATATTTTTTGTTTTTATTTTTAGAGAAAACAGAAAAAAAGAGTAAAAATATGTTTAATTACAATTAAAAAAATATTTTTAAAAAACGACTCAAAATAACTACAGAAAACAATTAAGTATTTTTAAACGTTAACACTATATGAAAACTTAATAACAATATACTAATTATATAAAAAAAAATATATAAATGTATTTTCAACTATATATATATATATAAATAATTTATAATATTTTTATTAAAATTAATTAAATTTAACAATATTATTTTTTAAAAATAGAAAATATAAGACGAAAACAAACATATTAAAAATTCAAAAATGAAAATAGTTTTCAGAAAATAAAAATAAAAACAAAAAATATTTTTAAAAATCAAACACCACCTAATTTTAGCTGATAGAGAAGTTTCTTTTTTTTTTTTTTTTCTTCTTATTTTCTTCACTCAGAAGTGCTTCTGGAGTTGTTCATCCAAACTCGCACTCAAAAAAATCAATTCAAATACTTTCTACCGTAGCATAAAAACCAATCGCACACTGAACAGCAGCTTTCGTCCCTTATTCATTCCAACCACCTTAAAAACATTTTTTCCAACGAAACCTTCTAATTCTAGAGAACAGAGTTCCCTGTTTCTCTACTACTCCACCTACCCTTCACTCCATTTTGTTCACTTTACGTTCAACAATAAGAGCAAGGCACAACAAATAAAACATGGTCGCAGGGTCAAAATGGTCAACGAGAGAATGAACCAAGATACAGAGAAAGCTAAGGGTGGACAAAAAGACCAGTTGAAATCGAATTGGCTCTGAAAACTAAAATGAACTAGTTTTGAGATAAACTACTTCGATGTTTTAAAAACAGTTTAATTTACTGGTTAAAAAAACATATTCTGCACATCTCACACTTCTGTGTGATTTTCCACAGAGCTGTGGAAAACGCACCGAGTTAAAAAAACGTTAGTAAATAGATCACACCTAAGGAAGCAACCAAGAAAGTCCGTTACCTAACGTCGACGCCAACGAGTTTAGGGGCCAAGACCTCGTTGATGTTCCTAACGGCGTTAAGAACCCCTTTGCCGCCGTAAACGCTCTTGTCACCGTCCCTCAGCTCCAACGCCTCGTAAATCCCGGTGGAGGCGCCACTGGGCACCGCTGACCGGAAAAGCTCGTCCGTCACCAGATCCACCTCCACCGTCGGGTTTCCCCGGCTGTCCACGATCTGCCGAGCCTTCACCGACTTCACCCGGCATTCCCTCGCCGCCGCCACTGCTGCGCGCACGGCGAGCACCCGCCGCGATCCCCGGAAAGGGACGCTCTGTGGGGCCCGCAGAGTGCGAGGGGTTACAAAAAAAGAGGAGGAAAACGAAGTCGTTTTGGTGGGGGCTTGATGAGTCAAAGTTAAAGCCATTATTTTTTTCAACTGTTTAGAAGAGTTTTTGGTTTGTTAGAGTGGGATGAATGAATGAATCAAGAATTGTGCAATGTAATGTGATGGGTTTTTATTATGTTGTGAAGGTTGAATTGAAGGTCGTGTTTGGGTTGGTGGGAAACTCCGCTGAGGGGCGATGAAACTTACTTTAAGAGAAGCTTAAAAAACAACGCTTTTTGAAGGTAGTTGGTAATACCATCACTGCCAAGTGTCTGGGTGGTGGCTTGGTAGGTGGTGTATTGTGCAAGAGTTCACTTGTTTTCTATTCTTTCAAAATTATAATTTTTAGTCAATTCTATTGAAAAAAAATGTTTGGTTTTAAAATTTGAAATAAGTTTATAGGTCATTAAATTGACATTGTTTTGGTTTATATACCTTAATCAAGTGGTCTAAAGTTTTGTTTCGGTAGACTTATAGAATAGAACTTATAAAAGTATAACCTTTTTAAAAGTTTTAATAAAAAAACATCTTTAAAAAAAGTTTTATTAATGTTTGAATGATATATAAGTGAGAGCTTATATAGAAGAGCTTAAGGAAATTGGTGTTTGGACAAAATTATATAAGTTTTTTAATATTAGTAAAATTATTAAAAACAATATTGTTTTTATTTCCAATTTTAAAATATTGATTTCAAATCTTAATCAAAACGAATTTTTCCTCTTTAGAAACCAAAAACTAATGATCGATAACTGATAGTTGGTGTCGGAGGTAGAGGTTCGAGGTGGCGTTGGGTGACTTTTGGTAGGAGGTGACAGTTAGTGACTGGCGACTGGAGGTAGCGATTGGTGGTCGTCGGTTAGAGGTGGCAGACGGTGACCACCGGCCGGAGGTAGTGACTGGTGACCATTGATCGGAGTTGGCGACCAGTAACTACCGGTCAAAGATGGTGTCAATGGTGACAACTATGTCAAGTAATGATCTATAAACATTTTATGACTTCTCTCACTCTCATAAATATAAGTTTTATGATATTAATGAATTAACATCTTCACCGTTAACATATGTATACCTTTTTTCAGTAATATTTCTAATAAAAATACAAATACACATGTAGAACAACACTTTGAATTTTATTCAAACTCTTCCCCCTCTCATTTTTTTCTCAAATTCATTGCAAATTTGTTATATTCGTTAATGATCTGACATGTTTTTATCATGTTATCCTAAACAAAGAAATATAAAAATTAACAAAATATATTTAAAAACGTACTAAACTAAAATTATTATATGCAAAATGACACAGTGAATTATTTATATTCTATTATGTTGTTACAAAACATATTACATTAAAACCCTAAAATTTTATAACTTCTCCCACTTTTACATATATAAGTTTTACGATATTTTATGATGAATGGTGGCAAGTGACTGCCGATCAAAGGTGAATCAATGCTGGCAAGTAATGTCAAGTAATGATCCATAAATATTTTATGACTTCTCTCACTTTCACAAATATAAGTTTTACTATATTAATAAATGGGCATCTTCACTGTTAACATATGTATACCTTTGATCAGTAATATTTTTAATAAAAATAATAATACACAGGCAGAACAACATTTTGAATTTTATTCAAACTTTTTTCTTTCTCATTTTTCTCAAATTCAATTTATTGCAAATTTGTTATATTCGTTGATGATCTGACATGTTTCTATCATGTTATTTCTTTAAATGTAATTTTCAAAAGGAGTGAGAGTTTGAATGCGGAAAATGATAAATGAGAAAAAGATAAATATATACAAAGTGAGGTGAAAAGTTTAGGTAGATGCATACCCATAAAAAACATAAATAAACAATTGAATAAGTAGAATTATTCCTATTGGAACTATGTTTTGAAATGTAAGATGAATGTGTGTGAGGAGCAAATGTTAAGTAAGACTCTCATATTTATGGGTAATCTTCAAACCCATTCTAAAGTTGACGGGGAATTTCTAATTTGACTAGGCATGAGTACGAGTATGGAGAATACCTGATACCCGATTTGTTAAGCCAGTGATGGGAATATATACATACCCACCTATCTTTGTACTTGTCCTTATTTTAATTACTAAAATACCTAAAAATCTTATGTAATGACCCAAATTTCTACCCAGTTCATTTATGATAATTGCAGAAAACGTTTATACAATTATGAGGAATTTTCAAGACTTAACATTACCTAAAGAACTATAATCTTTAAAAAACAATATAAAACAGTTATGAATCAAAAGTATTGATTTCATGAATATAATTTTACAAAATAGTTTGGAGTGCATCATATTAGCCAATTCAGAGTAGTGAATCCTTGACAATAGAAACTAAGTTTAGTACAAACAACATTTAAACCAAACATCATGCATATATGAAATCTTCACAATTCTTCATCACCGTTTTCCAATCAAGATCATCTTCATACCCCGAACATATGTGAAATAGAAGTACGTATAGAAAACATACAGATGAGTAAGAAATTTAAAAATTATAAATGTTAATCTTAATAAACTAGCATATTATGAGGCCTAAGGTTTATCCTAGGACTCGGTTCCACATTATCTTATCATATAACTAAATTCCACTTGTCTCACTATTAAACTCTTCCTCTCTTATTTATGCATAGGATTCATAATCATCTTAATGGCTCAAACTCAATATGCATAAATATTTCCTCTATCCAAATGTCACAAACACAGAGACAACTTTTTAGCCTAAATAGTGCATTCACACAAATAGTCTTTTAGCTCAATAAACAACACCACCGTCAGTTTTTCATGCCAAACAAGATCTCGATAGTTTTTCATGCCAAACAAGATCACGACAACTTTTCATGCCAAACAAGATCATGACCTTTTTTCATGCCAAACAATATTACGATAGTTTTTTATTGCCAAACAACACCAAAACAATTTTTCATGCCAAACAAGACCATGATAGTTTTTCATGCCAAACATATCACGACAGTTTTTCATGCCAAACAATATCACGAAATTTTTTCATGCCAAACAACACCACAAATACATAGGCAGTCTTTCAGCCCAATTACCATAAGTACACTCCTCCCTTCGAATCTAATCTCTTAGCATACCTTCAAAATAATATTCAGATTCCAAACTAGCTACTATAGGTATTCTTTTCATTCAAAAGGATATATTCTAACACTTCTCACTTTACCTCGTAAAGGGTACAATCACAACTCTTTCAATATATGTCATACATACATTGACATAATACTTCCACTTAAGAACCTAGAACTCTTTACTAAGTTCATCGTATAATCTTATACACTATTAATTCATTAATTACCAATCCCGTAATATCATCCATTCATAACTTTGTACCTTTACCATTCTTCAAAATAATATGCATACATTAATAATATCAATATTACCCAAAGACAACTTTTCTTCCATGGCTAAGCCGTAGATGGTCGCTAAGTCACCACTAATACTTTTTTCTTCTGTCACTAAGCCATGAATGCTTTTAATCCCCATCCATTACCCTTGTCTCACATGGCTAAGCCGCAGATGGTCGCTATGCTACCGCCAATACTTTTATCTCCCATCGCTAAGCCACTTATGATGGCTAAGCCATCATCCATTACTATTGTCTCACATGGCTAAGCCACGAATGATCGCTAAGCTGCTGCCAATGCTTTTGTATTAACTTAAAGAGTGATTTCCTATTTAAATTTATTACTAGCATTTCATCTGCTAACTTCAATAATGAATTTTAGGGTGTTACATCTTATTGTTGATATGAACCCTTAAATTCTTGTTTTCTTCACATACAACTTTTGGATGCTATCAATCATAAACAAAGTCAAATATTTTCTATGGATGGGTTAGGAAGAATGGGTAAAACATTCCTTTATTGTGCTTTAATTGCGCAACTGAGAAGTCAAACCCAAATTGTCTTAACAGCTGCCTTATCTGGGATAGTTGCAACACTATTACTTGGTGGTCGAATTACATATTCTCAATTTAAGATACCTATCAATATAGAACTATGGTTCTTTTGTTCGATAAGTAAACAATCAGACCTTACAAAACTCATTAGAGAAACAATAACAATAATTTGGGATAAAGCACATGTGATTAACATATATGCTTTGGAAGCATTAAATTGGTCATTAAGGAACCTTTTGGATCTTCATAAAAAATATATACTAAGGCACAAATGATTTTAGCATGTATTATCAAGTCTCCTTATGGGCTATCATACAAAAGTTCTACATTTATGACAAAACATGTTGTCATTACAAAACAAAAATTTTGCTGAATATGTCATGCACATTAGAGATGATATTGAATCTACCAAATATGATGACATAATGAAAATTCCTTATCTACTTGCAATAACATGGGAAGGAGAAATTTCAATACAAAAACTTATACAAGAAACATTTTCTCAAGTGAAATCTCACACATGGGATGCATTTTCTATGGTATACAAAGAGTCATACTAACAATGAAAAATGATGATGTTCAACTACTTAATAACATAATTATTAGTCAAATTCCAGGAGAAAAACATGATTTATTATCATTTGATGAGGTTGAAGGGGATACACACAACTTATATCAACAAGAGTACTTGCACACTATGGCCCTAAGTGGTTTTCCTTCACATGTTTTAAAGGTTAAAAAAGGTGCACCCTTGATGTTATTACAAACATAGATCCTAAATTAGGACTATGTAATGAGACAAAATTATTGTGTCGAGGATTTATGAACATGTTAGATGTTGAAATTCTAACAAGTCATCATGTTGGGTAAAGAGCTTTCTTGCGTAGAACCAAACATAAGACAACAGAAAATGCAGGGCTTCCCTTTGTTCTTGTTAGAAAATAATTTCTTATGAAACTGAGTTTTGCAATTACAATAAATAAATCGCAAGGACAGAACATACCAAATGTTGGAATTTATCTTCCTGGACATGTTTTCAATCATGGTCAGTTATATGTTATAATTATCAAGAGTTGTTTCTCAAGCTACCACAAAATCCTTATTAATAAAAGGCCAACTTGACAAAGAAGATGGAAACTTTACAAAATATTTTGTATTTAAAGAAATTTTGTCATCTCACACTTTGGTTGATTTATATCTCTTTACGTGTATTTCTAAGTTTGTATGTGTATGTTCATATTTTTCTTACTATTCCACTAAATTAATCAAAATGGCTGACAACAACTAAATTTTGTTACTTATTTATTATTGAGAGACAATAAGATCTTACAATTATATGAAGATTTAAAAATAGTCATTTGGGAATGTATTTTGACAATAGATAATTAATAACATATCATTATCTTAGGTAGTTTAATTTTAATTTCTATAATTTTCCACACTCATTAGATTTATAAATTATACGAAAGCGAATTTGAAAAAAATGGAATATTTGAAAGAAGGAAGAATCACTTGCATCAATGTTCTCAATTAACAAGGTTAAATTCAAATTTATAGTTTTATATTCTCCTTATGAAGTCATTATCAATAAGTTAAATTTTATTATTCCTTATTTTAGGTTCACTGTTTACAAATGTACTCCATTGGATGAGGTTGCACAGTAGTAGCAGATAAAACTCAACTTTGGAGGATGGTTAAAAAAACGTTATTATCTCAAAACATAAATAGGTAAAATAATATTTTATATGGTAAGGTATATATGTAAAATAATATGATTGCTTTTATAGTTGGTTTTTGTTTTATAGGCAACAAAATGATTGCTCTAAAATGTATGTGTTCAAATTTAATAAGTGAACAAATACAACGATCATGATTCCATCATATATTACACAACACTAACATTTTCATACTTTAAGTGAATTATAATTTATCTTTATGTTAATATTAGAGTGCTTAAAGATGTAGTAACAAGTATCCATGACTATATTAACAGATCTCATAAGCATGAAAATATCTTCTTATCCAATTATTTATTACATTATTAAATTATATATATGGCTACATATGTCATATTATATATGATGTTAAATTATTTATGTTGTAATTTTCAAAACTCAACTAAATATGGATGACATGTTTTACAAAGAATTAAGAAGAATTGTTAAAGGTAATATCATCTGAACTTAAATTCTTTTTTATCATTTAGTATCTCTTTCTACAAATATTACTTTATACTTAAAACTTAAGGATTGTCCTTAATTACAGTCATTGTTTGATATCCCAATTAAAGATTTGGTGACTCTAGAGCCATGATAATAGTTCATAAATTAGCATATACATTTTATTTTTGTATATTTTAGAATTATGTAAAATTTAGTATTTTTTTTGTATATTTGGTGCAAGTTATTTTGTATACCACTACAATCCAAGTTGAACTAGTGCACAAAATTGTACAAATGTTATATACTATATCAAATTGTATAATTAAATGTCAAATTGAAATAAAATATGAATACATAAGTACGACAAAACATGTATTTTTGCTAGTAATAATAAAGAAAATATCCTCTTTTGGTGTACATTTTTTTCCCTAGTTTACCTTTCACACATAACTAATGTCTAATACAACTACTAATAACCACTCAATAATAAATTAACTTTCTTACCACACCTATATCTCCCTAGATAGAAATCCTCTCTCTCCAATTCATGTTTCCACCAATCAACCTTGTCATACAATGACTTACATAAGAAATAAAAAATTTATAAAAACAATTCATTAAAAGACACGAGCTTTCTTAATTGGTGCGACAAGAAAATGATACAAAAAATGAGAATAAAATATGAGTTTAATTAGTATGCATTGTAAATATAAATTCAATCACAATTGTTTATTTATGATAAGTCTATTGACTTTAGCAATTAATACTTTAAAAGTTATATACAAGGTAAAATTATTTTATATTGTCATTTGAACATTTGAACTCCCTTTAAGGGAAACCCTCTCTCGTTGCTACGGTATCCAGTAACTCCCCTCTATCGTTCTTACTCCCCTCTATCGTTCTTGCCCCACATCCATAGGTCAATCACTTGCTTGTCATTCGCATTCGAATCAAGGAGTATGTTAGACTCTTTTCTGCCCCATTGATGTATTTGATTTATGATGTAAAGTTTTATATCTTAGTCCCATATGGATCAAAATCCTGTATCCTAAATTAGTGTCTCAATGGTTGTCCCAACCAATTAATAATGTCATATCATTTAATGATTTTTTTTTATAATTTTTTAATATTTTATATAACTTATTAAATAACATAACATTTATTATTTGATTGTAACACGAATTGATACACCATTTCGATATATGTTTCTATTAGTTTTAATCAACTATACATTCATACTATTTAAACTCATAAAAAAAGATTTGCATATCCGTGTCTCATAATTCTACAAAGAGAGATGTTTTAGGTAGTAGAATTTCATAAAATTATAGCAGAAGTGAGTAATTTCTTTATTTTTCATGTCAATCAATTCCCACGCCAACACTCTCATAGTAACCACCACATTACAGTTACCATCCGTTATAGTTATTTCTCCTTCAAAACCCTTCACTCATTCCACACAAATTCTCAGACACCACTAACATCATCAAAACAAAACAACACTTGCCACAGTTTTTTCTCTCTTTGTATTTCACAAACACACACACAATGTTGTTCCGCATAAACAACACCCTGGTCGGAGCCCTCCACACCCTCCCGATCTTCCTGGGCCTGGCGGCCGTCGCCGGCGCCGCGTACCTCCGCGTCCACGGCGACTGCGAGAAGGTTCTCCAATACCCTCTCCTCTTCGGCGGCCTCTTCATCTTCGCCGTCTCCGCCCTCGGCCTCGTCGGCGCGCTCTGCCGCGTCAACGTCGCGCTCTACATGTACCTCCTCGCCGCGCTCTTCGTCATCGTGGCCTTCGCGTCCTTCACGGTGGTGGCGCTCTTCGTCACGCGAAACACCGCGCGGGACCACGGCCCCTCCCTGGGGTACAGCGTAGGGGATTTCTCAACGTGGCTTCGGCACTACGTCACCGACGAGCGAAACTGGAACGCCGCCAGAAGTTGCTTACTGCAAAAGCGCGTTTGTCGCGACCTTGCTCTCGACGCTAACAACGCTTCTCAGGTTTTCAAACGCTTGTCCACCACGCAGGTTGGTTATGCATGGTTTCTGTTTGCACTTTGCAGTTGAAACTTCTTTTTTAAAATTAGATTAATAACTATACACAAAAACCCTAATCACTTTATAACCTTTCTATTACGTTTACATCACTTTCAAAATATAAACAGTTATGATTACAGTTTTACTACCACACCTCAATACTTGAATTTGATGGTAAGCCAATTTTGTTTCGAAATAGCAAGAGAAAATGGGTAGTTTTGTTTACTGCAAGGAGAAATAGTATATAATCTATGTAATGTTTGCTGATATTTTTCATGTTAATTTTTTTATTAAAATTAAGTATTTGTTATAAATATTCACAAATTTCATATTTTAATATTAGAGCAAATAGAATATAATTAATATTTTGTCAAAAAAATGAATGTACATTAATATGGTAAAAATATTATATTGTTATTTTTTTAATAATTATATTGTTATTTAATCGAAAATGTTAATGTATGTATATAATATATAATATAATTAATAAGATTTATTAATCTCTGGAAAAAAAGAAGATTATTTAATTTTTATTTTTATAATATTTTTTATTTTTTATATTTTAATAATAATAATTATTTTGCAGTGATGTTAAAAATGAATAATTATTTGGTTTATTTCAACTATGTTTAATTGATATTTTTAAATTTTAGAGAATTTGTTCTTATTTTTCCTTATTAGGCAGAAACTCAGTGTATGACTCTAGCTTTGTTTGGTATGAATTAAAAAATGGAACTAGAAACGACCAAAAAAGAAGAGAAATGATTATAGAAACTATCATGTCATTATTTTCAGTTATAAAAACCACTCTATATCTTTATAATTAATTCATTAATAATTATAAAATTGATAAAAAAATATTAACTATAAAAAATCTATCTAGTCCAAAAGAATAATTGTCTTTATTAAAATATAGATATAGATTATAGAACGACAAGAGGTAATAAAATATTAATGATGCAGATATTAATAATCAATTTTGGTTACTTTTTTCATATTCCATTCTCTTGTTATATTCATTCTATTTTCTTTTCGGGGAATTAATTCTCTACTTTTTTTATCACGTCTCATATATCTTATTTTTTTTCCATTTCTCTTTTTTCTTTATTTTTTTACCACATTTAGATGTGAAAGAAGATTATTTTTATTGATAAAGTAATGATATATTTACACCATTCTCATTTATACATCTTTTTAAAATCTTTTATTTCTTTCTATTTTTCTTATTTTATTACATCGTAAATTTTATTGTACTTATGTATTTTTTTTTTCTTTTTACTATCTGTATAATAGCATGTGTTCATCCATAATTTTTCTTATTGATATACATAACATACATGCATAATGCATTAGATGATGAGAAGTATTTATTTACGTACTTATTATGCAGTTTGGGTGCTGCAAGCCACCGTTGCGATGTGGAATGAGAATGAAGAACTCTACATTCTGGGAAGCACCAAAAGGAGGTGCACCGAACAACGACTCTGACTGCGAAGCATGGAATAACCGACAAGACAAACTGTGTCTGAATTGCGATTCATGCAAAGGAGGAGTTCTAGCGAACATAAGAGAGCAGTGGAAACATCTGACTATATTCAATGCATGTGTTGTTGTCCTCCTCACCATAATCTATGTCTTAGGTTGCTTCGCCATAAGGAACAATCGATTGGAGTATTCCAATTACACCATCCAGAGAAAGATCACTATGAGAATACCCACTGTTATTGCCCCTTGAAACTTGAAAACAAACACTTCTTTTCTTTCCAATTACTAGCCATGCCACAACATTATCATCCACAAGTTTACATACCTTTTATTTTTACTTTATTTTAGGTACTTAAACTCCTACATTT
This sequence comes from Psophocarpus tetragonolobus, assembly GCA_037954015.1. Classification (NCBI taxonomy): domain Eukaryota; kingdom Viridiplantae; phylum Streptophyta; class Magnoliopsida; order Fabales; family Fabaceae; genus Psophocarpus; species Psophocarpus tetragonolobus. Next base: position 76,976,646 of record CM075688.1, on the reverse strand, counting down.
AAACACCTTTTATTTTATTTTATTTTATTTTAGGTACTGATATTCCTACATTTAATAAACTAAGGTTTAATTACACCTTCTCTTTTATTTTATTTTTTTTTTAAATTTTGACATTTATTTCATTTTCAAATCATGATAAGTGTTACAATTTTAAAATTATAGAATTGGTGTTAAGTTATTGTTAAGTAATAAATGTCTAACATAATTTAATGACATGACACACTTTAATTATATGTGATTAAAAGGTGATGATTTAATTTAGCTATAATTATTTTTCAATCTAAATTGCTTTTAGATTACAGAATTAGAATTTATTTTGTAATTAAATTAGTGTAACATGTGAAGATTTGCTACTTAATTATCAATTTCAATTTATTATAATAACGGTTTACAATTAAATTCAACAACTTTAAATATATGAGGCATATATAATATAGTAAAAAAAAAGTAAAATGTTAAAAATTAAAAAAATAAAAGACATGTGAAATATAATTGTGCATAGAGGAGTATGAACATATTACATGCCACCAAAATATATTTAAAATTCAAAAGAGTTTAATTGGTACATTTAATTATGATTTTTTTTATGTGACTTTTAAAGTAGTAATGAGTAAAGTCAACAAATCTATCATGAACAAAGGATTGTGATTAACTGTCAATGTAAAAATCTTTACACTCACAATATATACTGATTAAACTCTTATCTTAACTAAACTGTCTAAATACAATGTTGCTTTTGTTTGGTTGATCGGTCAACCTAGTTCTTTTACAAGCAAATTACAAAAGTGGGACTCTTTAAACATTAAGTTCACCAATTTGGATATATCAACGCTAGAATTCCAGGCATGCCATGTTAATTTGTTTTTTCTTTCTTAATTTCGATTTATTAAATATTAATACAACATGGAACATTAAAGTTTTTAGAAAATGTTATTGATATTACAATTTCCAATGTGGACAACATGTGGAATTAATAAATAAAAAAATCTTTTGAAATGAAGTTGACATGACATTAAAAACTCTAATCAAAGTAGAACTTTTTCAAAATATTTCAGAAGAATTCTATTCTCATAATTTATTTGTAAAATAAGCACCATCAACCAAAATCACAATATTGTTTACTTTTACTATCTCTTTTATCTTTTTCATTTATTAGAAGAAAGATCTATTGTCCCTGCTAAAGTTTCTTTCATTCAATTATGGTTTATTTGTAAATCTTTTTTATCTAAACCTTTGGTGTGGAATTAATTAAAAGCTTCCAACGAAGAATACTTAGTTAGCAAAGACTTGTGAACTGAAACAATACTTGAGTGATAAAGATTATAATATAATGAAAATAATATAATGAAGAACTAAACATGGCTAAATTGGTGGATGAACCAAACTAACCATGTGTTTATCCTCTCATCTATTCTTTATTAATTCATGTGTTTATACTAATAAACGCAGAAGATAATTGCTTTTTTACTTCATGTATTTTTCCTATACACCTCCTAAAATTAAACATAGCAGAAAATACTATTTTCTTATTTTAACTATAGAACAAGAGAATAAAATTTTGCTAAAAAAATTACAATAATACTTATTGAAGTATATCCCAAATAATGATAGTGTAATATTTCTAAATGTATAAGAGACGTGAGGTTAATGTTTTTAAATTTTAAAAAAACGTTAGAGTAAAAAAAATAAAGGAATAAGAGGTATAATTTGATAAAAATTCAAAAGTGTTATTACTATAATTTGTAAAATATATTATATTCCATAATACTATTTTTTTATATGAAAAACCTAACTAAAAAAAAAAAACTCCAATAGGTGTGGAAAAACCTAATTAGATTCGATCGCTGCAGAGCAAACTCATGATGCTTCATAACATCTTTGCTGGGAAAGTTTAACTTTTTGTTAGTCTAATCTAGATTTCGTAAACCAATATTCATTTTCTTATTATTTATTAACAACAACTATAATTATTTTCTTTAAGATTCGTGTCTCTTCTCATTTTTCAAAGATGAACTCCACAGTCCACACATTACCCATATTAGACATCTTCCACTTTAGATGATCAATTCATGGTCTTTGCCACCTCAACTACGTTATTCACTTAAGTTTTTTCGAAAATTGCACCCATTTTTCAAAGCCAGTAGAAGATGACTAATGCCATTGGTAACATTTGGTGTTAAAAGTCTTGGATAGATGTCTAGAAGTTATATAAAAAATTATGCCTAATCAGTAATATATTTCTCATTTTAAAAAGATAAGTATGAAAATTAAAATAAAACACTATAGTATGAAATTGAGGAACACACCACTGATGGTTCCAAAAGTGTTAAAATAAAGAAAGGTTATTATAATAAGTATATTCATTTTTAGGATGAACAAAATAGAAAAGGTAAAATATATTTTGCATTGCTAGAAATTTTAATATATTAAATACGTCCTCCAAAAAAAAATTGTATTTGTTTTATCTCTATTTTAGAAATATAGAATTTTTTATACTTTAAACATTATCTAAATAATTTTCTATTTCTATCTATATAAACCGTCATCTACAATATTTGGATGACAAAAAATAATATATTTTAAATTAGAGAACTAAATACATAAAAAGAATTTTTGGAAGACACATTCAAATTTGAATAATTTTGCAGGGACCTAAAAATTTTGTCTTAAAAAAATAGGTTGCAAAATGCAATTTCCAATGCAAAATTATTTGTGGAATATGTTCTTTTTTTATGGGGACGGGGAACTATGCCTATGCCCAAAGTTGTTTTTGCACCAAATTGGGATTTAGTTCTTCGATCCATGAAATTGATCTTTCAAATTCGTTTTATGAATTAAATAGGTGTATGAATTAAAACCCCAACTCAAAGTTATCGATCAACTCAAAGGACTTTTAAGAAGAGTTCAAAACCAGTTTAAATTAAATATGGGTATATAAATCCAAGTCCACATACCTCTAACTTTGTGAATTTTGAATTTTCTTTTAAAAATTTATAATTATAAAATAAATTTGAGTTACAAAACTTATGGGCTTAGCAAGCTAAGTGTGCAGACTCTTAGGCTTGACTTATATTTAATTTAAATTGATAAATTTATCATTTAGATTATTAGTTTATATTAATGTTATGACGTTTTTTTGTTGTAAATTGTGATATTTATACTTTTAATATTGAAAATATTTAAGGTTTTAGATTATTATAAATAATGATATAATTTAGTATGATATATTATAATTTAGTTAATTTAAAAAATATTAGATTTTTTTAATTATTTTTAAAAAAATGTATATATGCAAGCTCGTAAACCGTCTGTTAAGCCCACAAAATTCACAAACGAAATTACAAACTCTACAAAAAAAATTTATTTATTTTAACAGATGAGATTTATCAAACCCATTTAAAATGTGAGCTTTGCGAGCTGACTTAAATGAGTAAGGTGAGTCCATTCACCCATCCTAATTTAAACTTCTCTTCTCATGTTTTAATTCCATTACTAAACCATCTATCCTAAGTAACATATATGTCCTCCACAATTCCTCTCTGTCCATCTCATTTGTAGGTTCTATATTTTCATCATTCCTTCCATCTACCCAACTGGAAAAAATGACAATTATTGGGATGAATCTGCACCAATAAACAGAGTATAATTATCAAAGAAAAAATTTACAACAACACTTAACCACAAATGAAACAAATAACAATGCTTTGCTCTTGACAGAGAACAAGTAAAAAAAAGTTTTGTAGGATTTCTAGTTGTTCATCAAACCCTTAACATAGCGCTATTTGAACAATAACAGAGAGGGCCATTAAAGATATGATCCTCCTAGCTAAGAGCTGATGAATGTTGAGAATCGTTCAAGCCAAATGAAGTTGAACCACTTCCCATATTCGCTTGATGAGTTTTGCCTTATTGCCTTCATTTAATTGACGTGGCATTTTTTGTCGGAGTTAGAAACGTAGGTAGACAGAAGGACCAACTTCCTTAACACTAGCAAATTTGTGGGACCAATTTGCAAAAAAAAAAAAAGAAATCTAATATTTCAAGGACCAATTTGAAAGTTTACTCATGGGTGATTATTGTATTTCTGTTTGTGCTTGATATTGTAATGATTGGAATATTATTCTTTTCCAGTATCACTCTTACTCTTGAAAGTCACTACAATTTGAATAATTGACTGTAATATTTGAGTAACATAACTATTATTATATTTTAGAACTTTGATTAGTTTCACTAAGCTGCAGACGCAAAACCCTTCTCATAACCTTGTTTGATGCCGTCCTAGGAAGAGATGGCAGTGTTACTACTTGAGAAACCTACACAAATGAACATGTATTTAGAACACTAAACTGCAGTGACGATGAAAGAACATTGTGAAAATAGAAGAACTAATCATCAGTACCCTAAATAGTGGATTTAGTTTCCTCTGGAGAGCTGAATTAAAAGAAATCCTCAGTTGTTGCAAATCTTGCTTTGTGCTATCTGGATCCTTGAATACAACAGCTATAGTCAACAACTCTGGCCCACCACCTGAAGGTGGTACCCCTATTGCAGCTGTTTCCAGAATATTGCTATCTACTGCATTGCATATGCGTTCAATCTCGACCGAACTCACCTAACCACAAACAAACAGCAGGAAGTGTAAGAAAAGCTAATAAAAACTATAATGCTTAGACTTTTCAGATAAACTACATACAGAAAAAGACCGGTCTCTCTCACACACAGAAACCCGTTTATTAACAAAAGAAAACATAAACTGAATTGATAATCAAAGTACTTCGAGCTAAAAAAGAAAGCTATGGCAAATTCTAGGTAGAAAAGCTTTAATGAAACACAACTCAACTATTAGATATCACTAAGATGTAATATACTCTGTTTCATTGATTATGCTGCACAAACCCAATTCAAGCCCCGAGCTCCTTTCGTGTTGATGCATTCTATGGAGGTTACTTTCATACGTTAATTTAATACGCCGTTAAGTGACCATGATTATCTCCTACAATTGTTACACTTTTAGGGATCAACACCTTTTGGAGCATTTCAGGTGTAAAGGACCACGGTCTTAACCTTATTTTAGTAATAGAAAAAAAAAAATATAATGAGAATGACACACGTTGGATAAAACTGCACCAAAATGCAGTTCATATGTGTACTCAAAAGGATCCATTTCATACTTCTATAAATCAAAAGTTAATGACAGCACACCAATTCATTCCCCAACATAAAAAAATGGAGAATGGTTGCTTTGCTTCCTAAAACTGGTTGGTGTTGATTTGGCATAACATATTTATTAGATGCAGTTTAGTATATGGGCCTAAGTCTATTTCCTTATTTTTACCTTTTGTACAGTATATATATATATATATAATATCTCCTTGGTTGTGATACATATAAGGATTCATGTATATTCAGCTCTTTCTACATTATATCTTGAGCCAGGTAGATCCTTGCCTAAGTTTTTCCGGAAATCGTGTTTCTTTCCGATTTCCGGCTGTTTTCTGCCACTGCTGCCGCCGTTGTTCAGGCTGGCGACCCTGCCATTGGCTTCGTCGTCCTCCGGTAACTCCAGCGCCACCAGCTACTCCTTCGTCAGAGCCTCCACGCGCACAGCCAAGCTTCACTTGTCTTCTCCCTAGCGGCTTCAGCAGTCGCACGTGGCTGCGCGTCCGGCACCCTCTCCGGCAGCGCTTACCAGCGTTAGACTCGCCGTGCTGTCCTCTCCTTGGATCTGGTCTCAGATCTTCCATTGAGCCTCGTCTTCAGTCTTCTCTCTCCTTTGGGGTGTTTTTTTCTTCTTTCTCCTGTAGCTTTTCCCCTCCGATCTGTCTCTCATGGCTTCCGTGAGGTCTGACTCGTCTTTGTTCACGAATTATGTCAATGTGTCTCTCTCCATTGACAAGTTAGATGACACAAACTATGATACTTGGGCCTCTGACATCAAGCTCTGGCTTATGGGCCAAGACTATGTTGATCACCTCACTCAGATAGTTGCCTCAATCGATGAGAAAGATCGTCCACGTTGGTCGAAAGTGGATGCTCAAGTTTGTAGTGTTATAAAGTCCACTATTCATCCTTCTCTGAAGCAAATATTTTGGACCCATGACACTTGTGCTGGCATTTGGGAACAGGCTCGGTTGTTGTACACCAATGATACTCAGCGCCTCTATGGCGTGTGCCAAAATCTACTAAGCATCATTGGCCCCCGCCGCCTTGACACTCCCATGGCTGAATATTTGGGTAAGGTTCATGGTCTTCTTCATGACTTTAATGAACTATTGCCTCCTGCTGCCACTCCTATTCAGGAACTAGAACAACGCCATACATTCTTTATGTTGATGGGGTGTTGATGGCCTTATATGGGCTTTCCGATGAGTATTCTTCTGTTTGTGATCAGATTTTGGGGTCTCCGAATGTGCCTACTCTGAACTCTACTTGGTCCATCCTGATGCGTGTACCATGCAAGTTATCACCGGACGTATCTCCTTCTGTTTCTCATGGTGACTCCTCTGCCTTAATCTCTCAACGTGATGATCTTAATCGTTCGAGCAAACTTAGCCGAAGTCGCCCTCGATGTGACCATTGTCACAAACTTAGTCACACCATTGACTGGTGCTATGCATTGCATGGTCGACCTCCCCGGTCGACTTCTACTACTGCTGCTGCTCAAACTACCCCCACTACTCTTGTTGATTCTGGTGTCACTCCTTCTGGTAGCTCTGGACCTCTGGCTCTGTTCAACGACTTTCTGAAATGGTACGAGGAACGTCAGGTCTCCAACTTCACTGCTTCTATTGCACACATTGCCTCTTCCTTTGCTGATCTCACTCATTTTGTCTCTTTTGACCCTTGGGTCCTTGACTCTGGCACCACCGATCATATACCTGGCAATAAGTCTCTTTTCTCCTCTTTTGTGACTTCTGGTCTTTTACCCTCTGTCATTATGGCTAACGGCTCTCAGACCCTCTCTCATGGTGTTGGTATTGTTCCTATTTTCTCTTCTCTCTCTGTTGATAATGCATTTTCTGTTCCTGAGTCTCCCTTTAATTTACTATCCCTTAGTCGTCTCACTCGTTCTCTTGATTGTCTTGTCTCTTTTACTAAAGATTCTTTTTTCTTACAGGACCGGGGTTTGGGACGAATAATTAGGACCGGATGTGAGTCAAATAGCCTTTATCACCTACAGACGTTTGCTCATGTTGGCTCGGTTGTAGATTCTCCTGCTCTCATTCATTCTCAATTAGGTCATCTTAGTCTTGCCAAGTTTCAGTGCCTTGTATCGCATCTATCTAAGTTGTCTAATTTGTCATGTGAGTCGTGTCAATTAGGCAAACATAGTCGTAGTTCTTTTCCTCACAGTGTCCCCAAACGAGCTGTGTCTCCTTTTGCTTTAGTTCACTCGAATACTTGGGGTCCAAGTCGTGTTAAGTCTAGTTTAGGTTTTCAGTATTTTGTAATTTTCATTGATGACTATTCTTGATTTACTTGGTTATTTTTAATGAAAAATCGTTCTGAGTTGTTTTCCATCTTTCAGACCTTTTATAATGAAATAAAAACTCACTTTGGTGCATCTATTCGTACTTTTCGTAATGATAATGCTCGTGAATATCTTTCTAAATCTTTTCAGACCTTCATGTCTTCTCATGGTATTCTTCATCAAACTTCCTGTCCCTATACCCCTCAACAAAATGGGGTCACCGAGCGTAAGAATAGACACCTTGAAACAACTCGAATTCTTTTACTTCTTGATCATGTTCCTCCAATATTTTGGAGGGATGCTGTTCTCACTGTGTATTACCTTATCAATCACATGTCTTCTTCTGTCCTTAATAACCAAATCCCGTACTCTATTTTGTTTCCTCATGATTCACTTCATCCTTTACCCCCTAGAGTTTTTGGCTCCACTTGTTTTGTTCACAACCTTAGTCCTGATCTTGATAAATTGTTTGCTCGATCTCACAAGTGTGTCTTTTTAGGCTATCCTAGGTCTCAAAAAAGGGTATAAGTGTTTCTCACTTTCCCTTCGTCGATACTTGATTTCCGCTGATATCACCTTCTTTGAGTCTTCTCTCTATTTTTTGTCCAATTCCTCTTCTCTGAGCTTGATGTCTCCCCCCTCCTCCCCTTTTGTCTTCCATCCCATAGATACCTTTGTTGTACCCACCAACCCACCACTTGTTCCACCTCCTCTTCGGGTTTATCATTGCCGCCAATATGTTCAACTTCCTGTTGGGCCAGTTACTGACTCTACTCCGCTGCCACCTACTTCGGCTCCTCTATATGCGCCTGATCTACCTATTGCTCTTCGTAAAGATACATGCTCCACTCTTAATCTCGCCCCTCATTATGTTAATTTGAGTTATCACCGGTTGTCTCCATCTTTCTATGCTTGTCTGTCTTCCATTTCCACTGTGTCCATGCTTAAAACTGTCGGTGATGCCTTATCCCATCCGGGTTGGCGGCAGGCCATGCTTGATGAATTGTGTGCTTTTCAGAATAGTGGTACTTGGGATCTTACTCCTTTACCTTCTGGAAAATCTGTTGTTGGTTGCCAGTGGATCTTTACTATCAAAGTGGGCCCTGATGGCACTATTGATCTCCTCAAAGCTCGTTTAGTTGCCAAAGGTTATACTCAGATATTCGGGTTAGACCATACTGACACTTTTTTTCCTGTTGCCAAGATGGCTTCTGTTCGACTTTTTTTAGCCATGGTTGAGCTGTGACATTGGCCCCTTATCAGTTGGATATAAAAAATGTCTTCCTTCATGGTGATTTGCATGAGGAGATTTATATGGAGCAACCTCCTGGTTTTGTTGCTCAGGGGGAATCTTCTAGATTGGTATGTCGTCTCCGCAAATCTTTATATGATCTTAAACAGTCTCCCAGGGCATGGTTTGGTAGATTCAGTGAAGTAGTTCAACAGTTCGGTATGAATCATAGTGAAGTTGACCATTATGTGTTCTATCATATAATTCAGGAGGTGGGTGCCTCTACATGATAGTGTATGTTGATGATATTGTTATTATAGAGAGTGATACCCATGAAATTTCACAGATAAAACATCTCTGTCATCATTTTGAGACGAAAGACCTTGGCAAACTGAGATATTTCCTGGGCGTTGAAGTAGCAGAATCTGACAATGAGATTGTGATTTCTCAAAGGAAGTACGCATTGGACATTTTAGAGGAGGCTAGGCTAATGAATTCCAATCCCAATGACACACCTATAAATCCATGTTTAACTTCTACCAAGTCAGGGGGAGCCACTTTTAGATCCTGGAAAGTATAGGACACTAGTTGGAAAACTGAACTACCTCACAGTCACTCGTCCTGACATATCCTTTGCTGTCAGTGTGGTAAGTCAATTCTTTAATTCACCCTGTACTGGACATTGGGATGCCGTTATCCGCATTCTGAAGAACATTAAAGGAGCCCCGGGAAAAGGTTTGTTATATGGGCATAATAATCATACTCAGGTTGTGGGATACTCAGATGCAGATTATGCAGGTTCTCTCATTGATAGGAGATCTACTTCTGGATATTGTGTCTTTATTGGTGAAAACTTGATTTTTTGGAAAAGTAAGAAGTAGGATGTAGTGGCAAGATCTAGTGCAAAAGCAGAGTATAGAGCTATGGCTTTAGCAACTTGTGAACTTATTTGGTTCAAACAGCTCCTTGATGAATTAAGATTTGGAGAGGTTACACAAATGACTCTAATCTGTGATAACTAAGTTGCCCTGCATATTGTCTCAAATCCAGTATTTTATGAGATGACCAAACACATTGAAGTAGATCGTCACTTCATTCGTGAGAAGATTGTATCTGGAACCATTTCTACCCAGTTTGTTAGTTCCTATGATCAGCTAACCTATATTTTCACAAAATCATTGCGAAGTCCTAGAATTGATTATATTTGTAGCAAGCTTGGTGTATATGATTTATATGCACCAGCTTGAAGGGGAGTATTAGATGTAGTTTAGTATATGGGCCTAAACCCATTTCCTTCTTTTTGTCTTTTGTATAGTATATATATATATATATAATATCTCCTTGGTTGTGATACACACAAGGATTCGTGCATATTCAGCTCTTTCATACTTCTATAAATCAAAGTTAATGACAGCACACCAATTCATTCCCCAAAATAAAAAAATGGAGAATGGTTGCTTTGCTTCCTAAAATTGGTTGGTGTTGATTTGGCATAACATATTCATTTAGCATTCTAACTATTTTAATAATTGATATACCGACAAAATATTTACCTTGATTCCCCCAAGGTTCATCGTGTCATCCGCACGACCATGTGCATGATAGTATCCTCTAGCACTACGCTCAAATACATCTCCATGCCTCCGTAAAACCTGATTTTAGAAACTCAAACATAAATTTTCAGGTGCCCCAGGTACCCAAATAACACATAAACAAAGGAGAGGAGAATGGTATGCCCACCTTTCCATTCAAGAGAGGCATTCCTTTGAAATAGACACCATAATGGTCAGCATTCAGTAGTGTATTTGATGCCCCAAGCATGAGGGGACCAAGAGCCAACTCACCTATTCCTGGAACATTTTGTGGCTATCATAGAAAAGAAGACCAAATATTAGTTAGTTTGCCCAAGAAAGAAAAATGAAGGGCCATAGATCATTCGAATTTTGATCAGTTCAGCAAAACTAAGTAGAAAAACTTCTGGAACTAAAAACACTTAAATATAAAATTGTCTTAGTAATTGTAAACACAAGTACATCATAGTCCTAAAAGCTTAAAATATTTTTAAAGTCATAAGCATACAATAACTGCTTATAGTATACTGGCATATTAAACCCTGATAATTGTGATATTTCAATTCAAAAGTTGAATGAATAGCGCTTACAATAGGATGACCATTATCATCAAGAATAAACAAACTGCAGCACATGGCAGGTGTGCTGAAAGCAGCTAACGATTGAGCCTGTAGTAGTGATCCACAAACAAATCCACCCCCAATTTCTGTACCACCACAATATTCAATTACAGGCTTGTAGAGAGCTCTCCCCATCAGCCAAAGGTATTCATCCACATTAGATGCCTCACCAGAGGAGCCAAAGCAACTACATCATCCAAAAGAATAGTTCCAACCAAATACAGCATAATTATAAATGACATTCACATTCATGCGTCACAACCTCTTATTGGGGAGTAGATTCAATTCGAGTAATACTTACCGGATAGAAGACCAATCATAGCCAGATGTGGATTTTGCACTTCTCCAACTCCGTACAATACTTGGAATAACACCAAGCATTGTTACTTTAGCATCCTAAACAGGGCACAAAATCGTTCAATATGAAGAAAAAATTATCAAAACAATCCTAAGGACTGGCCAAAAAAGAGCACAACTATTGTGAAGTGTTTTGGGTATTAAACAGTAAATCTAGGGCAAGGAATACTTGAATGTATTTTTGGCATTCTAATTTTTTTTCTATCTTTAGTGTCATTTAATTTGAACGTGTGTTTAACAAATAGTTATTTTCAAATTTCATAGTGGCACTGGCAAAAACCTCAGAATGGTGGCCACTGTTAAATTGAATAAATGTTTCCTACATCTTTATAACTACGAAAAGCAAACATCAAGTTGATTGAAAAAACCAGCAATTATTGAAGTAGAGTTACTTTGGTAAATAGTAAAAGTACAACAAATATATTATCATGTCATTAAATACTTAAAACACAAGAGGAGCAAGGCACAGGCAGCAGAAACACCCTTCCTCCCTCTACTTGTCCAATAGAACAAAAATAGAAAATATACATTTGTATTTCCCCAGATGAACCTACCTACTAGTGGATTTTATACATAAAATAATAAATTAACATTTAACAAGTGTAAAAAATATTAGCAGAAAATAAACTGCTAAAAATTTGAGGTTTCTATTTTACGGTCCATTGAACAGAGACAAAGAACAGACATGCATTTTATGTTATGTCTTATTTGAGGAAGCTTTTTTGACTAGTTTGCATGGATTCATGGAAAAGTAAAGAAACAATAACAAAATATAATCTTTCAAACAAGTACTTGTTTTTTCTGCAGAAATAATAAACTCTGAGAACTAACACGTCAATGGGTGAAATAATGTGTTCACATTTCACAGGAAACAAAGGATATGAAACAGACTGAAAATTAAAACAGCAGTATGAGTTTGTACCTGTACAAACTTGGCTAAGCCAGACCCAAGAGGGGATCCAATATACAAAGCCATTGAAGCTCCATTTAACAAGGAGGCATATACTAGCCATGGCCCCATCATCCATCCAAGATTAGTCGGCCAGCACACTACATCACCTTTACGAATGTCCATGTGGCACCATGCATCTGCAGCAGCTTTTAGAGGAGTGATATTGGTCCATGGAATTGCCTTTGGATCACCTATACCATAAATATTATTAGCTTTTGGCCAGTTTTAGATGGTGAATGAAGTCTTGGTATTGAATTGATCATTTTACCACAAATATCCTTTATCAATAAAACAAAAGCTTTTTTGTCTAGTATGAATCCTTTCAGACAGGCCAAAATACAAAATTCAACTTTACCTGTTGTTCCAGAAGAAAATATAATGTTTGTAAATGTTTCTACTGGCAGTTCTGCAGCTATGAATTCCTTGCCTCTGTATGTTACATGACAACAAACGAGAATTAGAATTCCAAGAGAATATCATAACTTTTCATACTGGACAAGTTCTGAATAAGTTCTGAGCATCAGTGAATACAATAATGGTCAAAGGAGAAAAGGCATAACCCCTACCAATATTTTAATTGTTTATAATTTATTTCATAAACTTATTAGTAAATCAGGATAAAAGCACATACTTCAAACTATTGACTTTCTCCAAAAAATCATGCCATGAAAGGTCACCGTTCCGCAGTTTCATGCTTAATTCAGATCCTTTAGAAGGGACAACTACTGCCGTAGGTGACTCTGCATCCACAACTCTACTGCATTTGCGAAGAAACAATATGAGACATGCTATTATTGAGCAACAAAGAAAACAACTCAACTGTAGTGTGTCTTTACCAAACAGTGAAAGAATTTTTCACCTGTAAAGGGGGATACTTTTGTCACCACGCATAATGAGATCCTGATAAATCAAATACGAATAAGAAAAAGGAAAATGAGACAGGATGAGGTAAATTACTATAACACTGCAAATAGCCACAAAATTGGCACCCTTTTTAACTAACCTATCAAGAAATAATCTAATTTTTTAAATATGTCGGAATTATAGGATTTTATGTAAGAAAGGATGAACAGAGAACAGAGACCGAATAATTTAAATTGATATTGCTTATATATAAAGAATGTGATGTAAAATACTAATTAGTAACTCATATTTATAAAGGTGTTCGTTTTGTTGTCCTTTTGCACTAAAGAATCATTCTAGCGGTGACTTCTCACAATGACTCATTCCTGTGACAATTCTCTAATGAATCACACTGGTGTTGACTTACATTGGATATGTTGTCCCAGATAAATCTAGCCCTACTCTCTATTGCAGATGTTGCCCAGTTCAACCTCATGTCCCAAAGTCTAGCTCCATCTCTAAAAGCTACGGCATAATTTTCTGTCCTATATGCTGCTCTGCGTTATTATTTTAATATATTTTTTTAGTACCACTTAATATACTTGATGGTTGATGGTAATAAATGTTGGACCTTGAAGAGACAAACAAAGGAAAAAGTAGGAATAGCAAAAATGAGAATGTTAAGATAAATATATAGCCACATAAAAGGGACACAAGCTATACAGAGTGATTGTACATGAGGAACTATTGGTGTGACACCTATTAAGAAAAACACAAAAGAAAATTGTTGAAGTGGTTTCGACATGTGCAAAGGAGGGCCTCTTTGGAGATCATAGAGGATAGAGTAGATCACATGGTTTTTAATCATGTAAAAAGAGAGAGAACGAGGTCAAGGACACTGGAGAAAATTATAAAACGAGATTTGATAGAGGATAATATCTTAGAGAATTTTGTTTTTGAATGAGTGTCATGTAATTGATCGCACCTACGGGTTATTATTATAGTTGTTTCTTTCAATATGTTTGGTTACAAACTTAAAGCTTAACAAGCTTTAACTTATGAGAAGTGTTACAATACATAGCAAGCATATCATAATAGTATTGCTCTATCCTAGAATAAATAGAGTGATTGTCTTGTGAAAAGGAAGAGGTTGATTAATAAAGACATCAAGGTAAGTTGCTATGAGGAATCTCATGATAAATAATATCTCTATAGGTTTGGTCTTTAACTGAACTAAATGTCACCTTATTATCCATAGCCGACCTCACCTAATGCAACAATTGTTGTATTCTTGTTGTATCTTAGAATTTATCTTAGACCTCTTGGGAGTGGTTGTCAAGTTCCATTATAATTCCAATTTGTTCCAGACTTGATCAGGATTAGAATTCTTGTATAATAAATAGAGGTTGCTACCTTGCATTTTGTATCACATCATATGAATATCAATTTTAGATTTTGCAATCTCTGTTCTCTCTTTTACTCCTTCGCATCTTAAAATCAATATAATTTACAGTAATAAACAACTTTACTTTTGCCAAGTGAGAAATAATCATAAAAAGCCTGAAAAGAAATGATAAATTATCGGAGGAAATTAGGGAGTCAACCTGAGTAAATATGACTTTTGCTTTTGATATTCTAAGCCTGGTTGATATTTCAGTTGCTGCAAAACTATCAGCAATCGATACAACAACATAACCTGCAAGAACGATAGCTAGGTAGATAACGACAGACTTGACATTCATCGGCATATCAATCGCAATTGCAGATCCTGTCTCAAGACCCAGGGATTTGAGAGCATATGCAACTAACCTACAAATTAACAGAAATAACAGGGTATTATTTTGTTTTCATTAATACATGGATTTGACAAAAGTGTAGAATAATCATACTATGTATTAAGTATCTATCTTTATTTTAAATATAATATATAGACATATTATCTTAAATCTTATAACAAACAATATCTTCTATATTCATATGTAATTTTGATATAAGTCTATATAAACATGCTTCTACTGTGTATTCCGACAGACGGCTTCATTCCATTATTCCTCTCTATTCCTCTGATTTTGCTATCTGATGTTGTCTTTTTCCGACATGTTTCTCAGTTTAAGTCATTTTAGGTCTTCACAAATACACAAATATTGGTTTGAAGTCTCCAAATGTTGGTTTTAAGGAAGTTGGAACTTGCTCTACTTGTCATGAATTTTCTTAGGCTTATGAATATTCTAGCCATCTATCAATGTTATATTTCTAGCTATATTCTCTGACTTCGCCGACATCCCTGAATTGTCTTTCCAAATATTGTTTTATGATGAAACTTTATCTTGTTACTTGCTTCTTATAACAAGCTGAATGCTTAGTAAGCTCCGACATGTTTCTTAGTTAAATCATTTTAGGTCTTCACAAATACACAAATATTAGTTTGAAGCTTCCAAATGTTTGTTTTAAGAAAGTTGGAACTTGTTCTACTTGTCATGAATTTTCTTAGATTGATGGATATTTCAGCTATTTGGCAATGTTATATTTCTAGCAGTATTCCCTGACTTCATCAACAATCCTAAATTGTCTTTCCAAATATTATTTTATGGTGAACTCAATTTTGCTACTTGCTTCTCATAACAAGCTGAATGCTTAGTAAGCTCTAGCTTGATGAGAAGTGTTGAGAATCTTACATATTATCTTATCTTTATTTTACATATAATATATACGAATATTATCTTATAGATATTATACCAAACAATATCTTTCATATTCATGTATAAGTTTATACAAACATGCTTCTGCTATGTATTCAGACACACAGTTAAATTCAATTATTCCTCTCTATTCTTCTGATTTCAACATAATGCATTGTTTTCAAATTCAAACATGAATTCAAGAACTGCCGCATATAGCTAGCATCTATATTTCGTTTCGTATTTTGGTCCAAATCAAAGTCTTCAACAATATAAGATAGCAAGTAGGGTCAGATGATCTTGACAGTCCCTCTAAACTGGGATTAGTGATTGGCCCTACTAGGCTGGATTTGTTTGGTTTTAATGGTTACATAGCCTGAGATGATAAATGTCAAAGGAGAAAATTCCAGAAGCCACTAAACCTACAAAGGGCCAAAACCACAATGTGTTAGGATGTTGAACCCCATCTACCTTCTATGTTTAGACCACAGTCCTGGGTCAGGATGCCTCTGAATTGATCATTGACAAAGAATTCCCTTATTATTTTGGTATTAATAGCCAATATATATAACCAAATCAGGAAGCATTGCTCCTAGTAAAGGGTGAAAACGAAAACTTGGAACAGTAAAGGAAATCGAAGAATTGGAAAAAGAAAGGAAGTGATAGAAAGTCCTGAGCCCACAGATCATCCTAAATGACCCAAATGATTCCCAAATTCTGCTACGCTTCCCATTACTCTCTACTCTCTCCTTAACCACATTCTCATCACCCTTTTCCATACTTGGAGAATTTCCCTCTCCAATAACTAGTTTCCAAGTGTTCATTCTGTTACACTCCCCTTTCTTCCCCCCAACTGTACCCTCCACTGTTTTATGCAGATATTATTCATCTATATCATTTGCATTCTCCGCTCTAACATAGAGAATATAATAGAGAACGTAAAAAACATCTATTTTTGAACAATTTTCCTAACCAGTACCCTTACAAATGGTTAAGGAATTGAATAGAATTTTTTCATTAGAAAATAATGGTGGAAATGCATTGGTAACAAACAATGTTACATTTTCCAATAAAAACTCTACTTTTGACTCCTTAACCATTGTCCCTAAGACAATATTTAGCAATATCAAGTTTTAAAATATTATGAACAATCATGATTTACACAATTCAAAACTACAAGTAAAAAAGCATTAAAAGCTAATAACCGAAGAACAGGCTATTTGCAGCATACCAAACTTCTTCACGCAATTCCTCAAGTGTCATCCTTTGTAAAGGGAGATCATCATGTTGTTCTTCACGCCATATTATTACTGTGTCATTCAAACCTCTTTTGCTATTTACATTTAAGCAATTCTCTGCTGGATTAATAGATGCTCCAGGAAGCCATTCACCACTAGGGAATGGACCGTCCCCTGGCGAGCTATCACGTAAGATGCATTCAGGTGGTTTGGAAAATGATATGTTCATTTCATCCAGCACATATTTCCAGTATATCTGAAACAATAAAAACAACAATGACAAAAACTGCCAAGTACAAGGAAACCATAAATTGAAACCAAATCCCTCATAAATGTTAGCAATACACAATCAACAAACTCTTTTCAACACCCTTTTGGTTATTCAGTGAAATTTACATAGGACCCACAAAATAAGAGATGAAGCCAGGAACATTAGTGGGACCCACGTCATTTAGTGGAAGTGAAAGTTTTAAATTACAGTCTGCAACTGCAACTGTGACAACAATAGCAGTTGCATTTACATTTGCCTGCAACTTTCTGGAATATTAAGATTTTGAACTTCCGTACAACCCCCGAATAACTGGAATTTAAAACCTTGAGTGAAACACATAAATTTCATCCATTAACAAAAAAAGGGCACGGAAAAGAGCATGTTAACAAATGCTAATAACTTCCCAAATAAGTTTAAAATTGGTTAAACCTCAGGGTTTGAGACCGAAAATTTGTGGAAATCATCAAAGCTTGCAATCGGATCCTTATAAGCCGAACCCAGAAACTCTTTACCCTTCCTCTCTAGCAATTGCCACACATTAGTCAAAGCAGCACTTTCCCTAGTCACACACAAGAAACAAGATCCAAAAAAAAAAAAAAAATCACTAATCTTTCATTTCAACATTAAAACCAAAACCAATTCACACACCACATTTCAGTCAATCATTCATGAATTAAAAACATCTTCTACATAATTGTAGAAATAAAACACACAACACACAGTCTAGAGTCATAATATTGACTTATTGGTGAAAAAAAAGAAGCCAAAACCAATTCACATACCAATTTCAATAATCATTCATGAATTAAAACATCTTTCACATAATTCAAGAAATAAAACACACACAATATACAATCTAGAGTTATAAGATTCAGATAGTGTTTACCTCCTACTAACATTCTAATAAAACAGACTTATGGGTATAGTCTCGTAACAAAGTTCTATTCTGAAAAGAACAGAATTAGAAATAATTCGAATTTCTCCCTTAACAAAATTATCATCTTAACAACTAACACTTAGTGTAAAAAAACTCATTCTAATATAGCAGTAAGAAATAAATAAAGTTGCCAGATTAAAAAAAATCCATACGGGTCGGGAATCCAAGCGGGTGGGTCGGGACCGTAATCCTTGTAGCAACCATAGTAGAGCATCTGATGAAACGAGAAAGGGAGTTGAGGGTTTAGGATGCTGTTGCTGATGTGCTGCCACGTGGCAGGGGTGCCATCACCGTGAATTTCAATGATTTCAGCGAGACGCTGGTGGAGAGTAGTGGCATCTTCTCTTGAAATTCCATTGGATTCAATATCAGACACAGTGATAGAACTTAGCGAATTGTAAGCCATGTGAAACAGTAGGATCCAAAGTTTCACCACACACTTCAACAATCAAGACTACTTTTTTTGGCACCCAAAACACAAAATCACCAAACCCGTTTGAGGGATGCAATTTACAAATGTAACGGTTCAATCTTGGTTCTGTTCTTGGAAGACTGTAATGGAGGTTTTATTGAAGAAATAGTGGTTAATTGATAAAATCATTGAATCATTGTAAGATTTTGTTTTTATGTGGAGTTAAGAATTTGTATTGAATTGAAAGAAAGAAGAAAAATGATGAATGTGATGTGGAAAAGGGAATAGTGGGATACTTATCCGCACCAGCTCGACAGGGACAGGCTAGCAAGAAGGTCTGGATATGTCAAATGGTGGCAATATTCGTGTTTGGATATGGGAATATGGGTATGGGTCTGCCATGCCCAATAAATGATAATAAAATTTAAAGGAACATTTTTTTGTTTGGTTTACCTTCCACAATCACGTGGATTTGCAATGTCATCTTCTCCAAAAGAAGAAGGAAAAACGTTTTGTTTTTTATAAGTACTTTATAGTATTTATTGATTAACTGACATGATATTTATTCATTAGTTGAGATAGGAATTAAGACACTAATTTAAAATAAAAGATTTTCATCTATTTGTATGAATGAAAATTTTTTGTCCCAATGTCTCAATCAAACAATATATGTCATATTATTTAATGAACTACATAAGATATAAAAGAAATTATAAAAAAAATTCATTAAATGATATGTCATTTATGGATTGGTTGAGACAAGAATTAAGACACCATTTTGGAAGAGAGAATTTTCATCCTTATTTGTATGCCTTGTAGTTACTTAATGCGCACATTGAACGAGTCTTTCTCATTGATGACTTGAGCTTCCAATGCAATGGTTTCTCCAAGCAAGTACAGATAAGAACCTACAAAAGCACTCTAATGCTCAAGTCAAAGAGAAGTTGACTAATGCATTGGAAAGTAATATAATAATCCAGTGATCAAACTTGTATGTATGCTTTATTATTTATAGTGTTTACCTTTTTGAACTTATGCTTGCATAATTAAGGTTTAGGTTTTACTTGAAAAGGATAGTTTGGACTTTTTACTTTGGGTCCCACATCATATGAGGTGTCGGGCCATGCTAGGAGTAGGTCAGACCTACTATGTGCATCTGGAATAGATGTGAATCCGACCCAAGAGGTTCCTCCGGTATACAACCCCACCAATGTCAATAAGTGAAGCGATGAAGACATTACAAGTGTGGCTAAGGGCTAATTAATTTTTGACAAATATGCTATAGACCCGGTATGGACAAAGAAACAAGAACGGTCCAACGAGTCAAAGGGTTATCAATTTTTCCCACCTTTTTTCATGTGTATTTTTCACATAAAAAATGTAGTGTTTGTCACGGGGCTCGGTAGGATTTGAAACGGTGACGACTCTGGACCGTAGATCTTGGTTGATCTAACGGTGCTCCTCAATCCTCCTTTTGGGCCTCCATTAGCTTATGCGTTATAAATAAGGAACGGATGGTTTCATTGTTCTGACTCTACTTCCTTTCTGCTTGAAAGCTCCGGGTATTTCTTTCTTGCTTCCTCTCAGGTACTTCGACCCTCTTGATCTTTTCCTTTGTTTGTTTCATTTCTATGGCTTCCAAGTCAAGTTCTTCTATTAAGGAGGTATCCCTTCCCTCAGTGGCTAGTCCTAAAGTGCAAGCGCAGACCGACACTCCTAACCCTGTTGAAGAGGGGTCTACTGCCTCTGCTTCAAAGGGTTCCGCCCAAGACCCTCCATCTCAGGAGGAGCCTTCTTCTTCTAGAAAGGCCTGATAGTACCTCCATGATCCATCACCAGGTTCGAATGGGTTAGCTTGAAGGTTGCCAAATACCAGTCCAAAATGACCAGTAGGGATAACTATACTATTTTTTATGATGTCTTTCCTTTCTGTCCTTTAGATGACCTAGCATTGTTGGCATTGGCACCCTTTATAATGAAGGTCTATCAAAATGACGAGACTTTTGATTCTGATTTAGTCTTTAGGTATACACCCCTCCCAGACAACTGGAATTTCTTTTACATGTTTACTTGTGTTTTTAAATATCTAGATGTAGAAATTACGATTTCACTATGGATGTGATATGCGTGATAAATTGAGCGTTTACCTAGATCCACCCCAATGAATGGGTTGTCATACAGGCCTTTAGGGCCCTTTGTCGCTTCTCCTATATCGAAGCAACTCCCAGTCTTTTCTTCCACATTTATCAGACCTCTCCGGTTAGTCAAATAAGATGGTCATCCATCAGTCATGTCTCAAGGCGTCCATTACTTGACATCTTTACTACCTCTTACAAAGACTTCAAGTAGAAATACATGAAGATTGTGCTGAATATGGGGTCGCTTGGCCAATTACTTCCACAACCTGAAGGGGAAACTTTTGTTTCCCTTTAGTTGGCAATAAGAGACGCGTTGCCTGTCTGCATTGCCCTGTGACATGCTCATCGAGCAGGAAAAAAGGGACGTGACGTTTTTTATGTCACTTCCTAAATGCCTCACAGCCTTTCAAGTGTTTTGCCTCTAGTGCTCACCCAAGTCGATTTGGGATTTGGAAGGTAAGGGTCGACCTGTTTTAGAGTCGAGTCTGATCTTAGTTTTGTGTTCGTACTTTTTTTTACTAACCTTTTGTGCTCTCATTGTTGTAGGTATCATAAAAGCATGTCGAGTGATGATGAGACCATCCTACTTGAATTCTGCTTTGAGATTCAAGCGGGTTCGTCTATAGGGGTTAATGTCTGCACCCTTGCACCCATCCTACTAGACCCTGATCCTTTACCAATGGAACCTCTTGTTGATATGATCCCTCCAGAGGCAGCTTCCCCAAAAGGAAAGAATGGAAAGCAGAAATCCAAGGTCGGGTCAAAGAAACGTCATTAAAGTGACGAGGGCAATTCATTGAAGAGGTTGAGGCAAACTTTTGACTTTTCTTCCCATTTGGCTATTCCTCCTCCTTTCAAAATAAAAGGTTTCTTCACCATACTTTTCACCCAACTGTCAAGCTTGCCAAGGATAACACTCCATCCCGGTCCATCAGGTGTTGAGCCAGATTAAGGGCCCAACCACCTAAAGGCATTATTGTGAATTGATGGTCCGAGCTCAGGCTTTAGTTCGTCATTTAGTGCTGCTGCCACCTTTGAGGTTGAATATTTTAACCATAAATTGGGGGGGACTGAGTCCACTTTGAAGGTTACCATTGACGAGTCTTCCAAGTTGGTCGTTGATAACACCAGCTTGCAACAACAAATGTCAGATTTGAAAAAACAAAAAGAATTTGCCGAATCTAAGCTATGCCGGACTGAGAATGATTGGGCCTTACTGGAGCTGAGGGTAAAAGAGTTGTTTGAGTCTTTGGCCAAGGTGACCTAGGAGTGAGATAAGAGGTTGCCCAAGATAAGGAAAAATCCAAGGCCAATTTCAAGGAGTGGATGGATAAAGGTAAAGAAGGCTATTGCCAAGGAACATTACGTTGGGTTCCTTCGGGTTATCTGAAAGGCTAAAAAGTTTTGTCACATCCTAAAAAGGCTTTGAATTTGATGGAAGGAAAGACTTCTTTTATGGGAAGTTCCTTTCCTTTCATGAGATGTTGAAGTCTAAGGCACCGGACGAGCATGCTCTTCGGTTTTACGTGCAAGGTAATGTCGCTGGGGTAACTGAGGTAGAGGATGATGATAATGTCGAGGCAATGGATGAGGACGCTCAACATGAAGAGCCGAGTATAGAGGAAGAGGATGTTGGAGGTTACCTTGAGGTTAATATGGTCGATAAGGGCAATGTTGGGGGGCCTTGATTGGTTGTACCAAGGGATCATAGTGTATTTTGTTCATTTTTCTTATACTTTTTGTTTGACAATGTTTACATATATATTTTGTATCATTAATAGAAAACTTTCACTTTCATACCTTGTGTTGTTTTTATTTTTACCTTTGTTGTTTTAATTTTGCGCGTAAGGTATTATCCCTGTTCAGGCTGGTTGATTGGGAGGGAAACCTTGTCTTCTTGTTAAGTTTTAATATACATCCTTACCCACTCTAGTTGACCGTGAGGGAAACTTTGTATCTGCGTTTAGTTTTGTCTAAGGGTACATCCTTACCCGGGATAGTTGACTAGGAGGAAAACCTTGCCTTCTCGTTAAATTTTTTGCTTAAGGTACGTCCTTACTCGGGCTAGTTGACCAGGAAGAAAACCTTGTCTTCATGCTTAATTTTTTGTTTAAGGTACATCTTTACTCATGCTGGTTGACTAAGAGGGAAACCTTGTCTTCGTGTTTTTTATGCTATTCCATATTAGTTAATCAAAATAAAATAGGATGCTTATAAATAGTTTAATGTTAAGACAAATTTTATTGATGCATAGTGGTGCCTCATTAAAAATCTGCTCAGTCAAAACCCCTTTCACTTTTTATAGGGGAAAAACATACCGATTTGAGAAAAAGAGCACACTTGTCCATTACATAAATATTTCTAGCTGAAATAGTATTTCAGATGTGTTGTATTTCATATTCTTGGTAATGTGTTGCCACTCAACCCGACCAATTTTTAAGTGCCATGTTGTGGCTTTGAATAACCCGGAATGGACCTTCCCAATTTGCTGCTAATTTTCCATGTCGGTTCTCCTTGTATGTATCCCTTGTAACTCTTCATACTATGTCTCCTTCAATGAAATGCCTCATCTTCATCCTTTGCTTGTATGCCTCGATTGTGACAGTGGCATTGTGGCAAAGCTCTTCAACAGATTCCAGTTTCGCCATCAATGCTTCCTCGTTGGTGGCTTCATTAAAAATAGTTCTTCTAAATGATGGCTCTCCTACTTCCACTAGTAGCATGACATTAGTTTCATATGTTAGCTTGTATGGAGTTTCTCGTGTGGTGAATTGAGGCATGCACCTGTATGCCCATAAAAATTCCAAGATTTCATCTACCTATGCTCTTTTTGCTTCCCCGAGTTCCCCAGGATGACCTTGTTGGCTGCCTCAGTCTACCCATTTGTTTATGGGTGTTCAATCGAGGAAAAACGGTGCATAATGTCGAGATCTGTGAGAAATTCATTTAGTTTCTTGTATGTGAACTGTAAATCATTATCTAAGATCAGTACTATTGGTATGCCGAACTGGGTGATCACATTTTCCCACAAAAATTTCTGCACATTCATGGCGGTGATGGTAGCTAGTGATTCCACCTCTATCCATTTGGTGAAATGGTCAATGGCCACCAACAAAAATTTTCTCTGGCCAATAGCTATAGGAAAAGGGCCCAATATGGCTATTCCCCATATTGCAAAGGTTCAAGGAGTCGGGATGAGAATTAGTTCCTCAGTCGGCTAATGTATCAAGTTGTCGTATTTCTGGCAAGGGACACACTTCTTGACAAACTTCGTGCTATCAACACAGAGAGTCAGCCAGTAATATTCGACCCTTAATACCTTAGCTGCCATTGTTCGTCCTCTTGAATAGGTGCCATAAATCCCTTTGTGTATTTTGTGCAACACAAATTGGCTTGATCCGACCCTAAATAATTCAACATTAGGCTAGCAATGTTTCTTTTGAATGCTTTTGTCCTATCATGGAGTATCGAGTTGCTTTAGTTTTTAGCGCCCTAGCTTCTTTTGGATCATCCAGGAGCCGCCCATTTTGCAAGTAACCCCAACGACCTCTAGTCCTTCTGCACCTCCTCTAACACTTGGTGGATCAAAGTTTGAACTATGTTGGGCTTGTTTAACTCAAGGAATAGAGAAGTCTTCAACTGGATTTTTCTATTTGCACAAGCCAAACGAGCCAACTGATCTGCCCTAGTATTTTCTTCGTGAGGGACATGTTGAACCTCCAATTTGGTAAAGTGTTCTGACATTTGTTTCACCAAATAGTAATATTGTATAACAAGGTAGCTTCCTTTACTTGGAATGTTCCATTGATCTGTTGTTCTGCCACCTGCGAGTCTGTAAAAACATTTTACATGTTTCGTACTAATGTCTCAGGAAAATGGCAAACCGACTATCAAAGCTTCATATTCTGCCTAGTTATTCAAGGCTTTGAAATCAAAGCACAGTGCTTGCTCCAACTCTAATCTGCCAGGTCATTCAAGGAATATATAAACTCCATTGCCCTACCTGTTAGATGACCCATTGACGTGCAAAGTCCATTGCGTTCTAATAAACATTCTCTCGGGCCTCATTTCTGCAATGAAGTCTGCTAAGGCTTGTGCCTTCACCGATCTTCTTAGCTCATAACGCAAGTCGAACTCAAACAACTCAATTGTCCATCTTGTCATTTTTCCTGCTACTTTTGGTTTTCTGCAGCATCTTTGCTATCGAACAATAGGTCTGGATTACTACCTTGTGCCCCTAAAAACACTGTCGTAACCTTCTTGTCGTTGTAACTACTGCAAGTGTGACTTTCTCCATAACTTGATAATTTTTTTTTACATCTGGAGTGTCTTACTGATGAAGTACACTAAAACATCCTCACCCCCATTGAACTGGACCAAGACAACACTAATGGTGTGTTGTGTGATGGCTATGTATAGTTGTAACCCAATGGTTAGGTCAGGCTTGGTAAGTATTAGGGGGTTGCTAGTGTCTTCTTGAGCTTTTGAAAGGATAACTCATATTCCAGTGTCCAAGTGAAATGGGTAACCTTTTTCAACAACTGAGACATGGACTAGTTGCTTCTACCAAACAAGGTAGAAATCGTGCTAGGGCTGCTAGTTGACCTGTCAACCTTTGTACCTCCTTGGGACTACTTAGGGATTTCATGTCCAGTAGGGTCTGACATTTTTCTAAGTTAGCTTTAATGCCCTTGTTTGTTAGCACGAACCCCAAAAATTTTCCTTATTATACACCAAATATGCATTTTTCGGGGTTTAGTCTCATCGTGCCGCTAAATCAAGGCAAAGACTTTTCTTAAGTTTTTTGCATAATGTTCGAGTGTTTCGAATTTCACTACCATGTCGTTTAGGTACACCTGTAGGCATCGTCGGTCAAGGGCTGAAATATCTTATCCATAATAAGCTTCTGATAAGTAGCCCTAACATTCTTCATCCCGAAAGGCATAACTAAGTAGTAAAAATTAGCTTTATTAGTTAGGAATGTCATTTTAGATTGGTTCGCCAAGTGCATTTGGATTTGATTGTAACATAAGCAAGCATCTAGAAAGCTTAATAATTGGTGTCTTGTCGCACCATCTATTGGAGATTCTCTCAGAATACAAAGAAGACCAAATGTAGTTTGTCGCATTATATTAGTTTTGATGATGAACATTAGTTTTTTCCTAAGATGGATGTTATAGCTTTAATGCTTGAATGCTTATGAAACATTGCATGCATCCATACAAGTAGCTATAATCTTGATTCAATTTAACTAAATATATCTTTAATCTTGATTCAATTTTGAACTTGATTAAGTCATAGATACATGGATGAGATTATGCCCCTAAAAGTTTTTAAAATCTAGTTATATCTCATTGATGTTGCAAGATGAAGCTTAGATAACATTGTGAAGTAATTTAATGGGTTAAAGTTGCATAATTGTTGTTTTAATCTATTAAAGTCCCTCATAATTGATTATCTATATTATTTAATTGATTAGATACTTGGAATAATCAATTAAATTGATCTTGCTGACTTGGTCATAGATGATGAACATTTTAATTGACTAAATACTTATGATAATCTATTAAATTGGTAGAGCTGGTTTTGGACTTGAACTTAGAACGTTTTAATTAATTGAATGCTCAATTTAATATGTTAAAACAATGTTGTAAGCTTTTTATATAAAAGGGAGAAACTCAAATTTTCAATAATGAATATACATTTTGAAAATCAGACTTGAGAAAGAGATTATGAGTTTCTAGAGAACAAAAAAAGCTCTCAAACCCTTGTCGCAACAAGTTCAAAGCAAAGATCAACAAGGATCAAAGATAAACATTAGTTTCTTTGAAGTTATTGTTGATATAACATGTTTGCATATCTCTGTATGAATTAATCAGGTGATATCAATCTTTTACTTTTTTATTTTTGTATTGGATTATAAAAGATTGTCCCAGTAGGTTTCCTAGATTGTTCATGCATAGGTTTTGCATGTGTTAGAATAATTTTCTTGATAGGTGTTTAAGAAGTGCATGTGTGGTTGTCACGTGCATGAGTTTGGTGTAAACTCTATATTTTATTCTAGTGTTGCTTTCAATCCAAGACGGGGAGTTTTGGGGATTGAGAAATTGTATGTAACCCTGGTTTATAATTGTTTCATGTTCCTGCATATTCTCTTCATCCTATATCTCTTTACATTGCTTTGTCGCTTTTGGTGTCTTTAGCTAATCTAATTTAGATAATAAATACAAAATAGATAAAATCTGTATTAGTCTTGCGTATTCTTGTATGTAATTTGGTAAAGAGGTTAATTTCTATTCAATCTCAAACAGCTGCAAATTTCTAATTCAACTATATTTCATTAAAGTGGTTCAAAAATCTATTTTAATAAAAAATCAGAAGAAGTTTTTGCAAAACCAATTCACCCCCCTCTTAATTGGTTGCTTAGAGTCATTTGAGCCCCCTCACCATCCACCAGTGTGTTTATGTTTGGTAGAGGATAAGCATCCCTTAAGCAAGCTTTGTTTAAAGTGTGTGAAGTCGGTGCACATTCTCCACTTGTCATTTGCTTTCTTCACCATTACTACATTAGCCAACCATTACTACTCTTATCTCTTCCCATTTTTCTCTTCTTCTATGCCATCGATTTGGCATGGAGACTAACTGCCAATATGTGGGAGTGGAACTGGGAGTCTATCCCTAGCATATCGGCTGTGGACCAAGTGAAAAGATTCAAATTTTCTTGCACTTCCGCCACCATGGCTTCTCTTACCTTCATCGGCAGGTTAGAGCTGATATTTGTAGTTTGTCCCAATTGGGGACCAATTTGGAGTGGTTCCGTGGGCACTATTGGATCCGCATGGTAGTTTGTACTCAGCCTTGGGTCCAAATCCACCATATCCTTGGCCTGCACTTTTCTAGTGGAGTAACTTTGAGATTGCCATATAGCATTCATGGGTTGTTCGTTGATCGGCGTGCACTATGATTACCTTTTCTTTAGTATATGGGCACTTCATTGCCATGCAGGGGGTTAACATAATGGCTCTTAGCATGTTCAGTAAGGGTTGGCCCAATAAGATGTTATACAAGGTGTTAGCGTGTACAACGATGTATCTGACCTTAATCACCCGCTCTTTTTTCCCTTCTAAACCAAACTTGGTAAACAAGTCAATGCACCCTCTAGTGCTTACTCTTTCTCTCGCAAACCCCACTAGTGGTTCATCATAGGGCATAAACTCTTCTTATGGGATCTTTAAGTATTTAAAAGTTTTCTAATAAAGGATGTTAGTTGAGCTACCCTGGTTTACCAACGTCTTCCTGGCAAAAATTCATTATCTCCACACTTATCACCATAGGGCCATCCTGTATTGGGTTGGTAGCCTTGAAATCCTTGTTAGTGAATGTTATGTTCGACATACAAAGGTTTCCAGATTGTCAAATGGCATTGACAATTTTGACATGATGAAGTGCCTCTTTCGGGCCGAAGAAGTGTTCCCTCTACCTGTATAGCCTCCCAAGACAGTGTTAATCACTCTCTTCACCCCTCATTTTGGTGATTTGTCCGGGCGGTTTCTGCTGGTCTTTCTCGTGATTGGCTGCAACTACTTCTTCTATCATCCCTTGTATAACTTCTATCATAGTCCCTTCCCGGCCTGTTTTTGATGCATCCTTAGGATGCTCCTCCCATGATCTTTCTTTTTTAAGGTTCTTAGGTTAAAGAATATAGAGATGAAGAATTGAGGAATAGTGGTGGAGGTGATTGTCTCTCCTCCCTTTTTGGGGATTCTAACAAATCTCGATTAAGTGTCCCAAGAGAGTTGGGATCTCATTGTATGGCTCGAGGGTGAGTGCCTGGCCGATGGCGAGGGCCTGATTGACCCTCAATTCTGCGAGGTTGGTTTTTGTTCCCTTGCTTTCTTCATATCATTAACTTCCTCCATCAACTTCTCATTCTCCTCCCTAAGCCTATCCATGTCTTTCTACATCTGCTAAAAGGTTATTAGCAGTACTACATCTTTCTTCACCCTAGGGGTCGTTCTCCCCAGGGATCGATTCCTTACCTGGGGGTTGCGAGAAGTCCCAAAGTTGTACTTGTTTGAACCATCTTGCCGCTAACTCAATATTCTCTTTGAGGCAAAAAGGTATTTACTTACTCGACCCCATGGTGAGTGCAACTGTTCCTGCACACACTGAACGAGTCTTCCTCTTTGATGATCTGAGCTTCCAATCAATGGTTTCTCCAAGCAAGTATAGGTAGATACCTGCAAAAGCACCTTGACGCTCAAGTTAGAAGGAAGTTGACTAATGCACTGGAAAGTACAATATGTTAGCAGGAAAGTAATGTAATAATTCAATGGTTAAACTTGTATGTGTGTTTTATTATTTATAGGGTTTACCTTTTTGGCTTAAGCTTGCATAATAAGAGCTTATGTTTTACCTGAAAAGGGTAGTTTGAACTTTTCACTTTGGAGTAGGGTCCCAACTTATATGAGATGTTGGGCTACGCTGGGAGTATGCCTGACTTAATATGTGCATATAGAATGGATGTTAGTTCGACCCAAGGTGAATTTGGCCCGGGAAGGTTCCTCCGATATAGATCTTATTATATTTAACACATTAGGTATTTTTATTATATCTAATTTAAACCACTTTTCTTTCTACTGGTACACTTCTGAAAATTTTGTTTATTTAAATTAAATGAGTATTTGGTATGAGTTTTTCCATTAGAGAGAGTTCGTTGACCTCTTGTAGTGGAGTTCCTATCCAGTTACATTTAAAAGGTAGTTCTTTAACAATATAAGGGTTTATATAATTAATATATAAATAAATTCATACAGAATGTTATTTTATTTATTTCTATAAATATTTATAAAAAATATTCAGACATATTGTAAAATAAAAGAAATAGGTGTTTATGAACAAATAAAAAAATTGGCACAAGATAATTTATATCTCAAAAGATCAAAAGTTTCAGTTATATAGATCATATTTATCAATTTTATTTTAATAAATAATTTATTCAATATCTCATTCATATACATCAAAATTAACATAATATATATTTTTTAAAATATATTAAAATATGAATAATTTTCATCATATTTTTATTGATATTTAATTTTCATAAAATTGGACACAAGTAATGAAGGTAAAATGTAATTATTTTTTTATATACTAAATGTTAGTTATTAAATGTATTAGTTTTTGTTAGTGAATAGATTAGAACTCACATCTCTCCCTCTCTATCTCTCCAATTTACTACTTCAAAATTATAATTTGATTGAAAACATGAAAATACAATGTCTGTATCAAAATGTGAGGTAATTACATTTTACAAGTGATTAAACCTAACATCTCCTAAAAATAAAACAACAAAATTGATACTCTATCTGTTCTATTTTATTTATTGTTTATGTTAAAACAAGTAATAAATTATCTGGCTAATAGAAGACATTTAAAAGTGTCTTTTGCACTCTTTTCTATTTCACCCTTCGTAACTCGTAACTGTTGCACATTTATTTCTATAAGTATAAAGTTGTTATATATGATTTCCAATCATTAATAGATTTAAAAATTAATCAATCACATTATATTTATTAATAAGTAATTGAGAGCTTGATAGACACAAAATTAAAAAAATTTAGAACAAAATATTTATTTAAAATAATATTTAAGGGAGTATAATATATCCCATCTCTATTACAAAACACAATCATATTATATCTTTCCCCGCATTCTAGCCCTAATACATTTAATACTCTTGCACAAGAAAATAACAATGTTGTGAGTTAAGAGGTTAGTCTGGTATTTAGTTAAGTACATGAAAGAGAAATTGTAAATTTGAATCTTTTACTAACAATTAAAATATTTGTTTATAAAAAAAAATAATATTAGGTAACACAAATCAAAACTGCTGCAACAAAAACTCCTCATAGTTTCATTTTATTAGTTATTTTAGTTTTCTATAATTTTTTAAATTAAATAAAGTTTACTTATTTTGATATAATAATTATAAATTTATTTTAATATTACTTTAAATAAATACTCACATTAATATAATTTTTTTTAATGTTATTTTTATCAATTTTTAATTACTGTAATTAATAAATATAATAAAATGGAACGGCGGAGAGAGTGACGTTGATAAGACGATTACAGGTGGATCTTAATCAAGGGGAACTGATCATGACAAATCTCTCATTTTGAAATGGGAAGTAATGATGGTGCTTTCAGAAAACAGGAAAAGATAAAGCAATTGAGGTTGTTATCATTATAGATTTTGAAATTAATAAGATAATTAATGTGCTTTATAGAAACGGATACTTTATTTAATGAACATCTTATCAACTTCCACCTCATTTATTTAAGAGATGTTAAGGACATCAACCATATAGACTTTTTTGACACATCTTTGCTGAGAAGCCATAGAACATAGAAGACTAATTTAGTTTTAAAGTTAATTGAGGATAAACCTTTTTAGGATAGTGTAATTACATATTTATTTACTTATTTTCAAATAATATTAAATCCATTAGATGATGTTATATGTTGCTCATGTGATTTTAATTAAATTTAAAAGATAAAACTATCTTTTTTACATTTATAAGACAAAACTTCGCTTTGTCTTATGGTTTGATGGTTTGGTGTGTTTTGCTGAAAAATAAAATTTTCATCTGTGCATATGTTTGCATGATTACATTTGTATTTCGTGTCAACATGATAAGAATAATTTTTTTTAAGTTTCATAACGGTGCGACAATGGATGTAGAAGGGTCTCGACTGTAAAGTTTAAAAATATAGAGGGTACATGTGTAACAACATACAAAACTTAGGAGGTACATGTATAATATCATGCAAAAAATTTATTACATATATATCCCTTAAGTTTTGTATGATATTACACGTGTATCTCCTAAGTTTTGTACGTTATTACATATAACAAACCACAAAATCATATATAAATAATACAACACATTATTCTACTAATTCCGTTACTTATAAATTATACTGAATATTAAAATTTTAAAGATTTAAAATAAATAAAATCTTGAACATGTCGTCAACGAGAAACCTACATTAGAGTATTCTAGTAAAGAATTGTCGCTTAGCAAGAAGTGTTGTTGAGCGCAAGACTATGAAATTCCTTAGCAAAAAAACTTTGTGGCGAGCGAGAACATGTCACTTAGCACAAAAGCCATGAGATTGGTAACAAAAGAAATTTTTTGTTGGGAAAGAAAGGTTGTTCAACAAGAAGTTACAGACTGCATAATTTTACACTAACTATGACTCAAGTCATACGGATGTATTTCCAAATATATACAAGAACCGACTTTCATAACATTCCGTCTACGAGTATAAATACACATAACCAAGTTTCATCTCATAAGTCTAAACATATCTCAAGTACAAACTATAAGAGCTTGATTGATTTGGTTTTGTTTTTTAGTTTTTGAAAAGAGTTTTCAACAATGATTTTCAAAAACTGTTTTCAGGAAGAAAAAACTTATTTTGTAAGTGTTATTTGAAAATTGTTTTGAAGATGTAAAAATGGAAAAAACTTGTTCATATTTATTAAAATTTCATTAATGAAAAGCAAAAAACAACATATTCTGATTGTATTTTGAGTTTTCAAAACAAAAATAGAAAACTGAAAAACAAAACTACTTTTAGTTGTTCCTATTTTTTAGTTTTTAAAAACTAAAAAACCAGAATTGTTTTCGAAAACTGTTTTCAGAAAACACTACTCAAACGAGTTTTTTAGTTTTTAAATACTAAAATACTGAAAACAGTTTTATAAAACTGTTGACAAACAAGCACTAAGTCATTAACCTAAGATATACAATTCCATACTTAGATCATAGTTCCTATGGTGGATTTCTAGTATTTACATAAGTACACGAAAGACCATAGGGTCATGTAATAGAACAGAAATCACATCCCAGCCAGCCTAAGGTCTCTTTCACTCCTAAGAATCTTGTATCTACAACGACATTGCAATCTACTTCTATGTAAAACACGATCATCACAATCATCCACAAAGACACAAAAACAAGGGTAAACCTACTAAAACAAGCATATAAGAGTATATTATAATTCAAATATCAATTTCAAATCAACAAACTTATAAAACAACCACAATACTTATATTCTCCTTAAACACAAGTAATCATTTCAACATTTAATATGACTCAATGCTTTCTAGAAAACCCATTGAATTTGGATATCAAGGTGACCTATCAAACTTCCCAAAATAGTTGTTTGTCGTCTATGTGACCCATTTTTGACAATCAACTAAAGTCTAGGCACACTCATTTAATACCTCCAACTAGTGTCAGACATCTACCTAACCAAATTCTGACACTTAGTTGCTATTTGAGTATATCTCTCAAGTACATTCTCGTCTTACTCGACCTTAGTACCAGGATCACAATGATCTTAGTTGTATCCCTAAGTCAATGCACCATATACAAGCCTTAACTACCTCCCCGTAATAACCTACATCTACATTTCATTATTATCATCAACTCATTATATC
This sequence comes from Psophocarpus tetragonolobus, assembly GCA_037954015.1. Taxonomy (NCBI): domain Eukaryota; kingdom Viridiplantae; phylum Streptophyta; class Magnoliopsida; order Fabales; family Fabaceae; genus Psophocarpus; species Psophocarpus tetragonolobus. Next base: position 76,943,413 of record CM075688.1, on the reverse strand, counting down.
ACATATTATTGAAACATTTCAATCTATATAATAGATAATTTCCAATTTGTCAACGCATTTACAAAGAATGAACAATCCATTCAAAACTCAATGCAATATCAATACCTTAATCAAGCACAATCAATTATATTCACACATTATCAAATCAAAGTTTCCTAAATTAAAACCAAGGAATGAGTTTTTCTTACCTATTTCTCCTTTCAACAATCATTTCAACATTTAATATGACTCGACGCTTTCTAGAAAATCCATTGAGTTCAAATACCAAGTGTCCTATCTAACTTCTCACAACTGGTGTTTGTCATCTACCTGACCCATTTTTTACAATTAACTAAAGTCTAAGCATACTCATTTGATACCCTCAATTGGTGTCTAGCATCTACCTGACCCAATTCTAACACCTAGTTGCTATTTCTAGAAAACTTGAGTCCAAATACCAAGGTGTCCTATCTAACTTCTCACAACTAGTGTCTGTCATCTACCTGACCCATTTTTGACAATTAACTAAAGTTTAGGCATACTCATTTGATACCTCAATTTGTGTCTAGCATCTATCCGACCTAATTCTGACACCTAGTTGCTATTTGAGTATATATCTCAAGTGTATTCTTGTCTTACTCAACCTTAGTACTAGGATCACAACGACCTTTGTTGTATCCCTAACTCAATGCACCACATACAAGGCTCAGTCACCTCCTCGTAACAGCCTACATCAACATTCCATTATTATTATAGCTCATTATATCACATATTATTGATACATTTCAATCCATATAATAGATGATTTCCAATTTGTCAACACATTTACAAAGAACAAACAATCCATTCAAAACTCAATGCAAGATCAATACCTTAATCTTTCACAATCGATTATATTCACACACCATCAAATCAAAGTTTCCTAAATTACAACTAAGGGTTGAGCTTCCCTTATTTGTTTCTCCTTTCAGCTAAATTGTACAGGGAGAAGAACACAAAAATCCCACCTCAAGGTAAGTTAGTTTCTCAAATTGCAAATTCTAACAAAACCTGTTAAAACCTCAAAACCAAATAGAATTTGAGAAATTAGGATTTTAAGGTTAACTTTCCTTTAATGGAGATGCATGAACCTTAGAGAGAAAGAAAATCGGCCAAGGAATTAGAATAATTACTCACTACCTTGAATCCGAGGTGAAGGTGAGAAGAAATGGAAGAAATTCCCTAAGTTTTCATGGTTCAATTAATGACATGTAGAGAAAAGAGAGAAAAAATGGGCAGAGAAAGAATACATGTCCCAACTATTAAAAGGGGTTGAGGGGGTGTACTCAGCAATTTTTTGTTTTTTTTAATTGCACCCCCTTCTAACCAATTTTTTTGCAAAGTCAATCCAATAACCTTAGCCCAATAAGAATGCTACCTAACTCACCTCTTATCTTACTAAAATCACTCATCCATATTCCATCCCCTAAAACTCATTTAAATCCAAACATATCTATAAATAAATAATCACATTTTAAACAAAACAAAACTTAAATATATACTATACTAAAACATCCTGTTGTTAATTAATTAATTATAGTTAAATAAAATTTAATTTTATCTTTTATTTATTTGTATTCATACACATATAAATATTAATTAAAATTGAACCTTACATTACACATATACCTCTATATTTTTCAAACTTTACAATCGACACTCTTCTCACCTCCATTGTCACACTATTACGAAGTTTGTGAAAAAAAATCATATCATGTTTACACGAAATAAAAAAGTAATAATAAAAGATAAACGAAATTAATATACCATATATTCATTTAATGAATGAAAGTGTCTTTTGAATTTAATTAAAAATCACATGACTAGCATGTGACTCGTTTGTAATGAGTAGATAAAAGTAAGGGGTGTTTGTGTAGTTTAAAAAAAGGAGGGGTGCATCTGTAATTATACTAAACTTGAGGAGGTGCATCTGTAATTACCTTAGTTTTAAATATTTTTTTATTTTGAATAAATTCTTATTACCTTTTATTTTTATTTTGCTTTTGGTCGCTATTAATTTTTTTTTGTTTTTGGTCCCTAATAAATTTTTTATTTTATTTTTTGGTCCTTAAACTTCTTTAAACAACACTCTAAAATGAGGAATGAGAAGGATGAAAGGGTTGACAAGATTGAGAGGAATGAAAGAGAGAGGTTGGAAAGGAATGGATAGAAGATAATAATGAATAAGCAGAAGGTATGGATAATGAATATTTAGAAGGTCTAGATGGTGAATGGGTAACGAGTATTTTGATTTGAGACTTTTAATTTGATGATGTATACGTGTTAAATTGGTTATTGATTTGTGTTGTTTTCGACTTATATTGAGCTTTAAAGAGAGTTATGAGTCATTTTTTAGTGATCTGAATGATTGAAAAAAAGGAATGGGTAGAAGGTTTGGATAATGATCAGTAGAAGGTTTGGATAATGAATGAGTAAAAAGTTTGGATAATACATGAGTACAAGGTCTAGATAATGAATGAGTAGAAGACATGGATTCAGAAGTGTGACTATATAAATGACCCAAAACTTACGAGATCTTTTGATGATATTAAATATAAAGTAAAAATATTAACATGAATGACTTTTATTGATGAGAAGAGTAGTTCGATTAAGACAAGGACATGATGATATACATGGAGAAAGTATTATAAACTGTATTTCTATAAATTTAAACCTAAGCCAAATTTTTTTAAAATTTTATTCATTAATATTTTATATTTTTTATTTAATTTTTTTTTATTTTTAAATTAGATTTTTTATTTTGTCAAAAAATTAAATTATAAATAAAATTTAAATAATTGGGTCTATTGTAAAACCCGTGTTTCAAAATCTTAAAGTGAGATCTTTCAACACGACAAAAAAAATGAAAAAAAATTAATAATAACATGACATTGAGGATCTACAACAAAATAGTTAAGATCTCATAACAGAATCTAGGCTGATTGACCCAAGTGGGTTTGTTTTTTAAAAAAATTACCGGTATGGGTCTCTTTTGAAACATATTACCAGCGTGGGTCTGTTTTTGTGGTTGACTCGGTCAAACCGCAACTACGAATTGCGGTTTCATTGCCCCGTCAGCAACGTCATTACGTGGAAGCCAGCGTGGAAAAACGCCCCAGTAAAACCGCAAGTCGGAATTGCGGTTTGACTGGTCTTTGACCAGCACCGTCTTGTTATCCAATGGGTAAAAAGCAACAGAAAACGATGCACGTAAAACCGCAAGTCAGACTTGCGGTTTGAATGGGGTTTAACCGGCCCCCCCTTTACCCAGCGGTTGCGACGAACGGGTGCGGATATTGAGGAACAGGCGCGGTTTTTTAGGCACATAAAACCGCAGATGCGATTTGCGGTTTGAATTAAATAATATTTTTCGTCGTGAAACCGCAAGTCAGACTTGCGGTTTTACGGGGGTTTAACCGGCCCCCCCTTTACCCAGCGGTTGCAAAAACGACGCGTGTATGTACTGACATTAAACCGCAGATGCGACTTGCGGTTTGATTTAAATAATATTTTTTCGTTAAACCGCAAGTGCGAACTGCGGTTTGAATTAAATAATATTTTTCCGTCAAACCGCCAGTGCGAAATGCGGTTTACGTGCAGTTGCTATTTAATCCCTCGTCGCCCCACAGAACCGCACAGCCGTTCGACATAGAGAACCGCCGACGTAGTTGCACCCGACATAAAACAAAGGTTTACGTTACAGTCCAATTGTTCAGGTGAAAAACGCAATGTGTAAATTTTGTGTGTTTTTAAATATTTTTAAAAACAAATTGGTTTTATAACTCTATTTTTTATGTTTAAATTTACTTTATTATTTATTTGTAGGTACATTTATGAATATTATGTCTGCTCCAATTGTGACCTTCATTTATAGTGATGGAAGAATGTACGAAGGAGACGAAGGTGTTATTTTTGAAGGGAGTAGAAGAGCAATTAGAATTACGCGTCATATCAGTTTTACTTTGTTGAAAAACAAAATTAAGGAAAAGTTAAAAATGTCATTAAATGAATTTATATCATCTCTAACTTGTAGATTTTTATTTTCTGGAAAATATGTGCCACTACAAATTGTTGATGATGAAGATATTGAAATTATGTTTAATGCATTTGAACAACAAAATAATGTTGATATAATAGAATTGTATGTTCATAAATCATCAGCTGGTAGTAGTTTAGGCACTGCAGTAGACACTGGTATAATGAGTTCTGACATAGTTGAAGTAGATGATGATGATGTTGTTGGTGAATCATGTGGTGAGCAAACATCTGATGAAGAAAATGACGTTTCAATTGATGATAATTCATCTGATACTGATGACAATGAAACTCGTAACATGGAGTTATTGTCGGTAACAAATGTGGAACAAGGTATGTTTAAAAAAAATAATTATTTTCTTTACGGTTTACTACTTTAATTTGTTGAATAACAGACACATGAATAACAATACTGTTACAGTTGCAGGGCAACGTCCACCTTGGACTGATGCAGCTCATTATACACACATTAATTGGTTGCATCCTGATGAAGAAGATATTTTAGGCGAAGAGTTGCATGAGTCATGGAATATTGGAGATGCATTGTACAAAGGTCTACAGTTTGACACAAAAGAAGATCTAAAAAATGCGCTGATACAATATTCAATGCGAACACATCAAACGTATCATGTTGTGGAGTCAAAAAGTTCGAAATACATTATCAAATGTCCCAACCATAAAAATGGGTGTCCATTTTATATGAGGGCAATTTTGTCTCGGAAAACAGTCAATTGGACGGTTACTCAATGGGGTGGAGGTCATCAATGTCTCAATCCGGCAGTGACACAAGACCACAAAAAATTAAACTCAACTTTCATTAGTAACTTGATATCAGGTTTGGTTAGTTGTCCATATGTAGCATAATATTTAAATTAATTTATTATCATTTGTTGTTAACTTTTTTATTTTTTTAGGAATGGTTGGTTCAGATCCATCTTTAAGAATTAATTTGATTCAGGAGAGAATTTGTAGTCAATATGGATACAAGATATCATACAGGAAAGCATGGAAAGCAAAACAAAAAGCAATTGTGCGTGTTTATGGGGACTGGGATGAATCATTCGCGACTCTTCCAACATTTTTGAAATTCATTGAAAGTAAATCGCCAGGTTTTTTCTACCAATTATGTCATGATGATCTTGTTGTTGGCAACCGAGGTTACCGTCAATACCAACAGTTTGAAAGAGTGTTTTGGACATTTAAGCAGTGTGCTGATGCCTTTAACTACTGTAAGCCGTTGATACAGGTTGATGGAACACATTTGTATGGAAAGTATCGTGGAACATTGTTAATCGCAACCACACAAGATGGAAATAGCAATGTATTACCTTTAGCTTTTGCTGTGGTTGAAAGTGAAAACTCGTCGTCGTGGTCTTGGTTCCTATCCCACATACGACTGCATGTGACACAAAAACAAGGAATCTGTCTAATTTCTGATCGGCATGCTGGGATTAAGTCTGCTGTGCAAAATGAGGCATTAGGATGGCAACCACCATATGCTTATCATAAGTATTGCATACGCCATATTGCAAGTAATTTCAACACCCGATTTAAAAATATGGCACAGAAAAAATTGTTGATAAAATTAGGTATGACTTCTTTTTATCCACATGACATTTTTTTTGAACTGTATTTTTTATTATTATAAACGAGCCATTGTATTGTGTTGTTTTGCAGCTTACACTCCATGCATGCATATATTTGACAGAAACTTTGAAAAATTTTGTCAGCAAAGCACTGAAGTAGGTAGTTGGATAAATGACATATCGAAGCAAAAATGGAGTATGGCATACGATACAAAAGGTTACAGGTATGGACACATGACAACTAATTTGTCTGAGTGCGTTAACAAAGTGTTCAAGGATTGTAGGAATATTCCCATCAGTGCTTTGGTAAGGTCAACATATAGTAAATGTGTTGCATATTTTGTCGAAAGAGGATCCCATGGTAGGTCCCAATTGGAAGCTGGAAAGGTCTATTGCGATAAATTGATGCAAGCATTGCGTAAAAACCAACAAGACGCTTGTTCCCATATAGTCCGTCAGTACAATATCGAAACGAATAGATTCGAAGTCGAAGACGCCTTTAATCCACTGACTCAACGTGGAGGACAAAAATGGGTTGTTAACTTGAACGACAAATACTGCCAATGTGGGCGATTCCAAGCTTTCCATTACCCTTGTTCACATGTAATTGCTGTGTGTGGTGCAATTAGTTTAGACTATTATCAATTTGTTGATCAAGTATACACGAATGACTTCATCATGCGTGCATACTCTGGTCAATGGTTTCCTCTTGGGAATGACGACTTGATCCCTCAAAATGAAGAAAGTTGGACTCTTATCCCAAACCATTCTGCTGTTCGAGGAAAAGGACGTCCAAAGTCAACGAGGATAAGAAATGAAATGGATTTTACTGAGTCACAAACACAGAAAAAAAATAAATGTCGCCGATGTGGACAAGAGGGTCATAATCGAAGAAGTTGCCCTTTGCATGCTGATGTAGGATGCTCTCAACCAACTGATGGTGATATGTAATTACCTTAAATGTTATTTTGTTTTTCAACGTTGTTATATGTTATAATTTATTATTATCTATTTCGGACATTTGCAACGTTGTCATATTTTATAATTTGTTACCATTTATTTTCGTAAACATTACAACAATAACTTTAAAAAAGAATATAAAAAACTGGAGTCAAAATAAAAAAATAATTCATTGAGCATCATCATCATCGTTTACATTTTGGCATGAGTTTGGATCAAATTGTCCACCTAATCCTAGACTTGCGGCTGCATAGGGAGAATCCCAAGGTATATCGAATTGCGGTTCAGCGATAGCTGCTGTCGTTGCGGGTTGTTGGTGTGCTGGCATCTCCGGTGTGCGAAGTGATCCAAATATTTGTTGAAAAATATGGCTTTGGGGCATGCCACCACCGTACGGTATACGACCTTGGTAAGATGATCCTACGTCTGTCTGAGACGGATAATAGTAAGTAAAAGGCATATTTCCAGTTAGTTGTGTCGGTGTATAATATATGCCTTCTTGACGTTCAGGCAAATTAGGAACAGGATAAACTTCTGCCTGAACGACGTCCCTCCGTCTACTTAGACCACGACTTTCACGATATGACTCTTTAACGTGAAAATCTGGAACATCCACCTCAGGCATACTTTCGGGTGCTGGCACTGCCGCTCGTGTGATTCGATCTTCATCTTCCAACAAGACCATTATTTTATCAACATATGGGACTAAATCGTCCACTGACCACTTGTTTCTTCCCTCTGGCGACACCATATACGATAATGTCTCTCCAACTTCACCCTACAATAAAAACAGAATGGAAAACATTAAAACCATAAAAATTTTATTCAAAAAAATATAAAACAAATTGGATAACTATGACAAATTTTACCAACAACGATGCTCTTGCATTTCTTGGGTCGATAAACATTTTCGTTTTGGCACGATACCAAACCATGTACTCAGAGTTGAATGTCAGTTCTCCAACCTGACTTCCAGTTTCTTCGACCCTAAATTGGTCTATGTTGTTCCATATTGCAATGGCTGGTTGCAACAACATAAGCCAATTTTCAGAACCTTTTCCTCGCATAGTCAACCCATGTATTTTTTTTGGCTGCAAAGGAGGACGTGGTATGGGTTGGCGCATGCCAAACTGCCGCATTACTCTATCTGGTTGATGCCATTCACAAATATTAAAACAAAGCAATGGCACAACAGATTTCCACGCATTAACCCCTTCTAAGCATATCGGGGGTAACTGTGCCACAACTTCGTTTGGATATGGCATCCAGATGACCTATATAAAATAACAACTAGTTAGTACATACACAAAATTAACAAACCATAACATACATTTTCTTACATCATTTTGCTTCATTGTATCCAGCAAACGACGATGATGTTTTAAATCATCGGTGGCTCCAATGTGTCGGTTTCCCCGTCGTAGCCACCTACAAAAATTATATGAATAATATTAAATATTATGTAACTAACTGCCAAATAATATTTTCAAATCTAACTAACATTATACTCAATAAAAAAATTACCTTGATCCAACGGGTTTGTTTGGTTTGTATGGGGGTAATGCAGTGGGTGCAACTTTTGGGAATCTTTCCCATGCCCATATCTGTATCAATAGGCATAAACCACCCATGGATTTTATTTTGTAGTTTGTTGCGACACATAGTTCTCTATACAAAAAACCAAGTACAGCAGCACCCCATGCATATGCACTGCACTCAGCAAAATCTCGCAACAATAACAAATACCTTAAAGATACTTTACTACTAGATTTATCTACAAACAGGGCACCACCAATGAGGCGTAAAATATATGCCCTAGTAAACCTCTGTAAATTTTCTTCATTATTTTCAAAATTTGCGATATCACCAAAATGATGAGTTAGCCAACTAACTCGAATAGAGCTACCATCAATTTCATCATTATTTGGTGAAACGCCAAGCAGTTCTTGACATAGTTCAACCCAATTAACATTGGTTGAAACTATGACAGGAATGCCAGTTACTCGTAAACCCAACAAAATTGCAACATCTTGAAGGGTGATAGTGCATTCTCCACATCTCATGTGGAAAGTATGAGTTTCCGGCCTCCACCGCTCAACAAATGCATTAATTAAACCTGCATTAATACGAAGAAAACTCATCTGTGCGACCGTGTAAAATCCCGTTTGTCGCAAATATTGTACAATTTGAGGAGGAATTGACTCTTCTCCATTATACGTGGGAACTGCACGTCTGATTAAGAGTTTTCTGTCGTCCTCTCCATTCCATATATGTTGAGAAACGTGTTGATTTTGCATGTACAACACGTCATTCTCCACAGGTCCAGAATGAACACAATCAACAGAAGGGCGAGAAGAAGATGACGCCATGACAATTGCTACAATTTAATACAAAACATTATGTTAATATAATACCGAAAATAATATATATTAAAATACAAAATTAATAAATAACAAACAAATATTATATACGAAAACTAACCTCAATATTTCTAAATAATTTTCACAAAACAAAAGCTTTCTTCGATTATCCCTATGTAGTTTCCAACTACGTCTGCGATTATATGCGGTGGAAAGGTGTGCGGTTTTGTGGGGTGGGGGGGGAGATATATAGGGGCGAACACCACATAAACCGCAACTCGCATCTGCGGTTTATGATTTTTTTATTAAAACCGCAAGTGCAAACTGCGGTTTGTGTGCGTCAAAAATCACGCCCGTCCGTCTGCAACCGTTGGATAAAGGGGGGGCCGGTTAAACCCCCGTAAAACCACAAGTCTGACTTGCGGTTTCACGACGAAAAATATTATTTAATTCAAACCGCAAATCGCATCTGCGGTTTTATGTGCCTAAAAAACCGCGCCTGTTCCTCAATATCCGCACCCGTTCGTCGCAACCGCTGGGTAAAGGGGGGGCCGGTTAAACCCCATTCAAACCGCAAGTCTGACTTGCGGTTTTACGTGCATCGTTTTCTGTTGCTTTTTACCCATTGGATAACAAGACGGTGCTGGTCAAAGACCAGTCAAACCGCAATTCCGACTTGCGGTTTTACTGGGGCGTTTTTCCACGCTGGCTTCCACGTAATGACGTTGCTGACGGGGCAATGAAACCGCAATTCGTAGTTGCGGTTTGACCGAGTCAACCACAAAAACAGACCCACGCTGGTAATATGTTTCAAAAGAGACCCATACCGGTAATTTTTTTAAAAAACAAACCCACTTGGGTCAATCAGCCCAGAATCTATCAATAAAGATGATTGCTATTCTAAAAAATGTTGAAAAAAAAAAAAAGAAGCTGCATATAGGATAGAAAAATAGTTTAGGGTAAAGACAAAATTAACCTAGGAGAAGCGATAAGTAAATAATTTCAGTAGGACGCAACAGTTAGGGTGGATGGTTGTAGATAGATCCTATAGTCTATAAAATTTTGTAATAGCAAGTGAAGGACGGAAACCAATACAAGCACTTTCTTCAATTATCTTTATTACAATTTACACTTATTTTGCTTTATTATTTTCAAGCCTTTTTGTTATTATATTAATGAACAATAAACTAAATGACTAAAATAAAATTTAGAATATTAGTATATTAATGAACAATAAATTAAATAACTAAAAATAAAAGTTAGAATAGTTAGTATATTAATTAGCATAAATTAAATAACTAAAATTTGTAATACAAGATGTAATTATAAAGAAAATGGGGTGAAAGATAGTTGGAGATGGACTCGGAGTTCAAATTATAGAATATTTTGTGAGGTATAAGGTGATTCACAAAGTTATTGACGCTCAGAATTCCAAATTTTACAAGATGACATGGAGTGCAAAGGTTCCATCTAAATTCTCTACCTTTGCATGGAAAGTTGTTCTGAATCGAATCTCATCAAAGGCAAAACTTGTTAAAAGAAACATAAATTTTGCAGATGGTGATCTCTGTATGATATGTGATCTCCTGATCCCTTGGTGTATCATATTTGACAATGTTGCTATAAGTGGCTTAGCAAACAAAAGGTATTGTCTGATAATAGTATATATGCCATTTTTAGCAGCATGTAAGGGAAAAAATAGTAAAAATGGAAAGATGATATAGACTACAATTTGGTTAGCTATGGTATGGAGAATTTGATTGGTAAGAAATGGAGTAGAGGAAACACACATCTGTATATCAAAAGTATGGTTTAATGTTTTTCAAAAATCATAGGGATGAGCTAGAGCTAGTGATAAACTGATTTTTTACCTTATTTTTATCACGTTTAATACCTGTTTGTGAGGAAAAAATTGCATATTTATTGACAAAACTCATTTTTTAGTATTTATTTTCACTTTAGACAGATATTAAAGAAAGGAGAGAAAATGGGTAAAATAAGGCTTTTTAGAACAATTATTGAAGAAGCACAACCGTGCTAAAAAAACCCAAACTCTTTCTGTAAATACCAGAATATTAGAGACAAAATGAGACTTGCTTTGCCTGAGACGAAAAGTTAGATCTGTGATCTAGAGGTGAAGAATGGAGAGGAAGCATTAGATTAAGTCGATTCACAGTGCTTTGTATAATACTTCTTTCTTTATCATTGATGTATAGTGTCATTATTAAGGTGTTTGGTTATACATTACTCATGTATGGCTAATCCCACTTTTTTTTACTTATGATGTAAACTCTTTTTTACATCCTAATTATTTGAATAGTCATGCCATTGATATTTGAATAATTGATTTAGGAAGCAAGTAGGTCATCGCTCCCATAGGATTAACAATATTCATTAGGCGTACCTCCTGGCTTTAATTGATTAGTAAAGAAACTTATCCTAATTTGGAGTCTTACATGACCATTGATAACAAATTAGGGTTATTGTATGGTGTGAATGACCAAACGCATCACAACAATTTTTGCAAAATATTGGTGATCAATGAATAACAAAATGAGATTCCTTATGAAATAGGGGGTAAAAATATTGTTGTAGAAATCACAACCCTAAGACTAATTCATTGAATTCCAAACTTATTGTTTTCTTGTTTTCTACTACTGTAAGTATGAACTATTAAGCACACAAACACTACATAATTGTTATCACTCTGTTTCTTTTATTCCATTAGTTGAGTTATTTGAGAACTAGATCTAGTTCTTTGAGAAATAAATCGAGTTCTTTGAGAACTAGATCTAGATCTTTGAATACGATATCCAAACTTAGGTCCATTGTTGCTATTGTGTAGGATATGCTTGCCTTTAAGTAGTCATATTTTATGCATCAGCTAGTGATAAAAAAAATTCTTCCTCCTTTGTTGAGTGGTAAGTGCATCCAAAATATTGTATTTAAAGATTAAGGTAAACAAAAGTAGGGGAGTCATATTTTGAGGGGTCTTTTTTATGTTATCTATTAATCTGTGATCCTTTATGTATTGTTGAATAAGGCATTTGTTGAATAAAATTTTGCCTTATACAAAACACACACACATATATATATATATAGGGGCATTCATGGATTTGGATCAATTTGTAACTTTAATCATCTAAACCAATTCAATTAGATTTGTGAACCGATCCATACATAATTAGATCAAATCTAATTCAATCCAATTAAATCCTGCCATGATTGGATCAATTCATGGATTTAAATTTTGCAAATCCAATGATCCGTGAACTAATATGACCAATTTAATCTTTAATATTTCTATTTTATATATATTGAATAGGTTAAAATAGTAATCTAAAAAAAGTAAGTAAATAGCTCAATCAATACCTTTAAAAGGTTATGATTTTATTTTTAATTAACAATTTTAATTTTAGAAAAATTTATAAATAATTTTTATTTTCTAATATTTAGTTTCATTTAATATATTATTTGCAGTCATGAAAATTACTAATTATTAAATTTTACTATTTTTAGCCTGTTAAAATTTACATTTTATTTTTTATAGACTATTTTTATATACAATTTTATTTTTATGTTATTTTGAAGAAATAATGTATGTTTAATGCTTTATTTTCAAACTTTTATGTTTATTATTTTGTTTTCAATATTTATAAAAATAAATAAATATTTTATAAAAAACAAAATAGATAAAAAAAAATTCTTTATAATACATGGATCCAATATATTTCTTAATCACATAGAATGGATTAGATAACTATTTTTTTTATTCGATTAAAATTGATCGGATTGAAATTTATTTTACTTCAAATTTAATCTAATTTAATCCATGAACACTTCTAGAAATATAGGTTTGGAAGAGAAGAAAGTGTTTTTTTTAACATGAAGAGAAGAAAGTTAGGAGCATATGGCGGTAAAATTTTTGGAATAGAAAACATGAACGAAGTCTATATTTATACGCTAAAATATATTTATTTTTTAATTAAATTAGGTGATTATTAATAATAAAATAAAATCTAAATCTTTCTCTTAATCCTTGTTAAGATGTGGGGCTTATGGGTAGGGGTTGGTATATAAACCAAAGTTCGTGGAACTCCAAGCCTTTGCGAATTTTGAATTCTTTTTTTTTAAAGAATCATAAGAAATTTGAGTCTGGTTTGCAAAACTTGCAGACTTTGCAAGTTAAGTCTGCAGGCTCATAGGTTTGGCCTGTAGCCTGTTTAAAGAAGCAAATTTGTCATTTATGCATTAGTTTGTGTTAATATTGTGATTTTTTTGTTTTAAATTGTGATATTTTAAATTTTAATATTAAAAATATTTAATGTTTGAGATTATTATAAATAGTGTTTTATTGGTATACACGATTCGTGTAAAATATTTTTAAACTGACATTCAATCATGACTTTTCATTTATATAACTTTTAAAGTAGTAATGAGTAAAGTCAACAAATTTACTATGAATGAAGAGTTGTGATTGAATATCAGCGTAAAAATCTTTACATTGATAGTGTATACCAACTAAACTCTTATAAAAAATTATATAATTTTTAATATGATATATTAAAATTTAGTTACTTTAAAAAATATTAGATATTTTTTAATTATTTTTTTAAAAAAATATACGTGTATTGCAAGCTCACACCAGTTTGTTAAGTCTGTGAACTTTGCATATCTGATACAGACTTTTTAAAAAAAACTATTTATTTTAACGAATCGTATTTATCTGGTCCATTTATTTTAACGAATCATATTTATCCGGTCCATTTAAAATGCAGGTTTCACAGACCCAACTGTATACCCTGCCTATGTGAAGGTAGGGATTCACATCTCTGTTGAATTGTGATTTTTTTTTTAAATTTAATTTTTAATTAGTTTAAAATAAAATCAATTTACATAAATTCTTATATATTTTTATAAGTATCCTATAATTTTAGTTTAAAACTTAATTATTTAATTTTTTTTATAGTAGTCAAGATAAACTGACAATTTTATAAAAACCATCTCAATTAATTTCGAAAAATTTATCAGAATTCTATTAAATTATGTAGTATGTGTTTATGATGTAAAAATAATTTTTAAAATTCTAGATATCATTTTCATTTTACCTTATTATACTGTTTTTTAATAACATGTTACTTAAGTTTAAGTCATTTAGGCATTATTCAAATAAAACACTAGCATCTAAGTAGATAGAACTTCATAATTTCAATTGAATCGTAGAAACTAAATTTTTAATATTTATTTGTAAATTTCTAACTTAAAATATAAATAGATTATATAAACAATTTTATTATTAAAAATAAGGTGTTACAACATTCAATTCAATTACGAATTGAAGAAGACGACAATTTTTAAGAGAAAAATTCATTTTGTTAAAAACTTTTAAATGTTTTGTAATCAAATATGTTGTTTGATTGAGAAATTTAAAAAAATGACATTTTAACCAGAAAACATTTTGATTAATTAAAGTTCTGAAATTTCAAATTTCATAAAAAAAAAAAAAAAGTAGGAGTTTGAAATTTTCTATGCTTACTTTATTTTTGTTGATGTCAATAGAGGTAATGTTTTTCATCAATCTTCATTGATTTCTTTTTCAACTAGCATCGGTGAATATTTATTTGATTGAGATTTTTTCTAGATCAAAGTCAATTAAGGTTATTTTTTTAATAGTTAGTTTTTGACTGATATAGGGCCAATGTTATTTTTCAACTGGTATAGATCAAAATGTTTCTTGGTTGACATTAGTTAAGACTTTCTCGACTAAATTCACTTAGACTTTTTTTAGTTTAATGTTACTCAGTTTTTTTTTAAATTGCTTTTATCTTTAGAAGATAGAAAAATTAAAATTCAATAAATTTAAATTATTTTATACAAATAAAATATTTGAAAAATAATAAATTATGAAGTAATTCAAATTCAATGTATTTTAATGTGGGTTGATAATAAATAAAAAAAGGCATACTTATTTAAATAGATTAATCATCAAATATTGGAAGATTGTTCTTTCTATTCCAATCCGCAAGAGGAGTACTCTTCTCACTCATATATAGAGTACTCTTCAAGCTCAAAGAAGGAGAACATGATATGAGAACAGCCCAAGAGGAGAACTAAGGTAGACCTCATTATAAATGACAGTCCATTCCATTTCTCTAGTATTGACTAAGGGCAAACAACCACACTTCCAAGGCCAAATCTAGGGATAAATATACATTGGTCACGAATCCTCCAATTCCATGCAAGTTTTGTATTTTCTAAAAAGAATAATTATAGAAAAACATTGAATCGAATTTGCAAAATTTATAATTTTTGAGCTGGATCCATAACCAACAAATTTGCATTCTGAACGATTAGTCTATAATAATGTTGTGACTTATTTGTTATGAATTGTGATATTTTAGATTTTAGTATTAAAAATATACATTTCTTTTAAATTATTATAAATGATTATATAATTTTTAGCATGATACAATAGAGTTTAGTTAATTCAAAAAATGCACACAATTTTTTAATTATTTTTCAAAAAAATATCAAACTCGCGAACCAATTCATTAAGTCCATGGACTTCAGAAGTCAAATATAAACTTAGAAAAAAGTTCATTTATTTGGCAAGCCAAACTTATTTAACTCTTTTAAAATGCAAGTTTCATAAATCGAATCTTAACCAGACCAGACCAAACCACCTCTATTCAAACCTGATTTGTTCTTTCTTATTGACTAACACACCTTGTATGCTTGGATAATGAACACCATTACAAATATCTTGCCACTTTCTATAATATGTGTAGTACAACATGCATGCTTGGATAATGAACACCATTACAAACGTCTTGCCACTTTCTATGATATGTGTAGTACAACATGGATACCCTAGGCTAATGAAAAAAATTTATACACAAGTTTCTTCCATTTCTCTTATGAAAGTTTGACAAGTTGGGGAAATATTAAGATTATGTTTGGTTCAAGAGAGAGGAGGGGTGAATTTTAATGGAGGGAAGAAACTTTAATTGCACATCATGTTTAGTTCAATGAAGAAGAGAGAAAAGACAATTTTAGTGAAATCATATAAAATTTGTGAAAAAAGATTAAATTTATTTATTATAAAAAATTACTAAACTCACGTATAATATTAAAAATATTTAAAAATATTAAAAAAGATTAAGAACAATTTAGTAAAATCATATGTAAAATTTAAATAAAATTATAATTCTTGTTCTTCAATTTATTAATTTTCTGACATTTTGACCCCTATTTTTAATTGCTCATATTTTATCTCTCAATTTTTATAATTTGATGACATATGAATCATCTATTAGATGATAATCATTGACAGTTAAATTGTTAACGTTGACTTTCCATGTGGTTTGATTAAATGACGTGGCTAAAATTATTTTAGTTTATTGAAGTTTTAAAATAAAATACTTTGATTGATTTAGTATTTATAGAACCCCATATTTTCAAAATTAGGTGTCAAGGGTTGGGAGAGAACCCAACTCGTTCGTCATCGTAGTGTTCATCCATAGCTTGTTGTATTGTTCATTTTCACTGTCTTCGTCTTCATTCTCCTTAGCTTCGTCTTCATTTTTAGCTTCTCCAACTTTTGAAACTGCAATATATGTCTAATGATGCAATCTCACCTAACATGCATCATGACTACAACGATTTAAGGAAGGCATGTTATAGATGAAAGCTCATTGAAGATTGAAAGTCATAGTATTCATTTTTAACTTGTAAATATTTTATTTTAATTAGCTAAATAGGAGCATATTTTTAATTCCTTTAAGACAATGTATATTCAATCATCTTTTTTTTTAGTTTAAAAATTATAGGTGTCTTTAGTTAAAAGGAGGAGTAAGTTTAGAATTGGTGCATAAGTCAAGACATGATTTTGGGCTAGCCCGTTCATTTTAGGATATGCTAATTGCACCCATTGGGTGAACTTAGGTGTCTCACTTAAGTCCCACATTGCCTAGAAAAGTATCCCCAAGCTCTCCCATTCGACTATATATACTCATTCCCCTCATTGTAAATTTCACCTTTAAAGTTGAATGAAAATAGTCTCTCTGTGAGCACATTCTTAGTAAAAGGTCTTGAGGATCCTCTATGGTGAGGAACCTTTTTCTAGTTGGTTTTTATCAAGGGTTCCTTCTCTTGTGATAAACCTAAACACTTTGGCTTATCTCTCTTTTGAGAGTGACACCCCACTTCCATTTTCTTTCCCCTCCATCATTCATTTCATGGTGCTTGGAACCTCAAGGAGCAAGATCAAGGGAAGTGCAAAAACTTTTTGCATCATTTGGTATCAGAGTCTGGTTCCATTACCCATTCTAAGTTTATTCCTCCTTTTTAAGTAAAGACACATATACCTTTTAAACTAAAAAGAGCCGAATATACATTGTCTTATAAGAATTAAAAATATGCTCTTATTTAACTAATTAAAATAAAATATTTACAAGTTAAAAATGAAGACTATGACTTTCAATCTTCAATGAGCTTTCATCCATGTTATGTCTTCCTTGAATCCTCCTAGCCATGATGCATGCTAGGTGAGATTGCATTACCTAACCCTACAAAATGTGAACGATTAAAAATAAAAGGTCAAAATATCTATAATGAAATAAATTAAGAGTTACGAATTATAATTTAACCAATAATTTATAAACTTTTCTCCCATCCAAATATCTTAAGAATAAAATTGGGTGAGTGAGAAGAGATTTTGCTCTGCTCCCATCCCTTCCCCTCAAACAAAATAGGGTGCGATAACTTTTTTCTTGCCCATTTCTTCTAAAAATTCAATAAAAAGCCAATAAAAAACTAAGATACCACCAAGCTACTTCCAAAGGAGTGATGAGCCACTTCATAAAGCATGGGACGGATTTAAAGGTTCTTGACGAAATATTCCATCCATTCGATTTGTGAGGTTGATCAACTCTATATCTTGCTAGAAGGATTACAATAACAAACCAAATGATAACATGAGTGTTGAGACCTAGTGAAGAGGTGCACAAGAACTAGGACCCTTCATAGTTTAGTTCATTTTTTTTTTTCTCAAACGAAACTGAACTATTAAATAATTCACAAAAACTAAACTGAATTAAAATTTTGAAAGGTTGAACTGCATCCATCTATTCAATAGTCCTATTAATTAATTAATTTAGTACTCAATATTTGTACTAACTTATTCTATATATTTTTTTCTTTTATTTATTTTTTGGTAGAAATTTTCTCACTAATATAACTTTTTTATGGTTTGCTTTATAAATATAATGATGAAATATAATAGAAGTGAAAAAGAATGAATCACATTCCACTACTTTATATTTTTTTTTCTCCTAAAATTCAAGTGTAGAAATGAAATAACATATTATATTTTATAAAATGAATCTTTGCTTTTTAATAATCATTCACACCACTTGCTTTTATTTGTTATTTTCTTTGCACATTTTAATTATAGAATAACTGAGTTTTCTACTTTCTATGTTTATTGGTGTTTGAGTATTTTCCTTCTATGAATTTGTCCCAGAAGTATAAAACAATATATAGATATGTGTGAGACCTATGAAAAGAGAAAGTAATTCAATGTATGTCTCATACTTTTATAATATGTCATATCTCTATGAGCAAACCACTTATGCTCTTTCTTTTCCAATATATCTTCCACACCTATTTAAGACATGTCAGAATTATAATTAAAAAATATTTAACTTCATTTCTAATTAAACTTGTAACTGATATTGATATGATAAATAGTGTGATTGCGTAACTAAATGTATCAAAAACTTATTTTCATCTTAAATTTAATTGTGATAAAAAAAATTATATATATGAAAATTATATTAACCCCACAATAAACAAAATAATATAAATTAAGTAATATAATTTGCAACCAACCTTATCTAAAAAAATTATATTAACAATTTAGTTATAATACACTAAACTAATTTATCAACATTTTAATTTTAAAAAACCAAAATTAAAAAATATTTCATGTTTAGTTATTTTATAACATAGTTCAACATTTGATACTTCGGTTGAGTTTAATTTTAGAGAAGTTCAGTTCAAAATGGTTTTTGGAATGCAAGAACCATTTTGAGATATCTAACGGTTAAAATAAGAGTCAAGAAATCAAATGTCAGAACGTAAGTGGACACAAGTTTAACGCTATGACTTCTACTCATCCTAACCTCAATTCAACTTTATTCAACTTAGCCATAATATGATGACAATATCCCTTATGTCCAACGTTGACCGACTCCACTTATTAGTCACTTCGTGCTTGTGTACCCTTGTGTTCAACGTTGACGACTCCATTTATTAGCCACCCTGTGTTTCACTAAGTGCTCGTGACTCTGGGGCTATGTACCCCTTGTACCCAATGCTGACCGATCCCACTTATTACCACTTTATGATTCCCAGACTGTCTACCCCTTGTGCCCAACGCTGACCAACCTCCCCATCCCTTAGGATAAGGTCCCCTTATACCGACTGACCATCTAAAGGATAAGATTGCTTGTACTTGCTAGCCGTGGGATTATTTCGTAGCAACCTCCCACATTGTGTATTATCCTCCCGTAATCTTCGTCCTGCGTTGTCTTTGCACTTTTATTCGCATAAATGGCATATATTTGGAATCTCAACCACCCAATCATACAAAGATAGGGAATCTCGAGCCTCCTAGGATACCCACTCTCCAGAATACCAATAAATATACCTACACCCTCGAAAGGGGTAACCAATATTCACTCCTTAAACTTGATGCTCTTAATCTAGGTATACTCTCATTAGAGTGCACTTAGATCTGAAAACATTTAGTGCCCATTGTGAGGCACTAGTAAAAACATTATCTACACTTTATCGCTCAAACCCTCCCATCCCAGGGAATTGTACGAGCAACATCCTCTCTCCCTCCCACTGATGGCAACGAGGAACATCCCACCATGGAACAAATATTGCAAGAGCTAGCAAAGCAAAGAAGAAAAAATGATGAAGCCACTATCAGAGCTTACGCAGTAGAGGCCAAACTACAAGCCTGGGTCATCGACCTACAAAGGTTTGAGGGACAACACACAAGCGAAGCACCCAGGAAATCCCAACCCTTCTCAGCCAACATCCTCGACATCCTGATCCTCGCATACTACCTCGTCCCCAAAATGGAAGCCTTCGAAGGGAACTCCGACCTTGAGCAACATCTAAATAACTTCCAAGCTTAGATGATGATCAGCGATGGAGGGGACCCCATTCGTTACAAAATGTTCATGGGAACCCTCAAAAGTGCCACCCTAGACTGGTTCAGCGCGTTTCTTGACTTCTCCATCCACAACTTTGAAGACTTCACCCACCTATTCATCCAATAATACTCTGCTAACGAGTGACGACCCTCTGTAACAAATTACTTGTTCGACATACGCCAACGACACGATGAGCTCTTGAAGGGGTTCATGACATGGTTCAACAATGTGATAATGCAAATCCCTAACCCGAGCGAGGAGATGATAGCCCTAATCCGTCAAAGATCTATTTCGTTGGTTGACATTTGAACCAGTGACGCATGTGAAATAGAGGCCAACAAAGTTATGGAGCGCAAACGAGAATTTGAAGGACAATGCCAACATTGTTGGAATATCTAAAGATCAACCTTAGGTACTCTTTCTCTTACAGGGTTTTTTAATGAGGCTTGACCACGACTATTCAATAAAAATTCAATATTCAAAAAGCATAACCTACAAGCGACAAATGAGACATAAAAGGCCTTTAATAAGGTCTCTCTGATCTACATGCGACAAATGAGGCATAAGAGATGTTTAGTAAGGTCCCACCAATCTACAAGTGACGAATGAGACACAAGAGACCTTTAGTAAGGTCTCGTCTATCTACAAACAATGAATGAGGCATAAGAGGTCGTTAGTAAGATCCCACCAATCTACAAAAGATGAATGAGGCATATGAAGCCCTCAGTAAGGTCTCACCGATCTACAAACGATGAATGAGACATAAAAGGCCCTAAACAGGGTCCCATCGATCAACAAACTATGAATGAGCCACTAGTATGATCACAATAAATAAGAGACAATAGCCAAACACTTACCAAGGAGGAATAAGCCACACCAAAGCCACAAAGGGCGACCCTTTGCCAACGAGCGACAATAGCCAACCATCTCATTTGAATTAACGATAGTCGACTGTCTCATAAAAGTGACCAACCGTCCCACATGAATTAAATTAACAAAAACAACTAAGTTACCCATTGTAATAAGACGCGAAGCAACTAATAAAGTAATGATAGCCGACGGATCATAAAAATGACCAACCATCCCACACGAATTAAATTAACAAATACAACTAAAAAAATGAGAATCAATCATCCCATAAAAGCAACCAAACTGCTCCCACCTAACCATCTACAACACGTCGTTTCAATTGACCACTAAAAACCCAAAGACTTCCATAACAAGCCACCCACGACACCACGCGACGCCAACCAACCCCACTTGTTAGCCATTTTGTGCTTCACTAAGCACTCATGATAATTGTGTACCCCTTATGCCCAATGTCGATCGACCCCACTTATTATAGCCATTTCATGCTTGTGTACCCCCTTTTATCGATCGACACCACTTATTAGCTACTTTGTGCTTCACTAAGCACTTGTGACTCTGGGGCTATGTACCCCTTGTGCCCAACGCTGAACCTCCCCATCCCTTAGGATAAGGTCCCCTTATACCGACCGACCATCTAAAGGATAAGATCATCCATACCTGCTGACCGTGGGATTAATCCATAACAACCTCCCACATTGTGTATTATCCTCTCGTAATCTTCACCTGTGCTATCTTGACACTTTTATCTGTATCAATGACATATATCTGGAATTCCAATTATACGAAGATGAGGGAATCTCAAGCCCCCAGGACCCACTTTCTAGAATACTATAAATACATCCCCTACATCCTCAAGAGGTAACTAATATTCACTACTTAAAATTGATGTTCTTAATCTAGGTATACTCTTATTAAAGTGCACTTAGATCTAAGAACAATCACCTATTTGGCTCACACTAAAAATCTTTTTTCCACACAATAAAAGATATCACGATGAATGATTGATGCTTAACCCAATGAGTGCTGAATTCATTTTAATTCTACCAAGCTTCAAATAAAAAATGTACAATATTTATCCTTTGACTCTCCAAATTTCAAAAGAAAATTCTCTTGCAAGTTGCTCTCCATTGGGTATATTTTTCACATAACATTAAACAACATTAAGCAACTAGGACCTAAAAACAGTACCATTTGGTAATATACACTGTGCTGCCAGGCAATTGGAAACCTACATTCGAAAGATACCTTTTAATCCACAAAAAGGAAAGAGGAAGAGACCTTTACCCCACACGCCACAGAAAATGACACATTTAAGGCAATTTTAATTCGCTTGAGGCTTGAGCTTCTCCAAAAAGCTTCACTCCAATATAATGAAATATACTATTTGAGTCATTTCACATGCTTTTCCACATAAAACCAGCATCTTTTCAAAGATAGAAAGGAGACTGCATTAAGCCATGAATCATATCAAGTATTTTGATCTACATACAGAAATTCACACAAGAGTGAACAGATAGTGAACTGTTCAATCATGGCAATATTACAGAACACCAAGCTTTACAAAAAAAAGAATCTGGCATATCTCCAGAACCCTTCATGCATCACAATGAGTGAAAAAAAAAACAACAAATTGACAGTTGGGCTAGTGAGTATGAAAATATCCCACAAAATTATATTCCTATCATAAACATATACCATAATTCATACATTCAAAGGAAAAAATGAAAGAAAAGAAAGAGCAAGATCATTTAATGTAATTCTTTGCTTGTTAGTATTTTGAATGAAAAAAAAAAAGAAGTAATATCACATATCACATATCACATAAAATGTTAAAAAGATGGTAGAAAGAAACAAACAAAAAAGTTACATTGTTTATTGTATAAATGTGATGATATCTCAATAACTAATGGTACGGTCACTATAAAGGAATAGAAAGCAGGGTGGGTCTCAATCTTCGAACCGTTCCCATAAAACTTTTGGAACAATCACCATAGAAAAAAAGGCATAGAAATTTTGTATTATTGCAGCAATATATGTCTACTTTTAAATTTTAATACTATTAAACATTGAATCGTTGATATATGCATAATAGCCCCCACAAATTTGGAACATCACTGCATCAGATTCAGCATCACAAAAACCTGGTGTCAAAATGAACAATAAAAACGTTGAAACTTGAAAGAAACTAATTATGACCGAATCTAAGAACTACAAGCATAAGCATCATCAAGATTTACATCAAGATTAACCAATTGATCAACTTATAATGAAAATAAACATCAGAAACCTAATAACTGATTATTTTTTTTAAATCAATAGAAAAGAGAACATATGAAGGAAAGAGTGAGCGCTGGATGCAGAGGTTTATCGATCGATTCGTGGTTACGATGATGAACAACAACGGAGTTCAGGAAGAGATCGATAAACCGCTGCCTCCAGTGACTACACCAATCGTTCATACAAAAAATCTGTGACATCAAAAGCTTATAGAAGAAAGAAAAAACGATTAAGAAAGTGAAAAACGAAAAAATAGATGGATCTGAGGATGAGGTAGTTAGGGATGAATGGAGAAGGATTGAGAAAGATGAACGTGTTAGCGATCTGAATGATCTGATAGAAAAAGCGAGAGAAAAGATGATGAAAAGGGAAATATATATATTATTTTATATTAAGATGTGTGAGTGAACCAAAATTCCCAAAGCCGTTTATTTCTTGGACGGGACACTTGGACATTTTTTAGAAGGGTGAAAGCTGTTTATTTTCGTCTGTGTTTGGATTGTTATTAAAAAATTTGCTTTTGAATATTTAAAGTTGTATAATTAAAATTATTTTTTTTATTTGGTAATGTTAGTTATTAACTTATTAGTTTTTGTAAGTGAAGAGATTAAAACTATGACCCGACCTCTCCTATCTTTTTCACTTTACACCGGACCAACCTTATCTCTCTTCTTTACTTTAGGAGACCAATTTTATAATTCCTAATTAATTATTTTTAAAAGAAGATGTGATTTATGTTTGAGAAGAAGAGTGTATTGAATGACTTTATCACTTTATATGTTAAAGAGTCTGTGTTTGAATGTCAATATAAAACTCTTTTATACTTTGTTGATGCATACTAATTAAACTTTTTATGTTTATATTAGTGTAAAATTATTCTTTTAATGCAAAAGCTAAAAGTTATTCTAAATTGTTTTAAAGCTTAAATAAATTTTGTCTTCTTAAAGTTTTACAAAAAATCACTTTTGATCTTTAAAATTCAACAACTATTTTTTTTAGCCTATGATTTATTTTTAGTCATTCACGTTGTTAACAAATTGCTAAGAAACATGTTTTTATAATTGTGAATCTCTTTCCTCTTTAACCCTAAATTCCTCAATCTTCAATTTCACATTTGTCAATACATCGAAACTTATAAAAGTTAATACAAATAACAAATTAATTTCAGAGATTAAAATAAATATTTTTTATTTCAAGGACAAAAAATGATTTTTAGAAAAACTTTAAGAACAAAAAAAACTTATGTAAGTTTTATTTTAATCAAGAATTTGGATTCTTTTCAAACATGAAATCAAACCTATTAAAATTTATATGATATCAATTCTGAGTTTGGAATCTTATTTTCAAAACCAAATATGTCAAAATTTATATAAAATTAATTTTGAGTGCAAATTATTTCCTAACTTAAAACGAAACACGCACGATATTTATTTGATGAAAAAATATATTGGGAGAAAACTTATGGAGTTGTTATGATAATGGAAGAGAGATTGAAGAGTAGCAAGGATAGAGAAAAAAATTAGGGACCCATTATCGAAGAGACCGAAGCCATGATATGGACTTTTATGCTATTTCTTCATTGCTTGATCATGGACAAGGGGTATTTTGTATAGGTATAAGTATAGTATCATAGTATGTTTTACGGTTTTTGCATTGATTCATGTTTTTTTAGTGGTGCATATTCTTCTTTAATCTTTCTTGTACAAAGTCATGTTTACGACAAGTTAGGTTATTGTCTTGGGTAGGTTAAGTATGTGAAGGGTTAGATAGGTTTATCATTAGGGTGTTCAAAAAGCTATTTTTTTTTAAAAAAAAAACTAAATTTGTTTTATATAATAACTAAACTTGATCTCTTTTTGTTCAGTTTTTAACAGCTAAACTGCTAATAAATTAGTTTAGTAATTAGGACTAAACTATTAATATAATCTTCTTTTACATAGTGTTAGATACAATTTTTTTTCCTACTAAAATGACTATTTATCATATTAGTAACATCTAAAAGCTTAATTAAAATCAAAGTTAAAAAATTGTAAGTATCATTTTGACATGTTCCACATTAGTGTGACTATACTCATATAAGTGTAAGAAACGCATTGAAAAGGAAAGAGAATTCTGGACACAACGACACATATCACAAAGTCGTGGGAAAGGGAAATGCACGTAACTCTTTCTCTTTTAGAACGTCTCTATATCTGTAGGTCATGTCACACCTATGTGGGAAAACCCTTTATGATTTTTTCTCTGACAATGTGTCTCCCACACCTCTGTGGGAATAACCACACCACAATGGCACGTGTCAAGTATCTTCCTGCAGAAGCCACCCGAGTGGGGCTGGTAAGGTAATAATATCAAGCGGTCTAGAATAGAACAGAAAGCTCAAAAGGGAAGTGAATGATTAGTTCCTCCCATGCAATGTGGCATGGCTCTAACACTTTAATTTCTAATAAGGAGAACACTCAATCATCAATAAACATGGCTCTAACACTTTAATTTCTAATAAGGAGAACACTCAATCAGATAAAACTAAAAACTAAATTCTTCTATAATTATAACATCAAAGAAAATTAATAAATAAATACAAGTGGTGTGAACTGATATTAAAAAGTAAAGATCATTTAGACTTTTCATAAAATATAATATGTTTGTTTCATTCTCTGTAGTTGAATTTCAAAGGATGAAAAAAATAAAAAATGATGTAGTGGATAGATGATTCTTCCATTCGCATCAATTTTCATTATGTCTCATCCTTATATTTTATAAAGCAAACAATAAAAAGTTATATTATTATGAAAAATCTACTAAAAAACATAAAAAATATATAAAATAGTCCAGTTCAACTATTAACTATTAAATTAAGGTTAAATGTTAATTTTGATCTATTATGTTTTAGTGGTTTTTCGTTTTGGTACATAAGTTTTAAAAGTTTCATTTTGATCTATGTTTTTAGAAAATTTCATTTTGATCCTTTATAAAAATTTCATTTTGATCTTTTATAAAAAGATATGTACAAGTTCACTTATTTCTTACTAGATTTGTGTGAAGGTTCATCTCTACCCATGTTCCATGCCACCGAGAAAATTATTGTGTGTAACTAAAGTGGTTGTTACGTTGAAAATGAATTGTGTTGCACAAAGTGCTAATGATTATGGTGGATATAGTTCGAAAAGATTAATAAGATTTAAATAAAGATAATAACGATTTTAGTTACTATTATTTTAATTTAATTGTTTTAAAATTTTGAAGTTATCGAAAACTAATGAAATACGAAAGAATAGATTAAAATGAAATTTTTGAAAACATAAAGGATCATAATGAAGCTTTTAAAACTTAATGTACCAAAATAAAAAAAAAACACTAAAACATAATAGACCAAAATTAATATTTACCCTTATTAATTAACTGAAGTATTAAATAGTTAAGTGCAATTATTATACCTTTCAAACCTTTAGTGTGACTTAGTTTTTATCGAACAAGCTAAACTATGAACAACTAGCTGACTTAAAAGAATTTATTGGGATTAGTTTAAGGAAAAAATATGGTCATATGAGCTATTATTTTAATATATTGTTTATAATTAATTGTAGAGAGAAAGAAGAGAAAACCCAAACTAAGGTATATTTTAATATATACTTTCTATTTGTCTTTTTGTTATGTTTAGAAGGTTTGTATAACTACTAACTAGAAGATCATCCTTAATGGTTTTGATAATAACAAGCTTGATTATCTATGTAAAAGATACACAGATAAAAGAGAACTCATGGGCGCTTGAAGAAGATAAGAAAATCAATCAAAAGTCAAAAGTCTAGAAGAAATCATCGGAAGATACTTTGGTCAAAGTAATTAGAAGATATGAAGACCAAAAGATGCTATTGGAAGAACAACTAAACATCAGATCACAAGAAGACATCATGATCTGTAGACCGTTATATAAGATGGTCTAGAGCTTTAGAAGATGTTTGTTAGAAGTTTTCATCGCAAGATCAGAAGTTTGTAGCATCAGATGAGCTACTAAGCAGAAGAAATTATTGATAGTTCAAAAGGTGTGAAGATCAGAAGTTTCTAGCATCATATGAGCTACTAAGTAGAAGCAGTTGTCGATAGTTCAAAAGGTGTGAAGATCAGGAGCTACACTCTTTTGTCAAAAGACCATAATCATCTATTAATCAAAATGTCCAAGATGTCATGTTTTCTGTTAAGGAAAAAAATCATCTAGCTAAAGATCATCCAATGTATATCAGAAGATTAAGACACCCTCTTTATTAAAAAGGTAATTTTTACTATTGAAGAAAAGTAAGTCTCTTCGCTTCTAACATCATCTAAGGATCTTCTTTAGAAGAAAGATAAAAGATGAATAAGAAGAACTTAACTAACTCAAACATCTTCTGAAGAAGTTGAGTAATCGTCTGTTGTACACTATCTCATAGAAATACATTGTCAAGATACATAATCTACAGGACCATCTAATGTATATCAGAAGATGACTATTATCAAAATTGAGTTCAAAATTAGAAAATTTTCACCTCTTGAGAGAAGGTACAAGTTAATAAGACAAAAATTAAAGAGAGCAAGACAAAGCTATTTGATCAAATAGTCAAAGAATAAGAGCTTTTAAGAAGACTTTGTTTTTTATAAGAAAAATAGAGAATGACAAAGTATGATCAACAACTCATCACCTATCATGTTCATCAGAAGCATAAGTCAAGAATGCTTATAGATGATAAGATGACTTCTATTTAGTGTATCATCATTGTTGAAGGCAAAAAAGGTCAAATTTGAATTGTGCGAAGAGATCAAAGAAAACATAGTCAAAATAAAGATAGAAGTTGAATATCCTCCTTGGGAAGACAAATTTGACACATTGCTTGTTTGCAAAGCCCCTAATCAAAATAAAATGTTGCTAAAGTTGATACGTAAAACACAATGTTAGGAAAAGGTATGAGCTTAGTGATAGGTCTTTAAGGTGCATTAAATTCCAAGATCGTTGACCAAGATTGAACGCATAATCCCTCAACAGTAGGAAGTCAAGCAATGGTACTCTATGGAGACTATAAATAGAGGATCAAGAAAGAAATATAGTATTGTAAAATGCATTCAAGTGTTTAAATTCTCTTCCTTGCTATCCTCTCTGATAACATTCACTCATCTTAACTGATCAAAAGCTTTGAAAAAAGAAACTTTCTTCTAAGCCAAAAATTTCATATCCTTTGTGAAGTTAGAATGGTGAGCTAAACCTTCTTATTCTTTCTGTTAGAGTTATAATTGTAATTCATCCTTTCATTATTCTTATTCTTAGCTAGGAGTGGCTATTTGTTCAAAGATTACTCAGTTGAAAGCTAGGAGTGACTTAACGTCAAATAATACTCATGCTTAAACTTATGGGAAGTTTAAGGGTGAATCAGGAGTGATGTAAAATACTTGTTGTAAGGAATAAGTGGCAGCAAGAATACTTGAATATTTCTGTCGAAATAGTAGAACCTTCCAAGAGGTGCTTGGAAGAGAATTGGATGTAGCTTAGTTTGAGCAAACCAATATAAAACAATTGTTATTACTACCTTCTATTAATTCAAGTTTGTATACTATCTGTTTTACTCTTGATTAGAACTATAAGAAAGTTCTTATTTCGAATCATCTTGACAAAACCTTCTATCAAGCTTCTTAAGAAAATATTTCAAAGAATTTTTTCATAAAACTTCTTATAGCTCTATTCAACCCTTATTTTAAAGCTAACCTATTTCACTTTTTAATTGTCAATTTTTTAAAAGGATTTTTCTTCATATTTATCTATGCCATTAATTAATAAAGCCAAAGACTTCATTTTAATTCATTTACATCTCTTATATTAAATTTATTTATAAATGTACTGTGAACTTTTCATGTTCCAAAAGCTAAATAATAATGACTTTTCATGTCCTCATTTGTCCATCTATAATTAGAGTTGTCAAAACGGGTTGATCCGATCTATATCCACAAGAAAAACAGGTTAGTCCAACCAATCTCATTTTAGATTTCTTGATCAACTTGCTGGTTCGGCCTGACCCACCACAGTTTGGTGAGTTAAATAGACCAGCTCACCAACTACCAAATATAAAAAAATTATTACTTAAAAATTAAAAAAAAACAAAAAAGAAAAGGACAACCCAAAACTGCAGAAACATATAACCAAGAATGCAACAATGAGAATAAGATAGATGATGTTACTTTAATTGATGCTATAAGGTTCCATATGTTCCAAAGATTTTTTACGACAGTGTATAAGTGTTAAACTCATAAAATAATAGATAAACACACGTGGGCACAATCACAGTTACATAAATCACACACAAGGGTAAATTTACCTATTTAAAACAATTTAATACTCAATAAAACAATACAAAAACAAAGCACACACATATAATTAAAATTTATTGATAATTAAAAAATGCTCATTCCATCTCAAGATAAGTATTGCCATATGTTGCTTGATTGGTTGAGTTTTGTTTTTTAGTTTTCAGAAAAAAATTTTAAAAATAGTTTTCAAAAACTGTTTTCTAGAAAAAGAGGAAAAAAACTTATTTGGTAAGTATTATTTGAAAACTGTTTTAAAGACATGAAAATGAAAAAAAAAATTTGCTCATATTTATGAAAATGTCATTAATGAAAAGTAAAAACCAACAAATTTTTTAGTGTTAAAAACTGAAAAGCAAAATTAACTATAATTGTTGCTATATTTTAGTTTTTTAAAACTAAAAAACCATAACTGTTTTAAAAAATTGTTTAAGAAAACGGTTTTATAAAACCATTTTCAAACAAACACTAAGTGCTTGTTTGGCAACAGATTTGGGCTTGATTTTGCTTTTTAGTTTTTTAAAAGAGTTTTCAAGAATAGTTTTCAAAAACTGTTTTCGGGAAGAAAAGAAAAGAAAAAACTTGTTTGACAAGTATTATTTGAAAACTGTTTTAAATATGTAAAAATGAAAGAACTTGTTCATATTTATTAAAATTTCATCAATGAAAAGCAAAAAACAACACATTCTGATTGTATTTTGAGTTTTAAAAACAAAAATAGAAAACTAAAAAGCAAAACTAGTTTCAGCTGTTCTTTTCAGAAAACATTACCCAAACGAATTTTTTTGTTTTTAAATACTAAAATACTGAAAACAATTTTATAAAACTGTTGCCAAACAAGCACTTATAAAACTGTTTTCAGTATTTTAAAAACTAAAAAACTTGTTTGGGTAGTGTTTTCTAAAAACAGTTTTCGAAAACAGTTCTAGCAGAAACAACTGAAAATAGTTTTACTTTTCAGTTTTCTATTTTTGTTTTGAAAACTCAAAATACATTCAAAATATGTTGTTTTTTGCTTTTCATTAATGAAATTTTAATAAATATGAACAATTTTTTCTATTTTTACACCTTTAAAATAGTTTTCAAATAACACTTACCAAAACAAGTTTTTTTTTTCTTTTCTTTCCAAAAATAATTTTTTAAAACTTTTTTTAAAAACTAAAATACAAAACCAAACCAATCAAGTCCTAACTATTTTATAAAATTAACTTTACTACTTCTTCCAATCCTATTTATAAGACATCGAATAAAAATAGTGTTTGGTCCTTTTTATATATAAGACCAATCTATAATATCTCCTATGTTAATTATTTGTAAATTTAAATACCCCTAATTAGATGAAAAGTTATAGTGGTAGTTTTGAAGAAAAAAACATATAAATTTAGAGCATATTTATTGTTATTAAGTAAATCAACCGCTTTTCTTAATATTCACTAATTAGGCAATTGAGTCTAATTAAAAAGGATTAAAGGAAGTATTAATATTACACTGAAAAGTTATTTTAAAATATTTAAAAAATAATTTAGATAACAATCAATTTATACTATATAAAAATATTAAACACTAATTTACTTTTCAAAAAAGAAAATTCACAACCGGAAACCTAAAGATAAAAAATTGATACTTACCTCGAAATTTTTATTTGCTCATAAAGAGACATACAAAGGGAGCAGGGACATGGTACATCTTAGGGGAATATCACATGTATCATGTGAACTCTTCTATGTATCCAAGGAATTATACGTTTTTCTAGTAAATGGAATCTTGCATTCCATTTCATGAAAATCATGCCTGCATGTCTCTGCAAAGAAAGAGAATATGCTTCGGCTTTAGCCCTTTCCACGTGTTTTTCACTCATTCAAACTCCCTCATCCCTAAGGAACATAAAAATCTTGGAAAATTATGTAAAGAGTAAAGTAGATCAATCAAAATTTATTTTATATTTATATTTGGTTAAATATAATTATTACAATTTATAAAATAAATTATTAATCTTTTAGTTTAATTAAATTGGTTAATTATTTATGTCTTATCATGGTCATAAAGTATTATTAGGAATGAGAATTATCCACTCCTACACTGTCCCGATTTTGAAGAGAAAAACCAACATTTCATGGGATGGGGAGAGCAAACTCGCCCCCCTCCCGCTCCGTTATCATATCTAACTATTATTGATAATTTCTTCTTAACCATCACTTCTATTTTTATTCTTATTTAAGATGACAAATAAACACATATCTGTGAGGAATCTCTGAACCTGTTCCGAAATTGATAGGGAATTCTTGATTTGACCCAAGTATAAGTATGAAACATACCCGATTTGTTAAGTCGAAAATGGAAATGGACATAGGAATTCATTCTGTTCACATCCCCATCTCCGTACATTCCTTTATTTTAATGTCTAAAATTCTCCAAATTGTTCCCCTTGATTTATTAGACCTAACCTCTTATATTCATATTTTCTTCCCAAATGACAATTTTGGAATGTCGCAAAGGTTTGACATTTACCTTCCAAAAGGAAAAAAGGTTTGACATTTAATATACAATTACAAATTTTGCGTTTATTTGATAAATTTTGAATTATTATCATTATATTAAAATATTTTATTTTAAAAAAATTATAATATTTTTTTTACAAAAGAAGTGTATTCGATATTTAATAGAGACGGAGATGAGACATAAATCTCATTAAGAGTGTTTGCGGTACGGTTTGATGCAATTTTGAGTATAAAACTAGTCTAAACCAAACTAAAAAATAAGTGCGGTCCGGTTTGGTTTGATTTAGATTCATTATAAAATTTGAACCAAACCATCCAATATTTTATAGTTTGGTTTGGTTTGATTTTGCAGTTTAAAATTTCTATTATTAAGTATTAAAAAATATATTAAAAAAAATCATTTCAAAATTATATAAAAGTTTACTCATTCTCAACAAAATTATATAAAAGTAGCAGTCATTGAAGTAAAGTATAAACAATCAGTTAATTTAAATATTATATTTTAGTGGTTGTTGTCAAATTGTAACCAATAAAATTAAATAAAATAGTTTTGCTAAAATATTTATTCATCAACTCATATATATTAATTAAAAATTTTAATTAGATATTAAGTCAAAATCTTATAAGTTTAAAAAATAATGAGAAATTGTATATGTCTTTTTGAGAATTTGCTAAAATAATTCAGATAAGCAGTTTTATTTGATACAATTTCTACATTTCAAACAGCAAACCAAACCAAACTGGACAGTTTAAAAATTACAAAAACTAAAGTAGTTTTCGATTTTTGTAGTTTGATTTTCGATTTTTAATTTAGTTTGATATGAAAATATATTGAGTTTCACAAACAAGATGAAAATGTTCTCTAACCGCCCGTTGCCATTTCTATTCTTATTCTAACAATCCATATTAATGTCATGGCAACAACAACATCTTCAATTGTACAACTGGAGATGTGTTGTTAGATTTGCATGTGATATTAGAGAATACTACACTTATCATTGACCCATTTTTCACCACCTGTACTTATAGTTCTGACCTGTGTGCTTGTCACATATGGAATCAAAGGGAACCAACCGTATGGGAAAGTAAATGATAATTGATGGCCTGAGATGTTGAAGTTGGGGGTATTATTATTAGGGCTATGAAGGTTTCTGGTGAAGAGATAAATGAGAGCAAGAGGTCGAAGAAGGTGATGTATCTTGGAGTGTTTTTGAAATTCTTGATTAAAATTTATATCATTTAAATATAAGTGGAATCTACCAGTAATTTTTAATTAATTATAGAATAGTTTAGAGAACTTTTGATAGAGTTTTCAAATTTTATTTCAAAACCTGCCCAAGTTTGATGATCTTTGTCAATTAGTGAATTGTGAATTAAAGGAATTGATGCAATATATATAAATCAAATAAGAATTTATGTAATCAAGATGTGATGTTTCTAATAATAATTTGAAACCCAACCTGTAACGGCTGGGTGTTAATAGATTCGGATCAAGATGATGAATTATGTAAATTACGAACTAAATCAATTAGTTTGGTTTGATTTTTTATTTGTTCGGGTATGAAATCGATTCAATCCGATCAAAATCGGTCATGTTTGGTTTGGTTTGCAGTTTTCATATTTGAAAATTCTAACCCAATCCGAACCAACCTAAAATATATATATATATATATATATATATATATATATATATATATTATTTTTTCATTTAATAGATTATTTTAACTAATTTAGTATATATGAGCTATGTTACACTTGGTATGTTGTTATAAAATTATGAATTTAGTAGACAAATGAATTGGTTAATTTCAAGTAAAAAATTATTTTTTTACAATTTAATGAAAGCAATTGATTTTTTTATTTTTTTAATCGGTTTTCGCTGGAACTGAATTAAACCAACCCAAATATCATCGGTTTGATTCCGGTCTATACAAAAAAATTCTGATAATCAAACCAATCCAATTAAAATTAATTGTTCGGTTTTCATTTTCCTCAAAATCAAATTAATCCAAACCATTAACACCCTTACATATCACTGCATAAAGCATATTTAGTTTTTTCTTTTTCATTTAAAGATGAGAATTTAATTTGTCAAGTTTTTTTATAGGAATAGGATGAGTCTAGGAAAGTTGAAATTATTTTGGAAATTAAAGTGATTATATATATATATATATATATATATATATATATATATAAATAAAGTGAGTAATCTCTTAAAACAGTGAAGGGTTTATTCTACTTGAGCAATTGAGTTAGATTATCTTGACACCAACCTATATATATATATATATTATAGATTCTTTAGATAATTTTAGATTTTTTTATAAATTATAATTTTTTATTTTATATTACCCTTAATAAATAAAGGAGAAACAAATTCAGCCTAAGAGTGTGCTTACAAATACCACCTGTATTTCATACATTTTTATTCGTTTTTCTCTCAATAAATTTCTTTTATTTTTCTCGGCACAATGTTGTTGTCTAGTGTTTCTTTTTATTCCGAATGAAAACGAGAAAATACATGTATCTCTCATTTGTTTGTTACTATATTAATTAACAATTAGTTAAAGTGTCAGCAAATTTAAAAAAAAATAAATATATATATATATATATATATATATATATATATATCATATTTTTCTTGGCACAAAACTCTGTTTAAGAAAACGTCTAAGACCATATAAATTAAATCTTAATACTTTATAATTTGTGCCATTATATTTAATATTTTATAATCATATTATTAGTACAGAATAGTCATTCTTGGTTACACAGATGGTAAAAAATAATAATCACACATAAAATAGGATATTTCTCTTCCAATAATGTTTGTTCTATATTCAAAGTGAGATAAGCATCGTTTGGAAGAACTTATTTATAGTTTATTTGAGTTTAAATATTTATACAAATGTTTAGATAAATTTATAAAAGCGCTTATATAAGGTCGATAAGTTGTTTTAACCTTATTTGAGTAAATACTTAAGAGTAACTTTTTGAAAAAAGTTGTTTTAAACTTATTGAAAATTCGTATTTTCTTCGACTTTACCTTTCACGTTTTTGTCTCTCACATAATTAAAACTTGCTACTGAGTCTCTCTCTTTCCATCTCTCCCCCCTCTCCCTCTCTCTATCTTTCTTTCTGGCTCTCCTCTCCCTTTCTCTCTGTCCCTATCCCTCTCCACCTCTCTCCCCCTCCCTCTCTCTCTATCTTTCTCTCTCTTTCCCTCCCTTGCCATCTCTCCCTCTCTCTCCTTCTCTGCCTCTCCATCTTCCTGCATCTCTCTTTTTCTCATATATATATATATATATATATATATATATATATATATATATATATATATATATATATATATATATATATATATATATAAACACTTTATTTTTATATAAGAACTTTTAAATTTGTATATCCAAATACAAATAACTTATTGAATTTAAGAGCTTATACTATAAACTTTTATTAAATAAGCTCTTATTACTAAAACTCTTCCAAATGTGACATTAATTAGGGTTCAAACCTAAATGATTAATTTTGATAGTATAATTAATTAAAAAACATACCACCACACTTGTGTCAAATACATGTGGTTGATCATAATTCATTTAAAATCACTAATTTTGATAGGTTTAAGTCATCAGCAAAAGACTTTCTTTCTTGACAATTTTCAATAAATTCTAATTAATTAGAAAAAAGTTTTTTAAAAGTTTTCTTAACTCTCCTTGTTTTTTTCTTTTTGGATTATATGGTACATATTTTATACAAAATCTATATAATCTTGTTAATTCTAACTTAAAAATTTGTTTAATCCTTCAAATATGCTTCCAATAAGTTTACCTTTAACGTTTTTATATGATGATCAGTATAAGAAATATTATCAAGCAAAAGCATGCATATAAGTTAAAAGTACTGGATTTTATACCCTAAATAACTCTACAAAGAAATTACTTCACATAATAATCAGAGAATGATATTGCCAGAGACCAAATGAAATGGAATTTGGAAAAAGGACAATTCCATAAGATAACTTCGAATTGAGAATAAGAATCGAGAAATCAATGTCAGAAGATCACTGAAGCGACGATTTCCTAGTACGTCCCAGCCTCTCAAGTATCAATTCATAAGGTTACATTCAACTTAAACCAAGAATTTTTTGATGATGTACTTGTTTTACATTAAGAACCAATTCCCCACAGCTTTAACATGTGACTAAGAATAATTGCAAGTTACTCTTTGGAAAAAATTGTCTTCTTTTTTCTTTCTTTCCATTTCTTTTATTATTTAAGAAAATAATAATAATGAGGATAATATCCAAACAGTAGAGAGTATAATTTATACCAATGATAATGAAAAAAATAAATATGAATTTTCCCCACAACCATCAGCAAAAAAGATTCTCAATTTTAAAGTTTGTTCGAAAAAATTAGCTGAAAGCTAAAAATTAACTAAAAACTGAAAAGTTAATTGAAAGTTGGAAAACTAGTTATAAATATTTGTTAAACTAACTAGCTTATCATATATAGATAAGATTAAAGTTGTGAAATAACAAATAAGGATATCATTAATCATTGAATTACTAATGAAGTATTTAAAGCAATTATAATATAGTTTAATGATATAAATTGATTACATATTTAAATTACAAATTATTATAATTATATATTTAAATTATAAATGTCTATAATTATATATTTAAGTTATAATTTTTTATAATTAAATATATAAATTTTAATTATATATTTAAATTATAATTTTCTATAATTATATATTTAAATTACAAATTACTATAATTATATTAATAAAGGAGAGAGATTAAGTCATGTGAATAGAGAGAATTGTTGGGAGACAATATATTAATTAATGAAAGATAAAGTTATATAATAAAAAAAACTAGTTAGGAACTGAAAATATGAGATATTTTGAAAAAACTACTTGGACTAACTTTTTTTAAAAAAACTAATAGTTACTAAAAAGACTCCTAGCTTTGTATTTACCAAACGAATCTGAAACTATTTCAACTTTCAGCTAACTGAAATGACAAATCAAACACATTCTCAATCGCAAGTTAACCATTATTGGGTGTTATTTTGCAAAAATAAAAACAAATTAGAATTAATTAAGTACAAAAGTGGGCTCAATACTGTGAGTTTAAAAAACAAATACACAAATATAAATAATAAATTTAAAGAGCAAAAAGTTTAATGGTTATCTAATAGTTTGACAGTAAAATGTAATAAAGAGATAATAGTGTTACTTAATGGGGGCTTGACTTAACCAAACTCATGTAACATGTACTCTAAATCAATAAATAATAGGTTTAATTTGTCCAATTTTATTATTCATCGATTGACTCATAAAAGGAAAAAATTACATTGATTACAAATTCATACTCAAAAAGCAACATACATTATCCTAAGCATATGATGTTCCTAAAACAACGATTAAAATAATGAGTTAAAACAAAAATATATTAAAAGTAGAAAGAAATAATAAAGAGAAAGTATCATTACATGAAATGTACAGTCTATGAATAAACCCACTTAACATAACGATCATATCACAAATAAAATATAAATTGGGTAGCTAGGTATGTACTGACTCATATTCTAACTCAATACTGTTGATATACCTCACTAAACTCCGATAGCACTCTCTTGAAGACTTTACATTGTAGACTTCCCAAAGAACTCGAACTTCGTTCATCGATAAGTATATTTGTATCCATCATGGGGCGAGGTAAAATTTTTCTTGCCACCACCAATATGCTAGTAACAAAATAAAAGGAGGAAAGAGATGAAGAAGTAAAGATGAATGATTAATTCAATCCATATATCTGAAACAAATTTCTTTTTCAATTCGATAATATCTTTTCTAATTTTACATAAGATATTTTATCACAACCAATGAGAGAGGTTAGTACTAATTTATATTTTACATCAATTGTTGATTCTTTTCATGCCTTATATTGATTGGAAATGGATTCGTTGTAGTCATACATAGAATCTTAACCACAATAATAAACTTTATAATAAAAAATATAAAATATTAAAAAGTTTAACCGTTAGATTGTGATTGCATAATCACAAAGTGATTGCAGAGAATCTAGATCCATATTTACCCTGAAATGATATGCTAGCATGATTTTAAAGCATAGACAAAATTAATTCATAATATTTTAATGTAGGGTAAACTATATATGAATTTTTTTAAATTTATGATTTTGATAGATAAATTTTTTGTTTATCGATCAAGATATATAAATATTTTTTCCATCTAACAATTTAATTTTTCTGTTTATTTTAGCGTTAAAGGAGTGACGTGTCACTCTAGTTATTAATATTTTATTAAATAAATTTTTGGATGATGTAGCAGCTAAAGCTGCTACAAATTAACAAAAATTACTTCATTGTTCCTAGTCCACGTGACCCCCAACCCCCTCATCGCATAGCCCAGCCCTTAGCACCTTGTGCCCTCATCATCATTTAATTTTGCATTCCATAATTTAATCCCATTTCGTGTCAGACGTTGGGGCACAAAACCCTATTTCACTCACCCAACACCAACTTTCACGTGAGTCTTTTTTCATATTTAGGTATCGAAAAGAGAAACAAAACCCAGCCAAATTACACTTTTCCTTCTTTTTTCACAACCTATAATCGCTTAAACAATGACAAAGCCTAGCAACATTAGAACCTCCTTCACTGAAGTGCCTTCCTTTTCTTGTTTTGTAAATTATGTGAATGTGATCATGCTTTGTATTTTGTGCGGTGTTGATTCTATGGATTCATTTTTTGTTTTGCTTTTGTTTTTATTTGGTTCTTAGAGTTATGTGACGTAATTCTTGACTCTAGTGATCTCAAGTGCCCTTTTGATGAATCCTCTGGTAGCTTCTGTTTGGCTTCGTCAATGCACTGCTACTGCCACTGCACAAAAATTGAATCAAGTGAGTGTGAGATTTCTAATATCTTATGATGTTTATCATTTTTTTTGTTGATGCTTTTTCTTGATTAAACTTCTATGTCAACAAAATATTTATAAAGAGAATGAGAATCTCATCGTAGAAGGATTTGCTGGAGAAGGCCGCAAAGGTGTGGTGGCAGTGGAGGTACTTGACCGTGGTGAGACGACTGTGGTGGAGGTGTGCCAAGTAGACAGAACTAAAGCCCCCATCACTAGTTTTACGCTTAGGTGGTCACATGGACTAGGGAATAATGGGGTGGGGGAGTAACTTTTTGTTAATTTTTAATGGCTTTTAGCGCCACAGAATGTAATAAAAACTGCCAAAGATTTTAATAAAATAGTAATAAATAGAATGAAATACCACCACTAAAATGTTTATATACCTTAACTAGTAAACAAAAAATTTATGTACCAAAAAATCATAAATTTGAAAAAGTTCATGTATAAAAAACATAGTTTACGCAATATAAATGTGGGTATTTAGGTATGCACAAACTCATATTCTAACTCAATACTGTGATATATCTCACTAACTTAATCATCGGAGTCCCTTTGTAGGTAACCCAATGACAATCTCTTGAAGACTTTTACACTGTGGACTTCCCAAAGAACTCTACCTTCGTTCACCAATAAGTACAAGTACGTGGATTTCTCAAAGTAGCACTAATTAAGATCAATATAGATCCAGAAGTTCCTAGAGTATCTACCCTTTTTCTAGTTTGGAACGCATAGGGTACATAGAAAATAATGCAACCTCCACTTAAGCGCCTTGGGAACTCACCCAAGTCAGCATAGAGATAATTTTGTTTGCTCATGGTAGGCCCGCTCAAGTGCCCAAGATGGCTTACTAGCCTGAGCGAGCACAAAGAGTAATTTGGCCTTGCGAACAAGGCTCACTTAAGTGTTATGGTCTTTACTTGCTTAAGCAAACACATTAAGAAGTTCCTTTGAAGCATCTTAATAATGCTCGCTCAAGCGAACCCAATGAGCTCCAATTGTTTCTTTGGTCTGTGTCGCTACCAATGCTTAGGTGGGTTCATTTGCTCTTTCCTTGAGTGAGAATTGCTCTTAATAGGCATGACAATAGATGAGGCGAGAACGAATATAATATTCCCCATCCCTCCCGAAACTCGTCTTTATCCTTGTCCCCATACCTAACAAGTATATAATTTATACCAGCTTAGTGCGGGGGAGATAGGTATACCTACCTTATTCTATTTACTAAAAAAAATATTATATATATTGTTTAATTTTAAATATAAAACTAATTTTGTATGTTATTAAATTGAATATCACAAAAATATAATAATTTATTACATAAACTTAGACCATTGCAATAAAAAATATATAAATTTTTATAAAAAAAATCAATAAAAATATAATAATAATATTTTGTGGAAACAAGGATAAGAATGGGTATAAAGTGGGTGGTTAGATGTCCATCTCCCTCCCTGTTTTAAGAGATTCGGTAATACTCGTACCATAGTCATATCCAATCAAAGCATATTTTCTTATTAAAATTGAGTTAGGTTTGAATGGTACCTATGAGTTCGAATGTTGTAGCCAACCCTATTTTTGTATGTACATAGTTCCTCCAAGAAAACATTCTTGTCATACAAAAACCAAAACTTTTAATCTACTCTTAAATTAAATTTGAATTATAAGATACATGTGAGGTTCAAGTTCAAAAGCACAAGAAATATAAATAAGAGATACATGTTACTAATAAATAGTTACTAACAAGTCGACGGTCTAAGTATGCTACAGTCTTCTTAAGCAAGGTTGAGTGTTCAAGTCTTGTGGAGAAAAAAGAGAGTTTAATTGGTTTTACACTAATATTCAATCACAACTCTCCATTTATGGTAAGTTTGTTGACTTTACTAATTAATACTTTAAAAATCAAATAAATAAAAAGTTATGATTGAATATCAGTGTAAAAATCTTTTACACTGACAGTGTATACCCATTAAACTCAAAAAAAATAGTTTAAAAGTGTTATATGTAATCTTTGACAATTCTCAAAAATAATTTAAAAAAAAAATCTCTGAAATCTTATAATTTAAAAATGAGAAAAGAAAAACTTAGATACAGTAACTATACTGAGAAGACACGAAATAAAGGAATCTAAATTTGATTTCTTATATTATATATCAAGAAAAAACTCTAAATGTCAATCTAATTAAACAATGGGCACTTAATTATAATATTATATATAAGTTTTGTCCCTAAAAATTTTGTCGCATATTTTTTCTATTAATTTTTTGGTGACAAAGTCGAAGACATGCATATAGTGAGTGTACTCTTTACATAAAAGTAACCAGCTAGGACATAATTAAAAACACAGTACAGTTGGGTAATGTGTACTGTGGTGCCTGGCAATTGCAGATGTACATTCCAAATAAACAATTTTCGTCCACAGAAAGGATACAGAAAGAGACACCTTTACGACACGCCAGTGAAAATGACACAATTAAAGCCTTTTTCAATCCCTTGAGGTTTATGCTTCTTTTAAAAGCTTCACTCCAATATAATGGAATCATCATGCATTTCACTTAGTTTACTACAGATCATGTCCAGCCCTCATCTTTTAAAAGATAATAATGAGGCTGCATGAAGCCTTGAAACATATCAAATATATGATCCTAAAACAGAAATTCACTCAAGAGTGAACAATTTAGTCACACCATGAGTTTATCCTCGTCTCTTTATCAATATAATCGCCTAGCTCTCAAAACATTATATTTAGCATATGTGTGGTTTAATGGAGGGAAAAGAAAGTGAGAAATTTTAAAATTAATTATTTTTTATTTTTATTATATTTTAAAGCATACGAGAGAATGGTGTGAGTGTGTGACAAATCCCACGACAGTTTGAGTGTTCTTAACATGTATATTTCTTTCTTGCATATCTCCTCCACTTCTGAGGATTGTGGCACATTGTTGTGAGTAAGTATTTTCTCTTCTAGTATGCTTTCAATACCTCTTTTTTGTGTACTTTTTAACAATTTTATGAACCAACTTGATTGTAATACGCTTATTCTTTTAGGTATGCCTCCTACTGTGACTATAGAAATAGCTACACCGATGTGGTGCGTCAAAATGATGACAAATACATTAATGAGAGAAACAAAATTTTGAAAGGGTTAATGCCAGCAAAGGAAAGCAATAAAATTTTGAAAGAAAATCTTCTATTTCAAATTCATATTTCGTTCTCTATCCCAACCAATTAATAAATATAACATTATTTAATAAATTAGTTAATAAATTTTTTTTTATAATTTTTTTATATCTTATATAACTTATCAAATAACATGACGTTTATTGATTGAATGAAATAGAAAATGAAATAACGTTTATTAATTGAATGAAATAGAAAATGAAAGACAAATTTGGGATATACTATTTTTATTATAAGAGTTGACAAGAGAAAAAAAATCACATATAATCATAAAAAGATTTAGAAGGGATTTTATTTCCTTCATTTCTCTTATCTATTTCCTTAAAAATTAAACATACAAGATCTTCTTTTTAAAAAAAATCTCTCCCTTTTATTATATCTCTCTTTAACCAAACATAAAAGTTTTAAGGCTGAACTTGGTAGAGAAAAAGAAAATAGAAATAGTGAAAATAATTAAAGACAGAATAGAAGAGAAATAAACAATTAATAAAGTAAAAATATTGGTTAAGAGAATGCAAGAAATAAAATTATGAGTTTGTTTGTGTTATGATTTCTACAAGGCAAGCAGGAACAAGAAACGTCGAGAAGAGGATCAAATAGTGGGATATATTATTGTCTACGTAGTTTTTTTTTTTTGTATGAATATATATAACCTTTCTTTTTATCTTACCTAAAATTTTAAATTATTCTTTAAATTATTTGTTTTTTTTATTCAATTTCTTTTCTTTAATCATTAAATATTCAATTTACAATTTGAAATAAATTAAAAAAGACTTTGTTTTTTTAATCCTGGGGACAATTAAAGAAATTTTAGATATAAAATATTAGTTATTTAAAATATATGATTGTGGTTGTTATCATTATAATTGTTGTTGATACAGTTGTTGTTGTTATTGTTATATACTAATTTAAATTTGAATATTAACATTATATTAGTACTTATTTTCAACTTTATATGAAAATTTTAAATTAGTTAATTTAAGATATATTTCATAAAAAACAATAATTAAAAGTGATAATTTTGTATTTATATGATTAATTTTAAATTCATATAATATTTTATTTAATTGATAACTAAGGATGAAATAAATTAATATGTATGAATATTTAAAATACTTTATTTTTAAATTTAAGATTTACTTAATTCTACATATAATTGTTACACATTTTTAATAATTGTAAAGTAATAACAAATAAAATCCTTTAAAATTCGTATATATATTATAATATTTTATTCTAATACATTTTTAAATATTAAAATAAAAATAATAATAAATTCATTATAGTCAATTATAAAACACTATGATCTTTGACTCTTATAAATTTACACAGCAAAGATTACTAAATATCCATTACATTATGATAACTATAAAATAAATAATAATAGGTACACTACTACTTGAAAAATGCTTATTTCCTGTAGTTTTTTATGGAAAAAAAATTCTACAAATATTTCCTGTAGTTTTTTATGGAAAAAAAAAATCTGTAAATATTTTTTGTAGATTTTAATGAGAAAAAGTATCTGCAAGAAAGTTTCCTGTAAATTTTGAAATTCGCAGAAAAATTTCCTTCCGTTTTTAAACTCTTAAGAAATTCTTGCAAGTTTAAAGGTTGTAGGAAATTTTCCTACAGATTTACAACTTCTAGATCTGCAAGAAATATTTAAATTTTATAATAGATAAATATTATTAAATTAATAATAAATCTTAATGGATCAAACACATGAATTTAATTATTAAAATTATAATAATTTTAATTTTCTAATTCTAATTAATTTTTGTTAATTTAATATAATCTTATTAAGTAAAATCTAATATAATTGTGTAGATTCATATAGTAATTTATTTAATTAATTTAAAATTTTAAAAATCAATAATAAAACATGAATAAAAGTTTATATAAATGAGAATTTATTAAAAAAATGAAATTTAACTAACTAGTAAACTTCTAGAGGATCAAAAGTAATATATTTTAAAACTAGAGAGTAAATAAATAGCAAAAATGTTTTTAAGAATGTATTTAATATTTTAAGAACTTTTGGCACCTAAAACATATATATAAATATATATATATATATAAATATATATATATATATATATATATAAATATATATATATATATATATATATATATATATATATATTATATGCTATTATTATTAAATATTTAATTGTAAATATTTAAAATTTACAAATAAATAAAAATTAATTTTTAAAAATTTAATAAATATAAATTTTTAAAAATGAAAAATAATTATATTTAAAATTTTGAAAT
This sequence comes from Psophocarpus tetragonolobus, assembly GCA_037954015.1. Lineage (NCBI taxonomy): Eukaryota > Viridiplantae > Streptophyta > Magnoliopsida > Fabales > Fabaceae > Psophocarpus > Psophocarpus tetragonolobus. The sequence continues at coordinate 76,898,849 of CM075688.1, read as the reverse complement.
ATTATATTAAAAGTAAGAATTATATAAATATAAAAAATAAAAATATATTAACATTGTATAAAGATGTAAATAACGTGATCATGTGAATTTAATACAATAGAAGTCCAATTGACTGAAAAAAATAATAAAAAAAAACAAGATCCACTTGAATAAATATCATATAAGTGTCTAATAAATTCTTTTAGTATTCTTTTTTTTCTCATTACGTGTAAAGTCTGACGGTTTAATTGTAGTTCTCCAAAAACACTTTTAGAATATATATATATATATATATATATATATATATATATATATATATATATATATATATATATATATATATATATATATATAAAGTGTTTTTAAAGATTATTTTTAAAGAAGTTAATACTATAACTCTTATACAAATTATCTATAATCTATAATATATATATATATATATATATATATATATATATATATAATATATAAAAAAAAATTTCACCATTTTGTGGTCACATTATTTTTCTAATTTTTTTCTTATTTGTTTTTTAAATTAAAAAAATAAAACTAAAAAATTACTTTTAAAATATTTATAATAAACATACATAATTGTATTATTATTCTATAAAGATATAATTGTTTTATTAATAATAAGACATGAAGTGCCTCATTTGTCACTAATATTTTTTATAAAAAATTATCAAAAAAATAATCTAAGACAACACTTTAATTTGCTTCAAAATATTTATTTTAAGATATTGAGTATGGACTACTAATCACCATCTCATTTTAGCTTCTGGAACAGAATGTCATGATTAACCCTTGGATCATATTTTTGAAATTCAGCTTCTTTGTAAACTATCTCAGTTCCCTCTTAACATAGAAGAATTTAGTCCCAGCAAAAACTAGTTTCACAAACATCTGAGGCTTCCTTTTCTTGTCTTCTCTCTACTCTACCAAAACAGAAAATATTTTAAAGGGAAAAAAAAAATAGTACAACCAATTGTATATATATTATTAAGAGTAAAGACACGGTGTGCAAAGTCAAGATTGTAATTATATGTATTTAATCATATTAAATAATTCTAAATCACTGATCAAATTCAATTCAATAACAGATTGTTTAGAAAAGCTTGAATTCTGGTGCAAAATATTTAATATAATAATTTTTATTACTTGACCGTATAATTATTTGAATTCAGGTTGAATTAAAATACCATTTGGAAGCTTTGTATCAAGAAGAACTCCTGTTTCAACAGTGCAACATCAAGCAACATTTTCTTTTGTATATCCCCCACCACCAGTGACCTATGGCAGAAGTCAATCCGTATAAATCTCATCCATAGAATTAAGATACCATTTGGAAATATTTTTATGTGTATGTATTGCATATTGTTACCCTTTTGAAGCTTCCACACTATCGAAATTCCAGCATGTATTTTTATAATTAAAATGGCCGGAATTCTCTCATAAATAATGTGTATATGCATTTCATTGTGTTAGTGACATTTAACAAATATGTAATGCAAGATTAATTTCTGTACCCAATGTATTACTAGTATCACTAATAGCTAAGTTCATCTTGACCCCTCCCCCAAACTCAAAAAAAGGAGAAACAGGACTTATATTTGTGAAAGCCCTACCTGTGTGACATCGCTTATGAGATCAAAAGGAGTGTTGAATAGTGCATAATTGTGCCCACGAATAGTGCATCATTGTCTTTAAAATGGAGTGTTGAATTATAGATAATAATGAGAAATAACTATATGCATCTGGGATCAAAGCAAACTACATAGAATTATGCCATTCTCTAATTCCTTTATGGCTAAAAGATGCTAATTTTCTTTTAACAAAATATCAAACATCAAAAGGATTATAATCTGCTTTTACATATTAAACAACACTAGAGAGTTGAAGAAGTAAATCTCAAAACGCAGATTGAGACTAACGACAGATACTTGGTTACTTCTCTATTAGGATGAGCAATGACTCGTGAGTCATGAGGGCATGTATGGAGATACATAATTTGCATGCTCTAACCAACTGTCTAAAGAAGATCCAAGCTCAATTTTACTAACTTCAATAGATGCCTTAGAATCAAGATAATGACTTCCACCCGCATCAGGATGATTTTTGCAACCATTACCCTTCTATGTGCTTCCTTCACCCTGTCTGTAGTTGCATTTTCCCTGATGAATCATGGAACATTATACATTTATACCTTTAGAAAAGCTTCATGACAAAGACAAGATCGACATTCTGATCTTGGAGGAGCAAAAACACATGGCCTAGTAATGAATTTACAGGATGAGACCAGAAGCAAGTTTTCTTTTGCCCACAAAACAGGAAGGGAGTCAATATCAAGAGTCATTAAAACTAAAAACTATCTACCTCAGTACCACAAGGCTCCTTTCTAAGGAAAATTATGGAGGAGAGTCATTGTACAAAGTCTTACCCTTGCATTTGCAAAGTTATTTCTGGATTCAAACCTATGATCAACCAGTCACCAAGGCACAACTTTCCCCACTTCGTAATTCCATGTTGCTTTAAATTTAAGATAATCCTGCCTTTGCCATTCTCCAGTTTTTTTATGGTGCACACTGTACAACATAAGAAAGAATTACAAAGTTGTTCAGCAATCAGGTTTATGGAATGATGAATTAAGATACATTGCATCATATATACTTGTTGAACACACCCAACTGTACCACCATGATGAATTACAAAGTAGGAACATGATAAATGCAGGACAACAGTTTTAGAAATCCAATGTTCATCACCACTTCCATTATAGACCGACCACCGTTATATTTTGACTAGCATAACTTAAATAACTATGAAACCCAAACAACTTCACTACAACTTCATTAACTCAATGACTAGTTCAAATGGATGTATTTCAATATTCCAAAAGAACCCTCAGTATACCCGAGTCAAAGTAAAGCATCAAAACTATAATGAACATGCATGCTAAAAACTGAACAAGGAAAATACTCACAACAAATTCCCCAACACCGTTAAATCTATTTCCAGATGTCCACAAACCCCCAAAATCAAAATGTCAAAATACCCCAAAAGTTACAGACATTGATTTCCAAGATTGAAAAAGAAAAAAACTTCCAAAACAACCTATTAATTGATAGAAAAGGTTAAGTGGGCAAACACTCAAATACTAAAAACCATACACTTGATAAAACCAACGGTAAAAATGAAAGCAAAGCAGAGCAAACAAAATCAACAACATTGACTTGGGCAGTCTGAAGAGGAGAAGCAGTGAGCGCAGGATACATTCGCGTGAGTCTGATTGTAAAAGTAGATTAGAAAGAAAGCATGCTTATTTTTATAAATTTTTTTTTATTTTCAGAGCTGCAGATTATAAAATCGCAAGAAAAGATTACCTGCTACTTTTAAAAGCCGCAGGAAAACAAATTTAATAAACCAAAACTTTAAATAAATTACCTGTCTTTTTTTTTTTCGCATGAAAGTTTTTCTGTTGTTATAAGTCTTAAGAAAATCTGCAAGAAATTCCTGCAAATCTAAAAACCGTATTTACTAATTACCTACAAAAGTTTTTGTTGAGGATATTTTTAAGTAAATCCGCAGGAAATCAATTTTTTATAGGTTAATTATTAATATTAACAATTTGATTTTTAATTCACGTAGGATAAAAAGTTAATTAATTAATAACATATAAATTAGCATGTAATAATAATGATTTTAATAGATAAATAATACTTATGATAGTTAAACTATAAGATATCAATTTTGAAACATATAATAATATCAATATATAAATATGTTTTTATGAATAAATTCATTACTTTAAAATCCAACAAGTAATTAAATTAAACATAACAGTGATCTATTTAATTTTTAATAAGGTTAATCAATGAAAAACATGAACAATATCACGTTTCTAAAACTAATATATATTTAAAACGATTAAAAATATTATTTAAAATAAATTTAATTTTCACAATAAATTTATTTTAAAATATTAAATATAAACTACAAAATTTAAGTATAAGCAAACATAGTATTGGTAATAACAAAAATGAATACTTAAAATTAAATAATTATAAATTTATATTGTAACAACACCATGACAATAATTCAACAAAAGCTTATTATATTATTTGCGATTGGATGATTTTGTTTAAAATGACTTTATATTGTTTTTTCGCGAACTAAATTTTTAGTCTCTGAATTTTTAAATTCAATTTTTATTTTCTAAGGTTTAGTTTGATGGGTCATGGTGCTTAAACCTTTTCAAATCCTGATTTTAGATTTTTAGTTCCTTAATTTTAGATTCACTAGTCAATGTGTCAAAACTTTTTTTCAAAATCCTAATTTTAGCTTCTAAATTTTAGTTTAACCGATCTAAGATCTCTAAAAAATTTAAAAGTTCAATTTTATTCTCTAAATTTTTCTCTAATTCTCATTAATTTAAAGGACTAAAAATTAAATTCTAAAAAAACTAGGGACGAAAAACTGAATTTTACCAGACTTGCAAACTTTTGATTCAAGATTGAAAATAGAATTTTAAAAAAGATAGGTATTAAACTTGGTCAACCTTTTTTTTTTTACAATAACATGACCATGACCTTATTGTTGTCATCATCCTTATGTTTAAGGTCGTCACTATCCTTTATAAATATCATCATTACCACCATTATTATAATTACAGTTATTGCCACACATCATAACTTTAGTCACAACCATTATTACCATAACAACAATTATCAATATAATAGTGACAATATCACCACAAGGCATATTTAGGTCATTGTCTTAAGCCCCATGGTTAATAAAGTGCTAATTATAAGATATATTCGAATTAACAACTCATGTCCTAGTAAACAAAAGTCACAAAAGTTTTTAATAATATGCATTTAAGTTTCATATGCTATAAAATCCAAGTATTTTTTTCATCAAGCCTCCCTAGGCTCTTTCCTAAAAGAATCATTTTAGTGTTTTACAAATAAAGGGCTCAAATGACCAAAGGTACGTCTTAAAGACGAATCTACAATGAAGTCTCTAGTCTAATTCTCAAGATATACAACGTTGAAAGAGTTTTGAAAAACAAAAAATTTACAAAAGAAGGATTAGAGAAAAAGACGCTCAAAAGAATTTTAAATGTATACAATGTTATCTTCTTATTCTTTAGCACTTCCATTTATAGATTTCTTGAAAATATTGTTCGTCCCTTTTGAGAATCTAGAAGAGGTTGAATAGATTCTTTTAAAAAAATTATTGATTAAAAAACTTCTTTCAAACCAATCATAAGCCTTTAAAAAATCAAAACTATTTCAAATAGTTAATATATACAGTGGAAATAAAGATGGGATACTACAAAAAGAACACTTCATTTTGGGATCCCAAAATATTAACAATAAAATGATATGGCAGGATGTGGATAAAATATGTTGGAATGAACAAATGTCAATTTAGGATTTTATGTTATGATTAAAGTTAATAAGTTTACAAGATATATATATATATATATATATATATATATATATATATATATATATATTATATAAGAGTAATAGGAGCAAATTTCAACCATTAAGAGAAGAGAGAAAAGAATATTTTAAAATTTTCAAATGAGAGGAAAGAGAAAAAAGAGTAGAAGATAATAAATGTTAGAAGAGAGAGAATGAGCAGATGTGTACAATTTGATCTCAAACATTAATTTTTATTTTAATGGTGAAAGAATGCATAATTTATATTGGTTCAGTCAAACTTTTGATCTATGTGTTAGTTTGACAACCCAAGTTAAACCATTTTTACCATAGACGGAAGTACAAACATTATGCACGTACAAAATCAATAACTAACCTTTTCTGAAATTCGGCAGGAGAATAACCTTGTGAAACTCTATCACAAGAAACCATTCCAAATTAATAAGCCAAAACCAGCTAAAATAGCTTGTGATGCTTTCATAAGAAATCATTGTCAAATCCTATCCTAGACAATAAGCCAATTAAGAGTAAAAGATAGAACAATTACATATGAATATGCCAATATAAAGAATGAAGACAAATCACAAGTGAAAGTCAAATTGTATTCTTGATCAAGGTTGCTCAAATAATATTTTAAAGATTAAGTGTTGGAGCAAACTTGATTTCATCAAATGGATGTCTTGAATGGACTGATGGAGGCAAAAGAATTTCTAAAGAATCAGGTCAGCCTCTTAGGGTGGTAAAATATGTGAAATTTAAGTTTGAATTTTCCAAAGGTTTCTTCTTATCATTTTCAAAATAAGCTTTCTTTAAATAGAGAAAAAAGTAGGTCTTGAGCCATTTAATCATCCACAATTAGTATTCAAGACATTTTGTCATAGATCAAGGTGTAAAATATTTTTAAATATTTTAAGAATAAAAAACTTGATCAAAACTAAGATTTAAAATTAAGAATATGTTGTGACTTTGTCAAGTGAACTTAAGACTAAACCAAAAAAGTATTAAAAAGGAAAAAAATCATTGTTTGAATTTCATCTTTATCAAATTTGAATATCAGAATAATCGATATAGGTACGATTCAATGGGTTAAATCCACTTTTTTTAATCTTTCCCTTTTTTATAATAATTTTACACTTTCTTTACTATATTCGAATTCATTAAAATAATAATACTAACTTGTTAGAATTTGAATTCCGTTTTGTAGAATGTAACTAAATCCCACAAGCCTAAGTTCTAAAATTAGCAATACAATATCACATCCATGCATGTTTAAGATATTTAAAAAGAAAAATAAGAACTTAAAATCCAAAATAAAATATAAGGACCATAACCTTTGTGTCCAACAAATATGAACGTTGTGACAGAAGAAACTTGTAAAGTTGCATTTGAAGTGTCTTTGTCTTATATATTCTAATCATGTATTTTAAATTTTGCAATAAATGTTAATGTTTTTCACCAATTAATCACGCTTGATATGATATAGCACTTGGCATATCTTCTTTTGTGTATAAGTTGGTTTCTAAAATAGCTCTATTGTAATGGATATTCACGAAACTTGTTCAATCACTCTGACAGAAGTTTATTCATGCAATTTTATGTACTAAACATATATTTTTCACTCCACTTGCACTTCATATATTTGTATACTCTTCAAAATGAATATTGGACATTTCTAAAAACAAAATAGACATATTAAATAAAGTAACAATAAGTGCATAAATCATCTCGAGTGATTTTTGACACATGACACTTTCTTCATATGTTTCCTATGTTTGAGTAAAGACTTTGATGCGTCTTTATATCATGAATCTTTTTTGTATGTGTCTGTGTCTACTATGTTTGTACACCTAAAAATATTATGATAAAACACAAGCAGTTTTTATTTTCCAGACATCAAAATTTAAGGATCCTATTCGTTTAGTGACTTAACAATTACATTGTTTAATTTATTTATTTTTTAGGTTTAATAAAATAAATAAAAAGTTTGTCTTAGGTCTCAAATTTCTTAAACATAGCCCTACCAGCAAGGGTGTTCATTAGGCCAGGTAACTCAATGACCCAATCTGATCCAAGTTAACCCAATACAAGTTGGGTTGGATTTTTCTAGCAATTAGGTCAAAGTTGACCATCACTTATGGGTTGGGTAATGGATTTTGAATTTTCAATCTGAAGTCAAACCTACCCAACCCAACCAAGAATCATAATAAAAATAAAAATTGAAAATATAACAATAGTAAAATATAAAATTGGATGAGATATTACAATTGTTCAACATATTGCACTGTTATTTTTAGTTTTAATTTCGACTAATACTATTTTTGGGGTGATATTAATATATGTTGTGTTAAGGTATGTTTTATGACTTGAATTCTAAGAACATTTGTCTATTTGTTAATTTTAATTGATTTTATTTTAATATTTTAATTGTTAATTTTCTATTTGTTATAATTTTTAGTTTAATGTTTTAGTTTAACATTTGTAGCTATAATTTTCTATTCAAGTATTAGTTTACAACAATTACATTGCCTATTTTTAAAGATATTGTTCTAAATATCTAACAAAAAACTAATTTAGAATTTCAATTTTTAACCAAAATAAAAAAAAATTTAAATCATTTGGCTGAATTGATCCAACCTAACCTAACTTATTCATGGGTTCTTCAATTGGCACCTACCCAAATTTCATTTCACACCTACTTCATTTAATTTATTTTTTTTAAATGCCATGTTTACTCCTATGTAATCCTAAACCTAACTTTAAATTCAACATTTTATTCTCTCAGTGTCATCCCCTCTCTCTTTTCTCAATCAACCATCCCCTCACACTTACCGCCCCTTTCTCTTCCTCCATTTTTCTTCTCTCACTCCGCCATCATTATTCATTTCCCTCTGCTTCCAATTCCATCTTCTTAAAATAAATCAACGATGAACCAAAGATTAAACAGAATAAGCCAACATTTAATTTCATCCATCATTTTTTTTCCTCTGCTTCCAAATTGGAATCGAAACACGTGTATATATTAAATGTCAGCAGTGGCATTTAAACATTATTAGTTCTAGAACATTCCCTGTGCTTCTAATTGTAGAACATGAACATTGCTCTTAATTTCATCCATCACTTTTTTTTCTGTCTCCGGAAGTTCACCGTCAGAGAAGTAATAAAAGAGGAGGTATAATGGTATTTTTCCCACTAGTAAATGAGCATTGAAGTTTGAGTAGGTGCAAATTAAAAAATCCCCCATTCATAAGTGTGTTGGGTTGGATTGGATCTATAGTAAAAATAGCACAGACCCAACTCAACTCAACCCGACCTGAATAATTTAAATTGAATTGAGTAACAAATTTCACTAAACTTCACACCCAATACAATTGAATCGATGTACACTCATAACCACTACCACCCATATTATCAAAACAATCTTAACCATTATTATTATTATCGTCACCTAATCATAGGTCGTGCAACAACATCAAAGATAATTTAATATTTAAAACTTTTAGTTGCAAAAAGTACCTTTTAAATTTTAAAATCTATTAAAACTAATAGTACTACAAAGTTGGTTAAATCAGGTTTATGTAAGTTTTCATTTCTCAAAAATACGGATGTTTTGGTTAAATTTTTTTATAAATTGTTTTTTCTTAAAATTTCTATAACTTTTTTTTTGTTTGATTAAAGTCTTTACTATAAAAAAACAATATTAATTGAGTTATTTTGATCATCTAACAATTTATCATGTCATTAAAAGTCTACCAGAATAGTTCAGTATAATTTTTTAAAAATAAACTGTATTTTTCATTATTTATAAATTTAACTGACGCTAAACAATTTGAAATAGATGGAATATATTAAAAACACAATCAACTCTAAAATTTACATTGTATTATCAAATTTCAATTAATGTTATTTCTTCACTTTAAAAACTTTAATCAAATAAAAAAATATTTACAGAGGTTTTGACGAAAAAATAATTTTTAAAGAATTTTAACAAAAAAAAAGGTTTTTTTATCCTAAAAAACCATTATGATATTTTAGAGTAAAAAACCTTTTTTTTATGCACATGGTATTGATTCAGTATATCACTAGTTTTGCTAATTATAAATCTTTGCCAAAAATACATATCTTAGTGGAATTTTCCTTCTCAACTGTGTAAGCCTTAAAAAATTTAGAGATAATTACGAATGCATCTCTCATTTTTATTGTAATTATATATGCATTCTTTTTTCTTCTTACTAAATTACACATATCCCCTTACTTCTATATGTTCTCTATAATTGTATCTCTTCTTTCCAAACTACACATATCTTAATTTATTTTTATATTATTACGTTTTATTTTAAATGAACATGATATGAATAATTTTTTCAAACTTCGTAACAACACGTCAATTGAGGTAAGAAAGGTGTCATATGTAAAGTTTAAAAAATATAAGACTACATGTATAATAGCATATAAAACTTAGGAAATACATATGTAATTTCATACAAAACTTGGGTGTGCAAAAATAATGTGGTCATGAAAGTCCGAAGTCTACATTGATCTGTCGTATGATAACCATACGAGGCAATAGACCTAGCATGTAGGCATTTGATGACATGGGAATGAAGATTCACAAACCTCAAAGAGTCAAAGTCATAGGTAATACAATAATCTAAGCCTGTTGCATCGTTATGTGAAGCCACCTATGTTGTCTACCTTCTTAGTCTGTCTCCAAAACCAAAGAAAATAACATAAACGTTTACGTGTAACATCTTACCGAAACAAACCAAGGACGCACTTCATCGCATGGTTCTAAAATAAGCCATTCTACCTTTTCTTCGTTTTTAAACATCTTCACAATTCTGTTACCAATATTCATGCGTGTTAGGTTCTAAATTTTCTTCCATTTGGATGAAATATTGAGAGAACTCACGCTAAGAACGCCAATAATCCAACATTTTGCCTTTGTTTTCTCGGCACATTTGTTTGTGGGGGCACGTTGCATGCATTCATGTATAGCACGTCCCTCTTGCATTGTTGTTTTGTAGATTACATTGAGAACAAAATGACAAAACTAAAAGTTAATCAGCTGAATCAATTAAGGGACATTTTTGAAAGATTTGACACGGATTCAGATGGAAGCCTAACAATTTTGGAGGTAGGGGCACTCCTTAGGTCATTGGGGCTAAAACCGTCAGGTGACCAAATCGATGTTTTGTTAGCCAACATGGACTCAAATGGCAATGGTTTTGTGGAGTTTGATGAGTTGGTAGATGCAATATTGCATGACATAAGTGCAGAGATGTTGTTGAACCAAGAAACGCTTCTTGGGGTGTTCAAATGTTTTGACCGTGATGGGAATGGTTACATAACAGCAGCAGAATTAGCAGGGACAATGGCCAAAATGGGTCAACCCCTTACATATAGAGAGCTCACAGAGATGATCACAGAAGCTGACACAGATGGTGATGGGGTCATTAGTTTCAATGAGTTTGCCACTGTCATGAGTAGGTCAGCCTCTAACTTATTAGGCCTTGAATTCTTGTGACCAGAGGTTCCTCATTCTAAACACGATTTTGAGCATTGGAACATGTTTCTGCCCTTGATGCTGGTGCTATATATCATTGCTTCAAACAAAAGGAGGGGAAACATTATTCCTTCATTAACATGTAGATTCTTTTTTTCTTCGTTAATTTTTTTCATTTTTTGGGGGTTGTGTAGTAGCATTTGTTTAGGGGATCGTTGAGGATATGTTGAGTGAATGAGAATTGGAGGGGAATGATCTTGCGTTGAGTAAGAAATGAAATTATGGAATCAAATGTTGATATCTGATTTTTTTTTCTCACAATACGTGTCTAGTAATCATTCTTTGACCAAAATTATTTTCATTCCACAAAACATAAAATTTATTGAACCATGCATAAATATTTATAGTTTTAAAATCATTTTTTATGCATTTTGAAAATTTTTAAACCTTATGTCAAAACGTCGGAAGCTGATTTCTTGTTTCTTGTTTTGAGTTGTGAAACTACATCACTACCTTTGTCCAGCAAGGCTTTGTTTGTTTCTTATTATGTTTTACTGAGGCAAAGCTAAAAATCTTGTTCTTGTCTTCTTCCCTCATTTCTTCACACCAAAGAAACTTTTTATTTATCATCCATTCCTCTCCTGTGCACTCTATTTTCCTTCTACCAAACACTTTTTATCTGACGATGAAGCAGCCAAAAATTAATTTTTCCCATTATCTTTTGAACAAATGGGACACTGAATCTATTACTAGTTTGTAGGAATTTTATAGATTAATATTGTTTAATTATTGGATTAAATCTTGGATTAGTAACATCAATTACGTAAATAGAATATAAATATATTAATGGTTTATTTACTTGGCCTAATGTGAGTGTTTTGACGTGTAATGGGTTGAACCTCACTCTTGATTTCTGCATAAGAGATTTCTCTCATCTGTTGGCTATAAAATTGTTGCCAGACAATTTTACATGACACAACAGTATGAAAAACCTTGTCGCTGGGTAGACAGTAATATCTTCCTCATTATTAGGTACACATTCTCCAACCCTGTTAATATTAATTATGAACATGCTGTAATTGTGCATCTTTCATTAAATTTTTTCCATTGTTGAGGGGCATTTCTTTACCTTCAATATTTACAATAAAAAAAAGTGTTTGATTGATAACCTATACCAAATTTACGTCTATGTTCAGGTCATTTTACATAAAACAAAGAAACAGAATAACAGTGTTTGTTAACTGTTTTCAAAGTTGAATACTCTTGGTGCTGGATGCTCCAGAACTTTGTGATGCTTCAAAACGAGCTGTGAACCCAACTGTTGTGTGCTTTATTGATCTCTGTCTCACAATGTTAACGTATTCTGGGTCAGATGTTTGGCCATCATTTTGAATCCACTGTATCATTTGATGGAACATGGGGAAGAACCGCATTTGGATAGAGGCATAGACAAAATATGGAAGTAGTGAAGCAACAAGCACAAGCAAAGTGATGAGCCAGTAAGATGGTGCAGGTGCACATTCTTCAATCAAGACTTTATAAGCTGAGGTTGATAGAGAGGGGTTCATGGTTCCATACACTAAGAGGAATATATACCAAAAAAGAATGCCACCCCATATGAATAAATGTTGTATGTAAGTGAAGTAACTGATGGATAGTGCCATTTGAGAATTCACCACCCACACAATGCAAGTGTACATGGTGGCACCAAGAACTTCAAGGTCAGCAACTTCACCTGATTTACGAAATGCTTGATTCTCCATTGAGTTGATGCAGAAGAAGAATATTATGATGGCACTCAAGACTCCATTGAATGCCCAACCAAGGATCCGTTTCCAGCTGAATAGAACATTTTGTACACCTTCTTGATATAATAATGGGAACTGAAAAATGAATTCATAAAGAAACATGTCATGGATGGAAATTATGCTGTGGTGTACTATGTATCTAAGGAAACAAATTTCATCAAACATTCACAGGATGGTATTAAAGATAAATTGAATATGAAGGGATACCTTGAGACATAGTCTAGCAGAGACATCTTGGTCAAACACTCCCAAGGCAATTACAGGAAGGGAAGTGAAAAATACGTTATATAGTGAGAGGTACCAATCATTGTATGCAGGTGTCCCCGAGAACGAGGCATAAATCTCATAGAAGAAGAGGGTCAAGCCAAAGGCAATGTTCTTATAAAAGAAGTAGCAGATCTGCCAAATGTAAAAAATAAAAATAGGTCAACAAATATCTATTAAAAGAAATACAAATGACACACTTTGTTTACTGTTTTAACATACTCTTCAAAATGGATTGAAATTTATTGAAAATTATAAAAGAGGGTTGTTAAATACCATGTAGAACTTTAGTGTATGTAGAGGTATTAGAGGGTATGTTGTTAGCATTGCTCTCTCATAATAATTGAAGGGTAGAAGAACAATCATAGGTTAAGCTTGGTAATTGTCATGGCCATATATTCATACAGATACAGATAGGGTTATTTATATAGTTGTGTTACCATGTAACACTTATACTTCACAAAATATTCATTCCACCAAAGCACCTATGTTTGAAGTGCTGATGTCAAAGTGAGATTTCTAGTAACTGAATTAAGCATCGAAATAAGGACAGATTCTGTGTGAAAAGTATATATTAAATCATTTAAATGTATAGGTTAGGCTTTTTAATATATGTTCACCATTGATGAGATTCTTCTGTAACACCAATGTCCATGCACAAGAAGTAAACGCTCTAGAAACCGAAATTGGGCAATTGAAACATCACTTGACATAACGGCCTGAAAATTTTATAGAAGCAAAGGAGAAATTAGAATTCAATATTATGGTAAATCAAAAGAAAAAAGTGTTGCAAGAGTGACATTTCAGATTTACCTGCATTCCTTCAACACCATTGATACCAATCCCAATGTCTGCTTCTTGAAGCATTCCAACATCATTTGCTCCATCACCAATTGCTAGAGTTGTACTACCAGTTTTAATCTTTACTAGTCTAGTAACCTGAAGTATTATAGTAGAAATATCTTAACAGATTGAACACATGGCTATCACCATATGAGTAGATAAGCATATTCACCCTTATTAGTATATTATTTTGCAATAAATGTTTCTTTGCCACATTGGCTAATAATAAACTACAAAATAAAATAAATCTCTGTTGATTTATTTCAGGTAAGAATATACTTCAATAAAAGGGCAACTACAATTCTACAATGACTAGAAAGTACATGGAAAACTTACAAGCGCTTTCTGCTTGGGAGATGAACGACAGCATATGATAGAAGCACAGCCTACAGCAAGTTCAAGAAATAAGTCCTTTACATCATCTTCGAGTGCATAAGTGAGACACTTCCCATCAATGATAAGAGCTAATGCCTCAGAGTTTTCATCAGATTCAGCAAGTAATGCCTTTCCTTTCCTTAATTGATGAATAACACTTGCCTTAATTGCCTAAAGAATCATAAAGCTTCCATCAAAACCATACATCTAAGATGTTCAATTGATAAAAGATTAATTTATTCTCATGTATGGTAATATTTCTTTGTGCTCCATTAGACCATAAAGAGTACAGATCACAAAAACATACTGACTTGAAATGGAAAATATTTTAAAGGACTTTCTCATGCAGGTTCCTTGATTTACATGTATTGATATGCGATAGAAGTAGAACTATGAGAAAAAGACTTATGCACTCCTAGTGTAAAAAGTTTAATTACAACTCTTCATATATGGTAAGTTTGTTGACTTTACCAATTAACACTTTTAAAGTCAAGTCATATAAACGAAGGGTTGTAATTAAATGTCAGTTAAAACTCTTTTACACATATAAGTATTAAACTCCTGTACAGTTTCTAGAACTATTATATATTTTGTTCTTTTAATCATATCAAATATAGAAAATATTAGAGTTAGGATTTACTGCTGCAGCAGCAGACTTGTCCTCCACTTTCTCCAGTGATTTGGTTTCTGGAGTATCTGAACTAATTATAATTTGCTTCATTCCTTGTCTGAGTAAACTACAAGCAAACCTACAACCACAGAAATTATTCGATCAGTGATGTTATACTATTATCACAAGGACTGTCAAAATCTACTGATATACTTTGAAATTACCCAATATTGATTGCTGTCTCCATTTTATCACCAGTCAAAACCCATAGCTTAATTCCTGCCTGCGCTAGCTTGTCAATGCATTCAGGAACCTATGTGACGACACAAACAGACTAATTTATAGTACACACATTAACTTAAAACAGGAAAAGCCACTAGCTCAATTGAATACTTGAGCAGTTTCCCATTGCATTGAGAGAATTGCTTTGTCTGAGAGAGAAACATTCTTTAACTTACCCCATTTTGAAGTTTGTCTTCAACTGCAGTAGCACCAAGAAGAATTAAATCCTTCTCAATGTTTTCTGATATTTCCTCCACAACTTGCTCCCGATCTGCACTCACTATGTTCTTGGCCTCCATAAATTCTTCATTAAATAGATTGTACTCTTCTTCATCAAGTTCTCGATACGCTAGTATCAAGGTCCTCAAACCAGCATCAGCATATTCATCAATGTGCTGCTTAGTCTTCTCTTCAAACTCCCTTCCATTTCTTGCTAGTCGTTCAAACATGACACTGATAGCAAAAGTCACAAGAAGTAATTTAAGATAGCCGTGTACTATGTATGTTGTAGTCATAGTTACAAAAGAAAGTAGGTAATGTTTTGTTTCAAAAATTAGGTAACCAACAAACCAAATATACCAAATGTAAAAGTGTCAATAAGATTTTAAGAGTATGTTTGGGAAAGCTTTTTCAACTTTTTTATCTTCATTTCAGCTGTTTTCAAGAAAAGCGTGATGTTTGGAAACTCTAGCATAAATTTGAAACATGTTTTCTTAAAGAAAAGTTGTTTTTTCTAAGAGTTTAACTAGTATGCACTCACAGTATAAAAGAGTTTTACACTTACGTATAATCACAACTTTTCATTTATATGACTTTTAAAATATTAATTGGTAAAGTCAACAAACTTACCATAAATGAAGAGTTGTAATTTAATGTCACTATAAAATTTTTCACATTGTCAATGTATACTAATTGAACTCTTTATAATTTAAACATTTATAGCTTATGATTATTTTTCAATATTTTTCTTTTCTTTTCAGTTGTTTTTACAACCTTTTAGTATGTAAAAGTTAATTTTTTTTGTTGCATCCAAACAAAATTAATTATTTTGAAACCATTTTTTAACAAACTAACCTAACAAAAACTTATTTTGATTATAATCGATTATAGATATCATCAATTATTGAAATAATCTGATTTTTTCAGCTATCCCATATGCAGTATAGTAATAAACAAGATTACAAACAAACCTGTCTGCTCCTTTGCTAAATAGTAGCAGTTTGCCTTCCTCATCTCCTACAATTACAGACATCCGCTTTCTTGTACTACTAAACTCTAATATATTCAAAAGTTTGTATGACCTGCAAAAGTGAAATTATATTCTTGATTTATGCACAAAAAACTCTTCATGTTTCAAATTGCAAATATATATATGATATAGAAAATCTAACTTAGACGTACAAGAACAAAAGCCTCACCTTTCAGTTGTCATGCCTGACATGGGATTGAACTCACGCACTGAAATAGTCGACTGTGTCCTTTCATAAAACTCAAAGCCAAGTTCTCTGGCGGCAACCACAAAAGCTGCCTCATCAGGTGACTCAGCTTCGTATGAAACTTTGCCAATTTCTTCATCAACTTCAGGTATTGCAGTATGGCACACTGCCAACAAGCACAGAAAGTTCTGGATTACATTGTGGTGAGGTTGGTGGATCCAATTTCCATTCATGATTCTTTCATCAACAAAGTTAAAGCCTTTAATGGGAGACTCTAGAACGCCATCTTCTGTCAACTCTTGACTTATAGGTACTCCTCCTTTTCTCCTGGCTGCAGCTCTCTCAACTTCTGTAACTCCTTGACCATAGGCAATCCCAGCAATTGAACACTTGATGAATTCCATAGAGTTGCAAGTCAAAGTTCCTGTTTTATCTGAAAGTATAGTATCAACCTGGCCAAGTTCTTCATTCAAATTTGAGGTACGAGCACGTGCTGGCTGGTCAGTTTCCTCATAATACATGTGCAAGTCCTGGTTGATGAAGATGCTTTGAAGAACTTTCACAATTTCAATGGAAACGTACAAAGAAATTGGAATCAAGTAACTATACAACATAAGTGCACTCAAGAAATGCAGCATTGCTGCAGCTGGTGCTTTCTTTGGATCAAAAAAAATTGTAGTATCATCTGGTCTGAGGTACCATCGCTTCATTACTCCATTTTCAAGGTCCTCACTGGTTGCAATCCCAAAGAAAATTGAACCAATGAAAGAAAGTAAAAACAAGACAAAGAACAGAAAGTAGATTATCTTATCCATCCGTTTCTCAACTGTGCTTCTCTTGGATGGAGGTTCTGTAGAATTCTGCATAACCTTTGTATCATGGCCTGTAAAGATTACCACACCATAGATAAACTCAGTGTTCCTTAGCTTTGAATCCCTAAGAAGTAGCTGCTGAGGTGCAAGAGGATACAATTGATCTCCAAGCTCAAAACTGCCTACAAATGAGTACAAATTTGCATTTGGATCTTCACATTTGATGATAGCCTTGAAATTTTGATAGTTGGAGTCTTCTTGCAGCTTTGATGTTTCCTCCGGTGCTTGTTTAACTTTCAAATTTGTTTCTCCATCAAGATTCATGGTCTCAACATAGCAAATTGCATCATCATAGCTTGATGAAAGTAAGATGAGATCAGCAGGGAAAAATTCATCCTTCTCAACCTTTACTATATCTCCAACTTTCAAATCTTTCCATTTAGAATAGTCAAAAACACCTTCTCCATGATGTACTTTAACCTTTCTGTTATTCATATCTATATCCTGATCACATTACAGACCAAGGAACAGTTAATAGGAGCATAAAAAAAGCAACCTAAAGGGTTTTCCAGAAAGGAAAAGTTGACAAAAACCAACACCACACAAATATTGTCAGTGATCTGGTCACAAAACTAGAAATGCTAACAACACATTCTCTAATAAATATTTTCTAACACATTCACCAAAATATATTTGGATTCACAAAATCACGTAAGTCCCACTTCCTATTTAACAATTGCCACACATGATTTCTTGAGACCCAATAAATTTCAGCCGTATTGATAGCATTACTCATCAAAAAATTTTAGTTTATCTTTAGATAAAAAAGGAATGTATCTAATCTGCGAGCATGTACATTTTCAAACAAGAGAATCAAAACTATCAGCATCTTGCACTCATCCACACACGTGTGGACATTCCAAAATTTACTTGAGCCACCCCCACCCCGGCACCCCCAATTCCCTCACCAGAATTTTTCAAAAACAATTCTAAAAATAATTCACAATATCTGTGGGCAAAACTGCAAAAGTATGCATGTTGAAATATTCTAAACTTTCAATCAACCATATTAGAGAACACAACAGGACTGCATTATAACCACAAATTTGAGACAAAAGCAGACTCATTCTTACAGAACATTACCTGTTTTTTCCTCTTCCAATCCTCAACAGCCTCTTTCCCCATTGTAACAGCAACCACAACCACAAGAGGAACAACATTGCTGACAGAAGAGTAAGGAGAAACCGGGAAAAAAGACAGAATTGCACAGATAAGGAAGTAAAAATTGGCAACCCTCCTAAATTGCTCAAACAAGGATTTGGGTAAGAAAGTAGCCACTGTATACTTAGTAGTACTCACATAATTATCACCATAATTAACAAGACTCCCCTCACCAACTTCTGCTTCATTGCAATACACTATCCTTGAGAATCCAGGACCCCCAATAAGTGAATGCTCCCCTTCAAAAGAAGCTTTCCCACAAGAAAATGCATGGATTCTTCTGAACTGGCTTTTTCTATTTCTATTACCACCCATAACAGCTACAACTTTGCCACTCCAAAAGCTTACAACTTTTATATAGTAAAAAATTAAAAATTACAATACATTACAACCTTGCATAATTCACTTCTCAAAACCTCCACACACTTGAAAATCCTCCAAAAAAATCCAGACTTGCTAAGATCAACTAGTGCCACTCATTTGCTGTAACACCAAACACAGTCACTGTAGATATTAAGGCCAAGAGAGGAGAAAAACAAAAAGAAACATGGTATTACTAAAGCAGTAAGTTAAATGAAAAAAGGGCAAGTTCTGTTACAAAGAAGTTGATTAAATATAATATAATGAGAGAGGTATAAGATACTGAGGCGTCGAACTAAAAATGCACCTGTTTTGTAATGATTGGAGCAGAAAAAGACAACTATGTTAAGATAGAAAGATTATGTGTATGCAGAGTTCAGAAATGAAAAGAAGAACTTTCTAGTGAAATCATAACTGAAGGAGCATAGAAAGTGTTGTTTTTTCATTAGGTTGGTTTCAAGGTGAAATCAGACACTGGTATATCAGTTTGACTTGTAGCTAAGAGCAAACAAAAGACTTAAAACGTGCACACGGTGCTATTGGGTCTTCCCTGCTAATGAGTTCAAAGACTCAACATCTATAAATAATTAAATATAGTAATGTTTTTTTAAGCTATAAATATAGTAATGTAATGAGCGTATGACATATTATACTGCTAGTACGATTAAAAGGAATTAAATAATATTTTATTAAATAATTTAATTATTTCAAAAGGTATACATTGAATATTTTTTAATACTTTTGATGCTATGAATACTTTTTTATCATTTTTATTTTTTATTTAACCAAAGTCACTGTTTTGTATTTTTCATATGTTGTTTACTTTTTACTGTATTTTTTCAATGTTTTGTTTGGGATGAGAGTGAAATAGAGAAGAAAAGAGATGCATATGCATTGTTTGAATGAATAAAAAAGAAAATAAATTATTTGTTGTCTAAATAAGTAGAAGAAAAGTGGAGAATAAATAAATTATATAATATTTTTCTCCATTAATTTTAACAATAAGAGAGTGTTTGGTTTGTCATTTTACTTACCTGAAAGCTGAAAAATTAACTACAATGATAATTAAATGATTTTAACTCCATTTGGATAGTAAAAATCTAGGAGCTATTAGTTGTTTTTTTTTTAAACTACTCCAAGTAGTTTTTACAAAAAATCTTCTATTTTCAACTACTAGTTGAATTTATTTTTACATGTTTACCCTTTATTAATTAATGTATTGTCCTTCACTAATTACCTCTCATCACATTATACAACCTCTCTCTTTCATTTTTTTATCTTTCATTAACGTAATTATAATAATTTATAACATAAATATATAATTATAAAAATTATAATTTAAATATGTAATTTAAAATTTATATATTTAACTATAGAAATTATATTTAAATATTAATTATAGTACTTATTATTTAAATATGTAATTACATAAATTTATAATTTAATTATATAACTATAATTTAAATATGCTATTATAGAAATTTATAATTTAAATATATAATTAATTTATATTATTAAAATATGTTATAATTATTTTAAATACATCTTTATTGATCTAATGATTAATAATACTTTTATTTATTATTTTTATAACTTTCAGCTAATTAGTCTACTAGTTTTAACGAACACTTACCATTAATATTTTAACTTTCAGTTAGTTTTTTAACTAATTTTTTCAATCACATATAAACATTTATTATATTATGTTTTAATAACAATTTCACTTCATTTGTATAAAAGGAATAAGAAAATTATCAATAACATTTCCTTCCCTTTCAAACGAAGCTTTTTTATTTCAAAAGAATTTTCTTCCCACTTTTCTTATGGAAAAAGAAAATATATATTTTTTAACTTTTGTATTCTTTTTCTTTTATTTTTCAATGTAATGATTAAGGGAAAAAAATTATTATACACTAGCATCTAATCCTGTACAGTAAATTTATTGATTTATTAATTAATATTTTAAAATTATATAAATAAAATATTATAATTAAACAGGGTAAAATTGTTAGTAAATAGAAATTAACTCTAATTAACATAGATTATAATTAGAGACAGAATCTATGATTTTTAATTTTTCGATTTGGGAGCTCAATTTAACCGAGGTAGGTAGTTGAGGTGGCTTTCAATAATTAAAAAATAAGTATATATTTATGACAGAACTTTTTAAAAGTATTTTTCTAATGCTTTTTCATAAAGTTGTCAAAAGCTTGCGAAAAAACTCGCACTAAAATATAAATGCAATGGCTGACAAATTTCATTACGGAATCGACAGCAACTGAAAATTTCTAAACATAATTAAATGCTAACCTTTAAAGTTTTTTTTTTTTCTTTTGCATAACCTTAACATTTACCACTCTCTTTTTATTCAAAGTGTAACCAAGGCTTCTGGAAATTCTATTGCCTAGGAGAAAAAACAACTCATTCTGACTCAGTCCGTCTAATCAGTTGATTTGAAAATCGGTAATTTGAGTGGATTAATAAATGCACTGATTATGGATATTTTTTAATTGCACTTTTGGAATTTCTCCTTCACCTTTCTTTTAAAATGTATGTTTAACTTTTGGATTCAACTTTTGGATGTGTAATATGGAGAAGTTGGGAGAAATTAAAAATTCAAATTCTCTCAATTATTTCACAATCTAATTTGATCGGACATGTCCTTATTTAACCTAATGACTTGGTTTAGGTTAAATTAATGAACGAATCTGAATCATTAACTCAGTCTATGATTTGAATCATTCATTTTTTTTAATTAATAAAAACTATTTTTTTATTAATTATAATATTATTTATTAATATATTATCAACTATGTTTGTTTTATTATTTTATATTCTCTCACCATGTTGTAAACTTTGTTTTGGTTTTGATATTATGTCTTCAATTTGTTATATTTGAAAAGTATATATACTTAATTATTTTAAATGCTTCAATTTGTTGTATTTGAAAAGTATATATATTTAATTATTTTAAATACTTGTTTATAAATAGTTATTTTTTTGTTTATCTTAATATAGATGTAAATTTTTTATATATTTTAATATAGATCAAGTTATACAGATTAATCATACAGATTAATCAGTAATTTAGTAGCTCAACTAATAACTTAATGTTTTAGCCAAGTTGATCACCGGATCAGTTTTTTATCCATGAAAGTGATTGAACAAAATATGTAAAAGTACGATATTTGACCTCTAACCAAAACCATTTAATAAAAAAGTATTTTTTATTTAAAATTGTTAAATTTATATAGAAACTAAAATTAATTAAAATACTATTAACTAAAAATAAAAATATATTTTATTTAATATTTTTAATTCTTATATTTAAAATCAAACCTATTTATTCAAAAAGCAAAGTTAAATATCATTGAGCAAAATAGTCCTTCTCAAATAAAAAGACACCAGATATGGCATGGCAAGTCGCATGGAGTAGAAATAAAATCAAACCAAATTAAATTAAACTAAAAATATTTTCAACTTATATTAATTCTCTTTGAGAAATATTAATAGTGTATTCTTTTATATATTTATTATTAGTTAAAATTTATTTTAAAATACAAAAATGAGTGGATGCCATTTTTATTAAATGAGTTTTATTTAATTATATAATTATAAAGTTAGTCTAGCAGTAGTACCCATGTGTGAGAAGAAAGTGGGACGGAGAGGTCCCGGGTTTGAATCTCTCTACTACTAAAAATTAACATATTAATAACTATCATTTGCCTATTTAAAAAAAATCATTATTAGTATTTCATTTTTTCACCAAAAAAAAATATTTTCATTTTTAAATAAACATTAATCAAAAAGTCTTTATTGTTGAATTTATCATGCACATGTATTTGTACTTTTGAAAGTTTTAAATTACCTTGACTTATAATTTAAACAAAATATAATTTATGATAAGATTTTTTTGTAATAATTTATGATAATATTAAATATACTTTGATTTTTTATTTATTATTTAGTTCATTTTATCTTTTTATAAACAATTAATAGTTAGTTGTTAGTTTTTCTATGAGAATAATTCCAAACTTTAACCTTTCTCTTTCGTGTGTATCTTTTCATCTAATTACCCTACTCTTACTACTTGATCTACTTATAACTCCTATTTTAATGTTTTTTTTTATGATTAAGAATTACTTATTTGGCTTTTTAATTTCATAAATGTTGTCTTTTCAATGAAAAAATATAACCTTATATATTGGTTTAAGACTTTACTCTTATCTTAATTAATTAAATGTTAAATTAAAACTCATTTGTTAGCTTATTATTAAAGCTTAAAGTGTTGTTCTTCAAGATAATGAAAAAGTAAATAAAACAGAAATAAACGATATAATCCCAATAATAAAAATTAGACTAAGCTAGTTGAAAATAGATATAAAATTTAAATCCACGTAAACTAAATTTAATATATTTTTATTATGGAATTAAAATATTTTTCCCGCAAAATAACAGCTCTTTTCTTTTCCTTTTCCAATGTTCTACGTCTACGTCTACCAAGACAATGTGTCTAGCTTCAAAGAAAAAGCAACTAAAGTCAAGTTTTAAATCCACTAATAAATTATATTATTAATTTTTTTAATTTTCATTAAACAAAAAGACCACACATATTATACAAAAAAGTCACATGCTAGTGCATAGATACTATAGTATTTGTTTAAGGAGAATGATAAGTAAGAATTAATATCCTGAGTTACAAATATAGAATTGTGTTCACCTATGATTTTGAATTAAGCTCAGATATAATTCATTATTCTGTTAGGTAATAGCGCAAGCTAGACAAACAATAAAAGAGGCTACAGATAAAAGAAAAAGTTTTTCTTGCCTTTTCATTGAACAGAGAGAGTCGTAAATAGTACTTACAATATGGGCTTATCAACACTATTAGCCCATTTGAGGGAAAACTAACAAAAAATAACATAACAAGCAAGGAAAATGCAAAAAGGCCTAGTAGTTGTAATCCTTCAAGCACACAGGGGGTGTAAACAGTGTTTAGGTCTATCATACTCCCCCATTTGGCCCAACCTTGTCCTCAAGGTGGGGAGACATGTGGCGCTCCAAGATAAGCATAGACGAAAAGCCACGAATTGTGCTTTCTCTCAACGGTCCAGATGGTGTGTGAGGCGTATCCAACGGTGCGAATTGGGTTGTGGCTTTTGGGTGGGTGATAGCTATGTTTGGGTAGGAGTTTAGGCTAGACATGTGGGGAGGTTTCAGTAAAGGCTGCAAGTGGTTAGGGCAGTCCAATGAAAGGGGGACAATTGGTGTTTCAGATGGGCTGGAAATTTGAATGGATGGTGAGGATGGCTTTTGGGAACTGGTGGCATGTGAGTTACAAGGCCTTTCTTTTTTGTGGGCATGTTTTTATTTTGCTGACACATTGTGCAACATGTGACAAAGTGTTTTATGTCTCTATAGAATCTCGACCACCAGAACAAAGCGGCAAGACGGGATGTCATAGCCTTAACACCAGAATGCCCTGTTGTGGGAGATGCATGGTACTTGTCCATCAAGGAAGAACGAGCCCCTTGCAAATTCGAAATTAAGATGCGACCTTCCACCATCAAAATACCATCATGCAGATAAGTATTGTTTGTATTTGTGTTGTCAATGTATTATGTTATCATCTTAAGACCCTATTGGTTTTGTAACGCTTCCACAAAGTCTGCAACAATTGTGGGATTGGGGAGGAGTGTATGGCTAGCAAGATGCTCTCTGGTGCGAACTGTCTAAACAAGGAATCAACCATGATATTCTGCTTACCAGGTTTGTAAACAATTTCAAAATCATACCCTTGTAGTTTGTAGGTCCATTTCTATTGTTGTGGTGTTTGTATAATTTGAGAAAATAAATTTCTTAAACTCTATTGATCCGTAAAAATTTTGAATTTCCTTCCCGCAAGGTACTGATGCAATTTCTTGATCGCCTTTGTGATAGCGAAGAGTTCACAAACATAGGCAGAGGCTGCCTGCATTTTGGGGCTCATTTTCTTGCTAAAGAATGCTAGAGGATGCCCTTCTTGGCTGAACACTGCTCTAATTTCTATTGAAGAGGCATCAGTTTCTACACAGGAGACTTTGGAAAAATTTGGAAGAGCAAGTACTGGTGCGTTAGTGATTTTGTTTTCAATTGTTGTAAAGGCATGTGTAGCCTCTTCATTCCATGTAATCTGCTTAGATTTCAATAGATTAGTCAGGGAAGCAGCAAGAGTGGTGTATTGTTTTATGAATCTGCAATAAAATCCAGTGAGCCCCAAAAAACCTCTGAGGGACGTAAGTGAATGTGGTTTAGGCCATTGAAAATAACCTCAACTTTGGATCCATCTAGAGAAACTGAACCACTAGCAATAATATGTCCCAAATAATAAATTGAGGTAACAACAAACATGCATTTAGATACTTTAACAAAATAAGATTTAGACTTAAGCAAATCTAAAATCAAGTGTAAATGGTCTAAATAGGAAGAGTGGGAATTGTTGTAGATTAGGATGTCGTAAAAAAATACTAGAACAAAGCCGCGTATATACGGTCTTAAGAGATCGTTCATAGCTTCTTGAAACATGGAGGGTGCATTAGTGAAACCGAATGACATTACTAGAAACTTGTAATGCCCATCACATGTCCTAAATGCGGTCGTGAGTGTCTAAAAGGTTGACCCTGATTTGGTTATATCCTGAGCGCAAATCCAGCTTAGAAAAAACCTTAGTAAATCTCAATTTATCAACTAGTTCATCCACCGTAGAATTAGGGATTTATCTTTAATTATGACTGCATTCAGTGCCCTATAGTCTACACAGTATTGCCAAGTACCATCTTTTTTCTGACTAGTAAGACTGGAGATAAATAGGCACTGTGGTTGGGGACAATGGTTCCTTCTTGCAACATCTCCTTAATGAGGTCAGCCATGGCTTCTTTTTGGGAATGAGGGTAATGATAGGGTTTACCATTGACTAGTGCCGTATTAGGAAGGATGGGAATATGGTGGTCATGATGTCTTGGTGGGGGTAGTCTGTAAGGTTTGTGGAAAACGGATTGGTAAGATATAACCAGATTTTGGAATGGAATAGGTAGGGAAGAAAAAATGTGGGTTAGGTCAAGTGGGTTAGGAAAAGGTTCAAGCAACTAGGTTAGGAGGAAGAATGAGGCAATGAAGTGGGTAAGAATGGAGTGAGTGAGTTGATGGAAAGTGGTGTTGTGGGGGGGACTTGTGAGAGCCAGTAAGGATTATGCTTTGGTTTTGGTATTGAAAGATAAAGAAGGAACCACATAATCTATAGAAATAGGCCCCAGGTCAACAAGCCATTCAAGACCTAAAACTAGGTATGCACCCTCAATTGGGAATAAATAGGTCAGCCATGGCTTCTTTTTGGAATGAGGGTAACGATAGGGTTTAACATTGACTAGTGCCGTATTAGGAAGGATGGGAATATGGTGGTCATGATGTCTTGGTGCGGGTAGTCTATAAGGTTTGTGGAAAACGGATTGGTAAGATATAAGCAGATTTTGGAATGGAATAGGTAGGGAAGAAAAAATGTGGGTTAGGTCAAGTGGGTTAGGAAAAGGTTCAAGCAACTAGGTTAGGAGGAAGAATGAGGCAATGAAGTGGGTAAGAATGGAGTGAGTGAGTTGATGGAAAGTGGTGTTGTGGGGGGGACTTGTGAGAGCCAGTAAGGATTATGCTTTGGTTTTGGTATTGAAAGATAAAGAAGGAACCACATAATCTGCAGAAATAGGCCCCAGGTCAGCGAGCCATTCAAGACCTAAAACTAGGTATGCACCCTCAATTGGGAATAAATAGGTGGGTATCATAAATTGATGATTTTGGATTACAACGGGAATACTTGGCGTGAAACCCTCACAAGCCAAACGGGCTCCATTGCCCACCATCCCTGAAAAATTAAGGGTCAGGTCCATGTGTAGTTTCAAATGATTGGCCACCCGAGGTTGAAGTATGTTATGTGTACTACCTGTGTCTAGTAAAATCAAGACTTCTAAGCCATTAATATACCCAATAAAACGAAGGGCTTTAGGGGAGTGATAACCAGAACATGCTTGAGTGGAGAGCTGGAAATGAATTAAATTAGGAAGAGGTATGATTTGGGTTCCTGATAGTGGTCTTCAGCTTGGATTTCATCATCCAAGAGTAGTAAAAATTTTCCCGAGGCACATTTGTGACCTGCTACAAATTTGCATCACAGTAGTAACATAGTCCCTTTGCCCTGCGCTCCTGTATATAGGCTGAAGATATTCATTTAATTGGTAAAGAGCTATAGGGTGCTACTGTGGCAGGTGTCGTAGGGGGTTGTGCTCTTGTTGGGTGGGGCGTGTTTGAAATGGGTTGCCTGAATGGTCGTATTCTAGCATCACGAACTTATCCTCCACCAGTTTAGCCATACCAGTAGAATGGGAAATGGATTATAGGTGTAGCACAACCAATTCTCTACGAATTTCTGGTATGAGACCTGAAATAAAAAAAAAGTTAAGAATGGACACAGGAGTCAGCCCAATCACCCTATTACATATCTTTTCAAAAGCAGTTTGATATTCCGCTATTGTGGAGGTTTGGCAGAGCTCAAACAGTTCTGCCTCATGGTTGGTGACTGTTGAAGGTCCAAAAACATTGCTCCAAATCCCTTGTGAAGGAATACCAATTCGATAGTTGTTAAGTGTGTGTCATCCACTTGTACCAACTAAGGGCATTACCCTTCATGTAGAAATTGGCCATAAAAACCCGTTGGTCAAAAGCAATCTCATGGAAACCAAAAAACTGGTTTGCTTAACACACCCAGTCTAGTGGTTCAGACCCATCAAACTGGTTAAGCTGGAGGTTAGCAATGGAACATTTGAAGGGCCTCTTGCTTAGAGTCCATGGTTTGTTGGAGAATTATGTGTCTGTATTCTTTCACCTGTTGTTGATGCTGCAGTTAGGTTTGGAGAAACCCCAATTTTTCAGTGATGGTCACTAGGGCATCAGCAATATCCTTATTGTCAGTTTTGGGAGGCATGAGAATCAATGAAAACACCAATTGTTAGGGAATGACGTAGGCTAGATAAATAATAAAAGAGGCTACGCATAAAAGAGAATTAGGGTAAAGTTTTCCTCGCCTTTTCATTGAACAGAGAGAGTCCTAAATAAGACTTACAATATGGGCCTAGCAGCACTATTAGCCCATTTGAGGGAAAACTAACACAAAATAACATAACAAGCAAGGAAAAATTGCAAAAAGGCCAAGTAGTTGTAATCCTTCAACCACATAGGAGGTGTAAATAGCATTTGGGTCTATCACATTCCTAATAAGAATCTTTTCCTTTTACTTCCTTAATCAGTGCATTAAAGATGCCTGTCTAAGTGGTACTCGATTCGATTCCCTCATGCAAGGTATCAATTTCGAACATTGTGGAAATAGAAAAACAAAATGTGGTTAGTTGAAAGCAAAAATTCTATTAAAGATAGTATGTTACGTTTTTTGGAGAGATTAACTAATGATAAAACTTGTGGATATTTTGCACAAATGTCATAGATAAAAAAATTGAATTTCATAATATATGTAAAATTTTATTAAAAATACCCAGCAGTAAATTAAATATTTAATCGTTATAAATACACAAATAAATACATTAAATATATTATACTTTAATATTTTTAAAAGTATATATATTAAATTTAATAAGATATTATATCAAGTAAATAATAACAATTTATTTAATCATTTATAAAATAATATATTAATTACATTAATTAAATACTCTATTAATACTTGTATTTTGTTTTATTCTTACATATTATATTTTAATTATTATATTAAATTTAAGGAAGGAGATTCATTTCCTCGAAGAGTATGTATGTATAAGAAACTTACTCTTTATACTCACCGTTTATTTTTTGAAAATTTAATGTTTGTAATATGCAACTAATCTTATACGTTAAATTTTTAAAAGACAAACACTCAAATGAAGAGTAAGTCTTTTATATACTCTTAGAGTAAGTGCATCATTTTCCTAAATTTAATGTCATATTTTTTACCTATATCTGTATAGATGTTGACGGGTACAAATGTTCTCTAAAAGGATCTGTGTATCCTCTGAAATGTTTGAGATCCTTCTTCTCCGAAATATTGAAGTAACTTTCTCAAATGGGAGTGAAGGTACCTGAAAAAGAAACTTCAAAGTTCAAATCAAAGAGGACTTATTTTAAAATATTAATGACATGGTGAAGTTAATAAAAAGTAATTCTGTGTACTCCTCAATCATCAATGCATGAAACTCTATTTCGGCTAACATTTGGCAGAGATGTTATTTTGCCTGTAGAAATTGGGGAACCTTCGCTTCGACAACAGTGTTTTGACACAACAGAAAACAACGACGAACTTTAGTATCACTTGGACTGCCTTGACGAAATCAGGGAGCATACTCTCCTAATTGCAGAGGCTTCCAAGCAACGGATGTCGCGATGCTTTAATTCAAAGGTAACCGAGAACCTTTCTCTCAAGTGACTTGGTTTGGTAAGTAATAGGTAAAGTAAGAAAAGAGAATATAGAAGTAAGTTAGCTGCTAACTGGGATGGATTTATTATGATAATCAAGAATAAATTAACTCAAAACAAGTTTTATTATTATAATAAAAATTTATAAAAAAAATTAATCTGCAATAAAGAATTCAAAGAAAGTGATCTAAGAATTTAATGATGATTTTTTAACTATAAATACTCTAAATTTATACTTAATCAGCATGAGATTTTATCTGATAAAAAAAATCAAAGAATATGTTATTAAAACTTCCCTTTGTAATTTATTCAAATAGATTCTCTTTCTTATCTTTTATTTATATACAAATACTATATTTTAATATTATATTTTTTTATATACAAAATGTTAGTGTATTAGTTTTGTGAATAGAAAATTTTGAATATATGATCTCTTTCTTTCTCATTTCACCACACTATCTTTAGACCAACTTTAATACTCTCATTTTTTAATATTAAATTCAAATTTGATATACTTAAAAAAAATCAACAAAAGAAAAATTAGGATTACCGGCGAAGGTCAATGAATAGCCTGTTATGAACAATACAGAACCCTGATCTAACAATCAATTAATTATAAGCAGATAATTATTATGATAGTTAAATATGTCAGTAACTTTTTTAATAACTTAATTTGAATTAAAAAATAAAGTTTAAGTAATATACATTTTCAGCGTAAATATTTTTATAGTAACGTTTAATCACATCATAATCCTTTCTTCATTTGTAAATTTATTAATTTTACTAATAAATATTTTAAAAGTCACATAAATAAAAAATATAATTAAATATAATATAAAAACTCTAACACTAGTAATAAATACTAATTAAACTTTTAAAATTAAATAGTTCTACATCCATCGAGAGGGTGCAAGAGGTGTTTTCTAATTGATAATATGATTATTTCATTTGAAGTCATTGATTGATTCCGAAAATCATTCAGATCATCAAAGTATTCAAATAACGAGGGCTTTTGTCGGCAAAATTAGAGCCATTTTTATTATTAGTAAATAATTTATTATGGATTTACCAAAAAAAAAAAAGATATTATGGATAAATATAGCCGTCCGCGTCCGGCACCACCGACAGTAAATAAGAAAGTTAAAACTTAAAATGAAAAAAAGATTTTCACATTACTAATGTTACTTTTTATTTTTTAAAATCATATTTTAAAATATAATATATTTACAGTGTGAAAAATTTACATTATTATTTAATTATAAATTATTATATATGATAAATTAACTTTTATATGTAGTTATATTAAAAATCATACTAACTTTAATTTATTTATAATTAGATAATAATCTAGCATTATTTTACATAGAATAATGTACATCAAAATAAAAACCATACTGACTTTAAAAACATACTAACTTTAATTTTATAATTAGATAATAATCTATCATTATAAAATAGAAATAAAATATTTTTCTAAAAAATAAGAAGGTAATTATTTTTACAATAAAACTGGTAAAATAAAAATATATATTTAATAAAAATAAATCATATTTATTATTATTATTATTATTATCTAGAAATAATTATCCAAATATATATAGTTTTCTTTGGTGGGTTATTATATACAAGTAGTACGCGATGGATGTTAAGGAGTACAAAATTATATCATACAATCACGAAAACACTTATATACAGTTATACACTGACATTCAATCACAACATATGTTAACTTTTTTATTTTACCAATTAATATAGTGAACAAGTATTAAATTCTCGTACAAATACGTTGAATATATATAAACTCTTAATGAAAGCCAACTTTATCTGCTTATTTACAGTTTTCAAAATTTATAAAAAAATACATAATTTTAACTTTAAGTTTTTAATGTACAATATATAAAAGTAATATTATTTTGATTTCTAAATTTAAAACTATTTTATCAAATTTTAACTCCACCATAATTTTTTTTTAGGAGACCAAAGATTAGCGACCAATGACCAACAGTCAGAGATGACAACCTGTGATTGACGGTTAGTGTCCAACGGTAGGAGGTGATGATTTGTGACCGGAATACGAAGTTGATTGTCGTTATTGGTGGTCAGAGGTAACAATCAATATAGTCGATGACCGACAGTCAAAGATAGCGATCAGTAATCAAAAGTCAAAGATGGTGATGGACGGTGACAAGTGATATTAAGTAATGAGTTTGAATAAAAATAGAAACAAAACAATCTTAAAAGTAAATTTTATTATAAAATTTATTTTAAAAATAACTAAAAATCAAATCACTTCTACCAAATATATTTCTATTTTCAAAACAAATTTTAAAACAAAACTCAAAACCAACCAACACACCTAAATTATGCCTATGTTGAATGAATGAAGTTCTTATACTGAACATTATGGTCTTTGCTAGTGTTTTAACGGTGAACTCTAAGGAGGAAGATTTGCTCATGAGGAGTAATCGAAAAGTAAAACGCTAATCAGATTTATGACGTATATGTCCAAGATGTAGAGCATGACGATGACTCAAAAACTCATGAGAGTGCCAAAGGTTTCATACAAATCCAAGTTGCTAAATTTTGATGGACCAGTAGCTTTTTCAAAGTTTAATGGAAGATGCTTTGGGGGATCGAAGTGTGAAATTCCACCTTCTCTACTTCAGGGAGAGGTATTTGAAAGGTTCAAGAAAATCTCTATATCTGAGAAAAAGTACCATGAGTGATGTAAATGCATGCGTAGGTCACTAATGGTGACCATGTTAGAAAAGACTATTAGTTTCTGTGCACTAAAGGCAAAAGTAAAAAGGAATTGGGCCAAGAAAGACTCTATTAAAATTATTGACTTACCTACTATAAAATCTTGTTCTCAGGAGGATTGCAATAGGACTATTTTTTAAAGATCTTAGATGATTGTTGATCATTATGTAGTGATGCAAAGGTGTTGACCATTTTTCACGATGTAGCCTCAAAAAAGATAGTTGTTTGGATTCATATTCTTAATCTACCAATTAAGCTTTATAATGACCAATTTTTGGAAAGAGTCATGGAACTTGGAGACCATGCTTAAAATTGATCCAGTTAGAGCAATTCAATCTAGGGGATTATATGCGAGATTCTATGTTAAATTGGATCTTGATGAACCGTATAGTAAAAAATTATTGTCGAGGGTCATCTGCTTCAATTACCAAAGAAGGTTTACACAAAATTTGTTTCAAGTGCGACTACTATGGTGACAAGATGTTATCTGCCAATGGGAAGATCAGATCAATTCAAAGATCAGGATGATAAGGCTGCTAGAGATGAATCCACTAAGAAAGCACGCCCGATCATCTACCTGAAACAATTAATGACATTACTGCCAATCAAGCCATATTCAATACTAATATTGGTGCAGTTATGGAAGGGATTGATGTGAAGCACATCAATTTGGAAGTTCCCAATTTTGATGATAGCTTGGACATGTATGGGCCATAGTTGCTTGCTAGGCGTCTGAAAAAGGGCTCTCAAAGTTATGACCTAAAAGAAACTCGAACAGGCCAAATGAAGGTGCAACATATGACTCCCAAAGAGTTGGACTCCTCTCATGGGTCTCGTTATTGACCACTTAAACATTCCCAAAGTCACATGCGATTGAGGATGATTTTTGCAGGATAAGTATTCTTTAAGAACTTGATTTGATTAAGCAATATCAAAAGTTAGGAGAACCATTTGTCTTTGGTGGCCAGGGAAATTTGACACGAAGATCGAACATGTTCACAAGGGATGATATGGAGGCAGACACTTCCGGCAATGAAGACTATGTTATCCTTACTAAAGGGTCGTCTACTATCCCTTTGGGAATAGTGGCGGGAAATTAGGAAGGCGAGGGTACCGCCGTGAAGCATGTTACAATGGGAAACAACCACGCCATGGAAACCTCAACCATTAGTTATGCTTCAGCCATAAAGGCCCAAATTGACGAAGGTGTAGCAGAAAGTTCCACTAGGGTCACGTTAATCGAGAAAGGCATTAGTGCGCCAAATGCACCACAAATGAGCCTTTTTAAGGTTCAAAATACTCACTTGTTTAAATGAATATCATCTCTTGGAATTATTGTGGAGTAGGAAACGCGAGTTTCAGCGGCTTAATTAAAGATATTTCCAAAGAGTATAAAGTGAATCTCTTATTCTTGTTAGAAACATAAGTCAATCATTATCAAGCCAAGAGTCAAAAGAATTGCTGCTACATTTGGGTTTGGTGGTTGCAATCTTGGGCACACAATGGGAAAGTCTAAAGGCATTTGGTGTGTGTGGAAACTGAAGTTCTAGACTGTTGAGGTTTTGGTTGAGGATCACCAGTTTGTTCACCTCAGGGTTAGCTGGAAAATGTGCTCTAGCTAGATACTTACAGTGGTATATACCAGCCCCCGCATGCAAAGCAAGAGAACACTATGAGAGAATTTAATTGAACTAGCCTATAGAACTCATGAACCATTGGCTTAATGGGCGATTTTATTTCCATTTTGCAGGAGCATGAGAGGAAGGGTGGTTCTCCTTAACCATCATGTAGAAGAATGCAAGACTTTAAGGAATTCATGTGGTTAAACCACTTGTTGTATATGCCTTCCAAGGGCCACCTTTTAAATGGAAACGGGGAAATTTGATGGAGAGGTTGGATAGGATGTTGTCGAACTTAAAGTGGCACCTTCAATTTCAATAAGCTATTGGGTTCCATCTTCCATTTTTCAAGTCTGACCGTCGTCCTATCCTGCTCAGATTAACACAGAAGAGGGAGGCTAATAAGAGGTAGCGACTTTTCTGCTTTGTAGCAACTTGGCTTATGCACCCTAAATTTTGCTGATTTTTAACTAATTTCTGGAAGGAAAATGAGGCTTGGCAGGGAAAGGTTCCTAAACTTCATGAACCCTTGAGGAAATGGAATGCTGAAGTTTTTGGAAATATTTTCAAATGAAAACGGAAACTTTTGAAACAATTGGACAGAATCACTTGTTGCCTAGCAACCACTCAATCGCCTTACTGGGAGAAAAAACAACATGACACTTGGTCACAGTATCAACAAGTTCTACGAGAAGAGAGGAGTTGTTGTGGTTTCAAATATCACATGCCAAATGGCTATTGTATGGAACATAAACTTTGCTATTTTCATGTAGTTACTGCTATCAAAAGGAGGAAGAATTGTATTGAGGTGCTACAGGACACATAAAGGAATTGGGTTGGAAGTTCAATTGAGTTAGGATGACTTGTAAACACTTTTTATACAAACTGGTATTCAAAAAGTCTCAGTATGTGCCTTTTTGGTATGCAAGGTTACTTCCCATGCCTCTCGGAAGATGATTTAACTATGTTGAATGAACCCATTTCCAAAGTGGATATTAGGAAGGTTGTATTTTCCATGGGTAATTTCAAAGCTCCATAGGAAGATGGGTTGCAAACTGTGTTTTATAAGAGTAATTGAAATATTGTACAAGAATCTTTCTATAAACTTATTGAAAATGTCTTTCATAATCCAACTACGATTAGAGCAATTAACTCTACAATCATTATCCTCATCCCCAAAATGGAAGCAGCAATCTCCATGAAGGATTTCTGACTAATTAGCCTATGTAATGTATCGTACAACACGATCACCAATATTTTGTCATGCGATTATGTATTGTGATGGAAAAACTAGTGCACCTTTGCCAGATCAACTTCATCCTCCACAAGAGTAGTAGTGATAATTTCAAAGAGGGTAAAGTGAATATGTGTATTATTATTAGAGAAGAGAATAAAATAAATGTTTTCGGAAACAATAATTGTAACATCCCAAGAAATATAATATAAATAATGTCATTCATTATACTAATGAGTCTAATTCAATCATAAATTTCACTTCAAAATTAAAACTTCCAAAAAATCAAATAAATCACATCTTGAACATCTCACCCAGCGAGAAACATGGACATCTCGCCCAACGAGATGCTTGAGTTATAGTATTCCATTGAAGGAATGTTGCTCAATGAGATGTGTCATTGGGCGGAAAACTCCAAAAATACCTGATCGAGAAAACTTTGCGCTAAGCGAGATCTATTACTGGGTGCAAAGCTATAAAATTGCCTAATAGAAACAATTTTGTGTTGGGCAAGAACTATCACCCAGTGAAACTCTGCAAAATGCTAAAACACTAACAACATAATTTCTCAGTCGCTTTAACCTGTCAAAAACCCAATTTTTCAATCCATTAACTTACATTAACATATTA
Organism: Psophocarpus tetragonolobus; assembly: GCA_037954015.1. Taxonomy (NCBI): domain Eukaryota; kingdom Viridiplantae; phylum Streptophyta; class Magnoliopsida; order Fabales; family Fabaceae; genus Psophocarpus; species Psophocarpus tetragonolobus. The sequence goes on along the minus strand of CM075688.1, from coordinate 76,863,181 downwards.
AAGAGCTATTTATTTACATACTCATTCACAAAATCAACTTTGGTTGCACTATCTCTATGGTTATACATATTCAATATTTGTTTATCTCATAATTCTAAATATAACTCAACCAAAATAAAAGTCTATATCCTAAGATATAGAAAAGTCATATTACATTAAAACCAACACAAAGCGAACTCTCAATCCATCCAGAGTCTCCATTAATCTTAAGCTTATCACCCATCTATCTCAACACTGTTATCTACTCCCATGCAAGGCACGATAATCACGGTCATACATTAACCACACACACAAGTAAGAGTAAACTAACAAAATAAGAATCAATAAAGTAAGGATATAATATAATTAACATATCTGCATCCATTGCTAAAAATATTAAATAATTAAACATACTTATATTCCTACTAAATATAAGCAATCATATGACATAACACTTTTTGGAACACCCATTGAATTCGAATACCAAGGCGACATAATGATTTATCTCAAATGTTTTCTGGTGTCTACATGACCATATCACAATCAACTGAAGTCTAGATGTACTTATATGACAACCTTCAACTGTTGTCTAACGTCTACTTGGCCCATATAACAATCAACTATTATCTGAGTACCAGGATCACAATTTATATCACTCAGAACCCCCACTTGATCTGACACCCTGGATTACATTGACCTTAATTGTATCTCTAACTGAATGCACAACATATATATCAACCTAGGCTAAGTTACTCAACTGTAGCAGCCTACATACAACCATATATTATAGCATCAAATTCAACATGTATCATATCAATTTCAAATTAATATTAAAACATCAATTACTCACCCCAATTATAAAGAACAAACAACTCATTACAAGAACAACACTTCAATCATCACAACCATTTTTACTTATAAATTCTCAAATGAAAGTTTTCTAAGTTAAAACCAAGGATTTAGCTTCCCTTACCTATTTTTCCTTTTAGCAGAATTTGGGAAGAAGGAAGAACTTAGAATCACACCTCAGTAACACACAATTTTTCCACTAAAAAATTCAATCGAAACCCAAGAAAAACCCACCAAATTCACAGAGAACTTAAGGAATTGGAATTTCAAGGTCGATTCTCTGAAAAGGGAGATGCATGCAACTAAAAGAGAAGGATAACAGTCCAAGGAAAAGAATAAAACTTAATCACTACGATTTGTGATCAAGATCAAAAGAAATGGAAGGAATTTCCTTGAATTTTGCTAAGAATTGGACGAGCATGCAAGAAGATAGAGAATTAGGGGCAGAGAAAGAAAGTGAAGAAGATGAAGGAAGGAACAAAGAAAGAAAGATGGAGAAGAAAATTAAAAATGTCACAGTGTATTTCGTAATTCTGTTTTTGCTAAATACAACCCCTTCCAAAAATTAGATTTTCGTAACGTTAGTCCAACTATCTCAATTCAAAAGAATATGTACTATACTCACCTCTCCTCACGAAACTCACTTACCCATCTCATAATATTTCGAATATACTTAATTTCAATCACATTCATCATAATAAAGCATAGATAAAAGTATCTCAATCAAATATCTATAATTAATTTATTAATTACGCTTAAATTAAATTTAGTTTTCCTTTGTAATTATTTCACATACTTATAATATATTATTAAAATAAGACCTTACAATAATAATAAGGAGAATGTATATTTATATTGTTAGGAGACATTTTCATATTATAAGTTAGTGGGTTAAGTGAGAAGATAAATAGTTGGATGAGCTAACTCCATTAGGGTTGTTATGTGAAAAAGGAAGGAAGAGGTATGGTCACTCTTGTTTTATTTTCCCCTAAAATTTCTTAAAGCTTGGTGAAAAAAAAAAAAGAGAAGCCGTAGAGAGAAAAAGGAAGAAAGAAAGTCATACCCATACAAACTCTATGCATTTTTCATAATCTCATCACTGCAAAGTCGTTCACCATTAGATCAGATTGGAAATTAGAGAATGAGTTCTAGATGTGTGGCTCTCCATTCTGACCATTTGGATTTACATTTGGTGATCTTGTTTGGTAGAAAATAACAATACAACAGAAGCTCTATTTTGGCAAAGGTTTGTTAGATCGGGAAAGAAAAACTCTATGTTTGTCTTTGTTTCTTCATCGAGATAACAGGGGTGAGATTACTGCATTGTATGCATTTTAAGGGATATGGATAGTAAGGGTGAGCCCTAAGTTCCCTAATAGTTGTTGTTCAATTTTCATAATCATTCGATTTTGTATTATAATTATTGTTGATGATTTTCTATGCACTTCCATATGAATATTGAGTTATTTGATGGTTGGATTTACATTTGTTTGTATGTATTTCTATTTCCTTAAGGTGTTCTTAGGTGTTATTGATTAGACTATAAATTTTGTTAAATTAATGAGTAAACGATGTGGTTAATCTTATGTTTCGATGGGTTAGTGATGTTTTGATGTAAGATAATTGTGTAAATATTATATAGTTATTAGAATGCTATGACTTAAATCTTGGTTGTGAAAATCAATTTTTCAGTATGAGTATAAACAAGAGGTAGAATGAGATCAAATAAATCAGTACAAATGCATGTTACTTCATCTTATATCTTGTGTCTAATGAACTTTGTCTAACTAGATTATATTGCTTCTAACCTTGTCTAGAGCCTTTATAGAATTCATTAGCCATTGGATTTGGTTTATTTTTTGACAGTATGATGCCTTCACCCCTAGCAAGGGCCCAATCACAAGGGTCATGGTTAGAATGATAGAGGATAACTTGGCAAGTGGAGAAGGAGAAAGACCTCAACTCTTTTTCAAAGTAAAGATTGGTCATATCCCTCCTATGTAGCTAGTTTTAGGGAAGAATAATTGTTTAGGACATAGTCTTGCTAGTTTAGGGTTTTGTTTGAGTGTAAATGGGAGGTTCATTTAGTGTTTTAAGGGTGAGACTTGATTAGATGGGCCTTAGGAGGATTTTTGGACATGTGGTTCTTCTAAGAACACCCTAAAAATAATCTTAAAACCCCTCTAACCAACTAGGAGACATGTGGGACCCATTTGTTCCCTCCAAGAGGCACTTAATCCTCTATTTCCTCCACTTAGGCACCTACTTGGCTAATCTCTAACCAACCAAATTTGAATTTGAATTTGAATTTTGGAATGCCATGTGAATTCCCTCCAAAATTCAAATTCAAATTAGGGAACATAGATCCACTTAGTTAGGGTCTTGTTTGGATCTTCACCTTCCTTAATCATGTGCTAAGTATGCTTAGCATAACTAACACATGATTAAGCCTCATTGGGCCTTGATTAGTGAGGTGGACGTCCATCTCCCCTCCTAACCTTCCTAGCACTATAAATTCATACTCCTTCCTTATTTGTAACCTTACACTTGATTTTCTAACATTGAGATTTTGCCTTCTAAACTTGAGTGTTTCCTTCTTCTTTCTTTGGGAGAATTCTCTGAGCTTTTATCATGGGATCCCTTCCTCCTGGCAAGCTCCTCCACCTTTGGGCTTATCTTCTCTAAGTGGTGCCCTCGCCTCCATCTTTTAGTCTCATCATACTCAATTTCACAACTTGAAGAAACCTTAGGAGTTTATCAAGGGCAAGCATCAAGTGGATGCATCACAGTAGGTTCTTTAGATATTAATATTTAGTTTCAATGGTTGGATCGATAACATAACATCTAGAGTGAGAGATAATAAAAGGCAAGTAATTAAATATGTCTTAGGATCTTATGCTACCTGTGGATTTTGGATTTTAAATGAACGGTTGTCTTGATCAAGGACAAAAAGCATGGTGACTTAGGTTGTGAGAATTAATGATGAATTCTATATGTTAAAAATGTTTTTGTGGATGAATTATTGAGAGTGTCTGGTAGTGTAGTGACTTTATGTTATACAAATGGGTATAAGATGAAATGTTTTATTTAATTTATAAATACAAATGATGTGTTAAGGATGTGAACATGATGTTAACAAAATGTGTATGATTTATAAATATTAATGATTTATAAATTTGTGATGTATTGATGAACATGAGTATAATTTGAGATAGTGTGATTAATGATATGAGTTAGGGGTGCCTAACAGGGAGCCATTCTACCTGTGGATGGGAATGAAATTTAATACCATTATGAGATATTATTGTTATGACTATAACATGAGCATGTTGCATAGTGGCAAGGGAGTTTTGTAAGGTCTGCCTATTATGTGATATTTCAGACTAATTCTTCTTAAGTTATGTGAAACTTACGCGTGACTGGCGTAGAAGAGACTTATTACCGTTGGAACCTATGCGTGGCTAGCATGGATGAGGCTTATACCTATTGGAACCTATGTGTGACTAGTGTACAAGAGGCATATGCCTAGGGTTAGGATGAACCTGCATGTGTCAGTATGTGCATGATTGTGACACATTTAGCATAGAGAGGAATTGCATGTGTTTGATGTGCAAATGTTATGAGAGTGGTGTTAACATGTTCCCATATGTTTTTATATCTATATGCAATTAGGAAGTTGTAAATGACTTTGTAATTATATTATATGTGGTACATAAGGGATTATGTTATTCCTTGTATATCTTAATATATGCGACTCAAATTCTCACTTCTTTGTTTGTTATATTATTTGTTTTCTTTTGATGTTGAACACTCATAGGTCAAGAGACGACAAAAGAGGTAGAAGCTGGTATTGACTATTGAGGAAGAGACTTTGGTTGTTGGGTTTCTCTAATAAGTATGTGACATTAAGACAGTTGGACATTAGGATGTTTAGTTATTTTTAATTATATAGAATCTATCTATTGTAAGGATTTAATTATCGTTTTGGTAACGATTTATAAGAGTTTTAATTGTTGTTTATTTTGGTAGAACTATGATTTTATAATATTGAGTTTTCTTGAGAATTATTAAAGTGAACGTGTGTTCATGTGTTTAATTTTTATTTCCTCTAATTTTTATTATTAAAATATTCTGATAGAAAGATGTCATATCATTCATGATAGTCCAACTAGAATAAATAAAGTTTACAATATAAATTAAAATATTTAGAAACCAAAACATAATGTTTCGTCCCTATGTGTTAATAAAAATATTTATTTATTTTCAAATGATTTTTTTTGTTATTGTATTACTTACTAGTTACTACATGCATGTAGACATCTCATATTACGTATTATTTGAAAATGATAACAAATATTCTAGAATAGATGTATATATGTTACCTCATTAGTAAGTGATGATTGTACATTTTCGAAAATTTTAAAATTTATAAGAATTAAAACCAACGAAATTGACAAGGATTAAAAATTTATTTAAGGGGAAAAAGAAATATTAGGGAACTTATTGTTCATAAATATTTTTAAGAATATTTATTAAGAAACTAAAACAATAAAATTGGTTAACAATGAATATAGTCTTTTTATTGACTAACAACAAACAAAAAACACTTTTTTTTAAAAGAAAAATTAGTAAGATGCTCCTTTGGGACTAAAATATAAACAAAAATTTGATATTTTGTACTTACATATAAGTAAATTTTAACTACTTTTATTTTATTTAATACTATTATTGAAAATTAATTAATTGATATTCTTTTTTTATAAAAAATTATATTTTTTTAATAGTTTTTTTAGGAGCTACTAGTTTTTTAAAAAAAATCACTTTCTTTTCAAAAGATTTCTTATTTTCACTACTAACTTATTTTCTTTTACAATTTTACCCTTCATTATTTAATGTATTGTCTCCTACTAATTCTCTCTACTCACATAAACCTCAAAGTCATTGAATCCTTGTCCATTATCCAATCTCTTTCTCCTTCATTAATGTAATTATTGTAATTTATAATTTAAATATAAATTATAGAAAATTATAATTAAAATGTGTAATTTAAAATTTATATATTTAATTATAATTTAAATATATAATCATATAAATTTATAATTTAAATATGTATTATAATTTAAATATATAATTAATTTATATTATTAAAATACATATAATTATTTTTAAATACATCATTGTTGCTCTAATGATTAATGATGTCTTTATTTATTATTCGGCAACTTTCAACTAGTTCTACCAAATACGTACAACTAGTTTTTCAACTTTCAACTAATTTTTTACCTTTCAGTTTGCTTTAAAGTTAGTTTTACTCAATACACCCAAATTGTAAAGAAAAATATATCAAAGTACATTAAAGTTGTAACACTGGATTATGGTTATAACAATGACAAATGGATAATGGCAGGCAACTTTGTAAAGAAAAATGTCTCCATAAGTTGTTTTCAACTTGCATTCGTTGCCTTAGATGATAAGGAAAGGTTAAAACAAATTATGAGTCATAAAAGTGAATATACATTAGTCTTTATATATATATATATATATATATATATATATATATATATATATATATATATATATATTATGTTTTAAATATCTATAAAATTTATAAAATATTAATTGTCTTTCAACAAAATTGTATTAGTTGGATCCTTCTAAAATATAAATATATTATCGTAATCTTCATGTATAACTATTAATTTTACAGTGGAGATAACTTTTTTCAACTATAGCAAAGTTAAAGATTATTTAGTTAGGATCTTTAACCTTTGTAAGTAATATTGATGAGAAATAAATCATCCTAATATTAAATAATGCAAAATTATAGTATTTAAAGACAATTAATATAAAAGGATGCAGAAAAAAATGTGTAACTCGTATATTAGAATAACTTATTCTTAAAAGATAATGTCGGAACTTCTTATCAAATCAATAATATAAGTTCAATAAGAACTATGGATGATTTTTGTAACCAATAAATTTGGAAAATTATGTAGAGAATGGGTGTATATATGCTTAATGAGATGGAAAAATTTATAATCTTTTAAGACATGCACAAACCTCTTAATAAGTTTTTCTTTAACAATTAACTCAGCTGATTGCAAAACTAATTTTATCATAATCTTATTCAAATATATATAAATATCCATATACATATGATAATCATATGATAAAATAAAAATTATATATTGTCAAACAATGATGAAAAATGATATTGTAATCATTAATTAATGCAAATCCATAGTTATTTTAACAAATATAATTTGATTTTGTTAACTTTCAAATGAAAAAATTGTTTCATTCTTTTCAAGTTTAGTAAAATCAACATTTCTATATATTAAGGTGATATACAGTAAACCCATGAAATTACTGTTTAACAAAGTAACAAATGAGGATCTAAGTTAAAAGTTTAGAGGATCAAATTAATATAAATTTTTTTGGAGAACAAAATTAATATTTTTCATAGAGAAAAATACTTATACACAGTGTAAAAAGTTTTATACATGTTAATTATAATTCTTTATATATAGTAAGTTTGTTGACTTTTTCAATTAATACTTTAAAAGTCATATAAACGAAGGGTTATAATTAATCACTCGTATAAAACTTTTTACACAAATAGTATATATGTATTAAATTCCTTTTCATATTGTATAAAGACTTAAAACATAATTTTGTTTGAACGAAAAACACATAATCTACAAACTTCTCTTTTATTCATATTGCTAAAGAAAAATATCTCAACAATATACAAAACAACACTAAAAGTAAAAAGAAAGATAATAAAATTATTTTATTCACTTTATGTCTACATTTACAAAGAAAAAAAAATCATAACCTTCTCTAACAAATTTATCCACTTATTTAATGGATTAGTTCTTCCAATCATGTATTTTTTATTCATAATACTCAAACACAAAACCTTACTTAAGGAAATCAATTTAGTATTTGTCGAAAAAATAATTTGTAGGTACAAATTAGTCTAGTTTGATTACCATTACCTTGTCACTTTCACGACATGACCCTCAACAATAATACTAAAAGAGGGTTAAAAAAAATTATCGATGGATACATATTACGTAATTGGCTTCGGAAAAGAACACTATAAGAAGGACTCTCCCACTTTCACTCCCCACTTATTTTAGTGCTTTGCCAATTATATTGACACTTCCATCGTCTTTTACAAAGTTTGAATCGGCCAAGAAACTCAACACTAAGAAAAATTGGATTTGTGGAAAAAGAAATGTCTAATACAAAAGGGATTTTAGAAGTGTGAACTAAAAAGACACGATGTCATAAAAAAAATAGGAAAAAGGTAGTGTAGCTACCACCTAATAATATAATTATTTCTCATTTACCCGCTTTTGTTTTGGTGAATTCAATTGTTACCCTTTACTATCACCTAATAATATAATTATAACTGTATAATTCTTAACTATTTTATCACCTTGTCACACGTGTCTCTCTCTGGTGATTTCAAAAACTACTCTGATGATTTCAAAAACTACTTTCATTGTTTTTTCCTTCTATTTTTGCTAGTATAAAATTAAATAAATAATAGAATTTTCAATTGATCTTTATATTTTATAAATTCTTGAATCTGTTTTGCATTAATTTACTAATAACTTGTAGTATTATTTGTTGTGAATTTATTACCATCAATTTTTAAGTATTTTTTTTTCAAGTGCTTAATGAATATAATTATTTGTTGTGAATTTATTACCACAAATTTATTTATAGTAGTGGGAAGACGTTGTGTTGCAACATCATTTACGTCCCTTTCTCTGAAACTTATTGACGAATACATATTCTTTTTCATTAATGTTTTTTTCCAAGCCTCTTATAAACCCTAACCGCACGTTAAATTCAATGATTCATATAATTCAAACAACTAAAATAATTAAAATGCATTATTACAATAAATTAAAATCTTTATATCTATTCAACGGTACAAATTAAAATACAAATGTTAGAAGTTGAACTCATAGCAAGATGAACTTAATTTTTACCTTCCACACTCATCAACATATCAATAACAAACTCTAGCAGCACCCAAGTCCATTAGCAATCATTTTATGGCAATAGAGTACAATGGTTACTCTGGTATTTGGTGAAGGAGGAGTTCCATGAAGAGAGCACAGATGAGATCCTTTACTATGAATTCAACTCCCAAAATTTGTGTTTTAATTTCTACGATTGAATTAGTCCAAATATCCTAATTTATTGAAATAATGCATTTCAATTATTTTAGTTGTTTAAATTATATGAACCATTGGATTTAATGTTCTTAAAGGAGAGGGCTGGAGAGAAACTTTTGTGGGAGAGAATCCGAAGGCCAAGACTTAAGAATTTTGTATTTTTATGAATGTTCTAGACTCTTTTGTTAGATGTCTAAAAAAAAGATTTTAGTTGTATGATGATGGCAGATAATTATTAATTTTCCTAAACTTTCCCTACCTTTAAAAAAATTATTTAAATTAAAAGTTATTAGAATATGACTAATATCCAAATCAAGTAAAAGATATGCCAATGAATAAAAGGAATAACCACTCATAACTACTTAATAATATCTTTTAAAAAAAACCACTTAATAATACAATTATAATTACATAACTCTGAACTCCTTGTTGAGTCCATATATTTCCCATCATAATTATTATTTTTTCAAGAGCTTAATGAATATAATTATTTATTTAAGTTTAAAATTATTAGAATATGGGTAATACTAAAAATATAACATTCAACTTCAATTTTTATTACCTAATTTAGATTTAAATTCGTGAAATATATTAAAATTTGAAATCAATAAAATTTAAATTACAAACTTAACAACAAAAATCCCTTGTTTATGAAAATATTTATAATCTTTAAAAAAATATATTTATAAAAACATATTTAATAATGTTTGAATAAAAAAAATTACTGAATATAGATTTATAATTTTTATTCCACCTATTCCCAATTTTAAAAAATAAATTATAATATTTTTTAAAATTTTAAAAATTATTTAATATTTTTTAAAAAAATTAAAATTTATTTAATATTTTTTAAAAAATTTAAAATTTATTTAATATTTTTTAAAAAATTTAAAATTTATTTAATATTTTTAAATATGTAAATTAAATAATTTTAAATTTAATCTCAACAATACTTATTTCAAGAACATATTTAGAGCAGTAATGTTTGAATTATAAAAACTATTATAGTAAAAGACAATTGACTGCATTATTATAGTAAAATTGATTAATTGAAATTTTTTTAAATTGTAAAATACTAATTTCACCTAAATTTTCAAAATTATAAAATGTATTTATAATTTTTTTTTAAATTTAACTTAATAATAAATAGTGGTAAATAATTTAGTAATTTTTCGTTGATTAACATTTAGTAATTTAACTCTATTTTCAAGAAATATTTCATAAAACATTTTCAAATTTTTATGTTTCAAATAATCATAATAAGAAAATTATATTAATAATTTAATACTGTCTATTTTTTATATTTGTTCAAATCCATGCATTAAATGTAGTGAATTGAAAATTTGTGTAAATAAAATTTAATAACAAGGGTTACACAATTTGTAAATAAAATTAATGTTTCATAAAATTACATGTTCATATAAATATAAATTTTAAATTATTTTCTATATTTAAAGTAATCAATAAATTTTTTAGTTTGATCATGAAATTTTTAAAAATTATATAAACTATTAAAAAGGGCTGCATGATATATTTTTCCCCAAAATTAGAAAATTTTATATATTATGAGACGAAATTTTTTTTAAAAAAAAGTATAGCATGTGGTCCTTTTAATAATTTATATAATTTCTAATATACTTTTAATAATTATATAAATATAATTTTTTTTAATCACATTAAATGATTGTTGGAAGTATATTTTATATTAAATAGATTGTTCACATGCATAAAAATAATTTCAAAATTTAAATTCAAAGGTAGACATATCTTTAAAACTCATTTAATGTAATTGTAATTCATAATATTATTAAAATAAAAAATTATATATATTATATGTTATTTTACTTTTAATAAGAGAAAAATATATAAATATGATAAAATTTATAGTGTGAAAAATGAAAAAAATATGACATGGAACCAAAGCAAATATTAATAAAGCATTGTGTCATCACATGTGTTATCCGAGCCTGTAAGTCGTCAGACAAATACTCCAAACCTTGAAAATTACATCTAAATGCCACATATAATCCTAACATATTAATGAATTCGTAAATTTTATAGATTAAGAGGTTAATTTATCTTTTGTAAATAAATTTTACTCAGGCATATACATAAATATATATATATATATATATATATATATATATATATATTAATTAGAGTTTAATTTGTATACACTGTTAGTGTAAAAATTCCATTCAATTATAACTTTTCATTTATGTGACTTTTAAAGTAGTAATGAACAAAGTTAACAAATTTACAATGAATGAAGGGTTATGATTGAATCTCAGTGTAAAAATTTTTATACTGACCATATATATCAATTAAACTCTATATATTATCCCACCATTAACTATTGGCATGTATTATCCTTTAAACAATGCCGCACATCTTTATTTTTTACTTAATTTTTTTATTACTTTTTTGTCTCTGTCTTTTTTTAATTATTGTAACTATTATCAGTGTTGTGAATACTGGCCTGACCAATAACCCATTGAGGCAATAGGTTAATGGTTAGTGGTCGGATCGGTTAGCCCAATTTAACTCAGTATATATATAAAAAAATAATATATATATATATATATATATATATAAATATAAATATAAAATCATAATTTTCGGTTCCTATATTTGCAATTTGCATTAAAAAATATAAAAACCCAATTTTTTTTTAAAAAAAACTTAAACTCAACCCCGGGATACTAGTTTTTGTTTGAACCTACTAGTTCAAACCGAGCCAACTATATGCTCAGTCTGTTAGAAAAACCAGTCTAATTATCTTACCAGATCTCGATCCGATCTCGATCTCAACCAGTTTTCATAACTATAATTATTATAATCACAATAAAAATCATTATATGTTAATTGGTTCATAAATTTTAGAAATGAAAGTTAAGATGGGCTTATTTCCATTTGGACTCATATTTTTGGTTTTTAGGCTCATATTTTTTCAGTGCTTTATTTTCTTCCAACACCCTTCTGCTCCACGAAGCACAACTTGTGTACCCCAAAACACAGGGGTGGATCGTGCAATCTGTATCATCAATTTCGTACACCTTTATATAGATCAACTCTACGAACCATGCATAGACATTACGGATTACCTGATCTGTAACATGTATATAATACATTGCGGATCATAGTCCAAAATGTAAAAAATATACCTTTCAAATTACTTGATCCTAAAATCAGTACAGACTAATTTTTGGAATTAAATAATTTTTTTCATAATTGGGTGCATAAAGAAAGTGGGAGTGCAAAAAATATATTAATGGTCAAATTTAACTTACTTGGGCTTGGGAGGCTCCATACCTTTTAGGAGAAACAAAAATAAAAAGAGTATTAATTCTTACACCTATTGTTGTAATTTACTTGAACAAGAAATGTATTTTAGTTTTCAGGATGAGTGTTATGGAGTTTAATTATAACATATATTTTGACCACACTTATTCTGAAATGTATTTTTACCATTTTAGAATGGGTTTTTCAGGACTTAATCAAACCCCCATAATTTTAACAAAAAATATAACAATATTTTAGAAACTTTTTTAAAACAATGGATGTAGGAAGACAAAGCTATGCTTAGGAACTCAATGACTATAATTCAATTGTCAACCTATGCTTAGTTTGTGAGGAAAGATCTCAATTCGATCCCCACATAATGTATAAGTAAATTAATCATAAATCAAATGAATAATAATAATAATAATAATAATAATAATAATAATAATAATAATAATAAAAATAATAAAATAATAATAAAATAATAATAAAATAATAATAATAATAATAATAATAATAATAATAATAATAATAATAATAATAATAATAATAATAATAATAATAATAATAATAATAATAATAATAATAATCTATACCTATATATAAAGAGAATAACCCCTTTTTCATCATAACCTTATAAAAACTATCATTTTAATAAAAAAAATCATTTTTTTTATAAAAATTGTGTCACATATCCTGCTGTAACTACCCAATGAAAAATATCTCACATAACATCTTAAATTCAAAGCAGCAGCTGTTATAACAATTCTAAATATCAATATTATCTTTAATTTACATATACTATTAAAAAAAAAATGCTACCTGTTTAGAAAATTATAAATGTTACCCACCACTCACGGTCCACTGTAGCATATACCATTTTATTCACTGCTCAGACTACCCAATATAACTTAAAAACTTACTTTACTGCATTGTAATTCTTACAATTCTTTGCACTAATTGCAAATGCATAAACTTTGTTTTTCATTTCCTTTTTGATGTGTATACGTTACCTAAGTTCTTCCTTTTCATATGCTATATGCGATTCATTCATATGATATGCTATCTTTCTTCTGTTATTAATTGCTCTTGGAATAGGATAGTGTATTGATTCTTAGCGAAAGGCTTTTCCGTTAGATTCTTGGAATAGGATAGTCATATAGATTGTAATCATTTGTTGCCGAGTGTTATGAATCGAAACTTCCTCACTCTTGCTTCATCATTCATGCATAATCTTAGTTATTGCTGCTTTCTTAATCTTTTAAGAATCTCAATGTATATACCCGTGTCAATTTATGTATGTGTTCTTTGGATTTTATCTTATGGTATGAACTTTAGACTTGCTTTCACCATGGAAAATCATCAGTTAGTGCATGCAAATGGAGCAGGTTCTCTTTATTTTGGTGTTGTAGTTCTTCCATAACAAGATATATAATATTTTTTCTTTAAATGCTATTTTTTCTTCTTTCATTCGACAACCTATTAAAATATTATGGTTTTTCTTTCACTAAGTTCATGCCTTTTCAAGTTACCTTACTTAAATTGTTAGACATGAGAATCTATTAAGTGGACAAATATTTTGGCATGCTAATATTGTTATGTTTGAGGTTTAATTTGCTAATTGAGATTGTCTCAGGTAGTAATTGGTGCAACTTTTGAGAATCAAATAGAAATTTAATCTTTAATTTATGGTCTTCTACAAGACAAGATCAAACTGGTTCCTATTGACCTTCAAAACAACTTGATATAAGGAGAAAGTTTATCCTAAAAACAAGGTGTTTAACTTTTTTATTAAGGAAAATCAATTAGTCTACCATTATGTAATCGGTTGAATTTTTTTTTATATTGTAGGTGTCATCCTTGGAGCACAATAGGAAGGTCTTGCTGGGCTACATAATTCTAAATTGATGCGTTTTTAAGTTTTCATCAAGGTGATGTGTTTCTATTAGAGTGAGTTAGAAGGAGATGCATTTTTGTTATTAATGTATATCTTCTTTTTTTTCTACTTGGGATTAGGAAAAATTCTCTACATCAACATCAACACTTTTATTTAATTTTAAACTGCCCACAGTATAATATATGTTGTATTTGAGGATACATTCTTTATATATATAGATATAGAAGTTGTAGATTTTTTTTTAATAAAAACTTAGATACTGCCCATTCTTTATTTAAAAAAGTTATTAATTATTGTTCTTTATTACAGAAGTTATTAATGTGAAAAAATCTAGAAAAATAAAATTCAAATAATTATTACCCATTTTTTATTAAAAAAATTATTAATTTTTTTCTTCCATTATAAATTCAAACTAAAAAAAATTTGGAATCTTGCTTTTAGATTTATATATGGGATAAAAACTGCTTTTTGCGATCCAACAAAGTATATATATCTCATCTTATTCCTTTCTTTCTCAAATCTTAACAAATTTTTCTAAATCTCTATTTTTTTAATCTAAATTTTCTTTCTTTAGAACGGCGACAACAAAAATTACAAACTTTTTTGCTTTCTCAACTCTTAACAAATTTTTCTAAATATCTTTTTTTTAATCTCAATTTTCTAAATTTTCTTTCTTAAAAATCGCAAAAATTACAAAATTTATTTCTTCTATTTTTAGATCTTTTAAAACTATAACTACCCATTTTTTATAAAAAGAAATTGTCATCTTTTAAATAAAAAATGTCGACTTTTTATTATACCTGATCAGTTTTTAAATAAAAACTGCTAATTTAATTTCAAATACATAATTAAATATGCCAAATTAAAATAAAAATGCGAACACAGGTTTTTCCGCTGACGTGCCTGTGTATTTACATCTTTATTGTAATTCTGATTGAAAAAAAAATGAGAGTTTTCTAAGTAATATGTGTATTATAGTGTATTAATTTTCTTAATATATGCTTAATTTTATTATTTGGGTAAGATGATAAATTCACAAGAAAAACTCAAGATTGTCTTGAACTGGAGTCATTGTTTGATCTTCCAATTAAATAAGATTTCATGACTCCAGAGTCATGATAACAAGACATAATAAGCAGATACATTTTGTTGTTATTTATATGGTATTGTTTTATATATTTTTTGTTAAGTGATATTGATTTATATATTACTAAATCCAAGTTAAAATACTATACAAAAGTATAAAAAATAATAATTATTTATAAATTGCATAATTAAATATATCAGTAAAAATAAAAATGCGAACACACAAGCGCGATAGTGCTTGTGTTTTCGCTAATAATAATAATAAATAAATAAATAATAAATAATAATAATAATAATAGTAATAATAATAGTAATAATAATAATATACTATTAATAAAGACAATTCTCCCTTTTGATGTTCACTTTTCAAAATATTTATTCTACCTTTATAGCTATTTAAAAATTAAAAAATAAATTACTTTGTCATAGGAGAGATTCAATTCGAACACACAATATCTCTCACCAAATGTAAACTTGTCACTAAGTCAACATTATAACCTTAATAAAAGAATTACTTTAAAACATTTATATTCAACATATTTAATTATTCTACTATTTATAATCTATATGTATAATCAATAATATTATATTATATATTATCTATATCTAGACTTATTATTAATAAATATCTATACTATTTGTACCAAACGGAACCTGCCACCATCATCTCTAAAGTGAAAGGTCCAAACTATTCTTTTTAGGTATATCTAAACCCTAATAATCTAAATTCAAACCCAAAAAGGTAAGCACTATAAATAAAGGGTAATAAGCATAGGTTTGAGATTCAATAATATAAATTATTTTTACTAACACTTGACAACATTTTTTACTTATCCTAAAATTGAGCTCACATTGACTTGAGCATTGGAGTGTCATTACAAGTACCTACTATGTGCCCACCAAACCTACCAACTCGAACTTTTGCTAGGATCGGAAGCCAACGAAAGAGGCACATTCATTTAGACATTTGTGTAGGTACGAAAGAGATTCACCACTTCTTTTATTCTATTTTGCGTATCTTTGAAAATGTCTATATCGAGAACCAAACTAATATTGCTCAATCAGAAACCAAACCAAACGAAAGAGAGTGGGCGTGTTTAATGTTATTAAAATCGAATCAAATTTATGGATTCATCGTATATAATACCCTTATATACCAATTATGTCCACTAAAATGATTGGCACGTAATCAAAATGGATAATGTCATTTAGACATTGGTACCTTACCAATTTGTGCAGGTACATTTTAGCTATTATAGAAAATACTTGTAGTCTCACATTTTTGCAGTTACATTTTGGTGCCACCGTAGAGTCGAGTAAGTAATACCCTTCGGTCTCAAAGAGAAAATTGAGAAGGCGAGACAATGGTTAAGACAAGGTTTCCCTGAAAGCTTAGAACATCCTAATTCTGAGGTTTCCCTAAAAGTTCAAAACATCCTAATTCTGATGAAACTTAGGAAGCACTTCATCATTCAATCCTTTAGCATATCCCCCTCTGCATCCAAGATTACAGTATTATGCAAGTCTGCAGAAGAATAAAGCTCTCTTTGAACATCACAAACTTCTTTTAGAGAACGTTTTCTAGTTGATGCAAGAGTGGATTGATTTACCAATGAAGCAGGTGATAAAGCAACTTCCTCATTGTTGCTTTTGCAGATAAACTGATATTCTTGATTCCCTCCATCCA
The DNA here is from genome assembly GCA_037954015.1 of Psophocarpus tetragonolobus. Taxonomy (NCBI): domain Eukaryota; kingdom Viridiplantae; phylum Streptophyta; class Magnoliopsida; order Fabales; family Fabaceae; genus Psophocarpus; species Psophocarpus tetragonolobus. Next base: position 76,846,203 of record CM075688.1, on the reverse strand, counting down.
AAGTGAAGTTATTAAACTTGCTATCAATGATATCTGCTTCTGGAATTTCAGTCTTTTTAATCATTTCAATTTACATCTGCATTTGTAAGTGAACTAGAACATTTATTGTCATGATAATTTTGCCTCTTCGTGCCACATATTTCTGAGACACTGGTATTGCAATGCATCGTAGAATTACTCGGTTTTAAATCACTATTGACGTCTACATTTGATTCATGCATGGTTGGTTAGTGCTCCAACTTTTTCAATCATTAAAATATGATTAGGAATGGAATTTGAAGGTTGTGACTTAGAAGCATTCAAACTCATGCTAGCGAACATTTCAATAATCTAGATTTTAGGATCATAGAGACATTTCAGTAGAAAAAGATACACATGACAATGCATAATCCCTCCTGAAATTCTCAGCTTCTAGCTCAATTTTCCAAACACAATTATTATGATCCCCATTCAAAGTAGCTGAAACATTTTTTGGGCTTTTCTTGGAATTCACATACCACGCTTGCTACAGGGAAACACCTTTGCTTAGACTTGAACTTCCTTCTTGAATATTGAAGTAGCTTCTTTTCAGTAGGAGAGTTATCTATTCTTCTATCCAACTGGTCATCCTTCTTTCTGTCATAGATGTCACAGGGTTTAGTCAGAGCTAAACGACTTGATCTTTTTTATCGAAACCTCCATGACTGCTAATTTAAAGCTAAAAGTTTTGAAGCAAGACATTTATCGTAGAACAGCGTCCCTAGTATCCAAGGAACTCGTTTAGCTAGAGAGTTATTTCTTGCATGGACACAATTACACAAGTTATTGCCTAGTTTAGATGTCTAGTCTTTACATTCATCATGTTTTTCACCATCAATTGCAAAATCTATCAGTGTCAAATTTTCCAGGGATGCAGCATCTATCAGAACCTCATTATGATCAAAAGAACAATGTATCTCTTTCAGAATTGCGTGGCATGTGCTTTTATTTTCTAATAATCTGAATGACAAGTTATAAGCACATTGGCTCCACCTTTGCTCTGCAACATCTCTACTATTTGAACAATATGCTCCAACTAGAAAATTCAAGGCCTAAAAAATTTACAAAAGGTGTTCCAACATTTCTTACATTTGTTTAATGATTGATTTGGCAAGTTTTTTACTAATGAAAGTTCAGAAATATCCCTTGAGATGGTTTCCCTCTCTGGCAATCAGCCCGGGTAAGGATGCACCTTAAGCGTAGACTAGAAATGAAACAAGGTTTCCCTCCCAAACAATGACCCAGGTAAGATGCACCTAAGGTGTAGACCAGAAACAAAACAAGGTTTTCCTCCCAAGCGACCAGCTCGGTTAAGGGCGCACCTTAGGCGCAGCCTAAAAACGAAACAATGTTTCCCTCTCGAGCAACCATCTCAGGTAAGGACACACCTTAGGTACAACCCAGAAACGAAATAAGGTTTCCTTGCTAGATGCGCTGGCTCAGTAATGTTATTGTCGCTTCGCTCCTTGGCGTTGGTGGGGTTATGTACCAAACTGGACTACCCCGATCATCCCCAAAGTGAAAAGTTCAAACTACCTTATTTAGGTATATCTAAACCCAATGACACTCAATAATATATATTATTCTAACTAACACTTGACAACATCTTTAATTTACCCAAAGGTTGAGCTCACACTGACTTGAGCATTGGAGTGTCATTGCAAGTACCCAAATTGTGCCCACCAGATCTGTCGACTCAGACTTTTGCTAGGATTGGAATACAACGAAAGAGACACATTCAGACATTAGTACCTTACCAATCTGTGTAGGTAAGAAAGAGACTCACCACTTCTTCTATTCTATTTTACCTATCTCAAAATGTCTCTGTCGGAAACCAAACCAATATTGCTCTGTTGAAATCCAAACAAAACGAAAGAGAGTGGTTGATGCAGTCTTGGATTGCACTCCCTAGGATTTTTCTTCAAGGGGGTCCAATTATTTATGAAGATAGAGAGGTTGAAGATGACGATGGAAGGAATCCTTGATGAAAGCCATTGAAGTACTCTCAAAGTGTAGAGAGAAGAAAACTCATAAGTCTCTCACAAAAAGTGAATTTCATACAAATGATGAAAGTTTTTTTTTACATGAGAGAAGTGAATGCTATTTATAGGGAGGGGGCACGGATTTGGACGTCTAACTATTCCTAAGGGGAGAAAAATAAAAAAATCCAAACAAATCCCTAAAATTATGGATCTATGTTCCTTTTAAATTCAAATTTGAATTTGAAAGTGCCATGTGGACCCCCTCCAAAATTCAAATTTGAATTTGAAAATGCCACCTAGGAGAGAGAAGAAAGTGGCGCCTAACCATAGGGAACAAGGGGGTCCCCTTGTCTCTCAAACAAGGGGTATGGAAACTAATATTCTCGCATCCTCTTGCTCTAAAAAGGTTCACCTTCTACCATACACCCTTCACAATTAACTAATGGCACCCTATGCCTAAAAATAAAAGAAAAAAGGGAAAATGACTAAAATACACATGACCTAATTGTTTATATCCAACATACATAATTGTTTTACTATATCTATATGGACTTTGCCACAAGATTAACCTTATAACTTTATGAAACACACTATAAAATATTTATATCCAACAGACATAATTGTTTTACTATATCTATAATATATAATATTATTATATACTATATTTATACTATTAATAAAGGAAATTCCCTCTTTTGATGTTCACTCCTAAAAATACTTATTCTACCTTTTTTAAAAAAATGAAAAGAAAAAACCATTTTGTTAAAAGAGAAATTCAAACTCACGATTTATTCCTCCCCTATATACAGATTTTGCCAATAAATCAACCTTATAACTTTAAGAAAAAAACTACTTTGAAATATTTATATCTAACATATATAATTGTCCAACTATATCTATAATTTATCATATATAGTATTATATTATATATTATATCTATAGTATTAATATAAGGGAAGTGGGTAAAGATAATGGTGAAGTTTGGGTAGATTTTGGGTCAAATTTGGTTGATTTTGGAATGTAGGTGGCTCAGTTTGTGCATTGAGGTTAGAAGGAATTGGGACACGTGTATGGTAGAGTGGGATTAGAAGGTGTGGTTGTATTAGGGTATTCCATATGGTTAGTAAAGGTGGGTTTGAATAGGAGAGCGTCTGAAAGGGGGGGTGGGTCAGAGGGTAGTTCTCGAGTGTCAGAAGGAGGAGTTGACCTCGATAACAATGAAGGAGGGATACTTATGCCTCTTTGAAATGCAAATCCCATAATCTACTTCTTTATAGGTTCCTTAAAGAAGATGAATGGTGGAATAGGTGGAGATGAGGTGGAGGCGCCATTTTATGGAAAGATAAGCCTTGGAAGAAGCTTGCCACAAGGGAATGAGCCCTTGATAAAAGGCATAGGAGAACTCTCAAAGAGGATAGAACAAGACACTTAAGAATTTGGCTCACAAAGAGTAAGTGTATCTAATCAAGTATAAAATGTTACAATGAGGTAGTGATGGCTATTTATAAGCAAAATCCTAGCTATGGGCTTTTTAGGAGTGGACGTCCAACTCATATTTGATTAGGGAGGGATTAGATAAATTTACTAAGTGTTAGCTTGGCTAAGAGTCAATTAACACTTGGTTAATTTATCTAGGTCCAAACAAGACCATAATATTTAGGATCTATGTTCCCTCTAGAATTCAAATTTGAATTTGAGAGTGCCATGTAGACTCCCTCCAATTCCAATTTGAATTCAAAAGTGCCATGTAGGAAAGAGAAATGGAAATGGCACCAATCATGGGAACAAGGGGCCTCATTTGTCTCTCATGCTCCATGTGTGCTAAAAGGGTGTGGGAAACATTCTAGGGGGTGTGGACAATAAATTCTACACATCCAAACTCCCCAAAAAAGCCTACTCTTCATGCTCACACTCTACATAAAATACTAGTGACACCTCCTTCCTAAAGTAAGGTAAACATGCCAAAATACAACGCCTAAAATAAAACTAACTATACCACCATATTCCCAAGAGCTAAGGGAGCAAATCACACTTAGAATATTTAAAAAAAAATAGACTATGGCCTAAAATAATTCCTCCATGCTCCATCTAAGTCATGCCTACTCTCAAATCCTCCTACCTAAGAAACCTTGTTAGATGAAATTGCATCAGATACATGGACTACTAGATAAACCTTTGCGTTCAGAGGGAGGCAGAGCTCATATGAGATGGACCCAATACGATGGAGAACTTCAAAAGGATAGAAAAATCTCTTGGCTAACTTCTACGAAACTCGACGAGCCACTATTTGTTGACGATAAGAATATAGACGCAACCATACAAAAGCTCTTGGTGAGAAAGTTTCCTCCCTTTTTTGTTTGTTGGCTTGGTGACACATACTTTGTATGTGCATTTTAAATTCGCTCGTAGTTGCATCAAAACATCCTTTTTTCTAGGGACGCATAGAGGCCAAAGGATATGGTATAATTCAAAAGGAAATCGCGCAACATGGTAGGGGCACGACCAAAGACTACTTCAAACGGAGACATTCTGATGCAGAATGGTAGCTAGAGTTGAACCAATACTTGGCCAAATGTAAATATTTGAACCAAGTGAGAGGTTTATCACTGACAAAGCATCAAAGGTATGCCTCTAGACTGCAATTAACTACTTTGGTTTGGTCGTCCGTTTCGGGATGGTATGCAGTACTAAACTAAAGTTTGGTTCCTTGTGATTTAAACAACTCTCGCCAAAACATACTTAAAAACAAAGGGTCTCTATTTGAATTAATAGTCTTGAGTATGCCATGGAGGCAAAAAATCTCAACTGCAAAGTGCATGGGCAAGTCTTTAGTGGTAAACTTGGTAGGCAAAGCAACGAGGTGAATGACTTTACTAAGACGATCATAGATGACTCGGATTATTGTGTAGCCAAATGAAGCTGGCAGATGAGTGACGAAGTCCATAGTCAGCTCTTCCCAAATGCGTGAAGGAACATGTAATGGTTGCAATAAACCTTGCTTCTTTTTCAGAACATATTTATTTTGTTGGTAAACAATGCATATATTGACAAACTATTTTGTGTCTTTATACATGCCTTTCAATGTGAATAATGTGGCCAAACGGGCAAGAATGGGTCTCAGCCTTTCCATGTGAATAATGTGGCCAACCGAGTGAGAATGGGTCTTAGCCTAAGTGACTAGAGCTGGGAGTGGAATGATATTCTACAATGAGCTATCATTGGTTATCAGTCAATGGTCGTATAAAAATGTGATCTTTGGACAACAACAATCCATCTTGTAACCGCAATTGGGTTTGAGCAACAAAATTAGTGTTGTGTGCAGCTAGAGTCTCCTTTCCCACTAGATCTGTCGCATAATATTGACGAAGTGAGTTAAGTATTTGTGTAATCGGAGATAAGGTGATGGATAAGAGTAGAACTAGTTCGACATCATGCTTAGAGAGAGCAACGACAACCACATGTTGGAAATAATAGTGGATTGGTATTAATCAATTATATTTTATCATTATCTGGCAATTTAAGATTTGGTGATAATAATATCTTATAATATCTTTATGATTATTTGAATGGGATTATAGTAAGATTGACTCTGCGATGGGTTGAGTCAATCATAAAAAAAGCCCATTTGAGGGGTCTCTGCCTACCCTGGGGGATTATAAATTTGCCATCCGATTAAGCAAATTATAACAACAACAATACACATTCTCTAAAATAATCCCCTAGAAAGTAGGTAGTAAAATCCTCAAGAGTTCTTATTGAACTCATATCTCTACAATAATCATTCCTAGGGTTTTTTGTTCTTGAAGATCAAGAACTTCAATTCAATATATTTGAGGTACACAAATTCTCTTTCCTCTATCCTTTTATATTTAATTCTCTATACATACTATAATCTTGTATCTACTGATTTAAGGTTTCCTTTTATTTCCATCAATTGGTATCAGAGCCAAATTAGATACATATTATAGTTGTTTTCTATTAGAGAATTATGGTTGTTTTCTATTAGAAAATTAAATTTGAATTGAAGATTTTTTGTGTTATTAGTGAAATTTTATAATATAGTTCACTATTATCTTTTTCACAAAAAAAAAATGAGGGTTTACGCTACTTGTTATTGTTAAAATAACATGTTCCTTACCCTTACATGGGTAACTTATATATTGAAACTTCTTTTTAAGTGCTACCCCTTTAAAACCTAGTTTTCTTTTAAATAATTTTGGGGTAAATTGTTTTCAAAATTACTTAATGGTTTTCCTTGTTTTATGTTTGACCAATATGAGTCATTTGTGTGGGCAACATAATATATTTGTATTAACTTTACTTTGGAAAGTGTTAATGGGGTTGCATGGACTCATTTTTATACCCATATTTTTGTGATTTGGTCAAGGGAGAACTTTGTCGTTTTGATACGATCATGTATGATGATTCGTGTGTTAAATTCATTCTCAGAAGCATTGAATGTGGTTGCTAATTTTTATATTCTTATTTTTTCAAAAATACCATATTTATTTAATATTTTTATATTATTGGTATTTTTTAGTATAAAAAAAATTTGATTAATTCAAGATTAAATTAAATTTTTTTTACTATTATAATCTTGAATTTTGGACCTATTTTCATTGTAATAATTCTTTACAGTATTTATATTCTCCAATTATACTGTACTCTCTTTAATATTGAATTATCATTTATAAATTGATTTTAGGTTATTTTATTAATTATGCACAATCTTAATTGTCCTTCTATTATTAGCATAATTATCTTTATTAATTGGCATTATTATTACTTGTCTATCATGGGTATAATAATGTGAATTTTGTATGTTGGTCATATAATATATATGATTAAAATTATGCAAATTTATTGGACAATATGCATAATTTCTTTTTTCATTTACATAATTATAATTTCACTATTTTGGATGCATTTATGTGAATTTTGTGATATAATTATTTTTTTTATTGCATTGATGATAATTATACTCTATCGGTGTATTGTTATTAATGTAATTTGGTGTTATACAATGTATTTTTCTTGGCTTATGTTAATGATTTTTTAATACCCTATCGGTATTAGGATTTTATTGATATAAGTTATAGTACATTGTAATTTCTTTAGGGATTCTCTTTTAACTGAACTTTTAGATTACATAATGTTTCCTTATGTTTTGTAATGTTCAGTTTATTTCCCTCATTTGATCATGTTTAGTTATATTTATATGGAACCAAAATTTACACTCTCATTTTCTTTTGTTCCATATTGACTTATAACTTTTAATTGGACATTTTTCCTTCAAAACAAAAAAAAAATGCTGCATTTTTTGTGGTGCAAATTTTCTATATATATATATATATATATATTGATAAAGAAATAGTTGAATTTTATTTAGCCCTCTGGGTATTTTTTTGTTATATTAACTTATTTTTTCTTTATCAAGTGGAAGGATTTTGTATATTAGAATTTTAATTAATATCTTATAAAATAAATTTTCGTGATATAAGATTTTTACCTTAAATGTCCAATTAATCATACATGTGCAAAAAAAAAAAAAAACAAATGTTCTTGATAAAATTTTTTTTTCTTATCACATTATTTGTTATCACATTGTTGGGATCTATATTAAGGATTTTATATTGGTCTCTTGTAAAATATTTTCTTGTATAACAAACTCTCTATTGATTTGCAATATTAGTATGCAATTCTTGTAAGGACAATATAGGAATCCCAAATTTTAAGAGATTAATTTCTCCATACCATATTTTATAATATTGTTAATGGTATTCTTGTAAATGCTAGAGGCTTTATTTGGGATATATAAATAAACCTATGTCCATTATAAATTTTGATGAGAGTTAGAGACTATTTATTATTATATCCTTAATATTTGTAAGAATAGGTCTCATTCTTTCGCTGCGTGTAATCATGTTTTATTCTCAAGTGTGTGTAAATATTGTTTATTGTAGCACTTGATTTTTGTTTATGATTACTTGAGAACTTGCTTATGATCTCATATTTTACGTAAAATTATCAAGATCTCTATTTTCTCACTCATGTAATTATTTTTTCAAGATCCTCATAGGGGTCAATATTTTTGTAAAGATTGATTAATATATGGTTAATTATGAAACCATTTTTGAGAATTATTTATTCTTATGGATGAATTTATAAGTTTCATATTCTTGTTATTTTAACCACTTCTCTCATTAATCATTTGTTATTCTACTACTTTCTAATTCCTTAAGTAGAATAATAGTGAATTTTAATTCACTTTTATTATTATCTTATAAAGTCATCATCCCACTATCATTAGAACTTTTAATACTAGTGTACCCTAATGATAATCCTAATATTTTTTTGGTATATTAAGGATTAGTGGGAGTATATATAATCTTGTATTATCTCTCGAAACTTATATATTTTTTATTGTCATATAATCTTGTGCACATTTAATTATGATATGACATATTCTATAGGGCTTCTCTATTTATTTTTGTCCTATTTTTATTGAGATACATAAAATCCATTGTATCTTTGTAGACATCTTTAACTGATGTTAAGGTCATTCTGTTGGGTACTACACATTAATCCTTTTGGCATAAAATTATACATTGTGCATCTCTTTTACCCAAATTTAATATTGATCAAAATTTTAGAAGTATATAATTTTGTATCATGTCTCGAGACTTATCTATCTGTATTGTCATATATTCTTGTGCACATTTAATTGTGATATGACATACTTTATAGGACTTGACTATTTATTTTTGTCCTATTTTAATTGAGATACATAATTCATTGTATCTTAATAGATATCTTTAATGGATGTTAAGAGCATTTTGTTGGGCATTGCACATTAATTCTTTTGGTATGCAATTAAGTATTGTGCATTTCTTTACCCAAAAGTTCACATTTTGTTTGGTCAAAATTCTATAAGTATATTGTAGATGCAATACTCCTATCGGGTATGATTTTCTACTTTGTAAAAAAGTGCTTATTATGATAGTACTCCTATTGAGTACAATTTTGCACTTTTGAAGTACTTATGATTTTTTTTTGTTTGGACCAATTATCTAAGTGTTTGCTCAATTGACATTTTGTGGCCACAATAATCTGAGTACCATTTTATATAAACTAGGTGTCTATGTGGTTTTAGTAGGGAATTTATGGATTTCCTACTTATCTTTGGATTCTTACATAGTCACTCTTTTTTGAAACTCAGATTAGTTAAATGTCAAATATTATAGAGCATTTATGTAGCCTATATGTAATTACATATGTTATTGGGCTATGATGAATAATTAGATGCATGTAAATTATGTTTTCTCACCTATATAATTTTTCGGACTCAAGTAAAATAAAAATTACATTAATTAAACATTTTTTATTCACTGATCAAATACTTAACTTTGGAGTTTTATAACTCATATGGTTTGGTTAAGTTTTGATGTCTTAGATCAGTGGGAGTCTGAAAACTTTCTTATGAGATATGTGTGAAGTAATATCATTTTAGTAGCATATCTCTTAGTATTTTTGGATGCTTGAGACCATGTAGTTTAGTAACATATCTCTTAGTATTTTTGGATGCTTGAGACCATGTAGTATTATTTTATTGAACTACATTATTCTATATACTTTATGAGAAATATTTATGATATATATCCCTATCGGATATTATTTTGTAGCTCAAATTTCTCATTGTCTAATATAAGATTTGTCTATAATTGTCATTCTAGCTTAATGATTTATCTTTGTATTATTGATTAATACCATCCAAGTGGGAGAATGTTGGAAATAATAGTGGATTGGTATTAATCAATTATATTTTATCATTATCTGGCAATTTAAGATTTGGTGATAATAATATCTTATAATATCTTTATGATTATTTGAATGGGATTATAGTAAGATTGACTCTGCGATGGGTTGAGTCAATCATAAAAAAAGCCCATTTGAGGGGTCTCTGCCTACCCTGGGGGATTATAAATTTGCCATCCCATTAAGCAAATTATAACAACAACAATACACATTTTCTAAAATAATCCCCTAGAAAGTAGGTAGTAAAATCCTCAAGAGTTCTTATTGAACTCATATCTCTACAATAATCATTAATAGGGTTTTTGTTCTTGAAGATCAAGAACTTCAATTCAATATATTTGAGGTACACAAATTCTCTTTCCTCTATCCTTTTATATTTAATTCTTTATACATACTATAAACTTGTATCTATTGATTTAAGGTTTCCTTTTATTTCCATCACCACATTCATCTTGCCAGGTTTGTAAAATATCTCAAAGTTGTAACCTTGCAGCTTGCATGCCCACCTTTGTTGTTTTGGTGTTTGTATCGTCTATGTGATTAAATCTTTTAAGCTCCTTTAATCAGTGAAAATATGAAATTTCCTTCCAATCAAATTGATGTAAATCCAGAGGGGTTGAATTCATTTGGTTGATCTATCTAGGTTGGAAGATAACACATTAGCAAAAATTGAGAATTGGGTAAACAAGAAATGGAAAAGACGAAAATGGTTTAACGAAGAGATAGATGATGTCACTTCCAATGATGGAAGATAAGTCATATGATGTCACAAAGGTCGTGATTTACCCTTGATAAGTCTAGCAGAATGCCACAAGGAAGAATTCTTTTATAAGTTCTAAAGAGAAATCCATCTCTCACAAAAGGGCAAAAACCCAATTATAATTTTACTAATTTAATTGTTGCCTTTTAAGTAGAATTCAACCCCTATTTATAGAACTAGGGACTGTTCAAAATCATAACTTTGAAAAAAAAAATTAAATACTCCATTATCACGCAATTATCACATATGATTAATTGCATGCCACATTAACTCCTAAATTAATGAAACGTTACAAAAAATAAAAAGTCGTTGTCTTCGGCATTCATATCACAAATACTGGTGTCATTTTTTTATTGCTTCTAAGATAGCAAATAATTCCCAAACATAGGTAGAGTCTAGTTGCATGTAAGAAGACATTTTTTTATTGAAAAAAGTGATAGGATGACCTGCTTGGTTGAGGATTGCACCTACAACAGTTTGGGATGTGTCTGTTTCAACTACAAAAAGTTGCTTGAAGTCTAGGAGGGCAAGCACCGGAGCTTTGGAAATTTTATTTCTTAAGTCTGTAAAAGCTAAACTAGCTTTTGATGATCATTGTAACTTATTATTTTTAGTTGATAATAATCCGATAAGAGGAGAGGCGAGAGAGGTGTATCCTTTGATGAATTTTCTGTAAAAACTTATGAGATTGAGAAATCCTCTAAGTGATGTGAGTGATTGCAACTCCAACTAATTGAGAATAGCCTTTACTTTTTCTAGGTCAGGGGTAACACCATTTACATCAATAACATGTCCTAAGTAATGAACTTGTGAAACTCTGAAAACACATTTGGATATTTTTGCATAACATTGGTTAGAAACCAATAGGTCCAAAATCACCTTTAAATGAGTTAAATGATTTTCAAGAGTTTTGCTACAAACCAATATGTCATAAAAAAACACCAAAACAAATTTATGCAAATAGGGACATCACACATGCTAAAAGCTATCTTGTGGGTATTTGTTGGGATCACCCTAATTTGATGATAGCCTGATCACAAATCAATTTTTGAAAAAATTAAAGTTGAATATAACTCATCAAGCAATTCATCAACTGTAGAAATTGGAAATCGATCCTTAACTATCAGTGCATTTAGAGCTTTGTAGTCAACACAAAAAAGCCAAGTGTCATCCTTTTTCTTCACTAGAATGACAAGGATGAATATCGGCTATGGTTGGGAATGATTATGCTCTGCTAAATCATATCTTGAATAATAACCCTCACAACTTCCTTTTGGGAATAGGGGTAACTATAGGGTTTAACATTAATGGGTGGTGTGTTTGGGAGAAGTATAATTTAATGTTCATGGGTACATGGGGGAGGTAAGCCATTTAGGGTTTGGAACAGTTTTGAGTAGGCACGTAACAATTCTTCTAACAAAGTGGGTAAAAAAGTGAAAATAGGATTTTCAGTGAAGTGAGGATTTTTTGGATTGAAAGATGGTTCTGGGTCGAGGAAGGTAAGTAGGTAGGTTGATGCAACATAATCAGTTCATAAAAGCTGACAAAATTGATGGTAGGATGATGGTGTAGGATAGTCAGGTTGTAAGTGAAGGAAAGGGATAAGGTAGCAAAATCAACATATACAAGGCCTAATAATGATAACCATTCCAGACCCAAAACTAAATCAGCACCTTCAATAGCAAATAAGTAACAGGAAACCACAAAAGAATGACCTTGTAAATTTAAAGGTACCTCTAGGCATAACCTTTCACAATGTATGTGAGCACCATTGCCCACCATAACACCAAACCGAGGAGTTGGCTTAGTGAAAAGATGAAGATGGGAAGCTATTCGTAGTTGGAGTATATTATGTGAACTGCCAGTATCAATAAGAACAGTAATGAAGAGCCCAACAATAAAACCTTTAAATTTGAAAGCCTTTGGGGAGGTGAAATCCATAGTAGCCTAGGGTGAGAGTTGGAAGTGAATGATATCATCAAGTGTATTTTCAAATTGTTCAGTGGAATTAGTAGGATTGATTCTATCTCATCATCATCTACGAAGAACAAGAGAAATTTATTATTAGTGCATTTGTGGCCGCTACAAATTTTCATCACAATAGTAACATAAACCTTAGGCTTTTCTTTCTTGCATTTGTGTGGCTGACATGTATTTAATAGGCATTGTTGGAGTGGAAGAATGGTTGACAACATGTGAAGGTTTAGGTCCACTAGGCAGAGTGTGACTTGTGAGTCTAGGGCCTCAAAAGCGATTATCTCGAAGTTTATCTTCCACCAACTTAGTAATCCCAATATCTTGTGAAATGTCGCTAGGTTTGTGAAAGACCATTTAACGCTTAATATCAAGGATTAAGCCAAAGATAAGGCAGTTTAAAATTCATTCCTAGAAAAGACTAATAACCTTGTTGCATAAACGTTCAAAAGTAGCTTGGTAATCAACCACAAACCCTATCAATGGAGTTTAAACAATTCAGCCTCATGATTTGCAAATGTAGAAGGGCCAAAACGAAGCTCAAGAGCTCACGTGAATGAATCCCAGTCATGTAATTGGCAGTTTTTAAACATCCATTTATACCAGCTAAGAGCCTCACCTTGCATGTAAGAACACATCATGGGGAGTCTTTGGTTTGGGGTATGTGGTGATAGTCAAAATTTTTTTTTGCTTGGAATAACAAATCTAAGGGGTAGAACCGTCAAATGGGGGTAAAGTGACTTTTGGAGGATGAAATGTTGGAGTTGAGAATGGGTTGGGGTAAAGGTAAGAGGGGAATGGAAAGTGAAAGGTTGAGGGGTGTGGAAAAAGAGGGTTGAGAGATGGGTATAGTGGTAAAAAGGAATGTAGCATGGAAGGCATCTTATGGTGAAGAGGTGGTTTGGAAATGGTATGTGGATATAAAGGTTGAGGGGTGGTTATTGGGGTGGAAATGGTGTTTTAAGGTAGTTATGGTTGGGATAATATAGGAACGTGGGGTTGCTTAGGAAAGGAAAGGGATGAGGGTGTAGAGGTTAAAGGAACCGTTAAATTAGAAAGGGGCATGCCATATGGAAAAGAGACATTAGGAGAAGAAGGAAAGATTGTACCGGTGGTTGGTAAAGAATAAGGGCGCACAAAGCAAAGAGTTTGTCTCGGAGTCCCAACAACGTGGATTGGAAATCTTGGCAACTCTCGTGATGTTTTTTGTTGTGCCTCTAGTTGAGTTTGAAGAGATGAAAGCTTTTTTGTGATTAGTTGAATAACATCAGTTGAATCCTTGGAGGAGTTCTTGGGAGGCATGGTAGCAACAATGAGAGCACCAAATTTTTCAAGATAGTGAAATTGAAAGTTTTGGTGGTCATTTTAGAAAATTGAAATAACAGTCCATTTTAGGAAATTGAAATAACACGAAATAGCAAATAAGAGGTGAACTTAGTAGTAGTCCTTAGTCCAATAAAGAGGTATGGTGGTCCTCTTAGGCTTATAGTTGCTCGACCCACTATTACATCGTTAATATATGTATATATTTTATCATAAATATTTTTTAATAAACATTCAAATACACAAGTGCAACAACATTTTAAGTTCTACTCAAACTATCTCTTCTTTCCATTTTTCAAATTCATTGCAAATTTGATATATTTGTCGATGATCGACATGTTTCTATCATTTTATCATGAAAAAATATAAAAATTAATAAAATATATTTCAAAATATACAAAACTAAAATTATTATATGCAAAATGACATAATCAATTATTTATATTCTATCATGTTATTACAAAACATATTAAATTAAATCTTAAAATTATTATAACATATCAAAATAGAAATGTGAATACACATACACATGTGTTTTTGCTTGTTATTAATAAAGGAAATTCCCCTTTTTAAATGTCCACTTTTTCAAAATATCTATGTCTCTCTTATACATATTTGAAAATTAAAAAATAAACTATTAAAATCCACAACCTTTTTCTTGCCAATTGTAAACTTTGTCACTATATCAAGCTTATAACCTTTAGAAAAAAAATATTTTAAAACATTTATATCCAACATACTTAATTTCCCCACTATTTATAATTTATATGTACAATCATTAATCTATAATATTATATTTTATATTATATATTATCTATATCTATACTATTAATAATATATACTATTAATAACAAAAATTTTCCCTTTTGATGCCCCCATTCAAAATACCTGTTATACCCTTATACCTATATGAAAATTAAAAAAATAAACTACTTTGTTATAGGAGAGAAATTTGAACGCACAACCCCTCCCTCGCCAAACTAAACTGTCACTAGATCAACTTCATAACCTTAAGAAAAAAAAACTTTAAAACATTTATATTCATCATACTTAATTGTCCTACTATCTATAATTTATATGTATAATCAATAATCTATAATTTTATATTATATATTATCTATATCTATACTTCTATACTATTAATAAAAGAAATTCCTCCTTTTGATGTACACTTTTCAAAATACCTATACCTATTTAAAAATTAAAAAATAAACTATTTTGTCATAGGAGAGATTCAAACCCACAACCTCTCTCTCGCCAAATGTAACTTTTGCTACTAAACCAACATTATAACCTTAAGAAAAAAATTACTTTGAAACATTTATATCCAACATACTTAATTGTCCTACTATTTATAATTTATATGGATAATCAATAATCAAAATACTTATTCTACCCATTTAAAAAAAAAAAAGAAAAAAATATTCTGTTATAAGAGATATTCAAACTCATGACCTATCTCTCCCATATATGGATTTTGCCACTAGATTAACCTTATAACTTTAAGAAAAAAACTACTTCAAGACATTTATTCACATACATAATTGTCCTACTATATCTATAATTTATAATATAATATTATATTATATACTATATCTATACTATTAATCAAGGGGCTCCCCTTATTTTTATGTCCACTTTTCAAAATACTTATTCTACCATTTTTAAAAAATAAAAAGAAAAAAACTATTCTGTTAAAAGAGAAATTCGAACACACGACTTTCCCCTCCCTCATTTATGGATTTCGCCACTAGATAACCTTATAACTTTAAGAAAAAAACTACTTTAAAATATTTATATTCAATATAAATAATTGTCCTACTATATTCATAATCTATAATATATATATATATATATATATATATATATATATATATTATAATGGGAATAAAATCTTTTGGTGTCCACATTTTATGATTTTTCTCACTTTCGCAAATATAATTTTTCCTATATTAATATATGTACGTCTTCACAAGTTCTACCTTATTACAAATCATTATTTCTTAAACATCATTAATATATGTAAATCTTTTGTGATAAATATTTTTAATAAACATATAAATACACAAGTGTAACAATATTTTGAGTTCTATTCAAACTTTTTCCTCTTTCCTTTTTTTTAAAATTCGATGCAAATTTGACATATCCGTTGATGATCTAACATGTTTACATAAACAAACTATATAAAAATTAACAAAATATATTTCATAACATGTGTCACATAATAATCTATTTCTAAACAGTGAATTATTTATATTAATATTATTATTACAAAACATATTAAATTAAAACCCTAAAATTATTATAACATATCAAAATAGAAATACGAACATACAAACACGATAACGCTTATCTTACAACAATAAAAAGACTTGTTTAGGAAGCAACACCCAAATAAATAAATATATTGCCATCACTTATTGGATTCTTTCTTTATTGAGTCTAGTGTTTAAAAGGAAGAAAAAAAAGAAGTTATTGTTAGTTTTTACCATTATAAAACTTTTCAATTAGCTTTTGCTTGTAATTTTATAAATAATAAATAATTTTAAGTTTTTTATGTTTAAAATAACTAAATAATTTTAATTTTATCTATAAGAAAAAAAAATTCTATATAGATCAAATATTAGTTGTTAATATTTTTATTTTTATAAAAAATGATTCAAACCTATAATTTCTCTGTATCCCTTCTCTCCATGTCTAAACATTAGTCACTATATCAATCTTATTATAACTCCTAAATTTAATTCTAAAATTTGCATGTTTTAATTCCAAAACCAAAATTTGAGATTTTTTCTCCATATATAATACTTAGTTTAAAAAATAACTCTTCAACAAAGGTAAGTAACAAGACGAAAAGAAAAAGGCAGTCAGTGTCATTGTAGTCGTCCAACAAGGTTAACAGGACTTAAAAGTGGATCTTTTAATTCTTATAAATATCATCTTTTTTTAAAAGTTTATCTATAAATTTATTTTGATCATAATTTTTTTTTTGGTGAACTTTTGATAATAAAAAATAACAATAAACTTTAAAATATATATTTTAATAGATTCATATTATATAAGAAATATATTTTTGTGCCAAAAAAATCCACAAATTTTTTTAGATGTCTTAAAATAGTTCCTTCTTGTTAAATAAAAAACACACGCTCGATAAAGATAACCTTTTTCTTTTTTAATTTATTACGAGAGGTAAATTACATTTTGTTACTATGAGATACGAATATTAAATTTTTTCCTAATAGACTCAAATATATGACATTTAAATATTTTTTAACTGCTGTTAAAAAATAAAAATACTCCTAAAAAACACCATTTATACTAATTTATGTGAATATTATTCTTTCTATGATAATAATATATACATTTTTTTCTTAAAAATAATAAATATATAACAGTTTATCTTTTAATATACCTTTAACTATAATTTTCAACTTATTTATATTAAATCATTATTTTCACAAAATTTATTTTAAAACAATGAAATTAAGATTAAATATATGAGTCAAATAAAATTAATATAAGTATGAAGATAATATTTAATTAATTTTTTAATATATTATTTTAAGAAATATTTAAATAAATTTATGCGTGGATGTGTGTGCCTACAACTCCTTGTGAGTGAGTGTTGATGCGTGTGCATGCATGTGCTTGAATGAGTGTGTGCGTGTGTGAATATGTGGTGGGTGTGTGTGCATGACATGTGTAACTAAAAATATTTTTTAATTACTTTTTTGTATTTAATTATTTTTTTAATGAATATAGTTAAATGAACTAAATTTTATATTTCAATAAAAAATAAAGAACAATGTAATATTTACATATCTAAAAGAAAAGAAAAATGTAATTTACTTTTATATTTTAATATAGACAAGGAGGGTCATAGTACTATAATATTCATATTTCTTGAGGAATAAAAAACATCTACTTTAATGGTGTTAAGTTAAATAAACTAAATTGCTTATTAAAACATAAAATGGGGGGATAATGTAATATTATGTCTTGCTTGAGAGAAGTATAATTTACTTTTATTTTAATTAAAATTCAATATTTAGTTGGACAAATTTTTTCTATAGTTTAAAATAATCTGTTTTATTCATGTACATCGAACTTTAATCCATTTTCCTAGTGTCTAACATTAAAAGACAAAACAAGATATGATTGTAATCCATTTTTCTATTGTTTAATTATAAAGACAAAAATACATTGAAAATATATGTATAAAAACTAAAAGAGGTTATTTTTTGTTATAAAGATCTAAATTGAAAATGCGTATAACTACAGGATAAATTAAGTAATTAAATTTTTAATTATAAATTATTAATTAATTATTTTCTAAAAAATTAAACTTTTATTTTAAAAATTATTAATTAATAATTAAAATGTTATAAAAGGAATAACATTTAAGTATAAGAATTAGAAGGAAGGTAAAGATTGGATAAATATACGAATCAAATAAGAAGCTAAAATTTTGATTAATGAATGAAATTATTAATATTAATTATATTTTTTTAAATTTTTCTTGTGGAAATTTATTATTTAATTGTTATTAATTAAAAGGATAAAATACTTTATAAATTATGAATCCTCTATACCGTATGAATTATTAATAAAAAACTCATACTAAATAAATTATGAATCCTTTATAGGGATTTGTGGTCCGTGTTATAATATCCTAAGCTGATGAAATAACTTTTTGTATTTTCGTCATTTTTTAAATAAAATTTTTGCTTATAAAAAATTAAAAAGGATAAAATACAATTTTTTCTTCTATTTTTAGAATTTTACTCTTCCTATATTTTATAATCCACAGTAGATCTCTTATTTAAAAATATAAATTTCTAATCATTAAAATTATTTTTTTTAAGGTAGCAGCAACACAACACTATATAAAATTTATGTCTTTCTTTTTATTTTTAACTAATGTGTTTAAAAGAGTGTGTAAGAGAATATTTTGATGTTTATTAAAAACCAGCAAAGTGACATGTGTTTAAAAGTTCATTAATAAAATTAGTGATTTAAAAATAATAATCAAAGTAATTATTTGTAAAATTTAAAATGTACATATAAATATTTAAATTTATTAATGTAATAATTGTCACATTATAGATATAAATATGTGTTTAATTGGTATGTATTGAAAATGTAAAAAAATTTTATACTAATATTTAATCACATTTCTTTATTTATATAACTTTTAAAGTATTAATACTTATTATAAATAAAAAGTAAAAATATTATGATTGAATGTAATTTTAAACCGATAATGTCTGCTTCTTTTTCTCTGATGACATTAATAACTTTGAAAGGCATTGTTGTTTCAATGATCAACCTATGAAACTAAAATATTGATTTTAAAATATTAATTTTTTTTAAAATAAAAAAGATTGAATAAAATGGCATGTTATATCACAAAACAAAATTTGATCTTAGCCTAATTAAAAAAAGAGTGTGTTATTTCCTAAGAGGACCTATTAAGAAAAAAAAGTTGAATTTTACGTAAGCTCATAATTTGTTTTTTAACTGAATGGGTAATATCCAGACACAAAACTTCTTAATTAATTGTATTATTTAATAAATTCTAATTTTAATGGTATTAATGTGTTTTTATTTTATTTAAACGATTAAAATATCAAGAACATACAAAAAACTTTATGTTTAGTATTGATGTTTAGTTTAAGAAAATATTTTGTTTTTATTTTTTATTTTTCATTTTTTGAAATTTATTTTCATTTTTAGGTTTTCAACATTTAAAAAATATGTTTGTTTTCAATAGATATTTCTATCTTAAAAAATAATATTGCTAAATTTAATCAATTTTAATAAAAATATTATAATTTGAAATCTATTTTCATTTTTAGGTTTTCAACATTTAAAAAATATATTTGTTTTCAATAGATATTTCTATCTTAAAAAATAATATTGCTAAATTTAATCAATTTTAATAAAAATATTATAAATTATTTATATATAGTTTAAAATATATTTATATATTATTTTTTATATAATTATAATTTTATTATTTAAAAATAATGAAAACAATTTTTTTTTATTTTCTATTTTCAATTTTTTTAAAAAATATTTTTAGCAAATTTTTTTTCTAAATTGTGAGCAAATATATTTTCACTACTGTCATTGCTTTCTATTTATTTTGAAAATAAAAATAAAAAACACTCAAAACAAACATCAACTTAAAAATAAACTAATTTTAACGTTGTTTTACTTTTTTTTTCATTTTAACGTTGCTAAAAATTAAAAATAATTAAAAATAAAATATTAAAATATAAAGTTAAAAAGGTTAAAATATTTTGTTTTTACTGATTTTTTAGTTTTTTAGAAGCATTGAAATGAAAAAAATAATAAAATAACATTAAAAATATTTTATGTTTATTTTTTAAATTTGTTTATATATAAAATAAAATATTAATTAAAACTATATAAACACATTATTATATAGCACAGTTAAATATGAAACACATTAATTTATATTAAAATCAAAATTCATTTAAGTGTAATTTTTTTATAAAATGATTTATTATTTTTAACTGGTGTACTAATAAAGTAACCATTATTTTAATGATAAACCTCTTACGTTAAAAATGAAACTAAAATAATCAACTGACAATATAATATTTGGTTAATAGTTTTATTTATCTTAATTTTAAAATATTAATTGATAAAAATAATAAAATTATCATATATAAAAAAGTTATGATTAAATATTAATAAAAACTTTTTTATATATTCAGGTGCATTTGATGTTGTTTGAGAAAATATTTTTTATTTTTATTTTTTAAAAATTATTTTCATTTTCAAATTTTCAATATTTAAAAACAAGTTTGCTTTCTATTGATATTTTGCATATAACATGAGAAAAAAAAATAATTTGATGTTATCCTAAATAAAAAGGTCATTAGTACACATATAGTAAGAATTTTTATACTTTCATTATCGAGGTCCTAATAAGTAAATATTATTTTAATTATTAACCTCTCAAGTTAAAAATGAAACTAAAATAATCGTCGAGCCGCTAACATTTGTTTAATCACTCATATGAGTATGATAATCAATTTTTTTTTTATGTAATTTTTAAAATATTAATTAGTAAAGTCAATAAATTAATTATAAATAAATAAAAATTATAACTAAATATTACTCAACTTTTTTTTAATGGTGTTTGGTTTGAGAAAATGTTTTCTGGTTTTTTTTTTTATTTTTTGTATTCTGAAAACTATTTTCATATCCAATATTCAGAAAATATGTTTGTTTTTACTTGATATTTCTATTTTTTAAAAATAATATTTTTAAATTTAATTAATTTTGATAAAAATATTATAAATTATTTACATATATAATTTAAAACACATTTATATATTATTTTTTTATACAATTAGAATGTTGTTATTAAATTTTTATATATTATTAATTTTTAAAAAATACTGAAAAATAACTTTTTTTTCTGTTTTAAAAATATTTTCTAAATCCTAACAAAATATGTTTTCACTACTGTCACTATTTTTTGTTTTTTCTGAAAAAAAAAAGAGAAAACAAGCCAAACAAACTGCAACTTTAATTAAACTCTTCAAAGTATTAAAAATTAAAATATTAAATATTCCTTTTTAAAGTAAAAAAAAAATTGAATATAATTGGATATATGGGAAAACAAAATAATTTAATATTATCTTAAATAAAAAATTTAATTAGTATATACATTGTAAGAAATTTTGTGGTAAGATTCAATTAAACTCTTTTACTCAGTAAGTAGTAACAATTAAAATAAAATAATAAAAAAGAGAAAAAAAATTATAACTGGGAGAAGAAAGAAACAAAAGCGGTTACGTGGGGAGGAAGTAAGATATTGGTTACGTGACAATAGAAAGTTTGTTGTGGGGTCCCGCAAGCAGTGGGCGACGTGCGGTCGGGGCGCGTGAGAGAGGTTGACGTCAACGCGCTTTTGGGTTGCCCTAACGCAAGGGACGGCATGACGGAAGAACTCTCTTTCTCTCTCTTTCTTTCTTTCTCTCTTTCTCTTTGTTCTTATCCATCGCATTGAAAAGCAGCACCAGCACCATCACCACACCACACCACACCACACCCTACCTCTTCTTCTTCTTTCATAAATATGCGTCACTGCGCCATGTTCACGTCGTTCCCTTCTGCTTCTTCTTCTTCTTCCTCTTCCTCTTTCATTAGTTGACTCTTCTTCTCTCTATTTATTCGGTTCGTTTCTCTCTCTTCTCTTTTCTTCGCTTTTTTCTCAGATCTGCGTCTTCTCTTTTGCCTCTCATCATTTTGTTTTTTTATTGATCTCAGGATGGAGCCCATGGACATCGTCGGCAAGGCCAAGGAAGACGCGTCGCTTCCTAAAGGTTTGTGGTTTTACTATTCCGTTTCTTAGATTTGTGATTTTCGAATTTCAAGTTGAAAATATAAGATTCTTTTTTAATTTAGTAATTTCTTGTGAAATAGTTTTAGGAAAATTATGATTTTAGAATTCTGTTTCTCAGATTTGTGAAATTGAAAGTAAAACATTTTTTTTATTTAGTATATTTTCGTGAATAGTTTTAGGAAAATTATGATTTTAGAATCCTGTTTCTCAGATTTGTGATTTTGGATTTTGAAATTGAAAATAAAAGTTTTGTTGATTTAGTATATTTTTGTGAATAGCATCAGGAAAATTATGATTTTAGAATTCTGTTTCTCAAATTTGTGATTTTGGATTGTGAAATTGAAAATAAAAGTTTTTTAATTTAGTATATTATGCGAATAGTTTAGGAAAATTATGATTTTAGAATTCTGTTTCTCAGATTTGTTATTTTGGACTGGGAAATTGAAAATAAAAGATTTTTTTATTTAGTAGATTTTTGTGAATAGTTTTAGGAAATTCTGTTTCTCAGATTTGTGATTTTGGAAAGTGAAATTGAAAATAAAAGTTTTTTTTTTTAATTTAGTAGATTTTTGTGAATGTTTTTGATAGAATTATTATTATATTTGTTGCAGCAACAATGACGAAAATTATTAAAGAGATGTTGCCGCCGGACGTTCGTGTCGCCAGAGATACACAGGATTTATTGATCGAGTGTTGCGTCGGTGAGGGTTCAGAAAACTTTTTCTCGTTTTTATTTCCTTTTTCTCGCCAGATATATATATATATATATATATATATATATATATATATATATATATATATATATATATATATGTATGTATGGACTGAAATTCTGTATCTTTCAGTGCTTTTTATTTCCTTTTTTGTGTGTTCCTCTTTTCGAGTTTTTTTATGTTTAGTTGTCACATGTATGTGTTTTTTTGTTTTTTTTGTACTGAATGGTGCCTGTTTGTGTTAATCTTTGTGCCTTGGGAATTGTTGATTAGACTGTTCTGTTATTTCTGGCGAGTGATAATTTTTTGTTTTTTTTAAAGGGCTAATTTTGTTATCGAATGTGTGATTGAATGATATTTGTTTATGATTTCGCCTTGTGTGCATAGTTTGTTAATGACATACCGATCTTGGTTAAAAATATGAAAAAGGGAAGATTTGATTAGATCGTATTGTTTGTGTAGTACAGTGGAATTAAAAGATAATATCTTTTTTATAAATTTGTGGTGATTGCTTTGTTTGCCTGTATATCTCTTATTTTAGTATGTATGACATGCAATAAACGTTGTTGGTTTATCTGTATCTGTGTAGAGTTTATAAACCTCGTCTCGTCCGAGTCGAATGAAGTCTGTAACAAAGAGGAAAGAAGGACTATTGCGCCAGAGCATGTGTTGAAGGCTTTAGGGGTATTTTCTTATGACTGAACTGTTGTATTGCTTAAGTTTTCATGTGAATATTTTCCAATTTATATTTATTTATGTGATCTCTTCTTTAAATTGATGCGTTTTTGTTTTGAATTTTCAATTTTTCATTTCTATCTCGCATGTGTTTAATGCATGAAAATTTATTTTATATTTCTATATGTGATGTGAAGTTCCTGTTATTCTTGAGTTTCTTTGTGTTGTACAGTTGTTTGATCACCGATGGTAGTGCAGTAGCAGGTTATCCAAATCTGATGATTTGGTTTCAATTTTCATCTTTCTTATTCCTCTAAAACTTGATGTGCATGAAGTTATTTTTACTTAGTAGTTAAAAATGAAACCACAAGGAATGCACTCCTTGCATATCCTGCACTGAAACTAGGCTACTTATTTTCAGATCGCAAAATGAATATCTCCTGTTCTCTGTTCCGTATTGTTTTTTGTAGTTCGTCATAGCTATTATTTCCCTGTGCTTCCTGCCTCCCAGACATTGAAATGTCTCAACTCATAATATACTCTCTAATTCTGAAGCCAAATTTGTTGATGGCCTTTTATGAAAGGCAGTGTTGATAATTGATTATAGCAATATGTATTTTTGTTAAAACACATGTAGTATTTTATTTTATTGTATTTAAGATTGTGTACGGAATTGGAACCTCATAAATAAAATTTATTTTTCAAACTATTTCTTTTCAATTCCCATTTTCCCAGAACAGAGTAATATATTACTTCCTATTATTATATCACATAAATGTTCATTAACATGAAATTGTTTAGATGAGTAAATTACATGATTTTAAGCTAGTGAATTGGTTGTTGATATGCACGTGTTTTATCAGGTCCTTGGGTTTGGGGAGTACATTGAGGAAGTTTATGCAGCATATGAACAGCATAAGCTGGAGACAATGGTAATTGTTTAATATTAATAGCTCTTGTGCATGATATATTTAAACTTAGGGAATTGTTTGTAGTGTCTTCATGCCTCAAGCCAATTGTTTAAGGGTCAACAACATTTTAAAATCACGTGGAAATTTTCTAGTGTATCCTTCATGAACCATTTTTAAGCTTCTTTCTGATCTTCTTTGAACAATACTAGTGGAGCTGCTAGCATGTCTAAAAAATTTGTCTGTCACAGGGGAACACCTGCACAGTTCCGATGATCCTCTAAAGAAACTGAAATTCATCATGGTTATATCACCATAGTCATGCTGGTAGCCTGGTAGTGACCCATGAAATTTAAATATGGTATACTATAGGCGTGTGCCATTGGAGAGATGTTTTTTGGGCTGATAACTCACTTTACTCCCCTCCTCTACACAACTCTGTTTATAGTTTGCTATGTTGGAGCGTGGTCTGTGTCCTCTACACAAACTGTGGATTGACACTTGACTGTGCCAGTCTGGTCTCCCATATAATTTGTGGAGGGATCCATTAAGACCCTAATTGGCTGATAACCTGACTATGAAATTGAAATTTCCTATGATTTACGAATCTGTATTCTCCCTTGTATGTTTGTGGAATTGTTAAGTATTCCATTAAACTTCAAAGTAAAAAATAATTTGTCCTTGGGATGTAAGAATAATGGTTGTGGTCATCCATCTGGCTATTGAGTTTGAGTGGTCTGGATTTTTTATTTTCTTTGTGTGGTTTCTGGGTTTTTTGTTTTCTAGCTTGTAGTTGCCACTGAGCAACATGAGTGAGCTGTGACGTGGGAGGCCATGCATTATTGATTGATTAGACTGGAATAGTGATTTTTGAATTATTAATTACATTTGTTTGTTGACTTAGTAAAAAAAGAACTATTTGCTGATTGATTTTTTAACCTTCCAGCAAGACTCTTTAAAAGGTGCCAAGTACTGCAGCAGAGCTGAAATGACTGAGGAAGAAGCATTGGCTGAACAGCAAAGGATGTTTGCAGAGGCACGAGCTAGAATGAATGGAGGAGCTATTACTTCCAAGCAGCCAGACGCCGACCAAAGTTTAGAGAGTTAACTTTTAGGACCCTTAATTTTCTTTTCAAGCATAGGCAAGTCCCTCTGACTCTTCCTTCCCTAATCCCTATGCTGTAATTTAGCTCGATTTTGCACAAATCACCCCATTTACTAGTTTGCTAGCCTACGGGAATGTGCTCGCCATTTGTGTTCTTTTAGTAATCCATTTGTAAGTTAATGTAATTATTGGAGTTCATCTAAACCTTTGTCTATTTAGAATTACATGTAAATTATTTCATTTACCTGTTGTATCCTACACTAACAGTTCTTTGCTTAATTTTGACAATAGTGGCTATATTAGATTGTAGCAATCTATTATACTGTTTATAATTATTATAATAATATATAGAAAGCCATGAAGATTTCACAAAAGCAATTACAGTTGGATTACAATTTATCATCCATATCCTCATTTATGAAATGTCTTTTAGAGTCTTAGTTCCAAAGATAATCTGAAATATAATTGGTTGGATTTTACAACACGTATCTCATATGTATTAGGAACAGACTTGACACATTCATTTAAACGCATTGTCAATAATTAGTTGGGTTTTATTGAAAAACATATATTGAACGATTTTATAGTAGGATTCTCCAATCTCTTATATGATATAACTAGTTTATTTAAGCATGTAAGCGTGCTTTCTTTAATTCGCATGCATTGACAAATATGGGAAAATGTCGACACAACTCTGATAAGTATGGAAATGTTACAAACAACTCTTCAAATAGTTAGTGCTTTAGTGGAGACATCCGTGCCTGTCCCTGACATGAATATGGTAATTCTTACTGTGGATGATGTATTAATATTTGGGGATCTTCATTTTTAGATTTCAGATCGTTTTTGTTTTGGAGATGTAAGAATTTGGGAGGGTGTATAGGCAGAGTTTGCGACATTTTCTTTTTGCACCTCTTATTTTTTTCTGGCCCTTGTTAAATTAATTTGTGTTCTAAAAGTACCATTTTGTTTCTGATTAAAAATGTGCTTCTTATGTTGGACCCTTTCTTTTTGACACCCATGTCTAATAACTCAATGACGGCTCCAAGTTAAAAATGAAGGATGTGTTTTGGTTGCGCCATTTGTTGCGGAAAAAGCTTTTGGAGTGTCTTTCAGAGGCACTGGATGTTAAGGCTCCATTGTTCCAAGTTGCAGTTAGGATGCAGAGGTCCGTAGCACTGGGAAAATCATGGATGTGTTCTGCAAGTTGCTTTTGTCCTGTTAATTCTCTATAGAAGTGTAAGATTAGCAAAACATAATTTGACTTCTAGATTCCATAATCCAGAATGTAATTATTTTCATTCTGGATTCATCAATCTGGAATGGAAAAAAAATGGTATTCTAGTCTAAGGTTAGCTAATCCAGAATTCATTTTTCATTTTTTAGATAAGCCAATCCAGAATAAAAAAAATGGATTACAAATTACCCAATTGGAAATAATTTTTCGTTCTGATTGGCAAGTCCGTAACATAATTTTATTTCACTATATAATAAATAACAAACGTAATTTTGAGATATAAAAATTTTAGGAGGTTCAATAAGGTCTATAGGATAAGGAGAGAAATCCGTCTCAAATTCTAAGGCCGACCCGTATCCGGAACTAAAACAAGTGTGTTTTATTATTCAACAACGTGAGTGGGGGATTTGTAATTGTACCATGATGCCTCTTTCTTTAATAAGGAACTCAGGTGTGATGATTTTGGGATAAATTACAAAATTGTTGTGAACAAATTAAGAGTAATAGGATATAGTACTTTTTGTGGGGCCAAATGGTGAGGTGTCAGTTCGTAGGTAGGTTTAATGTAGTGTCTGGAGCCAACATAAGCCACGAGAATTCAGTAACTCTCAACTGATGCCTGATGTCACCACCGTGAACCGTTGCACTAGAAGACATGGATGCAGAAGGGAGTAGCATGTCGAGATTCAACAGTGATGTCTTTGGGGTTTGTTTGTTTTGGCTTTATTTTTTATCTTTTTCTACCGTTTTGGGTCCTCAAGTCAAAAGAGTTAGTCAAGCACAATCCCCTCTCCCTGCCCCACAAGAAAGTGAAATTACAAACACGTTGTCTCCTTAGATTCCTTTCTTTTTCCACTTGTAATGCACATTATCCCATCTCTGTTTGATTTCCTACATCAACTGGTGGGGACTGACCATGTTTCTTTTGTCAGGATTCTCTTGCACTCACTATATACCCCAAAGCAAAGGCCTGCAATTACAAAGAACAATTAATTAAATTTAAGGCCTCACATATCCATCATCAGGAATAAAAAAGAAGAAACCAGATTCTCTCTCTGTCTTCTTTCCCATCTATTCTTTAAGCAGCAGCATTCTTCCCAGATGAATACTGTCATGGCTAGAAGCTCTCAAGAAATGTCCTCCAAGAGGCACTTTCACTGGACAAACAAGGTTGGCACTGAAGATGGTGAAGTTCCCACTTCAGACTCATTCTCAACACTCCTCCAGCAGGAGAAAAAAGAGGAAGAGAAGGTGACTGTAGCTGCTCCTGAGGCTCCATCTCCTGCAGCAGCCACAGCACATGCAACAAGGAGGAAGCTGCAGGCAGTGGCAGTCTCTAGAATTCGCTCTGTTCTCACTGTGTTCAACAAGAACCGTTTGAACTCATCTTTTGGCCTTGGCTCTCGTGTGGTTGGCACCCTCTTTGGTTATAGACGTGGTCATGTACATTTTGCATTCCAAAAGGACCCCACTTCCAAGCCAGCCTTTCTGATAGAGCTTGCAACACCTATCAGTGGTTTGGTTCGTGAAATGGCATCAGGGTTGGTCAGAATTGCCCTGGAATGTGAAAAGGAGAAAGGAGCTGAGAAGAAGACTGTGAGGTTGCTTGAAGAGCCTGTGTGGAGGACATATTGCAATGGCAAGAAGTGTGGTTTTGCTACCAGAAGAGAGTGTGGACCAAAGGATTGGGATATTCTCAAAGCAGTGGAACCAATTTCAATGGGTGCTGGTGTTTTGCCAGGAAATAATAATAGTGGAGCTGAAGCAGCAGCAGGGTCAGAGGGTGAAATTATGTACATGAGAGCCAAGTTTGAGAGAATTGTTGGGTCGAGAGACTCTGAAGCTTTCTATATGATGAATCCTGATAGCAATGGAGCTCCTGAGCTCAGTGTTTACTTGCTTAGAGTCTAGTAACCTTGCAAGCTTGCAAGATCTGTTTATTATACTTAGTTTCCCTTTTCTTTTCATCTTTGTTTTGGGTTATTGGTATACTACTTGCTTAGCTCTTCAATCATGAAGATGGTGATCTAGTACTCTCCAGATTTTCCTTTTCCTTTTTCCTGTAGTATAAGTGGGTTTACTTTTTTTTTTCCCTCTTTTTTTGTTAGAATAGGTGAGGAGGCTAAGTCAGGAAGGGGGGAAATAGTGGGTAACCAATACTTTACAGCATGCTGGTGTGAGGTGGGTCATGAAAGGTGTATATGTGTAATTTTTCCTTTCCAATCCTTTAATTAATGATGAGGGACGGAGGTTAATGCAAATCATCATTGTCTTGCCATTTCTAGTTGGTTGAATAGCTTTTGATAATTCCATCATGCCATCTTATTCAATTCCTAATGGTGAATTGCCCTCTTCTCTTTTATGTACTAATTGCTTGACCATTGAATTAATTCCCTATAATTTAAGTGCTGCTATTGCTTGAGTATTAGGTGATCATCCACTTGTGGATTTATCACTCTTCCAATTTTTAAAGTACACACAAAAGGAAAAGAAAAACGTTCTGTTTACATCTTATGTCCCTGTTATTAGTTTAATATGTTTGGGTGCCCTTTATTTCTAATTCTAATGCCTGGTTTCCCTGTTTAGTTAGGATACTTTATCGGTATTCTCCCAAACCCCACAAAAAATCAGTATTTGGTCTAAAAGTTACGATTGTTCCAATCTTTTTTTTCTATGCACAATTTTGTTTGTGAAATGATCCCAATAAATTTTTTTGAACCCCAATCATAGAAGTCATAAAAAACAATCTGTATATATGTGAAAGGAAAATTCATAGCGGATTACTGACAGCAGACCCCATCTTTCCCCCCTTTTCCCCTTTGTTTATACATTAGCCATTAGCTTTTCCTCTTGTTGACTGCTTTTCTTTTGTTTGTCTAATTCATATCTGTGACACTTTCATCAGTTTCTGGCACATAGTAGTTTGTGCAGCATGAGTTGAAGCTTGTAGACCAGCCCAGTTCCCACCACATTAACATGGATGAAAGAAGATGGGAATTACTTTCTGCACCATTGTTTTTAGTTTCACCATCCTTTTTTGCATCATTTATGGAAATTTAATTGATTAAATACCCTTCCAAATTAAATTTAGGATGGAAAAAGGGAGAAGCGAATAACACAAAAGAGTGATGTGAAAGTAATTCTCTTAACTAGATCTTTTAGTGAGTTGGCTCACAGTAGTGAAATCCTTTTCCTTTTCCCATTTCCTTGTTTTCAGGCTTTCAATTTTCTACTATTTTGTTTCAACTTGAGAGAACATAGTGAAGGTGAGAATATATGGCTTACAGTGAGGTCAAAACCAAATTCCTAAGATTATTTCTTTCACCAAAACCAATGTGGTTCATCATCTAGTCATCATTCTTCTAAATAAAAGCCAATTGCCGCACATAAAGTCTGGCCAATGCTTTATAACCATTATTATGGCTCCAACCAGTGCACAAAAATCCCCTAACCCACCACTGAGAAAAAGAAATAGAAGAAGAAATTGGAAGAGAGCATTAAGGTTGTTCACAAGCCATTACAAAGTTCATTTTGTTTCCACTTTTACATTTTTAATTGTGGGTCTATATAGTGGTATAGGAAGGATTATTGCATTCTAAAAATTTCAAGTGGTATAGGAACGATTATTGTAAGCTACCTTTGCATATGCAATGTTTTTGGATTTGAACTCAGACTAACATATGTCAAGATACAACTTTATCGTTAAGTCGGGTAGGGGTAATCCTGATTACTCTTTTGAAATTTAGAGTGCGTTTGTTGTAAAAGCCGACAAAATTATTAGTTAAATAATTAATTATTTTATAATTAATTGTACCAAAATTAATTTTTATTTAGGTAGTTTTGCTGCTTCTAAAATAATTGTTTAGATGCAACAAAATATCAACTTTTGTAAGAGCATAAAAGCAACTTAATGAAAAAAAAAATTGTTAAAAATAATAACTTATAAATTTTCAACTCTTGAAAACAACTGAAAACTTATGAACAAAATTTATTCTAGAATGAAGAGATGTTTCAAAGCAAGATTGATTTTTTAAAAATAGCTTTACCTAAAAAAACAGCCTTTTTTCTTGGATGGAGTGGTTTTTGGTTTTCAGTTTTAAAATTTATAAAAAATGAAAACTGTATCTGGTTTTAAGTTTTTAAAATTTTAAAAATAACATTGTTTTAGTTTTTAAGTTTAAATCATTATTTTCAAATTTTAAACTACATTATAATTTTTTCTCCTTAGAAATTGAAGATCAACAATTACTGACGATCAGTGTTGGAGGCAGAGATTGAAGATGATGATTAGTGATCAGCAATCAGAAGGTAGTAGTCAGTTGTTGGTTGGGAACGACAGCCAGTGACCATCAATTGAAAATGACAATTAGTAATCATAGATCATAGGTGACAGTTAATGATTATCGGTTGAAGCTGATGTACAAGACTGATGATTAAAGATGATGGTCGATCATAACTAATTTAAAGTGGCGATCGATGATTGTCAGTTGGAGGCAAATGGTGATAGTATTGTTTTCAATCATGGAAAGAGGGTGTCACCTGAAATATTTAGGGTGCATGAGGAAACACCCTTCGATAACTACATGATTTCAACAAGAAAAAAAATGCCCAATAGAAGTACTGACCACCCTGGTGGGCTACATGTTATTATGAGTTACGTTATTATTAAAGAAGCACATAAGGTTGTTGATTGATTTAGGACAGTTTTGTGTATGTTTTCACAAGATTGCTACCCCATATAAGGACTTCAAGGCACCACCACCAATTGTCCCGTCTCTGGGATATGTGCTGTCTTGGGCCCTACATGAATGACTGGATCAGATGATTAATTTCATTAAAAGATTCCAATTTCAGATGGAATGCAATGCAGGATCAGAAAATTTCTTTGTAGGCCTTAGAAAATTTTTGGTAGGCCCTCTAGACCAAGAGAATATAATATTTGCTTGGATGAGTTTTTCTGCCTACAGGATGAACATATGCATGTGTCTTAACCCAAACTTATATAGCACTAAAAATAGTTCAATGGTTAAATAATGTTTAGTATAGGAAATGTCTTTTCTACTGTTAATGTTATGGTCAAGGTTTTAAATTGTTGTCATAAAGAGTGATTGTGACTACTAACATAAAATTTTGAGTTTTCTTAATTATATTATGACCACAATTGAAACAATATTGACTTTTCTATTTTAATGAATTTAAAATAGACTCTTATACCATCTTAGAATGGAGATTTAGATTTAACTTAACCCTATAAGTCAATTTTAGGGGAGAGTGTTGTCTCTCACTTATATATTGTATCTTCACATTATCCATTAGTGATGTAAGTTTTTTTCCTAGTTCATGCAAGCTTTTTTTTTTTTTTTTAAATATAGTATTTCTTAATGAAAACAATTCTGTTCGAATGAATATATATATATATATATATATATATATATATATATATATATATATATATATATATTATTGTCATGACAATAAAGTTTTTTCTTAAATATTTAACATAGTTCTTCTATTAACTTGAATTAGAGATTATTAATTAAACTAAAACAATTATATATGTTAATTGATCCACATTCAGTGATTCATGTGCAATGGTTTGAATGAGAACTTTGGGAATGGAAGAATTCAACATTGAAAGAACAATAACTGGAATGTATTCTTATTTCTTAAAACAGAGGTGTAGAGATAAATGGAATGGAATTTGTAATATATGTTTTCTTCATTCTATGCTATAACTATAATTCCAAAAAAAAGCTTAGCAAGAAAACAAAGTCATAGCAGACCGACCAAAAGTTTTCGACTTTGTTGGTTAAGATAGGGACTGAATCTTTGAATATTATTTTATCATACAAAGAATGGCAGCTTAGCCATTACAACAGGGGAAAATCCTCTGTAAAGCATAAAAATGTTAGAAAGAGATGGAAAGTGAAAAAGATAGCTGAGACCACAATAAGCAAGGCCAGGCATATGGACACCATGTTTATCCCCAAGATTCCTCTCCCTTACTATAAACATTCAGTTTTTTTTTTTTTTTTTTTATGGTGTAAATTTGTATAAGAATTGAATTATTCTTGATTCTCGAATAAATGATTCTCTACTGGTATCTCTAATTGAAAACTATACTTTATTTTTCTAAGACTTATAATCAAAATCAGTTATTATTTTTATTCTTTTAAATACTTTTTTTTTTCAATTTAAGGGTATGAGATAAGTTAAAACATTAATTCTAATGTGATCAAGACCTTAATAAGTGTAACGAATTTTAAATTCGATTTTTGAAAATAAAATCAAAAGAAGATAACAACATTCCTGAGTTTTTATAGAATTATACTTAATTTTTTTTTAATTTTTATATTAAATTCCTTTTAAATTTAAAAATATAATATTAAGGGATTGATTTGGTTGGTTTTATTTTTAGTTTTTAAAAAGAGCTTTCAAAAACTGTTTTTTGGAAGAAGAAAAAAAAAACTTGTTTAGTAAATGTTATTTAAAAGTTGTTTTGAGATATGAAAATGAAAAAAATTGGGTTCATATTTACAAAAATGTCATTAATAAAAACTAAAAAACAAGAACAACTATGAGTAGTTTTGTTTTTTATTTTTCTATTTTTGTTTTCAAAACTCAAAAAATAATAAGAATATATTGTTGTTTGTTTTTTATTAACGGAATTTAAGTAAATATGAACTAGTTTTTTTTTTTTTATTTTCACATCTTCAAAACAGTTTTCAAATAATATTTACTATTTTTTTTCTTTTCTTCCAGAAATCCATTTTTAAAACTATTTTTGACTTTAAACACAAAAAAACAAAACGCTCTAAAAACCCATAGCTATTTTCAAAAATTGTTTTAAGAAAACAGTAACCAAACACGTTTTTTAATTTTTAAATACTAAAATACTGAAAATAATTTTATAAAATTATTGTCAAACAAGTATTGATATTTTGATATATTTAAAAATTTTACATTAACATTTTTCTCATAGAGATATATAGAGATTCCCTAGGTAAGGTAAAAGTAGTAATTAGAGAAGATAGGTGCTTATGTAATCAAAATTTTCACGAGATATTGTAATTTGCTTTAAAATCATATGTAATTCTTACTTTTTTTTTCCCTTTCAATTTGGTAATTTCTATTGTTCCTTTTTGTTTGAATAATTTATCCACTCAGGATTGACAATTGGATTATGAATTGGAAGACAAATTTCAATTAAAAACTCTTATGAGCAACTGACAGATTATATGTCTAAGGATATGGTATAATTTGTTAGTCACTCTTTGAGTTTGAATATGTGAAAATGCAATTTTCAATTTTATGAGAAAAGAAATTGAGAGTAAAACTGAAAAAATTTGGTATACTATTATAAGGATAGGTCATACCAAAAAAATAATTCTTGTGATAGAATCGTATGGTTCTATAAGATACTTTGAAAATAGACCAAGACTCTGGAGTTAGCATCCAAGGTCTCAAGGGGATTCAGTGAGTAGGGCTATACAATTCTTACTTTGCTTATGGACTTGCTTTCTAGGGGATCCCAGGGCAATTTATTATCAAATAAAAAAATTGAATTGATTTAATTTCAAATAGTTTAAACTCTAAATGAATAAATTCAATTATTTTTAGAAAATTAAAAATATACATTAAGTGCTAGGGGTAAATGTCAAGGTTGATCAAAGTCAACAAAGTCAAGGAGGATGGTGGTCTAGTAATGTTAGACATGGGTTAGGGATGAGAGTGAGGTTAGGTTCTGGGAAGACAGGTGGTTAGGAGATTAGAACTTTTGTGAAGCCTATCTACGGTTGTATGGTTTAGCAGGGAATCATAATGCTTCAGTGTTATAGTGATTGATATAGGGAAATGGTGGAATTGGGATTGGAGACGACCATTATTTGTCTAGGAGAAGGAGTTAATGGAGGAACTGGAGAGAAACTTGAGGGAACTGTGATACATCAAGAGAGTTCAAATAGGTGGGTGTGGAAAATGGATGAGCCTAGTCAGTATTTAGTGTCATCAGCATACAGGGTACTAATAGGGATTGATCCTCATTAGCCCTAACCATTCTTGAAGTTAGTGGGAAAAAAGTGTACCAGGGAAAATTCAATTCTTTGTGTGGTAGTTGGACTTAGATAGATTGTCAATTAGGTGTAATCTCTTGAAGAGTAGACTCATTTGTTAAGAGGAGGTAGGGTGTGGATTGTGTGAGAATGCAAAAGAAATAAGTACTCACTTATTGTTTAATTGCGAAATTTCTTCAAGTGTATGGTGTGCAATTTGCAAATGGTGAGGGGTTTCTACGAATTTCACAATTTTGGTCAGGAATCACTACTTCCAATTCATAGGTATGGTGAGCAGCTTGAAGACACGTTAGAAGATTGGTCTTTTTTGTGTGGTTTGTAGGTGTTTAACAATTTTGGAATGTAAGGAACACGATAATCTTTAAATCATATCCAATTGGCATTCAAGAAATCATTCAAATTATCCAATTGCATTTATGGGAATGGGGTCATGCACGTAAATTACTCTCAACTCATATGTTGAGCGGGTCTTGAATATTTTGTCTTGTATTGAGGGGTTATAGTACTGCTCTTGATTGATAGTTTTTGTTTTTGTATGATGTACTACTGACGAAGTCACACCTTGTGTTTTCATATATTTCTTAATAAATTTTTTTATTATAAAAAAAAATTCAGGAGGTCATGAACACTATAGACCTTAATGGTTTTATAAGATACTTTGTCTATGGACCAAGACCTGGAAATCAACGTTCAAAGTCTCAAATTAGAGATATTTTGGTCATTTTATCGCTATTGTGATATTTTAAATTAGTGAAAATAATTTAAAATATTTAAAATTAAATCAATTAAAATTATTTTCTTTATATTTTAAATAAGTACATTTAATATTTTAGAAATTTTTATTTAAATAAGTTATTAAATTAAATATTTTCTAAACAAAATATTTGAAATTGATTTGAAATTTCGAAACCTAATTAATAGAAAATAAAGGATTTAATTCGTTGATTTGGGAACTTCAAAATAATTTATCAAGTGTACTAAAGTTGATTAAATGGGATTTAAATTAGTCAAAATGATTTAAATTATTTGAAATTAAATCAATTAAAAATATTTTATTTTTATTGCAAACAAGTTTATTTAGTATTCTATAAATTTTTATTAAAATAAGTTATTAAGTTAAATATTTGTTAAAGAAAATATTTGAGATTGATTTGGAAATCCAAAACCTAATTGTGAAAAATAAAGGATTTAATTCACTTTCACTTTGGAACTTTAAGATAATTTATCAAGTGTACTAAAATTTATTAAATGAGATTTAATTAGTTTGTTTTGTGTTATTAAGTATGATTTTACTTTCACGTGTTATTTTGTGCTGGTGAAATTGAAACTCGATCATATTTATAATGAGTTTAATTAGTATATATTATAATAAATTTTACACTGACATCCAATCATAACAATTTATTAATTTATTTATATTTAATTTATTAACTTCATCAATTAATACTTTAAAAATTATATAAAAAAAATTTATGATTGATCGATATCATAAAACTTTCTTCCATACATACTAATTAAACTTATTTATAATAGATAATTATGACCATTAGTATTTGGTTTCAAAGTATACCAATATCAACAAAAGTCACAGTCTTATAATTCGTATCTTGCTTTGTTATTAAAATTAATATTTTATAAGTATGTTAAATCATGTTTAATTTAAAGAATATTACATTTGCATATATATATATATATATATATATATATATATATATATATATATATATAATATTTGATATCAATTAAATTTATACAAAGATAATATTACCTTTATATTTTTATAAGGGTTTAAATATAAAAATATTTTAAATTATATTTATAATTACTTATTTTTCATTTATAAAGAGAAATAAAACATTAACTTTAATTCAAAAATTATCTGTGAGTAGCGTTTTAAGTTATATATTTCAATTAAAAAATTAATGACGAATATAAAGATAAAGAATTTAATTGGTATACATGTGTAAACATTTTTACAGAGTTACAACTCTTCATTTATAGTAAATTTGTTAACTTTACCATTAATACTTCAAGAGTCACATAAATGAAAAATCATAATTAAATTACATTGACAGTGTATACCAATTAAACGAAAGGTCAACAAATTTACACAGTGTAAAAATCTTTTACACTTTGTAAACATTTTTACACTGACATTTAATCACAACCTTTCATTCATAGTAAATTTATTGACTTTACTTGTTAATACTTCAAAAATCACATAAATGAAAAGTCATAATTGAATGTCAGTATAAAATTTTTTTACACTGACAGTGTATACCAATTAAACTCAAAGATAAAATAGTAGTTTTATAATAATTTTGTTGATCATAATTTGTCTAATTTTTTTTTAATTATTAATTTATAGAGACTTTTCTCCTGTGGTTTTAAGTTGGTTTAATTTTCCTTAACGTAGTATATTTATAGATATAAATTGCCTTTGTAATTTAAATACAGTGTTACTAAATTATATAAGTGATTATTATTTCTACAATTGAAAATTTCGAGATTTGTCATTGTAGACAAAAAAATTTTAAACTTGACTAAATATATATTTATATATCTTATTGAAATGTTCAAATTTTTAAAATGATGCTAATTAAAATTATTTTACTTATCATAAGTATCTTTATGAGTTGAGAAAAAACTTATTTTCTAAAACCAAAAAAAAAAAAAAGTTACCGCAAATTGAGATTTACTTACACAATATGTTTTAACGCATTTTCAGTTATTTTTAAAATTGTCAATAAAAAGACAATTTCTAGTGATACTCTTAATGTATTTTCAATTATTTTTATGTTAAATTTATACTCTATAATCTATATATCAGTGTATAACACTATTAAAAATTATATTATAGTATTTTCAATTTTTTTTTTATATTTACCTTATTATAGATTTCTCTCCAAAGATAAAGAATTGAATACAGTGTGAAAGTGATTTTCAATGAGATCCATGTAAAATATATCTGTCCTTCCATAGCTAGCAACAACTAATCTTGGTTGTAATCATACTCTACAAACTCAGTATATAATAGAGTGGAATCCTCTGCTTGGTGAAGCAGAGAAAAACATTCATCACAAAAATAGCAAGGGTTTTCTGGCGTCCATTTGTCATCCATTGTAACCTTTGTAGCTCTGAATATTTTGCAAACATTACATTTCTGAAAACGCGATTTCAGTTGAAAAGTGATTATCGGATAAAGAGCACGATTATGTACGTCATCGGGATGAATTAACCTCATATCCCGTATCACTATGGTATGGGTGCAGTCACCCTGCATTTCAGGCAGAGAACAAACCGCATAAGTTTATAACAATTTAAAGAAAAACTACTAAGTGTTAATTCCTACCCCAGCAGCACGAGTATCATTCACCCAAAAAAATAGAAGAAAAAACTGAAAAACAAACCTAAAATACTTCCCACCACCTTTAACCCAAAATCTTTTCACATTAAGTTTATGGGTATCCTTACTTAAATAGTATTTAAGTTGTTTATTCCTACCCCAAAGAGGAACTTCACATTCACATTTGAACTTAACAATCTTTCCCACAAGTGGGAATATCCTCCACGTGATAATCTCCTATACCTTTCCCACATGATGTTCAAACTGTCGACTCTAATACCATATAGGAATATAGGAACTAAGTGTATTATAGGTGACACACATTGATACATTTATAATCATATGTATAAGATAAATAAGGAAACAAAATAAAATAAAATCTCTACAGATATGTACTTCATTTTTCTATTTCCATACAATCAAACCATATCTTTAACAACAATCAACAACGGTAAAATAACAACCATAAGCCGAACTCCCTGTTCATTTACCATACCGTTTTGTGTGCAACATTCTAGTTAAAAGCAAAAGTATCTGCTGACAGCAACCAAAATATTAATGAGACAGAAAGGGAAGTACCTGATGACAATAGAGGTACCCAGCACCGAGTCGAAAGCTTAAGTCACAAAAACGTATCTTGTGCATCTCAATAGATTTAAAATGAGGCAACTGAGATGCAGATTCTTCACCCATGATTGCTTTTTGTTTCTGCTGCAGTTCCCCAGATATAATATATTCCCATTTTTTTTGTGCCTCCTCTTTGGAGTTTTGGAGCCAGTGTAGTATAGGTTTTGTGAGATCAATGGCAGATGGATCCCTCAAATCAGGACAGAATACATCCTACGGAGAAATAGCTTCTTGTCAGATTCAAAGAAGAGACATTTACCACATTATAAGAGTAAATAATAGTGCATACTTCTATGAGAAAATAACCAGAAGGATCATGCTGCCCAGCTTTCTGCATCACCTGGTCTGTGGAGCAAAAGATCTTGTCCCTCAAAGCAGTTAACATCTGACGTCCAAGAACTAACAACTCTTGGATCTACTCAAATAATTAAAAAATAAAGGTTCTACTAGTTAATAGGGTATTTGATGATAGCTACACATGATTCCTTCCATAAATCAGATACCGAATTTCATTTTCATTAACATCTCATATTACCTTGCTACCCTTTCGAATGTTATGGTAGACCTCCACAGATAGAACAACTTCTGGATAAGGCACAGGTATGTGTTCGTCAAGGCTGACTGTATTGACCTGCCAAACATTAAATCTGAATTATGATAGAGAATATAAATGTGAGGAAATGCATGCAAATTCATTATTATTTGCAGTATTGTTAAATAACCACCATAGCGGCACCATAGTGCCACGACATGGCAGACTTTTTGTCAATCACCATAGCCAATTAGAGAAGGCATGCCCTCCATAAGGCCCCATAGCATGATTTTATGGCAGAATTTTTGCATTCCTTTATGTTCCTCAATCCACCATAAATAACAATGATTATTTGAACATATTTCTAAGTGTAAAATATGTGTTTTTGATCCCTGTTCTTTAAGTCAAATTGTGTTTTAGTCCTTACTTTCAAATTGATCATGTTGGTCCTTGAACTTTCAAAAATGAGAATTTAGTTCCTTTCCTAATGTTAGCTTGGCTAACGAAATTCACATTATAACATTTGAAAATAGTCTTTGACAATTATAATGTGTAACAAAATTATATAGGTTTTGTAGAGGTTTCAAACTGCCAAAAATTGTTGGTCTAAAAGCATTATATACATATTTTGTGATGGTTTCTATCAACTGAAAACAGTATATGATATCGTTTACAGATGTAAAAAAAATTTAAATTCAAATATGTTATGTGTATGTTTTGTAACGGTTTATAACTATCAGAAACTATATTTGTAAATAGATATAACATAAACTTCCTTAATAACATTAATACCATTAAATATGTACAATTAGTCAATTTGAAAGTACAAGGAGATAAACCAAATTTGATCAAAAGTATAGGGACCAAAAACATATATACCACCCTCAAGGAGGTAAACCAAATAGTCCTGTTTATAATATCAATTTCGTACTTGCAGCCATTCATAAATGGCAAAACCAACTTGTGCTACCTGGTAGACAGCTACAAGAAAGTTGCTTAACAATATAAACAAGAAATAATGTATACCTCCCAATAAAACATACAATTAAGTAAGTCCTAAATAATTTCTCATGCTTTTAGATAGGAGTAAAATATCATTTTAATCTTGAGAGTTATAGACACCAACAATTAGATCCTTTGAAACAAATTAGTCAGAATAATTCTTTCATTATACAAATTGATCCATAAAGTTATTTACATAGTGCTTTAAGGACCAACTTGCACAATGATAGAATCATCAGGCCTAATTTGCCTAAAAATTTATTTTAGGATCTAAATGTCAACACTAACTTTCAAGACTAAAATGGTCTTTCACTCTTTTAGTTGGTTGTAAATGTCTTTACTTCAAGATAAAATACTTAATACAACTAACAAAGGAATATAAATTAAACCAGCAATATAGTAAGCCAAAAGCTAAGAAGACATATATATGAGAGGCTATGAGTAATTGCTTTATCTCATAAAAAAGTTGGATACATCTAAGGTGTTTCAATTTGAACAAAATGATATGCAAAGGTAAATCATATAAGAATTTCAGGCAACCTTTCTGGTGGAACTCATAGACCTAAGGGACCTCATTCTTTCTGTTGTTCTAGTTGATTTATGTGCAACTTCATTGAACTTGCAAGCAGGACTAAACAAAAACAAGATACTTGAAATCAGAAATTAATACAAAATGGAATAATCACATAAATATTAGTAATACCGACTTAAATGAATGAAGTTTGACTGATGCTTTATCTTCTTCCTGCTTCTGTTTGATTCTCACCACATGCTCCACCTTCTCTATACAATCACTCTGAAAATGGATCATACATAAGACGAGATACATAACACCCCCTCCAACAAAAAAAAAAAGAGAGAGAGAAGTTAACGCTATATATTAGATTTGACAACACATTTGATGTTAACATGCTTTAGGAATTTTTCAGTAGCTAAATGGTCCAAAGAGATCTGAACTTTGTGAAACAGTTAGGAACCTAGAATTGATAAGAGAGAGAATTTTATTGAAAAATGAGAAAAGAACAGAAAATACGAGAGTACTCTCTCCTCCAAGGGTTTCCCCTTCACAAAGGATTTCTCATTCACGAAGAGTCAATGCTCAATTTACCATGATAACAAATCTGAATCTCCCCTGTCCTACTGCTCCTATTTATAGCTAATAAAACTCCTCTAATTGACTAACTAATTCATTAATATGATGATCAGCATAACTAACTCTACCTACTCTTATATCCTAACAATACACCCTACTAAAATAACCTTGTCCTCAAGGTTAGAATTATGAAAGTTTAAAATACTCATTGAACAAGACAGCCATTGGGAACGACATTGGGAACAACCCATGGCTGCTCAGAAGAAAACAAACCCCTGGCCTTTGCATAAAAGCTTGCATCTAGTGGGTTTGGTGGTCGTAATGGCACTGCTGAATTATGTATATTTTCATCCTCCCTAGATGTCATTTGAAGATTGTGATCCTGCCGTTCTAGTTGCATTGACAGACTGGCCAGATTTTTTTAACCCCATAGTCTGTCCACCATATCTTGTTCCAAGGCATTCATGAATGAATAGTCTATAACACCAATTTTACTACTATGCAAAATATTTTATCCAACAATTTTGGTAGTGGTAGTGATAAGCTAACACCTGCTTGATCAAGGCACAAAATTTTCTAGGCACTGAGGGTCATTCCCCCCATGCCTGATCATCATAAATAAGTCAATCTCCATCTCATTGCTTATGTTGACACAAAGATGCAGCCCTAATTGCAGAGGTTTTGGTTTTGCATTAACAAGATCCTTCTGCAGTTTTTCTGTTGTTGGGTTAGCTAAATTTGGGTTTTGAAAACAGTTGGCAATTTCTACATTTGTTCATTTTTCCTCCACCATCTTCTCTTCTTCAATGAATAAACTTGATTCTTGTTCAATGCCTAGTTCTTCAACCTTCTCCACCTTGAGAGCATCTTTGTCAACCTTTTTCTTGATCTTGATTTTAGAGGACTGCCCCCCCCCCCCCTCTCTTCCCTTTTAGCCTCAAGAATGATTTCTTGATTCTTCAACAGTGCATGATAACACTTATATACTGATCATTCAACCCAAAAGAATTGGTAGTCTCCTCCAAAGACACCTTTAAAGATACATCTTGTTTCGGTTTATTTTGGTGGTTCTTCACCAACTGCGGCAACATTTGTTAAGATCAGAGAGATTGCTGGTCTACTCTTTCAAGCACATAGTGTAAGTCTCCTTTTCTTCAATGTGGGTTTGCAATTGCATTGCATCTCAGTTTGTTCTCGCTATCTCCAAGTCTTTCGACCAAAGTTGTGGAAAATGACTTCCAATCTGGATCTTGGTTCTCTTGAGACCAATAATAGAACCAACTTATTGCACACCCTCCATGCTCATGAATGCATATTGCAGCTTACTGAAAGAAGGGATTTCTTTTATCTCAGAATCTTTCAGCCCTACTTGTCCAACCAATTGGGCCTACCCCTACAAATGTTGACACCACCTTCTCAGCCCAAATTTGTGTTTCCTCCATCTCTAACACCAGCTGCCCCTTCCAAGATCCGGCAGGTTGGACCAATTTGTTAGGAACCCAGAATTTATGAGAGGATTAGAGGAAGAAGAGAGAATTTTATTAAATAATGAGAAAAAACAGAAAATAAGAGAACACTCCCTCCTTCAAGGTTTCCCCTTCCCAAAGTATTTCTCCTTTCATAGAGCCAATGCTCAATTTACAATGATAACAAATTTGAATCAGTTAGCTATGAAGGCCATGCTGTAATTAATATTTTGTCTTATGTTTATTATGTTTATGTTTACTTGTACATAGAGTTCTCCTATAGTCCTACCATGAATAGATTGCAACTGAAGAATATTCTCCTAGCTAGACTTTAGGACAAAATATCTTGTAAGTTCTTGTTTATTTATACAGGATTTGACTTGTTTATTTAAAGATTTAAGGCCATAGAACCATACAATTTTCCCCTAAAACCATCACTTGGTTTTACCGTTTTAGCATGATATCACTAGATCTTTGGCATAGTATCAGAGCCTATATCTCATTTCTGTATTTTTGTGGTTTCAGGAGGGGATCAATTTCATTTCCGTAGTTTCTGGCATGTACTGCCTATAGTCTAACAAGCATCTATGAAGGGGGTGTTACCGTATTGGAATGTCCCACATGGTTTGTCTCAATTACTTGGGCACAATTGATATACCAATTGAGCAATTTTTACTTGATGTCAATTGGTTATTTGGTTTTAAAATGGATTTTGATAGATAAAACGATTTGACATTCTGACAGGAGCAAAAGAATTAAAATTGAAACTTAATTCATAATCACCAAAATATACAGCAGGCGGCAGGCTAGAATGGCCAATACTCAACTTCTAAAACATTATACATGTAATAAATCTTTATTTATCTCAGGCATTAAACTGACAAGAGTAATATCATATAAGCATCAAATAGTTATAGAGAGACATAAATGTAATTAGAGAGGTAGCATACTTCTAGAACAGAATTATCTGTTCCCCTTCTCTTTCTATTTGACTTCTTCTCACGAAACCTGCTGCCAAATCCAAGAAGAATTTCTTTAATTAATCTGTTAACTTAAAAGAGAGGTTGTAACAGAAGGAGAATCAATGGGATGCACAAACTTTATCATTGTTAGCTCCCAGCATATGCACTTAAAAATTGACCACGAGTAGAGCACAACTACTTAATCTTTATCACTTGGATAAAATATTACAAATACATAAAAGTACAACTATGTCTGCAAGATTTTCAAGGACAGAATAGGGCTTAGTTATCAATATCAGATAGTGCCACATTGATGCCAATTGTAA
Source organism: Psophocarpus tetragonolobus (assembly GCA_037954015.1). Classification (NCBI taxonomy): domain Eukaryota; kingdom Viridiplantae; phylum Streptophyta; class Magnoliopsida; order Fabales; family Fabaceae; genus Psophocarpus; species Psophocarpus tetragonolobus. The sequence continues at coordinate 76,801,881 of CM075688.1, read as the reverse complement.
AAATGTTTTGGCAGGTTAGAGTGAAGCAGGATGGACACCATTTTAAATATTACAATATATAATAATAAAATGAAATAATTTATACTACATATATAAATACACAAATAAAAAAATTAAAGAAAATTATATGAATAATAAATAAGTCACAGTTTACATACATAATCACAGTCAATTTAGGAGCAATAAGAGCACGGTAATGAAATCTAAAAAGAAAGATGGTGTTGAAATTAATGTGGAAAAAAGTTACAAATTAGATACAAATAACCAAAAAGAGAACTGGGAAATTTAAAGGAAGAAAGAATAACACGAAAAAAAAGAAAGTACAAAACAATTCCTCTGAAGTGTGAGTGCTTCATTTTGTGAGCCGTACCCATAATAAGTATGTACCAAGCATATGTTCAGTACACTTGGATACATGTCAAAATGAATTTTTCAAGGAAAAAATGGGTAAGTTGTATGGGTATAACAACAATGAGATAGATTAGGAGCCTGCTGAGATAAGACTGGCCATGCTTACTGGCTAGATCATTTCTTTTCCCAGAAGATGACAATTTTCAACCAAGATTAAGATTTTTTCTCCTGTCTCATTTTCCCATTTTTGTTTCCCCACTCAATCAATCAAACTTTGCCACCCTTACAAGAACAAGTGAAACAGTAATAACAACAACAATAATGACTAAAGAGAAAAGGACTGACCGTGCATTAGGTTGGTCCAGATGCGGAGGATCATCATCCTCCCTACCCTGTAATATCACTTCCATTATTAAAGTAATAAACCAAAGAAGTGAAAACTAAAGAACTGCACAGAAAAAAAACATCAGTAGAACATATGCATATATATATACCTGAAATACTTCTTTGAGAGCCATATCCATTAACTCATCCTCTGTAAATATTTTAAGGTCATCCACACTGAAAGGCATCATCATCATCAATTAGTGGTGATTCAACAAAGGTACCAGTGTTAGAGAGGAAGAATACATACAAGATATCATGGTGAGAAAAATCTTCAGACAATTCAGCCTCGAGATTCTGCATGAAAAGGGAGGAATTAGAAAAGAAAAAAAAATGAAAGGGAGGGGAGAGAAGAGGGATAGTGAGCTGACCTGAAGTTCAGAAAGAAGAGAAGTCTGAAAGAGAGGAACCTTAGTGGAGGGACCAACCATGTTAGGAACATAAATGGGTCCGCCCCTTGGAATTGGGATGGAGAAATCGCATTCTGCTGCCCCTGGAATTAAACATTCCATTCCTCCTTCTCACTGACGCAATCAAGTTTCAGTTAGAGAACAATTTTGAAATTTAGTGGCAGAGACATTGCAGCAAATGTGAATGTTACATATTGTATTCTTAACCAAACAACCCAAAAGAGAACATGGCACAATTCACCACTTTCTCTCTCTATATACTAGTATTTTGGCCTTAACTGCACGGGTTAATCTTACATGTAAATTGTATTATAATTAATAATCAATTATCATAAAAATGCAAAAATTATTCACTATCATATAATTAAATAATGTCAAATCATCTAGATAAAGTTTAACAACTTTGTTCCTAAAAATAAATTAAATATATCTAAATATAATATTTATCAACATAATAAACCAATATAATTAAAATTAATTTGAGATAACAATTTCTTTGAAAACAATATTTCTGATGATGTTACCATTTTTCACATTGTTGTTTCATGATTGTTGACCACTAAAATCTTCCATACTATTATATTACCTATTAAAGTAATAAATATCATAAGTTTAATATTTTTGTCTAAAATATTTTTATTTTTAATCAAATTAATAATAGAAATATTTTAAATAAAAATGGAACTAATAAATGATATCATGATAATAAACACATAATAGAATATTATAAAAGATAGCGTTGCCTGAATAGGAAAATTAACATGAGAAAAATAAAAAAATCATTAACATTTTCACTTTAAATAAAAATTAAAATAAAAATGAAAAATATATATATTAGAAAATTTAATTAAATGTTTTATAATTTTAAATTAATGACAAATATATTCTTATTTTTTACTTTAAATATTTATTCACTTTAAAAAACTATTTTCGTAAAAAATATTGAACAAAATATATATATCATTGAAGTTTTGTTGCAACTATAAAGTTAAATAAAATCTTTACCAAAAATATTTCACAGGCTTGTTTACAAACAATGACTAAATCTAATTCAATAAACCATATCTTCACTCAACTGACTATATGGTTGGCAAAGGTCTTGAATTTTAATGGGAAAAACTGGAAAACTATCTCATCAACTATTAATCGATAAATCATAACTTCAAAAATTAATCTGCAAATTAAGAGGTGTGCCCTGCACAGAAACTTGATTCATATAGTCAATAGCAAGTTCATTAGTAAATGAAATATATCTATTAAGTTTTGAAGTGCATCACAACGATGTTTAATCTATACATTCTATATTATAAATAAAGAAAATTTTCATGTTTACTTTTCAAAATGTTTATTTTACCCTTACCTATTTGAAAATTAAAAAATAAACTATTTCAAATGAAGGATTCAAACCCAGAGTCTCTACCTCACTAAATGTAAATCTTGCAATTAGATTAAGGTTATAACCTTATGAAAAAAATTACTTTAAAACATTTATATTCAAGACCCATAATTATTTTACTATAAATAATTTAGAATCTATAATATATATATATATATATATATATATATATATATATATATACTATTAATAAAGAGAACTCTCCCTACTTTTCAAAATACCTATCCTACCCTTTTATAAAAATTAAAAAATAAACAATTTTGTCAAAAAACGGATTCAAACTCATAAACTCTCCTCATTAAATGTAAATCTTGTAACTAGAACAACCTTACAACTTTGTCAAAAAATTACTTTAAAACATTTATATTCAATATTCATAATTGTTCTACTATCTAATATATATAATTGTTCTCCTATCAATAACTATTTTACTCTTCTAAATATTTTATGACTTCTTTCATATTAATAAATGCACATTTTCACAGGTTGTACTTTACCACAAATCAATCTACCTTACCACAAATTGACATTCCTTAAACATCATTACTATATATATTCGATCATAAATAGAAATGCGAATACCCACCAATGCACGATAATATATTTAATTCTATTCAAACTGTCTTTTTTATCCATTTTTTCAAATCCATTGCAAATTTTACATATTTGTTGATAACCTACCTATTTTTACATTAACATAATAAAAATACACTAAACTAAAATTACTGTACATAAAATAACATAGTTATTAAACATATTAAATTAAAACTATAAAACCTAGTCACGGCGGTGTTTTAGATGGTTAAGATAAAGAGAATAAATTCCTCTAAAATCTTAATTAAGAATTAAAGAACAATAATAAAATACGAGTCAGTGGTGACTACAAAACAGAGTAAAGAAAGAAATGTAGAGATGTTGTTACCTTATGGGAGGAGAATTGAGAGGTGTTGAGTGCGTCGCTGCAAGCTTTAAAGTGCAGCAGGGAGGTGTTCCGACATCGGCTGGGAGTGCGTGGCGGCGGTGTGTCGCGGTTCTGAGTGTGTTGCGGTTGAGTGCGTCGTGGCTCTCGGTGGCGAGTGGTGAAGTGCTCGCAGACTCGCGGTGGTGAGCGGCGGGGATTGTCAAGTTACGATACGATTTTGAATTTTCGATTGATTTTCTCCTCATTGAGTATTCTTGCTTTCTTTAAATTGGGCTGAGAATGGGAACTCGGTTAAGAATCATTTTATATCATAAACTCGCGGCCCAGCCCGGCTAACCATGCCGGGCTATAAGCGGTAATCTCTGTTAGCACCTTTTATTTGTTATTCACAATTCTCTTTATATTTTTTTTAAAATCTTAAAATATTTTTAGTTTTTTTTACAAACCATCACTTAGTTTTACGGTTGTACACTTATCTTTATCCACTTCTTTAAAAGATTATTTTCATCCTCTTCAAACATATATGATAGAGAAAATTTCTAAAAATAGAAATTAAAAAATATTTATGTTCAAAGAGAATAGGTGCGAAATGGAAAAGTCAATATAGTTTTTCAAAATAGATAAGTAAAGGTACACTTGCAATCATAAATTTAGATGATGTTATGTCAAAAAACTTAAAATAAAAGAGGATAAATAAAATTGTGAATTATAATTCTTAAAGAGTGATATAACATGGAGAAAAAAAAGGAATACAAAAAAATTTGAGTTTTTATCACTAATAAAAACTAAAATATTAACACTATTAATGTTTGGTTGATAAAAAAAAAGTGACAGGGAGAAAAGAAAGGATAGGTGTTAGAAATATTTATGATTTGATTTAAGTTCTTGTTGCTATGATTATTTTCACGTTGTGATTACATGATACTGCATACCTGTTATGATAGAAGTTGTTATCATTTCAATTTATTACTTTGCTAAATTAGGTAAATATTCATTCACAAACTAATTATATTCTTATTAGGGTTTATTTAGAGTACATGTAAAAAAAATTTACAATAACATTTAATCATATTTTTTATTTATATAATTTTTAAGAGTTTAAGTGGTATAAACTATTAATATAAAAGAAAAATTTTAGAGTTTAATTGATATACACTGTTACTGTAAAGATTTTTACACTGATATTCATTCACGATAAATTTGTTGACTTTACTCATTGGTACTTTAAAAGTCACATAAATAAAAAGTCATGACTGAATGTCAGTGTAAAAATCCTTTACAAGATTTTTATATTGAAAGTGTTTACAAATTAAACTCAATTTTTTACACTGACAATTAATCATAACTTTTTATTTACATTATTTTTAAAGTAATAATGAGTAAAGTCAACAAATTTACTATATATGAAGGGTTATAATTAAATGTCTGTATAATTATCTTTACATTAACAAATTAAATTCAATTTTTAAAATATTAATTAATATATCGAAAGTCGATAAGTATGAGATATTAATAATGCTACTTTATTTTTAGAAAGTTAGCTCTCCATGAAGATGAATCAACATTTGCGCATTCGTCCATTACATTTGAATGATAGTTATTGTTTAATTATTTAACATATTTGTTTGAATAAATTGTTTTTGTTATGATTAGTTGCTAGATTTCGTTGTATATTTTATTACCACACGATACTTACCTTCATGTTCTTGTGTTTACTCATTGTCGAAACGATTGACATCAAATTAGCTTAGCAGAAGTTTGACATGATTTCTCCACAATTTCCGGTGGAAACTCTGTCACTTTGTTTTTGTGTAAGAATTTGTTTTGTATTAGAGAGTGGCCAACTTTAGCTTACTCTTGGATTTAACTTATGGTTAAGTAGTATGTCTAAATTGTTGTAAACTATATCTCATATTTAACGTTGATTCTCAATAAAATAAAATATGTGACCAACTTTTCTTTTGTATTTTAAATTTGTGCATTTGTTGTTCATGATACAAGTGTTGGAATTAAAAAAATAATTTATATTTTGTTTAGCAGGAAGACTCTCAAAGGATAGTTAAATAAAAAAGTTACAAAAATATTTTTTTTTATCATCCTCTCATTTGCTATTTATACCTCTTTAATATTTACAATATTTTAAAAAGTCTCAATATATCCTGACCCTTATTTATTTTAAACTCTTGAACTTATCTTTTTTTTTTATTATGTTGTTGTGTCTTTGTGCATGATTTTGTTCAGTTGCTTACTTTGTGTGTCAAACATCAACTGTTACATTGTACTTATTGTATATTCCTAACCATTTGAGGTTTTTGCATGTCTCTAGAGTATTGTTCGTTAATTTAAGCGTTATTTAGAACGTAAAAACACGATTTTGTTTAGGTATGCCTTCTTGGGGGTTTCTTGTTAATTAAGATTGGTTTGGAGTTTTCATGCACATTGCTTTTGGTATTCAAAATTGATTTGCAATGTTCCGAATCAACCAATCCAGAACACAAAAAAAAATATAGTTCTAGATGAATCGGTTCATAATACAAATTTGTTATAATTTTATATCGCCTAATCTGAAATATACATAATGTATTCCGAATAAATTGACTCAGAATGCATTATGTACATTCCAGATCAGGGGATCCATAATACAATTGTCAAATCCACATTTTTATTATGGATCACTTGATCCAGAATGTACATAATGCATTCTAGATCAACTAATCTGAAATACATTAGGTATATTTTGGATCAGGTGATCCAAAATACAATTGTTAAGCCCACTTTTGCATTTTGGATCACCTGATCCAAAATATTTTTGTGCCTTCTTCTTTTTGTCTTTTTATATCAAAAGTCAATGAGTGTTCTTTAAAAAAGGTGGCAAAGGTGCATGAGTGTGAAAGCTAGGTTTCAGTGCTTTGTAGAAAAAACTTAGGTTAGAATAAGTAAGGGTACCTTGAAAATTTGCAGAATATTGTAATTGTTGGGGATGTGAATAACAATGTGAATAACAACCGAGAGGGGTGCTAAAAGAAATTTCAATTATAAATTGTGTTTATGTGCTAATGAATATTTAAGCCAATGATTATCGCTAAGGGAAAGCCAAACTCCAAGGGACTTGAGCTCCAAAGGATTTTTTGACACATTGCGGACACATGGTTCGTAAAGCACGTTACCAAACCATCACTTACGAACAACAAGGTCCATAAAACACATTAATTTTTCATTGCAGATTAATTGGGTCCATAATTTATTTTATTAATTTTTTTTATTACAGATTACTTGATTTAGAGAATGTTAGATTTCAACTTCTTTAGATCAATCAATCCGTAATGAAAAAAAAAATCATGAATCAATCAATTTTTAATTGCTTTTACTAAATGTGAGTTTAACACCTATACACTGTTAATGTAAAAGAGTTTTACACTGGTGATTAATCACAACTGTTTGTTTACCTGACTTTTAAAGTATTCATTGGTAAAGTCAACAAATTTACCATATATAAAAGGTTGTAATTAACTTCTGATATAAAACTTTTTTATACTAATAGAAATCATAAAAATAATAATAAAGAAAATATAAAATTTTAATTTAAACATCTACAGACCAGTTGGTCCGTAACTCTACCTAGTTTTTCTATGGATCATATGATCTATATAAGCAAAAATATTTCACAACTATAGACCATTTGGTTTGCAGTTCTATGGATCATTTGATTGGTATGGCAAAAAATTGTACAACTATGGATCAATTTGTCCGTATCTTATTTAAATAAGCCTACGGAACAAACACAAACAAAAAAGTAACATAACAAAAATATTCATAGTTACCCGAGAAATAAAGTACTTGTGAGTGGGAGAGAAGATGAAAGTCGTGTGTTGGTGTTTAGATGAAGAAGTTATTATGAGGGCGAGGACTACTTTAGATATTTTCAATTTTGTTTTTAGTTTGATAGGTAAAAAAAGAAGTAAAATAAGTGGGAAAAGAATTTCTCTTGTTTCTACTCTAAAAAATGACTTTGTAACACCCCAATTTTCATAACTTTTTGTTTTTCCTTTTATGTACATAATTTTTTTAATTTATTTCATAAGTCAAATGCTTTAGTTTTTTTTCTAACCAGTAGATCAAACCACGACTTTTTTCCACTTTATAGGTAGACCAAACATTTTACCTATTTTGTATATCTAGACTTAGGTAGCATAGTTCTAGAAATACATTTAGGTTATGTTATTTTAGAAATAGACCAAACATTTTACCTATTTTGTATATCTAGACTTAGGTAGCATAGTTCTAGAAATACATTTAGGTTATGTTATTTTAGAAATACAATTGCATAATAGGTTGTGTTATTTTAGAAATACATTTCTAGTAATAATAAACTACTTTAATCAAATTATTTTTGAGTCATGGTAAACCGTAATGTTTGTCGTTGTAAACCTATATTAGACAATGAATGCTTATTTAAATATATTTGAAGGATAAAAATCACTATTAAAAGCTTCTCAAATAAGGTGTATAGTATATATAATCAGTGATAAATGTATCTCAAAATGCAATACCATGTTAAGAAAAACCACATAATATTACACAAGTATGCATTAAAAATATGGTACAAAACTAGAGTTCAAAAAGAACAATAAAGATGAAATAAAAAATACAATTTTAGACGGGTTTAAAGAGCAATAATGGCTGAAAACAAGACTAACATGGGAGGTAAGGAAACAATTTAAAAAGAAATATTTGGTGAAAATTTGAAAAATAGTAACATTACTTTTTTCCATTGTTTCGCACTATATTCCAAGTCATATTCATGTATTATATGTCTTAATTTCAAACTTTGTTACAAGCTACCACAACTCGTAAGAGTCATTAATGTATGTTTTATTACTACTAAAAATATAAACAACAAGATTATATTCTATTTTTAAAATTAAAATATCTACTTCTGTATTTGTTGGCTTGTTGTCATATTCTCTCTTTACATAAAAATCAAAGTTAAACAAGTATCAATATTTTTAAATAACACTCAAAAACAAGTTTAATTAACAGAGTGATGGTCGTGACAGCTATCTCAAGAGGAAATAGATGGTGGAGGGAATAGATGGTGGAGGTACCAAGGTGCTTTTTAGGTTTTTATTTTAAATCTGTTTTAGGTTTTTTACAATATTGTTAAATAACCGTAATGGTGGATTTTTTTGTTAACTGTTGTAGTTAATTTGTGATGAGATGCGTGTTATGATAACATTGATTTTTTATATTTAAAAAATCAATTTTGAATTGCATTGCATGAGTCTTTTATGTGCCCTTGTTGATTATTATAAAATTACGAGAGATATTAATGTGAGTGTTGTTTTGATGATCAGTTGATGGAATATCAGCAAAATAAAAACTTGTTTTGGACACACAGTATCTATGTTACATATAACATAGTGATGTTTTGTACACATTTTTTTTATTAAATAAATTTTTTTATCATACTACATGGATAAATAAATGGTTAAAGTATTTATTTATAATTGGTTTAAATTTTTTTTAAGGTTATTGGATTAATTTAATATATACAATAATAATTACAGACAAACAAAATTAATACATGAAATATAGGTAATTGCATAATTTTCCATTAAAATATGAAAGTCAAAATAGTGTATCAACATACCTACGAGTCTCAATAAAGACATGGAAAAAGAGTTTCAATTTTCATCCTTTTTGTACATGACATGTGATTCTACAGAATTGAAATAAACTGATAAATAAGTAGTTATTGAATTTATTGAGACATTATAAAATGAATAGAAACCAGAAACCTTAGATGCCTTTTTATTTAAATGTTATAAAAATAAAGAAAACTAAAGAATTTGTAACCATAAAATTGATTAGCAGCATATGATATTAACAAAATATATACATACACCTTGTGTGTTAGAAATACACTTTGTGTGTTAGAAATAACAAGGTTACGAGGTTTTCAACACATTATTTTTAGAGATCAATTGGTATACATTGTCAGTGTAAAGATTTTTACACTAACATTCAATTACAATTCTTCATTCATGATTAAATGTGTTGACTTTATTCGTTACTACTTTAAAAGTCACATAGATAAAAAGTCATGATTGAATGTCAGTGTAAAAATCTTTTACATTGATCGTGTATACTAATTAAACTCTTATTTTTAAATTTGTAAAATATAAAATGAAATTAAATGCTACCTAATGAAATAATATTCAATAAAGTTCTAGTTTTTAAAAAAATTAAAGAACATATAAAAAATTTTAATAAAGACCGAATGCCTTTTCCTTATACCTCTGAATACTTTTTATTTAAACTATTGAACGTAATTAAGAAGCATAGTTAAAGTAAATTGAACCATATATTTACTTTGGAATATGAATTTTTTATTGGGAGGTATGAGATTGGTTTTAAAGAGGGTTTTATTTTTTATTTTTTGAAACGTAGACAAGAGTTTATTCATAGAACAATGGTAGTACATAAAATTGTATAACAGTAATTTATGCTATAGTCATTTAAAGATCTAAGGGCCAGACATTTAAAGTTCAAAAGACTCTAACTCAACTGATTCAACAAAGTATACTGATAGATGACTTCTCTTCAAAGAAAAAAAAAAACAATGTACATAACTTATCATAAATTCTTCAATATCAAGATTGATTCGTTCTTGAAAAAAAAAAAAAGATGCTATACATTTATAGGTGGACCAAACATTTATCTAGGCTTAAAGAACACATTAAACTAAAATAAAACAATTGATTAATATTATTTAAATCTTACCAATTTTCTAAAACTTCTCATTTAATAAAACTATTAAATTATCATAAAGATTTTTTCTAATCCTAAATAGTACCATGCAAGTTTTTTAGCTAATAAAATGTAAGTCATAGTTAACTTATTTCTATCTTTAGAGTAATGAAAGGTAGTATGTTTTGTTATCAAGGACCTATTGCCAACATTTTTAAATATGTATAAAATATAAAGGTCAGGTAATTATTTTTATAACATCAGTTAAAATATAATTTAATAATTTAATCTTGTCCTGATCTTATTGCCAGTGTAAAAAATTTATGCTAGCATTTAATTACACTTTATATATGGTTAAAAATAATTTAATAATTATTTTTATAACATTAGTTAAAATATAATTCAATCTTATCTTGATCTTATTATCAGTGTAAAAAAAATTATGCTAGCATTTAATTACACTATATATAAATATTGAATTTATTACTTAATACTTTAAAAATTATGTAAATAGTTATACTTAAACGAGTGTGCAACTGTCAGTACATATTTTAAACTCTATTTATGACCTCATAAACTTATTTTTATCCTTCAATCATCATAAATCTTGTCCTGGGGCGTTCGTTACTTTTTTTTGACAGTACATACTGGGTGGTTACTTTACCAACTCAAATTAAAAAATGAAAAAATTAATGTCCAAATATAATAATGATTGATTTTGGACTTTTACTCCAAAAGCTTCAACGAAGCATGTAAAACATTCACCTTGGTCTGCCTTGGACTACTCTAATGAAACTATCATCCTAATTCCTATGACTGAATTACATAAAAGAGATAGAAGGATGACCACACCAACCTGCAATTTTATCTCTTTTTATATCGAGTCCCCAGTAAGCCCAGAGAAAAGGAAATTTCCCCTGCAACTCCATTTTTTCTCCTTCCAGAATGGTGAATCCGGAACAAAAATGCACCTCCAGAATGGGGGGTGCAAGAGAAATTCCGAGAGTGCATGAAGAAATTGACAGAGATAAGAGGAAGTACTAGGGTCTTGAAAAAAAAAATAGACCCTTCTCTATACTTGAAATTATGTCCTTGAATTTCATCTTGTAACTCCATCCTAAAAAATCACGTTTAAATATCCCCCTTTTTTCGAGCAAATCCTGGCTGAATAATGTTAAACCACAAGCTGGATCAGTAACACAACAAAGAATAAAAAATTACATCCAACACGTTTATTAAGGAAAAAGAAGATTTCAACAGTGTAATTAAGAATCATCATCTCTCAGTAGGGAAAATTTTTCAGACATAGAGAATATCTATAGTTTAGAAAATTAAGACATGAGTTTTCTTTTTTCCTAGTCAGTTTCTTTTCTTTGAGATAAACATAAGAAAAAACAGCCACATTATGAGTATTGACTATTGAATACTAACTATAACTATCAAAAGAGTAGATGTTATAGAGACCTTAATTTTGTTTGGTCCACCTATTAAATAAGATTTAATTTTGTTATATGTTGAATTGCTTATACTAATGTACATGCAAGTGAAAAGTATAAGGGGTAAGAAAGAAACACTAGACTAGTAGAAGCATAAATGAAAGATTTCATTTTTGTTATATGCTGATACTGATGTACATGCAGGTTTAAGGTATAAGGAGCAAGGAGAAAAGAAACACTAGACCTGAAGGAGCATAGATGGATGCGCAGGAAGTTCTGAAACGACATAACTTCTAGTTTTTCTCCCATTTAATGCCGTAATAGATGGGCTGTTAGCAGTTGTTATGTCCCAAAAGCTTCGTTTCTTTGCAGTTTGTACTGGTGACCGAAATCGATAACTTGGACTCTTCAATTCTCCAGTATTTGTCTCCTTTGGCCGTAGACTAGCCCTTGCTGGTACCACTTTTTTCCCCACCTTTTGTGAAAGCTCATGAATGACATCATCTTTCTGCCTGAGCTGCAAGCTGTGATCCTTTTTCACTCTCTCTAGCTCTGCCTCCAAGGCTTTAACTCTTTGTTGAAGTGTTCTGATTGTGACAGCTACCTCATCTCCCTTGTTCTTGGCCTCTGGAGTGAAATGAGTTGCAACTAAGAATGTCGGTCTGGTCCTTCGTTTTCCACTTGGTGGGGCAGAGGTTGGAGGAGTGGAAAGAAGAGATGTAGCTGAAGGTGGTGTTGCAGGTGCCAAGGATTGTGCTTGGAGTTTCATAAGTTTCTGATGCTGTCGTGCTAGCTGCATTCGCAATTCTCGATTCTCCTTTTGCAGCTCAAATAAGAACTTGGCCTGGTCTGTTTCTGTTTCAGGCACTGGTAATAGGTCCTCAATTGCATTGGTTGCCTGCTTACACATTAAACAGTTTTAAAAAAGTTGATGATTGTACTTCAAGAAGTGATAAACTGAAAATACTTGTTGTCACTGATGATGGTTCAAACATTAATGTGTATGTTGATTTATGGCAACATTTGGAAGATACTGATGTGTACATGAAAAAGCTTGAAAGGATAATGACTAGTTAACCTTTGTTCGAATCTCCTTAGCTCTGTCAGCCCAATGAAGGGTGTTCTGAGTTTCACCAAACGAGAGGTTACTTGGGCTTATGTTTGCAATCATGACAGTGTTACACATTCCTCCTAGGGAGTCCTTGAGAAGTTGAGTAAGTTTTGAATTTCGATATGGTATGTGCTTCTTGCCTTCTACAAGAGCATTTATGCAGCTGCTAAGTGCAAGAAGAGACCGGTTTATGTTGGCACCCTCAAGAGATCTAACTGTTCTTTGATCTGTGGCAAGAGCTCTCTCTGACCCTGCAAGATCAATCAGTGAGAGCTTGCCCATTTTGTTAATAATATTCATTGCAGCATCTCTAACTCGGTACTCAACCACAACCTAGATGTAACAAATTAAGCACGTTACAACGACAACATTTAAGGGATTGCTAATTTTTTTTCCCTAAAAGCCATTCAAACTTTACCTGCAAAATAGCATGTGAGCGTGAAGATGTTTCGTTTGCACGAGTTGGTTCTGTGGTTCTGTTCTGATTTCCTTGTTGAAGCAATGCCATCACCTGAAGCAGCAAAGAAGAGACTTAACAAAATTCTCTGAGTTCAAATAGCTGTCCAAACTTCTATATTTACCAAAATGGATCAGAATATTACTTCATCAGTGGAATAAGCTCGGTATTGTGTAAGACCTGCTGCAACAATCCCCTATACCATAATTAGACAATGTACAATCAGATATCTTTTTCTTTCAAATTTACAATATACAATTTTAACAGGAGGTTTATTGAACAATTGACTGGATGGCATAAGTAGTTAATCTCTCAACAAAAATGTCATTTTCTATATATATTCTATCTGAATGCTAAAACAGGTGACCTGTGAGGGTATGGAAATTGGGAACCCAACTGGTACTTGGTGCATTTTTTTCTCAACATGTTTCTCCTAATAGGTGAGGAAATGAATAAAGAAATTGTAAAATAAACTAAAGGCTTCCTAAATAAGACATGAATTGAGCATTCATGACCTACAAGATAAAGCCCTTAGTTACACCTAGTATACTACATATACATGTACAATTGTACATGTGAGCTTTATCAAAACTTTGTCATATGTTGCAAATTAGAGTATGAATAATGCTCAGTAGTTTCTCTCTTGTATCTTTCTTTCTGAAGATTTATATTATTCACAAGAAGAAAGTAGACCTGTTTATCTTCTCTGAGAACCAGAGGCCTTCCAGGTGAAAGCAAATCCCTTACAGTTTCATTATAAACCTCAAGATAGGACAAATGAACTGCATGGTTTCCATCACAACTTCTCATCCTGATTTTACTGAACAGATCCTTAATTGCCAACACCATCACGCCAGGACTCTGCACTTTACCAAGCATTGTGTAAGTTTTTCCAGCTCCAGTGGCACCGTAACAGAAAACTGACCCATTCCTCCCTTGCAGAACTGCTTCCACAAGTTCTGAGGTTCTGAAAATTTAAAGTCCATATACATTTTTATCAAACATAAATAACTGCCGAAGTCAATGTACATTTTCATCAAGCATAAATAACAAGCCGAATATTAAGCATGGAAAGATTTAAAGTTTTGATTTCCAACTATATATATGAACTCCAACCACCAATGAGCTTAAAGCTCAATTAGTAATGTTGACATAACAAATTCAATCCTCTAGGAGACGACCTTAAATGCCCAACAAAATTTGTCAAAACAAATAGAAGAGAAATAAAAAACACATCACTGGTATCAAAACAAGCAAAATTGCAATTTAGTGTAACATACATTTAACTCTAGAAAATGAGCTAGCTCACAACATCTATTTCCATTAACATAAAAAGCATGACGATTCCTTTCATACAATTATAAAAACAATTTAGAGAAATCAAAATTATCATTAGATAAAACAGCATCTGCCATTAGTGCTATGTTCGTGTAGTGTAGTGAGTGAAACCTAGTTCGAAGGACATTCCCCAAAGTCCAGTGCATGTCCAACTCATTTTTATCAAGGAAAAAAATGTAAAATGTAAAAGCATGACGATTGAATTTAGTCCTCAAACTTACAAAAACGATTGAATTTAGTCTCACCTTTAATGGCATTAGTGTTGTTGATGAAGTCACATCATACCTATTTGAAAAAATAATTTTCAACAACTATAAACCACTACAAAATATACACATATAATGCATTTGAGTTTAACATTTATTGGTGGTTATAAATTATCACATCCAGCTTTTAACTTTAATAAATCACCAAGAACTAACATTTATTTATTGGTGGTTATAAATTAGACAAGTAATTTTTCCGGTTTTAAAATGCTAGAAAAGCTACACACTTTTCATGATTTTTTATATACTGCATTTTCAAATGCCACAATGTGAAGTCCATTACCAACGCTAACATAATTAAAGGAAACTCACTAAATTCTCAAGAACAAAATTTAAAAGTAGAAGAGCTAAATTCAAATTAGAAAAAAAGTACATGGACAAAAACATATTCTACCCTATATTTTAAAACATAATCTCTTTTAAAAAGAGAAGGAAAATTTTCTAAATAAGCTCAATAAAGAGGAGTATAATTATATACATTAAGAGTATAAAAAAGTTTCATTTATATAATTTTTAAACTAAAGTCTAACATGTAAGAAAGTTTTAAACTGAAAGTTAATTGTAACTTTTCATTTTTAAAGTAAGTGCTGCTCAGCCTCAACACACTTCTCATTTCAGTGTAAATTTTTACACAGTATAAGTGTTTTTTCAAAGGTTATAATTGGATGTGTGTTTTTACACTGGTGGTGCATGCTGACTCATAAAAAAATTCATACTTCTTAAGTCTTAAGTTCTCAAAATGTTAAACTTCAGGTAACTATAGAAATGGGAACTCTAATGTAAATTTCCAGCATGTAATATCCACACTTCTTTAGATAAAAATTATATTTCTACAACTAACTCCAGAAAAACCCTAAATTACTGAATCTAAATGTGTTCTTCCTGAAAAATCATTTCAAGAAACTGATGATATTTAAAAAAAAATAAAATAATAAATCGAAAATGAAACTCACGTGATGGAGTACACGTCATGCTGAGAAGCCGAATCTGGAAAAGAAGCGTCGAAGGTGAAATGGCGACCCCTGAGCCTCTTCAACCGGAGGTAATCTTTCTCCGAAGCAAACTCCGTTAGGTAAACGTCACGGCGGTCAACGATTCTGACGCAGCACCGTGAACCGGCGTCCTTCTCCTTCTTCCCCAACGGCCTCACCCTAACAAACACGAGAATGCGCGTTCCGTTTTCGCCGCCCCGTTCCGGCGGCTTCGACGGAGGCTCGAAATTCTCCTTCTGAGAAGAAGCGTTCTTGGCCGCTGCGGCGCCGTGCTTCTGCTTGTGCTGTTCGTATAACGCTAAAAGCGATTTCATCTTCTCGGTTAGGGCGTCGTGAGCGTGGTGCTCCGAGTTCGACTCGGTCGGTGTCTGGGACCGAGTTGACACAGGCATTGGGAACTGTGATGCTACTTTCGTTCGGCTGGTTGGAGGGTTTAAGGCGTGTTTGGAACCACCCACCCAATCATCACCGTGAAATCGCTTCTCATAATTGTAAATTACAATATTATTAACTCAAATGCAAAGCTTCAACTCTTAACAAGAATTTGTAGTAGGAAATAATGATCATGTCAAAGGAATTTCTTATGTAACTTATGGCTTGAAAATTAGCTCTATGTAACTTGCATAATAATTAATCAATTTTTTAAAGTAACATTTTAATGCCTTTATCAAATTATTATTATATAAATTAAATTCAAAAGAACTAATTAAAGAAGCACACAAGTATATTTCTAAGTATTAATTGAAAATTATAAAACTAACTTATTAAAGTACCACTGTTTTAGTAAAGATATTAGTTAAAGTAATTGAAAATGTAAAATATAAAAATATAATCATTTTTATTTTATCTAAAAATATATAATAAATATTTTATAAATATAAAAAGTTAAATTTGACTTTTTAAAAAATAATACTTAAAATAACATTTAAAAAATCTTAGAAATTATTTATTTACCAAATATACAATTAAACGTTCCAGTAAGTAAAAAAACTAAAAATTAATTAAGATTATTTAACCTTACATAACTTTCTTTAATGTAAAAAGCATAACTTTATTATATATAATAATAATTTGATAAAGGCATGATAATTGGTACTTTAATTTGTGTTAAAAAATTCAATAATTGTTTTGTAAGTTACATAACGCAATAATTTTGATAAAGGCATGATAATTGTTACTTTAATTTGTGTTAAAAAATTCAATAATTGTTTTGTAAGTCACATAACGCTTTTTTTAAAGTAAACTGCTATAATTAAATTGTGGGGAGAGAATAGAATAAGATTCCATGAATTCGAATTTTATATTGTAAATAAATTTTGATTTGAATTTTTGCAACGGTCCAATGTAGACCAAACGGTTGTTAATCCCTGGGTCCCATCCATTGACATTTGTCTTTTTTTTATAATTTTTTTTAGTTGAACCCAGTCTTTGCTTCAGAGTTCAGAGTACCTCTTGCAATAGATTTTGGGTCTGTACTCTGTAATATGGAATATTAATTTTGGGAGAATATAATTATTATTTAAAACTTATTTATTGATAAAAAAATATTTAGGTTATGAATGATTAAGTAAAACAATTTAATGTGTATAGTGTACATCTATCTCTACGTCACACATCGATATTGCTTATTAGATGTGTGCTTTAGAAATGTAACACTATAATTATGAATAAATTTAAAAAATTGTATATTGACTAGGTTAGAAACATTATTATTATCCTTTACTTTAGATATACAACAAGTTTAATTATAAGAAAAGTATTATAATGTATCTAAAGTATGGAGTGATAATGGAAATGAGATTTCTCATCCCTGAATCCACATTTAAATAAGAATTGTGTTCTATGCTATGAGCTCATCATTAGTTACCGAGAATCTTTCACAGTCATGTGGTCTAGGCCATAATAATGTGATATCGTATAATCATGAGTTAATTATTCACATGGGTGTGAGTTTTGTACAAAGACATGCAACAATACAGACATATAGAGAGAGCACAACTCATGTGAGAAAAATGTTACGGTGAGAAATGAGAAAATATAATAAAAATGGTATGATCTCAATAAATGATTCAGATTGAGTTGTTAATTAAACAAGTTTACATGGATTTCTCCCATAGAAGCCTCTTCTACAAACTCTTAACACGCTGCTCTTTCGTAATCCTTACTGAATCCTCTGCAAGGTCATCACTACCATCATTGTCGTCACTCCTTTCCATCGTTGTCACCACTGTCAATACTGTCGCTACCATTGATAATGGTGACGATACCAACAGTAGTGGTGGTGAAGTGGAACATATGTAAAGTGGAACATACGTAAATTGTTTTAGTTTAAAACTCTAATCAAATTGAACAAAACAAAAACATGAAATTGAGAAGAAGAAAAATGCAACAAATATAGAGTTATGCAATGAAGAAAGGAGAGAAAAACAAAACGATGTGAAAAAGTAAGTGGCGTTTTAAATACGAAAGAGGACAAAGTAAATCACATTTTTGAAGCACATCTTTTACTGTAATTGTAAAGTGTTCACGATTTGAGCTCACATCACACATTTGCACTTCTGTCTCTTCTTTATTATGGGACCAGAAAAACCACAGTCATCGACATCGTCGATAGTGATGGCAGTGAAGATGGTAATGACGATCTTTCGTAGGGTTGCAAGAAAAAGTGGCATTAAGAGTTTGTGGGAGATGTCTATGTGCTAGAGAATCATGTGAGTTTGTTTTATTATCAACTCAATCTAAACTGTTTATTGAAATCTTATAGTTATTATTGTGTTTTCTCATTTCTTAACGCAATCATCTTCCTCACCATTGTTTAATGTAAAAGCAACGAGACAAGGACTGGGCAAGATGGGCCCTCTACCCCTGAATGTTTTAGGTGAAAAAAACCTAAATCTGATCCAACCTTGACCAATGCATACTTTTTCCTGTCAAAGTTAGAGCAAAGACAGATTGATGCTTACATAGATCAGTATGATTGTAATCTTTCCTTCCATGATACTGTTATTTTTATTAACAACAACTACTTCATAACAATTACACAATACTGTTAATTTTATATGTGACTCAAAGTATTGGATATAATAAAAAGTTGTTGCCTTTTAAATTAAAGTTTAATTGGTATACATGGTCAGTGTAAAAAATTGTTACACTGACATTCAATCATGAATTTTTATTTATGTGACTTTTAAAGTAGTAATGAGTAAAGTCAACAAATTTACATAAATGAAGAAGGGTTGTGATTTAAATATCAGTGTAAAAATTTTTACACTCACAGTATATACCAATTAAACTCTTTAAATTACTATATTAAAATGAGTTTAATTGGTATACATGGTCAATGTAAAGATTTCTACACTGACAATAAATCATAAGCCTTCATTCATGGTACATTTGTTGACTTTACTCATTACTATTTTAAAAGTCACATAAATGAAAAGTCATGATTTACTGTTAATGTAAAAATAATTTACAGTGACCGTGTATACCAATTAAACTCTATTAAAATTATATTAATAGTCATACCAATAATAATGTATTATTAAATTATAATGCAAAATCAATAACTATTAAATTATAAATAGAGTTTAATTGGTATACACTATCAGTGTAAAAGATTTTCATACTGAGAGTCAATCATGACGTTTATGAGATTTTTAAAGTGATAACTAGTAAAGTCAATAAATTTACCATGAATAAAAATTACTCTCATTTACCGTAACTATGTATACCAATTAAACTTTTATAAATATACCGCTAAATATATGAATTAATATCCTAATAAATGATATTTAAAGTTAGCATTTTAAACTGGAGATAAAAATCATCACAATGTAATGATATATACCTTTAAAATAAAACAATAATTTCGTATAAATATTACATTTAATTTTTCATTCCCAATTTTTTTGTTTTTAGTTTATAAAAATAATGTGTGCGTTAAAAAAGATATACAACCGCATGATAATAAGTTACAACATTCCAACTAATATATAACAAGTCACATCATCATTATTACGTCATGTACTCTTCTTTTCAATTGTAACCTAATAATAAAACAAAAGGAACAACAAAATCAGTGTCTAGCAAAAGAAATTAACATAGTTGAGGACCACGATTGTCTTTATGCACCTTTTGTAATCATGCTTAATTTATTTTTATAAAATTTTATTGTTTTTCTTTTCATGTGTCATTTACTTTCTAACCTACCATTCCTCTTCTCACACATGTTCTTCATTTCGTTTCTCTCTCAAGACACTTCATATGTTCCTAGAGTTTTTATTCTTTTCTTGTCATTCTTTTTACATTTATTTTGGATCTCTCACACTTTTTTTATTTTCTTCTTCATATAACTTCTTAGCAATACTATTAATTTATTGTCTTTCACTAAAAGAAATAACTTCAAAAAGTAAGATGAGATTACTTTTTCACAATAGAACATCTTCTTCCACGAGTGTAGGTGAGTTAAAATTAGATTTTATTCTTTGTTTAGTATTATATTCTCAATTTTAATTCAAAATCATTATTATAAAATGTTAAATAAGATACAAATTGATAAAGTAAATTCTTTTTAAGTTATTATCTTATCACAAATTAATGATTATTAAACTTATTGACTTTTATGATTATTATTTATTATTTATAATTTTTTGTAGTTACTTGTAGCATTTTTTTTTAAAAAGTATCTTTTAACTAACATGAGTTAATGGTTAGTTTTCCTTTTCAAATGAGAATATTTGAACCTATCATTTTTCAAAAGTCAGCCTTATATCTCTTAAAGACAAGATGATATAATATGAGAAAAATACTTCCAAGTTTTAGACTGATATTTAATCACAATATTTTATATATATTAAGTTTGTTAACTTTATATTTCTTAGCTTATTTTTGCATCTCTCAATCACCAAATCAGTTTTATAACTCTTAAAGACAATAATAATATGATATGAGAAAAACATTTATCCACTGTTTGTTTAAAAAGTTTTAAATTGACATTTAATTACAATATTTTATATAGAGTAAATTTGTTAACTTTACTAATTAATATTTTAAAAGTGATATAAATGAAAATTGATTAAATGTCACTGTAGAATCCTTGTACACTGTCAGTGCATGTGTTAAACTCATATAATATAAATTATCTCAAATTTAAATTCTTATAATAATTTAGACTTAAGTTTAGGTTTAATTCTTAAAATGGCCCATTAATTATATTAAAATATTCAATTAAATCCCTTTATTTTTTAAATCTCCCATCCAAATATTTGTTTTTAAATATGCCTAAGTTATACTCATCTTATCTACATTTTCCAAATAGGTCATGTTATTTTAGAAATACATTTCTAATAATAATAAAACTACTTTAATCAATTGTTTAAGAGGATCTTAGCCGATAAAAAAAGTGATAGTAGCCTATATATAATCCTTGAAGAAACCTATATCCAAACAATAAATGTTTATTTGAATATAAAAGTCAAATATAAAAAAAGCTTCTCTTTGCAAAGAATGTGTATAGTATATGTAATTAGTAATGAATGTGTCAATATCATGTTGAGAAGAACAGGTAATATTACACAAATATGCATTCAAAATATGGTATAAAGTTAAAAATAAAAATAAAAATAAAAATAAAAATGAATAAAAAATTCAATTTTAGATAGATTTTCAAGAATTATAAAATAAAAATAAGACTAACAAACCTGAGATGTAAAATAATGGTTTAAAAATATATTCTTCATTATATTTTATTTATTCTTAATTTCAAACCAAACTTTCTTACAACAAATTTTATCATTTTTAAAGTGTGGTTAATAAATATTCATTTACTAATATATGATTACTTACAATGGACAACTAAAATATGAAGCAGATAAAAGATAAAACACAAGCAGACTAAAAAGAGTGCACTTAACTAAAATAGTTATAAAATAATAAGAGTATATTGTTTTATTTTAAAATTAGTATATTATTTTATTTTAAATTTAAAAATATCCTAGTTAACTTGTTTTATATAGTATATGATTACATCAAAATAAAACTAAACAAGTATCAATATTTTTAAACAACACCCAACAAAAATTTTAATAATTTTATTTGATAAATAAAAATTAAAATTTCAAACAAGTAATTTAATTAAAGTGCACTAATCAAATTTTAAAAAAAAATTATAAATAATTGATCCACAAATTAATTCATAATAATGAAAGAAAGACTATAAATGTACATAATTAAAAAAAATATATACATACAAGAAGAATCAAGAACTAATTATTGTTTCAATTTGAAAGGAAAAACTCTTTATAAAAAATAACACAAATTAAAAATATCATTACAAATATAAAATAAAAGTTGTTCATGTGTGTTGTAATTGTCCAAAAAGTAAGCATGAAAATTAAAGTGATAAAATATTAGATACTTTGGGTGCAAATGATAATAAAATGTCAAATTGAAGGCTAAGTTATATAGATTAAGAAAAGAGGGAGAATATCATAAATTATTTTTGTGCCTGTTGCAACAACAATAGAAGATATGAAATACATTGTTTAATTAAGATTTCTAAAAATCATTATTAAGAAAAACTAAAAAGAATGTGTTTAGATACAATTAGTTTTCAAAAAATTTCATTTTCCAACGAAAAAAAGGTGACAAAGGAAAAAGTGACAAAGTTGAGAGTCGAATGGTGTGGAAGGCTCTTAAGAAATGGTGACTAAAAGAGTAAAAGAGGCATAAGACAATAGAAGGGATAAGATGACTCAATTTTCTACTATGAGACTATGTTTTCCAAAAAATAGAAGAGGCATGGAATGAATATGACACTATGTTTTCTAGTTTTTTTTTTTTTGCTGGAAGACCAGTTTTCCATTTTCGAATAGTTTTCTTTGAAAATTGGTTCTGTGAACATGTTTCAATTTTTCTTGTATTCTTGAAATAATTTTCTCAATTTCTTAAAAAAATAGTCCAACTAAACATTCATAAGTTCTCCTTCAATGTTGCATTGTAAAATCTAAAATGTTTGACAATTATGAATCATAAAAACAATATTTGATTTTGATTCCTAAACTTGACATCCTTTAACTAAATCCTCTCAAAACAAATAAGATAGAGAAAAGAAGAAGTGCACATTGATTTGACTACCAAGGCACCCAATTAGCTAATTCCAATATATGGTTGATAGTCCTGGTAAGGACCGGTTTAGTTAATAGATTATTAGTGGAAAAGAAATAAATGTTATGGGGAATTAAATGTTTAATTATCTTATATTAGGATAGCAGTGGAGAATAATTGAATTTATTTATAATATCATTATTAGTTAATTATTTTTTTAAAAAAAAGAGTTGGGAGGTGGGAAGTGAAATATAATAATTATTTCTTGATTTCAGAAAGTTTTGATTGGGTTTCGAGAAGTTTTCGGAAATCTGTTTAGGAGAGGATACGAATAGCAAGTCAGAACTTACTAAACTCACCCCACTCCTTTTTCCTTTTTTTTTCTTTTTTTTCCCTTTTTCTGTTTTTTCCTTTTCTTTTCTTTCCTTTTTTCTTTTGTGTTTCTTTCCTTCTTCTTCAGTTTCTTTTCTTCTCTGTCGCTTCTACGCTTCGCGTCACTGTTTTCTTGCGTCCTTTGCATGTGAAGCTTTTGGTTGATGGATTTCGATGCGGCCTCTTCCATAACTCTTGTTGCTAAGTGATCGCTGTTATAGGTTCCTGTCAATTTCTTCGGGTGGATTTCCTCATTTTCTTTGGAGTTAACTTTGAAAAGGAGAAATTGGTAAGGGAAATTCTTTTGTTGATTTTTGTTAATAGATAATAGATTTGGTAGTTGAGATATTTGAGCTAATTGAAATAACGAGTATTTTGACTATATTTTGAGCTATTTAAGATAACATTTATTTTAATTGTGTTTTGAGTTATTTAATATAATGTGTATTTGATTTTGATTTCAACTTATTGAATTAACGTATATTAGGATTTCATAGTTGAGATATATGATGTGTTGTGTATGGGATGATTATTATGAAAGTGATGTTTTATCTTGAATTGGATGATTATTGGATAGTTTGGATGTGGTCATTATGGTAGAGTAATTTAGTTTTGGTTGAATTGATTTTCTGTGATTGGAATTGAATTATTGGAATGACAATATATTATTTGAAATTGTGATGTAATGCATATGATTGGAATGCATGATAAGAATATATTTATTGATGTTGTTGGTTGTGGGCAGCTATAGTTGGGTAACCTAGCCTTGAATGATATGTTTTGTGAGGTACATTGATGTTAGGGACACAGCTGAGGTCAATGTAATCCAAAATGTCAAATGTATATGTTATATATATGAGTTGTGTAATAGTTAAGTTCTAATAGAAAATTGATAAGTTATGTCTTTGTTTTGTATGAGTTATGTTTTAACATGTTTTGGTGGGTAAAGGACATGAAATGTTTTATGTAAATATTATGTTATAAAATTTTGGTAAATAATTTGGAATATGTGAGCGTATAATTTGATTGTATGAAACGAATTTAAGTAGAGAGAATTAAATAGTTGAATATTATTAGTAGTTTTTTCTTTCATTATTATTTTAAATTTGGAATGTTACAGTCCCCCCTCAAACTGGGAATGAATATTTGACATTCCTAGCTTGGAACAAGATTCATGGAAGACATCAGGAGGTAAAACTTTGGTGAGTATGTCTGTAAGCTACAAAGAAGACGAAATGGGAAGGAGTTTGATGAGACCAAGATTGAAGTTGTCTCGGATGACATGACAATCAATCTCGGACAACATGATAGATCGATAGGACTTAACACAACCTACCCAGTCTGAATCACTGAATGTGTTGATTTAGAGACTGTTGGTAGCATTAAAGAAAAGGCCAAAACCAAGGACTTGCTTCAAGCAACGAAGAAGAGTTGCTTTATTGTGAGCATTAGTAGATTGAGAGACACAAATTGGTTGAGATGTTGAATAGAATGGGTAATGTCTGGATGACTTGTGGTCAAGTAAATTAATCGACCAATGAGTCTGCGATATGGAGAAGGATCATTAAGAGGATTTCTAAAAGATGAAGTCAAACATGTAGTATAATCCATGGTAGTAGAGACAGGGTGAGATATGAGCATGCTAGTGTTAGATAGGATATCGAGAATGTATTTTTGTTGGCAAAGATGAATGCTAGATTTAGTGCGAGCTACCTCGAGATATGATAAGATCTAGTCAACAATCACTCTTAGAAGTTTCAGCATAAGACTTGGGTTCAACAATAGTGAAAATGGATAGAATAAAATGGCGAAAAGAAGGAGATAACAATGGTAAGAAAGGAAGGATTCAAAGGATAACAAATGGTGCAGTGAGAATCTCTAAGACATGAAGGAGATATGTGAGGTCTAGTTGAGTGACAAGCTATAGGAATGATAGGGGAACAATTTGCAGGGAAAAATGTTGATGAGAAATCAATGGAGAGTTTACGACAGTTGAATGATTGGATTATCATTGATTAGATGGTGTTTTAGGAATGTATATGTGGTCATAAGTGAATGGAATAGGCATTGAATGAGAAGGGATAGGATCGAGAGTAATAAGATAAGAAGAGTGGTCCTCATAGAATATTACATTGTGTGATGTCTCAATTTTGCAATGTTATTGAATTGCGGCAATAGTGGCGCCACGATGGAATGGCGTGGTAGAATTTCAACAAATCACCACAATATTGTGGTCACGTTTCGATGTCCGGATTGCAAGCTGTGGCGGCCGCCATGGCCATTGGCAAGGCAGGCCATGACAGATCTGTTTTTTTTTTTTTTTTTAAATATTGTTTCGCATCTCGAATCTGATCTGCAAGAGTTTTTAACTCTTTAAACCCTAAAGCATAAAACACCCTTATTTTTGTTACTCACCATTCATTGAACACAAACACCATCTTTCAGCAGCGAGCGATGTGACCCAGAGTGGTGAGCAACTCTACCAGAGATGCGACCAAAGCAGCGAGCGACGCAACCCAGAGTTGCAAGAGATGCAGCGGCTACGTGACCCAGAGGCGAAGCTCGTGACCTTCCGAAGTGGGTCAGTTCTCTATTTCTCCTTTTGCCCTTTAATTCTTTTGCTTCTCTCTCTATTTCTCCTTCTACCATTTTGTACCTATAAACTCTTTTAAACTTTTCTATATGTTTTA
The DNA here is from genome assembly GCA_037954015.1 of Psophocarpus tetragonolobus. NCBI lineage: Eukaryota > Viridiplantae > Streptophyta > Magnoliopsida > Fabales > Fabaceae > Psophocarpus > Psophocarpus tetragonolobus. The sequence continues at coordinate 76,775,902 of CM075688.1, read as the reverse complement.
AATAATTTTTACATAAAAAAATGATTGATCGTGTTATTTGTGGAGAAGTTGCACTATTTTATGGATGAGTAACTGTCTTTCTTAATTTTTTTTAGTATCAGTACACTACAGCTTTTTGAGTAATCTTTTGCAATGGCTGAAACACCAACGTCAAAGTTCTTTCATGTTTTATATTCTATTTTTGTAGTTTTTTTAATTTATATTTAGTATTCTGTTAGGGTTTATAACTTTATATATAAAAATATTACTATTTTTTAGTCTGTCACGGCGTCTGCCATTTCCACAATGCCATCTGCCATTGCCATATGGAATTTTTTTGGCAAATTGCCATGGACCGCCATCTACCATAGATAACATTGCAATTTTGTGAGTGTGAAGATTTAGAATAAGGTATCCTTTGATATGTGGTTTGAAACTAAGGAAGGCGTAAGGATTGACACGTGGGAAGATTCTTTTGATGAGTAGGGAGGGTGGTGCCATAACATAGGTATCCAAAGACACGAACAACAAAAATGTCATATTGTTTTTCATGCAATTTTTTAAAAGGAGATATATGTTTTAAAAATGGTGTAGGAATGTAGTTTATGAGAAATGTGGTATGCATGAAAGCAAAACACGAAAAAAGAGGATGAAAATTGATTTGAAATAAGAGATCATGTGTGACATTTACTTCCTTTCCACCATGCCTTTTTGTTTAGGTATCTTATCTTTTGTTAACTTATTACTGATAGAGGACTATCAAGGAGACTTTAAACTTTTCTTAAAAAATATGAAGATCGAACTGAAGATAAATTAAACATCATTTTCTATTTTGTCTTTGGAGGATATCTGTAATAATTTTATGTAGTAAATTCATAAGACTCTTGGCATGTTTTAGGTCAGTTTTATCTTTCTTTTAAAATGATTAAGTGGGTAGTGAATTTTTATGTAAGTGAGAATTTAATTCTTATTAATTACTAATGAATTTTCTTTTAGAAAATCCTAGGTTATATAAATAACCTAAGGAAAGAATTGAAAGAAATCAAATATAGCTTTCCGTAAAGAGAGAGTTTTATTTCTAGGTTCTTGATGAGTAAAACCTTTTCAAATTCTTATCAAAGAATTCCTAAGGCCAATTCTTCTCAACTTATCAATCCTTAGGGGATTATGGCGTTGTTCTTTCCATTTCCCTACGTCAATCCAGTTTTATCTTTTCTTATACGAAATTTTATTTTAGTTTTATTCTTATTTGATTTTGAATTTATCGATCTGAAAAATAGGCTCATATCATTTGGTATCAAAGCAAGGTTTGAGTGATATTGTTCATTGCGATTACTATGGACATGCACTATTCACGTTATTGTCCATCATCATTGTTCATGTGTATTTTTCGCTACGAGTACTATCCATTTTGTTTCTTTGTTTCTATGAATTTTTATTCGTATATTGCTTTTGCGTCTATGATCTTTGGAAAGTAAAAAAAAAAAGAGAACAAAAAACACACACACATATATAACGTTTTATCTTATGCTCACTGTTTGTTTGATAAAATTCGTAAGTGTCAATTGTCTTCTCAAAACACTAACACTATTTCCATATAATTTTGTGTCGGTCTTTCATGTTTATTGGTAGTGAAACTGTTCTTTGCTACTTCTCATTTATTTAGTACTTTGGTTCTGTTTATTATCAAAATAAATTGATTTTAAGTTGGAGTCAAAATCTGCATGTCTGTGCTTATTATTTTCTTGATAACTTCTTGATATTGTTGGTGTAGAACTAATTTTATATTTAAATTTATGTTTGCTCACTTGGACAGTTTTGCCAAAAAAAAAAAGACAATTCAGTGGGAAAAAAAACTATAGTAGGCAAAATTACAATCATAAAAAAAAATTGGTGGCCAAAGTATAAAAAAATTGATAAAAAGAAAGAGATAATTATGCCCTATATAAAGTTCTTCTGCACCAAATTCAAGTTCTTTTTATTTTTCATAGGCTTTGACTCAAATTTTCATCTCTTGAATACACTAATTTTGAATCTTGTGTGGTTGTTAGTTTGAGTTGTCGTTTGTGTTGTTTATTTTTTTCAACTTTGTCCTTCTTTGGCATTCTACTCTTAGTTTCCCTTTCATTTCTTTTTTTTTTAGTTTGTCTTTAAAATTTTCTTGGTTTTGTCTTGAAGTTTTCTCATTCTTTGGCCTCTTGAGTTGAGTTTAAAATTCGTTACATATTTCATATTGAGTATTTTCTTGATTTGGATTTTGGTGCTTCAATTTAAGAGCTTGTAGAGGAACAAGAGTAGAAAAGGCATGAGTGAAACATTATAAAAAAGCTTCAAAATGTGAAACACAAGTGACTTTTTAGTGGAAACACTTAAAGAATGGTGATGTCCTGTTATTTCTTTCACTTTTGTTTCCTTTGCTTGAATCATGACATGTACTAACAGTGAAGGTAACCTTCCTCTGGTGGATAACAACAAGTTGATATTTGATGCTTTTGTAGATCAAATGCAATAGCTCATGAGCACATATTCTTATAAGACCATGATTCTTCTAGTGGTAAGGATAAGTTCAAAAAGGAAGGTCTTCCTTACATAAACAACAAGGTTCAAAGTCTTCAAGTGTTAACAATGTTCTTAAACCTTGCATTTTTTCCTACTCCTAGGAGTAATACAATTAAATATTATAAATGTTTAGGTAAAGGTCATATTGCTTTAAATAATCCAAATAAGAAAACCAAAATTTTGGAGAACAATGAGAAATTCACCAGTGAGGTTAAGGATATGGATGAGATTAAAAATGATAACATACTCCAAACTAGGTGTTTGGTTCTAGGGAATTTGTGCTCCTTGATCATTAATGATGGAAGTTGTAGTAATTAAGCCAGTACGGGGTTGTTTCAAAACTAAATTTAGAGACTAAATCACACCCAAAACCTTACAAACTTAAAAACCTTAGTGAAGAAGGTAGAATAACCGTGAACACATAAGTAGAAGTGAAGTTTTCCATTGGAAAATATAAAGATGTTGTGTTGTCTGATGTGGTGCCTATGAATGCTTGTCACTTACTTTTCGGTAAAGCATGGCAAGTTGAAAGAAATGAGAATTACAATGAGAAGAAAAATAAAATTTGTTTTATGCATAAACTATGTAAATTTGGAATTGCATTACTTTTACCTAAAGAAGCAATTGAGGATCTAATCTGGTTAAAAACAAAAATAGAACAAGAGAGAATAAAGGAAGAAAAAGAAATAAAAGAGAAAGAGTTGAGAGAAAAATAAATGAGAGAAAAAGAGTTGAAGGAAAATGAAAAAGAGTTGAGGGAAAAAGAAATCAAAGAAAAAGAGTTAAGGAAATGCAAAAGTCTAATTCCTCCTACCAGATTGAATGATGAAATTAACTCTTCCTATGAATTTTTTGTTGCTTCTAACAATACAAATTCTTTTGTTTTGATGCCTAAGGAAAAGTTATTCATAAAAGAAAGACAATTTGGAAAAGACATGAAGGCACATGAGATCCAACAAACCATTTGAAGAAGATTTTTTATCATCTCATGTTTAGGCATAATGCTTTGATTAATATAAAATGTATCTTTAACTCTTGATTTGCCTAACAGTTGTGTTTCAAATGATTCTTTAGATGGACAATATCATGATAAAAAGTTATTGGATACCTTGAATTTTCAAAAGAGTATTCATGCATTGAATGAGAATTGCTTAAGATCTCACAAGAAACTACATGTATATAAGATGTGTGATGAATGCATTGGGAATCAAATGACTTGCTTAATATTGTTCCTTCATGATTTGTATGTTATATTGATAATAAATTGTTATAACTTCTTTAATTTTGTTTTTGATCTAGTAGGATGGATTAATAGTTATTTGAATAATAAGATATGTGTCCTTCCGACGTATCTTTACCCTAAATTTGAGGTTGAATTCTCTTTCAGAAGGAGGGTTGACAGAGGACTATCAAGGAGACTTCAAAATTTTCTTAAAAAATATGAATATTGACTAAAGATAAATTAAATCTCATTTTTCTATTTTTTCTTTGGAGGATTTTCGTAATAATTTTATATAGTAAATTCGTAAGACTTTAACATGTTTTCGTTTGGCTTTATCTTTCTCTTAAAGTCAATAAGTGGGTAGTGATTTTTTATGTAAGTGAGAATTTAATTCTTATTAATTACTAATTAGTTTCTTTTAGAAATCATAAGCTATAAATAGTAGGCCTATGGAAAATTTTGTAAGGGAGACTTGGAAGAAATCAAATATAGCTTTTGTTAAAGTGAGAGAGTTTTTTCTCTGGGTTCTTGAATAGACCTTTTCAAATTCTTATCAAGGATTTCTTATTCTTTGTGGTGAATTCTCCTCAACTTATAAATCCTTAGGGATTATGGCATTGTTTATTTCATTTGCCTACATTAATCCACTTTTATCTGTTCTTATACAAATTTTTCTTTTAGTTTTGTTCTTGTTTGATGCTGAATTTATCATTCCAAAAATAGATTCATATAACTTGGTATCAGAGCTTTGTCTCTAGGTTTGGAACTATAATGAATTTTTTTATACAAGGCGTTTAATAGAAGATCATTTGTGTTTATTTGCAGTTGATGGAGGAAGTTATAGCAACATGGTGAGCGAAAAGATTGGTGAACAAACTAAACTTACCAATGAATCTTCATCCTAGACAAACTAAGTTTAGATTCATAATTGGAAAATATGTGGGTAAAGTGACATACGATATTACTTCCATGGACTCATGTCATTTTATTTTAGAGAGGTATTGGTTGCATGATAAAAAGATTAATCCTAAAATACTTTCAATTTCTTTGGTGCATGAAGATGCAAACTTAATTTAAAATTTCTGACACCAAGCCAAGTTTGTGATGATGAACATAAGTTGAAGGAGAAAAATAGAAAAAGAGAGAGAAGAAAAGAGAAGAGAAAAGTAGAAAAGGAAAAGAGTGAAAAGGAAGAGAGAGAAAAGGAAAAAGAAAGATAAAATTTTAACTCCTAATGATGTTTTTTATTCTCTTGATATTTTAAATGCACAAGACCATGAGTATACAACCACAAATTCTCATGTGTGAGGAAGAAAAATATTGATATCACTTTTAGAGCATCATTGTACATCCCGTCCACTATTGAAGTTCAAACTCATGAGAAAAAAATACCAGATCTAGGTTTAGGCACAAAAAAAGGAGAACTTGGATGCATGAATTTTTAAAAGTTGTATTTGATCTTGGAGGTTGGTTTTGTTCGTGAATAAAAATTGCACGAAAATACCGTCTTAGATTCAAGGACGAATCTTTTCAAAGAAGAAGGGAATGATATGAATGCTTGTAATGTTCCATTAATTTAGGAATTAATGTAACATGCAATTGATTATATAATAATGGAGTATTTACTTCTTCTTTTAGGAGTTATGAATTTTAACAGTCACCTAGTTCTATAAATAGGAGTTGAATTGTACTCAAAATACAACCATTGAATCAATAAAATTATAATTGGGTTTTACCCTTTTTGTGAGAGATGAATTTATCTTAAGAACTTATCAAGAAATTCTTCTTTGTGACATTCTGCTAGATCAAGGGTAAATCACCATCCTTGTGGCATCACATGACTTATCTTCTATCCTTAGAAGTGATGTTATTTATCCCTTCTTCGAACCATTTTCATCCTTTCAATTTTCTTGTTACCCAATTCTCATATTTTGTTAACTTATTACCTTCCAACCTAGATAGATCTACAACATGAATCCAATCCCGGATTCACAACATGTGAGATACTTGTGAATTAAGACCATGTGTTTTGGTCATTTTTGCTTGTAACAGCATATGGTACCTTAAGTAAATTATGTGGAGTGTGTGTAGAAAGAGGTGCAATCCATATTTGGGAGTGTGAGCATTTTCACACCTCGTAGCTTATTTTTGCACCCCATTTTCTAACACAAAAAGCATGGCAAACAAAATGACCCACATGATCTCCCTTCCCTTGATTCTAGGTGTGAATTTAAGCGCTTATCTCCTAGTTAGTTAGCTTAATTTTGCTTAGGGTTTGGGCCTTGTTGGGAGGTCCATGATTAGGCTCTTAATCCTAACCTCTCACTCCCTATAAGTAGCCCTCTTATGCTTCATTGTAACTCACTTTGAATTTGAATGAAAATTGTCTGTTTGTGAGCACATTCTTTAGTAAAAGGTCTTGAGAATTCTTTCTCTTGAGAAACATCTTGCTAGTTGGCTTTTATCAGAGTTCATTCCGTATTGGCAAGCCTAAAAAAAATTTTTGGTTTACCGCTTTCCCAAGAATGGTGCCCTACCTTCCATTCTTTTTCCTTCCATCTACATTGCTTAGTGTGTGGAACCTCAAAGAGAAAAATCAAGGGAGTGCAAACTTGGTTTACATCAAGTGGTGTCAAGAGTCAACTCCAAGGTTCTTTTCTTTTCCTAGTTTCTAATTTTTTCTTGCATTTTTTTCCTTCATGTTTTTGGTGTTATTCTTTTAATTTTTTCCAGCTTTCATGTCATGTCATCTTAATTCCTTTATTGTCTTGCAGTTTATGTTTTAGTAGTTTTCATTTTATGAAATTTAATTTCCTAGTCTATGTTATTTTGTAGATTTAATTTTTGTTGTTCTTTTCAATTGAATCTTGGTGTGTACTTTTTAGGATTTATTTCTAATTTCTTCCCAAATTTTTATTTTTTCTTATATTCTAGTGTAATCCTAAGAAGATTATTGTAATAACTTCACAAATTTTGTGAACGAAGCCACACAATTGTGGTTTTGATCTTTGGATGCACCTTGCTTCTTTTACTTTGTGTTTATGCTTCTATTGTTCTGTTTTTCCAGCCCATTTTCTCCTGTATGGGTGTGAGTTTTACTGCACTTTTAGGTCATTTTATTTCAGTTTTTTATCTTCCATGTTATGTCATAGTGTGGTCATGTATTAGTCCTTACTTGTCTTTTAATTTCACATAGTTTTGCCTTTTATTTTTTACATAAAAAGTGTGTTTCTCTCTTGGAATTGAGTATCAAAGAGGCTTTGTCCTCTTGATCTTGTGTTCTTAGAGTTCCAAATGCTTTTGATCATAACATGTTCAAAAACAATTTTCAAAAAAATTGCTCAATTTTCTCTTAGAGCCCATTTGGTCCATTTGTAGTAGTAGCTTAATGTTGTGCCAGTTTTGTGGTGTTGTTTGTTGCTTGGAACTTGAGAGGTATGATGGGCATGTAATTGGGTTGATTTACTTGAATAATCAAGCTTGCCTAAACTTATTAAAAATCTCATTTGGAATTTTTTATTGATCACCTAAAATTACTAGTCCATATTAGGTTGCTTTGTTTCTTTGGTTTGCACTTTATTTCAATTTTTATGTGGCCATCTCTTTATGTTTTATTCAAGCGTTTAGTCTCAATAGACTCCTCATCATTTTTTCTTTCAAAATTTGTAAAGAAGTCTTGGAAAATCATTTAAAAGAAAAGAAATCAAAAGAAAATAAGTCAAAAAAGAATTAGTAAAAAAAGTGTTAAAAAGAGAAGTAAAAATAACAAAATTAGTAGTGCACTTCAAATTGTATGTTTCATTAAAAGGATTGTTAAAAGTTATTGAAAATTGCTTGAATATACATATATATGATTCAGCCATAAACATAAAAAAAAATTTTTATATATGTTGAGTCCTTTTTGTTTTAGTCCAAAACTATTCTAGTATAATTCTAGGTTTCTTTTTGTTGTCATAACTTTCTTTTCACACCTTTAAATTTTGCTTGTCTTTTTTGGCATTCATTGAGTTTGTCTTAAATAAATTTTTTCCACATGAATGTATCCATTTTATTGTTAAATGCTTTCATTAATTTTGCTTTCAAATTCTTGCATTCCTTTGGTCTTGTTGGACACTTCTTTTTCTTGGATAGAACCAAAATTGGTTGAGTTTCAAGAAAGGGTAGCATCGTAGGAACTATTTATCAAAAGCCAGGGAAGAGTGACTTAAAGAAGAGACCAAGACTTGAGTGAAACACTTGGTGAGGGAGCACTTTGGAAAAGAAAGATCAAGTTCAAGTTTCTTTTAATTTTTTGCTTTCATTGGGTGTATTTTTTAAAAGATTTTTTTAAATAAAGGTGTTGGATGAGGGTCACCTCTTTTGATTGTAAGAATTACTTAGTTTCTTGGTTTAGTGGGTGAGGAATTGGTACCCCAATCTCATACCTTAGGTGCACGTTAGTTCCTTACACTTTGCTTTAATTTTTTCCATTTGTTGTTTGTTGTTTTAGTCAAGTGTTATGAGTTCCAAAGGCTTTTAATCTTAACATTTCCGGCGGGAAACTAAAAAAGATAGGAGTCTTTTGTTTCTTAAGTCCTTATCCTTGCACTTTAAAATATCTTCACACATATCTAGGATAAAAGAAAAAACAAAAAAAGGAATTTGAGAAAAGAATAAAAAGAAGGTTAAATTACTACTGGTGCCCCTCTATTTAGGGGGGTAGGTCACTTTGTGTCCTTCAATGTTTTTTTGCGCACCTTTTGCCCTCCAACTTTTTCAAAAGTTTAATTTTTGCCCTTTCGTCAAATTTAGGACATTGACGGTTAAAAATGAACGTTGACTTATGTAATTAAGTGACGTGGTATGGTTATATTGTAATTAAGAGTTAATTAAAGTTTAATTAATTATTTGTAAATATTAATTTTAAACGTGGTATGGTTATATTGTAAGTAAGAGTTAATTAAAGTTTAATTAATTATTTGGAAATGTTAATTTTAAAAATATGAAAAACATATGTCATGACAGAAATCGAACCCAAGTTTTGAAGAAAAAAAAACTAAAGTCAATCCACTAGACCAAAAGTAAAAATTTATTTTATTTTGCAATTTCAATGTATTTAAACTAATCAATAGCAATGCTAATTTTAAAAATATAGAAAATTTGAGAAAGACTAGTTTAAATGTTAAAGTTATACCACAAGACCAAAAACCAATATTAATTTTCTTGTGAGATTCAAATTTAATTAAACTAATCGTGGCAAGATTAATTTTAAAAATATATTAAAATTTGCAACTTTTTTAAATAGAGAAATTTTAATTTTAAATTTTAATTCTCAATTTTAATTTATTTCTTTATTTTTAATTAGATTTTAAATTTTATATTGTTGTTAATATAAATAAATTTTAGCTTTAGTTGTTAACCCTTAAATTTTAATTTCAACTTTTAATTGTTAATTTTAGTTTCAAAATTCACAAATAAAATATAGAACATAAAATTACCTACAATAGATTTAAAATTAAAATATACAAATAAAATATAAAATCTAATTAAAAATAAAAGATAGAAATTAAAATTTAAATTAAAAGTTAAAAACTATAAATTAAAGTAACAACTAAAACTTAAATATAAAATTAAAAATTAAAAAAAATAAACTTATTCAAATAGATTTAACCTAAAATCAAGCTAAGTAGTTTTTAGAATTTAAAAATGTTTCTTTATTTAAAAAATTTACAACATAAATGACCAAGAATAGTAAAACAAAACAAAGGAAAAGAGACAATAAAACCAAAATTGGCTTATTATCTAGTGGTATCCTCTTAGAACTTTCACAGGTCCTAGGTTTAAATATTACTTTGTCTAATTTTAATATAAAATTAATGTTGTCACATGATTAGTTTAATTAAATTTGAGTCCCACAAAAAGACTAATATTGACTTTTGGTCTAGTGGTATGATCTTAACAATTAAACTTCTAGATTTGGGTTCAAATACATTAGAATTGCAAAATAAAACAGACTTTGACCTTTGGTCTAGTAGATTGGCTCTAGCTTTCTTTCCCTGGGATCTGGTTTGATTCTTGCCATGTTACATGTTTTTGATATTTTTAAAATTAACATTTCTAAATAATAAATTAAATTTTTGAAAAAATGGGAGGGCAAAAGGTGCGCAAAAAAAAAGGCACAACAAGAGAGCAACAGATAATAGATAGAGAAGGAGAGAAAAAAAAAAGAGAAAAACAGAGACAAGAAAGAAAAGTAAAAGAGAAAATAGGGGGAAGAAATGAAAGAAAAAGAGAAAAAGAAGAAAGAGAAAAGAGAGATAGAAAGAAGGGAAAAAGGGAAGAAAGAAAAAAAGAGAGATGCCTTAGAAGGGCCTAGTATAACCCATGACCCTCGTGTATCTTCTAGTGAAAAAAGATGAAAATGATAAACAGTTTTAGGAATAAAAGAGAGTCATCCAAAAAAAAAACATATAGAGAAAAAACTCTTGAGTGAAAGCCATACCCTGACACTAGTTCGAGCAATCGTTCTAGAAGCCCTAAATGCTTTAAGTGTTTAGAGAAAAGGGCACATTGCTTTGCATTGTCCAAAAAGAAAAAAGGCTTTAGGGGGAACATAAAATGAAGAGGATATTCATTCATGTGATGATCTTTTGGAAGTCATCCTTGTAAAAACACCTAAATACAAAACGAGAATTTTTTTCAAACGAATGCAAAGTTTTAAGCAAAGCTTGTTCTCTCATTATGGATGGTGGGTTGTGTTGCAACTATTATAGCATAAGAATGGTGGAGAAGTTAGCTCTTACTACCACTCTTCATCCTTTACCTTAACTTTTGCATGCACTTAATAATGAAAAATGTGTAGTAGTATAGGAGCAAATGAAGATTAGCTTCTCTATAGGGAACTATAAAGATAAAGTTTTATGTGGTATTGTTTCTATGGAAGTTAGTAACATTTTGTTGGGAAGGCCATGACAACTTATAGGGAAACCTTGCACAATGACCTCATTAATAAAATTACTCTCTCTCACAAGGGGAAAAGTTTATCTTATATCCTCTTACTCCTGTTCAGGTATTGGAGGATAAAAGGCTCATGAAGCTTAAGAGAGAGAGATACAGTTGAAAAATAAGGATGTTGGTAAGAAGAAGCCTAAGGAAGATCCACCTTTACCTTCACAGTAGGTTCTTTACATAGAGGAATCTTCCTACCAACCCTTACAAAAAGAACAAATAGAATTTGATGTTGTTCTTAAACCTTTTAAGCACATTAACCCACAACCTCCAGTCCACCTTGAAGAGTGCTACAATGCACCTAGATTAGTGTCCTCCATCATTTCAAACCCTTTGAGGATAGCGTTAGTGCATTAAGAGAAGGATGGGGAACTATTGTGTGGAGGCACACCCACACTAAAACATTTTCAAACCTTAGTGTCAACCCCCATTACCTCAATCCTAAGAGATTTCTCATAGACCTTTTACTCTCCCCAAACTCATCAACCTGCACTTTCTTGTTGCTTTACTTATTTTTTTGTAGGTTTTGAAAAAGACGAAGAACAGCCTCAGGATTTGAGGTCAAATCCTTTCTAAGGGGGAAGAGATAATGCAATCTCACCTAGCATGTATCATAGCTAGGAGAAGTCAAGGAAGACATGACAAGGGTGTAAGCTCATGAAAGAATTAAAGCCTTTGTCTTCATTGTTTTTAGGTTGTAAATATTTTTAATTGTCTTATGAAAGTAAGGGCGTGAGCTATTTCCTTTAAGATCATTGTATTTAAGCCATTTTCCTTTAGCTTAGGAAGAGAAGTGTCTTTAGTTAGTTTGAGGAGTAGGTTTAGTGTGAGGTTCTTTAGCCTAGGCATCTTAGGCTTTCTTTCCTTACACATTCGATTAGATTTTTGTACCCCCTTTGGGCTTAGTAAGCGTTAATTTAACGTTATGTTAAAACTAGGTTTAATTAGCCTTAATGCTAATTAAACCCAAGTCCCACATTGCCTTGGATCATGTGCCCAAACTCTCCCTTTGGGCTATATATACTCCCACCCCTTCTCTTGTATTCCTCACCTTTGAATTTAAATGAAAATTGTCTCTTTGTGAGCACATTTTCTAATAAAAGGTCTTGAGGATCCTCTCTCTTGAGGAACCTCTTTTTAGTTGACTTTTATCAAGAGTTTCTACTCTTATGGCAAGTCTAAACAATTTTTGGCTTACCTCTTCTCCAAGAATGGCGCTCCACCTTCCATTCTTCTTCCTTCCATCTCCATTTCTTGGTGTGTGGAACCTTAAAGAGAAAGATCAAGGGAGTGCAAACTTGGTTTGCATCACTACTCCCCTAACCATTGCTCCTTCCAAAAAATAGTGTCAAAACCATCTCTTAACTCATGCCTCACATGACTCGGCTGCCACTCCGATGAACCCTGTCACTCTTGCTCTAAAAATTGAACATCTCTTTACCACCACCACAAACATTTGCTCGTTCTAGCTTCCCACTCATCATCCTCTCGTAAATACTTAGCTCTCAATACTTAAACCGACACACTATTGGTTTCCACTTTTAGCCGCCATTTCCACCTATCGAGTAGAGCTAAATTAAAAGCTCCAATATAATTCACCCCTAGTCATCCTTCCTCCTTTTCCCCACACACCTTTTCCCAACACACCCAACTCACTTTATTCTTATCCCTATACCACTCTAATTAGAAAAGAAGATTGAAGGTAGAGATGATACCTTTCGGAGCCTTGAAGAGATAAAGAAAGTAGATTAATAGCGCAAACAAGACGAATTTCAACAGCACTAAGTGCCTTGTTGAAGAAAGATGCTTACTCTCCCACGAACTGAGGTGATGTTTCACTACCTTCAATATTGGAGACCACGTCTCTACTCGAGCGGGGTTACCATATACCCAAATATTTGAAGGGCATTAACCCCACCTTACAATTTAGTAACAATGATGCTGTTTCCACCCACTATTGATCAATGTTTACTAAAAAAATATTGCTCTTATGGAAGTTGACTTTTAGTCCTGATACTATCTCAAAGTTTTGCAGCACCGCTTTTACTCTTCCATGGATTGCTAGTCACGCTCTACTAGAAGAATAATATAATTTGCAAACTGCAAATGGGATATTACAACCCCTTCTCTTTTCATTTCGTACCCCTTTCATAACCCATTCGACACAACTACTTTGATCATTTGACTTAATCCAATGATAAAGAGTCACCTTGCCTAAGCCCCCTAGATATGCTAAACTCTTCCATTGGACTTCTATTAAGCAACACCGAGATTCTAGTTATACTAACACACTCCTTGATCCACTTCAACCGAATTGGGCCAAACCGCATTTCCAATAAAAAGTAATATATTTCCTAAAAAAAAAATCAATTTCTTTTGTTTTTGAACTAAAATTTACTTAAACATTACATCTTATTTACGCAAATGAAAAATAAACATTCTCATTTACCATAAACTGATCTATTCACAGCTTAGAAAATAGATTCAACAATTTTAAAAAACATATATCATGATTTAGTTAATTAAACCTAAATAATAAAATAAAAAAAACCCAGATAACCATAAGCTGAAAGTGCTGGTACTAGGGTTTAAGAAACGGCTAAATATTTTGGTAGAGTCGTGTGCTTGTTCCGCCATCGCAAACCGAAAACCGCCGAAGCAGTTATGGCCGAAGCAGAACACGCGGATCCCACCTCGCCAGAGCACGAGGACCAAACCAAAAGCACCAAGAAGAAACTGCGCAAGAGAAAAAGACCAAACAAGACCGAACCGAAACTAGAGGAAGAGAAAAATGACACTAATATTGATAGCACTCAAACACAAACCCAAGAAGAAGACGAAGAGAAAGAAGAAGAAACAAACACCAACGATAACGCCTCATCTGGAATCATGAGCACCGAGTCTTTCTCCTCTCTTGGCTTATCCGAACCCACTTCCAAAGCCATTGCCGACATGGCCTTCCACCGTATGACTCAGGTAACGCCGTTTCACCATTTTTTTTATCAATTAGTTAATTAATCATTGTTAGTGGTTAATTTTGTTAGGTTTTGTTAGTGGAAGAATTGGAAGATTAATTGCGTATTTTAGCACTAGGTCAATCATGATTAATCGTGTTAATTGTGAATTTAGATTCAAGCGAGGGCGATTCCGCCGCTGCTTACCGGAAAGGACGTTCTCGGCGCGGCGAGGACGGGTGCCGGAAAAACCCTAGCGTTTTTGGTACCGGCGGTGGAGTTGTTGCACAGTGTTCAGTTCACGCCGCGAAATGGAACCGGTGTTGTTGTGATATGTCCGACGAGGGAGCTCGCGATTCAGACGCACGCGGTGGCGAAGGAGCTGCTGAAGTATCATTCGCAGACGCTAGGGTTGGTGATTGGGGGTTCTGGGAGGAAGGGAGAGGCTGAGCGCATTGTGAAAGGGGTGAACCTGTTGGTGGCTACGCCGGGCCGACTTCTCGATCACCTTCAGAATACGAAGGGGTTCGTGTATAAAAACTTGAAGGTTAGTTGTGGAGCTATGGTAGAATTCTTTCCCTGTTTTGCTTCATTTTAATATGCTAGGGAGACAAAATCTCAATGCAGTTGTTATTGTACTCCAAATCTCCAATAAGGATAAGTGCATGTTTGGTTTCACTTTGAAGAGTTATGGACAAGTTTGTTTGTGCTTAAAAAACACTTTTTAAAATTGTTTAAAAAAGTTGATTTTTTGAGAAGCAGCTTTGAGTTACTTTTTGAAAAAAAAAAAAAAGCAGAAAACTTATCTTTGATTCTTTTTCTTGAAAAAAGTTTACACAAACGTTTAAAAATTTTTATAAGTGATTTTTTTAAACAGTGATTCTTTCAAGAAATAATCTTAAACAAATGGGCTCATATGTCCCAATCCAAAATTGATTTCAGATAAAATTTTACATGTTTGATTTTGTGTTGGAGAAAAATTTAGAATTGATTATGGATTAAAGTAACTTGAAGTAGCTTCTGCGTTGGATAAGAAATTTTATACTGAATTTTACTCCTAACTTGTTTTTATATTTTATATCCTAACATAAATCATGTCATTTCGAAATTAATTTGAACCAAAATCAATTTTGCAAAAGTAATTCCATTCAAAATCAATTTTACTAATGCTCATCCAAATACGCACTTACCAAGGAAAAACTTCAATTCTGGTTGGATGACAGCATGGTATCCAGCACCTACGAAACTGCATCTAAGTTTTGTTTACAGAAAATTCTAATTTTCATTGTAGAATTGCACCTAACTTTTATCCATATTTAATTACTCTCACACACTTACAAATGGTATTAGCATTTAAGCATTTGTGATATATATTGGGTTAGTTCATAGTATGCCCTCTTGTTTGGGGATGGTTACATTTTGGAAATGACAGCTTATTTTTTAAAGAAATCTATAAAAATTCCTCAGAATAAGCTGAATCAACATGAATTGCATTGTGGTTACTGGTTAGCAGTTTCGATTTGGAGTATATATTTTTTGTTGAGTTTGTTGTGGTACATGTACATCTGTCTATTTGAAGTATATTTGTGTAATAGGAATAGTGCTTGTTGAGAAGATGACTGAAGCTTTCCATATCAGGCTATGTGAGAAGACTAGCACAGGCTTATGTGAAAAAAAAAGATAAAATGGAAGATGGTCTCATTAAAAGTCATGATGAATGTCAGGAATTTTTTATGAAAACCATTAAAATAGACCTTACTCTGAATTATTTTATTGAAAACTTGGTTGGTGATATGGCCCAAGGACTTCATTGTTGTTGTAAACTTGCATTTTCTAACATCATTTAGATGTCCTTGCTGTAGCTGCTTTGCAAGGTTATCTTGGAACAATCTAGGGAAACTGGTCTTTATTCAAAACTGGCGACAGCATTCAATACTGAAATATTATTGAATTCTGGTCTTAGGTGCTTTTTTGTTTTTCCCATATGGCCATTTTGGAGTTTGACTGGTGACCCTTGGTTTTATAACTTTTAAATATATTGTAGCTTGTATATAGTAGATGCATGCATATGTAACTATGTAAATATATATCCTGGTTATCCGTCTTCTTCTGAGGTCTTAACTTTTGCTTGATTTGGCAGTGCCTCATGATCGATGAAGCCGACAGGATATTGGAAGCCAACTTTGAGGAGGAGATGAAGCAGATTATTAACATACTTCCAAAGGTATCAGAACTCTTGCCATGTGTTACTGGTTTCTCCTTGCATGCCTCCTATTTGGTCAACGAGATTGAAATTTAATGCAGTCATTAAATTGCATCTTGTCCAACAATCCAATTGCATAACTGCTTTGTGGATGGGATTATTTAACTTGAGAATGCCAAGCAAAAAGTACTTATGCAAAAAGTTACAATATCATTTAAGAGAAAAATAAATTGGACAAATAAATTAACAGTAAATAGCTTTCTGAGTGGTTATTTCTTGTGTCTTTTGAGCTGTCAATGAAAATGAATGGAAGTTTATGATGTAAGCAAAAAGATGTATTCAAAGGTCAAGAAGCAAAAAACAAGGACGGGAGGGATCTTGATTAGGAAGGAAGGTTCAAATCCCATTTAACATCATTTTAAGTTTTTAACCAATACATGAATGTTTTGTTATCTTGGTCAATGAGGTGGAAAATGATGGAAAAGTGATCTATTCTGGTGCTATGGCTTTTTTGGTGTTTGCTTCTCTGAACCCCTATCTGGGAATACTACTTTCATCTAGCCATAATATTTCCTAGTGAGTTTATTGGTTGAAGCACCTGATTGCAATTAAATTTGAAACATAGTGAAAATACTCAAAATACTGGTGTTTTTTGTTTTTTTTCCTTGACAAAAGCACTACATTTCTTCTGATAGGGTCTGTATGGTTTGAGTATTAGTATCACTACCTTCTGTAAAAGGTTCCAAATGAGAGTGGTGATTTGACTAGCATGTTTTAGGTTTGGGGCCAAGCATTGAAGGCCTGTATCTCATTTAATTTTCCCCTTCTTTTCCCTCTTGTAAATTAAATGGAGCTTTAAGTGTATATCTAGTTTTGTTTCTACCTGATATCTATGAATATGACTAATTTACTTTTAATTTAACAGAAAAGGCAAACAGCTTTGTTTTCAGCGACGCAGACAAAGAAGGTTTGTTCTTTATTTGTGCCCTTCATCATGCTCCTTCTTATAAAGCAAATCTTAATTCCAATTTTTTTTCTTTACTCAAAATTTCTAATAAGCATATAAATGTGAAATTCCCCTTTGATGCATTTGAAGCGAATGCATATTCCTTTCTTATTGTTTGTGCTTTGAAATAAAGCTTGTGTGTTAAATTGCAGGTTGAGGATCTTGCTCGCTTATCTTTTCAGACAACTCCTATCTATATTGATGTAGATGATGGGAGAAAAAAGGTGATGTCACCCCACTTTTATCATAATATTTGAAATTTATTTTTCAACATTATCATGTTAACTAACATGATGATCCTTGTCAATGTAGGTCACAAATGAAGGGTTGCAGCAGGGCTATGTTGTTGTTCCCTGTGCTAAGCGTTTTGTTGTTCTCTATTCATTCTTGAGGAGATATCAATCAAAAAAAGTGATGGTCTTTTTCTCTTCCTGCAATTCTGTCAAATTCCATGCAGATCTTCTCAAGTGTACTGGGATGGACTGCTTAAATATTCATGGAAAACAAAAGCAACATGCTCGGACAACTACATTCTTCAATTTTTGCAAAGCTGAAAAGGGGATCTTGCTTTGTACTGATGTTGCTGCTCGTGGACTTGACATACCTGATGTGGTATGTTATTTTTTCTTATCTAGTTTCATGAATATTTCTGTCTTGTAAATGTGATTAGGCTGAATCACACTTTTAAAGGTTTTCAACCAAGACTCATGAATTGCAATTTGCATTCAATTCTTTGAAACTTCCTGTATGGAAATGTTAGAAGAGAACAATCTGTTTAGAAAAACTTCCATAAATAAGAGAAAGAAAGAAGGGGAATTCTGTAGTACTCTAGAACCTAGGTAACCCTGCCCAGCTGCTGGTAGCATACTTTGTCATTGGGTTGACTGTGGATGGATTTGGATATAGAATCCAATGATGGATGCGGGGGAACCAGATTAATGGGGTACAGGGTAGCGGGTACCTACTACCTAAGAAACCTCCAAGTAGAAGCATCAGCAGAAGACAGGATACCCTTCTTAGGGAAACCAAATAGTACAGAATTATGAAGAAACAGGGAAAGCACATCAACTGAGAAGCTCACCCGATCTTCTACATGATTAGTGACAACCTCTTAAACAGCATTAACTGATCCACATATCAATGCTAAGATTACATAATTTCACAATATAGAATAACAAATCCCTTAATGCTATGCTAAACTTCTTAAACATTGCCCAAGAGTCTTGCCCGTTGCTTACTTTATCCCTCTCAAAACCTTGAAATGATGTTTGTGAAAGTGCTCATAATTCATAATACTTAAGACATATCCAATTTCCAACTTTCGCCAAAAATGCTATAGTAACTAGCAGCAGTGTGTACACTCTAAGAATATATGGAAAATAGTCTAAGAAACTTTAGGAGGGAAACTTTTGTGTGGTCTGCATGTTCCTAAAAGTCATTTGTGTTAGTTCCGAAATCTGAAGGCAGTAAGACACTGTTCAATTTGAAGAATTAATAGAATAAGCCTCAAAATTATTTATGCGAATTGGAAATCGATGAAGGACAATAGGACTTGTAAATATTTTATAACATTTCTTTCTCTTTTTCTTCTTTGTAGGACTGGATTGTGCAATATGATCCACCTGATGAACCAAAGGTGCTTCCAGTTCTTTATTGATGTTTACTATATTTTCCATTTGTTTCTCTGTTGTCTTATACATCAATACATAGTTAATGTGTGATTATATTGCTTCCAGGAATATATCCACAGGGTCGGTAGAACAGCTCGTGGCGAAGGTGGAAAAGGAAATGCTTTACTTTTTCTGATTCCTGAAGAATTGCAATTTCTTCACTATTTGAAGGTAAGTTCTCTCTCATTTTTGCAGAAGGTCATAATAATAATGAGGCTTCTAAATTTCTAATGTATGTCCTTGCTTTATCTTAGAAAGTTCTAGTATATATCGCTTGAGGAAATGTTGAATTTGTATTTTAGATAAGGGGAAGGCAGTTTTGTCCCAGGGAAGTGTATAAAATTAGGTGATGAAATGAAAGTATGGTATAATGTATGTTTTTCTTTTTTCTTGGATTATTGTGAATCATTATATTTTAAACATATGCTTGATTTCAGGTAGCAAAGGTTCCTGTGAAAGAGTATGCATTTGACCATAAGAAGCTTGCCAATGTACAATCTCAACTGGTATATTCCTGCTTTCTCAAGTGCTAATTAAAATTTATGCTGGAACCAACTGCAGTTTATCTTACTTATAACCATATGGATTGTGCAGGAGAAGTTGGTGGCTGGCATTTATCATTTGAACGTTATGGCTAAAGATGCATATAGGTCATATATATTAGCATATAACTCACATTCTATGAAAGATATATTCAATGTTCACCGCCTTGATTTACAGGTAAAACTTTCTCATGATCGATTGCTGAACTGTTTGAATATTCATGCCCATTTGATAGAAACATACAACATATGAGCTTATGTAGGTCTAAAGTTGTGTGCGCATGCATAAACACCCAGTTACGTTACCTGACATTATGATAAACTGCTTAGGAAGTTCTGCTATATTACTTTCATTTTTATACTTAACATGAGAATAGACCAAGTAATGGTTCAATGAGTAATAAGATTATATACAAATGAAACAAAAATAATTGCATGTGGCAACGTAAAAAAAAAGGAGATTTTGGTTCTTTTTTTATATTACGGCAATTGAGTTCATCAAAATGTAGATTCTAGGATATAGAGATATTTGAATCAAGATAGGCACAAAGAAGGTGGTGACTAGCTATAGATAATTGTTTCCTTTGTTAGTTACCTGATTCCAAATTCTTTAATTTCCTCCTTTCACATAAACCCAGTCCATTCATTCCCTCCATGCATATCTCTCTTCCCTGTTTCTATCCTTGTTCGTTTGCTTACTTTACTAAGCTTTTTACCATCTGTTTGACTTTATGTGCTACAATAGGAGTAAAACTCTCTACCCAATGGCACGACAGAAAATGTTTAAGACTTTTAGTTAGTAGCGGAAAGTATAAACTTTCTTAATTTAGTAGGAGCGATTGTTCAATTCCTCCCATTCAGGGGCTTTTATAAAAAGAAGCTGTCGTGTACTCTTGTGCCCTCACTGGCTGACTGATTTATGTATTACTTGTCTATGATAATCATGTTGTACCATCTTGAGGAATTGCTAATAAACTTCTCAGTCAAATTGTTTGACTGTAAATCATATGTAAGTATAATATAGACTAAAATATGATTTGTACAACTTACCGTCCGTTTTCAGGCTGTTGCTGCTTCATTCTGTTTTAGCAACCCACCGAAGGTGAATCTGAACATAGATAGCAGTGCTTCAAAGCATAGGAAGAAAATACGCAAAGTTGAAGGAAAGAGAAGATGATAAAAGGTAATTTGTGAAGCATTAGCAGCAGATATGTGATGGGCTGATCATTGGTCTGATTCTTATATTCTCTCACTCACAACACCCCATAAAGTTTTGGTAGGAACCTTGATTTAATACGAAGAGATGAATTTTATAACTTTATCAAACCTTAGTTATTAGAGGCATCAGAATTTTTTTAACTAGAGTGTTATGCAAATTTTTGAACTGTAATATTCATCATGACTACTGGTGTCCCGTCCTATGTAATATGGAAGCTTTAATTTTTGTTGTTGAAAGTTATATTTTCATCATTTTTTAAAGCACCAGTGAAAAGCAATAGTCATACTGAACTGAGCTACATAAAACTTTCTTCCGTCAATATCTCAAAATTCAGGTTCCGTAGATCTGAAATTAAGCTAATTTGAACGGAAACATGCAATAACTCTCAGGGTTTTTCTTCCTGCATCCCATTGCTGAGATGCGTTTTCACTCTGGAAAGAAAATGTGTACTGAATACTGATAGTTCTAAGTTCAAACCTTATAAGGCATTCCCATCCCATCTTTGTTTTGTAGCTTTTGGGCTCTATTTGTGACCAGCCCTCCTTTCTTAAACAAATACAACGGGGCTTTTGGTTCCTGCACACAATTCTTTTTGCTTTTTACATTCATCTTTTTATTCCGGAAAGTCCAATCCGAAATGTAAAAGATGGGTTGGGTACAAAATCCTAAAAGCTGGTGTGCATGATCTTAAAATCCATACAACGGTTGTGACAATTCTAGAATTTCATTTGTAACTTAATTGTTACTTATAAGTTGAAATTATAATAACTTTTACATTAGCTTTTTGTTAAATTAATTCATACATAACTGAATTATTTGATAATTTTTAATTAGATCTTTAAATTTGTATTTGGTTGTAATTGAATTTTCTGTTTTAGTGTCATTATATAAACACAACTGAGTCGTAAAGAGCTTTTTTCAAGGTATTGGTATTTGGTGAAGTCTAAAGACTGAAAGAAAAATTGAGTGTAGAGTTGAAACCCTACAGGAAGTTTTCACAACTTTAGAAAATTACAATGTCCTAACTACACTTTTTTGGTTAAGTATTTATGATTAATTTTCTATAATGGTTATTAAAGGGAAGGATCGAAGTATAAAGCAAATGCGACTTTAAGAGTCTAATTGGACATAAAGATTAGGACATGAAGATTCATTTGCTCTTTTTTTATTTTTTTATAATTATAAATTATAAATATAATCAAATGAAAATAGTTTTTATTTTACCAAAAATATGTAATATTCAATTACTTTTTTTTAATATAATTTTAAAATTATTATTTTTAACAGCTTAAAATATCTTGCTAGTTTGGGCAGTCTCCCTTTCATTTACTATCAAATGTTTGTTTGTACCATAAACTTTTAAATTGTGAATTCTCTTAGAAACCTTTTCATTAGAATTGATAGAATATCATTAATTTTAAGTTTAGTTAAGTTTTTCAATAGATTATGAATATATAATTTCAAATTATATTAGTAACAAATTAATATAATAATAACAACAGCTATTATTATTTGCTTTTCATATAAGGTATATACTGCAAGTTTTTAATTGACTTAGAAGTTTCTTCTATTTAAAAAAGGGTTTTATAAGAAAACTTGAATTGCCTGACTTAACAAATATGCTTAACCGACTATGCACTATGGAAGGTTTTACCTATTTTCATCCAATAACAAAATATTAACACATATCATGATAAAAAAAATTTTCTTGAGCCGATGAAAGAGATGCCATCAAGCATGTAATATTCTTTAGTGGTTTGGTTGTTGGAAAGCTTAACCATTTTTTACCAAGCAATGTTGGATACGATGAAGGAGATGCTACTGGATTGTTGAACAGTGTTGATCTTCATTTTTTGTTTCGATTGTTTAAAAAATATTTTTGTGCCAATTTTGTTTTAAATTTATGGTCCAATGTTGCTGCGATATTCGATTCTGTGTTCAGTGTGGTCTGATTCCTTGCCACATTTTGTTAAATTTTTGTAATATGTTTTTTTTTTCTACTCCATTTTTTGTAATAGTTTTTTTTTTTAACTTTGTTTTTGTGACATATATCTGTATGATCTTACATAGCTTTATCTTCTATTTAGAATTGCGTTAATGCGTCCTAAATAGAACTTTAGGTTTTATTAAATGTCTCCTGATGCATATAATGTGGCCGTAATTTGTACACATTATATATATATCAATAAAAATCTAGAAAACCTGCTTCAATTTTTCTGTAAACATATATAAATTATGAACAATGCCAAAAATCTCAAATGGGTCATAACTTTAAAAATAAAAACTAAAGTTCAAAGACCAAAACTAATTTCCTATATTAAACAACCAATTGTGCTGTTTATCTTCTAACACTTGTTATAGGTGAAGACAAGGATCTCATTAACCAAATCATAGGTTAACATAGTTCCTTGAAGGATGTTACTGCCAATCACAGTAAGTGCAGAATTTTTTGCTTCTGCAATCGCTAAGCAAACTATTCCTTCTTCTGCTATGAAAAGCAATTGGTCATTGTCCAACTTGAAGGACACAAAGTTTTGACCTGCAATGTTACCATTTTCAAAGTAAAATTCAATGGTTGGATACACATTAGTTGGACCATCTTTATAACAAAACTCTAATTCATCAAATCCTAGTTTCTTTGTAAGGTTATGATCTGTTCTAAGAATTTCTGTTCTGAACACACTATATGCATCATGTGGCAAATAGGTTAGCACTGATCCTGTATCTATAACAACCCCACCATCATAGTTCAAGCCATAACCCCAAACTCTAGATTGAATATCCAGCATGAACCCATTAATGCCTATTCCCACAAACTGCAAAAAGTAATAGTAAGGGTACCTACTGTTCTCTCTCAAGGGAACCATAATGGAAGTGTTAGTGTTACCATGTTGGTTTTGTTTAGGCGGTGTGTCATAAAACTCAAGAAATGAGGCTTTTTCTGATC
Source organism: Psophocarpus tetragonolobus (assembly GCA_037954015.1). Classification (NCBI taxonomy): domain Eukaryota; kingdom Viridiplantae; phylum Streptophyta; class Magnoliopsida; order Fabales; family Fabaceae; genus Psophocarpus; species Psophocarpus tetragonolobus. Next base: position 76,752,614 of record CM075688.1, on the reverse strand, counting down.
CGAATCTCACTATGCAAAATGAAAAAGCCTTTGCATGAAGCTGACTTTGCGCTGAAAGTGGACCACGTCCAAGACCAAAAATTCCGGAAAACTGAGACCTAAAGGGTCCCTCATATGAGTCTCCACAACCCATTATGAAGTCCTTGACTTGAACATTGGAATGCTCAAAGTTGAGGGTGTCAGTGATCATCATGCCAAAGGAACGAGATTGTGATTCCCTGGCATATTCATATTCCACATTGTACCTGCAAGAAAAATTATTCCTGTACACTCAGTTTGCTGATTTACATCAAGACAAAACAAGATACAACAAATTAAATTCCATGTAATTACATAAGTAATTCTTATGTTTTAACATTATTTTATCTGCTTTTATGGATATCGCTCAATATAATATATCTAAGATATATAAAGAGTATTAATACAATATCTTTAAATTTAATAAAAAATTAGAGTATAAAAATAAAGAATAGAGTTGTTTATAAGAGTTTCATTAGTATATATTATTAGTGTGAAAATTTATTGTTTAAAGTTTAGATTTAAAAATCTTTATATTGATATGTAATTATAATTTTTTCTTTATAATAAATTTGTTAATTTTATTTATTATTATTTTAAAAATCACGAAAGTTATAATTGAATGTGAGAATGAAAAATCTTTTACGCACATTGTATATCAATAAGCGTGTATACCAATTACTTTCTATTTATAATTTGATAAGTATTACCTACAAGTCCATCCAGTGCAATTTCCAAAAATGACCCTCATCATAGGAACAAGACACGTGTCAGAGTAGCAGCCAAGTTCTCTGAAGGAGCCAGAGGCACGTGTGTTGAAGGGAGGGCGCTGCATGGGGTAACAGCTGGTGCAAGGGTCGCATTGGAACCATGTGATGGGGCTCCCTGTGTCAATCACAACGAACACAATCTGCACTGGTGTGCCAACCCACAGGAACATTGCATAGGCTTCATCTGCAGGGTATATATCTGCTGTGGCCTCTGCATGGGGCATCAATCTGTCATGTTTCACCCTTGTCAGTGTGATGCTGAGTATGGGGGCAGAGTGGCTTACAGGAATGATTGTTGATAATGAACACATCAATGTCAATAAAATATGCATTTTGGGAAATTGGCTAGTTGTTGGATTTTGCCACTTTTAGGAGTTTGGTTAACTCTTTTTGCAATTTCAGATGGTAATTAGCTATTTCACACAACTACACAAGTAATTTATAAAGTAACTTAAACATAATAGAAATTAGATAGTTAAGTGGGGAGTGAAAAAGTAATTTAAATTTGAGTTTTAATATATATATTTTTTAAAAAGACAAAATTTATTAATTCAGTAACAGGAATATTCACACCCAAGTCACAAGATATGACTAAAATATCAGAACATTACAAAGTTAATACACATCTAAATATATAACTTATTACGCAGAAACTTCTACAAATACTACCATATACAAAAGCCTTGACAAATAAATACAGACAACAAAATAATTTACATAGACATAATTTACATAGACAGAGAAATTTTCTAGTAAAAAATGAACTCTCCAGGAAACAACTATTATTAAATTAATATTGATAGTTAATTGAGAAATATTTATTGATATGTGACAATAATTTATCAATAATAAGATTCTAATTCTATAATTTAAAGATAATTTAATTATTTATAGTTATTTTTTTATTATCCAAATTGTGTTTAACTGACATAATTATGGTATGTAACATCATTAAACTACTCTCAACTATTGTTTTATGTGAGTTAATGACAATGTTCATCATTAAAACAATGTTTATTAATAGTTAGGTAGAAATTTAACAATTTTAAAAAATAAAAATACAATATCATAATTTAAAATAAAAGAATAAAATATGAATATAAAGTATAATTAAACCTCCAAGTCAATTAAAAGTATTAATACAGTGCAAACTACAATAATCTCCTATTTTCTAATTTAATAATTACTTTTTCCTTTTTGTAAGAGGTGTTTTTGAGGGGTATTAGTAGAATTTTTCAAATATAAAAGTGATAATATAATTAATGCTTTTAAATTCAAAAGGTTAGTATTAAAAAAAAAAAATTATCTTTTTTTTGTCGTTATTTTTAGATTTAATTTTATTCTATTATTTTTTTAAATAACTTTAAAAAATCAATTTTGTTCCATAATTTTTTAAATAATTGTCCGTTCACACCTATTTCTCAACTATAAAATCGTGACTAATCATAAACATTTACAATATTATCATCTTAACTTCCTTTCAATGGAAGTGGAGACTTTTAAGTTATTTAAATAATTATGAAACAAAATTAAATATTTTAAAAAAAGTAAAACAAAAAAATAATTAAATCAATAAATTCTTATTTCAATAAAAATTAAAAAGATATTACCATAATTCACTCGTGTATTGCATGGAATGGGAATTCAGAGTCATTAGAGATTTGGCTTTGGGTTTTGGTTACTCATTTCATTTGCCTGGTTAACATTAAACCTTAGAATTGTCCCTAGCAAACATTTGGAATGCATGTTAATGTCACTTCTTTCCCATTACAAACCTACTCACTCTTAGGTATACAAAAAACTTAACTTTTTGTATTGAGTACACAATTTTATCAACAAATAATATGTGCAGCTGTAATCCAATTACAAATCATTAATATATACTAATAAGTTTATTTTTGGGTATAATCTAATTATAATTGGTTAATATATATATATATATATATATATATATATTATATTAATTCCTTTTAAATGGTTATGAAGGTTGAAATATAAGATTTTTTATGTACGCAGGTCTAACTTGTGATTGATTTGAATATTTGATTGATAATATAATTTTTTGTATTGATAATATATAATTTCAATTTGAGAAATATTGTTATAAAATAAAGACTTAAAAATAATAATTTAATGACGTTATAGGATTTACATTGATTATGATATTAGGACTTACAAATATAATTTAATTATGATATTATATTTTTAATTTTAAAATGGTTAAATTTGTGTTTAGTGATTATTGGATTGATGTTAACTATTAATAAACCTTGATTAAGAAGTGATAATAATTTAATGACGTCATAGGATTTACAAATAGTGTAATTAATTATAATTATTTTTTATTATCTAAATCATATTTAAATTATAGATTGACATTAAGTAAATAAGTTTAGCCACTAAACCAAAGATGTTAAGTCTTAAATAATAAACATTTCGTCAAGTGAAAGTAATTACATATATCGTCTCCTAATTATGTGATTTAAAAATAATGTTATAATTATTTTTATTAAATTAATTTCAAATTCAAATTATTATAATAAAATTCAATAACTTAAAAAATTGAAACGACAGTGTCATATGCCTAAAATAAAAATCTTTCAGAAAAGGTTAAGGTATAGGGTTAAAACAAACTACGAAGTGCATTAACTCAAGCAGTGAGCAAAACTGATATAAACGACAAAAACAAAAGAAACAACAAAGTAAATCCAGAACAACGTTAAACGACAACGTTGAACTTCGCTAATTACAACAAGCTAGTGATTGTTTATTATTATTTTTTGGTTAAATTTCTCTTTTCAAAGAAAAGATACCATCAGAAACGTTATCCTCATTCGTTCAATAAGGGATTGTTGTCATTTGTGATGTTTGATCCCATTTTTTAGTCCTACTAGATATTAATAATTAGAGGGTTCCACACTCCACACCAATGGATCGCATATGACAATTAACATAATGAATCATAATACCCAAAAGCACTAAGTTGAATATCTAAACAAACTTGAATTTAGAGAAAAATTTTGTGAGATATAATTTTTTTTGACAAAAGAAAAAATATTTAGTAAATACAATTTTAGCAACTGATAGAATGATTTGTTAACTTAAACCAATTTAAAAAAAATATGTTAGTTTACATTCTAAACATATTTAAAATTTGGAAAGATGTTTTTTTTTTTAACAGAAAGAAATAGTAAAAACCTCTTTAACACAATCTATTTTTTTTTATCAGCCAAATAAATTTTATTAATTAACCATCTAGAAAACAAACTATATGCTTCTAGAATTATAATAAGTACGAAAATAACATCGTCGAAACCTTTTGTACTAGTATCATGGTTCTGGAGTGTGGTACTGGTACAATGGCTGGAAGCGTTGCTGTTGAAGTTCTGTCTTCATTTAGTTTCTACATTCCTTCCAATGGTAGCAGAATGTTCTGCTATCCTCAATCATCTTGAAATGATTTTGATATTAGGTTGGGTTGAAACAATTGCTTTACTAGTTTGCTTTTCTTACTCTAGTTTCTGTTCCTTGCTTTTTGGTTCACCTATAGAAACACAAAGAACTAGAGCAGCAATCAGTAGAACTGTTACTACAAGATGGGTTAGCTTTAAATAGTACAAAAGATAACTTCAAAGTTGAAATAAAATTGAATATATAATATATACACAAATTTAAACAAAGGAAAAATTGAATTTTCTAAATATCTTGATGCAAGTCTCCGGCAACAACGCCAAAAATTTGTTGAGAGTTTTAATGAATTACTCTACTTTTGGCAAGTGCACTAGTCGTATTGTAGTATAAAACTGATAAAATAAGGTTGTCTTCTTAGGAACTTGAAAGATAGTTTAGAATTTCAATATTCCTTTATAGAACCTTTTGAAAGATTTCATATTAAAACAAAGAAAACTAAATAACTAAATTAAGTTGGAAAATAAATTATATTTTGGTGATGTTTTTATAAATATTGATAATAATGCAAGATAACAGGGAATTTGATTTATTTCACAATACCTATAATTACTATCTATTACCTAAGTTCATTCATCTAGTTTTGGAATGGTTAAATGTTTCTCTATCCTAATTCCTTAGAAATAGAGAACTAAATTATTGAACTTTCCCCTAATTCCTTAGTAAGAATGATTTCAATAATTTGATTAACACAAAACAATTATTAAATCAGACATATAGATCTTACCTTATTCCTAAGTATAGTCACTGTATGATGAACTTCCTAGTTCTTTAATTTCATGAAAATCTTACGATATCAGAAATTAAACAAATCACGTTATTAGTTGATCAGACAGATAATGAACATTAAACATAAGGGAGATTCAAAATAGATAAATGAAACTTAAGTAAAAGTGAAATCAGATTACAAAGTGTTGATTAGTGCATCAACCCCTGATAATATTGCTTAGCTATATGCCACCATGGAGCATTTACAAGGATAAAATTAAGTGAGTGAATAAGAAGAAAAGAGAAGATTGAAGAAGTTAGAATGTGGAATTCCCCTTCCCTTTGGATTGCTTCTCCTTTTATAGGCAAAATTCTGGTCCTGTCATTGAGCGAAACTTCTTTCGCTCTTCGCTCAGCGAAGAAGGATCCTTAATGGTGAAGTAAGTTGAATTTCGCTGAGCAAATCAAATTTCACTCAGCAAAATTCCTCTTCAATATTGATCTTCTCTAGTATAATTTCATTGATCGGTTTGAATCCACTCAATGAATTTTTGGCAGCAAACAACTTTTTATCCTTTGTGTTCATTGCTTCATGCTTGTTCCAAAGTGAGGTTCAATCTTTTCATAAACACAATAAATCAAGGGTTAAATGCACATTTTCAACACTATTTTCAAAACAAGCTTGTTTATAAAATATTTTTGGATTTTTATAATAAAGTTGGTTATACAAAGTATTTTCTTTAATTTTTTATAAGATAAGTGTCATAAAGATATAAATTTTTACATAAAATGGACACTTATCACCTAACACCTTGTTATGAACCTGCTTAATTTGCCATACCAATTTCAGTTCCTTCAGCCCTTTGACATTCCACTTAGGCTCCTCAACTGATTGCACTACCATAGGATTTTCCCTCTTGGCACCTCCACCATCTTGCTTCCCCTTCAACCCCCTTCTTCCCTGTTAAATCTCCTCACATTCACCCTCAATTTGAATGTGCCAATCCAAATTGTATTAAGTCTGTATTCTAATGCCATAATATCTTTTAAGGATCCAAACGTGACAAAACTAAACCTCTGACTGTGGTTATTTTTCTTGACCGGGATGAAAACATCTTTCACCATTCCCCATTTTGAGAAAACCTACCATAGCGCCCTCGTTATGTAGCTTTCCCGAAAATTTGTGAAATAAAAGACTGGTTGCTCTGACAAATCTATCTTATCAATGTCAATTACCCTTCCACTCACTTTTGCGCTTCTTGATCTCCCTGTGGTCCAACTATCACCCTCACCCTCACCCATCACAACCCTCTTTATCATAATTTATTATTTATTAAAAGCTATAAAATTATGAAAAAAGTTATTTAGTAACAAGTAGACCTACATTTTAAAATTTTAAATAAAAAAGAGTTTACTGGAAGAGCTTAATTAGTTTGTATTCACAATTTAAACGAGTTTTATATTAATATTTAATCATAATTTTTAATTATTAATTAATAAAATTAATAAACTTATCATTATTAAAAAATTATAATTGATTATTAGTGTAAACATTTTCAGAAGCAAAATCAACATAATTTTGATAACACTTGTTATTAATAATCTCTCTGCCGTAACTCCATTAACATTCTTTTTTAATTAATAAAAGACAAGTCGAACCACGACGCAGCCATTTTCAGTGATACGTGCCTTGCAACTACTACACGTCACTTACATAATCTTTAACATATTAATTTTGAGTGAGTACGTGATCCCAATTACACTGCTTAAGATTATTATTTAAAAACACAACAAGACTCACACCTACTTCTTGTCCTATTGTAGTTTATTTTATATAAGAAAAGTTCAACGATACTATTGAGTGAGGAGAGTCTACTTTAAAGAATAAAATCCAGTTGTAATTGTAAATTTAAAAATTAATCATTTTATAATTCAATATTATATATATTTTTATAATTTTAATAAGAATTTAATTGGTATATATTATCAGTGTAAAAAAATTTTATACTGATATTTAATTATAACTTTTCATTTATATAATTTTTAAAATAATAATAAATAAAATCAACAAATCTATCATAAATAAAATATGGTAATTAGTATATATATATACCCATCAAACTTTTTTAATAATTAGTTTTTAAGTATTGAATTATATAGTAAAGCAATACTGCCAAGTTTACTGCTATCATATATCAAATCGACAGTATTCTAGCTGGTAATAAATTGTTTTAATAAAATATATCAAATCGACAGTAGCATATTTTCTTTTTTAATAACATATATCATCATCAAGTATTATAGGTGTCAACAATATATTCATTCTTACCTTTCTTTTTTTTTTCTTTTACATTTTAAATAAAACACAGGCTACTATGTAAGCCTATACTGTCCCATGGATCCATTATTATAGGCTTTTTTTAAGGTGATTTTTTATTTATTATTTTAAATTTATAAAAATAAAAATTAATTTTTGTTTTAAGTTTTTAAATTTATAAAAATAACATTATTTTTGTTTTAAATTTAAAATATTATTCTCAAACTTAACAGTACTATTTTTTTTTTGAAGGATGGTCAGTGATTGACGATTTGAGGTGGCGATTGGTGATTGAGGTTGGAAGTGATAGTTGGTGGCGATTAGAGTGGTGATCAATGACTGTGGGTTGAAGGAGGTAATTGGTGACTTGCGATCGGAGGTGAAGGTCAATGACTGATAGGTTAGAGGTGACAAATGACGACAAACGTTCAGAAGTGATGACCAATGATTGATGGTCGAAGGTGGTGGCTGGTAACTGATGACCTGTATAAAGGTAGTGGTCAATGACCAGCAATCAAAGGTGATGGCTAGTGAATAACGGTCGAAGGTGGGATTAGTAACCAACGGTTGGAGGTGATAATTAATGACCGACAATTAAAGATGATAGTTGGTGACCGACAATCGGAGGTAGCAACTGATAATCGATAGTTGGAAGTGGTGACAGATGATGGCGAGAGACATCAAACGATGATTTGAACAAAATGAAAACATAAATCTCAAGACCAAATCTTATTTATTGTTTTTGAAATTAGGCAAATTTATTTTAAAAATTATCTCAAACCTATTCAGACCCATTTTTGATGGACATGCTTCTATTTCAAAACAAAAATATTAAAAACTCAAAACCACTCCAAATGTAATTTTAGTTTGTATAAAGATTAGATAGTTGATTTAAGTGGCATATATCTAATTCCTTTTAAGTAGGATTGTAAATTTTAAGTCTTGTGTATAATTTATTTATTTTTTTGCTAGAGAAGTATGTAATTTGATGCTGGAGAATTCATTTTAAATATAAAATAATTTTAGATGAATTTTATATGTTTGGTTTTTTGTTATAAAATAATCTAGTTGATTATGAGTTCAAAAATGATTTCGAGTATAAACATATATGGATAATTTTTATGATGGATTAAAAAGATTATTTTGTCCTTAGTCATTTTGGTGTGAAGTGTGGAAAATTATTGCCACTATTCTAATTAGATTAGATTTCTAAGAAATTTTCAACGATTCTTTTTAAAAGATTTGGTGTGACAAGATATGATATATTTGATGAAGGAGTAAATTATCATTTTGTCCATAAAAGGCATAAATATTAATACTTAGATTCTTAACTTAACTTTTTAGATAAATTAATTAGATTTAATGATTAAAGTAATGGGTTAACATTGATAGGTTGGTCTATTACATGATGAAATGGACTAGACTAGACCTAATAAATTTAAGTTCATATATAATTGAGCCTAAATGAATTGGTCTATATGCCATGTTGGACTTGAAAAAAAGAAACTCATATAAAATCGAACCTATTTAGGTTCACATTATTTATTTTTTTAATTTTTTTTAAAATTTATATAAATTTAGATAAGAACAAGAATAAGAAAACAATCATTGGGTTTGGACGGACCAAGAACAATGTAGTCCATATTGAATATGTGTTGTGTTACATTTAATTTTTACATGCTAGCTAATACTTGTTATGTTGTAGTAACTAGATGTGTTTGGACGAACCAAGAAAAAATGCAGTCCATATTTATTACCTATTGTTGATGTTGATTTCTAGTTAGTATATATATATATATATATATATATATATATATATATATATATATATATATATATATTATGGCCATAAAATAGTCAGTTTTAGAGATGCATATAAGGAGGGATTTTATCTAGACGAGGGTGCGTTTGGAGAGTATGAATGTTTAGTCAAATAAGATAATATAAGGAGTGAAAAATGAGGTTATAAGGTTGGTTTAGTAACAATATTCACATGTAGGGAGAAGGTGGAATAAAGAGGTCATGAGTTCGAATTCTTCCAAAAAAACTAACATATTAACAATTAACATTTGCCTATCCATAAAAGAAAGGATTGACAAAACATCTCTTTCAAAAGTTTGCTAGATAAGCCAACCTCAACATGTTTTTTAGTCTATCTTTATTTTTTATTTATTGATGGCTCTAATACATGTTCTTACCTAAGTCTTGAGCAACATAGTCTTTGAGTTCTTTTCTGGTAGATAGGAACAGATAGGTACCTGTAGAGACTTCAACGTCCAAGGTAGTATGTATATGAGATGAAAGTGTATAGTAAGATAATACTTGAGTCTTGTTATATGATTTACATATATAGGAGTTATTAGAGATAAATGCTATGATTTCAAAGTTTGGTTATATCTTATGGGTAGTGGTTAGCTCTACACCCTCTACGAGATAAGTGGGGTGTGTGTATTTGGAGGATCTTGAGTATATTTGGTATCTTGTGAGGTGGTTAGGATGTGTTATCTTTTGGAGTCTTGAGTTGAGCTATTTTGAGCTCAAGTATCTTTTTGGACCAAGGTGTCTGGGGCGGGTAGGTACAATATGAATTATTTATTTATTTATTTATTCAATTAAGTTTATACTATTTCACTTTAATACGATTTATTTACAATGTATTTGGAATAATATAAAAATTAATTTAATAATTAGTATACATACATTTCTAATGTTTGGTTTACAAAAGTTTATTTGATGATTTTAACTAGTTATAAACAATTATTTTAACAAAAGGTTACAACTCTCTTTTGGGCATGAATTTAGTGAATTTGAGGTTTGGTAACTTTGGTGACTTTCATTCATTTTGAATTATTATAATAATTAAATTAATTTTTTTATAGTAAGTAGAAAATTTGGACTATTAGATTAATCTAATGATCTAAAATAAGAGACTGCAAAGTCAGTGAAGCCAAATCCCTCTCTTTTTTAGGTAAGAATACTGCTTATTAAATGCAAAAAAAGAAATGTTTATAAATGAGGGTCAAGATCTTGTCGTGAGAATTTATTTCATTTATCTTATTTTTAATATCAAGAGAAAAAATTGAAAGATATTATGCATCATGACATCCTAGGACTTTGTGCAACCCTAAAATCAAGGTTATTCCATTTAAATACTAAGTGGGTTATTCATCTAATCTTAATTTGATTTATTTTAGTCACATGTTTTGCTATGTTAAGTTAGTTTAGGGGAATTAGATATAACTTATACCTACATTAAATTTAATGTTTATGTAAACTGTAATATTTTATAGAGAAATAAAATAAAATCTTAATTTTCTTTGAATCTCATAATTTTTAAACACTTATGTTTCAATTACTTATCATTGAGGTAGTACAATACCACATATGTAATTCTCTTTTACCAAATTCGTTTGCTCTATTATATATTATGAATTGTTGCTCTATTATATATTATGAATTGTTGACTAGAGATGACAAAGTGAGTCAAGTTTGGTGGGTCGACTTGCCGACTTGCTACAATTTTGGCGGGTGGGATAAGGTTTTGGCTCGCCTCGCCTGCCAACCCGCCAGGCCAGAGGCAGGCGAGACAGGGCGGGCTGACCCCGCAAGACAATTTTTTTAGTCAAGGTTGTTTATCAAAATCAAGGTTATGGCATTAAGTTTTGTGCCGCATTAGGTTTTCAATTTTAGAGGCAGGCGAGACGGGGCGGGCTGACCCCACAAGCCCACCACCTTATATTAATAATTTTTTTATATTAATTATATTATAAATATAAAATATAATTAATCAATTAAAATTAAAATTAAACATTAGAAGTATGAGAATTGATAAATTAAGCAATCAAAGTTTAGTATTTACTACTTTACTTTATAAATTAATCAAATTATATTAAAATTTTGTTTAAATTAGAAATAAAAATGAGAAATTTACTTTAATATTACTACTTTATTTTATAATTTTTAGATTGGTTTGGTTAAACTATTTTTGTTTTGATATTTAGGTAAAAAAATTCGATCTAGAAAAAAATAAAAAACAAAACTTTGTAATTAAAAAAGTTGGAAAAACTAACAGGTTAGCCTATCAACCCACCTATAGGCGAGACGGGTCAAACAGTTTAGTTCGTCCTACATTATTTTGACAGACCACAAATGGGCAGAACCAAAAAAGACAAACTGATCATTTTACCCTCCCTAATATTGAGTAGATACTAGATAGCTGTATTGATAATGAAATTTAGTTTTCCACTATCCTTGTAATTTCCTACCCTAGTTATCATCACCCCTTATAGATGTCAGACTTTTTAATCAACATTGCATTACACTGTGTATAAACAAATACTAGTTATAATGGTATGTTCGTCTCACCAAGCATCTTTGTGAAAAAGAAATTATTCCTTAATCACATATGTTCTAAAATCACAAAAAAAATTCACTTAAAATTTTGACCCCTTGAGAGCTCGCCACAGGATAGGGCATGCCATTTGTTAATCTTGGTCCATTGGGCCAAACTAAACTGTCCATTTTTATAGTTTTACTAATGATTATATTATTAAGTAAATTAGTTCAGAAATTTTTTTAAATAACACTTGAAAAAGTTATCCAAAAAATTTTAGAAACTAATATAATGACAAAATAATTAAAAACTAATTTGTTTGAAAATTCCTGGATAAATTCTATAATGAATTGAACAAATGGTTAATTCTTAAAAATGTATCTCATAATTGCACTTATTATAACTTCAAAATCGAATTCAAAGTGAATTGAAAACAAAAAATTGATCTGCAAAAATTGAAAATGGTAAAAAACTGTTTTAGTTTTCCGTACTTTGATTTTTGTAATTTTTAAATCGCGTGATTTGGTTCGGCTTATAGTTTAGTTTGAGATGTTGAAACCGCACCAAACCAAACTGCTTATCTTAGTTATTTTAGCAAATTTTCAAGAAGACATATACCATTACTTATTATTTTTTACGTTTATAAGATCTTGACTTAATCTTTAATTTGTATTTTTAATTTAAATGAATTGATTGTTTATACTTTACTTTAATGATTGTTACTTTTGTATAATTTTGTTGAGAGTGAGTAGATTTTGGAAATAAATTTTTTCAATATATTTTTTAATATTTAATAATAGAAATTTTATACTACAAAACCAAATTAAACCAAACCGAAAAAATTGATTTTGTGTGGTTCAGATTTTATAATTAATATAAATCAAACAAAACTAGAATAGATTGTTTTTTTAGTTTGATTTGGATTAATTTTAAACACCAAATCATACCACTAACAATCCTAATAAAACGTGTTAGAGTGAATTTATTAAATAGTCTCCATTGTCTTAAAAAAAAATTGTTCTTGTGTCCTAATAATTAAAATATGAAAAAACCTAGATACAATATCATTAGTACAGTTGATGTTGCTTTTCGATTGGATTTAAAGTTTAATTTTGATAATATGTAAAAATATTTAGTAGATTAATTTCTTTATTTCCAGGTGAACTAAGTTTAATTAAAGAACAATACCTGTGACGCTGTACGTCTGCACCAAAAAATTTATTCTTTACTTATCCGAATCCAATTTATTGGACTAGGTGTATCAAAGGCCCACCTCAATCTAAAATATTTCTAATAAAAGATACCTACTAAAATATCATAACTTACCAAAAATAATTTTATTTAACATCACAATATCAGTATAAAGATCCATTGAAATTATGGAAAATAACATTATTCATTGAAAGTATGAATAAGGTTATTCATTGTAACTATGCGGAATACTTTTTTTTTTTATTAATTGGAATAAGGTTTTTTCATTATTATATATATGTGTGAACGTGTGGATGAGTTTCTGTGCATGTGTACATGGACATGGGATTCAGATGTAATTATTATAAATAACCTAAACATAGTTTGTGAAACAGTAACTTAGTAATTATTAATTGCAAGTATATATTTTTGAGAAAAAGGTAGTGCTAATACTATTTGCATAATAAAATTTATTGATTTTTATTATGTTAGAATTAATTTTACTATCATGTGTGGTTTCAATATATAAAAAATTACACTACAATTGTTTTCTTTTTATGAAAGAATTTAATAAAAGACTTATGCATAATGCAGAGATATCTATTTATGTTTCTCTTTATTTCCTTTGATTGGTCTCTATTTTTTTTTTTGACAGGCAAACATATAGTATTATATAGCATATAAAATCAGTTGAAACAAAATGTTTCAGCTGATAAACATTAGACCATTGTTCTGTCCACCTATGCTCCACGTAACCTACACCTCTATTTTATATACATTAAACACAATCTAGGGTGGGAGCACCAATCCAAAAATACACATCGTGTAGTAAAACCAAATGAGTACAACAACCATTTTCACGAGAGGAACTTTATCGACATTAACATGTCAAGTGATTCCACCTCGGACCCCTGAAAAATAATAGCATTCCTAGACAGCCAAATACACCAACATACCGCAATCCAAAACACATACCTGCACCTCTTCTTCCGCTTCCCCACGACCCAGCCAGCAGCTTGGAGAAATAACTGATTAATATCTGCCGGAAGCGGGGACTGGCCCCCAACCCATCCGATAACATCATACCACAACCTTTGTATGTTTGGACATTGTAGGAAGAGATGATTCGTGGTCTCTGGCTCATTATTACAGAACACACAAACAGGGCTGAGTACCGAGGGTTGAATTCCTCTCCTTAGCAGGTTATCAACAGTGGGGAGTTTACCCCTCAGCAACCTCCATGAGAACAGCAATACCTTAGATGGTAACCTCTCCTTCCACAATCGGCATAGATCCTGAGATTCCACAAAATTCATTCCTAACTCAGTTGTTCCTTCATTCAACACCTTATACCCTTCTGCCACCGAATATACCCCCCTGTCACTTGAGATCCAACCCCACTCATCTGGAGCCTGACCCTCCAGAACTACCTCACTCAAGACCTCCTGTAGAGCCTGTACCAGCTGCTCCTCCCATACAAACAACTCCCTCCGCCATACCCACATCCATGATAAAGATGGGGCTGCCGAGACACATTTGTCTTTAACAATGATAAACTTATCCTCTGCTAAGGCGTACAATCTAGGAAAAAGTACATTAAGTGCCATACCTCCAATCCACCTCTGCTCCCAAAATAGAGTATCCACTCCAGACCTTACTATCCTGTTTATTCTGACTTGAAACCATTGAGGCACTACCGCAGTTGGTCCATCAATGCCCCATATGTCTTTCCACCATTGCGAGGTGTGATTAAATGCTGTAGGCCTCTCCATATATGTATGTATCTCCCCGTACCTACACCTCAGAAGCGGGCCCCAGATCGCCTTTTCAGCTGATAGTAACCTCCATCTCCACTTTGCCAACAAACTCAGATTAAATTTTTCCAAACACTTCACCCCTAAACCTCCTTCTTCCTTTGGCCAACAGACTTTTTCCCAACTTAACCATGCAATTTTTGAATGACTCTTATTTCCTTCCCATAAGAATGTCCGCTGCAGCCGCTTCAGAGCCTTCAAGACCGACTTGGGTGCCTTATAAAAGGAGAAAAAATACAGTGGAATAGAAACTAATACTGAATTCAGTAAAACCAATCTCCCAGCGAAAGACATATTACTTGCCTTCCAGCCTGTCAGTCGCTTGTTAAACTGCTCAATGACTGGCTTCCAAACTTGTTCCTTCTTAGGGTTCACTCCCACTGGCACTCCCAAGAATTTGAACGGTAACTTACCCACATTATAGTTTAGAATGGAACTAGCAGCAAGCGTGAATGATTCAGACACATTTAAGCTATAAAAACTACTCTTGCTGAAATTGAACTTCAAACCTGACGTCATTTCAAACCCCCGCAGCATTACCTTCAAATACCACACCGTTTGCAAGTCCGCTTCTCCCATCATAATGACATCATCTGCATACTGTAACACTGAATATCTCGCCTCGTCTGCTACCTTGATATCTTTGTACAAACCTTTGTGAATGGTTGACCTAAACAAGCCTGTTAGGGCCTCCGCCACCATCAAAAATAGAAAAGGAGATAGCAGGTCTCCCTGTTTCAGCCCTCTTCCTGGTTTAAACTCGGATGTCGGACACCCATTTACTAATATCGACACATAAGTATTCCGAACTATGGCATTCATCCACCACCTCCACCTATATCCAAAATCCATCCTGACCATCATATAATCTAGAAAATTCCAATTCACCGAATCGTAAGCCTTCTCAAAATCAACCTTGAACAAAAAACACGGGCTTCGCCTTCTTTTTGCCCAATCCAGGAGCTCATTTGCCACCACTACTCCATCCAGAATCGATCGTCCAGACAAGAAGGCCGTCTGAGAGGGCGATATCAGGGCATTCAACACTTGTTTCAGCCTTAGAGACAGTAGCTTCGAAATAATCTTATGAACACTTGAGATTAGAGAAATGGGCCTGTACTGGGTTAACCCTGAAGGTCTAGCCACCTTTGGAATGAGCGTAATGAAAGAAGAACTTACCCCCCTCGGTAATATGCCAGATTCATAAAACTCCTGTACTGCCTTCACCACATCAGACCCAATTACTCCCCAGCTGGCTTTGTAAAAATTCATTCCAAAACCATCAGGTCCTGGGCTTTTCCCTCCTTCACATGCCCACACTGCCGCCTTGATCTCCTCCTCTGAGAACGGCTCCTCCAAAAATTGGTTCTGCTGGTCCGATAATTGAGAGAAGGGGACTCCATCCATTGTGGGTCTATCCAACCATGTTTCCTGGAAATTACCAGAAAAATGATCTAATATTTTTGCTCTAATGTCAGACACACTCTCCAACCATCCCGCCTCTGATTGAATTGCAAGAATGGAGTTTGCATGACATTGCGACTTAAAGAAATTAAGGAAGTACTTAGAATTGTTATCTCCATTTAGAGCCCATCGTACCCTAGACTTCTGTAGCAATGCATGTTCCATCATCCTAGCCCTGTCCCAATATTCTGACATAAGGTCCTGCCTCACTGTATTATTCACCTGGACCCCTTCCACTAACTTTTGATCAACCACTTCCATCTCCTGAACCTTCTCTACCAAAAAATTATCATCCTTTTTCCACACTTCCTCAGACCACTGTTTTATATGACCTTTAATATTCTTTAGCTTCCTTGCCAGCTGGTACATCTTCCACCCGGCACACTGCGTTGAATTCCACCTTACTTTTATCAAATCTCCAAAGGATGCCTCTTCCAACCAATAATAAAAAAACTTGAATGGCTTTGGCCCCCAATTCTGCTTCTCATCTCTTGTACTTATCCAACAATGATCCGAGAACTCCCTAGTTCCTACTCTCTGTGCAGTAATTCCCCATTCCTCCATCAGTGTCGGTGAGAATAGGAACCTATCCAGTCTGCTTGCTGACTGTCCGTCTAGTGAGATCCATGTCACTCCTTTTCCAATAACTGGAATGTCTACTAGCCCCATCTGCTGAATGAAGAAATTGAACTCCTCCCTCTCCGTTGCTGAATGGTAAGCTGATCTTCCTATCACTTCACTTCTTCCTCTCATCGCATTAAAATCGCCGGCTACTACCCATTTTACATGTGGAGCCCCCCTTCTAGTCATCATTAGATCATTCCAGACCTTTCTTTTGCCCTCCAGCATGCACGGAGCATACACATTGACAACAAAGTTTACCTCATTCGTATTTCCTCCTCTAAACGCAACTCCTATTAACCCCTGACCTTGTATTTGCCACACTACCTCCAATAAACCTTTCCTCCATATTGTGACACAACCCCCACTCAGTCCCGTTGATGGGAGCACCCTCCATTCACACTCGTCATTCCCCCACACCTCCTTTATTTCCCATTCCTTCAGATTCATACATTTTGTCTCCTGCAAAAGACATATATCAATGTTGTCTCTCACCACCATCCTCTTAATGCGCCTCCTCTTCACCCTTTCCCTAAACTTGTCTCCCTCTCTGCTCATTTCCATTACTGCTACCATACAATCCTTTCCTCCTTCGCCGGACCTCTCTCCAACCGAACTCGTCCTCTGCAGCCTCCATTTTTTCTTGATTGGTCTCTATAATAGATACTTTTTCAGAGTTTTAATCTTTCCTTATTTTTCTAATAAAAATTTTCAAAGAAGAAAATAAGTTATAACATCTAAAAGAAAGTTTATCATTTATATATATTTTGCTTTTTTAACTCCTAATAGCTTTCTTTAATCACTTTTTCAAATTATTTTATCTTAATACTATAATTGACCTTTATAAGGTGAGAAGCGAGGAATTTATTTTTAATAATAAAAAATAAATTCCAATACTTTTTAATATAATTTTAAGTCTCATATTAGATATTTTTTTATTAAAATTATTTTTATAATCATATAAGTCATAATTGATTAAAATAATCTAACAAATCATCCATAAAAAGTTGAATTCATCATCTTTAATTTTTTTTTTCTCTTTATTTGAGTTTAATATAGCAGCCAGTGAGGCAGATGGCATGAGAAACCAGAGCAGGGAAGAATTTCCATATCCATATCAGTTTGTGGGATATTAAATTGAAGGTCAAAATCAAGATTGATTGAAAGAATAGGCACAAAGCATGAGAGAGACACAAAACAAGTTTGGCTTAGTTAAAGATATATAAATAAAGAACACAATAGATTATAGAGAGGTATGTGAGGGAGAGAAAGATAATCATGGATGTGAAGAAAATTGTGGTGGTTGTAGAAGATGTGGATGCAGCAAGAACTGCTCTACAATGGGCTCTTAGAAACATCATTCGCCATGGTGACACAGTCACTCTTCTCCATGTGTATGAGTCCACAAGATCAAGAAACAGAACCAAAGCACGTGTTCTTCGCCTTAATGGCTACAAATTGGCCCTTTCCTTTCAAGATATATGCAACAACTACCACAACGTAGGTACCCTTTTTGTTCTCTTTCAATCATTGTTGTGTTGTTGGTTTTGCTGTGTTCAAATTAACGGATATGTGTCATAATAATAGGATTGTGTTACAGACAAAGGTTGAAATTATTGTCACGGAAGGGGACCAAGAAGGAACCAAGATCGCTACCACTGTGAGAGAGATTGGAGCTTCCATGCTTGTGGTTGGACTCCATGATTGTAGTTTTCTATACAAGTGAGTCCAATTTGAAAACATTTCCATGTTTTGAATTCAATTTCTTTAGGTAAATGCTAAAATGAAATTAGTTTGTTTGGATATACTAGTTAAGATGATGTTGAATGGAGTTGATGCACTTTCCAATGCACAAACACACCTTTATTAGTATAGTTTGTGATTGGTGGATGATGATGACCCTTCTTAATAATGTTATATGAGTCTTCTTTTCCCTAGAATTTTGGTTATTTTGGTAAAAATTCTAGTTAAATATATCTCTGTTTTCATTGTCATCTAGATATGTGAGATCAATGAAGGCCTAAAATTCAAGGCTTTTTGGATATGCATTTGGGGGAAAGAGAAAAGTTAGGTTGATAAAATGTCAATTTCAACAACCTGATGGGTTCTGTGGATTTCACTTTATCTATCTTGTTCATTAAGACCATGGCCTTCCTAAGACAACATCAACATGGATTAGTGGGACCTGGGTTTCTTTATTGTCCAATTTGTGTTCTGTGTTGCTTTTTTCTGCTGCTTCAAACTAAAAAAGGTTTATGCTAGTGAGCTTCAGAAATTGGTCATGAAAAGCCTTGCCAAATGCACGTGCATGCCTTCTTTAATAGTGACAAGGCCTGAAAGAAGCTTTTAGGATCCACCTTTTGATCTGCTTTGCCTTTAAAAGAATAACCCATCTTGTGTTCACAAATGACTATGCTCTAACCATGTATGTATGTATCTATGCTAGCTCTAATTTAATGAAAATAAATTAAATCCTTTTTGCCGAATGGAAATATGATAAGGTGATGAATAAATTGTAAAATCTACATTAAAAGCACTCATTTATTTTTGAATTCTACCAATTTTTTTTAATTTTTTATTTTCGAATCTTTTCAAAACAAAAATAATATTATACCAATTTTAAGAAAATATAAGTAATAAAAAAATAGATAAGAGTAATAAATACAGCAAAAACAAACCTGAGGAGTATTTGTAGAATATTATCATTAAGCTCATACCAATCTTGATGGCAGGACCATACAATAGCATTTGACACCTAATCACTTATTCATTGCATTTTCTTAAGCTCATACCAAATGCATTGATTTCTGTTTTCATTTTATTTAAGTTTAACTCTGCAACTTTGTAGTATTACTAGGAGAACTCAAAACAGTGTTGTTTCTCATCATTTGTAATAGATTGGAAATGGGCCATTCCCATAATAGCATAGCCAGCATTTTCAACTGCAAAGTATTTGCTATCAAGCAGCCTCGTGTGTCATCAGTGAGGCCCATGATACCTGCAGAATCAGTGCTAGACAGTTCAACCAACATGGATTTTTCACAAATTGATGTTTCTAGATTACAGTAAGTTCCTCACAACATATCATACCATCAATAATTTCTCAATATATCAAATTCTTCACTAGACATTAAGCATTAGGCATTTGGAGTTTAACCATTATTTCATTGTTTCCTTATGCTTTTTAAGTAAAAACCTGTTTTATGGTTCATCTTCACTTGTTTTAATCAAAAGGGTCTTATACAATTTTAAGTTATAAATCAGTATTTTGGTCCATAAATTTCAGAAACACTAACTCTTTGATCTGAGTTTTTTTTTAAAAAAAAAATTAATCTCTTAATAATTACATTGTTATACTAATTGATCCTTAAAATAAATTAGATAATATTTTTAAATACTTTAAAAGTCTTCTAGAAACTAATATCGTAATGTTATAAAATTCAAGACTATAGAATATTTTTCAAAAACTTATCCACTCTAACATATTTCAAGGTTTATTTATCAAGATTTGTTGAATATAACTTTTAATAACAAAGTTTTGGAATTACATTGCAGAGTCCCTCCTACACCTCCACCAAAAATTCCATACAGAATCTGCCCTAACCCTTCTGCAATTATTTGGAGATCAAGCAAGTCTAGGGGAAAGTGAAGCACACAATTTCGTACAGAATTGTTTTATTTTTATGGGTTAGATTTGTATTAGAATACAAGCTCAACATTTTTAACTTTAACCAAACTTGCAAAAATAGTCACCAAAAGTAATTTGGCCTCCCCACTTTTTTTTTTTTTTTTCTTCTTTCTAGATTCCTATCTTCACCTGCCACACAAACACATACAAAAGGGTGCAATTGACACAGTATAGTTTGGTTGTTTATGCCTACATTTTTGTGGTTGTATAAAGGATCTTGTGATATAACATTACCTTTGCCACAGATTCGAAGAGTGATCAGATTTATTTATTTATTTATTATCTTGTATCCATGTATTTCGAATCTTGCTCCTACTAGTGCTACATGACGCAGAAGATGCCAAGGCAGTGCCTCACTGACACAGGTTATTTTTTTTTTTCGTTTGGTCATGCTCCACCAAATTCAAATAATGATAGAGTCCTCTATCTTAAAATATATATTGATTAGTTTTTTAACCGTGTATAAATGATGAGTTTGAAATTTTTTCTTTTAGTTTTGTTTTGTATGTATTTTTAGGATGCTTTCTTTTAACCTGAGGATATTGGTACTTCTCTTTTTTAAATTAATTAAATTATAAATTTTATTCAAGTTATTTTTTAATAAATTAAAAATATTTATTTATTTATTTATAAAATTATTTTATTTTAAAAAATTATTTATAAAACTTATTTTTAATAATTTTATAAAATTATTTTATTGTGACTCCTAGACATATTTACTTATTTATAAATAAATAAATAAATTTTTTTAATTTATTAAAAATGACTTGAATAAAATCTATATTTTAATTAATTAAAAAAAAGAAGTATCAATATTTTTCAAATTAGAAAAGATACCATAAAATTTACCTTTTTTTTATAGTAAATAATATTATTAAAGAAACTACAGTATTTTGACAACAAATAATATATGAAATTACTGATAAAATAAGGACATTTGACATTA
Organism: Psophocarpus tetragonolobus; assembly: GCA_037954015.1. Classification (NCBI taxonomy): domain Eukaryota; kingdom Viridiplantae; phylum Streptophyta; class Magnoliopsida; order Fabales; family Fabaceae; genus Psophocarpus; species Psophocarpus tetragonolobus. Next base: position 76,731,276 of record CM075688.1, on the reverse strand, counting down.
ATCAAAACATAGTAATATTTTGTTTATTTCACATTTAATTTATGGGTGGAGGGTAAACTAGAAAAACAATTGTAAAATAAGTAATTTTTAAATAATTGTTTTTTAGTAAATTTTTTTTCTTAAAAGAAGCAAAAAATGCTTACAGTTTAGTTAAACATACTAAAAAATTATAAAGTCAAGCATTTTTTTAAAATAAGCTTACCCAAATGCACCTATGTCTTGGAAATGAATAACATTTTTTTTATAATAAATGAATTTTGAATCCTTCAATCATATGAGAAAGTCCCATAAATAAATAATTAAATAAATATGTTCTAAATCATACTTATAATAATGTTTTATCGGTTACTATGTTTGTAAAATAAAATATTCAATAAATTATTTAATTAAGAAAACAGACAATCATAAAAAAATACATCTAAATTACAATTATTATAATAAAATATAATTTTATCATAATAATTAAATTAATAATGTGATTTTAGTTAAAAAATTTGTCCCGTAAATTGAATGAAAATTTTCTACTTGCTTTTATAAAAAAACAAATATTTTCATCCTATGTGTCATATTTTAGGTATACTTCTTATTTTAATATATTAACAAATAAATTCAATGTATAAAATTAAAATGTGTCTAAATATGAGAAAATTATGAATAATTTATTTAAAATTTTAAAATAATGGATAAAAAACAATGAGTTAAATAGTTTTTGATCTTCAAAAAATAACATCCATTTACTTTGTCCTTTAAATATTTTTTTTTAATTTGACCCTTTAAAAATTTTTATTTGGTTTTAGTTATGATGGTTGTCAAATAACAATTTTAATTGGTATTAGTTTCTACTTTCAAGTAATAATGTTAAGGTAACTTCTTTTAGCATCTCTCATTTGCTATTCACACCTTTCAAAAACATAAAATACGAATAATACCCTTATTTGATTTTTAAACCATGAAATTAATATTTTTTTTACTATGTTGTTGTGTTTCTGTATGAACTTACTTGATAGTTCCTCTTGTATGTTAAACATCAATTGTCACATTGTGATCTATTGTGTAACACAAATGATTGGATGTTCTTCCAAGTCTTCGGAATATTGTGCATTGATTTAAGTGTTATTTAGAAAGTGAAAACAATTTTGTTCAGGTATGGCTTTTTTGGTGTCATTTCTTATTGATTAAGATTGGTTTGCAGTGTTTTGGATCACCCAATCCAAAACATAAAAATAATTAATGTTCTAGATTCAGTTGATACAAAACATGAATATGATATTACACTTTTGGACGAGGCAATTTAGAATTCTAATTATGTACAATTTCAGATGCACATATTAGGAATAAAATGATCAAGTGTTGTTATAATTTTGGATCACCTGATCTTAATATACATAATATAGGATCAGTTGATCCAGAATACAATTGGTCATGTCCTTCTGTTACATTTTGGATCAACTGATTTAGAACACCTTAAAATGTATATTCTAGATCAATTGATAGAATATACACCTTAAATGTAAGTTAAAATAGGATGAGGGTATATTGATGTTTTTCATAATTTTAAATGATAAGGAGTACAAATAGAAAATGAGGGGTGCTAAAAGAAATGATCTAATGTTAATTAAGCAATTTTAATATTCCAATGACTTACTACATAATCAAGGAGTAACTTAGAGTGGGGGAAGGGTGTTGGAAGCCTCCAAAGGGCCACATAATCTTTATACCTAGGTGCACGAGTAATAATATATAGTTTTTTTTATATAATTATAATATTGTTATTAAGTTTTAACATAGTTTTAATTTTTGAAAATAATCTTTTTTCAGTTATTTTCTATATTGTAACCAAATATATTTCTACTATTATTTACTATGAAAATGAAAAAAGAAAACATCCAAAACAAAAGCCACCTTTATGTGTTTTTCTTTTCTTATGCGTTTTAGTTGTGTCATTGGGTCCAAAAGATCCTAAGACACATAGGTGAGAAAAAAAAGGTGTAAAGAAGGGAAGAAAGACAAAAGAAAGAGACAGAAGAAAAGAAAAAGAAGAGAGAAAATAAAGAGATAGAAGAAAATGAGATAAAAAGAAAAGAAGAGTGGAAAGAGAGAATAAAAAATGAGTTGAAAATAGAGATTAGACAACATAGTACCTATGCAGGATCAAGGAGTGAGCTTAGTGAGAGCGATTATTACTGTAGTAATGAAAGAGAGGAAATACCAAGGAGGAGGGGTGAGTATAGACCAAAAGAAATAAAAGTTGATCTCCCCTATTTTCATGGTAAAGATAATGTGGAAATTGAAAAATGAAGGTAGAAAAAATCTTCACTTGCTATGAGTGAAGAAAGAAAAATGCCTTTGTTGGGGTGAAGAAAATAAATTGAGTGAATATGGGAATTTCTGTCCATATTGGGCATGCCTTGAGATACTAAACTCAAGACACCTAAGAAATGATAATGAGGGAAGAGATTGAAATATATGTTCTTACCACCACTTTGAGCACAATTTGTTCTACAAATTTCATTTATTGTTTTTCATTTACTTTCATGTCTTTACTTGCATTTAATATTTGAGGTTTTTCTTTTGAGGTTTTATGTTTCTGCATTTACTACTTTCATTAGCATTAGACTTTGAGATTTTCTTTTGAGGATTTACATTGCATTTCATTTACTTTATTGCACATTTATTTCCTTTAAAATCAATCTTTTTGTGAACAATTTTGAGTACATCCCACTGGGGATTATTTTCTATTAATCTGAACTTAAATGAACAAAATCATGTTTTTATCAAATTTCAAACCTTCTAAGTCATCATTAATGTTTTTGGGTTTAATTATCAATTGAAACCAGTTTGACTAAAAGTAACTCACACACATGTTCTGTAATGCCTCTAATCTGTTTACCCATAATTAAAGTATTTATAAAAATATGCAAGAGAAATTTTTCAAAAATTAGTTCTTACATAAAGAACCATATTTTTCTTATAAACATTGCAAATCAAATATTTGAAATATAAAGTACATTAACTATTACCATTACTCTCCTTACACAATCCTAAGTCATAGAAGTGAACTTCTTACGAATTTAACATTACTCAAGCATCAAAGAGTAATTCATTCCTGAATACACATATTCAGAGTAAATCCTCTGAATTCTTTTGAGTATCTTGCTCAACCGATTTATCTTCTGTTCGAACCACGATCATATATGAAAAGAAATACATGAAAGGAAAACACAAAAAATGAGTGAGATTTTTATAAACCGTCAACGTTAATCTTAATAAACTTAACAAACAATGGGGGCCTAAGTTTGACCTTATGACTCAATGTCACTCATCTCGATATATGCATTTAACCTTACTCAGTTTAATGATTAACTCAATCCTACTCGACTTTTTGTATGGATTCATAATCAATCCGGGATGATTCACCTCAATCATCAAGGATCTGTTTTAAAAGTGATTGATAAATGTATATCCTTTTCTAACTTGGTAAAAATGATTTTCTCAAAAATAATTCATTTGCCCATATAATTTGGCTCTCGACCAATCATAATATTTTGGTCCCTGACCAGTCACAACATCATGACCTTTAGTTAGTCTTAAAATTATGGTCCTTAACCAGCCACAACATCTTGACCCTCAACTAGTCATAATATTCTGACCCCAGTCAGTCACAATATTTTGTTTCCTGACCAGTTACAACTTTTTGACTCCTAGTCAGTCACAATTTCTTGTCCTCGACCTCAATAGATATATATAAATTTTCAGATCTAACTCCTAATTTATGAATAATCAATAATGACCACAAAGCACACTTAGATAGTCTTTTGTAATATTTAAGAAATATCATAATAAACCTTTCTTAACTAAACTTTACACACAATCCCTTGAATAAAATATAAATAGTATTCAACATATAGCTAATAATTTCTTGAATAAAATGTACAATTATAAAATTATAAGATGGCTATTAATAATCCCAAGGGTAGCAATTTTTATAAATTAGAGTTGTGTAAACCAAAAGTTTAATTTATGATGGAGAGTGATGAAGAAATTCAAAGCAAAACTTTGAAATAATTAATATCAATGAATCGGGATGTATTATATGAAAATGATAAGATAAATATAACTCAAAATAATAAGTTGAATGATAGAATAATTGATAAATAATAATAGATACCATACTATAATATTTGGGGAATAACTTCATTAATAATAGCAAGAATCAAACTATATTAAACATAAATCCAATAATATATGGAAATGACAAAAGAACCAGAATAACCTCTAGAGAACATAAATAAAGAGCACAGTAACCTGTGGAGAAAATAAATAGAAGCATAGTTAGATGTTACTAAGCAATCAACTAAGCATTAAAATTTAGTTTTAAAAGTACTGATAATTACAAGAGTAATAATGACAAAAGTAGTAAAACACATACACATATTAAGATTAACACTACAAAGGTTTCTAAATCTCACTTGCCTCTTACCTTAGTTAGAACTTGATGAAGAGTGGTGAAGACCTTTGAAGCCTTAATCTCCCTCTCAAGAGCTCTTTCTTTCTTCTCCTCTAAAGCTTTCTCTGTCTCTCTCCCTTCTCTCTCTCTTTAGAACTCTCTTTCCCTTCTTTCCCATTTGTAAGAGTGGTTGCCCCTATTTATAGGCAAAGCTTTCGCTCATTCGCTAAGCAAAATCCTGTTCGCTGAGCGAACAGAGATTTAGTGCACCTTTGTTGAGTGAAGGGTGCTTCACTTAGCGATGGTCCAAATATTTGTCTCACATAGCTAAGCCATGAGATCTTTTGTTAAGTGAGATTCTGGTTCAATCTATGCTATTTAAGTGACCTAGGCTTCACTGAGCAAAGGCTTCATCGCTTAGCAAATTTATTTTGAAAATAACTAGATGCTATTGGATCAGATCCGCTGAGTGAAATAATTTCTGCTGAGCGAATTTCCCAAAAAAGAGAAGTTATAATTCTTGATTAAGAATGTCTTATACTAACAAGTTTTTCACATACATAACTATGTTTGTAATTCTAATATCTAGGTTGAAATTATATAATAACCTGATTATAAAAATAGAGGTGCTACATGTATACCCTTTTGTATTCTAAAGTTCCTTAAATAAATATAAATTTGTTTGGTTTTAGAATCCTAGTGAAAATTTGTTGATTTTAAATATTTATTTCATTAGAAACAAATTTCACCTCAAACAAATTGGCACGCCTAGTGCAACTTTGGAATACATAAAGATGTTTCTATCACATGATGCTTTTCACATGCATGAGACTTAGGAATGGAAGGATCATCATGAGTGAAAATCATAATTCTCAAAATGATCAAAGAAAATCTCGATAGGAGAATGCCGAGAACATCTAGGGCAGCGATGTAAATCGAACCCTAGAAATAACTGGAATGGGCGAGACTGGGGGCATGACTTCACTAAGCTTTGCCCAAACTCGATCTATTTGGGATGTCACCTTCAACCAAGAGGACGCCAATACAACCCTATCTTTTAATGATGCTATAGTAAATGAAATAAATCCCCTTGGAGAAACTTACGCTAGGCTTGAACAACGAGCACTCGATTTGAAAATATTCCTTTGTTCTCGGTGGAACCAACACAAGGGGTAAGACCTTCTAACCAATGGCTATACCTACAATTGAGGCGTCACATGATGCTCAATACCTACGGGAATGCCAGGATGGGTCCTAATCTCATTTCCTTTTTTGAGCCAGAATTCTATCGATTCACAAAATAGGGCCATGAGGAATAGAAATGAATAACCCTTCTCGTATGGAATGGGTCGAGATCAAATCAATTCTAGTAGGATCATTGATAACGAGAGTTCCTATATTGGAATATCTTCAAGTGCCCTAATGGCTTTGAGGTAATAAATGGATCATAGCAACCACGAGATGGTTAATATGATGTCTCAACAAATAAATACTGTGCTGAGTCCTTTAGTGCAAACAACAAATGAATTATTGTGCCTCATGACTAAAAAAATAGGTCAAGTAGGGGATGCTTTAGCATACCTCGGGATCAAACAAGGCCAATCAACGTACCTACCAAAAAACTTGGGCAATCTCTTAATAACCCCATCCTCTTGGACCAAAATGCTAGTTAGACCATAGGTCACACTAGGGGCATAGGGATAAGAGATTATGGAGTACCCAAGATAATAACTATATCCATCCAAGGAAAATTTTCAAAAGTCAACCCCAAGTTAGGGCAGATAATGCTGGATATGTAAGAAGGATAATTGGAAATCAAGATTTACACTTAATAGACCAAGCAGTTGAATTGGCCCTGAATCGATTTGGATGGATGCAGGACTAAATAGTCATCCTTGATTTATATTTGCATTCTTGGATGTAATTCTCCAAACCGAGATCCCTTGAGGGTACAAAATACCAAATTCACTAAGTTCTCAGGAGAAATAGGAGAATCAACAGTAGAGAACATTGCTCAAGATTTGATTGAGTGTGGTGATCTAGAGGTGAATGAGAACTTGAAAATGAAATATTTCTAGAGTTCCCTCACTAAAAATGCTTTACATGGTTTAAGACTTTTTCCCCAGATTCAATATATACTTGGGGCAATTAGAAAGGGCTTTCCATGGACAATTCTTTAGAGGGGAAACTAGGTAAGTATGGTCCATTTGATGAGTATGAAAGATACCATTTTGAAAGTATAGATGATTACTTAAATCGATTTAGGCAAACTAAGGCTAGATGCCACACACAGGTCCCAACATATGAACTAACTAAAATGGCCACAAGAAGCTTTAAATTTCATATAAGGAAGAAGTTAGTCAGTCAACTAATTAGGGATATGGCCTAGTTGGCCAAGAAGGTAAGAATAATTGAAAAAAATTAGGTTCGAGAAGAAAAGAAATAGAAAATATGAGAAATTCCCTAGGAAGGAAAAACCGGTGTATCTTAACCTTTATAAAGAGGATTGAGAGTCTGATACTAAGAGTCAAGCTGAGGAGGAGGTTAACATAGCAGAAATGAAAGGTTATATAGGATTTTTGACATCTTGCTAAAAGATAGACAAATTCTCTTAAAAGATGATCATAAATTTATCATCTGTAGAGCAAAGAAAGGGTAGAAAGTATTGTAAATATGATAATATGTATGGGCATTGGACTAATAACTGCATGCATTTCTGGGACATGATTCATGATGTATTAGATGACAAAAGGCTTAAATTTGAGGAAAAAGAGATGAAGGTCGATTTTAGCCCTTTGGAAAGCCAAGTTTCTTAATGGAACCTGTGCAAATTTGCATGGTCGACGTTGCTGAAGATGCCGACCCAAAGCACGCCTGTGCGATTGTATTTGAGGAGGTGATCTCAAAGACGTGAACTTCTATGAGGCAGAAGTGGAAGAAATCTTCTCTAAAGTTGGGGAAACACTGTCTGTTAGATAATCTTAAATTAGTAGGATGGTTTCTATAATTTAGCATGAGTCTGCAGTTATTTGGTTAGTTTGTTTTTTATGGGTTGCTGAGATATCGCAATTAATTTTTTGTTCTGTTAATAAGTTGTTATGCCAACTGTTAGATATTTGTTAGAAGGTTATTTTTTTGTTAATCTGATACATTGTACACGACTATTTAAAGCCATCTCAGTTCAATACAAATACATACAACGAGTTGCAGCGAGTTTATTGAAAACAGTATGTCGCCCGTTTTCTTAACAAAGTGGTATAAAAGCTTTATGCTCTGAGTGCCGAGTGGGAAAATAAAAAAAAGAGTGAAACAATGTGAGGAAAATAGTGTGCGCTTGGGTGTTTAAAAAAAATGGGAGAAATGGCAAAAGTTGTTAATGGAATGACCGTGCCACAACTGTCAAAAGAAACCAATTATGATAATTGGTGTTTACAAATGAAGATCCTTTTGAGATCCCAAGATTTATGGGATATAATGGAGAATGGGTACCAAGAACCCCCAAAGGACGAAGACCAATATGTGGCCCAGATTGCAGCATTGAGAAAGACACGAGTGAAAGACAAATCAACCTTGTATTTTTTGTACAATGCAGTGGATGAATCAGGTTTCGAGAAGATTGCAAATGTTGCATCTTCAAAGGAAGCATGAGAGATTCTGGAGGTTGCATACAGAGGAAACAATCACGTCAGATAAATCCGGCTACAAACTCTCAGAGGAGAGTTTGAATATATGAAGATGAAGGATAAAGAGCAGGTAATCAAGTATATAACTCGGGTAGAGAAGGTGGCCAACCAACTTGGAAGGAATGGGGAGCCAATACCAGCAAGCCGTGTTGTGGAAAAAATCTTGAGATCACTGACATATGATTTCGAGAACATCACATGCGCCATCGAGGAATCGAAAGACTTGTCAGTTTTCTCAGTAGAAGAGCTTGCTGGGTCACTTGAGGCCCACGAACAAAGGACAAGGAAGAAGAAGGAACCTCTTGACCAAGCACTTCAGGCGCAACTTGATTTGAATGGAACTCGAAACACTGAGGGCTGAGGTCCTGAAGGTAAAGAACGAGGTGGTCAAGGACGAAGCGGACGTGGCCAAGGTGATGTTGAAGCCGACACAGATTAGACCAGGGTACAAAATTGGTGTGGTCGTGGTCAAGGAAGGGGTCGAGGAGGTCCGTCTAAGTCAAAGGTGGAATGCTTCAAGTGTGGCAAGGTCGACCACTACGTGAAAGAATACAGGTCAGCGAGTTGCTACAACTGTGGCAAAATCGGTCACATAGCAAAGTTTTGCCGAGCTAAAAAGAAAGAGAAGAACCTTCTCACAGAAGAAGATGATGAGGAAATAGGAATTTTAATGATGACGAGGAGCACGGAGGCCAAGTTGCGTCTGGGTTGTATGGAGAAGAAAAGTTCAGATGTTGAGCTTAGTCTAGGCTGCTTAAACAGCTCGATCTGGTATTTGGACACTGGAGCAAGCAATCACATGTGTGGAGAGGAAAGCTTCTTCAATGAACTTGCCAAGGTAGAGGTCAGATTCGTGTCATTCGGAGATGATTCCAAGGTGGCTGTAAAAGGGTGTGGAATAATCTAGCACATGCAGAAGGATGGACTGGTTGGAGAAATCAGGGGTATCTACTATGTTCCCGAGCTGAAGAGTAATATTTTAAGCATGGGTCAGATGATGGAGAAAGGCAAATTGGTTCTGATAAAGGACCGGGTACTGTACTTAAAGGACAAAAATGGTCGTCTAGCAGCTCGAGTAGAAATGAAGAAAAATCGAATTTATAAACTAGAGTTGAACATCCTGCAGAAAAGGTGTTTGAAGCTGGACGTAAAGGATGAAACCATGATGTGGCATTTTCGATTTGGGCACTTGAATTTTGGGGGTCTGGCCGAACTGTCAAGGAAGGAACTGGTACTTGGACTACCTAGCGTAGAGCTTGAGAGGAAGTTTTGTGAAGAGTGTGTGCTCGGAAAACATCCGAGGACTAGGTTTCGGAACTCGATCGGGTACTTGACAGAAGAGTAGCTCGGCCTAATACACACCGACTTGTGTGGACCAATTTCTCCTAGTTCATTTAGTGGTAAGAAATATTTCATTTCGTTCATAAATGACTTTTCTCGAAAAACTTGGGTGTATTTCTTACAAAAGCAATCAAAAGCATTTAAGGCTTTCAAGAAGTTCAGAATGATGGTAGAGAAAGAGACCAACAAACAGATTAAGGCAGTGCGGTCTGACAGAGGAGGAGTATTCATATAAGCAAAATTCATGGAGTATTGTGGAGAGTAAGGTATAAGACGTTTTCTCACAGCTCCATATTCACCACAACAGAATGGCATGGCTGAAAGAAAGAATCAGACCATCCTTGATATGGTTCGAACCATGCTTAAAGGAAAGAACATGCCTGAGAAATTTTAGGCAGAGGCAATACATTGTGCTGTATATATACAGAACAAGTGCCTGCATTCCAAGCTAGATGGTGTAACACCGTAAGAAGCATGAAGTGGAAGAAAATCGAGTGTAAACCATTTCAAAGTCTTCAGAAGCTTAGCTTATTGTCATGTCCCAGCCTAGCTCAGAACAAAACTTGGTGACAGAAGCAAAATGTATGTTTTAATTGGCTATGATGAAAAGGGAAAAGCCTACAAACTGTATAACCCAGCTACAGGCAAAGTTTTGGTGAGTCAAGATGTCTAGGTAGATGAAGAGAGTGAATGGAGTTGAGATGACTCGAAGGAGAAGTCTTCCGGAAGCACGACCTCTGAGAAAGAGAGCTCGGTAATAATTGAGAGGAGCCCGGAAACCACAGCTGAGAGGACCAACGAGTATTCTGAGGAAGACGATGAACCAGTGCGACCCAAAACTCGGAGTTTGCAGGACATCTATAACTCCACTGATGAGGTAGATGTAGTGTGTCTGTTGACAGGTGCAGAACATGTCAAATTTGAAGAGGCCATGCTCGATGAGAGATGGAAGAAAGCAATGGATGAGGAGATTAGCTCAATTGAGAAAAATGAAACATGGGAGCTAATAGATCTACCCACAGGAGCTCGGCCAATTGGTCTGAAGTGGGTATATAAAAAGAAAACCAATGCTAATGGGGAGGTGGAACGTTACAAAGCCTGACTCGTGGTGAAGGGCTATAGACAACAGAAAGGCATTGACTATGATGAGGTCTTTGAACCTTTAACAAGGATGGAAACGATCTGATTGCTATTTTCCTTAGCAGCAGAACACTGACGGAAGATACAGCAAATGGACGTGAAGTCTGCATCCTTGAATGGGATTCTGGAGGAGGAGGTCTACGTGGAGCAACCTCTCGGCTACATGAGAAAAGGTGAAGAGAAGAAGGTGTTGAAGCTCAAGAAGGCACTGCATGGCTTGAAGCAGGCTCCTCGAGCCTGGAATGAGAGGATAGGCACCTATTTCAAAAGGAATGGTTATGAACAGTGTCCGTATGAACATGCTCTGTATTTAAAGAAGTGCAAAAGAGATATGTTGTTTATTGCTCTATACGTAGATGACCTGATATTTATGGGAAGTAAAACCGAACTAGTCGAGGATTTTAAAGAAGTGATGAAAAAGGAGTTTGAGATGACCGATCTAGGCATCATGAAATACCTTCTGGGTTTAGAGGAGGACCAACGTATGACATGTATTTTTGTGTCCCAAAAGAGGTATGCTGGGGAGTTACTAAAAAAGGCAAAGATGTTAAAATGCAATCTGGTTTCTACTCCCATGGAACCCGACACGAAGTTGTCCAAAAATGGAGAGGGGGACAGAGTTGATGCAAGCAGGTATCGAAATTTAATTGGAAGTCTGAGGTACTTGACAAACACAAGATCAGACCTAATGCTAAGCGTGGGAGTCACAAGCTGCTTTATGGAGGAACCAAGGTACTCTCATTGGGAAGCATTGAAGAGGATACTAAGGTACATGAAGGGAACTATGTCATTTGGACTGTTTTTCACTAAGTTGGACAATTACCAGCTCACATTGTACACGACTATTTAAAGCCATCTCAGTTCAATACAAATACATACAGTGAGTTGCAGCGAGTTTATTGAAAACAGTATATCACTCGTTTTTTTTAACACTATCTGCTTTCCTAGAAAGGAATAAGGAAGATGATGCTGAGGTGGCAACGTGCCCACGATGCAGTGCCCTATTCAATAGGAAAGCAGCAAAAGACTTTGAGAAGTATGAGTATAGGGAAAGGGTGACCAAAGCCAAAGTGGAGGAAAAAGGGAAGATGGCGACCGAGATGTTTGAAAACAAGGAAGAGAGCTTTGTGAGGCATAACAATGTGGTAAGATTTGACAGGGACAACCGTCAACCTTCAAACCAAACGCCAAAGTACCTCTAAACCAATGGATGAGAGGAAGCACCCCTCGAACATACACTTGGCATAGAGGAGTGAATAGTAACCCATCAACAAACAAGGAACTTTTCCATATGCACGAGATGCCAAAAGGATATCAACTAAGTGGTTGCGAGACATGAGTAAAACCCAGTTCAGAAGATTCCAAAGGGAAAGGCAACAAGAAAGAGAGAGGATGCAAAATCATATGCACACTCAAAAGAGATTGAAGATTGCCTCAATTGAGGCTTTGATGATTATCTATGAGATATCATAGGAATTGTCTCAAGAATTCTAAGATTAGATTCAAGAGTCATAGGAGCAAGAGGATAGGGAAAGAGAAGAATTCTATGATGATCTGATATCTGAAGATCGAGCCATATGGGTAACCTTAGTGTCATATGTCACCCCAAGATGGAATTCTGTCTCTTTCAATATTACCTCTAGAGATAAACTTGCAATTTGTAAGATTGCAAAGGAACTTGATGTCCCAACCATACGATGAACTACAAGACATTGACGAGGAGAAACTATTCACATTGAAGAACATGTTAAGGTAAAAAGAGAAAATTGCGTGATTATATTAATTAAGGTTAAGAGTTTTAGTGAAGGTAATCTAGTGTGGAAAGTAATCCTCCCCATTGACAAGAAGTCGAGGGAATATGGCAAGTGGTTGCCCCACTGAGAATGACCCTTGGTGATCAACAAAGTTTTGTCAAATAATGCTTATGGAATAAAACACATTGAATTTGGTTTTCAATATCTTCAATAAATGATAAATACTTAACACCCTACTTTCTGAAAATAAGGGAAATAAAAATAAGTAAATAAGGCTGAGAAGGCAAATAAATATTTCATTGATATTGATTACAATAAAGGTCAAAATAAAACATCAACCAAGGTTAAAAAAAGTTAGGAAAAATGGTGGAGCCTAAGAATGCAACTATTTTAGGGACTCGAGGTACATGCATATTTCCTCTATTTGCTCATGGAAAACAACTACTTAAAGAGGCCTTGACGCCTATGTCTTTCTCGATATCCAGCAAGGTGTTTTGACTTGCATAGGAATTCCAATGCTTCATTTTCAATCTTCGCCTTTTTCAGCAACATCTTTGTTGGCCTCCTCCTTTAGCTCTGCGATCCTTGCATGGAGACATTCCAACTCGATTACGTGAGACCTATCTCTTTCTTCCAAATGGGTTTTGGCAGCATTTAGATTATTCATCTCGTGTTGCTATGTCTCGAGGATGTCAACCTTCTTCTCCATTTCCTCATTAGCTTCATATACTTGGCAGTCAATACTTTTTTAAACTCAAGCCACTTGTCTCGAGCACCATTCAAAATCTCCACAAATTCCAGCAGTTCGAACTACATCTCCTCTTCCAGATCGATCTCCTCCATGGCTTTACAAACGTTGCGTACTCTTTTGCGATAAGAGAAGTCGTTTATTGGGGGCAAAGTTGCTAGACTAGTTCATTAACAGCATCAGGAGCATCATTCTGCAAAGACCACATGATTATAAGCAGCAAGGAGGTCAAGGAAAAATAGAAAATTTGCGAATAAGGAAACTACCTTGGAGCAGGAAGTCTTGAGTCTAAGTTCTTGTCAGTATTCTAAATCAATCGAGGCTGTTTAGGAAGTTGAGTTAGCTCCATATCATCTTCAATTAGTTGTAAAATTGGTAGTCGAGGTGTAGAGGAGGGCGTTGGAGCCTTCCTTTTCTGGGATCTCATAGGGGCAGACTTTAAAGGTTCTTGTCGAGAAAATCAAGTGGGGGGTGAAATATCAATAAGGATAAAAAAGCAAAAGTTTGATGAAAGTATACCTTGCCTTTTCTTGAAGTTATGGCAGATTTCGACTTCCTTTGAATAAGTAGGGCATCATCGGAATCCTTCGCCCAATCTTCTTGAGGTTTGTATGTGTGAGTGGGAATGACTGATCGAAAAACAAATAAAAATTAGTAGGATAGAGCAATGTAAGCAAAGATAAGATACTAAATTTAGAGGGAGACTTTCAGGAGGTATGTGGTCATAATAATGGTAACTAAATCCAGTAAAAGAAATCATTAAGTTTTTCTTTGGTCTAAAAATATCATTGAGTTGTAGGTCGATGATTCATGCGGGGCCACTTAAAGGTTTTGCTAAGAGGCTGAAGGGAAAATAGGCAACTTAGCGGGTCAGTATTTTTCAAAAATAGTTTTTCCTTTGGGATTAATGGCTTGAATACGACCTAAATTTTTATCAACTTTGTATTTTAAAGCCCATAAGGTTTCATTAAAGTGAGTTCGATCCTATGAGGTAAATAATAGACATGGTAAAATTCTTCAAAAAGGCCAATGATCATGCAATAAGAACTTTTAACTCGACTTTCCTTGTCAGGGTCCTGCAAAAATGAAGGACGGTAGGTCAACTTTGAAACACAGTTAGTGTAAGAGATTGATATGGTTGATCTAAACTTTGCCCACCACTCAGAAAATTTCAAGGTACAAAGGAAGCTATTCTCAAAGGATTGAGGTTGAATCTTCATTTGACGTCGGGGGAGTTGCTCTTAAGAATTCTAATTATGTGTTGTCTGAAGTTGGGAAGCTCGAGGGCAACGTAGAAGTTGAGGTTGATAGGTGAAAATTTGAACATCACCACTATGGACGCCAACCACTAAGATATCCCAAGACAAGAATTGGCGCTATATCTCCATAACCTCACTCTGTTCCCCCTATAGTCATTTGTGGAAATCGAAGCATTAACCAAGAAGGACCCTTAATCGAAGTGCAGATAAAGGAAACTAATTCTTCAGTAAAGGAAGCAAAAGATAACAATTTATCAAGATAAAACTTGTAAGGGGAAGATTGGAGAAGTTTCGAGTAGGCGAGGGAGTGAGTAATCGGGCACCTTCTAACTCCAAGTCAAACCCTTTAGACGTTGGAGTTAAGCTCGATTGGAAAATTGAGTTAAGCCACAGTTGGACAAACCACAATGGACCAGTTACATTGCTGATGGGCACATGTCTCTTCAAAATCGAGACTATCTCATTCATAGTAGAGTAAACATGGGCTAGTAGTAACTTATCCAGGTTTATTCGAAATAAACTTGTGTGCAAGAGCTGAGCTTGAAGTAGGCCATGGTCCTTTATATCGAATTACTATAGAAAAAATGACTTGTTAGCCAGTATAACAGGAAAGCCATGTGCTCCTGATCGAACACCATCAAACCTGCTTCACCCTTATGATTCTCGAGGAACCTTTGTTAAGATTTTTTCCTCTAGTTAATAATTTCCCTTATCTAAGGTGTCCTTGAAGACTCCTATTAAGTATTTCTTTCCTAAGGGTTTGAGGTCTGTGATGGCGATCACATCGAGCAGAACTGGACCAATGGGTCAGCACAAGAGCACAAGAGCATTCATGCTCGAGATCAAGGAACTATGATCCAAGCAACTAAGTTGGAGAACGTCGTAGATACATACTTTCTTCCAACGGTCTCCATACTTAGACTTCACACGGTTCATCCAATCTAGATATAACTCCTTAGTCTTCACTAGTGGTGAAGCACGAAATATTTTCTTACAGTCAAAGAAATCCAGGTGGACCTCATTTCCAGAAATCACCAAAGTTTCCTCTTTCAAAGAAGGAAAGAAACTTGAATATTTTGCAGGGTGCCTACGAATAGGACCCATAAAAGCAAAAGAATGGTCAACCATAGTGTATGGGATTAATACCTAAGTTTCAGGGAGACGCCTTGACTTTTCTTTGAACTGGGACAACAGAGCAAACTCCACCTTGTTGATCACAACCCACTCAGCAACTATGACTACAAGTGCGAGCGCTCCTTGTTGAGTTGAACCGGCAGAACCTGCCATTTTTATCTCAAAAGGTTGAAGCTTTTTGAAAAAAGAATACCAAAATAGACAAGAAACCACCTTTTACAAGAAAGAAAAGAGGAAGATATGGAGCAAGAAGGGGGGTTTGAGGCAACGAACTATAGAAAAGGAAGAAGAAGAAACAATAATGGCATTATTGAAGGGAAACAAAGAAACTGCAAAGTAACTTGGAGGAGACGAAAATGTGTTTAGAGGAGGATGAATAGTAGAGAAAGAAAAAGGTCAAGAAGTTGATAAAGGTAAAACATTTAAATTGGAGCATTAAGAGCTATTTTTACTAACGTTTTGGTGAATGAGATGATGTGACAAATGTCCTTGTTAGTAACTGAAAAGGTTTTTATGAGGAGAAGATGAAATTCACGCCTCAAGATACTAAACTCAAGACACCTAGGAAATGGTAACAAGTGAAGTAATTGAGATGTATGTTCTTACCACCACTTTGAGGTCAGTTTATTCTGCAAATTTAATTTATTCTTCTTCATTTAGTTTCATGCCTTTACTTGCATTTAATCTTTGAGGTTTTATGTTTCTACATTTATTGCTTTATTAGGATTATAACTTTGATGTTTTCTTTTGAGGTTTTATGTTTATGCATTTATTGCTTTATTTGGATTAGAACTTTGAGGTTTTATGTTTTTGCATTTACTGCTTTCATTAGCATTAGAACTTTGAGGTTTTCTTTTAATGATTTACGTTGCATTTCATTTACTTTATTGCACATTATTTCCTTTAAAATAAATATTTTCGCGAACAAATTTGAGTACATCCCACTTAGGATTCTTTTCTGTTAATATGAACTTAAATGAACAAAATCATGTTTTCATCAAATTTTAAACTATCTAAGTCATCATTAATGTTTCTGGATTTAATTATCAATCGAAACCAATTTGACTAAAAAAAACTCACACACATATACGCCCTTTGTATTCTAAAGTTCCTCAAATAAATATAAATTTGTTTGGTTTTAGAATTCTAGTGAAAATTTTTAGATTTTAAATATTTATTTCATTAGAAACAAATTTCACCACAAAAAACCTATAAGTTCTAACAACCTTTAGCTTACAAGGACATGCTCTGTGTTGGAGAACTTCACTTGTTAGTGATTGGAGTTGGCTAGGCATGAGCAAGGAAGACCAAAGCTTTTGGTGAGCTTGAAGATCATAGAGGAAGTCTAATCTTTTCTTCCTATTTTCCTTTGTAAATATTTAGGAGTACTAGACTTTTTAGTAGGTTGACTCTCACATGATTATCACATACACAAAGCCACGTTAGCAAACACGCAAGGATAAGCTCGCAGAAACAACCATACACTTTGAATAAAAGCATAATTCATATAATTATTTATCTTAAAAATCATACAAATGATGATTAGTTATAGATTAAGAGTGTAAAAATGTTTTATATTGTCAATGTATCACCATTAAACTCTAAACTTATCAGATTTACCAAATATGTACATTCTGAATTGTGACAATTAAATAGATTAATATGTTCCATTTATCTATGGTTCCCAACACTTGTGCAATAATCCACATATAAAAAATTATTTAAAACAAAATATTTGTAATGGCTCAATTTTAAATGGGAAACTTATGGTTAAATATTTTGTATATAATAATATAATTTATATTATAAATTGATATAATAAAGACATGTGCAAGAATCAAAGTATTTTTAATTTAGAAAAAATATTAAAATAAAAAAATAATTAAAAAATAAAAATTATTTTAATCTTATCTAATTAGGTAATTATTTAAAACAAATGAAAAAAATGTATAATTGGTGGTTGTGAATATGAGAAATATATTAGTTCTCCATCCGTAATCAATAAATTAAAAAATAAAATATTAAAGTAATAAGAGATATTTTAGTCTTATCTAAATTTACAATTATTTAAAAGAAAATGTATAAAAAATTATATTACATTTCCTTGCTCTATAGCCTTTAGCCATAAAAAAACTGATAAGACCTTTAACTATCCTTAATCTCAACTAATAGGTCACTAGCTATCCTCACCAAGTCACCATTCATAGTCTTAAACTATTAGGTGTAATCTCAAAAGACAAATTCATATCCCCTAAATTGAGTTATCAAATCCATCTCTCTAGTAATCAAAGTTGACATATGCAAAGACTTCATACTAAAAGAATCAACCATTGGATTATAAGGTTGGTCTAGTGACAAAATCCACATGTGGGCAAAAGGGAGAGGTTGTGGGTTCGAATCTCTCCACTAATAAGACTAACACACTAACAACTAATATTTTCAGATAAAAAAATAACATAAGAGTATCAACCACCACATTTACTTTACTAAGGTGATATTAAACTACCAAATTTCATAATATTATTTTACTAAAAATACGTGTAAATTTTTCACGTGTCATCATTTGCATATTAAAATATCCTTGCATTATCATATAACAACATAACATCAAGCCTTATGGCATTATACAAACCATACTATAAAGAGTCTTAAATATCTAAACGAAGGAAACATCCATGTACAAAAGCATAAAGGTACCTAATAATAAGTACACATAAAAAAAGGGGAGGAAAATATGTAAAATATAATTTCTAGTAAGATGACAACAAACTACAACTAATTACTTTGCTAAACTAAGTCTGATATGTTGGAAACTCATGATTTTTTCCTCTGATAGTCTGTGATCATCACAAGCACAAAAACACATTAGCAAACATGCAAGGATAAGCTCACAACAACAAACATAAATTTTAAATAAAAGCATAATTCATATTGTTAGTTATCTTAGAATCATACTAATGATTATTATCTATAGGTTAAGAGTGTAAAATTGTTTTATATTATCAATGTATGAACATGAAACTCGAAATTTATTATACTTGTAAAATATATCTATTGTTCCTAATGTATGTGCAATAATTCATATATAAAAAACTATTTAAAAAAAATTCTTCAAATGTTTCAATTTTACAAACACTAATTGATCCTAAACCCTAAATATACATTAGATGAGAGTACAAGGGATACCCCAACCTTTTTAAAGACAATAATTCATATAATAAGTCCTATTAGCAACCTTATTTCCTACTAGGAGATAATGTTCCTTTCAGGCATTTCAAAGGATATACTAACAAATCATAAAAAAAAAAGTTTTTCCCTGCTAGAAAACTAGTCAGAGATAGTTAATTAAAAAAAAAAAATTGAACATTTGGAACTTCATTTTTGAACAAAATATAATTCTATGAAACCATAAAGTCCATACAACAGCAAAGCACACAAACCATCACATTTTTATTAATTTATTTTCCGAAAGGTCCACATTTATGTTGTAAACAATGACTCTTGTGATTTATAGGCTACATTCATTGAACTCGTAGCAACCCATAATAGTGTTTTAAAACAATTATCAATAATTTCCTATTGAATATGGTATAATGGATATTTTATATACTTATTTATTTCTATTTCTTATACTAGCTTTAATTTGATCTATTAACTAGCAACTTTTACTTCAATGTAACTATATAAGAGGGTACATGCATATTTTTTTTTAAATAAATGCAATATGATGTGTTTGGGTTGTCTTTTGAGGGGCCTTAAATGGACAAATCTCAATTTCCAATACTATAAACGTAGAAGGAATAAAGGAGTATCATTGGAAAAATGTTCGTTCATGCCAACAATTTTGCACACATACACATAGTTATGTGTCATTCTCATCACATTGTTGCTGCAGAAAAGTATATGCATATTTTTAGCATAATATATTCCACCGTTTGGTTTTCAATACTCACATGTCATCAATATTAATGAGTTGTATGAAGTATTCTACTAACCTTTCTTCTATTCAAACTAGTCTCTCCTCCCTCTAAAGTTCCTCTCTTATCTCCCTTACATATATCTACTCATTTTTCCAATATAATTAGAGATGGCAAAAATGCTCATACTCATGGGTATTGCCCCGAACATGTCTTGATTTTGACGGGTATTACCCACTTTGATCGAGTATAATTACATGCATTACCCGATTTGATGAACTAGGTACGGGTTTGAGTATTTGACTACCCGTCTCTTACCTGAACTCATACATGCCCGGTTATATTTTTAATAATTATATAATAAGTTTAAAATTATATATTTAATTAAAAATTTTAATTTTTAAACTTTAATTTATAATTTCTTGTTATTAATTATTCTTTATATACTTTTAAATTAAAATATAATTAATAAATTAATATATAATTTATTTAATAATAAATAATTAAATTTAAATTATAAAAAATAATATAACGAGTACCTATGGATATACTCAAACTCGAAAATACCTGACTTGAATGGGGATGTGGATTAAAATTTCATACCTACTTTTTTTATACCTAAATCCGAACTCACCCCACACTTTTCGGGGATGGGGATAGGGAGGGCAACAACTGCATTTGCCTCATTTCCATCCCTAAACAAAATACATTTTTTAGACTTAAATATATTTTTTATCCCTAATAAATTAGAAAATTTTTTTTATCCCTAATAAAATTTTCTCTTTTTGAATTCCTAATAATTTTTTTTGGTCTCTAAAAGGCTATCTAAATTATTTTTTTATAATTTTTAAAATGCTATCTAAATTGATTTAGGGACAAAATAAAAAAATTATTAGGAATAAAAAATAAAAATTTATTTGGGATAAAAGCAAAATTTTCTAATTAATGAGGGACTAAAAACATACTAAAATCTTTTTTATTTAAATTTTAAATTATTCTAATGTACTTTTTGCTTATGCATTCATTTTCTACCTATTTTTGCCTTAAACTTATTCTTTAGTACATTGTCAACTTTCAAAATTATATTATTTTCAACCCAACTCTATTAGTGTTTCCCTTTCTATATCATCTATGTATCTACCAACCCTTGCTAGATATGCCACTGCCATATTTTATTTTATTTTCATAGATTCTACCATAAAATATAGTTAATTTCCTCTGTTTCCATTTTCTTATGATAGCCTAATTGAATTTTTGTAAATTTTTAATATCTACACTTTCTCTCCTTTTTTTACAAACTCTATCCCATTGTAACCATGTTACTCTCCTTCCTTCCCTACAAGAAGTTCTTTTGATTTTTAAAACTTCTTTGTCATACATATGAATATTTTATAAAAATACATAAAAGATAATAAAATTTATGGATTTGTAATTGAAGGAAGTGCAAGTATCTTTTTTTCAAATTCAAAACAATTTCTTTTATTAATACTAAAAAATTAAAACTACTTTGAAAATTTCTTAATAACATTGTACTAGACATAAAAGAAAATGATATATAAATTATTTCCAATATATGAAGTTTTAGCATTCAAGAAACAAGCTGGTTTAAGTCTTAAAGTGTGAAAAGTAGTAGTCTTTTACCATCAAACTTTAGTAATCAAATACAAATTTAACTGTATAAAAGGTCTTGATGAAATTCTTCAAATTAAGATTTCTATGACTTAAAATCCAAATTCTTCAAAGAAACCCTGTAATTGTTGGATTTGTCATTGTAGCAAATACATTATGTACATAAAGAATAGATAAACCACTAATACATTTCCCTTTTTCGTAAGAAGCAAAATACAAACACATCACATAAAAAATTATACATTTAAATCTTCTTGAGTTATTAGAAATTTAGATTTCTAAGTTAGCATATCACATGTCAAATATTGTTTTACTTCTTCAAATTAAAATTTCTATAACTTAAAATCCAAATTCTTCAAAGAAAACATGTTGTTGGATTTGTCATTGTAGCAAATACATTATGTACATAAAGAATAGATAAACCACTAATACATTTCCCTTTTTCATAAGAAGCAAAATACAAATACATCATCACATAAAAAATTATACATTTAAATCTTCTTGAGTTATTAGAAATTTAGATTTCTAAGTTAGCATATCACATGTCAAATATTGTGTGTGTTTATAGTAGAAAATTTAATTTTAACATTGAAAAAGAAACTATACCAAGTAGTTAAAACAAAACAAACAACAAACAACCTTATTTAGTGTTATATAATGTTGTCTACCTCAAGTAATTTTAAATTAAGACCATAAGCTTCTCTTATTTTAAGAATGTTCATTAGGTTAGACGATCTGAAGATGCAATTTAACTCAAATAGATTTCGTTGGATTTTTCTTTGATTGGGTGAAAACTGATCCAACTCAATCAAATTCAATTAACTACGGGTTTGGTAACAAGGTCAATAAGTTGAATCTAAGACCTAACTTGAACATAATATTAAATTATTATTTATTATTTATTATATTATTTGAATTATGTGTTTCTCTTGATATTATGTGTTTTGGTAGTTGAACAAATTGTGTAGTACGTGTTCATTTTAGGTCTTGGTTAGCTTTTAAAAATTTTATTTACCTCTATTTTTGACAAACATTTCTTTAGTTATTATTTCTTGACAATTTAGTTATATATTAATTTTAATTTGTTTTACTTTTGATATATAATTTGTAATTATAATTCATTATTTATTTTATGTTATAACAATAATATAATCTATTTTTTAAAAAAATATCCTAAAAAAGATAACAAAAAAAGTTCTAAACATTAAATTTTTAAAATATATCTTTTAAATTTGTGACCCAATTAACCCAATCAAATTTAACTCATTCGAGACAGATTGAGTTGGATTGTCTTCAATGAAACAAAAAAAAAGAAAAACAAAACCTAACCTCACCCAAACCAATCGAAACCAATGTGTTATAATTGAGTTGAGTCTTAGGTTAACTTAAATCCAATTCAACTCGACCTGTGTTCATCCCTACCTATTTTTATCACAAAATACTAAAATTCAATTTAGCAATGAGCAAACAAATCAAATATGTGTGGAATGGTTAATCAAATCATATTTACAAATGAAAATTAAGATGAATCTAGCTACCATCATGGTTGAATTTATTGGCAGAATAATTAAATTAACTTTAATTATTAATTAAGTTACTTTACCTTTACTCTTTTGTAGAATGAATAATGGGTGTTGTCACCATATATAAAATTGCAAGAGATCGATATTTCTTCATCTTCTTTTGGTGAGAAATAACTTCAGTATCATTTTCAATTGTCCTGTAATTTGGCAGAATTCGATCCACCTTTGCTTCTCTTGAGAATGAAACTTTTTTCCTCTTCCCAGTTACATCATCATTGTTGTTGATGATGCTTCGCTTTTCCTTCAATTGCATAAGCACCTGAGCCACTAGAATTTCATCATCAGACACAACTAAGGGCTTATAATTCTGGGTTTTTCTTGTACGTGAGGAAGATGTTGCATCAACCATTGCACTATTAAGGTTTTATGTGATGTTTTTTTCTTTATCTAATGGTTTTTGAGATTTGGTGGTTGGTTCTTATCATATGTTTGATGTAAGCATGTTTTTATTGAGGATACATGATGAACAACGGGTTTTATTGCAGTTTCAGAGAGAAAAAGTGAAAAAGGATGAAAATTAGGCCCTGACCCTAAGGGGAAAACTACAAAGTTGGTTTCGAGTAAACTTATTAGGAACGTCATTATTCATAATTGTATTTTACATAGTTGTCATCTAGCGTTGTTTATTTTCATTTTTAACATTTTTTTATACGTGCTTTTTTATCTCATTAATTGAATAATTAATGTCACCGATTGATTCATCAAAATATCATACATTTATTATTATCATTGACTATTGACCTATCTTTTTCTTATTTGTATGAATTGAAATCTATTGGGGTTTTAAAATATTCATAGGCATTGTTCAACCAATTTGCAATACTCCTTAATATTTAGACACTTATTTAAAGATGAGAAAAACATTTATACATTGTTAATGTAAAAAGTTTTTACACTTATATTTAATCATAATATTTTATATATATATAGTAAGTTTGTTAACTTTATCAATTAATACTTTAAAAATTATAAATGAAAGATTGTGATGGAAATGACAATATATAAATATAAATGTTAAACTCTTTAAAGATTATTTTTTGTTCATCCACAACTTTTTATTCTTTTGGTGCAAATGACTTTTTTTATGTATGTCATCTTAAATATTAAATATTATTTGATTACTAATTATAAAAGGATTGTTAATATTTATAATAATTGCTTTAATTAAAAAGATATATGCAGTCATGATTCAATGTGGACTGTAGTGATAAAAAGGTCATGATTCAAATTATTTTAATAATATAACATATTAATTACTAACGTTTGTCATAAAAAAATTGAAAGATATATTTTAGGTGAAGTATAATGAATTAATACTAAATTTGGATTATGCAAGAAACAAAGTAGTTTTTAAATTTCAAATATAACAATGTCTTTTATTTTTTTTAATCTTTCTTTGTATATCTCTATTTCTTGCTCTTTCTTACATCTTGCTCTCTGATAGATTTTGTACTAATAATTTTTTTTTTCATTGGATGTACCAAACAACCTCTTCGTATTTGAATGGTTTTGTAATATGGTATAATATTATATGCAATCCTACCCATTTGACCATATATAGTTATAAAAGAAATCATCCATGATTTCATGGAAAATGCGTGGTAAGTTTGTATTAGCTTTTAGACTGCATATTACTACCCTTTGATACTCTTTTTCTTTCCATTTTGTGTTATAATTGTTTATAGTAGTTAGATAAAGGGCTGTCATTCTAATTTGAAGAACCTCATGGAAAATGTCAAATTAGTTCATGGACAATTTATCTCATCAATAACCTATGTATTTTTTTTTACTACTATTCACTACAATCAATAGCAAATATTAATTACAAAAAGATAGTAATTAAAGAAAGAAAACCAATTAATATAAACAGAAGAAATCTTTATCTTTCGAAATAATAATAGTAGAAATTTTTTTACAGTCTTATGTTAGTTCATAAATGCATGTCATTAGAGTGAAAACTATGATAGTAGAATGATAAAATATATTATAGGTCTTAAAAATTTCTCATTATATTAAATGACCTCCAAAAAATTTACGTATTATTTTGGTCTCTCAATTTTTTAAATATATAATTTTTTGTCCACCAAATACCATCTAAATTATTTTTAGCTTTTTATAAAAAGCTATCTAAAAAAAATTGACAAAATATTATGTATTTTAAAATCAGAAGAACAAATAAATACGAATTTTTTTTATCACGTATTTAATATTAAGAATTTATCAGGAACCTGAAACATATTACCTTATGGAATGAAAAATAATCAATTAATTAATGTTTCTCCTAGACATAAAAGTGTATAGTATAATTTTTTTAATAGTGTATAATAAAACATAGATCCCTCTGTTAGTTTTGTAGTTTGATTAAGCTTTGTAGTTTGATTTTTAGTCCCACATTGCTTAGTATTGTGAGATAGTGTTCTTCACTTTGCTATATAAGCAAACTTATGTAACGTTTACAAATGCACCAAAACAAATACTTCTTAGTGTTGTTTATTTCTCTCTTCTCTCCTTTAGTACCTTGTTCCCAACAACTGGTATCAAAGCCGATGGTTGTGATCGGCAGGTTGACGGTAGATTCCCTTCATCGAAAGTCCTCCTGATAAGGGTTTTAGGAGGTGTGTCCCCTTGTGTTTAAGGGCGGTGCGAATAAGGGGCCGTCATTAAATGTATGCCTTCGTTGGAGGGGGAGTTTACAATGTGAAAGGGACTCACACTTGAGGGGGAGATTGTTGGAGTGCAAGTGCGAGTTTGAAGTCCCACATTGGTAAGAAATTGGGAAGTTGAGTAATATATAAGTGAGAAAGACCCATAACCTAATGCCTTAAGGTTTTGGGTTGAAGGTGGTGTCATGTTGTCTTATGTATGGGCTCGTGTCCCTTGATTATACATCTCCCCAGTGTTTAACCCCCTCGGTTTGGACCCAACAAGTGGTATCAGAGCTCATTTCTTAGTATGCTCTGTGGTTGCAGCAGTGTCTGATCTTCCGCATCAGAAAATATTTGGTTAGAGTAAATTTTCTTAGTATGCTCTGTAGCTACAACTGTGTCTGATCTTCCACATCAGAAAAGATTTTTTCTCTTGTTCTTAGGGATCTCAATCTAGAGAACAACTTGCAGCAGTGTCTGATCTTCTGCATCAAAAAATATTTGGTTAGAGTAAATTTTCTTTGTATGCTCTGTGGCTGCAGCTGTGTCTGATCTTCCACATCAGAAAAGATTTTTTCTCTTGTTCTTGGGGATCTCAGTCTAGAGAACTAGTGGGGGTTTTTCTTCAAAAGCAGTAGGAGCGATGGCAATGAACGAAGTCAAGATGAAGATTGAAAAGTTCGATGGTGCGGACTTTGACTTTTGGAAGATGCAAATAGAGGACTATCTGTATCAGAAAGGCATGCAAGAACCTCTCGCAGGCCAGAAGCCAGAGGGTATGAAGGAGGAAGATTGGAGTCTCCTTGATAGACAAGCCCTTGGAGCCATTAGACTGACGTTATCCCGTAATGTTGCTTTCAATATTGCAAAAGAAAGGATGACAGCAGGTCTCATGAAGGCTCTTTCCAACATGTACAAGAAACCATCAGCCTCAAACAAAGTTCACTTGATGAGGCGATTGCTCAATCTGCGGATGTCTGAAGGTGCTTCGGTGGCACATCATCTCAATGAACTAAACACTGTTACAACCCAGTTGAGTTTAGTTGAGATTGAGTTCGATGAGGAAGTACGAGCTTTAATACTTTTGTTTTCCCTGCGGAGAGAGGCGGGTGAACCATTAACCTCTTCAGTATTGCATAGAGAGTCAAGAGGAAGAAGTTCAATTAAAGAAAGCGGACGTGGCAAATCAAAGGAGAGACGATCCAAGTCCAGAAATCATCGTAGTTCCTAAAACACGAAGACGATCGAGTGTTGGAATTGTGGGAAAACCGGGCATTACAAAAACCAGTGCAGGAGTGCATGGAAGAGTCAAGAAGCAAAGGGCGAAGCAAATGTTGCCTCCATCTCAGGAAAAGATAAGGTATTGATATGCTCTCTTGAAGATAAAGAAGAGTCTTGGGTATTAGACTCTGGAACATCTTTTCACGCTACCTCACAAAAGGAACTATTTGAGAATTATGTTCCTGGAAACCTTGGTAAGGTTTACCTTGGTAATGAGCAGTCATGTGAGATTATAGGTAAAAGCACAATAAAGATTAAGTTAAATGGGTCTGTATGGGAATTGAAAAATGTCAGACATTTTCCCGACCTGACTAAGAACTTAATCTCAGTGGGCCAGTTAGCCAGTGAAGGCTACACGACAATCTTCCACAGTGATGATTGGAAGATTTCAAAGGGTGCGATGATAATTGCTCGAGGCAAAAAAAGTGGTACTTTTCATAAGTCAGCAGAAGCATGTCATTTGATTGCAGTTGCAACAAATGAAAGTCCCAATCTATGGCACCAAAGACTTGGGCATATGAGTGAGAAAGGGATGAAGGTCATGCACTCAAAAGGAAAATTACCAGGTCTTCAATCAGTAGAAATTGATATGTGTGAAGACTGTATACTTGGAAAGCAGAAGAGAGTCAGCTTTCAGACAAGTAGAAAAACCCCAAAGAAGGAGAGGCTTGAGCTCATCCACTCTGATGTTTGGGGACCAACGACTGTCCCTTCCATTAGTGGAAGCAATACTTCGTAACTTTTACTAATGATCACTCCAGAAAGGTATAAGTTTACTTTCTGAAACACAAGTCTAAAGTATTTGAAGCTTTCAAGATTTGGAAAGCTATGGTAGAAAATGAGACAGGATTGAAGATTAAAAGGCTCAGATCCAAAAATGTGGTGAATATGTAGACACCAAATTCAAGAAGTTTTGCTATGAGCACGAAATCAGAATGGAGAGAACTGTGTCAGATACGCCTCAACACAATGGTGTAGTAGAGCGTATGAATCGAAGGTTGACTGAAATAGCCAGAAGCATGTGTGTGCTGTCAGGCTTACCAAAACAGTTTTGGGCAGAAGCAGTCAACACAACAGCTTACTTGATCAACCAAAGTCCATCGGTACCATTGGAGCATAAGATACCAGAAGAGGTATGGAGCGGAAAAGAGGTAAAACTCTCACATCTTAGAGTTTTTGGCTGTGTAGCATATGTGCACATCAGTGATCAAGGCAGAAACAAACTTGACCCAAAATCAAAGAAATGTACTTTCCTTGGTTATGGTGAAGATGAGTTTGGCTACCGCATATGAGATGATGAAAACAAAAGGATGATTCGCAACAGAGATGTAATCTTCAATGAAAAAGTGATGTACAAGGACATGCATAATACTGGCACTAGCAACCCAGAAACAAGTGGACCAGTTTATGCAAAGGTGGAAGATATCCCAGAAAGTCCTATATTGAGGAGTCCTCAGCCAGAGGAATCAAATGAAGAGAATAATGAGAAATCAGAACCTCCTACTCCAACTCCTATATTGAGAAGATCCTCTCGGCCCCATGTGCCTAACAGGAGATATATAGACTACATGTTGCTGACTGATGGAGGGGAGCCTAAAGATTATATGGAAGCTTGTTAAACCATGGACACCGACAAGTGTGAGCTTGCTATGAAAGATAAGATGAAGTCTTTGATCTCCAATCAAACATGAGAACTAGTTGAGTTACCTATGGGAAAGAAAATACTTCAAAATAAATGGGTGTATCGGGTGAAGGAAGGCCATGATGGTTCCAAGCGATACAAGGCCCGACTGGTTGTCAAAGGATTTCATCAGAAAGAAGGAGTTGACTACACTGAAATCTTTGCTCCAATTTTCAAGCTCTACTATCAGGACTGTGTTAAGTATTGTGGCTAGTGAGAAGCTCTACCTAGAGCAATTCGATGTGAAGACTGCATTTCTTCATGGAGATCTAGATGAGGAGATCTACATGCACCAGCCTGAACACTATTCAAAAGCATGTCAAACCACAGATGTGAGCAAGTGAGAGCTTGAAGACAAAGGTTGTTACAACAGAGAAGTTGAGGCTTTGCAGTGTCTCAACTGGCCTTCAAGAATGATTGATGATGAAGGCAACTACAATAAATGATAATCAAACTCCAAGTGGGAGAATTGTTAGTTTTGTAGTTTGATTTTTAGTCCCACATTGCTTAGTATTGTGAGATGGTGTTCTTTACTTTGCTATATAAGCAAACTTATGTAAGGTTTACAAATGCACCAAAACAAATACTTCTTAGTGTTATTTATTTCTCTCTTCTCTCTTTTAGTGCCTTGTTCCCAACACCCTCTTAGTTTAAAAAATAATTGTAGGTACTAGAAGTTTTTGTTAATGTTTTTCATAATTTTTACTGTGTTAAAAAAACTGTCAAAAATTATCAAATTAAAGTTACAATAGACAACAACATATGATTAGTTTATTTAAAGAGTTTAATTGATATATATTGTCACTGCAGATATTTTTTACACTGACATTTAATCATGACTTTTCATTTATGTGACTTTTAAAGTGATAATGAGTAAAGTCAACAAATTTAAAAGGTTGTGATTGAATGTTAATATAAAAATCTTTACACTGACAGTGTATATCAATTAAACTCTTATTTAAATTAACATGAATGAAAATCGTTGTCAAACTTGAAATTTGAGATTATATTTGTCATAATATTTAACTATTAAGTGTATAATATAATTTTTTTAATAATGTATAGTAAAACATAGATCCCTCTTAGTTTAAAAAATAATTATAGGTACGAGAAATTTCTGTTAATGTTTTTTCATAATTTTTACTGTGTTAAAAAATTGTCAAAAATCATCAAATTAAAGTTACAATAGACAACAACATATGATTATTTTATTTAAAGAGTTTAATTGGTATATACTATTACTGTAAATATTTTTTACACTCACATTCAATCATGACTTTTCATTTATGTGACTTTTAAAGTGGTAATGAGTAAAGTCAACAAATTTAAACGATTGTGATTGAATGTCAATGTAAAAATATTTACACTGACAGTGTATACCAATTAAACTCTTATTTAAATTAACTTGAATGAAAATTGTTGTCAAACTTGAAATTTGAGATTATGTTTGTCATAATATTTAACTATTAAGTAATTTTACTTTGCTTAATAATCATCTTGAAAATTGTTGTATGTTGACTTTAGATAATATAATTGTTTTGATAATAGTTTAAAATGAGACAATTATTTTTTTAATGTGTAATGACATGTTTATTTATCGGTTATAAGTGTATGAAATAAAATAAAGAGTTTAATTGATATATATTGTCAGTGTATAGATTTTTACACTGATATTCAATCACAACCCTTCATTCATGGCAAATTTGTTGACTTTACTCATTGCTACTTTAAGAGTCACATAAATGAAAAATTCATGATTGAATGTCAGTGTAAAAATTTTCTACACTAATAGTGTATACCAATTAAACTCTAAAATAAATAGTAAGAGGAATTAAATTTAAATTTTACTTAAATTGCTAATTGAATTGAGGTGTGATGAATTTTTTAATTGTGTTAATGATATGTGATTGTATTTAGACAATGGTTAGAATGGTGGAGAGGTAAGAATAATTGTTATTTTGTCATAGGTCAGGTAGACTTTAGACACCAATGGTGAAAAGTCTTTGGCTGCCTTGATGTGCGAACTCAATATGTATGGATTGGTTTGCCAAACTAGCGGGTTTTGTAGGATGGGTAAGAATTTTATTGTAATGTGGGCTTCACAGACCTAGTTATGCGAGTTGTGGGTTTTGTGTGCCAAGTTACCTGTATGACCATCTATAACTATTATATGTGGTTTATATTTAAATATGTAGTTAATTTTGTTTCAAAAGTGGTTAATAATATTATATATAAACTATATTATTATTGATTGTTCCATATGGTTAATTTGATATGTACATATATTGTTAGTTTTGTTTCATAAGTGGTCCATAATAAATGAATATACTTGTATAAATGATTGAAATGTTTGATAGTAGGAGTGTTAATAATGCAGTTTAATTCAGTTTTTACCATAAAAATCACCCGAACCAAACACGAAAATTAACTGTGGTTTAGTTTGATTTGGTTTGAAACTATTATAAAATCTGAATCAAACCAACCAACTAATAACGATTTGGTTTGGTTTGGTTTTTCGATTATGAAAATATATTATTAAGTATTATTTAATATGATTTTTCATACTTTTAAAAATACTTAAATAGATTATTTTACTTTGAGAATTATTTAAATATCTATTGGTAATTTATTAAAAATCAATACTCCAAACTGCCTAAAAAATAAAATTTCATATTTATCTAACTAGTAAAAATTATAATACTGTTACTAATCATCATTTATTTCTTGTATGACTATATTTATAACACAAAAAAATATAACAATTATGTATATTGCCGTTTGATTTGGTTTGGATTGATTTTCTAATCTTAAATTGCAAACTGAACCAAAACTCACAATTTAGAAATTTAACAAATCAAACTAATCCAAACCATTTCGATTTTCTATCGGTTTTTGGTTTTTTGAATCAATTTTCGGGTTTGTTCACACGTAAAGTGACATAACAGATATTCAAACCTTGAAAGTTGAAACACTTGGTTAAGAAAAACAAACAACTATCATTTGTGTTAACAAATGTTTGTGGATATTTTTTTTTTCTATAAACAAAAAGTGTTATTAAGGAATAAGGGATGAGGTAAAAGCACAAGAAGTGCTTGCTCAACAAAGTACAAAATGACAGCCAGTAGCATGGAAAACAAAAATAAATAAAG
Organism: Psophocarpus tetragonolobus; assembly: GCA_037954015.1. Taxonomy (NCBI): domain Eukaryota; kingdom Viridiplantae; phylum Streptophyta; class Magnoliopsida; order Fabales; family Fabaceae; genus Psophocarpus; species Psophocarpus tetragonolobus. The sequence continues at coordinate 76,699,885 of CM075688.1, read as the reverse complement.
AAAAACAATGCCTATGATTCATAACCGATTCAACAAACAATCATGATGTTAATTTGGCTGTAAAATATTACTCTTAGGAACTTAATTGAACGACTTGAATGATTTCATTGACCTCATGAATGAGAGCTTTCAAAATTAACACATTTCTAGCCTTCCATAAATGCCACAAACCAGCATACCACAAGAATGACCAAGCTTGCCTCAATCCTTCATCTCAGCTACTCAGATCATAAATTGATTTCAAGTGACTTCATAATTGGTACCAAGCACATAATATCTGAGTCAACAAGGTACAATTGAAAAATAAGTGTTTACCAGTTTTCACTAAGAATGACAACAGGGTGGGGCGGGTGTGTGTTTGATCCTCCTCGTCTCCATCCCCGCAAAGTACGGGGTAGGTTCGGGTATAAAAAGAGCGGTATGAAATTTTAATCTCCATCCCTTTCCCTTTCGAGTATTTTTAGGTTCGAGTATACCCGTGGGTACCTGTCATATTATTTTCTACAATTTAAATTTACTTATTTATTATCAAATAAATTATATATATTAAGTTATTAATTATATTTTAATTTTAAAAATATATAAAAAATAATTAATAACAAGAAATTATAAATTAAAGTTTAAGAATTAAAATTTTTAATTAAATATTATAATCATTAAAATTATAACGGAGCGGATACGAATTCGGGTACGAGGCACGTAGTCACATACTCATATTCGTACCCGATTTAACATATTGGGTAATACCCGTACCCATATTCATACCCGTACCCATATTCATACCCGATCAAACCAGGTAATATCCGTTAAAATTGGGGCAGGTTCGAACTGGTACCCGTATAAGTATTTTTGCTATCCCTAATTTCCATAACCTCATTGGACCATTCGCACCCTGTTGCTGCCTCTTCTAAAATCCCTCTCTTGTAAAAATGTCGACAATCATTGAAATAGAGTTTAATTGGTATACATTGTAAATGTAAAAGATTTATACACTAACATTCAATCATGACTTTTCATTTATGTGACTTTTGAAGTAGTAATGAGTAAAGTCAACAAATTTACTATGAATAAAGTTGTCAGAGTAAAAATTTTTATATTAACCATATATACCAATTAAATTTATTAAAATATCTTATGGAAGTGTTTTCTTATGAGAAATCTAATAGTAAGTAATATGGAGGGTGAACAATATAATTTTGCATGTTTACTAGTAGCTTAATGTGAATGCATTAAATTATTTTAAATAACTTTAATGTGATTATTTAATTATTTTGTTTTTATTTATTTTTATTAACATATTTAATTTTCTTATATCATATATTTATGACAACATAATAAAAAATTGCTTATATTTATGACATAATAGGATATTCTTAATGACCGATAAGAAAAAAGAATATTCCTTTTCTTCCCTGGCATGCTCGTACAAATATAACATAAAGCATTAAATATATTGCATTAAATATTTTAATAAATTTTGAAAGTAAATATTAAATGATATCTATATTTTATGAAATAAAAAAGTTTAAAATAAAAAATAGTTTCTTTTTATTTCTTATATATATCCATTAATTTAATAAAAAGTTTTATTAAATGCAATTTATTGTGTTAAATTAAAAATCATAAATTCTTTTCAAATCTTTTATTTTAAATATTTTATTTTTATTTAATATTGTTTTTTTACTATATCTCCTATTTATCATGGTGAATAAGACTCGTGGGCATGGATATAAGGCATTCCCACACAAGTTAAGTGTATGTTTGATAAACACTTCAATTTAATTGCCTTAATTATATTGCCCTTTCGATTTATGCCCTTTTTGAAATATAAACGTAAATGAGTAGACAAAGAATTTTAAAAAGTTTTGATGATGAAAAAAAAAGTACTCTTTAAAAAAATAAAAAAATAATGTGATAAATAATGTTAAAAATAAGTAGAAAATAATGCAAATGTGAAAATGTAATGTTGTTAAAGAGGTTTAAAGGAGTAGAGAAATAATTTTGAAAGGTTAGATAATGCAAAATAAAAAATTAATGTATAAAAAATGGAAAAAAATTTTAATGTGAAAAAATATGTTACAAAATAACTTTTAATATGTAAAAAATAAGAGTTTAATTGGTATACACTATTCATGTAAAGATTTTTACACTGACAGTCAATCATGACCCTTCATTCATGGTAAATTTATTGACTTTACTAGTTACTACTTTAAAAGTCTAATAAATGAAAAGTCATAATTAACTTCAGTGTAAAAATCTTTTACACTAACAGTGTATACCAACTAAACTCACAAAGTAATTAAAAAAGTTGGATAATGTAAAAAGGTAATGTTTTAAAAAAATATAAAAAATAATATTGTAAAATAACTTTGAATGTCTAAAAATACAATTAAAAAATGTTTAGACAATGCAAAAAATGGTAGTTCAAAAAAAAAAATTGTTGAAGAAGTTTAAATGAGTAGAAATATAATTAAAAATATGAGTTTAATTGGTATACACTATTGGTGTAAAGATTTTTACACTGACAATAAATCACAATAATTCATTCATGATAGATTTGTTGACTTTACTCATTACTATCTTAGAAGTCACATAAATGAAAACTCAGGATTAAATGTCAGTGTAAAAATACTTTACAGTGACAGTGTATATCAATTAAACTCTAAAAATATTTAGAAAATGTACAAAAATAATGTTTTAAAAAAAGTTTAATGTTAAAAAATAATTTGAAAACAAAATTTAAATGACAAAATAATTGAAAAGTTCACATAATGCAAAAAACATTGTATAAAAAACTTTAAAAATTGAATGTAAAAAATTAATGTTGCAAAATAACTTATGTAAGAAACGTTTGTATAATGTAAAAAGGTAAATATTTTAAATAGAGGTAAAAATACAATGTAAAAATTTAAGTTTTAAAAAAAATTTAAAAATATTGTTGAAAAATAAGTTTAAATGTTACATAGTAATATGAAAATATTTAAATAATAGCAAATGATTTTTAAAAAAATAAAAAAATTTCAACGTCAAAAATAATGTTGCAAAATATGATGACTTTTTGGACCAAAGAAGTAACCTCTAAAAGTATGAAAAAAATAAATAACAATTATGTTAAAAAATATGAAAAAAAAAGATAGCTCTAAAAAATTCATGTTAGAAAGTGAAATGTGAAATAATAACATTTAAATGTAAATTAAAAAATTTAAGTTTAAAATTATAGAAGATTTAAAAAGTAAGAAAAATTTAAAATTATGATGATAACTTAAAATGAAATATGGAAAAAGTTATACCGAAAAATATGGAAAAAGATAACTTAAAAAAGTTTAATAACATGGAAAATTTTCAAAAATATGAAAATTCATGATTGGAAACAAAATTAAATGTGTATGAAAAAGGTGTAGGTTTATATATATATATATATATATATATATATATATATAAAATAAAGTATATGTTCAAATTTAGATGAAAAAAGTAAAAATAGATATGTGAAAGAAGGTGAAAAAATTTTATGATGAAAAATATTGGCAAAGATAGCTTTAAAAAGTATAAAGTTTATAAATATGAATTTTTTAAAAATATGAAAAAACACATGGTAGAAAATAAAATTTATACGTAAATGATAAGAGTTTATGCGTAAAATTCTAACAATAAAAAAAGTTTCAAAACATGATGATATTAAAAAAATAAAATAAATGATGCCTAAAAAAGTGAAACAATGAGATATGGAAAAACTAAAAAAGGACAGATGTATATATGAGAAATATATATAGAACGGAACTCAGATGTTATGAAAATGGGCTACCCCTTAAAGTAGACCTGTATAATGTCAGCCTCAGCACTGCCCTTTTGCAACCTATATGCAACAGTGACAATTCGAACTTCAACCACTAGTTTTACTAAGATTTTTCTTCAGTATACTAATTACTATATTTCATTAGTGTATAATTATCAAGAGAAGCAGGACTTAAAAAGTCATCAAGAGACTTTGAATTTCGACATAACTGAAAATCGAAATATATAAATCACCATATTACCAAAATTTGAAATATCATCCTAAGAGACTTTGAATTTCGACATGATTGAAAAACGAAAAGTATATTATATAATCATCAAGAGGAGCAAGGCCTAAAATACCATTCTAAGAGACTTTGGATTTCGACATGACTGAAAACCGAAAAATATATAAACAAAAGAACATAAGAATTTCAGATAAGAATAAAAGCGCCAGATAAGGAGACTTCAGATTTTGGCTAAGCCAAAATTCAAAACATAACATAACCCCTCCAAAGAGAGGAAATAAACCTCAGGATTTCGGCCCTGTTGAAATCCGAGTTCATGCAAATAACCAATCGATTAGCTAAGTTAACCAAGAAGATAAATTAACATAATTACTGATTAGCGTTATCCTCAATAAAGCTGAGCAGGATTTACAAAGTATCTGCTAGATAAAAACCAAATACGCTGGATAAAAGAAATGCACCAAGAAAAACAGGTAATGACCACCAGGTAATGATTGCATTTCTTACTATAAATATAAGGTAGGAGGTATATGTCATGAACTCATTCAGGAAAATTTATTACACTTTAACCTTTTTTCACCTTCTTTACCTTGCTCATTTACTGACTTGAGCGTCGAAGTCCTCTCTTGTAAGTTCTCCCCCTTTGTCTATTCCAGAAGATGCTTGGATATTCAACAAAGCTCATCAAAGACATTTCGAAAGATTCATAACTATTTGTACTCAAGTACTTTTCGATAAGAATACAAAGAAAACAAGTGAATAACACAGTTGACAAAGATCAAAAGATCAATTGAGAAAGACCCTCAATAGCCAATAAAATAAATGTCTTGATGGGGGAGGCGGAGATATAAGAGAAAATCCTGGTTTAGAATTTCTCAACCTAACAATGTTCATGCTAACATTTTTTTAGGCAATTTGTCCACCTTCACCAGGTTTTTGACCTTGTGCAGTCTTGATTTCTAACTGATCAGCATTTGCCAAGAAAGTTGAGGTGACACCAAACCTTCCTTAAGCAACCTGAAAAAAGGCTATGTATTTTATCAGATTACCACTGCCTACCACAATTTCTACATGACTAGAGCTGTTACCTGACCAATTTTAGAATAAATACAAGTTAAATCAGCTTAACTGAACATAGAGGTTAGCTCATTATCCAATTAGAATAAGAACTAAATTTTTGTAATCATCATTTTATAACAGAATGAATACTAATACTTATTTAGTCCATCAAATGTAAATCAATCATACTTCTAAAGAAAATAAAGAAATGCATGATACTTTTGTTGCTATATCCCCCTTCTGCATCTGGATTCTTAAAGCTAATTCTGCCCGAAGATAATCATATGTTAGCAACTCCACCCATCCATGCATCTAGAGAAAAGCACAAAAAATTCTATCTTCCATACTTACGTTTGGGTGAATGGGAAAAAAGAGGATTAATTCATGACCTTCATTTTATGGTACATAGTAGCAGGGCATTGGCAATTGGAAGTAATTCATGACCATCAAATTAAAATCATATAACTGCAAGACATAAACTAAACAGATCAGATCACAGTATGTAATTTGGTATTTTGCTTGATTAATCACCAATATTCAAATAAAGAATAATTGTTTCTAGAAAGTTGTATGCTGTGAAGTTTTTTCATTAAGTGGATAAATAATTTGACTAAGAAGAACAAATAAAGCCCAAGTATTGTAAAGTAATCTATCTATAAGATTATTGCACCATTACAAAATTAATTGACTAATATAATAAAATTACTATAATCACAAAATGAATGAAGGTGTTTTTAAAAAATTAGTGCAATAACCTGCTTGATGGCAGTAGTATCAATATCCTGATTTTGAAGACCTTTCAGATGCTGAAGAATTTGAGAGGAACAATCAACATGAGTGACTGGTTTACAGGGAATAGGATCCTGAATTTGATTTTCCACCTTTTTTGTTCATGGCAATTGCAATTGCTTCATGAATTCCTCTGAAATTTGCATCATGAGTTTCTCTGATTTGATTCAACCTGCCCAACACGTACGGGAGCACAATCACATTCACATTGGAATTCAAGAATATCCGGGCGAAAAATATGTATCTCACATAAATAATAAATGTATGATAATTGTATTCACATTCATAGGTCGATTAGCCAAATATTTATAATAAACTGAAAAGACACTTTGACTTTTCTTACAAACAGCTTTGTGGAGCATCAAAGATACTTCCTTTGAAAATGTAAGTCTCCCAAAATAGAAGTTGGTGTAAACCTCTGATAAGTTACTGACATTCTTTGAAAAAATGTAGTATAAATTATAAAATTTCATTAATTAATGTTGGAAATACCTGAAAACATCACCACATTAAAAACAAAACAAGAGGTTTTCTTTCTTGGAATAATTTACAATATATAGTAAAACTCACAGGTGATTCTTGATTCATCATTCATCCACTGGCATTTTCATTAGCCAAAAATAAATTGTGGAGACACAGTTTATAATTAAAGATTCCAATCTTCAAGAAATTCACTAAGATGAAAGAAAATATAAGAAACACGATTAACGAAATTGTCATACCTTGCCTTTCCCCTTCAAGAAAATAAGATGTAATATATTTCCTTCCATTCTTTAATCTTTTTCTTTCTCAAAGTAAGAAGATGTAACCTGCATTTGTTTTAGAAAAGAAACGCAATGCGTTCGGAAAAAGAAGCGAAGGGGACAAAAGAGATAGAAAGGCGAGAGAGAAGAAAGGAAGATGCACCTCTAATTTCTGGAATGCGACAAACTCAGGCTGGTTGCCCGACAAAATTTTGAAAAAATGTTTTTTTTTTAAATAATATAAAATTTTATTTTTAAAATTAATGTTTATTTTTTGTAAAAATTTAAATTACACAAAAATAAATAAAAAAATCATTAAAAGTAAATCATGAATAATTAGTTTAATTTTTTTTACAATATTATATTTTTAAACAAATAAATTTATGACAAGGTTTATTTCATTTGCTTAATAAAGTCATTTTTATAAGTTCTATTTAATAATTTATTTTATATTTTAATTATTATGATTATTTTATTAATCTATATAAATATTATAATTTTTTAAAAATAAAATAAAATATTGACGGATTGGTGGATTAGTCCACCTTGTCCCGCCCTGCCTAATTTACGGATTAGACGGGACGGGATAAAACGTACTGATAGATTAAAAACACTAGTTCAATCCACTGAAATGAGGGCAGACTAGCAGGTTAGTCCGTCAAGTTCAACTTGTTCTGCCATCTTTAGTTACATTGTTATGCTCGATAGTTGGACACATATTGTCCCCTAAAAAATAGATTGTTAAAGAGTAATTATCAATTAAAGTTAAATATCATTTTAGTGAATAAAATATATAAAGGAATTTTAAAAATTGATCGCAATAAATTTGTATTATTTTGTTTTAATAAATTATATTAATTTTTGTTTTTTGTTTGTCAATTGAAGTTTTTTAACTCTTTATTTTTACTTTTAATATTTATTCTGAAGTTTATATAGCTATATTATTCTTATTCTGGAATTTGTATAATCACTAGCCATATATTATAATTCTTTCATATCTTTAGTTTTACTATTTTATTTTGTGTTTTATTTTTAATTATTTATGAGATATTAATTATTAATATTGTGACACCTTTCTATCCAAAAATATTTTTTTTAATTATAGGATAACATAGTAAAATAATTATTTATATTACTAACTTAACACTTGTGTAAAATAATTTACATATCAAAATAAATACTTATTTTTTTCAAACTATAATAAAATGAAAGGTATATATAAAAAAATGCCAATGTTAAAATGGCTTTTATAAAAGTTCCAACTAACAAAAGTAATAATGAAAACTTAATAAGTAATATTCATAAGAGAGACAAATTAACTAGTTCTTTTTGTCGCGATGTCAAATCTAATCGAGACATATCAAACAAGATGATTAAGCAAGTGTAATCTTCATTACGTGCATCTCATCTTGCTCAATATCATCATATTTACCTGAAAGTGACGTTCAACTCAAATCACAAAGTAACAACAAAGACTAGTGGGTGACAATACATCTTTACATTTTAAGGCATATATATAAGGAGAATGAGTAACTCACCAATGTATGATAAATAAGAATATTACAAGGACACACCTATCACTTCTAGACCCTTAGACGGATGAAGACTCTTATGTTCTTAATTCTATATGCATGTGGTACCATAACTCTTAGCACAAATTTTTAGGAAATACCTGTAACATCTTGTTTTTAATTAATTTTTTATAAGTGTATGAAAATAATTAAAAGAGAAATTAAATTTAATTTAAGTGAAAATAATCAATTAATTATGAGATGATAAGTTATGGTGTTTATATTTATGTTTTTTTTTATTATGTTTAATATGTGACAGTTATTTATGGAAGTGTTTGGACCAAGGTAAGTGAGATTGAATGATGAAAAATGGGCGTGTGAGTCTAGTAAGGTATGATGTGTGTGTAATAGGTAATCTTCTGGGCTGAGATTATTGGGCTTGTTTTAAGGAAAAACTTGTTGAAAGGGGAGTGCACTTATCAGAAGTTGCAATTTACAAGGACACCCCCCAATCTCTTTACTTCGATAGAAGCTTCATTCTCCAATTCATTCTATGCTTTTTCCAAACAACCAAATCCTCTTCTCTTCTATGCATGCCTATGAGCAACAGCTATAGGAACCTAAGCAAGGGGTATTTTTCTTCCATTTCTCTTCATCTTGAGCTTGGATTCTAGTAGGTAAGTCTTTATTGGACCAATTTTCTTCTTCTTAGTGTTGCATGCACCACCATCCACCATGGGAGAGTCAACCTTTAACTTATGATTTCTCAAATTCTTTATGATTTTGGACTTTTGATAGGGCCTTGAAGCCCTTGATAGCTTTCAATAACTGTTTAAAAGGATTAGGAAGCCAAAAATCTTAATCCTTAAGTTCCTCTCTTCCCTACAAACAAGCTTAAAGGAGAAATAGGTAAGAAAAAGTTAAACCTTTGTTTTTTATTTGGAATGTTTGATTTAATGATGGGTTTATATAATTTGTTGTTTATTATTGTTGTTTTGGACATGCATGGAGGTTTGAATGAGCTTTTACTCCTTTATGAGTGATTTGATGGATTATAAATTATTAGCATGTTATTTGAAATTTGTAATTATTATGCAAACATGCACCACAAATATGTTGCAAATCCCACAAGGGTGTGGATGACATGCAGAATAAGATTATGCATCAAGAGTTTGGTTACAGAGCAGTGGAAAATCCCACAAGGATATATGAGACACACTGAAGAAAAAAATGTGATTGTTTGTAATGTTATTATTTATTGTGGTTTAGATATTTATTAATGGATTTACAAGTATTGATGTTTAATCCTTATTATTGATTTGGAATGGATATATGTGTTGGTATTTGATTGTTGTTATGTGTGTGAAATGAAATTATGTATTGATGTTTAATCTGTATTGTGGATGTGGAATGAATATGTATTGTTATTTAATCCTTTTTATAGTGTGGAATGAATTGAAGTTTATTGAAATGGATCAATGATGTGATCATTTATATCTTGTGTTTGAGAATTATAATAATATGTTGGATGTGAGCTATTAGAGTGAGGTAACTGGTGAAATGGTTTGATGAGTACTGAAGTGTGTTAGTAATTATTCATATCTTATGTTTTGATAATTTTAACAATATGTTGGGTGTGGGATTCTCCACATTGAGTTAAGGATACAATTGTGGTCTTTTTTATCCTGGTACCAGATCAATGGGGGTACTTGATGGATATGCTCAAATAGCAATTAAACGCCAAAAATGGGTTAAGTAGACACCAAACACAAGTTAGGTGTATTAGATGAATATCCCTAGACTTCAGTTATTTGTCTAAAGGATCAAACAGAGGCCTGGCAATGGTTTGAGAGAAATCAGATAGGTTGCTTTAGTATCTAAAGCTCAACGTGGCTTTTGAAAAGTGTTATGTCATATTAACATGTTATAGTGACCGCTTATGTTCAAACAGGACATAAGAGTTTTGACTTGTTTTATAACTTTTGTGGAATGATGTCAATTGTTTAATTGTATTATACTTTTCTTTATTTGATTCCTTGTTTTCATGAGTTTACGCTTACTTGTTTGTGTATATATATATGACTGTGATGATCGTACTTTGGTACAGGAGTAGATAGCAGTACAATCATAGGTTTCATAAACCCTAAATGAACAAGAGAGAAGAAGATTGCAATTGTTGGATAATGGAATCCAATTCCATGCTTTTTGGTCATATGTGTGTGTGTGTAGTTGGGGACCAACTATTGCATTTTTTTTTTGTAATAGTTTAGATGTATAAGAAGTTTATGTTTTCAGATTTAGTTATGTGTAATTTATTTATTTATATGTATTATTTGTAAATTTAAAATTATGAGTGAAAAATATCTTGTAAGTAATATATGAGTAAAATAAGTAGGGTCGTTACAATACCTATACATAAATACTGCTAGACAAAGTGTAGACTTCTTGAATGACAAAACAAAGACTTAAAATTTATGAATGATCAAGCAAAGATTTGGAATTTATAAATGATCAAGTAAGGACTTGGAATTTACAAATGACCAAGCAAGGACTTAGAATTTACTAATGATTAAGCAAAGACTTGGAATTTATGAACGAACAAGAAAGATTTGGATTTTACAAATGACCAAGCAAAGACTTAGAATTCATGAATAAATAAGTAACAATTTAGACTCAACTCTTGAGAAACACAAACTAACAAAAACAAATAGCTTAAGCACATGTTTTCATAGCACAACATCTCACTCATATAGCCCAAGATATATATTTTCATACACATATACACATAGAAGTTTTACTCTTGGCATATCTAGCTCATAAATACAAATAGTTCAAGTACAACATCTCATCCATGTAGTTAAGATAAACACATAAGTTTTACTATTAAGACATATAAGCTCATAAACACAAATAGCTAAAGCATGGGTTCTCATACCATGACATGTGATTCATATAACTCAAATATATATATATATATATATATATATATATATATATATATATTCATAAAAATTCATAAGTTTACTCTTGGAACATAAAACAAATATCTCGAGCATTCTAATAGCACAACATGTCATCTATATAGGTCAAGATATATATTTTAATATACATACGCGCATAACTTTTTTCTCTTGGAACATATATGCTCATAAACAGAAGTTGCCAAACATATGTTCTCATCATAGCACTACATCTCATTCATAGAGCTAAAGATATACACACATAAATTTTACTCAACGATCACTACTACATTTATCTAAGTTTTGGGTGTTACCTTACTCATTTTGACTAAACGTATATGACCTCTACAAGGTGTAACTACAATATGTACAGTTGCATTACTCCTCTCAAATTGACTTTCATCTAGTTTTTAAATCTAAAACATTTATTTGCAGTTCTCATGTTAATGTAAAAAATCAATTCAAACTTTACTATTTCAAATATTGGAGGATACATGAATATGTTGCATAATTCATACAAATAGACTTTGGTCACTAATTTGATCATAACTTAGGTTCTATACATTTTTTTAAGGAAATCTCAATGACATTCAAGTTATCAAATTCAAGAGTTTAAGTAGACTCATGGGAGTTTGTTAAACTCGACCTTGTGAACTCAACTAATAGACTCATAACAATTTACTTTATATTAAAAATAATAAAACATATATATAAATAACATATAATTAAACATTCAACAACATAATAAATTAAAATAGTAAAATATAATTTTCACAATACTTAAATAACTAACTTTAGTAATGTATCATTGTTAGATAATAATTGTAAAATTGATAATAATGGTAGAACATTCTGATAGATGTTTGATATTGTTGAGAAACGAAGGTTTGATGTTCTTATATGCAAGTGTTCTTTGACTCAAGAATAACACACTAAATAAAAGTATGTTAAATCGTAAACGAGTAAAAAAAACCTGTAAACTTGTAAGAGTTAGTGAGTTAACTTAAGAGTTTGATAACTATGATTAAATTAGTTAAAAATGTACCATTTTTTAATTAATTGTACTAAATGATAGATTTTATTGAAATTTTATTCCAAGAACCGAGTTCTTCATACTTCAAACTATTGGAAACCATAAGCCTTTGAAAATACAAAGAAACAATAAGCAATTTTCAGTAAGTTGTCTTGTTCTATTTTGTCAATTATGTACTTATAGGTATTAAATTCTAAAGTTTTGACTTTAAAAATGGGTTTATCATATTTAAAAACTTTGGAAAACTCATAAGGTTGGTAAAATACAGATTTGGGGATCAATGGGAAAAGTTATTGTAAGTTTAGAGACCAAATCAAGAAATGGTGTATTAGATGAGATGCTATGAGCTTAGATTCTTATGATGATCACTATCGATTTGGATCTTGACAAATAAATATTTTGAATGTATGAGACCATGAGAGTGTGGACTCTGAAAACTTGTATATGTAATGTATATATGTATGTGTGTGTGTGTGTGTGTGTGTGTGTAGGGTGTATGATTAATACTATAATTTTTCCAATTGTTTACTCTATTTCTACAATATGAGATTGTGTTCGGGGGTGTTCAACCCTTGACAACTTGATTGTTGATTCCTGGGATGTAATTGTTGGAATGAGTGAATTTACAAATGTTATGTTGCTTAATGATTGCTTAGTGTTATAGAAATATTTGTGTTTTCTTACAAATGGCTTAATGATTGCTTATGGAATGGAAAAAGTTTGTATTACAGTATGAGTAATACCTATGATGAAATAAAATTATTGAGTTTTGGTGCTAAAGCAATTGGTGAGGTAATGTTTGGTTGATGTGTGGATGATTATAGAGATACATTAGGTATAGGAAAGATAAGGTCTGGTGACCATGGAGAGTTGGAAAGTGGTGAATTTGATAAATCGCATTTGATGTACACAAATGACATTTTAGAAATCACAAGCCTTATATTCCTCTCATAATGTTGATGCGAGACAAGACTTTTACCAAAGGGAGTTGTATCCATTGGCATTGTATTTGTTGGAAGGGTTGATCACTTGGCAATCATCCACACGCGTAGCGTAAGACCATCATGACCAAGGAGGTTTGGTGGCAATGGTTAGGGCCCAAGTATAAAATTTAACATTTTAGTAGTCTATTTAGGATACATAAGAGAATCTAGTGGAAAACCATACACAGTTGTTAGGTGATTGTGTAACTATATAATTTATGATGTTCGTATGTTTGATATTATTTGAGGGGTTTGAGAAGTAGAACAGACTCACTCTTATAACCAACATTAGCTTTTTGACAAACTAAATAGACACACACAAACTTAATTAGCTATTTCCCTTTACATCTTAGGCCACCAAAAAATCTTCCTAAGGTCTTGATACATCTTGGGAGAGACTCACCCTTACAACCAACATTAGCTTTTTGACAAACTAAATAGGCACATACAAAACTTAGCTATTTCTCTTTACATCTTCAGCAACCAAAACATCTTCCTAAGGTCTTGATACATCTTGGTGGCACCAAGATGAAAACGTAACCTACTTTTATGTCTCTCTTATACCTTAAACTCAACACTCAATCTTCTCCTAGGTGAAAGCCACTTACACTTCCTTGCTCAATAGCCTATATCTAGCCATAAAAAACTTATGAAACCTTTGACTATCCTTAATCTCAGCTAATAGGTCACTAGCTATCCTCATCATTCATAGTCTTAAGCTATTAGGTGTAAACTCGAAGACAAACTCATACCCCTATGAAATCCATCTCCCTAGTCATCAAAATTGACATCTGCAAAGACATCATACTAAGAGCATCAACCATGGGATTATAAGATTGGTCTAGTGACAAAGTTTAGATGTAGGGAAAAGTGGAAGAGAGAGTTTGTGGGTTTGAATCCATCCACTAAAAAAACTAACACACTAACAACTAACATTTTTTATAAAAAAACTAGGCTAAATTATAATTCATGTCCCTCAATTTATTCAATTGCTAACATTTTATCCTTTTATGTTTAATCGTTTACATTTTGTCCCTTCATTTTATAATTTGATGATATTTGAATCATTTATTAGATGAGAGTCGTTGACTGTTAAACTATTAATGTTAATTTCCCATGTAACTTGATTAAATGACTTCTCACATTGACACATGGATAAAAGACTTATTTTTGCATAAAAATAGGGGAAAAGTTCTTTCTTTTTTTCTAAAATTAGACTTTTGCTCTACTTTTCCCCTTTAAAACTAAATTTTCAAGTCTTTTACTCACGTGTCATTGTGGGAAGTTATTTAATTAAGACATGTGGGAAGTTAACGTTAATAGTTTAACAGTCAACAACTATTTTCTAACGAATAGTTCATGTGTCATCAAATTATAAAATAGAAGAACAAAATATGAACAATTAAAAATAGAAGGACAAAATGTCAACAACTGAATAAATTGAGAAACATAAATTACAATTTAGCCAAAAAACTAAGAGCATCAACTGCCACATTTGCTTTACTAAGGTGATAGCTAAGTTCAAAATCAATCCTTAACAAGTTCTCGAAATTGAAAGAATCATGTAACAACTCACTTCATAACAAGTAAACTTAAACTACCAAATTTCATAATATTATTTTACCAATAATATATGTAAATTATTTCACTTAATGACATTAGCATATTTAAATATCCATGCATTATCATATAACAACATAACATCAAGTCTTATGGTATTATACACAGCACACTCTAAGGAGTCTAAAATATCTAAACAAATGACCTAAAATATAATTCTTAATAAGCTGGCAACAACTACAACTAATTAATTCCCTCAACTAAGACTAAAACACCATAAAATAATTTAGATATAGAAATGTATAATTCTCATGTCATCATTTGTAATAAGTTTTATCTGTTGGAAGTTCATCGTTTGTTCCTGTGATAGTCCATGATCATCACATACACAACATCACATTAGCAAACAAGCAAGGATAAGCTCATAAAAACAAACATACATTTTAAATAAAAGCATAATTCATATCATTAGTTATCTTAAAAACCATACAAATTATTATTATTTATATGTTGAGAGTGTAAAGTTGTTTTATATTATCAATGTATCAACAATAAACTCTAAATTTATTATACTTGCAAAATATATATATTGTTCTCAATGTATGCACAATAATTCATATATAAAAAACTATTTAAAAACAAAATTCTTCAGATGCCTCAATTTTACAAACACTAATTGACCATCAACCCTAAATGTACATTAGATGGAAGTACAAGGGATACCCAAACCATTTTAACACTAATTGACATAATAAGACCTATTAGCAACGTTCTTTCCTACTAGGAGATAATGTTCCTTATAGGCATTTCAAAGGATACACAAACAAATCATAAAAGAAAAGGAGAAATTTTTCCCTTACTAGAAAACTAGTTCAAGATCTAAATTTAGTTAATTCAAAACACTTTGAACATTTGGAACTTCACTTTTGAATAAAATACAATTCTATGAAACCATAAAGTCAATACAAAAACAAATAACCATCTCTTTATTAATTTGTTTTCCAAAAGGTTTACATCTATGTCGTAAACAATGACTCTTAGGATTTATAGGCTACATTCATTGGACTCCTAGCCACCCATAATAGTGTTTTAAAACTATTTCAATATTTTTCCTATTGAATATGGTATAATGGGTATTTTAAATGCTTATTTTGTAAAAAAAAATAAATTTATTCCTTATACTAGCTTTACTTTGATCATGTTAAGTAATATAAGAGGGTACAAACTTTTTTTTTTTAAAAAAAAGAAATGAAATGGGATGTGTTTGGATTTTTTTTAGGGACCTTAAATGGACAATCTCACTCTCCAATACTATAAACATAGAAGGAATAAAGAAGTATAATTGGCTAATTGGCTGAATGTCCATTTTCGTGCATGCCAGCCATTTCACAAACATACACATATTTATGTGTCATCCTAATCACATGGTTGCTATGGAAACGCATATGCAT
Source organism: Psophocarpus tetragonolobus (assembly GCA_037954015.1). Lineage (NCBI taxonomy): Eukaryota > Viridiplantae > Streptophyta > Magnoliopsida > Fabales > Fabaceae > Psophocarpus > Psophocarpus tetragonolobus. The sequence goes on along the minus strand of CM075688.1, from coordinate 76,683,774 downwards.
ATTTTTAGCATAATATACTCCACTATTTCATTTTCCATACCCACATATCATCAATATTAATGAGTTGTATGAATTCTTCCACTAAACTTTGTTCTATTCAAAGTAGTCTCTCTTCCATCTAAAGTGTCTCTCTCATCTTCTTAACACTCATCTACTCACTTGTCTAACATATTAAGTTTTTAAGTCTTAAATATATTCTTGGTCCTTAATAAATTAGCAAAGTTTTTTGGTCCCTAATAATTTTTTTATTTTTTTGGGTTTTTGATAAATTTTTTGTTTTTTTTTTCATAAAGAGATATCTAAATTCTTTTTTATAATTTTTAAAGAGTTATCTAAATTGATTTAGGGGGAAAAAAAACAAAATATTAAGAAAAAAACGAAAATTTATTAGGGATAAAAAAACTTTCTAATTAATGAGGGACTAATAACATACTTAAATCTTTTTATTTAAATTATTCTAATGTACATTTTGTTTAGACATTCATTTTCTACCTATATTTGCCAAAACATACTCTTTAGTATATTACCAACTTTCAAAATTATATTATCTCCAACCCAACTCTAATAGTTGTCCTCTTTCTATATCATCCATGTATCCACCAATCCTTGCTAGATACACCTTCTACTTCCATATTTTTATTTACTTTTGTACATTCTACATAAACTATTATTTTACAATGTGTTTTGTTTATCATTTCAGCTAGCTTTTAGCTAGCTGAAATGGTTTCTGCTTCGTTTGGATAACAAAAATCTAAGAATTCTTTTAGAAACTACTAGTTTTTTCAAAAAAGTTACTCCAAGTAATTTTTTTAAAAGATCTTTTATTTTCAACTACTAGCTGATTTTGTTTCACAACTTTACCCTTTAATAATTAATATATTGTCTCTCACAAATTTTCTCTCCTCATATGATACAACTTCTTTCTCCTTCATTTCTCTCACCTTCATTAATGTAATTATAGTAACTTGTAATTTAAATATATAATTATAGAAACTTATAATTTAAATATATTTAAAATTTATATATTTAATTATAGAAAATTATAATTTAAATATATTTAACATTTATATATTTAATTATAGAAAATTATAATTTGAATATATAATTACATAAATTTATAATTTAAATATGTAATTATAGAAATTTATAATTTAAATATATAATTATAATAATCTATAATTTAAATATATAATTAATTTATATTATTAAAATATGTTATAATGCTTTTAAATACCTCATTTTTATCTAATGATTAATGATACTCTTATTTGTCATTTTACAACTTTTAGTTAATTGATAAGCTAGTTTTACCAAACACTTACAACTAATTTTTCAACTTTTAGTTAGTTTTTACTTAGCTTTTTAGCTTTTCAACTAGTTTTTTCAAACACACCCTTAGTTAATTTCCTTCATTTCCATTTTCTTATGAGGGCCTAATTGAATTTTTGTAAAATTTTAATATCTAGACTTTGTCTCTCCTTTAGACAAATTTTTATCCCATTGTAACCATGTTACCCCCTTCCTTCCTCACAAGAAATTCTTTTGATTTTTAAAACTTCTTTGTTACACAAGTGAATATTTTATAAAAAGTACATAAAAGATAATAAAATTTATGGGTTGTTTATAATGAAAGGATGTGCAACTATCTTCGTTCAAATTCAAAATAATTTCTTTTATTAATGTTAAAAAATTAAAGTGCGGATAGTGGTAGTCTTTTGCAATCAACAAAATTTCTTTGTTCAAAACATTTCACTAGACATCAAAGAAAATGATATATAAATTAGGTCAAATATATGAAGTTTTAGCATTTAAGAAACAAATTGGTTTAAGTATTAAAGTGTGGAAAGTGGTGGTCTTTTACCATCGAACTTCAGTGATAAAATAAAAATTGAACTGCATAAAAGATCAAGATGAAATTCTTCAAATTAAAATTTCTATAACTTAAATCCAAATTCTTCAAATTAAAATTTCTATAACTTATCCAAATTCTTCAAAGAACCCCAGTAATTGTTGGGTTTCTAATTATTGCAAATATATTATGTACATAAAGGACATATAAACTATTAATACATTTCTCTTTTTCATTGGGTTATTGAGTGAGGCATGCCACACGTTAAACACTGTGTTTTTATAGTATAAAATTTCATTTTAACATTGAAAAAAAAAACTATATCAAGCAGTTGAAAGAAAACAAATAATAAGTAACGTTATTCAGAATTATATAATGACTATTTGCCTTAAGTATTTTTGAATTAAGGCAACAAGGTTCTTTTATTTTTATGGGTGTTCATTGGGTCATACGACCAAAAGACTCAATCTAACTAAACAGATTGGATTGTGTTTTTCTTGTGATTTGGTGAAAATTGACTCAATCCAACAAATCCAATCAACTACGAATTGGATGATAAATTTAGTAAGTTGAATTTGACATCCAACTCAACCTAACATGACTATAATATTAAGTTATTATTTGAAATTATGTGTTTCTCTTGATATTTTTGTTAGTTTGGACAAATTGTGTTATATGTGTTTATCTTATGGTTTGGTTAACTTTGACAAATTATATTTTTTATTTATGACAAATGTTTCTTTACTTATGAAAATTTAGTTATATATTAATTTTATTTTTTTTTATTTTTTTCATATAATTTATTGTTTATTTTTATGTTATAACAATTATATAGCCTATTTTTTAATAAACAAATCCTAAAAAAGATGACAAAAAAAGTCCTAAACATTCAATTTTTTAAAAAATATTTTTAAATTTATGACCAATTAACCCAATCAAATTCAACTTGTTGAAGGGTGGGTTAAGTTGGATTGTGTTTAATGAAAAAAAAAACAACAAACATTCAATCCAATCTAGTGTGTTGTAATTGAGTTCAGTCTTGGATTAACTTAAATCTGACTTATGTTCACCCTACTTATTTTTGTCACAAAATAATAAGAATCAAGCACACTACCTATCTTTAGCAGTGAGCAACAAAATCAAATATGTGTGCCAAGTTTATCAAAACATTAACAAACAAAGAAATAAAAATTATTGTCTACCATGGTTCCAAACTAAACAATGCAACATTTTGGATATTTTTCATAACAAAATATGGGAGTGATGTGTTTAATAATCAAGATCAATCTACTTTTTCACCATCATGGTTGAATGTATTGGCAGAATAGTTAAATTAACCTTAACCATTAATTAAGTTACTTTACCTTTACTCTTTTGTTAGATGAATAATGGGTGTTGTCACCATATATAAAATTGCAAGAGATCGATATTTCTTCATCTTCTTTTGGTGAGAAATAACCTTAGTATTATTTCCAATTGTCTCGTAATTTGGTAGTATTTGGTCTAGTCTGTCTTCTCTTGAGAATGAAACTTTGTTCCTCTTCCCAGTTACATCATCATTGTTGTTGATGATGCTTTGTTTGTCCTTGAATTGCATAAGCACCCGAGCCACTAGAATTTCATCATCAGATACAACCAAGGGCTTATAATTTTGGGTTTTTCTTGTACGCGAGGAAGATGATGCATCTGCCATTGCACTATTGAGGTTTTATGTGATGTTTTTTCCTTATCTAATGGCTTTTTATATCTATTGGTTGGCTCTTATCGTATGTTGGATGTAAGCAAGTTTTTATTGAGGATACATGATGACAAACGAGTTTTATTATAGTTTTAGAGAGAAAAAGTGAAAGAAAGAAAGAAAATTGGGCCTTTACCTTGAGGGAGAAACTACAAAGGTTGGTTTTGTATAAACTTGTTAGGAATGTCACTATTCTTATAATGTATTTTACAAAATAGTCATATGGTGTTTTTATTTTCTTTTTTAACTTTTTTATATATGTGCTTTTTTAACTCATTAATTGAATAATTAATGTCATCGATTTGTACATCATAAAATCATACATTTTTTTATTATCATTGACTATTTGATAAATTATCTTTCTTATTTCTATGAATTGAAATCAAATATTAGCAGTTTAGAAAACTGACATACATTATTCAATCAATTGAGCAATAACCCTTAATAAAGATAAAATTAATTAAACTAATATATAGTATAAATATATAAAATCATTATTTAACTAATATAAAATATTTAATAATATATTTATTACTTTTATATCATGTACTTGTGACAGGGAGTCATGTTGGACCCACCATGTAGGACCCATCATCATAGTGAGCCTCACAATTTCTCTCTCCTACTAGACCTCTATAGTATTAGAGATGATTTATTTGCTATGATAACACAATAAAAACTTCTAATATATTTTATGACATAATAGAATAATATCCTAATAAGTTTTACAAGGTTTCATTTGGATATTCATAAATATATAAATTTTACATCCAATTCCAATCCATTTGACTATATAGTGGTTTTATTTTTCAAAAGTAGTTAAAAAATTAATAAAATGATATATAATTATCTATATATGATTAAGGTGTCTTGATATTTTAGTCAAAAAAGTGTCTTGTCGTTATTTGATGGTTAACTATAAATAAATATGATTAATTTTTATTTCATAAGTGATTAATAATGTGACAAGATTTTTTTATAAAAATAGTGTTACAAAATTATCTATAAACTATGTTGGAATCAAATTATATTGGGAAGGGAATACTCACTATGTGTACACTCATAACCTCTAACAATATTGGACATAGATATCTATGATAACTAATTTGTACCAATATCATGGTTATACAAAGGAAAATGTCACAAGATAGTTGACTATTCATGAACCTTAAAATTTTTAGCTTATTTAAAAATGTGTATTTTTAAGCTCGACCTACTAAACTCATGAGTTTAGCGAGTTTACTTGAACTTCCACAAGTCTCCCCATAAATAATATTTTATTAAGAAAATGATTAATGATAAAAAAATAGGGGTGTGATAACAAGGAAATTAAAAAGGTTAAACTTAATATTTGAGATTATGTTTGCCATAACATTTAACTATTAAGCAAGGTTTTCAAAATCGGACCAATCATTGAACCGATGAAAGCATGGGTTCAAGGTTCAACATGGCTGAACCGAATTTAATAAAATATTATTTTTATATTTATTTTTATTGATATAGTTATATATATACTAAGCAAAAAATAAGCTATATATGATTTATCAACACAAATATAATACATCTTATTAAGTTTAAGTGTTGTTGTCTTTATAATATTACAAAGAGTCACACATTGCCTAAAATTATTTTTTGAAGGTTATTTATATTCTAAATTATAATCAATGCTTTGTAATTTGCAATAATTCATTTTTAAATATTTTTTATTTCACAATATCATATTAGAATATCTCTCATTTGTATACCTAAAATTTCAAAAATCACAATTTTGCAATTTTTGTGATTTTTTACATTTTTTCCTTTTTTAAAAAAAAAAAACAAAATGGGCCAATCCTTGAACCTGGGCGTTTTGGCCGGTTCTCTTGGTTCTTAACCGGTTTGGCCAATTCCTTGTGTCTTCGGTTGTTTGGAAACAATGGATTGGACACTGGTCCGATTTCCAATTGGACCGATTGAATCAATCGGTCCAGTTTGGTTTTCAAAACCTAGCTATTAAGCTCTTTTACTTTGCTTAATGATTGTCTTGGAACTTGTTGTGTGGTGACTTTAGATAATATCAATGTTTTTATAATAGTTTAAAAAGAGACAAATTAAAATAATTCTTTTTTATTTTTTAACATGTTTGCTAAACCTACGAATTATGAGTTTACAAGATGGATGCAAACTTAATTAATGTTTACAAATTAAAATAATGTTTACAAGATGGATGCAAACTTAATTAATATGAGTTTCACAATTATGTGAGTTATTGCAGGTTTCACACGTCAAGTTACCATCTCTAACTATTATATGTGGTTTATGTGTAAATATATAATTAATTTTACTTTCCAAGTGATTAATAATACTATATAAATTTATTGATTGTTACATATGGTTAATTTGGTGGGTAACTATATTGTTAATTATTTCATAAGTGGTTCAAAATAAATTAATATAATTGTATCAATTATTGAAATGTTTAATAATAGTTAACTTCATATATAGTTAACTTTATATATAAAAATTAATAATATTTATATATAGTTAACTTTATATCACAACTTGTTAATAGTGTTAATTATGGATTATTGAAATATTTTTATTGGTAATCATAGTATTGGTATAGGCTAGTCATGACTTTAACTTTAACAGTAGTAATGACTAACATAGAAACCTTAAGTGTATATAGATTAGTTACTACTTTCAACACAATTTGCTCACCCCTAAAGTGACATAACATAACATAGATTCAAACATTTAAACACTTGGTTAAGAAAAACAAGTCACTAGCATTGTTGATGGTTATTAAAATATCTTATGGTAGTTTTTAAATAAAATTAACCATATTTATATTTGTAATTCGCATTAAATTATCTTAAATAATTTTAATGTGATGTATTTAACTATTTTGTTTTTGTTTATTTTATTAACATATTTAATTATTTTATATCATATATTTATGACGACACAATAAACAAAACTGCTTATATATTTATGACATAATAGATATTCCTAATGACCGATAAGAAAAAAGAATATTCCTAATAAGTATTACAAGCGTTTTTTTTTCTGGCATGCTTGTACAAATATAACGTAAAACATTAAATATATTGCATTAAATATTTTAATAAATTTTAAAAGTTAATATTAATAATTTCTATATTTTCATAAATAAAAAATTTTAAAATAAAAAATACTTTCTTTTTATTTCTTATCATGTATGATGTATCCATTTATTAAATAAAAAGCTAAAGTTTTATTAAATGAAATTAATTGCTTTAAATTTAAAATCATAAATTCTTTTAAAATCTTATATTTTAAATCTTTTATTTTTATTTAATATTATTTTTTATTATATCTCCTATTTATCGTGATGCATAAGACTCGTAGGCATGATATAAGGCATTAACACACAAGTTAATTATATGTTCGATAAACACTTAAATTTAATTGGCTTAATTATGTTGCCCTTTTGGTTTATATACTACGGTTATTTTTTGAATTTGATTTATGTATTATTGTAGTTTTATTATAATTTTGATTAATTATTTTTAATATTTAATAACGATAACAGTAAAGTGCCATGTAAGAAGTGTTTATTAAATGATAAACCATTAATTAAAATTCTATAATAAAAATAGCAAGCGAAAGTGTTTACTATGAGTGGTGTGATATATTTTCCTATAAACCTAACTAAAACTAGATTTTTCCAATTTTAAAATACAAGACATAACTTTGACATTTCTCAAATATACAAATTAAATATAGTTTAGATTCTATGTTAGAGAACATGGAGGCTTTGAATTGAAAAAACAAAAATAATAGAAATTACATGAGGTTTTATAACATAATACAACATTATCCTAATAAGTTTTTGTTTAATGTGAATATTCACACATCTATAAATTTTACATCCTATTTCAATCCATCCGACTATATAGCGGTTAAAAAAATTAACATAATGATATATAATTATTTATACACAAGTACATGTCTTGACATTTTAGTATAAAAAAAGTGTAGTGACGTTATTGGATTAACTATATATAAATATTATTAATTTTTATTTCATAAGTGATTAATAATGTGATAAGAATATTTTTTATAGAAATAATGTCATAAGAGTATGTGTAAACTATGTTGGGAGCAAAATATATTGGAAAGAGAATATTCACTTTATATTCCATTATAGCCTCTAACATATTAGATATTGTTTATCTATAATGACTAATTCATATTGATATCATGTTTTTAAGCAAGAAAATGTCACAAGCTTGTTAAATATTATTAGAAGTGGACATTTGAGCTTATTTCGAAATGTTTATTTTTTAGGTTTGACTTTCTAAACCTACCAGTTTAGCAAGTTTACTCACAAACCTTTTATGAACTTCCACATAGATAACATGTAATTAAGAAAATGATGTTCCTAATATAAAAACAAAGGTGTGATAAGAAAGAAATTAAAAAAACTCAAACTTAATATTAGAGATTATATTTTTGTTATGACATTTAATTATTAAGTTCTTTTATTTTGTATAATAATTGTTTTGTAACTTGTCGTGTGGTAACTTTAGATATTATTAATATTTTTATAATAGTTTAAAATAAGACAAAATTTAAATTTTTTTTAATGCAGACATATTCACCAAACTCGTGGGTTTTATAGGACGAGGGCTAGCAAAACTATATCAAATTCATTTAGTAATATTGTATATATATAAACTATAAAGTTCTTTACGGTTATATATGGTTAAATTGCTAATAGTGTTATGGTTATTAATTTTATTTTATTTTATTTATAATTATAATATTGGTATGTACTAGTCTACCAATAGCTATGACTAACATAGTCAGGGACCCTGGACCCACATAAATTGCATACTCCCTCACAACTAGGTTTGTTTTATACCCAAAGTAACAACCAAGATTGAAATCTTAGATCGCATGGTTAAAAAACACAAGTAGCTATCAGTTATGTCAACCAATATTAATAATTATCAAAATATCTAATATTAGTTTTTTATAAGAAATCTAATAGTAGTTATCTACTTGTAAAATAAAATTAACCATATTTTTATATTTGTAATTAACAACATGCATTTGGTGAACAAGAGTTTATTTATGACTTAGTGTGAATGCATTAAATATATTACATTAAATAACTTTAGTGAGATGTATTTAATTCTTTTGCTTTTATTTAATTTTATTAATATATTTAATTACTTTATATCATATACTTATGACAATACAATAAATAAACCCCTTATATATTTATGACATGATAGAATATTCCTTATGCCCATAGAAAAAGAATATTTCTAATAAGTTTTGCAAGGGTTACTTCCGGCATGCTAGTACAGACATAAATTAAAAGCATTAAATGTATTAAGTATTTAATAAAATTTAAAAGTAAATATTAAATTATCTTCATATTTTTATAAAAAACATTTTAAAAATAAAAAATATATTATTTTTCCATGTATACATTAATTTAATAAAAAATATGAAGTTTTAATAAAGGCAATTAATTGCTTTAAATTAAAAATCATAAATTCTTTTCAATTAAAATCTTTTATTTTTATTTAATATTTTTTTATTACATCTCCTATTTATCATGATGCATGAGACTCGGTGGGCATGAATATAAGGCATTCCTACACAAGTCAAGTGTAAGTTTAATAAACACTTAAATTTATTGACTTAATTATGTTGTTCTTTTGATTTATTTATGGCTATTATTTTCTAAATTTGATTTATGTGTTATTTTATTTAATGAGGTAACTATAGATGCACCTGTCAGGCTTAATGTAATTATAGATGTTTTTTTTTTTTAATTACAGACTCCTTACTTTTACGTACTGATTACAATTGTACTTTTTCTTTTTAAATTACACAAACTTTCATTTATTTGTGCATTATTATGTTTTATTTTGTGTGAGTGTGATAAAAATCTTTTTTATTTCAAGCTTCGTAACATTACGGCAATGAAGATGAGAAAAGTGTTGGCTGTAAAGTTTGAAAAATATAAGGGATGCATATGTAATAACATACAAAACTTAGAGATACATATGTAATATCATTCAAAACTTAGAGAGTATATATATAATAAATTTATATATGATATTATACAATTTTAAAAACAAGGGGTACATGTGTAATGAGTACATAAAAGTATAGGGATTGTGTAGTGTAATTTAAAAAAAAATAATCTATAATTACACTAATCCTGAGAGGTGTATTTGTAATTACCTATAATTTAATTATAATTTTGATTAATTATTTATTCTATATTTAATAACTTGTAACAGTAGTGTCATGTAAGAAGTTTTCCTATTTATTAAATGTTAAACATAACAAATTAATCAAAACTGTATAATAAAGATATCAAGAGAGTTTTTATCATGAGTGGTGCTGAAGCTGCTCAAGGAAAAGATCTTACATAGGGTAATTGCTTTATACAAGAAAAATCTTTAGTTGTGTTGTATGACTCCAATGTTATCCATTTTTCTATATATTAATTGTATGAAAAATCTTTAATTGAGTTGAATCTAGAAGTTAGTGAATTGTCATGTGCTTTAAGTTTTCAACTCCTACTAGTTTGCCTGTTATTATATCTACAATTTTCTTGAGATGCCATATATTTTGTTAAGAATAGAAACTTTGAATTTATATTATGTGTTTTACATTATCTAATTCGGATGTGATTCTGGGAATGGATTGGCTCTTTGCCAACCATGTTTGATGGATTGCCATAAGGAAAACTATTACCTTTCTATCTATGTAATTGTTCTTGGAATTTCTTATATTTTGACTCTGTCAATCAAGTCATATCTTCGTTGAAGAAGGAAGATGTAAGGAACTTTGATTAATTTTTATAAGTGTTTAATTTAAAATTAAATTCAATTTGAGTATTAAGTAATAGATTTATTACAGGTGTATGTCTTGGATGTGTGAATTTTTGTACTGGGAAGGTGAGAATGGTGTTTTCAGTTGAGTCATGGGTTCCTTGTGTGAGCTTGTGACTTAGGCCCAGGATTGAGGTAAACAGAACTTCCCAAAAAGGAGTGCGATTAGAAAAAAAAAAAGACTAAAGAGTTGATTGATTTAGTTTTTACTTTTTAATTTTTAAAAAAAAATTCAAAAATTATTTTTGAAAAGAAAAGAAAAAAAAATTAATTAATAAATATTTATTTAAAAACTAAAGATATAAAAATAAAAAAACTTATTTATAATTATTAAAATCTCATTAATAAAAAACAGAAACCAACATATTCTAATTATATTTTAAATTTTTAAAATAAAAATAAAAAACTGCAAAGTAAAACTACTTTTAACTGTTTCTATTTTTTAATTTTAAAAACTAAAAAATCAGAACTATTTTAAAAAAAAAAAACACTTTCCAAACAAATTTTTTACTTTTTAAATAATAAAATACTAAGAACCAATCAAAATCCTCTTCTTCCATCAGGTTTTCATTTGATAGACGTGGGCTTCATCTTCATCTCCTATACCCATGCAAGCAATGTAACACCCAATCAAACACGCGTACTAAATCCACATACCAAAATTATAAAAAAAAAAAAAAAACACTTCTTTTCTCACTTCTCTTTTTATACAATAAAATAACTAGGAACTAAATTTGTTTATTTCATTCCTTTCAGAATTCCATCAATCAAAACCACAAATTTCCATTTAAAATTCTGTTTCTATTTCCTTTTTCTCAACTTCTTTCCTCCCAATTTTAATTCGTATACAACCACGTGTTACAGAAACTTGAGTATACAAAAGAATTGGAACTATTGAAAGAATATGCATCTCCAAAATCTATATAATTCCACTTTGGGAAACTAAATATCACCTATATAGTAAAATTGCATTTATCAAAATCGATTGAGAGCAGTTAAAGCCACTGGCTGACTTTTCTGCATCTCTAGATCAAGTGTTCTCGTCCATACTCGCGCACAATTACGGGCACACTTGTAGTAGGGATCTGCAACAAAGGCAGATAGATAAAGGTTTTATCTAAAGGATACGACAAATTAAGCATAAATCACCTAACCAAAAAAATGATCTAATAGAAAAAATAAGAATGGAAGAGTTATTAGCATTCTAAAAATTCAGAGACAACAGAAATCAAGTAACTGGATGTCACCTAATTTAAAAGATAGTACCACCAAGGCGTTACACAAAGCAATACCGCTTACTATGATAAAACCCTTACAGGATACACTTTATCAACTTACCATTCCATGATCTGTAACAATGGCCGATACATAATCTGAAGGGGTAGCATCATAACTGTCCATGAAAAACAAAAATCAGTCTCTATTCTAAGGGGGTTGTTCATACAAATGGCATATTTAAAGCTTAAAAAGCTTACAACAAATTCAAAAGCTGCAAATTGTCATGACTGGTCCAATTATCCAGATAATTGACATCCATTCTTCCAGGTACAATGGCAACAGCATCTGGGTCACCTGCACGCAATTTTCAGTTTATCAAATTCAGTTGCCAACTCTGTTTGACATATGGTTTGGCAGTGCTGGAATCTAATAGAAGTGAGAGTAAGTTGCCCCATTTTTTCATAATAATAGCTATACAATTGATTCCCATCTGTCTCTCTTAAAACATATAAAGTATATGTTAAAGTGAAAATTCAACACTATCAAACTTAAACTTACATAGCTCATTAGAACATATTGAATCAAGTTGCACCCTTTCATGAAACTTATAAGCTTCACAACAGATCAGTACAGGAACACGAAATGCATGAGCCACCATTGCAACACATGAAGTCCCAACCCTTGAATATACAGTTCCATTACACAGAATGGAAGAAGCTCCAAGAAAAACTCGTGTGACTTCATGCATGATATAAGAAACGGCATTTATATGGGTATATGTACAACTCAGGCCCTTAGCTACCAGCCTCCGAAGTAAGGCCTGGCCTTCAAACTTTGGTCGTGAGTCTACAACCACAACACGGAACTGTTTCCCAAGATCATGGGCATATAAAAGAATCATCTCAACAACACATGATGATCCATATGTAAGAAGGACGTCTCCATCCCTAACCTTCGAAGCAGCATGTCCAACAATCACCTTATCAGCAAGAATTATTTTTTCATTAATGAATCGATTAATATCAGAACAAAGAGCTGCTTTTGCTTCAGATTCAGTATGACTTAGAGGCAACTTGGCAATACAATTCTTTACAAACCTAATTGCATTCCCCATGCTAATAGAAAGCGGTCTGCATTCAGTAAAAAATGAAACATAACTACTGATTTTTGCAGTTAAATCCCGCACAAGGACTTTTGCAGGTGGTGTGGAGTAGTCTACAATGGCTTCCTGAAAAGCTCTAAGCATTTCAATACATCGGGCATTACTCCCTGACATATCTCCTGCTAAATACCGCAATCCAACCTGATAATATAATAAGCTTGATGAGCATCACAAAACACAAACAACTTGGCCAATAATTAAACTCAACATTGTTGAATATTATCAAGGTCTCAAAAACTATTATGCACAGAAAACATGAGTATAAAAACTTAGCAGGAAATAAAACTACAATAATATCAAAGAAATTAGAGAGTCAACACCGAAGATGAACAATTAATTTAAGATGGTTGTCCTATTGCAGTTAAATTACAAGCATCAATTATGGATCTAATGAATGAAAAGTCATTTCCAGATCTTGTACTTAACTGACCTTGTTAACAAAAAGATGCTATCTACATTATTTTGAACTAACCTTACAAAATTGCAAAAGAGTACCTTGAACACAGCAGGATGCACTGAATCAAGTTGGAAAAACTTAGATTCAAGCTTAGGGAGCTGAGTCCAACGTTCATATTGAGGCAAATGGCGAAATAATTCAACTCTGTTTCTAGCTTCAGTTTGATCAACTAATGCACGCCTTTTTGCCTTTTCCACTTTGCTTTTATTATCAAATTGCATTCGTGGAGGAGGAGCATCTTTTTTCCTCTCTTTCTCCGAAGGACGTTCTCCTGATTTCTTGTCAGTAGCCACTGATGATGCAACAAGAGGACCATCTTTCTTTTGTAAAGACTGCTTCATACTTTTACTGGTGGCTGCTTTCCCAGATTCAGCAACTGTTGTGTCTCCATCAGCTGGATATAGGAGCATTAAAAGCATAAGCACAGACTATTGAAACAATTCGAAGGGATCAGCAACTAGCAAATGAACTATCTGAAATGTTACGAATAACACTGAATTTCTAACTGGCCAAAATTTCTGCAGAACTTCATCTCATTTTAACGTAACTACGAATAAAACAAGAGAGAAAATTCAACGAAAATATAAGCAAACCCAAAGAGCCACCAGGACTGCTCAAAGGAAAAGTTCACCTTCAATTAGAATTCGTAAAACTTGCTACAGTTATGCTAGGTTCAGTTAACCTGACATGTATTAAAGTTGTTATGGAAAATAAGGAACCAACATTGATTAGTTAATAATCTATATTTTTTAATATCTAGACAAGGTTGTCAATAAGGTTATATGGCAGATAGCAGCAAGAACCTTTAAGCACCATACTACCATGGCGGACAAAATATATATATATATAAAATATGATGCAAAAACTGAATAAAATTGGGATATGATTTTATAAAAAAAATTCAGAAAACAAAGTGGGGTATCTCTTTTATATATAAAAAAAAAGATGAGAGAAGAAACCCACTGGAAGAGAGAAGTGAGAACACACTCGAAGAGTAGTCTCTTGCTCGAGCAGGAGCAGGACAAGATTCACGCGATGTTGAAGAGAAGGAGCTGTCGCAGTTGTCAGTGTCGTCACAGTCACAAGTGGCCATGACAGACCTGCTGCAGTCATAGGTGGCATTGCCGGAAGAACTTGTCAAAGGAGGCACGTGGTGGCAGGGGACATCGAAGGAGAGTCGCACTTCAAAGAGATGTCTTGTGCAGTAGTAGGTTTCACGAGATACCACTCAACTAGGTTGTGTTGACCCGGACCCAAACCAGAAAAAAACGAAAAAAAGCCCAAATTGGGGGCCATGTCCGCTACGTCCGCCATAACCTGCCAAACCGTTACCGCCATAAATTGGCCAAATGGTCATAGCGGATCACAGCGGCCAGTGCCATGCTGTTATGGCGCTGCTATAATGGTTATGTGACAACACTATATCCAGAACAGTCTATTGTAATAGGCAGTCATCAATATTTAGTGCGGGAAAAAAGCTAGAATTTAAAATTCATAGGAATATACATAACAATCATCTGAATTGTAAAATACTTGCCAATATATATATATATATATATATATATATATATATATATATATATATATATATATATATATGTGTGTGTGTATATATTAATCAGCATCAATTATCATATACTGAACCAGCTTGAAAAGTATTATGTTGGTATTTCAAAAATAAGGGATAAAATGAATTTTAATGGATACAACCTTTAGAAGCAGCTTTTGCAGCTCTTTGTGCCTCCTGCAAGGCTCGTCTCTCAGCCTTCGTAGTTTTTGCTTTTAGTGGCTTTGAAATTGATGGCAGATCAGGGCGTACTTCTTTGGCAAGCATTTCCTTCTTTTCTGCAGGATTTTTGCTGGCCATTAGTATGTGATAGAATAAGACATGCAAATAATTCTATGCAAAATTATCTATCTATCTATCTATATTAGAGGTAACACATCTTGAAGCATTTGTAAGAAGTAAAAATCTAAAAGCCACTTTTGTTGAAGAAAGTAATTTAAAATCTAAAAGCCACTATAGCTATACTCTTAATAAATTAACGATTAGGTTTATACTGCCCACCTATGGAACACTACCATCAATAATTTTATATAGTGAAATACAATCAGTGTTGTTAAATAACTGCTACGGCAGCGCAATAGCGCCATAGCATGGCGGATTTTTTGCCAACCGCTATACAAAATTTGTGAGGGAATGTCTGCTATGGAAGCACCATAAGATGCAATGGCATGGTTTTTTGGCAAAATTTTGGCCTTCCACTATGATCCGTCATCCACCATTGATAACACTAATGTAAAAATTATTAAATAACTTCTACATTTTGTTTTCTCTGTTCTGTTTTGAGATAATTTTTAAGTACTGTCACCACCATTAAATAACTTCTACACTAATGGAAATACTATCACCAACTAAATTTTCGTATGTGTGTTGGTTGTTTTTAATTATATTTCATGTTTTATATTCTGTTTTTGTAGATTTTTAATTTATATTTAGTATTCTGTTAGTGTTTATATACGCATATATTACTATTTTTTAGTCTGCCATGTCATCTGCCATTTCCCCACAATGCCATCTGCTATTGCCATATGACATTTTTTTGGCAAACTGCCATCCGCCGTCAATAACATTGAATACAATAAATGATTCCTGTACATGGTGATAGATATATTAGGTGCAAGATATCATTCAAGGAACCAGTATAATTAGCCATTACAAACTAAGGCACAAGATTGCCAACATGCTTCAGTTTTCTTTTACTTCATTATTCTCTAAAAGAAAAACTTACATATACACCTATAAGAGGCAATGAGTAACAATAGCAGATCCCAAATTGCAGTAATACATGTACTTTACATAAAATTGTTTTAAAAAAAATAAAGCTTAGTGGCAATCATATCTAGATAACCTTTTCTAAATTGAAGAGTGTCGACTTTCACTATTTAGAAAACATCTCACAAAACCTGAGGATAAACAAAACAAATAAATGTAAACAACCATATTCAAGATGTTTTTAATTTGGTACAAACTAATCCCAGTACGAGACAAGATTTATAAAACTCGCTACACACACTTGAACCCCAAACAATCAAACTCATAAAGCATATTAGAAAAGCAGCTCTAAACCTCCACCTAACAGCTTAGGTTGTGTCTAGTTATCCTTTGTAAAGTCACTAGACACATTACAAAGGAGAAAACATGAAAGGAAAAAGATTTGTGTAGAGCCAAAAATCCATCAGGCTCTATTCTAATGGAAAACTGCAATGTTCACTAGGGTTGGCCTGGTGGCGGAATTTATGTTCTTGTTTTTTGTACCCATGACATTGGTATTGGGTACAAAGTATCCACCACTTGAATATAGAAAAACTTGAGATAACTTTTCTCAGCTTAGAATCTCTTATTAAATAGAGATACAATACAATTTAGAAACTCAGAGTGGTGAATACAACTACCACCAACCTCTGACATACAAAAATAAATGAAACATAATATACCTCAACTAACAACTAATAACCAACATCTAACATTAATTTAACACTCCCCCTCAAACTGGAGCATATAAGTCATATGTTCCAAGTTTGGAAATCAAGTATTCAATCCAAGGACCCTTTAAGGGTTTGGTTAATAGGTCTGCAAGCTGGTCATTGGTACCAACAAATTCGGTCCTAATTTCCTTGGACAACACTTTTTCCCTTACAAAGTAACAATCAATTTCAATGTGTTTAGTCCTTTCATGAAATACCGGATTGGAAGCAATGTGGATAGCTGTCTGATTATCACAACAAAGTTGCATTGAAGAAATTTCACAGAACTTCAATTCTTGTATGAGTTGTTTAACCCACACCAACTCACAAGCTGCAAGAGCCTTAGATCTATATTCAGCTTCTACACTAGATCGAGCAACAGTCTTCTGTTTCTTACTCTTCCATGAGATAAGATTACCACCAAGGTACACACAATACCCAGTAGTAGAGCATCTATCTGTGTCGGATTCAGCCCAATCAGCATCACAGTATCCAACAATTTGACTATTTCCTTTATTTTCGAACAACAAACCCTGGCCTGGAGCCTTTTTTATGTACCTGAGAATATGCATTACTCCATTCCAATGATCAACACAAGGTGAATTCATGAATCGACTTACAACTCCAACTGCAAAGGAAATATCTGGCCTCGTAATAGTGAGATATATGAGCTTCCCAACCCGCCTTCTATACCTTGCTGGATCTGAGTATAAATCTCCCATATCAGCTACTAATTTCTTGTATGGGTCCATAGGACTATTGACTGGCTTACAATCAGACATTTTTGTTTCCTTTAGAAGATCCAAGGCATACTTCCTCTAGGAAACTAGAATGCCTTCTTTGGATTGAGCTACTTCTATTCCCAAAAAATATTTCAGATGACCAAGATCTTTTGTTTGAAAGTAATTGCATAAGTGTTGCTTTAGTTGAGATATTGTGACTTCATCATTTCCTATAATGACAATGTCATCGACATAAACAACTAAATAAACACATTTGCCAACAGATTTGTGATAGTAGAAGACAGAGTGATCTGCTTCACTCCTTTTCATTCCGAAACCTTGGACAACATTGCTGAACTTTCCAAACCAAGCCCTTGGCGACTACTTAAGACCATAGAGAGATCGTCTGAGTTTACACACTAGACTAGACTCCCCCTGAGCAACAAAGCCCGGAGATTGCTCCATGTAAATCTCCTCATCTAACTCACCATGTAGAAATGCATTTTTAACGTCCATCTGATACAGGGGCCAATGGCGAATAGCTGCCATGGCAACAAGAAGACGAATAGTAGTGATCTTGGCCATCGAGGAGAAAGTGTCTCCATAATCAAGTCCATATATCTGAGTGTAATCTTTGGCTACCAAACAAGCTTTAAGGCGTTCAATTTCAACATTTGGACCAACTTTAATAGCATAGATCCATCTACAACCAACAGCTTGCTTCCCAGGAGGAAGATGAACCAATTCCCATGTTCCATTGTGATCAAGGACCTGCATTTCATCAATCATGGCTTGTCGCCATCCAGGGTGATCAAGTGCTTCACAAACATTTTTGGGAATAGTGATAGATGATAAGGAATTTATAAAGGAACAATAAGATGGAGACAGACGATGATAACTCAAAAAATTGTAATAGGATGAGGGTTTCGAGAAGAGTGAATACCTTTTCGAAGGGCAACAGGCAACATGAGTTGTCATCGGCCATGGGAGGAGAATTAGGAGCCATTGTGCAAGAATCAGACGAAGATGGACATGAGCCACGAGAGTCATCAGGAATAATGGGGTTAGCTTCAGGTGTCTTGCCATGAGGAAGAGTTGAGGGAGAATGATCAGTTTCAGATAAGATAGGCATTGGACTAATATTGGTGTGGTCAGGTTGATGAGACATGTTTGGAGAAATGACAATCTCTGGACTCGAGGAGGGAGAGGGCAAGACCTTTTGGATGGAAATGGAGTCAGGTGTGGAGGATAAGTACTAGGGAGAATCTTCAAAGAAGGTAACATTTGCAGACATGTAATACTTCTTGTTATGAGGAGAATAACATTTGTATCCTTTTTGAAGGCGGGAGTATCCCAGGAAAACACACTTGATCGATTTAGCTGACAATTTATCGAGGCCTGGAGACATATCATGAACAAAACAAATACAACCAAATACACGAGGTGAAACATGATATAGAGGTTCAGTTGGAAATAGGATGGAATGAGAAATTTGATTATCAAGAGAGGAAGAGGGCATCCTATTGATAAGATAGCAGGCAGAAAGAATCGCATCTCCCCAATGATGTAATGGAACTTTTGCATTAATCATTAAAGAGCGAGCGGTTTCAACAAGGTGACGATTCTTTCTTTCGGCTATCCCATTCTGTTGAGGAGTGTGGGGACAAGTGGACTGATGTAATATACCTTGAGAGGACAAAAATGACGAGAGTTCAGAAGAAAAATATTCTTTTGCATTATCACTTCTGAAACATTTGATTGATTTTCCAAACTGATTTTTTATTTCATGAAAAGTGTTAGGTGTCTCACATCCACCAAAATATAATTCAAGAAATTTGATGTTAATGTAAAATATACTATTATAAGATCGGAGAACTGAGATGTGACAACAGCTAAGTTTGATGGTGACAGACCTTTTTTTCATTAAATAAAGTCACGTGCACCGAGAATATTCATCAATAAAGGTGACAAAATATTTAAATCCAAAAGAAGTAATTCGACTAGGACCGCAAATATCTGAATGAACAGTAGAGAAGACTGAATTACTTCTTGATTTATCTTTACTTGAAAAAGAAGACCTAACATGTTTGCCTAATTGACAAGCTTCACATTCTAAAGTTTGGATTTTCTGAGTACTAGGAGCCATTATCTTTAATTTGGCAAGACTAGGATGTCCAAACCGATCATGCAACAATTTAGGAGAGATGGATGCAAGACAGGACACTGAAGAGCTAGATTCCAGGTAATAGAGGCCTCGTGATTCATGTCCTGAGCCAATCTGCCTGCCCGTACCTGAATGATAAAGGAGTCAGAGTTAAATGTAACTGAACAATTTAAGGACTTAGTTAATTAACTCAAGGAAAGTAAATTGGGACAAGATGTACAAAACAGAAGATAAATTTAAGGAAGGGGAAATAGAAATTGAACCCACTCCTTGAGCTGAAACCTTTGACCCATTGGCTAATGTGACAAAATGTGGAAATTTGGGAGGTAATAAAGATGAAAACAAGGAGTTATTACTAGAGATATGGTCTGAAGCACCAGAGTCAACAATCCATGGGTTTTGACCTTCCACAGATTGACAAATGCAGGCCGTTGAGACATTAGGTCCAGAAGAAGGTCCAGCAAAGCTGTTAGATTTCATCCTCAAATACTCTTGGTATCCTTGATATTCTTCTTCGGACAGTTTCCTCTCTTCTGGCTTCTCAGACCTTGATACATAAGCAGACTTGTCTGGAAAACCATGCAGTGAGTAGCATGTCTCATGAGTATGACCCAGCCTTTTGCAATGAGTGCATTGTGGACGATTACCTCTTCCACCGCGACCTCTGTTTCCACGTCCTCCTCTTCCTCTTGAAGATATCATAACAGAGGACTCCATATTATTTTCAAGGGAGGTACCCTCATTGCTCAAGGTAGGAACACGGAAGAGACGAGTAGTTAAACTCTCCATGGAAGGAATATCTTGACCAGTTAGAACCTGATCACGAATGTGATTAAATGTCAGGTTCATACCACGAAGAATCATAACCATATAGAGGTTATCAAGTCGTTTCCTTATTTCTTCTATAGAATCAGCTTCTAAGAAAAGAAGCAATTCTTCTGCAGCGGCTTGAGCTTTGGAAACATATGACATCATATCTGAATCATTTTGTTTTAAGGAGGCTAGCTTTTGAACACAATCAAACAAGCGTTGGATATCATTAGAGTAGATATCTTGGGCTTTCTTCCAAAACGAGTAACAGGTTTTGAAAGCTCTGAGGTTCCTCAATATCTTAGGCTCCACTGACTGTCATAGAAATGCACAAAGCTGAAAGTCAAGTCTCTTCCACTGAGCTTACTGTTCAGTTGATCCATATCTACCTTTTCTAGATGCTCATGGTGTCCTTGACCAAGGAACCAAAGTTCCACAGAATCAGCCCAAGCTAAATAATTTTTACCATTGAGCTTTTCTGTTGTTGATGACGGCAGATCCAGAAATAGGAAGAATAGGACCAGGGTTGACTGAGGTAGAAAAATACATTTTTCCAGATCTGAAAAAAAGGAAAAACAGAGACCGAGAGAGAGATTTGATTTAAATCCACTAAATCTTGCTCAAAGTGAACCACGCAGGTCAGCAATGGCTTCAGGAGGCTCCGGCGAGTCAGACGGCACCGGAATGACGGCGAACGGAGACCGTTTTGCCCGCACGTGGAGCTCACGCGCTTTCTGTTTGGCGTGACTGAGGCGGCGCGTGGAGCGGCGTATGGAGGAGCGATTCACGCACGTCGAGGCACACCTGGATCTGTGCTCGCCGGAGAAAAATTCGCCGGAAAGGCAGCGGACGGCGGCGACAGTGGCGAATAGCCTACTGTGTGACTCTAGACGATAAAGAGCAGAATCAAACTTGCTCTGATACCAACTTGAATATAGAAAAGCTTAAGATAACTTTTCTCAGCTTAGAATCTCTTATTAAATAGAGATACAATACAATCTAGAAACTCAGAGTGGTGAATACAACTACCACCAACCTCTGACATACAAAAATAAATGAAACATAATATACCTCAACTAACAACTAATAACCAACATCTAACATTAATTTAACACCACTAATGACTAGTTTCCATTAGAAACTAGACCAGCCATTTTTAGTGAGGTTTTCTTCCTATCACATATTCACATTTTCTTTTCATTCACAAGACTCAAACACGAAACATTGCTTAAGAGGATCCGATTCAATACTGCTCGGATCAGCAACTAATCTCCATCAGTAGTATAGGTATGATACAACATACAACCACAATTAATTAAACTACAATGTGATCTTCTTTATGCTTTAAGTGGATCTTCCATGTGCCAATCAAAGAGAACGAAGGGCACTACACTTAGCTCTCTAGGTTAACGTCCAATCCTGTCCACCTAGCATCCCACCTTCCCTAATGTTGTTTTTGTATTGGGCACCATATCTTTTGATGAGCTTACTTTTGGAGAGAGACCCATTAGCCGTGAAAGGGCCCAATGCCCGGGCCCTCGACTAAACCTGCCAACTCCTTTAAGAATCTTCAGGGATAAAGTATGGAAGCTCGAAGGAACCCCATAGGTTCCCGGTTGGCCTGGTGGTGTAATTTTTTTTACCATGACATTGATGAAGAGTATTTACCAATTTTAATAATGACTAATGCAAACCACTTTTAACGGAGTCTCCTCCCAACCACGTTTTCTTCATCTACAGGACTTGAACCCAAACCCTTGCAGCAACGACTTATTGATCCCTAACAGTGGAAATTTGCGGTAGAATGCATAAGGTTTAGTTCAAACCTGAAGTGTTATTGTATTTCAAATGATAAAAATAAATCAACAATATGCAGAACTTTCAAAACCACAACCTTGCGATTACAAACGTGAATGCAGAACGCAATTTAAACACCGACATGAAACATAATCATCGTACCAGTGCCTCCGGCAACGTTTTTTGCATTCACCGCACGCGAATTCTTCGGAGGCTTCACGTCCTGCATGTCAAACCCTACGCCGTTGAAACTCGAATCGCTACGACGGTACCAGCCGGCGGCGGAGGAGCCGTCGGAGAATTCTCTGTCGCCGATACCGATAAGGCTCGAAGAAGGCGACGAGGCTGCCGGCGAGGTGCCGAGGAGCGACTCGGCGGGGTTGTAGCTCCCAATCGGCACGAGGTCGCCGGACACCTGGCGCCGAATCCCGGTCTCGGGGACGGGCACGGCGGCGGAGATATGACGTGGCGGTGGAATCGCGGCGGAGTTTGGAGCGGGAGAGTCAGAGGGCGGCGTCGGGGCGGGTTCGGGTTGCGGAGCGAAGAAACCGACGCACCTTACTCTGGGGTCGGTCACGGCCCGCGAGGCGCGTCGCGCGTCCATTGGAGGAAGGCGCGTGGATGGGTGTGACAATGGAAAAGGGTAATGCTGATGTGAAGAAGAAGATAAATGAAGATCGAAAGAAAGGATTAGGGTTTGTTTTTCTTCGAAGTCTCAGTTTCAAATTTGAATGGTTTCCGGTTCTGCGAATCGGGTTTTGACTAAGGACTCGAGTCACACTACTCCCGTGTGGAATTGGATGATACAGGTTAATAATTAAGAAATTAAAAATATTAAAAGAATGAATATAAAAAAAGTAAATTACAATTTTGACTATAATAAAGTTATTTATTTTATTGCTTATAACAAAATTGTTTATTTTAATCATTATTATTTAAAAATTCTTGTTTAACTTGATTTACAATGTACAATAAAATTCTTACTTTAAACTTAAGTTTAGAGTTTAATAGGCATATAACATTCACTAACATTCAATCATAATTTTTCATTTATGATAAATTTGTTGACTTTACTTATTATTACTTTAAAAGTCATGTAAATGAAAAATCATGATTAAATATTAATGTAAATTTCTTTTATACTGACAGTGTATATTAATTAAACTCTTAAGTTTAACGATGATGAATTTACTGTGTAAAAAAATTTACATTCAGTTGGTCTCTAATAAATAACGGTCAACATAATGTTTTTTGATAATTATCATCAACAACATCAAACTTAATAACATAAATAGTGGTAGGACTAGGGATGAG
The DNA here is from genome assembly GCA_037954015.1 of Psophocarpus tetragonolobus. Lineage (NCBI taxonomy): Eukaryota > Viridiplantae > Streptophyta > Magnoliopsida > Fabales > Fabaceae > Psophocarpus > Psophocarpus tetragonolobus. The sequence goes on along the minus strand of CM075688.1, from coordinate 76,660,131 downwards.
TGGATATCAAGTTTGATTTTAAAAAAAATTTAATTGGTATATATTGTCAGTGTAAAGATTTCTACACTAACATTCAATTACAATCATTCATTCATGGTAAATTTATTGACTTTACTCATTACTATTTTAAAAGTCACATAAATGAAAAGTCATGACTGAATGTTAGTATAAAGATCATTTATACTAATAGTGTATACCAATTAAACTCTTAAAAAAATATGGTTCATTTCCAACTATATGAACTTCATTTACTTCAAGTTTGATTTAAATCGTGTACGGGTTAAGTGCACAGTTTTAGACATGGTTAATGTTAGGCCAACTTTTTTTTCATTATACTTTTATATTTTTTATTTTTAAATGTTTAAGATGAGCTTATAAATTATAATCATATTATAAAATTGAACTATTTCACTTTTTTTAAAGATTTGTTTAAACATTATATTAATTACTAGTAATTATTATATTTTATTATAAATTTATAATAGGCCTTAAACAATTTAGCAACATATTATTATATTTGATTACAAATTTACAAATTTTATCTGTTCTTTTGCATTCATTATGAAAAAATAACTTACTTATGATATACATGTTAATTGAGAAATAGTAAAACTCAAACTATTTAACATGGCAAAGAATTATATTGGTGTATGGTGCATTATTAATATCACAAAGAGTCATACATTTACACTATATATAACAAAATTACATAGTCAAAATAATGAACACTGGAAAAGGGTATGGGCTTGGAGAGAAATTTTGCATACCTTATTTTAAAATATGTGTTTTGATTTTTATTTTTAAAAGTCCCTGAAATTAATCAAATAAAACACTATATATTGTGTTAATATCACAATGTTCTTGTAACAAAAGGCTTATTTGTGTAGCATGTTGGTTTTTAAGAAGAAAACATTCCAAAAACCAATACAAAATCCTTACACCATAGTATTTTTCGTTGACAACACATTACAAAAGACCATTTAGTATAAGAGGAAGAAAAGAAGATTTGTGAAGTCAAAAATATAATTTGAAGGTTGGAAGATGTGAGATTAGGTGGGAAAAGTAATACAATCTGGCCCAAGTTCCTTGGAAGGATACATGAAGAACTTTCTATCATTATATAAATTAGAATTAAGACTTTCTTTGTATTTTTGTTGACTTTAACTTTTTAGTAGGTTGGCTCCTAAAGTCTGCATTCCCTTTTAACTATTGTATTTAGGTCACCCCCTTATTTTCTAAGGTACTATTGTCGTCATGCTAAAGTATGCTAGGTTGGTAGGAGTGTGTAAAAAAACCGGTTCAAACATAATTTATTTTGAACTAAACTGAATTGAACTTATTTGAGCTGAACTGTTTAATAAAATTTAATTAATTGGTTTTTAAAGTCGAATTAGATCCGAACCTAGTTAGGTTAACCTATTTTTGTTTTGCAACTTATAAAATAGAAATCTGATTCAGTCAAAGACAGAGTTAGAGCATCAGTGTGTCATGTGTCACTACTCACTCTCATACACACAGTGTCAGTGTGTCACTACTCACAGACAGAGTTAGAGCATCTTCCATATGGTTTTGTACGAGACTACAACTCACGCTCAAACCAACAAATAACAATACGCTACTCACACTCACAATTTGAATCGAAGTCTGAAACTGCCATTGCTCAAGCTCCAAGGTGTGTTAATCTTTAAACATAAAATGGTGATTAGGTTTTTTTATTGTTCATAGCTTCATACTTTTTTGTTCCACTGATTTAAGTCTTATGTTGAATTTGGTAGGATTTTGTCACTTTGTGAAAAAATCTATTAATGTACTCATGTTGTTTGATGAAATGTCCCACCGAAATAAACTTGTTATTTTAGTTCACTTACCACTTGGGCACAATAAGAAAATCTTGCAGAAAAATATTGCACTTGGGCACAACGTAATAGTGGACTATTTGTGCCATTACAAGCTTGAAGGTTGAATTGCCTTTTTTTTAGCACACATTGAGCAAAAGAAAAACAGACTTTTAACAAGCCAACATCCCATAGCTTCTAATACATTTTTTCTAGATTAGCAGATGCATTTTTCCAGTCAAAAATACTAAACCGAGTACCAACACTTACAATTTCTGTAACACATTTCTAACTCATACAACACACATAAGCTTCTCATAAATTGAGCATAACATTATTATATTAATGTGTAGATTTCTGGTCATTTATTATCCTTTTTTTTCACTCATAATAAGAAGTAGATTGTACCCTTCTTATGTTTTTGTAGTTTAAAATATGAAGCAATTATTTTAATAGTATAGTAAAAGGGTGCTAAATGTTGGTTAAAGTAAAGGTAGGTAAATTTTGGACCTTTTAAGCAGTCTTAGCAAACAGATGCAGGTTAAACACTAGCTGAAACCCCCATTGTAGAAGAACATTTTCCATTATTCTTTCCACTTCCGTTGTTTCCCAATTGCAATCTAAAACACTAGGCACATCACTTTTGGCATCAACATCATGATCATATAGAAACGCCTTAAACACATGGCCACTAATATGAACCATGACCATGTATGCAATCTCATCTTCACCACTCCTAATAGCACACTCTATGGCAACTAAAAACAACAGGTGCACACATATGCCTTGGCAAAAATTGCTTAAAACCAACATCTCCAATTTTTTAGAAAATCACTTACTCATCCAATTAACTCCAAAATTTTACCACAGATTATTAGAGTTGTTCCAAAGAAAGAAAGAATTTATATATTTTTTATGAACTTACTTTAATAAGTATTAGAAAAATTAATCACCATCCTTTTCTAACTTGAGTGACTAAACTTTATAATCAAATTTATAAACAAGTCTTTCAATATCAAGATTCTAGTTTCTACCTAGTTTTTTCCACTTCTTTTAATTAACAGATTGCAGTGAGTATTTGGAACAAGATCCTCCTTATAGTCATGAACCATTCACATGGCAATTATTGATCCTTAGCAAATATTTGGTTTATTTACTTGTCATCTGATCAATCTGTCTTATACTATGTATAAAACTATTTTTTTACTGCATAAAACTGTTTTTTTTACTACATAAAATTGTTTTAGGAGCATCATAGAAAAACTACACTGTTGTGGCCATGTCCACACAGTTGTGGAAAATCCAGTGCCTTAAAAAACCAGTTCGAAACTAGTTAAAAAAAATTCAATTTAGAATTGTTTCGAACTAGTTCTAAATCAGTACAAAACCAGTTTTTTAAAACCAATTCAGTTCTAAACTAGTTCTCTAAAGCAATTCGGATTTTTAGTTTAAGAACCGAATTGTTTAAAACAATTTGGTTCGGTTCGATTTTTAAAAAAAAAATCGGTTTTTGCACACCCTTATAGGTTGGGCTAGCTTTTAGGTGAAATGGGTTTGTGATATATTCACTCATTCTCCTAAGAGCACACCCCCTTAATCATACACAAAGCATAACTACTATTTTTACCTTCCCTTTGCTAGGTGCCACCCCTTTCTCATGTTTTAAGCATGACTACTCCTAATCACCCTTTTCTACTATTCACAAATGTATCTAGATTAGATTAGGGGCATATTCTTAGTTGGTTATATATGACTATATTTAGCCAATCATGGTTAAATTTGACTCAACTAGAGTTAGTCTAATCTTAGTTAGATTAACCCATGGTCTAGTTAGCTAATTCATCTCTCTAGCCTATATGTAGGACCCATCACCTACATGTAATCATTTTTGGATAATTTTTAATATATTAGAGCTTTGAGTGAGAGTTAATCTCCTTTGGTCGTGAGCTTTCTCTCCCTAGTGAGGGGGTGTCTTCTAGTTATTATCAAGGATCTCTCCCTTGTGGTAAGCAACCTCTACACTTATATCTAACCTTAAAGTGGCGTGAACCCCTCCATTTCTCACCTTTCCATCCTCCATTTCACCTTTCAAGCCTCTTATGGAAGTAGATCTTAGGGAGAAGATGAATCTTTATCATATGGTATCATGAGTCAACTTCCTTGAGGTAAAGTTTTTCTTTTTTGTCCTAGTCTTTAATTTTGTGTGCAACTTTCTTACTTATTCTTCTTTTATTTTTTACAAGCTTTTCCTTTATGTCATTTAATTCCTTCATTGTCTTATTAGTTTATGTTTTAGTAGTTTTAATTTAATGTCATTTATTTTCCTAGTCTACATTGTTTTGTTGATTCAATTTATTATGCTTCTTTCATTTAAATCATTGTGTGTTCTTGTTAGGATTTATTCTAATTTTTGCCCAACCATTTTAGTTTCTTAATATTCATGTGTATTCTTAAGAAGATCATGATAATGACTTCACAAGTTTTGTGAAAGAAGTCACACAATTGTGGTGTTGATCTTTTATGCACTTTGTTGTTCTTGCTTTGTGTTTCTTGTGCCTTTAATTCTATTTTTCCTACACCATATACTCTGTTTAGGCGTGAGTTTTATGTGCTCTTAGATCGTTCAATTTTCAGTTTTTAATCTTCCTAACTTGTGTCTTAATTTGGTCATGTTTAGTCCTTATTTTGTCCATTAATTCGACATTGTTTAGCTTTTTATTTTTAGCATAAAAAGTGTGTGTTCTCTCATGGAATTGAGCATCAAAGAGGCTTTGTACTCTTGATCATATGTCCTTCGAGTCTCGCATACTTTAGATCATAGTATGTTTAAAAAAAATCTAAAAATATTGCTCAATTCGTTCCTATTATTCATTTGATTCAATGTTGGTAGTAGCTTAATTTGGTGTTAGTTTATTTTTTGTGCAATTTTTCTTGACCTTGTGAGACCTATTTGGGCATGTGATTGGGTTTAAAACCTTGAGCAATCAAACTTGCCTAAACACCATTAGATTCTCATTTTGTGCCTTTCTTTTGAACACCTAAATTACTAGTGCATTTAAGTTGCCTAGTTTCTTGATTTTGCACTTTTATTTCAAAATTTTGTGGCTACTTCTTTCCAATTTGTTTAAGCGTTTACTTCTAGCTTACTCCCCCTCATATTTGATTTCAAATTAAGAAAATAAGTGTAGCAAAATTATTTTTTAAAAAAAAAGAAGAGAAAAAAATCAAAAGAAAAGAAGTTAAAACAAGTATTAGCAAAAGTGTTAAAAGAAATGGGAAAAACAAAAAAAAAATGTAGTGCACCTCAAGTTGTATAAATCATTAAAAGGAGTGGATAAAGTTGATTGAATATTGCTTGAATGATCATTTTTATGCCATGACCTTATTGAATAATTTGTGAAAATCATTGAAACTTCTTTAAGTCATTTTTTTGCTTTAGTCCATTTCTACTCTAGATCCATTCTAGGTTCTTTTTGTTGTCCTTACTTTCTTTCTACACCTTTGTTATTGCTTATCAATTTTTTGGAACTCTTTGAGTTTGTCATGATAAATCTTTCATTTGGAAGTTTAGCTTTCCTTTATTTGTGCTTTTGTTTGCTTTGGTGTCTTCTTCTATCTCTTTGCCCTTGCTTGTGCCACCTCTTTGTGTGTAGGGACCAAGTGTGGAGACCTTGCCACTTAGTAGTATCTTGAGTGTTGATAAAAAAGCTTTAAGGACCTACTTTTGGAGGAGGAACTTAACAAAAAGGAGAAGAAAACACTTGGAGTGCCAAACACTAGGGAGGAAAAGGAACTTCAAGATTTCTTTTATTCTTGCAATAATTTGGGTGTATTTTTCAAGGCCATTTTAATTAGAGGTGTTGGATGCCCCTAAGGGTCACCTATTTTGTATGTAATAAATCTTAGTTTCTCGTTTTAAGTGTGACATAGGAATTGGTACCCCAATCTCATACCTTAGGTGCATGTTTTAGTCCCTTGAATTTTCCTTAATTTTCCATTTCTTATTTTTGCGTTTTAGGAAATGTTTTAAGTTTCAAAGGCTTAAAACACTTTTAGGTGACAAAACCTAAAAAGAGATGAGTGTTTTTGCATCCTTATTCCTTCAACCTTACACTTTTAAAATATATTCACACATCTAAAAGTGTTAGGAGTGTAAACAAAAGTAGGGGAAAAGAAAGAGATGAATATGAGAAAAGATTAAAAAGAGAAAGAGAAGAGTATGAAAAAGAAAGAAAACAAAGAAAAGAGAAAAGAGAGAGAATAATATAGGAAAGAATGATAAGAGAGGGAAAGAATAAGACAAGAGAGAAAAGCAAAAGGGAAAAGAGAAAGAGATGGAGAAAGAAGAGAAAAAGAAAGACAAGATAGAAGAGAACAAGAGAAAGGAAAGGGAAAAAAGAGAGAATAGAGAAGAGAAAAAGAAAAAAGAGAAAGAGAGGAACGTGAGAAAGAAAGAGAAAAGACAGAAAAAGAGAAAAAAGGCCTACAAACAAAAGAAAGAAGAGAAAAGAGAGATAGAAAAAAGGAAAGAAAAGAAAAAGAAAAAAAGAGATATGACTATGGGAGTTCCCATATTGACATATACAAACTTTATAGGGACCTAGAAGAGCCTAGTGAAACCCATGACCATCATATCTCTTCTAGTGGAAAGGATGAAACTAAAAGGCATCTTAGGAAAAAGAAAAACCCTTATAAGAATCACCCAAAAGGAGAGTCATCCAAAAGAAAACGTATTGAAAGAAAACCCTTGAGCAAGATTGACACCTCTAATACTAGTTTGAGCGATCGTTCTAGAAGCATTAAGTGTTTGAAGTGTTTAGAAAAGGGTCACATTGCTTTACATTGCTTTGCATTGCCCAAAAAGGACTTCAAGGGAAAAATCAAATGAATAGGGTACTTGTGATGATCTCTTAAAGGTTAAAAAGATTCTTGGAAGTCATCCTTGTAAAGACACTCAAACAAAAAAAGATAATGTTTTTAAACAAGATGTAAAGTTTTAGGCAAAATTTGTTCTCTCATTGTGGATGGTGGGTTGTGTTGCAATTGTTGTAGCATGAGGATGGTGGAAAACTTAGCTCTTACTACTACTTCTCATCCTTCGCCTTACTCTTTGCATGGGCTCAATTATGAAAAGTTGTGGTAGTAAGAGAGCAAATGGAGATTAGCTTCTCAATAGGGCACTATAAAGATAAAGTTTTATGTGATGCAGTCCCTATGGAAGCTAGTCACATGTTGGAAAGGCCATGGCAACATGATAGGAAAACTCTGCACAATAGCCTCACCAATAAAATCACTCTCTCTCATAAGGGAAAAAATTTTACCTTATATCTTCTTATTGTTATTCAAGTTTTGGAGGATAAAAGGCACATAAAGCTTAAGAGGGAGAGATAAACTGAAGATAAGGTTGTTAGTAGGAAGAGGAAAACTAAGGAAGATCCACCTTTGCCTTCAAAGGAGGTTCTTTATATAGAGAAATCTTCTCATCAATCCTTAAAAAATGAACAAGCTGAATTTGAGGTTGTGCTTAAACTTTTTGAGCACATTGGCCCATAACCTTAAGCCCAACTTGAAAATAACTTTAGGGAGGAGTACTCTAATGCACCAAGTCTAGACCTCACTCACCATTTCAACTCTATTGGGTCAAGGCTTGGCACATCAAGGGCAGATTGGAGATCTGCTCAGTGGAGGGAAGAACACCAAGATGACTTTTATCTTGAAACAATTCATGGTGTCACCCTTTATTTCCCCAACCCACAAAAGGAACTCTTTGTTCCTACTTCATCTCTCCTTGATGAAAAATGCTTGCTTATTATTTTGTATATCTTTTTGTAGGTATGGAAGAAATGAAAGAAAAGCTCAAGATTTGAGGGCAAATCATTTTAAGGGGGAGGGGATGATGAAATTTGGCCAACGACCTTGGAAGGATACATAAAGAGCTTTCTTTCATTGTAATTATGAATTTTTTGTATTTTTTTACTTTGACTTTTTAGTAGGTTGACTTCTAAAGTCAACCTTCTCTTTTGACCATTATATTTAGGTCACCTGTTATTTCCTAGGTCACCCCCTTATTTTCTAAGGCATGTCATAATGCTAGAGTATGCTAGGTTAAACTAGCTTTTAAGTTAAATGGGTAGGTGATATATGCACCTATTCTCTTAAGATCACACGCCCTAATCATGCACAAACCTTCCCTTTGCTAGTCGTCACCCCCTTTGTCATGCTTTAAGCATGGCTACTTTTTGTCACCCTTTTCTATTATCCACACCCAAATCTTTTTAGACTAAATTAAGGACATATTCTTATTTGGTTATACACGACCATAGTTAGCCAACCATGGTTAGATTTAACTCAACTAGAGTTAGCCTAATCTTGGTTAGCCTAACCCACCCCTCTAGCCTATATATATGACCCATCACCTACATGTAATCATTTTAAGATCATTTTGAATATATTAGAGCATTGAGTGGGAGTTAATCTTATTTAGTCATGAGCTTTCTCTTCCTAGGAGGGAATGCCTTCTAGCTTTTAAACAAGGATCTCTCTTTATGGCAAGCAACCCCTACATTTATCTCTAACCTTAGAATGGCATGAACCCTCAATTTCTCAGCTTTCCATCCTCAATTTCACCTTTCAAGCCTCTTCATGGAAGTAGATCTTTGGGAAAAGATGAATCTTCATAAAAAAGTATAGCTAATCAACAGGTAGTGTTGAGGTTTGGAGATGGGAAGGACCACTGTTGGAGAATTTCTTTGTATCGAAAACAAAAAAGTAGCATGGAGAAGGGAAAAAGTGGCGTTGGGATGGAGATGAAAAAATGTAGTGTTAGATTTTCTATTTATATAAAGTGAGAAGTAGTGCTATTGCAAGAACCAACCTTATAACTCCAAACAAATTTTGGTCTCGTTTGGAAGAGATTATTTACAACTTATTTGAGATTATCTTATCATATAAACACTTATACAAATGTTTGAATCAATTTCTAAAACCACTTATACAAAAAGTTATTTTAAGCTTATTAAAATTGTAAGGATCTATTTATTTAATAGGTTATAAATTCATGAGATAAATAGTAAGAGAGATTAAAGTTAAGTTTTACTTAAATTATTAATTGAATTAAGGCGTGGAAGGTTTATTATTAGTGTTAATGCTTTGTGGTTGTATCTAGATGATGGTTGGAAAGGTGAGAATAATTGTTATTTCTTTAATTCAAAGTATTTTGGTTGAATTTTGAGATGTTTTAGAAAATTCATTGTCGAAGGAGGGGGTTACATTTAACAAACTGATTTTACTAAATACACCTCTGGTGCTATATAAAATTTTTCTTCTTCCTTACTTTCTTATTCATTCTTCCTCCAAAATTACTTCCAAAATCATCGTCTCTCTCTCTCACTCACTGCTAGCTTTAGTTGCTTTCATGGTCGAGCAATCGCAAACTGATTTTGACAAAATATCTTTCATTGCTCTTGATTCTGAGAAGTGATCAATATAGGTAAGTCTGATCAAAACCTTTTTTTGTTCTTTTCCGATCCTATTGTTCCTATTGAAAAGAGAATTTATTTGGAGATTTTAAATTCTAAGGTTCCTATTAAAATTAGGTCTTTTGTCAGGTTTCTGAGAGATTTCTTCGGATTGATTCTTCCTTTTTGTATTTGAGTCATCTTTTGGACAAAGAAATAGATAAAGGAAGCTCAAACCTTGATTTTAATTTGAGAAGTTGTTAATTTGTGAAGGTGGAATCAATTAGGTATAATTATTTAAGGTCTTGAATTGAATTTGAAGTTATTTATGTTAGTGAAATTGATTATTTGAATATTACTTTTATGATTGAGCTTTTGAATTGAAATTGATGATTATGTAAAATTGGTTATACTGGTAGAATTGATAATTGGAGTGTTGTTGTATAATATGAGAAATTATTGTTGGTTTTAAATCTAGTGATAATTATAATTATGTTGTAATGCATATTGTTGAAATTCATGATGATGAGATGTTTGTTGAATCTATTGAATGTGGGCGGTTATTGATGGTAACTTAACCTTGGTTGTGACACATATATTTATATGTGTGTGAGTTGCATTGAGTTAGTGACATCGATAAAGTCAATGTAATACTAGTACCAAATATGCAAGTGAGGGTACATAATGACTTACATTATGGTTTTAGTACTCCACATTTGGGGGTACCTAAAGGATATACTTAGACAATAGTTGTGTGTCATAAGAGTCAAGCAAACTCTAGACAATAGTCGTTGGATGAGTATGCTGAGACTTTGGTTGGTTGTTAGATGAGTCAAGTAGAGTCTAGACATCGATTGTGAGAAGTCTTTAGCCGCCTTGGTGTCCAAACTCAATAAAGTCTTTTCAGAAAACACCGATTGAAAATTGTGAACTACTTATGTTCAAGGGAACATAAGTGTGGTTGTTTGATATCATTGAATATGGGTTGATTGGACTGAGTAATAATATTGTGCAACTCTCATGTTTTATGCCTATTATGATTGTTATATGCTTACCATTGCATTGTTTGTGTATTATGTATGACTGCTATGATCATGTTATGCACATAAGCAGATGACAATAGTGGTACCCAAAGATAGGAAGAGTTAGACTAAAGAGAATGAGGATTTCTCAGGAGTTACAAATTTCATTTTGATTTGTATATATATTTAAGGAGTTATGTTATGGTTGAGTTGTATAAGAATATATTTTGATGTTACTCTGAGTTGTGTTATGTTTTGAATTGTACAAAATCATGTATGATGATAAGATACTTAAAGGGAATGTAATATGTGAATGTGTGTAGATTGAATCCTTTAAGCAGGTTATGTACTGGTTGGGTGAGTAATGTTAACTAGTATAATTTTTGTGTTTAGGTTCAAAGCCATGAAATGCTTGAATCAGTAAAAGAATATGTATGTATGTTGAAATCAATAGGACCTTATATTTATGGAGTTTAATAACTCTACTTGGTATATAAATTATTGTAATTATGTTGGCATGGTAGAAAGTTATAGGGGATTGAATGAAATTTGTGCTTTGAATGTTGAAGTTAAGCAGTTGAGTTTCCATAGTCTCCAGAGCCTCGTTGGGCAGTGAGTCTCCCTAACGAGAGTTTGTCTCTATTAAGGGGATTTTTCAGCTTTGTGCTCAACGAGAGGTCTCACCTAGTGCAAAGTTGTTTTGGGTTAAAATTATTTGGGATTTGCACCTAGCGAGAAGTCTTACTAACATAAATTACTCTCTATTTAGAATTAAATAGGGATTTTTACTCAGTAATGTGTCTCGTTGAGCGAAGTCTCTTTATTGGGATAGTTTGATACAGGGTCCTTGCTAGGCAACAACTATTGCTAGGTGAGCTACCTTGGATCTTGCTAGGTGACAAGGTTCGTCAGGTGAGTTGATGTTGTGTAGGCTTTGTTGTATTTATTTTGAAATTTTAGTTACACCTAAATGTATATTATGCTAAGCTGATTGTATTGTGATGGAAATTTTATATTTGAGTATTTTGGATTATAAATTACATGAGTAATGAATTAGATTATGGGAAATAATGGTATAAATGGTATTAGTATTTTGGGATGTTACAGAAAATCTACACTTCCTTCGATTCTCACCTACCTCTCACCTTTTTTTGTCTCTCTCATAATTAAAATTTGGTATTGAGTTTCCTTCTCTCCCTCTCCCTTTCTCTCTCTCTTGCTCTCTCTCTCTTTCTTTCTCACTTTCTCTCTCTTCCTCTCTCTCTTTTTCCCCTTCACTCTCTCTCTCTCCCTTTCCCTTGCTCTCTCTATCTCCCTCTCTTTCATTCTCTATCCTTGTCTCTCTCACTCTCTTTCTCCCTATCTCTCTATATCTATATATACGCACAATTGATTTTCATATAAGTGTTTTTGAATTTATATATCTAAACACAAAAAGTTTATTGAATTTAAGAGTTTATACTATAAGTTGTTATTGAATAAACTCTTATAGTAGAAGCTCTTCCAAATGGGGCTTATATTAGTAGTGATTATACTAATCCTTTTAGATAATTTAATATACCAAAATAAAGAAGCAAAGTTTGTGGAAAAGTTCTATTAAAGCTAAATATGAAAATATTTTTTTTCTCAATAAACATATTTGTATATTTTCGTCAATTTTTAGTATGAACTAAACAAATTTTAACTATTATTAAGAAGCATCATATTTTTTTCATTAAAAAAATTATATTTTTTTATATAGAAACAAAAGAATTTGAAACCTTAACATACAAGATAAGCAATCCTTATAAAATTATCTTTAACATTGGATCGCCAAGACTACCTACATAAAGTAGAATCATATGATAAAATGTAGCAGCTAGCTTATTCAGTTGAATTGAGAATTCATACTATTGTTTTTTGAAAACTAAACCAGCTAGTTTAACTAGTTAAATCGAAAATTGGTCCCCTATTTAGTCAAGAATTGAGAATACTTGAAAATCGATCATCCATTAAACAAGCCTAAAATCAGTTAATCTAGTCTTAAACCAAATAGAACTGAATAGACCCGACATATTTATATTTTTTTTAGAAGTCAAATTTTGTTTAATTTTTTAGATCTTGCTAAATACACCTATTATTTTACTCAGTCCACTCCCTTTAATTAAAAGGGAAAAAAAATGAAGTTAAGTAGAGATGCAACTCTAAAAAATTTGCTTTAATCTAATCTTAAACTCTTCTTTCTAGGGATGTAATTCTAAAAAATTTACTTTAATCTATAATGTCATATGTGTCCACTAATCATTACGAAATAAACATTAATTGCTTATAAAAAAGAGTGATTTAAACAACACTAATAAAGATGCTCTCATGAAGTATATATAATTTATAACCTTTTAAGTTTTAATATTATTTAGTATCATGTTATTTTTTTAATATTATTAATATGATTACTATTTAAAAATAAAAAAATATCATTTAAACCACGATTAAACAGTCAACAATAAATAATTACTTTCACCCGTTATCAATCCGACTAGAAAAAGCGTCAATTTTAATCATACGAGTGACAATAAGTTATTTACCTTTTCATTATGAACCCATCGGAGGCTAAGGCAAATGCCTTGTTTTCTTGCCAACACCCAACACTATATGAGTGTGTTTAGAGCAAGGTTATTTAATATTCGTTTCTGAAAAAAAAAAAAACACGATGGCTAATTTTAATTTTTTCAAGTTTCTGAAACAATTTTATCAATAACCCTGGCCCAACATTTATAATTCTCATCCGTCTCGTCACAGGTGCTCGTAGAGTTTACACAGACTCTGTTGGAGTTAAAATAATTCAACTCATGAACTTATAAGAGTTAATTTATATAAAATTAATAAAAAATATCTATAAATAAAATATAATTATCTTTTTTATATTGTCTATTTTATATTTCTGTTCCTTAAATGGCGAGATAACACTGTTGGTACTTATTTGCCCTTAATTGCGGCATCAATAAATTTGTCGGTTTATAAAAGTTTTGGTTTTTGTTTTTCTGAGTAATACTTTTAGCAGTAACAATCTACATGCTATTCCACGGTAAAGATAATCAAATAGACCCTTATGTAATTACATAAAATATTAAGAGATATTTTTATTATAATTAAGAGTTTAATTATTATGAATTTTACTTAATCATAATCCTTTATTAATGGATAAAATTAATAAATTTATTATATACTAAGAACTATAGGAGTATGATATATAATCTATGATTAAATGTTATATTAACATATACAAAATGTAAATAATTTTCTCTATAGTTAATTGCACAAAATTTTAAGGATGTTATTATTACTATTAACTCCAAAAATAAAGTTCTGTGCCTCTCTGGTAGTATTTTCCAAGCACGTGGCACGAAATGATGTAGAAGAATATACCATTGACTATGACTCCTACCTTTAGTCCTTTATTCATTAATAATTTAATATCATGGGTCTACTTCAAAAAAAAAAAATCATGGGTTGTCTATTGTGATTTGATGCACGTGCGTGCAAGAAAAAGTGTGCAAAATAAAATACAAAATTGGGTTTCATTTTCTCCAATTGCATCCAATTCCATTGCCTTGACGAAAGCCAACCACTACTTAGTGATGAGCTTCACTAGTGTTGATATTTTAACTTGGCTTTGTCATACCAAAGTTGATAAGAATGTAGTGATTGTTAAAGGGTTTCACTTGGTTCACTTGAGTGGCATGCACCCAAGTCTCATTTGGGAACCAAATTGTTCTTCTTACCAGTGTGAAGGATTACATGATAATCAAAGTGAGCTTCTTGCTTGTAGCTTCTGTTGCTGCATTCAAGATTTCTCATACTAAAGCCACCAAGAGAAACGGTAAAGTAAAATGTTCAGGTGCCACTATCTTTCATCTGTAAATGTAAATGCCATTTTTTTTCCCTGAAAACTTGGTGATTTGTGGAGTAAACCACAATTTTGATCCTTAAAAATGATAGGCACCAACACACTGATCCTTGAAAAAGAAAAGAAAAAAAAAGAAGATAAGTCAGTCCTGATTGTACTGTGGGGACTGACTTGCTTAACTTAAAAAAATATAGGAGTAAGAGCATGTTTGGCAAACATTATTTTCCAACATTTAAGTTGTTTTATAAAATTAGGGATCTTTGAAAATTTCGATTGTATTTGAAAAGAATTTTTATAATTTGTTTTTAAAAAGTTAGAAATTTATATTGTATAATTACTTTTTAAATAAGTTATTTTTTCTCAGTTCTGTTTCATAAAAACTATTTTTTTATATGAATATGATTAATTGTTTTTCAACAAACTTATTTAAATAAAAAATTATTATGATCAGTGGTTATAAAATAATCGATTATAATATAATATAATATTATTTTTCAGAATATATTTTAGGAACTTATGATTTTCATTCGGACTATTTTGAGAGTTGAGTCGTGATTTATGTGATGGTAGTATAAAAGAAGTTTCAAATTTCAATACCAATTTATGAATTCTTTATTTACTTCATTCATTTTTTGGGTCTTCATTATGTTTGATTTTTACTACACTTTTGGGGTGCTAAGGAAGTGATGGGTCACACTTGGAACAAGAGTTTGAAGTGAGGGAAAATAGCACTGCTAATGCTAATCATGTGACACAGGTATTGATGTACCCTCGATGTGTTTTTGTAAGAAAAAATAAAAATAGGTATGTTAGAAGAAACCAACTATGGAATTTTTATGCTGCAGAATGAAGAGAAGGAGATTAAAATTGAAGTGCCACAAAATCTGCTAACAGGAGAATTTAAGGACTTGGAGGTGTTAGTTGGTGGTGAGAAAATGAATAATGTTACCAAAAGGGAGGTATTGCAGAAATTGGTACAAAGTTCCAAGCAGAGAGAAGTGAACCTTGAAAGGAAGCTTCTTGAATTGAATGGTCTGAGGGAAGAGCAATTAGTCATTGCTCAAATGAAGAAACAGTTAGAGGAAAAGACAGAAAAATTGGACTTTCTTGAAAAGACCATTGCTTCCTTGCACTCAGAGAGGGAAGTTATTCAAGAAAAAACAAGAGAGGGTCTAATGTCAAAAAAACAGCTAGATATTGCAAAGAAAATGATAAATGAAATGCAAAGGAAAAAAGATGTCATGGTTAATGCAAAGCCTATCAGGGAGCATATATTGATGCTCCAGCAGCAAGTTACAGAATTTGGGAAGTATAATAGTTCAGATGAAAATGTTATGGGAAATAAGAAACTTAAAGATGTTCAAAACATGGAGGTAGAAGTTTTGAAACTAAAGAGGAAAAACAAAGAGCTTGAATTGGAAAAGAGGGAGATGGGCATTAAGTTGGCTACTGTCCAAGCAAGAATCATAACAGAGGTGAGTAAACACCCAACCATAGAAGAAATAGGGTGCAAATATCATTGATTTATTACTCTAATGCACACTACTATAGGTCAATTTGTGTCTTATGCAGTTTCATTCTTTCAAAGATAAATAGGACTTCTCTGGAATGAGTTGGTCTCTAAAGTAAACAAGTAAAGGTTTATCCAATTGTTATAGTTAATTTGTGATGCACAATGCAACCAGAAACCATGTTGGTTATATTATACATATAAAAACCACAGCGTTGGGTGAAAAGTCTGTCACTTTACCTATAAAATGATTACTTTCCCTTAAAAAATTATTTTTGAAAGTAAATTTGGTTAGAATAGTAACTCTTTTTTGTTAGCATTGAGCTTAGAAGAATTCTAATGACACTTTTTGATATTCTATTTTTAACACTTTCTAATTAGTTAAAATTCATTAAAAATCACTAATTATAGTAGACTTTGCTTTTACATTTGAAGGGAGTTATTAAATGAGAAGTGAAATTTATCAAAATTGATAGCAGACAGTGAAAATTTAAAAAGTGTTTGAAAGAATAGCTAATATGGCTCATTGAGCCAAAACGTAGCACATGTCATGTGTTATTATTGTGTTTTGCATGTGCAGGAAGAAATAGGAGCCCAGATAAAACAAGAAATTACTGATTTACATAATGTGCATGAAGAACTTCTAGAGCAAGTTGAAAGATTGCAGAGAAACAGATTTGACATGGTCGAGGAAGTTGTGTACCAACGGTGGCTTTACACATTGTTGAAATTTGAAGTCCAAGATCATAAAAAACAAAGTAGAAAGGCCTTAAGAAGAGATCGCAGCCAGAATTCAAGCAAAGAATTTCATGCAAATATGCTTGCATCGACAACATCTGATGTTGAGCTTGAAAGTGTCTCTTCCAATGCAACATTAGATGAGAGTGATGAAATTGAAACCACAACCTTTGAAAGTTCTTCTAGTAGCCAAAGTAGCAGCAGCAGTATGAAAATGAAGAAAGATTGGTCTAACAAAATTTCATCAAAAGGTAGAAATTTTCTGAGCAAACCTGGTCTAATACACAGGTTTTCTATGCCAATGGTTGCATCAGATGTATCTGAGTCTTGTGGTGATGCTAATAGTTCCATTATCAACCTATCCCCGAATGTGAATAGTACTTCTAAATCATTAGAGAGTACAACAACACCACAAAAGAAGAGAGTATCTTTCAGTGATTCAGTTAAACTATCTACATATAAAGACATTCCAGAGATACTTAACAATGCAAAAGATGACCAAAAAACAAGGTCAGGGCACATAGTGGAGCTGGTTTCAAATGTTGTGAGCTCCACCAACATTGGTTCAATTGAAGAGAATGAAGGTGCCAAGAAGAATAAAATTGGTCATTCAGATGAAGTGTGTTCAAGGAATGACCATGTTTCTAGAAAGCATGACAGGATCAAAATCATGCACCTATTAGCATTTTTATTCTTTTTATTAATCCTGCTAGCATGTTTGATGATCAAGTAACAATATGTTTAATTATATGAAACTTATGAATTTGTGATAACTCATTTTGTAATGTCTGGATTGGGGATATGCTGACCCTTTATTCTAGTTAGGAGAGCAGATGTAAATCGTCAATGATGTTTTCTGAAGTCTACGATTTAGAAAAAATAAAATTAACATGCAAAACTTTGAAAATGATGCTGCACTGTTTGTATTTACACAAATTTTTCTCTTAATTAAATTTTTAGTATTTGATTTTGACTAAATTTTATTTTTGGTTCCTAAAGATGAAAAATAATTTTTTCATCTTTCAATTTAGTCAAAATTAATCAAACTTTTAGAAATTAAAAACGAAATTTAGTTAAATTTCAGGGCTAAAAGACTTAATTAATTTTTTTTTTATATATTTCCAATAGTGATATTAACCTAACAGGATTTGATCCAGTAAAAGGCAATGTGATGAATTAATATTCAAATTTCGTTAAGAAGCTAATTTCTCATTTATTCATTTACGTTCAAGTGTTCAACACTAGTTGAATAAAATAACTAATAAACTACTTGCAATTTAAGCATGTATAAACAGTGTATTTAATTTGCAGTTTAAAGCTTCTCAATTCTCAATAAAAAAACAAAAAAAATGCATGTCAATGTTCCAAACTGTGAAGGAAGTATTTTATTTTATTAAGATGATACTCGGTTGTATTCAACACTAGAAGTACTAGCAATACACTCTTTAACACATTTATTTTCATATGCTTTTTATTATTGGTTAAAATTTATTAAAAACTACAAAATTAGGAGAGAGAGTCATTTAATAACAAATAAGACTTATATAATTTATAGATATGAATAAATTTTAATACATGATATCGAGCATGTTAAAGAGTTTGATGTTAGTATTTTTTATTTTTATATTTAGACAAGCCTTTGACAGTGAGTTATCTAATCCAAATATTTATGTTGTGTTGGCTGTCTAATAGTAATACTACTACATAGTCATGCCTTACATTTCTAGAAATGATAAAGACTATTATTTTGTTATTTTTATATTTATAGGAAAAAATCAAATAAATTAGTCTTTATTTTGTTGGCATAGTTAGGGGTATTTATGAATGCAGATCAATTTATGAATCTAAATTAATCCAATTAGATTCGTAAATTGATCAAGACGTAATCAAATCAATTTGATTTGATTCGATCATAAATGGATTATATTACATCTTTGAAAATTTATAGATCCGTGAATCGAACCTTCAATTTAAAGTTTAATATTTTTATATTTATTATATATATATATATATATATATATATATATATATATTTTAAAAAGTGGAAGTAAAAAATTGGCAATACAATTTAAAATTTAAATATTATTTAAGTTAAAGGTAAATTGAAAAAGGAATTCATTAAATATTGCAATGATAAAAATAAAAAATTATTATTAAATTTTTTATTTTTAGTTTTTTAGGATTTACATTTTATAACTTATAAACTACTTTTATATGTAATTTTACTTTTATGTTATTTTAAAGAAATTTTTAATATTTTAGTTTACAAATTTTATGCCTATTATTTTATTTTCTTTGTTTTATAGAAAACAAAATAAATCTATAAAATTTCTTTGTAATCTGTAAATACAATCTCATCTAAACTGTTCTTAATCAAATCAAATTGAATTGAATCACTAATTTTTTTTTTTATAAATCTGATCTAATCTGATTATAAGTCTAATATGATTAAATTTAATCATATTAGATTTTATTTTACTCCAAATGTGATCCAATATGATATGTGAACACCCCTAGATATAATCCCCTCTCATTGGGTTAGTCAATTGAAGTAAAATAGTATTACATCCAACTATGACTTCATTTTCAGGAGAAAAATCAAACTATGAATCTTAATTAAGAGTTAAATACCGAATTAGTTGTGCCAACTTTTCATAATAAATTGTTTGAGGTCATTTTAAGCTTCTAGTTTTTTGTTTTAAATTATATTTTGGGAACAAAAATAATGTTCAACAAAAATTATTTTGATTTAGTTTTTAATTTATTTTTCAAATAGTTTTAAGCCAATTTCGAAATAAAGTTTGGTTTTGATATTTATATTTTTGTTTTTATTCAAACTCATTATTTGATTTCATTTACCACCACCTCTGATAGTTAGTCACAAACCATAATTTTCAACCATTAATTACCGACCATTGGTTACCGGTTGTCACTTTTGATTGTTGATCATTGACTATCATTTTTGACTATTAGTCACTGACCGCCACCTCCAACCGTCAATCATTGATCACTACCTCCAATTATCAGTTATCGACTGTCACCTTAGATCGATCATCAATCACCACATCTAACTATTAATCACAGGTACCCAATATTTAGTCATCAAAGAGGAATGAAGAAATCTAGTAAGGTTAAGATTTGACAATAATGTTTTAAATTTGAAATAAAAAATGCTTCTTTTATAAATCTAATAATTTAAAGGCAAAACTAGTTTTTGTTTTTATAAATTTAAAAAGTGTAAACCAAAAACCACTTTGAACGGATTTGCCTCTCACAATGTTATGTAGTAAATTTTTTTAGAGATCTCTTGAAACCTATGACTTTCATAACCTAAAATAAAAGTTTACTTAAGGCGAAGTTATTAAACTCAATAGTATATATAAACTTGTAGAAGTTTCATAGATTCAACTTTTAAACTTTATTCATAAGAGTTTATTTTACATAAAAATAATAACAAAATAGTCATACATATAATATTAATTAAACATTTCAATAGCATAATAAATTATAAATTTCACAATACTTAAATAATTAAGTATAACAATGCATTACTATCGAATAATAACCTGTGAAGGTGATAGTTATGATAGAGTATTCCCAATAAGGGTTTTGTATGGTTAGAAAATAAGAGTTTGGTGTTAATGTAAAAGAATAGGGTTTTGATGTTTTTAGATGTGGCGGTTATTCAAGAACAACACCCCAATGAATATATATTAAATCCCACACACATAAAAAACAACACAAAACTATTATCATTTTGATAGAATATACCCATTTATGTTATTAAAAAACATAAATTATACACGAATTAACTAAAAAAGGTAAATGAATTCAAAAACTCATCAAAATTAGTAAGATGAGAGTTTGATAACTGTTCATATAAATAGGTGATAGTCATATGCTTTCTTGAAGTCAACTTTTAAGCAAACTAATTCCTTATCCAATTGTGTAGCATCTTCCACGACCTTATTGATTATCAAAATGCTACCCAAAATTTGTCTGCCTTTCACAAAAGTTGATTGTGTGTCAGAAATTATTGAACTCATCACCCCTTTGAGTCTCCTAACCAACACTTTCAGTAGAACTTTATACATGCAACTGATAAAGGAAATAGGACGATAATAACCTAGATAGATATGATTGCTAGTTTTTGGATTAATGTAATAAAAGAATTATTAAACCCTTTTGATAGCTTGCCATAACAATGAAATTCAACAAAGAATGCCAATATATCCTTTTTCAACAAATGGGAAAATTCCCTAAGGAACATAAAATTAATACCATAAGGTCTCGGGTTCACATTCCCAAACTGCTTCCTTGATCTTCTTTTCTGAAAAAATGTCCTTTGAAAGTCTCTCTTACCGCATTTTCTAACTTTTGAAAGAAGAAATTCTCCATTTTAGTTTTTGACCCTTGTTGCTTAGAATGAGATTGAAAGAACTCCTCTGTATTCTTTTTGAGCATGTCCACCTCCTCCCCTTAAAAAATCAAGCTTTGGATTTCATTTTACTCCCTTTCTCACCATAACTCTATGGAAATACTTAGAATTTGCACCCCCTCATAAATAATTGTAAATTACATAAACACTCACCAACTTTTATTAAATTATACCAAATTTCACTCTTTTTTATTTTTTACACTAACATTTCTTTAAGTTTAAAAACATTATACTGTTGTACATTTAGAAACTTTATTATATCATCTCTTTCAAACCTTATTATATAACACTTCTTTAAAAGTGTAAAAATAATTCATAATTAAAAAATAAAAAAGTATATATATATATATATATATATGGATGTGTGTGTAATTATTAAACCTTTGGAAAGCAGTAGGGTTGTAAATTATTACATAGATAGCATTGCATAGAAAGTTTTGTTGACCATAATTATTTTTCCCAGGTCGAAGAAGATTATTTACAGTGAAGAATATGTGTGCTAGAAATAAGTGCAGAACCCCCCACGTGTACCCTGCATGTCACACATGTCCCCCTTAAACCATGTCCCTTCTTATTTAAAACTCACTCCACTCTCTTTCTCAAATTTTCATCCACCATGGCCGATCATCACTTACTCTTACCCCAACCACCGCGACCCACGGCTGCGCCACCACCGCTCCTCCGCAAGGTCCGCCACCACGCGTCAAACTCCGGCCAACTCTTCGGCCTCCTGACACTCCTCCTGACGGGCTCCATCCTCCTGCTCCTAACGGGCCTCACCCTCGTGGGCCTCCTTCTGGGCCTCGTCCTCTTCGCCCCACTCATCATCGTCACCAGCCCAATATGGATCCCGCTCGCCGCCCTCGCCTTCCTCGTCACCGCCGCGTTCTTGTCCACGTGCGGGTTCGCGCTTGTCGTCGTGGCGCTGTTCACGTGGCTCTACCGCTACTTGAAGAGACCACTCGGCCAACCGGCCGGTCCGAACCGGTTCAAACACGCGCTGAACCGGCTCAAAGACCGGAAGCTGGTCCTCATCGATGCTGCTCCTGGAGCTTGAGTGGAACGAATGGATGGATTGGAATTCAATATTCGCTAATGAGATCGTTTCAGTTTTGTTGTGCTGCCAAATTTACGGGCTTTTGTACTTCCATTGTGACCTGTGAACTGCGAAGTTAACCATGAACATAAATAATGAAATATATTGCTTTTATGTACAATTGTAATTTACTTTTTCGGCCTTTCTCTTTCTTGTCTTTTTATGTATTTTTTATGTATTTGTAGTCTTTTTATTTTTCTTTGTCAGTGAATATATAAGATATTTTAATTTAAATACAGTACTTTTTAGATTTATTTAATGTTTTTTAATCTTATGCAATAACTTTAAATATCAAAAGATATGAAAAAAAAGAAATAATTACAAGTAGAGTTGTAATAGAGATGAGCATGTAAAATTAGTAATTTGTCAATATGGCATTTCAGCTGTGAATCTTGACCCAAAATTTTGAGGATGTCAAAATAAATTTAGATTTATTTTATTTATATATCTGTTATATAAATTTAAATTTAAATATATTTTTAATTTTTTATTTAAAATAGGGATTTTATTTCTCTTATTTTAATTATTATAGAGATTTTAATTTTTATTTAAAATAGATATTTTTATTTAAAATAGATATTTTTATTTAAAATTTTAAAAAATCAAAAGATCAAAATTGTATTTATATATATTAGTCTTATTTTTTTTGCCTTGAAGGAGACTAAAATTTAAGTTGTAAAGATGACACTAAATACTACTGTAAAAAAGTTTAATGTTACCTTTAACAAATACCTATAAAATTTTTAAAATATACTCCATTTGTAACTTATTAATTTATTCTTTGTAATGTTTAGGTGAATATAAATTAATAAATCCTTATAATTATAAGGTTTGCAAATTTACATCCACTTATATTTTTAAAATTTACTTTTAAAAAAGTAAATTAGTAAATTATATCTATTAATTTATTTAAATACACTTAAAATATAAATTATATAAATTATTAACTTATTTGTTCTAAAAAAACAAGTCTAAGAAATAAATCCTAGAATATAATATTTTATTAATTATATTTTATTATTTAATATCTAAATATATTTAGTTGTAAAAGAAATTAGGAGGCCATGGCTCTCTTGTCCCAGCAAATGTCAATTACTATCGCATTCTAAGTTCACTTATTAAATTTAAGTTCACATTTGTAATTTGCGAATACCACATTTAAGTTTACATTTGTAATTTGCGAATACCACATTCTAATTAAACTGGCTTATTAAATTTGAGTCTACATGTGTTCCATAAAGCCTATGAATACATATAGGCTAACTCACATAAAAAAATAAAATAAATTTATCTCATTTTAAATTAGCATAAAAATTTTAATATATATATATATATATATATATATATATATATATATATATATAGAGGAGAGGGATTAACTTATTGTAAGAGTAAATTTAAGATACTTATTCTTTATCTTAACATTTTAAACTTGTTTTAAAAGTAAGTTTAAATCTAATTGTTAAAAATACTTACTCATTGCAATCATTAAATTTCAATAAAATGAATTATAGGATGAATAGTTACTCAATTATACTTAATCTTGGAGTAAATACACTACAAAGCATTCTTAACTGGGGTTATCAAACCGTCGGTAGTGTGTACATGAAACAGGGGTTTTAGAAACCCCAAATACTTATCATCAATTTTGATCTTTCCCTTACTTTGTTTTAGTCCCCTTTTTAACGTTACACACGAAAAGTAAATATCATCAGTAAGAATATAACATCACATTGAACTTCTATCCATCAGTAAGAATATAACATCACATTGAACTTCTATCCTAACCCTCGCTAGCACATCAGTTGCTTCAACATTGCAGTCCCTAACACTTTGTCACACATTATCTTTGTCAAACCAAGGTGCGTTCTAGTACCAGGCTATTAACACACCAAGGTGCTCTCTTGTGCCGCCATTGTCGCACCAAGGTACATTCTTGTGCCAAGCCACCATTGCACCAAAGTGCATTCTCATACCAAGGCATGATAACATCAAGGTCTGTACTTGTACCAAAGCACTGTGTGCCCTATTTTCACACAACACACTCCTTTTGAATAAAAATTGTATCAACATTTTCACTTACCAACATTTAAGGTAGGTGAATACTCTCTTGTTTGTACAAAACAATTAACATTTTTCCTTCCTATCTTATGACTCCACCTTCTCCATGGTGTCACCAAATCTTCTCCAAGAAGAGATGTTGAAAATGAATCTTCTTTAAGGGCTGAAATAGGTTTGAAAATGGGACTTATGAAGGGTGAAAGTGATTCATGAAAAATGGACACAAAAGAATGGTGTTTTGGGTGGTGGTGGTTGGATGGTGTCTCTTTGGCTAGCTCACTTCACTTGGAGAGGGTGAAGGCCGATCGTAGGGAGACCCAAGTTCCTTCTAAGGAAGAGGAAGGAGGCCAACAGATCCCTAAATGACTAAGGAAGAGGAATGATGATGAAAACTTTCTTAAATATCAATATATCCAAAGTGACTACATGTAGTCTAACCTAGGGTATTTAAAGAGAGGGTGAGAAGCCTCTAGACCATTTGCACCAAAATTTGAGAGTTAAATGCCTTTCAAATGAACCCTAAATGGACCTCAAATGAAATGTAGGTCCCTCCTCCCTAAATGACTAAAATACCCTTGTGTCTAGAAAATGAAAGAAATGGACTTTTGACCTCACAAGTCAAGTTTAGGTCCCAAAATAAATCCTAAACTAATTTGCCCCATAATACAAAGGCTAAATAAAAATATACAATGAAATCCTAAGTGATTAAGGTTCCTCAAAATACAAGAAAAAAATAAGGAAAACAAGCAAAAAACTAGGTAGATGCACCAAAGTCTGCACATGTGATCATCAATGCTCTTGGTGTGGTATGACCTTCCTCTTCTTCTATTCTTCTTGCCATGGACCTTGTGATGGATCCTATTTGATGCCCCAAGGATGGTCCTCCATCACTATCTTTGAAATTCTTCAAATTTCTCATATTTTGCTCATGTATTGCTCAATGACTTTTTATTCCCTAACCCTTGATGCATAATATATTGATTATATTGGATATTTTAATTTTCTGGATGTTTCAATTTTTTTTGTTGAGGGTTTCTTGAATAACATGTTATTTTAGCAATGAGAACGTGTTCACCATGTATTTGACAAATGTTCAAATAATAACTTTCGCTTGAAAACTGAACTTTGGACAAACATTTTTATTTTGTTTTTATACCTATACATGTTTTGTTTGCTTAAACTTCTTTTAATCACTACCACACCCAAATTAGCATACCTTATTTTTTCTGCATAACTTTATGTTCACACTTATAATTGTTTTGTTCTCAACATACATTGTTCTTCTAATTGGTTTCTTCTCAACATGACTTTAAAATTAGTTATCCTTATTGTGATATAACTTTGGTGTCTTGTTTTGTATAGAACATTTATTTGATGTGTTTTGGACCAACTTGGGTGCTAGTTTTCCAATGTATCATTGATTGTTGAGGCAAGGATAAGATTGTGGAGGATAGAACTTTATAGCATAACCATCTGCAATGCCAATTTTCCATAGCAGAACCATCTTGGACGATTGAATGTTAGCGAACTCAATTGCATAACACTTCCTTCGTTATAATTTGAAAAAAATGTTACTGAAGATTAAGAATATTAAGAAAGACCAATTAACCTGCCACACAACAATCAAATGCACAATTCTTGTAAAATTGTATATACCTAGTATCATGGTTATAGTTGTATTATATTTATAGTCTCCAAAAATTTCAAGAACCTAATATAAATTAAATCAACTAATGAATTGAGTCTCCGTCTTCCAAAGGAAACAAAAGACTATGCAATTACCGTAAAAGAAATCCTCAAAGAGTTGAGTTTTGTTGTTCAAATTAGACTTAAAGCTAAATTATTCCATTCTGCAAAATTTTTTTTTTTCCATGTTACATACCCTGTCATTTATATATTTCTAAATGATGCAAGAAATACCTTTTTAAATATTTAAATTATAAGATTCAAAGTACAATTTAGTGTTCGATTTTTCGATGAGTGGCATGAAGATGGAGCATGTGCTTGTAAAAACTGACATTTGATGTTTGAATTCTAATTTTAAATGTGTTATTATTATTCCTTACATTGTCAAAGTCTGAAACTGCTACGATTTTGTTTCCACCCCATGATTTTATTTCCTAAAAAATTTCTTGATAATCACTCTCAAATTAAAGGATAAGGCAGTGACCCTCCACATTTGCATGTTATTAACAAATAATAAAGACAAGTGGATGTAATATGAAGTTAGATATGTGCCTTGAATTAACGTTTCCTAATTAGATGCTTAAATACAATTGGCCACAACTTTGGTCTCACCCTCCATTTTCTGTAGTGAGATACTTTTTGAATTTGTAGACATAGTTGCACTTGAGTTTCATACTAAAATTAAAATACATAAAATCAAAAACTTGTCTGTCAATGTAAAAACAAAACCAAAATGTACCATAATATTATTATCCTTATGAATATGTATACAAGAATTAAACTTCTACACGTCACTACTTACTAACTAAAATAAAAGAGAGAACTAAAATGTTAAACGGAAAAATATTTGTTGACTACTCAAATAAAAAAAAATTTATCCTAATATATTTCTATCAAAACAAACAATTACCGCTTCTTTAAGTCGTAATACAACTACACCCGTCGTCCATTGTATGTATATCTATTTTCTGGAATATCCTAAAAAATAGAATTTGTCGTCCATTGTATATATATCTATTTTCTGGAATATCCTAAAAAATAGAATTTGTTTTCCTTTTCACCATTACCTGTATTTTTCTGTTGTTGTGTACTTATAACTTTTGTGTCTCCGTCACTTCTGAAAAAAAAAAAAGAGGTTAAAATTGGTGAGTCAATAATTCGGCAATGCAATGACGAAATTTAATTCCAATTTATTACCAATTAAAAGCAGTTTCTTTTAATATCATCAGCCATCAATGTTTTTTAACAATGTTATACATTTTTCTTTTCAATTTCACTCTCTTTTACCACATGTCCCTCCTTTTATATATATATTTTTCAAAAACCATGAAGAATATAGGTTTTACACAGTTTTTTTATGTAAAAATATGAACGGAAATAGTTAATTTAGGCATAATATTATCAAAATGGGTTAGTTTGGGGTCCACATATAATGCTATCAAAACGGGTTGGCTTGGTCCATATGGGCTAGCCACCTCAACCCACAAAAAAAAAAGGGTCAACCCAACCTGGTTTATTCTGTCTTTACTATTCAATCTACTAGTCCAGCTTGACTCACCAGAGATTGGTAAGTTATATGGGTCAGCTCACCAACCCACCAGTAAATAAAAAATTATTTTTTAAAAATGAGATATTTTAAAATTAACTATTTAATCAAGTTTTTAGAATTTTATTTCATTATCAAATTATGTAATGTAATAATTTAATTAGTGGTTCAATAGAGTGTAGTGAACCATTTTACATTTGGGCTAAAGTGTAGTGAGGTGTGTCAAATAGTAAAATTAGAAAAGGTTTAGTGGGTCCAAAGTGGGCCAGGCTATGTTTTTGCTATTACAACATGAGTTTCTTATTTTTTTGGCTCGACCCGACCCATATTCATGATGGGCTGGGTTGGCGCATCGGTTCCGACTCATTTTGATGATAATTGTTTTTAATACCCCCTATCTTCTATTTGCACCCCCAAACTTCACAATTTTTTTCAAAACCCAAAAATATCCTCCACTTTTCTTACCCTACTTGGATGATGAAGCATATCATAGCAGTTGCGCGCGCCACCACCGCACCTCTCCAATCGTTGCTTCGACCACCTCTCTAGTCACCGCTTCGAGCACCTTTTTAGTCACTTCTTCGAGCACCTCTCCGGTCACCTCTTCAAGCACCTCTTAGCAAGTATGTTCCAAACAACATGATGCGGAAGGCAAATGGAATTCAGCAAGTATGTTCCGGACAACATGATGCGGAAGGCAAATGAGATTCAACAAGTATGTTTTGGACAACATGATCTGGAAGGCAAATGGCAATTAGCTAGTATGTTCCGGACCATATGATTCGGAAGGCAAATAAGATTCAGCAAGTATGTTCTGAACAACATAATCCGAAATGTACATAATGCATTCCGGATTAGTTAATCCGAAAGGTATTATGTACATTTTAGATCAACTAATCTGGAAGTGGATCAAATGCGTATTATTATGGTGAGTTTCATAAATCCTAAAGCATACACTTTAAATCAAGAAAATAAAACCTTAATAAAATTGTGTTTTCCTTTTCAAATAGTGCTTAAATCAACGAATAATACCTTAAAGACTTATAAGAATGATTAGGAATTTACAATAGGGAAAAATGTGGCAATTGGTCTTTGACACACAAGAGTAGCAAGATAAACTACAACAAGACAAGATAATAAAAAAATAAATTCAAAAATTTAAAATTAAATAAGGATAAGGGTATATTAGAAATTTGTAAAAAACTATAAACTTTGGGGTGCAAATAGAAAATACAGGGTGTTAAAAGAAAATACCCATTTTGACGACTCTAGGTCAACACGAGCTAGGCCACCTTCAAATAGATTATAGAAAACTAATTTAACATACTCCAAAGTAATTATCCATTCATTTTCTTAAAATTTAATGATTATAATGAATAACTAATATTAATCATTAAATATTAAGAAAACAAAAAATAGAGATGAATTTCAATTATAAAAATTGCCGTATGCAAGGATATATTACGACAATAATGAACTGTTGCAGTCCAAGTGATGACAAGAGGACATTTGCTGCAGTTACAATATGATAGACTTGATAAGATTTGTTTTCAGTGTGAGAGGTATGGTTAAAAGGATGATCAATGTTGGGAAGGGTCTGGCAGCGGGACAGACGTCACCCAAGTTGATGTTTTGTGCGCTACAAAATGATGGCAAGGAAATTGGAAATGAGTCTCAAGCCGATCAGAAAGGGGTGGTGTGCAGTAAATGAGGGGTGTGAGAGCCCAATCCACCCATGAGAGGTTTAGACCCTTAAGATTGGTGCTGGCACACATGAGGAGAGTAAGTTTGCAGGGAAAATTGTTGGTTCGAAAGGCGCAAATGGTGTCAGGAAAGTCATGCTGAAGAAGATGGTGAAATGAAGCAGGAATAGCAAGAATTCGTCAGCAAGCAAGGCCAATTGTAATGGTGGAATTTGTAACTATTGATGAGAAGTCAGGTTCTAGGTGTGTAATCTCCATTGCTATGGATATTATAGGGAATGCGAAGCTGTCAGTGGACAATGGCTTTGATGAACCACGTGAATTTGATTGAGCTGGTTTGGGTCTCTTTTCTCATAAGTTATCCATGAATTTCATGTCTTGGAATTGTCGTGGAGAGTTGAAGCGGTGAAGGTTACTAGCCTCAACTTAATGTTTTTACGTGAAACACATAAATAATGTGAGGGCAAATAAGCTGGTTGCTAGATTGGGTTTTACAGGTGGTATGTTGGGGAAACGGTTGGGTTGTGGATGTGGAATTTGATGTGTTAGAGTTTGACAATATCTTTGAGGCGCAAGCGGCAGCTAATCCGTCAACTAGAACAACTAAACAAAAAATTGTCAAATCAATCGTCTTCTTTTTGGGAAGAGAAACAAACAACAACCTGTCAAAGAACTTCTCTTGTTTTAAAAATTGCGGCCAAAGTGGCTAAACTGTAAAAATTTATTCTTTGAAGACATGCAATGTACGCCAGCTAGTGTGTATGGGGCTTTTCCATCTATATCGGTTGAAGAGTATGAAAGTTTTGATGGAGATTCGGAAGACACTATTTATCATGGGCAATTTCAAGGCACTAGGAGATGATGGTCCACAAGCTGTGTTTTACAAAAGTAACTGGCATATTGTAGGGGAATCCTTCTCCAGGATGATAGAGGAAGCCTTAACGACCCTTGGAAGGTAGTTGCGTTAAATTCCATGCTTATTACTCTTATTCCAAAAGTTGATAATGTTAGTTCTATCAAGCACCTAAGACCTATTAGTCTTTTAATGTGTCATATAAAACAATTACTAAGAGGTTGTTCATTCTATGAAGCACAAGAGAGATAGTAAGGGTTAAATGGTCATAAAAGTAGATTTGGAGAAAGCCTATGATAAGCTTAGTTGGAAATTTATTAATGTTGGAACCAAAAGAACTACATTGAAGATTGGTGGAATTTTGGTTTTGATTTTTTTCTTTGTTTTTGCTCTTAAATCTTTTTTACGATACCAAACACGTTTATAGGTGTGGTACGTGTATTGAGTGTTTTAGATAGGCTTAAGAATGTGTTTGGGATAGTTTTGGATAGATTACATAGGCTTGTTGTGCTAAAAAAACTTCAAAAATGGATTTTTAGGTAAGGTAATTGATTACCTAAAAATGGTAATCGATTACCCTGTGAGAATTTTTGAGAACTGAAATTTATGCTCTCTGTGGTAATCGATTACCTGAAATCAATAATCGATTACTCCCGAGAACAAGCATTTTGATCCAGTTTTGTGCAGGATATCATGTAACAAGTGGGTAATCGATTACCTGCATAAAAACTTATATAAAAGCATTTTGAAAACAGATTTAACAACTTTTGATAAGTCCAATCAAGTGCTTGATTCTCACACACAATTTCTAAGAATTCTCTCCAAGATCCAGACCAATTTTTTATGGTTTGAAAGTACTTCAAATTCAAGATTCAAGGAAGAGACTTCATTGAGTTCTAATATTTCCATTTGGTTATTTTTCACATCAGGTGATATTGTTATGTACACTATCTGTGTTTTTGCACTAGGTTTTCAATCTCTTGAGGTGTTCTTGAGATTGTGGAAAAATCTTGCAGTGGGGTGTTGCAAGTGAGGCATTGTGAGTGACGGGGCATCACAATGTAGCAAACTCTTGTGGTGTGCAAGAGGAAGCCTCTTATTTTGTGATTTAAATCTTTCCGGGAGTAAAATCTGTATGTGTGGTGTGCATGTACTGAGATTTTAGTGGAAAATAAATTAGTAGAAGGCTAAGTCTGTAAACTAGATGTAGGTCAGTTGGACTGAACCAGTATAAATCACCGTGCAAATTCTCTCTTCCCTATACTCTTTAAATTCAGTCCTTATTGAATTCTTGGAGCACTAACATTTGAATTTTTGCAGCTACGTTTAATTCATTTAGATTTCTTGCTGCTGATCTAATTCTTAACACATATTCTCTTACTTTAAATTTGGGTTTTTGACCCATATTTTGTGGGTTTAAGTTTTGTTCTTCCTACTCCTTTAGATTAATTCTGAATTACTTAATATATAATTCTTGTTAAGTTTCTCTTCTATTTTATTTGAAATCATAATTGAAGGAATTGATTTAATTGGTGGTTTGCCTTAAGGGTTGAATTCTTGAAAACCCATTTTTGCAAAAGAAGGTAGATTCTGAAAATTTTAAAAATGGACTATTTTTTAAAATGCTCTGATACTGTTGAATAGAAATTTTT
This sequence comes from Psophocarpus tetragonolobus, assembly GCA_037954015.1. Classification (NCBI taxonomy): domain Eukaryota; kingdom Viridiplantae; phylum Streptophyta; class Magnoliopsida; order Fabales; family Fabaceae; genus Psophocarpus; species Psophocarpus tetragonolobus. The sequence continues at coordinate 76,628,648 of CM075688.1, read as the reverse complement.
GAAAAATAATTTGGTGAATCTATTCAACCCCCCTTCTAGATTGCCCATGGGACAATAATTAATGATACATTGAAGGATATTAGATTTCCTGATTCTTTTGTTAAATTGATATGGCAGTGTATTTCCTCTCCATCAATGTGTATGTGTTATGGAATGGTGAGACTCTCGAAACTTTTTAGCCCTCAAAAAGATTCTGATAGGGTGACGCTATGTCTCCCTATCTCTTTGTCCTTTGTCTCGAGCGATTGTTTCAGATGATCCCGCTTGTGATAAATCACAAACTGTGGAAGCCTATACGAATCTCTAGAGGTGGCCCTGAATTAGTGCATCTAGCCTTTGCAGATGACCTCCTTCTCTTTGCAGAAGCATCTATAGATCAAGTTGAGGTGATAAATAATATGTTTTAGTAGTTTTGCAACAATTCTGGTTAGAAAATTAGTCATGAAAAAATGAGGGTTTATTTCTCTATAATTGTCCATAGGCGACATCAGGAGCAAATATCTCAAGATTTGGGTTTTCAGAAGACTTGTGATCTAGGTAAATATCTTGGTATTCCTTACACCATGATTGAGTGTCTAAAGAGTCCTTACGGTTCCTCATAGATAAAATTAAGTAGATATTAAGTAACTAGAAATGGGACACATTGTCCTTTACGGGAAGACTTATTTTGGCCAAATTAGTGGTACAAGTGTTACCTACTTACATAATACAAACTAACTTTTTTCCCATGTCTATTTGTAATTTTATTGATAGAAAATGCAGGGATTTTGTCTGGGGAGACTCTGTTAGTACAAGAAAGATTCATTGGCTAGGTTGGACTTATCTCTTCAGACCTAAAATGGCGGGTGGATTGGGTATGAGGATGATGAGGCAATCCAATATCGCTCTTCTTACAAAGGTATCTTAGAGGTTGATAAGAAAACCAAATGACTTATGGGTCCAAATAGTTTGGTCCAAGTATACATGTGGTCGGACTATAAGAATTCATATTAGCTCAGACCGTTAAGGCTTAAATTTTTGGCGTGACATTACCAAAGCTTGGAGCAACGTTGAGAAGAATATTATTTGGAAAGTTGGCAATGGAAGAGAGATAGACTTTTGGGTAGATAATTGGGTCCCGGGGCGTGGTCCTTTGAATAACTGGTGTACAGAAAACGCTCATATGTACACAATTATATTGATGGTTTGTGGGAGACCCAAAAGTTTAAAAACTTGTTGCCATATGCAGTGGTTCATGATACTTGCATGATTGAGGCACCTAGAGGGGACTGGGAGGATGATGTTCCAGTTTGGGCAAGGGAAGCAGATGTGAGGTTCTCTATAAAGTCAGTGTACGAGAGTCTACTTTAGCCAGATAATCTGTAGAGAAGCCAAATATTTGAGATGATTTGGAAGTGGGAGAGACCAGAACGTATTCAAAGTTTCTTGTGGAAAGCAACCTGCGGGATTCTACCTATAAAAGCATTAAGATTCAAGAGGCACATGACAAAGAATCCTATATGCCCTATGTGTGGTCAACAGAGGGAGACTTTGATGCACACCCTATGTGACTGTGTCCATACTGTTGGGATTTGGAGAAGATTTGGGGGCCCAGGTATACCAAATTTTTTCATGGAGAATGTTTATGAGTCCTAGATTCTATCAAATTTGAAGGCAAGCTACAAGTGGAGACAACAGTTTACTGTTGCCATAGACAAAGTGTAGTGGAGAAGGAATGAATATGTGTTCCATCATAGTTGTAAAATTGAGGAGTAGGGTTTAGGGTATAGTAAATTTTTGGATGTTACACGAGTTTCTTTTTTAGTCATGTACTGAACTTTTGTCATATGTTTATCATAATGATTTAAATTGATGAATAAAGCGTTGAGTATATAGTAAATTTTTGGATGTTACACGAGTTTGATAACTTTTCCTATGATGACTGGCAACCAAAACCTAAACCCTAAACAAGAGATTTTTGGAGAAGGAATGAATATGTGTTCCATCATAGTTGTAAAATTGAGGAGTAGGGTTTAGGGTTTAGTGTATAGTAAATTTTTGGATGTTACACGAGTTTCTTTTTTAGTCATGTACTGAACTTTTGTCAAATGTTTATCATAATGATTTAAATTGATGAATAAAGCGTTGAGTGTATAGTAAATTTTTGGATGTTACACGAGTTTGATAACTTTTCCTATGATGACTGGCAACCAAAAACAAGAGATTTAAGAGGAATTTTACTAGAATTTGGCAACAAATGTTAGTGAATGCAAAGCAGAGAAGCATGAGAGAGAGAGTAAGCAGTGGAGAAGAGAGAAAAGGAGATTTGAAGAATGAAGAAGAGGAAGAGAGAAAGGAAGAAAAAAGTCGAGGTGAACTCAATAATTTTGTTTTGCTACTCGCAACCGCCACTTTTCAAAATTTAGGTTTTCTAACCAATTCTTGTAAAACCAAAATAACTATCTCATTCTAAGAGAATCTCAGTTCTACTATTCCCTTATCTTACTAAACCTTACTTTCTTTTATTTCATTATTTTTAAATCACCTATACCCAATTACATTCACAATTAAATAACCACATTTCATAAAAAATAAAACACACACACACACACACACACACACACACACACACACATATATATATATACTTCAACCAATATTCCAAGATTAATTTATTAATTATGTTTAAATTAAATTTAGTTCTCTCTTTTATAAAAAATAAATAAAATAGAATTTTACAACTTGTGCCTAATTAAACCGGGAATTTCCTGTCAACTTTAGGGTGGGTTCGGGGATTACCTAGAGGTATAGATTTATTGAAACCACTCTAAACTTTGAGAGACCATCTCAACAAATTTTTTTTTGGGTGAAGATCTCAACCATTAATCTCTTATCTATTAATTATATAGAAAAACATTAATGTTTACCGTCAACTAAAATAATATGATGGATTAATCAAAACTTAGAATTTTTAATTATGAGAAAACTAACACTGTGTTTGGATAAAGAATTTTACAAAAGTGCAAGGGTTTGAAATATATTGAATTTAAAATACTTTATTTGGATAAAGATAATTCAAATGTATCGAATTTTAAATTTCTTGCTTGGGTAGAGTATTTTGATTCCTACTAAAATAAAAATTTATTTTAATATTAAATAATATTTAATAATTCAAAATATCAATCAATTATGTTTTTTGGTCAAATCTTTTTTTGCAACATTCGTAAAAGTTTTTTCAGTTAACGTCAATTAATGTTACCACTAACAATAAGAGACAAATTGTGGACCTAAATGTGATCATTAATGCTCTTCCCACAATATTATTGTGGTATAAACCACAATTTTATGTTTGATGCTTTGTATCTCTGCATGCCATACTAGGGTTTCAGAGCATCTTTCACAGGTGTGTGGAATAGTCCACAATATTGTGACTGGTGCACTGGATCTCATTATACCTCACGCACAACTTCCATAACATGATGTGTTTTGATACAAGATTGTGAATCTAAATTTGTTCATTAATACACCTACCATAGTATTGTGGAGTAAGGGAAAGTAGTGTAACCCAAGCCAATGTCAACTGAAAAATAATTTCTATCAATGTCAACCAAAATCTTTTTAGCCAATGACAAGAAAAAAATAACCTCACCCGAATTCAATTAAAGATAAATAGGTTTGAAGAATTTCAAATTCTTATTTTTTTAAGGAATTTGGAATTTTACAATTTTATCTAATCAAAATGCTTTAAAAAATTGCTACAATTTCAATTTTTCTTTTAAATTCATCATTCGAACAATATATTTCATCACAAAGTGTTTTAAATTTTTAAATGAAATAAATTTCTCTATTAAAATTCCCAATCTAAATACACTCTAAGTGTTTATTTGGCTAAAGTTTTATTAAAATTATTTTTAATATTTAAAAATTAGAAAACTCAGTTGGTTAGTATAAGGACTGGTTTAATTAATAGATTATTAATGGGAGAAAAATTAATAGTACGGAGAATTAAATGTTTAGCTATATTAGATTAATATAGTAATGTGAGAATTACTGGGTTTATTAATAATTTCGATAATAGTTTATTAATTTTAAGGAAGTGGTTGAGAAGTAGAAAAGAAAATATAATTGTTATTTCTTAATTTTGGGAAGTTTGGTTGTGTTTTGAAGAGTTTACATAAATCTATTTAGGTAGAGGTGCGAATAGCAAGCTAAACTTACGAATGTGTACCTAAGGAATATACTCTGATAGCAATTGGTTGTGAAATTAACGGGATCGATTGATACTAGACAACAATTGAGTATCAAATAAGTATGCTAGACTTCAACTGATCATCATAATGAGTTAGTAGACATCAAATATCAGTGTGGTGGAAGTCAGATAGGTTGTCACGTATCTAAATTCAATGAGTTTTTCTAGAAAGTGTCAAAGTATATGTTGATTACTCAGGTTCATGGTAAACATGAGTGTGGTTAAATTATTATGAATGTGACTGAGACTGGATATGAATGAAATTATACATTATGTTTATGCTTATTCTTTAATCTATACGCTTACCCTTGCAATTTATGTTCTTGTTTATGCATGACTATGATGATTGTTCTTTGCAGAGAGAAAATAATGGGGATGATGCTGAGGGATAGGATGTTGTTGAGTGGTGGATATCAAAACATGTTGGAAGATTTAGGATGTCATTTTTGTGTTATATATATATATATATATATATATGTTTAGAGTAATGTGAGAGTATTGTTATGTGAGTTTAGAAGCACTTATGTCAAGTTCATGTGTGCATTATGTTTGATGGAAGTAATGTAAAAATGGTATAAAAAATAGATGAAATATGATATGTATGTTGTAGAATATAGAATTATGGGATAAAATTTTGATTGGATATCTGTTAACAAGTTTAGTTGAATTGTGCAACAAAAGTTCTACTATCTGCAAGGTCTCTGTTAGGTAAATATTGTAGCATTGCGCTCAGTGAGAGGTCTCGCCCAGTGCAAAGTTGTCTCGGTTGAAATTTTTAGGGATTTGCGCACAGCGAAAGATCTCCCCCAATACAAATTACTCATTGTTTAGAATTAAACAACTTTTTTGCCAGTGACGTGTCTCACTAAGCGAAATTCCTATGTCTAATATAAGGTTCTTGCTGGGCAATAGTTGTCGCTAGACGAGATACCCTGAGTCTCGCTAGGCGACGATTTGCTGGACGAGACGTTGTTGTTTAATATGTCATATATGATTTCAATTGTGTATGTATAAAGATATGCATGATGTTAGAGTGACTATAGTGTAATGAAAATTTTATATCTATCTCTGTTTTTGGAACATCAATTGTATGAGAAAATATTTGGATTGGATAAATTATTGGTATGTATAATATTAGGATCTTTGGATGTTACAATTAGTGTTTTTTAAAATAATTGTAAAAAATAGTTGTGTTTTTTAGTTTTTAAAAATTACAAAAGAGATAAACTGTGAGTAGCTTTATTTTTCAATTTTATATTTGTATTTTGAATACTCAAAATATATATAGAATTTTTTTATTAATGACATTTCCATAAATATAGACAAGTTTTTTATTTTTCATTTCCAAAACAATTTTCAAACAATACTCTCCAAACAATTTTTTTTTCCAAAAATCAATTCTTAAAAACTATTTTCAAATTTTTTTTCTAGAACTAACAAACCAAAACAATCTATATGTCTCAATTAAATTTAGAGTATTCAAAATTACAAAAAAATGTGAAATTAATGAATTATTAAATTGCATTATATACCCAATAACTTATTATAAATACATCATTATTCAATATTTTTAGACTTGTCCTAATAAATGGTCAGACCTTGAACAGGGATGGATGATCAACGACTTGTATTTGTCGACCAACTTTTCTAGTCATATTCATATATATTAGACTATCAAAAAGGCAAAAATTCAAAGTAACCCATTGAAGAAGAAAACTATTGTCATGCATTGGTACATTAGAAACAACTAGTTGCTCTCTTTTTCACAGCTTATTAGGATTAACTACTTAATTTCTGCATGCTGAACCCCACACAAACCATTCTTAGTTGAAGGGGTAAACCCTCCTATTGGTTTTTGACTTTTTTAGTTGCACAAGTTGTTCCTAAATTGTTTTAGTCAATATTTTAAAGGATTATTCAGAGCTGGTTTGGAAAGCAATAATTTCAGTTTCTTTTATAATTAGAGTTGTTTTGCATATAAAAACAGACGTTTGGGAGTTTAGTTTAAGTTTGAAAAAAATTAAAAAATAAATTATTTTTATGAAACTTAAAATTTATATTTATAATTATTATTAACAGTTTATTTTCTAATTATTTTCACATTTTTTACTACATAAAATTAATTTTCTATTTGCATGTCAATAAACTTAATTATTTTTAAACTTTTTCCAGTAAATTTATTTAAACAAAAATTGATTATGATTATAGTATATTATAACAATAATATCAATTTTCGAAATAACTTAATTTTCGTAATTATCTCAAATATACTCTTGGATCACTTTAGAACCAATAACTTATTACTTACAAAACAATGCATTCATTAATTAATGCTTCATTTTCAAAGTCAAATACATAACTATAACCGTCCAAGTCAACCACTGCCTTCTGACTCTGACCAGAACGATTAACTTCACACCAATCCCCAATTCTCATTCCACATCATCCTTTATGAAAGAAGTCAATATTATCCTTTCCATGCATGTGTGTACCTTTGAATGAGTGACATATCCAGTGGCATTTTTTTGTTAATTTAAGTATAAGATTCTAACTTATTGTTGATCATTTTTGTATTTAGAGACAAATTGGTGGCAAAAAAATCAATAATTTTGTTGACATTAAAATCAAAAGTATTCTGAATAACTAATTTTATTCTTTTTTTAGTTTAAAATAATAATAAAATGAGAGAAAATGTTGGGGTTACAAACAAGACTCAATTCAAGGGATGTCAATGGCTAACAAGAGATGAATGAAAAGAGGGTGAATTAAAAATTTTATCCCATTTTTAGTTTAAAATAATAAATAATAAAATGAGACAAAATGTGGTTGTTACAAAGATGACCGAGTCCACAAGAAGTTAGTTGCTAATAAGAGATAAGGTAGTGATACATAAAAATAAAAAATAATAGATTGAGAGAACCAGTGGAATCATTGTTGTAAGAAAGTTGTTGATTTATTGGTCTATGAATACATAACTATTGACATAGTTTGGTAGATGGAGATAGATGGAGAATCTTTAGGAAAAAATAGAGAGAAAGAAAAAGTAAAGAATTACACTTAAAAAAGTTTTGAACAAAGTGATCATTTACGAGCAACATCTCTATTACTTCATGATCATTTCTTTCTTCTAGATCTTATGTTTTTCTTTTTATGTTAAATAGAACTACAATAATAAATGCACTTATGCAAACCTATATTCCTATTACATCATTTTATGTTTTTTTCCCCTCTAAACAGAATGTCAAAAGAAAGAATGAGTTTTAGTTTACCTTATTAAATTAGTCTTCTTTCATTTGGATAACCGTTTTTTAGATTTTAGGCGTTAGACATTAGTTTTATCTTGTTTATCTGATTTAGTCTTTTTTTAGACATTAGGATTAGGTTGAGTTTTAGTTTATTTGATTTAGCAGGTTTTACGAGCACGGTTTTTTAGTTTGATTAATAATTGATTTTGTACATTTCATGCATAATTCTTTTTACGAATCTAAAAAAAATAATGATATTTTTTAAAAAATGAGATATTCTGCATATGTTTCCAAAAGTTAGGATTTTAAATATGTTATTTTTTTTACTCAAATGATAATGGGCAACATTAATTGAGTAGCTATACTACCTTTTGATGTATAGTTCCTAAAAGTTTATAGAATAGCAATTTTGCTATCATAAACTTTATGTAGGGAGTAAAATAAATTATTTTTCTATTAATAAATTCATAAAAAAATTAAGTTATCCATAAACACAACAACTAGTTATGTTATTTGAATAGCAATTCCTGTATTTAACATTATTCAGGTGGTTGGGGTTTAATGACTAGCCATGAATTAACTTAAATCCTTGTGTATGGAACTTCAAAATTAAAATAAGAGACTAAATGGTCACAGTCAGTATAAAGATTTTTACACTGACATTCAATCACAATTCTTCATTCATGGTAAATTTATTGACTTGACTCATTATTATTTTAAAAGTCATATAAATGAAAAGTCATGATTGAATGTCAGTGTAAAAATCTTTTACACTGACGATGTATACCAATTAAACTCTTAAAATAAAATATAAAAGAAATATACATTGCTCTCTTAGGGGTAAAATAAATATATATAAAGTTATATAGTTTTGCACAATTAAATTAAAGGTATTATTTTTTTAATAGATGTTATTGGATGTTAAAAACCATTTTATAAAGGATTTTCTAATTTTTTCCCCTTAAAATAAAATATTGATAGCGGCTCCATAAAAAATTTGTGCTAATCCTATCATGACGCTGGTTATGACAAATGGAAACTTCACTGGGGAAATTTGAGAGTCGGACCTTATCAAATTAATTGCACAAAATTATAACTTCATAAATATTAATTTTACCCCTCTTTTGTTTTGTTTTATTTTTCTACACATGCTTTGTTTGGACTTAACCTTAGGTTAGAATTTTATTTATTTTTCTTTTATTATATAATTTTATGGACTTTTTCTTTGTTTAGATTTGGATAATTTTTAAATTACATGTTTTATGTTCTCAACACACTCTACTAACAATTGTACCGCACACACATTTTGACTTTATACCTGAGCATATGCGAACCTAGGCGTAAAAGGTGGCTTGATGACTATTGTTGAGGGGCTTAATGCTCACTTGACAATTGTTGAGTTACTGCTCAAGTTGTTTACTAGTACAATGGGTTAATCATATTGAAAGGGTATGTTCTCTACTTGTGATTAATACATGTGCTAGGTCTTTATGTATGTGATAAGGACAACTTGGGGACCAATAAATCTTTGAGAGTTTAGATCCACCTACAAAACCATGCACTAATATGTGGACTTAGTGACCTCCAAAATTAGGCTTGTGACCTTAAAAATTTCCTACCCTAGATTTACCTTATTAGGTCACATGGGAAATGTGATACTCTCAACATTTTTTTTTTACATATCCATATTAACATTTAGCATAAAAACATATCCATGCATCATGCATTTACATCATTAATGTATAAGTTTCCTTTCTAGCTCAAAATGAAATTCATACAAAACAAAAATAAAAAAATGGCATGCATACATGCATATTATGGCATATTCAATTGGATGTTTTTCATTTAATTATGTTTTTTTATCATGTAATTTCTTTCTTTTAATATTAGAAAATATCTTATAATATTCAATATGGAGGAGATTCAAAATCATACTAGCAATACATTAGGGCTAAACAAGATTTACACATAATTTATTGAGGAGAGAATTCTCCCTTAGATAATTGTCAACCACATTTTTATCTTGAGATGATTGGTCCTGGTTTGAAAATGTGGGTTGTGTTATTGCATTGCTAATAAGAACAACCTTATTTATTGAGGAATGAATGCTCCCTTGGAACAAGGATCAATCGCTTTACGGCCTAAGGGGTATTGCCTCTAGCAATGAGATGTGGGGAATTGCTCTCACTATTGAATACAAAATCCATCTTTTCTAAACATTTATTTCCTTTTCTTTTATACTCATAAAATCTTTTGCATTCAGGAGTAATAAATAAAAAGGAAACAAAAGTGTTTCCCTAGCATCTTTATAGGACACACTCCTAGATTAGGATCATGGATGAGATAGAGGAACGTAACGAAGAATTGAAGAGTGGTTTTAATCAATTAAAGGAACAAATGACCTAAATTCTGGAGGTGTTGTAGTCTCTACAGATGAAAAACATAGAAAGGACCTCTCTAGTAACCAAAAGAGAATAATTAACTCTACATCTTAATAGGCTCCTGCAACAAGTTGACCTACTAGAGGTCCAATGGCCATTTTATAGCCTTCCTCTAAACTTTATGCCTCCAATAGTTGTGGGAACTTAACTGCCACCTACGTAGAGAAAACCTAACCAACCTTAGGGTTCATCCATGAATGTTTCCTCTTATAAAAACTAAATATCCTGCCCCCAAATACGGATTTTATTAACCAAGGCATTAATCCTCACCAAATTCCAGGAGGATCTCAACCAAACATATGTGATTGAGCAGGAACAATCTAGTGAGAAACTGCAAATGTTGGAAGAAAGGCTAAGGGTTGTTAAGGGAGGTAGTTACAACATCGAAGAGGTTGTCGATCTTTGTTTGGTTCCAGATGTAGAGTTTCCCCCAAAGATCCATTTGACCATATATTGCAGAAAGATGGTAGCATATGCTCGCAACTATAAGTTGCTTGTTCATTGTTTTCAAGATCGTTTAGTTGGGGCCGTTTTAAATATGCATCTTGAATAGACTCATATTCGCTCTTGGAAGGATTTAGCTTATGTTTTTCTCAAACAGTAAAAATATAATGCTGACATGACTTCAGATAGATTTGATTTAGAAAACATGTCTAAAAAGGATGATGATATGTTTAAGGAATATGCTCAGACATAGAGAGAAGTGGTAGCACAAAAGGAAGCTCCTCTGTCTGACAAGGAAACATCAGTTTTGTTTATTGATACTTTGCAAGCACCATTCTATGATAAGATGATAAAAAATTTTCATCAAATTTCTTTGATATAGTCATCATTAAGGAAAGGATTGGGAATGGCATGAGGAATAGAAAGATTATTATTGACTATACTGGAATGACCAATTCAAGGAAATTTTCAAGTGGTTTAGGAAAGAAAAAGAAAGAGATACCAATGCAGCAACATTCAACTCTCATAGGATACCTAATAACAAACATTCTCATGTCTACACCTCTCACATGGCCTACCCAAACATCATCACCATCTCACAAATTCCCTATCCTCATCAACCTGTCCCCTAGGCTCCACATGTTTCGCCCACAACACCTACCACATAGCCATTTTGATCCAACCAGCAATGGAACCAAAATCCTAGCCAAACAAGACCAAAAAACACCCAAGATAAAAAATCGATCTAGTTTAACCCTATCCATATGTCCTATACTGAGTTTTCCCCCTATTATTGCAAAACTCCTTGGTGGTACCTTGCCCAATGAAAACCCATAAAACCACTATCTCCCAGGGGATATGATGCAAATTCCAAATGTGATTATCATGCAATTATTATTGGTCAGTCCCTTGAGCAAATTATATCATTGAAGTTCAAAGTGCAAACTGTGATTAAAGCAAGGTGGCTAAACTTCAAAGAGGATAATCCTTATATTGGGAATAATCCTCTACTAGATCATAGATGGCCAACTGTTAATTTTATTGAAGAGGGTGAAGAACAACTCATGATAAGCAAGGTGACAGATGTCAAAACTCTCCCGAATGTCATTTTTGAAAAAAAAAATGTGTAAGTTTGGGATATTGGAAGGATACCTTGATAGAGATGAGAGGTGTAGATTACATCTTAGTAAGGGTAAAAAGATTGAAGAATATGATAACTTTAAGTAGATCCTACAAGATTTGATGGATAAACTGTTGGAACCAAAGGCATTGAAGCATAAGTATAAGGCATTTTGACGTTTTGGTTTTGTTTTTTCTCTCTTTGTTTTTGCTCTTAATCAATTTTATGGTACCAAACACGTTTATAGGTGCGATACTTATATTGTGTGTTTAAATAGGCTTGAGAATGTGCTTGGGATGGTTTTGGATAGATGACATAGGTTAGGTTGTGCTGGAAAAGCTTCAAAGTGGAATTTTGGGCAAGGTAAATGATTACTTAAAATGGTAATCAATTACCCTTCTAGAATTTTTAGTTTAGGAATTGTTGCTCTCAGTGGTAATCGATTACCTGAAAATAGTACTCGATTATTCTAGAGAACGAGCACTTTCGATCAATTTTGAGCAGGATATCATGTAATTAAGTGGGTAACCAATTACCCTATATCAAAACTGATATAAAAGCATTTTGAAAACTGATTTTAATGGATTTTGAAAGGTGCATTAAGTGTTTGCTTCTCTTTAGCAATTCTCTCCAAGATTCATACCCATTTTTTATGGTTTGAAGGTGCTTCAATTTCAAGATTCAAGGAAGATACTCTATTGAGTTTTGATCTTTCTATTTGGGTATTCTTCACTTTAGGTGATATTGTTCTATACCATTCCTTGTGTTTTTGCACAAGTTTGACAATCTCTTGAGGTGTTCTTGAGATTGTTGGGAAATCTTGCAGTAAGGTGCTGCAAGTAAGGCATTGTAAGTGGCGGGGTGTCATAGTTTAGCAAACTCTTGTGGGGTGTAAAAGGAAACTTCTTTTTGTGTGTGGTTTAAATCTTTTTAGGATTAAAGTTTGTAAATTGGATTTTGCAAGTGGTGTGGTGTGCATGTACTAAGATTTTAGTGGAAAACGGATTAGCAGAAGGCTAAGTCTATAAACTAGATATAGGTTAGGTTGACCAAACTAGTATAAATCACTGTGCAAATTCTCTCTTCCTTACACTCTTTAAATTTCAGTTTTATTGAATTCTTGGAGCATCTCTAATTGGATTTTTGCTACTGTAAATGATCTATCAAGTTTTCTTGCAACGAATCTAATTCTTAATCCTCTTTTACTTAATATTAAATTTGGCTTTTGACCCAATATTTGTGGGTTTGGTTTTTCACTCTTTCTACCTTTTCTTTTTTATTTTGAATAACTTGTAAAAGTGTTCTTGCTAAGTTTTTCTTCAATTACATCTTAAACCATTGTTGGAGGAATTGAGTTGATTGATGCTTTGTCTAAAGGGTTGAATTCTTGAAAAACCATTTTTGTAAAATAGGGTAGATTTTGAAAATTTTTTAAAGGGGGAATTTTTAACTACTCTAATATTGATTTGAATAGAAAATTTGAAAAATATGTTGGTGAATCTATTTAACCCCCCTTTTAGATTCCCCCCTAGGACCAACAATTGGCATCAAGAGTGGGATCTTGAGAAATATTCAAGATTTTATCGATCTATATTTCATTCTTTGTGCTAGGGAATCAATTACCTTTTGGTGAAGGTGCTTCTATTAACAGAACACCATTGTTCATTAGTGAAAATTATGCTTTCTGGAAAGTCAGAATGAGAATTTTCATAGAGTCTGTAAACAGACGCATCTGGCAAGCAATAACTACTAATTACAAAATTTCTACATATATGGTTGGAAATGAAATTGTTGAAAAATCATATGATCTATAGACCACTGATGAGATAAGGTGTGCTGAAAATGACTCAAAAGCACTAAATATTATACATTTTACTTTAAACAGAGATAAGTTTTTCAGGGCATCAGCATGTAATACAGTAAAGGAAGCACAACCTGATTCAAGTAACCCATGAAGGAACACTTGAAGTTACACGAGCCAAAAAGAACACCTTAATTCAAGAATACAAAATGTTATGTATGAATCAAGGAGAAACAATCATGAATGTGCAGGGTTATGCCAAAAAAAATACCTTAATTCAAGTATACAAAATGTTCGATGGGTCTCGTAGGGAAGTTATTGGAGAAATAAGTCTACCTATTCAAGTTGGCCTTATTATCTTTGAGGTATTATTTCATGTGATGGCCATTGCACCAGCTTAGAATTGCCTTTTGGGAAGACGATGGATTCATTGTGTAAGGGTTATACCCTTCACACTTTACCAAAACCTGAAATTTAATGTTGATGACAAGTTGATCATTGTTTTGGTTGAAGAGGATTTATTGGTTAGTAAACCTTCATCCATTCCATATATTGAGGTTGTTGAAAAAGCTTTGAAGACCTCATTTCAAGGGCTTCAGATTGCAAATGTAAGTTATGAAAAAGCCATCATAAATCCATAATCATCTAGTGCTTCAATGATGGTAGCTAAAATCATGTTGGAGAAGGCGTATCAATATGGTTGTAAACCAGGAAGAAATGCACAAGGCCTAAGTAAATTACTGGAATGGATAAAAAATAATAACCAATTTGTTTTGGGTTATAAACCTTCAAAGGCTGATAAAAGGTGAGTTGTGTATGAGAAAAAGGAAAGATGGCTAGCCAGGCTGGGAAATAGAGAGCCGAAAATTGATGGGATCCCTATTTATGATCTACGAGAAAGCTTTTGGAATACCTTGCCCTTCACATCACATATTAAAAACACAATAAACCTATTTCCCGCAAGTTCATGTATATGAAGGAATTGCTCTTGTACCATTATTGTAACATCCCAAAATCGTAATATTATTTATACCATTTTTTTGCGTAATCTAATTCACTCCTATGTAATTTATACCCCAAAATACTGAAGTATAAAATTTTTATTACAACACAATCAATCTAGTATCATAGACATCTTATTGTAGTTAAAATTTGGAACAAAATATAACATAATATATACAACATCAGCTCACCAAGCAAACCTTGTCACTAGATGAAACCCAAGATAACTTGCTCAGCGACAACCACAGCCTAGCAAGAACCATGTATCAGACTGTCCGAATAGAAGGACCTCGCTTAGCAATACATGTTGTTGGGAAAAAACCCTATTTAACTCTAAATAAAGTAATTTGTGCTGAGTAAGACCCCTCGTTGGGTGCAAATCGCATATAAATTCAACCTGAGAAAACTTTGTACTAGACGAGACTTCTCACTTGGTAAAACTCGTCACCTAGCGAGATCCTACAAATAGCAGAACCTCTATTGTCAGTTCAACTTATCTTGTTTACATTATAACCGCACATTCATATAACATAAACAACATACTTCATCTATCTCATTACACTATGTTCAAATAAATTTCCATACAAGACAACATTCATATAAGTTCAAACAACAGTGTTTCTAACATAACTTTCTTATATATATACATATTCAACAACAAAATAATATCATTAATTTAATCAGTCATAAATCTCGAAATATTCATAAATTCAACATGTCATTTATATTTCAAAGCATTCAAATTCACCGTTCAACCACAATTTCATCACAATCACAACTAGACAAATCGTTCACAAACTTCACATAACATAATCAAATTCAAAATACTAATCAAAATCTCAATCATCCACATATAATCACATTTAAATCACTATATCAAAGTTTTCTTAAATAAGAACAGAGTTTGAAATTTTCTTACCTATTTCCCCTTTTCAAAAGCTAGCTACGACCAAAAAAAGAGAATCTACCCAAAGAAATTACTCAGAAATCTGACGAAAATTCTATATCAAACAAAAACCTTAGAAATCAGGATTTTCAAGAAATTGTTTTTCAAAGAGAATAATAGGATAGAAAAAAAACATAAAAAGGTTAAAAAAATTATGATCATACTTAACTATATTGATCACCTTTCAGAATCAGAAGTAATGAAAGAGATTTTGTTGGATTCTACTGCTGAAAAGCCAACCATGCAAGGAGAATAAGTTGACGGTGCAAGAGAGGAAGAAAGAAATGGTGAGAAGACAAATTAAAGAAAAAGAAATAGAAGGTAAAGAAGGAGGAAGAAGCAGAAAGTAGGTAAGGGTGAGTTTAGTAAGTTCAATCTTACTATTCGCACCTTCTTTCTAAACAGATTTTTGAAAACTTCTCCCAAATCAACTAAAATTCTTCAAAACCAATAAATAACAATTGTATACCCCTTTTCTATCTCTCGACCACTTTCTTGAAATTAATTAGCTAATATTGATATTATTAATAAAATTAGTTATTCTCTCATCACTAGATTAATCTAAATATAACTAAACATTTAATTTTCCTACTTTACTTATTTCATTCTCACTAATAACCTATTAATTAAATAGGTCCTTACACCTTATATTGAGGTTGCTGAAGAAGCTTTGGAGATCTCATTTCAAGGGCTTGAGATTACAAATGTAAGTTATGGAAAACTCATCATAAAGACAACCATCTAGTGCTTCAATGATGGTAGCTAAAAACATGTTGGAGAAGGGGTATCAATATGGTTGCAGACAAGGAAGAGAGCATAAGGCCTAAGTAAATTACTGGAATGGATAGAAAAAAAAAAACTGATTTGGTTTTGGGTTGCAAACCTTCAAAGGCTGTAAAAGGCAAGTTTTGTATGAGAAAAGGGAAAGAAGGCTAGTTAGGCTAGAAAATAGTAAGCCAAAAATTGAAGTGGTCCTCATCTGTGAGCTGCGAGAAAGCTTTTAGAGCTCTGGGTTTGAGTTTCCAAACTCAATAGTTGTTGTTGAGTAATAATTTAATGAGGATGAACATGTTAACCTGGTTCATGCTTGTCGATCAAACTTTGAGCTTAATAATTGAGAGATTGTCGAGTTGTTAGTGGTTTTCAATTCAGATTTAAAGTAATTTTTGTAATGTTGATCTTATTGCTCTTCCCAAGGCGTTAGGAGTTTTTTTATTGAATATGGGATAATGTATTTCCTTTTAATATTTTATTAATAAATTCAGTTGTTATTCCTTTACCTCTTATTTCTTTCTTTCTTTTTTAATCCTATCCCAACTTTAAATAATGCACACTTGAAAAAAGCGTGCTTGAAAATGACAATGCTTGTATTGCATCAAATAGTTTTGATTGTCCCATTAATCAATCCGGTGAGGGAAATTAAGGATGATTTAAATCCTCCCTTAGAGTTTTTAAGGTTGGTAGAACAATAGATCAAAGAAATCCAACCTTATGAAGAATTGATTGAGATAATCAATTAGTGGAGTGAAAGGAAAAGAAAGAAGTCAAGATTGGCACACTGATGAAAGAAATTGAACGTAATAAGTTGATAAAGTGATGCGTAAAATATGACCGCTTAAGAGCAAGTGTACCCTACGTAGTAGTAACAGTGGACCTAAGTCCAAATATCATACCTAAAGGACTAGACCTAGTTCTTAAATAATTCAATTCAAGAGATAAAAAAACAATTTAACTTAAATAATTATTTGATATATATGTGTTCTCGATTGTTCAGATTGTGAGTAGAATGCAAACAAATGGGGAAGATTTATCAATTTAGAATTTAATGGATTAAGACCTAGGGTTGTAATTTTTCCTACAATGTTTTTACCCCTTGTTTACTAAGCAACCTCATTCTTTGTTATACATTGATAAAAAATATTTTACAAAAATTGTTGTGATGTGTTTGGTCATTCACACCACACTATAACCCTAACTTGTTATCCAGTTTGGCCATGCGAGACTCTAAATTAAGATCAGTTTCCTTATTAATCAATTGGAGGTTTACGCAACAAATTCGATCAATTGTATTGGAAGAAACTAGATTAATTCACAGCTTAATCATTCAAATATCAACGGTCATGAATATTCAAACAATTAAGATACTAACAAATAAAATAGTGAGACGATTTAATCACTTAATGACATTGAATCACATTGCAAAGTATATGGGATTAACAAATATTTTACATCACAACCCTAGAAAAGGAGGAATTAGTCAGACATGGATAGTCAAAAGTCAATCAACCTCTTAATTATATAGTACATTAATTATAAAAGAAAGATCATTACTAATACGAAGCAACGTGAATCGACTCAATCCCAAAGCCTCCTTGTCGTTCCTCATCTCCAAGTCCTAGATCTATCTCTTTATCCAAGCCAAAGTGAGTCCCCTTTATTCTCTCATCTTCTAGTATTTATAAAAAGTGTTTAGGTTTTTTAGCACGATTGTGCTTCTTCAATAATTGCTCTAAAAAAACCCAATTTTGCCCCTTTTTTCTTCCCTTTCTTAAGTACCTATCTAAAGTGAGGATAAACACTAAAAAGTGAGTTTTGCCAACAAATATTTCATTATTTCCTTACAAACATATATTGAACATGATAAAAAATAGGGGTAAAAATCAGTTTATTTATAGATTGATTGGCTTATGAAGACATGGAGAAAACTACATTCATCATACCATGGGGCACCTTTTGGTACAAGGTCATGTCATTCGGGCTAAAACATGTTGGGGCAATGTATCAGAGGTCAATGATGACATTGTTTCATGACATAATACATATAGAAATTGAGGTCTATGTGAACGACATGAATGTCAAATCAAGGAAATAAGAAGATTATATAATATATATGAAGAAATTGTTTTAGCATCTAAGGAAGTTCAAATTGAGGCTAAATCCATCCAAGTGTTCTTTTAGTGTAAAATCCAGAAAATTGTTGAGATTTGTAGTTAGTCATAGTGGGATAAAAGTGGTCTTGACAAAGTTCGAGCAACTCTTGAGATGCCACTACCTCTCATAGAAAAGGAAGCTCGCGGCTTCTTGGGAAAATGGAATTATATTGCCTGATTCATATTCTAGCTAACAACTACATGTGAACTCATATTCAAATTGTTACGCAAAAATCAACTAATGGAGTAGAATAATGATTGCTAAGAAGCCTTGACAAGATAAAACAATATTTACACAGATCTCCTACATCCTGTAAATTCAGATGTAGCGTAGAAATATTATGCCTAAAAAAGGGGAAAAAAGAAGCTAACTACATTGAAAACCTGAAAGGGCAATCCATGTAGAAGTTAGAGAGATCTGCTAGGTTGAAAACTCGAAAGAGCAATCTAGGCATAAATTAGGGTAAAAAAAGGAAAAAAGAAGCTCGCTGGATTGAAAACCTGAAAGCGTAATCTAGGTAAAAGTTAGAGTGACCTACTAGGTTAAAACTCAAAAGAGCAATTTAGCCAAAAATTAAGGTAAAAAAAAGTGAGAGTCAAGTGGCATGCCCATTTTTTAGGTATCAAATGGGGTAAGTCATGTGCAGAATGAGAGACTCAAGCAAAAAAATGTGTAGTGAATTATCCTCTCAAGTTTATTAGCAAGCAGTCAAAATTATTGAAGTGCAGTTGTAGCATTGTTCATCTAAAAAGTGTCACCCACACAAAAAATATCTCTTATTGTTACCCTTTCAATTCCTAAAAGTTCATTGTACATACTTTTATTTTGTCATACAATGACCATCTTTGTAAACACATTCTTACTTTCTTGAATAAGATTATCTTGTTGTCTTCTCTTGTTGTCAATTCTCTTTGCATTCTATGTTAATATATTAAAGGGAAATATTGTTACATTTAAAAAAATAAATTCAAAGCATTACAATTACTTTTATAAGTTTTAAAAGCCACAATAAGCTTGATAATTTCTTGATAAAATGTCACAAAGCGCAACTAGCAAAATAATATTGTTTCAACTCATAAAATCCTTGCAGCAATCAAGTCGGAAAAGATCAAAGGCATCGCCTATCCATGAATTCTAGGTCCTGTGTCATGGGGGTTGTAAACTTTTGCAGAAAAACAAAATAAGAAAGAAAAGGAAAAGAAACAAAACATTTAGGATTTGATTGGTTTAGTGTTGTTTTTTAGTTTTTGGAAAGAGTTTTCGAAAATAGTTTTCAAAAACTGTTTTCTAGAAGAAGAGAAAAAAAATTGTTTGGAAAATGTTATTTGGGAACTATTTTGAAGATATGAAAATGAAAAAACTTATTTATATTTACAGAAATACTATTAATGAAAAGCAAAAAAAACATATTGTCATTGTATTTTGAGTTTTCAAAATAAAAATTGAAAAACAAAACTACTTACAGTTGTTTATGTTTTTTAGTTTTTAAAAACTAAAACACCAAAATTATTTTCGAAAACTGTTTTAAGAAAATAGTAACGAAACAAGTTTTTTAGTTTTAAAATACTTAAATATTGAAAACCATTTTATAAAACTATTGTCAAACAAGCACTTTGTCTTGAAAGTTGAGTCTCATGACATCATATCATCATTATATTTTATTTGCATTTCTTGCTTCTTAAAGTCTATGACTTGGTTTTCTTAGGTCTTCAAAGCTAGTAGCATAGAATTTTTAGGCTAGGTATCTCTGCTTGACACATGACTTTTTTTTAAGTCAAGTACTTACATAGCACAAAGCTACAATTTCTTTGTATAAGCCCAATATCTATTTCGCAAAACCATGATTGATGCAACACAAGCATTTGACCAATCCAGCACAAGAATTCAACTTATCCAGTAAAAGCATTTGGTTGATCCAACATAAGCATATGATCGACCATTAGAAGCATTTAGTTTATCTAGCATCAATGATTAGTCGCACCAACACCAACAATTAATCAATCCAGCTCAAGCATTGGGTCTATCTAGTAGAAGTAAAAAGTTGATCCAACCGTAACATTTAGTTGATTCAACACCAATATTCAGCCAATCCATCCAGCACAAGCATTTGGTTGATCCAACATAAGCATTTAACCAATCCAGCAAAAGCATTTAGTTGATCCAACATCAACATTCAATCGCACTAGCACCATCACCTGCGTAGAAGCCCAAAACCAGCAATGACACCTACGTGAAAGCCCGAAACCAACACTAGTACTTGCATCAAAGCCCAGAACGACATGGACATATGTATGTATTCAAAGCCCAGAACTAGCACTAGCATCTACATTCAAAGTCTAAAACTAGCACAGACATATGCATTCAAAGCTCGGAACCAGCATTGATACTCGTATTCAAAGCCTAGAACCAGCACGACCCCTGCATTCAAATTTTGGAACTAGCACTGGCATATGTGTTCAAAGCTCAGAACTAGCACTGACACTGTATTCAAAGCCCAGAACTGGCACAACACCTACATTCAAATTCTAAAACTAGCACTAACATATGTGTTCAAAGCCGACAACCAACACTAACACTAACATCAAAGCTCGAAATCTGTATCGCTAACCATGCTGAAGCACAAAATCAGCACCAGTACCAATCAAAGCCTATAGTCAACAAAACACTAACTTCAATACTTCAAACTCATGCACCAACTACATGAAACACCCACATTATGCTAACATGTTGAGCGTCCGAACAAAATTGATTCACTTCTTTACTTATCTCTTACCATAATAATCTTAATAATTTCATCATTTTTATTATTTAGCAAGAATTCAGTAAAGAAAGGCAACTATGCCTAACCAATTTTATCCTTTTTTAAATTTAATATAATATCTAATAAAATAGAGGAAAATATTGCAATTAAAAAGAATACGCGATCCAAGGGAAGTTGATTGCTAACAAGAGATAAAAGAATAAAATAGAAGAAAATAATGACTAATGGAGCTGTTATTATTAGAAAGTTATTAATTTATCGGTTTATAAATACAAACCTATTGTTTAGGAGAAAAGAGAGAGAAAGAAAAACAAAAGAATTACTCTTCACAAAGCTTTCAATGAAGTGATCATCAGGAGACAACATCTCTATTATTTCTTATTTTTTTCTTTCTCACATGTCTTTTGTTTAGTTTTATTTATATTGTTTGTTTTTATGTTGAATAAACTACAATAATAAATGCATTGATGTAAACCTATATTCCTATTACATGATTATTTATTTGTGTATTACCATCAGTAGTAAAAAGATGATTTTTTTAATCATGTAAGCAAAACGATTTAATTCTACATGCGACTTTAGTTTCTAAAGAAATTGAAGTTTTCTCCATGTTTTCCCTTCTAAACAAAATGTCAAAAGAAAGAGTGAGTTTTAGTGTGTCTCATTAGATTAGTTTTCTTTTGCTTAGATAACCGTTTTTTAGATTTTAGGCGTTAGACATTAATTTTATCTTAAGCAAATTGTTAATTTGATTTAGTTATTTCCAAGCATTAGCATGAAGATAAATTTTAGTTTATCTGATTTAGCAGGTTTTACGCACACGAATTTTGTTTTACTGTTTTATGAGTTCTTTGTTTTTTTTTTAAAAAAAAGGATAATGTTTTTTTTTTAAAAAAAAAGGGAGAGATACAGTGGCATTAGTTGTTTTTTAGTTTGATTCATAATTGATTTTGTACGTTGCATGCATAATATTTTTTACGAATCTAAACAAAATAATGATATTTTTTTAAAAATGAGATATTCAGCATATGTTTCAAAACCTTAGGAATTTAAATATAAAACCTATTTTTTGCTCAAATAATAAATGGGAAAGATTAATTGAGTAGCTATAGTAGCTTTTGATTTATAGTCCTATAAGTTTATATATACTCATTTTACTATCCTAAACTTTATCTAGGAGTAAAATAAATTATTTTCTATTACTAAAATTCATAACAAAATGAAGTTATCCATAAAAATAACAATTAGTTATGTTATTTGAACAATAATTACTATTTTTAACATTATTCAAGTTGTAGGGATTTAATGACTAGACATTAGCTAGCTTAAATCCTTGTGTAAGGAACTTTAAAATTAAAATAAAAGATAAAAGGAATATATATATAT
Source organism: Psophocarpus tetragonolobus (assembly GCA_037954015.1). Lineage (NCBI taxonomy): Eukaryota > Viridiplantae > Streptophyta > Magnoliopsida > Fabales > Fabaceae > Psophocarpus > Psophocarpus tetragonolobus. Next base: position 76,606,343 of record CM075688.1, on the reverse strand, counting down.
ATATATATATATATATATATATATATATATATCCTTAGGGGTAAAATAAATATTTATAAAGTTATATAGTTTTGCACAATTAAATTAAAGGTACTTTTTTTAATACGCATTGTAGGGTGCTAATACATTTTCTCCACATAATTGTAACACCGTTAATTTCACAATCAGGTTTAGTTAGAAATAATTCTATATGCAACTAATTGTTAAGGTAGATTAATAATAACTTGTAAAGCATTTTTTTCAAAAGCTTTCTTTGTTCTGTGGAATCTGCTCAGCAAAGATATGTTTTTCTCAGTGAAAATATGGCGGTTTATAGGTAAGTCGATGTGGCGGTACAGGACGGTGGAAGAAGATTGTTGAATGGCAGTTGATTGCCAAAACCACTCAGTGAATTTTGGTCAGTCCCAACCTATAAATAGGGGCCTTAGGGTGCATTCTACGGTGCATATTTCAATGGAAAGAAGAGAGAGAAACAAATGAGGAGTAGAGAGATTCTAGTGAGAGAAAAAGAGGTTCTAAAAAAAGAAAGTTAGGAGGAAAATCTTCCAAGAAAGATTGAAGCTACTAAAGTTTTATATATCAGCCTCTTATCAAGGTAAGGGAGAGGTGGGATTTATAAACTATGGAAGGTGTTAGTCTTAATAAACTATGTGTTTATTGCTTTCATTCAATTGTTGTTTTCTTAATTTGTGATGCTTATTACTTTGATTGTTATTGCTTTCATAATTTGATTATTCTCTCAAATAACTTTCAAGTCAATTGGTCCAGATAATCTTCTAGTAATCTCTTATTTATCCTTCAGATAACTTTTTGGTCAATCATTCCAGATAATCTTTTGGTCATGATTATTATTTTTTCCAGATAGATTCTTTCTCATACTCTAATTATTCTTTTCAGAACTTACTCTGGTTCATTAACTATTCTTTTCAGATAACCTCCTAGTCATCCATTCTAGTGACTTTCTGGTCTTTGTTTATGTACTCCATATGTTCTTTCTGGTCCAATATTACTATTTTCCAAATACTTTTTCTAGTCCTTTATTTATGATTTTCAATTACTATTTATGATCCTTATATGTGTGATTCTTTGTTGATTACTATTAATATCTTGGTTATAAAAAATGGATTGTTAAACATTGATTTTCATAATAATGGTTTTATGAATCAAGTTATGAAAGTTATGATTTGTGAAGTTTTTATGAAACTATTCTTGAAATTGGTTATCATGAGAAATTTTATATTTTTTCAAAAGGATAATGAGATAAAAAGGAAAAGTATACTTCGAAAGAATGTTTAAGAAAAATTGGTAAGTATAATTGATAGGAAGGCAATTTGAGTATGTTTTGTGGTTGTGGTTTAATCTAATCTTCCACATCAGAAAGGATGTCTTTTAGTATTAAGTGTGTATTTATCTTTCAATGATAAAAAAATAAATTTTTAAGAAGTTAACGTACTTACTATAGATTTCTATTTTGATTATAATGTGAAGCATGACTATAAATATCCTATGAATTACAATTTATGAATAAATTTATGATATTATATTTGTGATATGGTATAACTTGTGTTTATTCCTTGGGAATGTGCTAAGAAGTTGCGAGGAGAACTTTGTAAAAATGTCTAGGTTCCCTAGTGGAGTTACCATGCAGATGCATGAGTATGGTATTTGGGAAGTCATAGCTTGATGCACTGAGAGATGAAAAGCTAGATCAGAGAGATCCTAGGATTTGTTTTAAGTAAATGAATATTCAAATGATTACTTTTGATGATTGGGCTAAAGATGTTCATCAGGTGGGTGGACATTCAGGATAGTTCATGTTGGTACTTTGATAGAATATTCATTTATTTATAATTGTCGACAATTGCTTAATATCTCATGATTGGTAGGTATATTTTGCTCGGGCTGAAAGAGTGCATGTTTTTGGCTAAAAGAGTGTCATTGTGATTTGGCTCAAAGAGTGTTGGATATTATGGGCAAGTAGCCCTGGTGCAGATGGCCTTATTTCTCAAGAAACTATTGTACCAATTAGAGTAAGATATACAGTTACCAATCACTTTTCAAAAGGAGATCCTAGATAATTAAGGTAAATCATCTTGGATTGGTCATGGATTCATACATAGAATCAAGTGGGATTAAGTTTAATGTTGAGATGAGTGAGATTGAATTATATGTTGAGGTTATGTGGAACTGAGTCCTAGAATGAATCTAGGTACTCATTATTTGACTAGTTTATTAAGATTAACATTTATGATTTATATTTATCTCACTTCCCTATGTGTTTGTTCTATGTGTTTCTTTTTATGTGTTTGAGATATGAATAGAAGAGGAGTCTAATCACCCAGCTAAGATGGAAGTTACAGAAGATTTTCTTTATGTTTGATGTTTTTAATACTTTGTACTAAGCTACTTTGATGTTCAATTAGTTTATTTTCTGTCAAAGATTCCCTGCTCTGAACTAGGTTAATTTGAATAGTGGTAATGATATATTCTGAATATTTTGTACGAAGAAGATTTTGTAATGAATATTTCCACTTCTATATTTGTATTAAAAAGATTATGATTATTTATGTAATATTAAATTTTGAAAGATTCTTATCTTTACAAAAATACATTTGACAAATTTTTGACATGTGCATAAATGAATTGGATAGAGAATTGGGCTGCCATATTAATTGACTTTTGAACTTAACTTTAACTTTAAAAATCATTTTATAAAGAATTTTTTAATATTTTTTCTTTAAAATAAAATATTGGTGATAACCCCATAAAAAAGTTTATGATTTTATGTTGACGTCATTTGTATAATTTATAAAAAGAATTAATTAAGTAAAATGTTTTATAGTTTGAATATGTGTGATACACATTCTATTCAAATAAATCGTCAGTGAATTTCATCAGAGATTCTATTGTTATTTTTATATATAAACACATATTTTTTGTCTTTTTTCATATAAAAAAACATCATAGAAAATAGCACTATAGATTAGTTGATTTTTTAATTTGATTAAATTAATTATTATATTTCACGTGATTATTATTTATCGGAACCATGGTCGTTCCAAGATCATAAATTATCTTAGAAATTTTTTTTATACGTAAAAAAAAATTTGTTGCTTTCCTAATAATTAATCTACGTTGGAGAACTTGACTGATTGGTTACATTTAATGAAGTTTTTTGTCTCATTCACAAAACTCGAATTTAGGAGTTTATTAGAGGTCATGTATATAAAACCAATATTCTTATCTTAAATAATTTATATTAAAGATATTTTTATCTTTTAATATTTATTTTTAAAAATAAAAAATCTATTTTTCTCTCCTTTTTATTTCCATTTATTGATACTATCAATGCAATGGTATATTTCTTGCTATATTTCATCTTTTGCATTTTCCATTTTTTTTTACATTAAAACTAATTTAAATTAAAATAAAAAATTAGGTTATTAGCTTCTTATTTATGCACTCTCATGATTATAGCTATGCATAAGTTTTTTTTTTTTTAAAAACTATGAAATTCAAAAAATATTTATGCTTTATTTTAAATAACTTTTCATTAAATACATATAAACAAAGAAATTGTATGATATTTAAAATAAAATATTATTTATTTGAGTAAACAGTGAAAGAAAATATGTGATTTACTAATAAGAGAATAAAATGGAAGAGGAAGAAGATGAAATATTTTAAAAAATTTAGAATTGTAGTAATACACAATTAATGAAAGAAAAAATTGGTGAAAGAAAAAAATAAATTTTAAAATGAAGTTTTTATGAACTACGTTAATAACATATTAATTAATAAATTTAATCAATATCAATTTTAATAGAAAGTAACCCTTACTATAAAAAAAATTAATTACAATTAAGCAAGTAATTATTGTCCAATTTATAAACAAGAGATTTGTTTTTTAACAGAACTTATAAAATTGAAATAATTTTTGTTTTACTTTTCTCTGTTATTTGTTTTTATAGATTAAATATTAGTATAATTAGTAATATTGATTTTTATTAGCGTGAAGATTAAATTCATAACTTTTTTCCACTTCTCTGTTTTTTAATCAAGTAAACCATTTTATATCACTTTATGCTTTTCCCTGTTATTAGCAAAAAGAAAAATAGTTATCAGTATTCTAAATAGAAATATAGAATTTTTGTCCAAAAATATGTTAGAAGTATTGTTTAACTTATTATAAATCCTCTCTATTTTTAAATAATAGATTAAATATTTTCAACTATATAATTTTTTAATTAATTTTACTATATTGCAAAAGGTAATAAAAATGAATAGATATTATAGCAATAATTCAATAATAATTTAATATTGTTTTGAGGGAATAAAAATTAGTAACGTGAAATAAAACAACAAACACAGTTAAAATAGTTTTAGTAGTAGAATTTAAACCCTTAATTTTAATTATTTTTAAGGGTAGAAACAATAATAAATTGATAATTATTTTTAATTTTTTTTAATTATCATCAGGAATTTCTTTCACCTAGAACATTATATAAAATTAGCAGCGTCAAATAAAACAATAAACACGATTAAAAACATTTTAGTAATAAAAGGTAAACTATTAATTTTATCAATTTTAACGGTATAAACAATTACTAAATATATAATCATTTTAAATTTTTATTTTTAATTAATTATTTTTAATTAACATCACGAATTCCTTTCGCCCTTCCCTTGAACGTTATAAATGTTAATTTATACTACAACATCTATTCATTTATTTGTCTGATCATTGTTTTTTTATTTGCTTACTGCTTCTTTTTCGCTTTAATGTAATCATCTTAACTCTTAAGAAGGTGGAAAAGAGTTTTAGGAGAAGTTTAATTATAACTCTTAATTTATATAAATTTTAAAATATCAAAGGTAAAGTTGATAACCTTATACAAAAGATTGTGATTAAATGTGCAAGAAATTTTTTACATTAACAATACATAATTTATTTTTTATAGGTCTCTTAATGTTGTTGTTATGTTAGTTTTTGTAAGCGGTGAGATTAAATTTACAACTTTTCTCTACTTACTTTTTTTTAACCAATTGAGACATCTTATATTTGTTTTTCATACGTATTTTTTGAGTTGAATCAAATATTAATTTTGTTAATTAAAAAGCATAATTTTTCCTTTTTTAAAAATGGTACATGCAAAGTTCAGGATCACCAATTAAAAATTAAGATTAGGATTTTTTAAATTACCAAAGTGAAGAGTATGTGTAAAAGGATAATTTAACAACCAAACCAGGTTTTGAAAAATTTAATTCGACAAAAATATAGAATAGTAGTAGAAGTTTATCTTGAAATTATTGAAGTGGTTTTAAATTGTAATTATAGTTACAATCACGATTTTGTCATGATCTTTGAAAAATTGCATATAAATACAATCTTTGTGACTGCAATTATGACAATCAAGAGTTTAAACTTTGGGTAACCGACCTTGAATGGCATGGCACTATAGGATAGGTATTAACTAATTATAATGTCATCAACTAATTAATTCATAGCTAGTCCCATAAAATTTTGAGCAAATTTAAGTAACCTTTACAAAGTTTTATGTAATTATATATTATAATTTATTTTTAATTATTGTTTTGTATTCCCTATAAGATTTTACTCTAACATTTTTAATTTAAAAAAATATTAATGCAGAACTTATAAAAATAAAATTGGTTGACCTATATCGGGAATCTTCGAATCTATACTTATTTTCAACTTCCCAAAGCATTTTGTCGTTTATTATACCCTTCCTCGTCTGTGGTACTTAACGCAACACTAATACGGCACGAGTTGACGACAGTCATGCACCACCTATGTCCGCATTCCCGAAGACACCCCTGTCTTTCAAGAGGATTCCTAGCATGTGAAGCCCTTGTAAGATTCTTCTTGCTATTTCTTAGATTCATGAACCTAATTTTATTCAGCGAGATTTTTAATTCATATTATCTATCTCTTGACTCGAAATGAGAGCAAATTTGAAAAAAATCTTAGAGTGTCTAGGGTTGTGTCAGGAGGATCTCTTAACGCTTTCCTTTTTCTTCTTATCAGAGTTATTTCACAAAGACAGCTGGAACATATCGTACAAATAATTAGATATAACTTTTCCCCAAAAAAGACTAAATAGTATTATTAATACTAAATACTATTATAATATTTATATTATAGTATTTATCTTTATATTTAAATATTGGACATTCTATATTTTTTCTGTGTTCATATTAATGTGAATTATTTTATAAATAACTAACAATTAATAATTAAGAATGAAAATTTAAAAGAACATTTTTATAATTTACTTTAAAATGCCCATTTTACTTTCATAATGGTGGAATACTCATACTCAATAATCTCTTAGGAGATTGGACGCAATTTACCACTAGAAATAGAATAGAATAGAAAGACACAGCTTTGTGGAATCAGCACAAAAATCAGAAAAGAAGGAATAAAGAATGAAAGCCTCAACCAGATTTTTTCATTATCAGATTAGCTTATGCATCGGATCCTTTCTATCAAACCTTAGAAATTTAATGAAAAAGTAGATTTTCGTTTTACAAGTTGAGGTTGATAACAATCGCCCAAACTGACAAGTCTATGTCAAACTACAGAGTGAAAATATTGTTTTAGTTAGAAATTACAATATTATAACTTAATATGATTTTATTTTTTAAAAACTTTAATTAGTTTCTTATATTAAAAGTATTAATTTTTTGTTATAAATTTTAGTTTTTTATAGTTTTATAATTCTTTTATTGTGATGTAACAGTTATTTAGTTATGTTACATAACATGTAAATTTAAAATTATTATATATTTATGTGATGCGGTTAGATGTTTCACACAATATCAATATTGGGTTTAAATATATTTTTATCTTCAAACATGATTGAATTTTGTGTATGGTCTTTAACATTTTTAAATTTATTGTCGATAAAATTTTTATTTTATTTTTATACCACCATTTATGGTGTTTTTCCTTGAGAGATATTAATATTTTTTATTTTTTTAATCAATTAAATTGTAAATTTTATTTAAGTTATTTGTTAATAAATTAAAATAAATTTTATTTATTTATTTATAAATAAGTAAATATGTCTAGGATTTACAATAAAATGATTTTATTTTAAAACTTATGTATAAATCTTATTTAAAATAACTTTATAAAATTATTTTATTGTAAATCTTATATATATTGACTTATTTATAAATAAATAAATAAAAATTATTTTTATTTATTAAAAAATGAATGAAATAAAATTTACAATTAATTAAAAAAAGAAAAATATCATTAGCTCTCAAAATCAGGAAAGACACAGATTGCCTTTCATGCTGACATATATGTAGTTATGCATTCATTTTATTGATCTAATTCGGTTTTTTTTTATTAAGTTCCAAATTTTAAATGTGTATTAATATTACTTATTTTTGTTCGTATCAGAGTTTATTAAGATGAAAATAATTTTTTTTATTTATAAAAACAATTTATGATAGTTTTTACTTGTCAAAAATACTAATTTAAAAAGAGAAAAGACTTACGTGTTTTGTTAATGTAAAAAAATTTACAATGATCATTCAATCACAGTCTTTAATATATATGATATATAGTAAGTTTGTTGATTTTATCTGTAATATTCAAAATTTCTAATACTACTCAAATATTATTTACAACTAATTCATTTCTCATCTACTTTAGAATTCAGAACACTGGAATATAAAATTTAATAACAATACAATCATTCTAGTATAATATACATTTTGGTGTGCCTAAAAATTTCAACAAGATACATAATGACATACACTACATCAACTCGTTTAACGAACCTTGTCACTTAGTGAAACACAGGATAGCTCACCCAGCGACCACCGTCATCCAACGAGGACCTTGAACTAGATTGTCCAGTAAAAGGACTTCGTTCAGTGAGATATGCCGCTAGGCGCAAATCTAATTAAATTCAAAATCGAGACAACTTTACGCTTGGTGAGACCTCTTGCAGGGCACAAAGTCTAAAATTTCCTTGACAGAGACAAACTCTCGCTGCGTAAACTCACCATCTAGCGAGGTCATGCAAACTACAGAACTTAGTTGCACAACTCTTTGCAAATTCAACACATTTAATCTATTTTTCTATACCATCTAAACTTCAAGATTCATATAAACATGTATATCATACTAGTTTCATTTCATTGCAACATATTCATATAAACTTCCATACAAAACATAACGAAACATTTATAAGTTTAATTAAACATCAGTGTTTCTAAAATATCCTCATTTACACATTTTTAACAACAGTATAACATAATTAAAACTTCCAGGCATAATGTGACATCTTTCATTCCAATTCATCTTATCTCTCAGCATCATCACCAATATTTGCTTCTGTGTAAGACACAATCATCACAGTCATACAGAAAACAAACACAATGCAAGGGTAAGCTCATAAACTAGAAAATCAACATACGTATAAACACAGTATCACATTTCATTTACATTAAATCATAATAACTTTGATAATCACTCAATCACACTCATGTTCTCCTTGAACATAAGCAATCAACATATCATTTGACACTTTTCAGAAAGACTGGTTGAATTTAGATACTCGACAACCTATCTGACATCCCTCACACTGATATCTAATGTTTACCTGACCCATTTATGATAATCAATTTAAACATACTCATTTGATACACAACTATTGTCTGGCATCTTAACCTAATTTGACAATCAGTTGCTATCTGAGTTTATCTTTTAAGTACACATTCGCCCCAATTCAACCTGAATATCAAGATTAGTATAGTCACTATATATCCCTAATTCAATATACTACAATCAATACTCTATTACCTACGAGTAACATACCACATCACATCTCATCACCCATTATCTCAATCAATTATCAATCTCATAACATTCATAATTTCAATATATCATTTATATTTCAAAGTTTCTCATATTGCAATTCAACCACAATGTCTTCACAATTATAACAATACAAATCACTAACAAAATTTATACAACATATTCAAACGCGAAACACTAATCAAAATCATAATTACTCACATACAAATACATTTATACTATTAAATTGTCATCCTCTCAAATTAAAACAAATATCAAAATTTCTGATGCATTCTCCCCAAGCAAGGGCCCTATCACTAGGACCATGGCTAGGAGAATAGAAGAAGACATGGCTAGAGTAGATGGAGGAAGATCTCACCTCCATATGACCATCAAGTTATGCAAGCCATGACTTATTTACTTGTAATTTTTATTTTAGGAACCTAAGTTTTTATTTTGGACATGTATTAGTCCATTTAATTTTCGAGGAGGTGTCTTAGTAATAAGAAGGGGTAAGATTAGCTTTTGGGCTTTTATTTAGGAAATAAGGGGGTAGTTTGATAACTACACCCTCTTTTGCTAAATAAAACCCAAAACTAATAAAGGAGTAATCTTGGCCCTTGGATGAGGTAGCTTGGGCACCAATTCTCATCTAAAGGAGGGTATTGATTGGACTTTGGGCTTCAATCCTCCTTCCTTGGATGACTCCTTTTAATCCTAGCCCTTCATTTCCTTCATGACTTATCCAAGAGGTTAGCTCCCTCTATAAAACGGTGCTCATTCACACTCTTGTATTTTTCACACTTTATTGAATGGAAAAACCTTGAGTTGGCCAAAATTCTCTTAGTGTCCACCCTTCTCTCTTTAAAAATTCCGTAGGTTTTTATCAAGGGTTCCATCCCTTGTGGCAAACTTTCTCTCTTAGGCTTATCTTACCTTAAGTGGCGCCTAAAACCACCTCACTTCTTACCTTTCCATAAACCATTTCACCAAAGAAGAAAACCTCTAGAAAAAGATAAAGGGATGCATGCATCATTTGGTATCTAGAGCATTGGTTCTAGAGGTCTAAACTCTCTTCCTATCTCATTTATTTTTTCTTTCCGTTTTCCTATTTTATTTTATCTTTAATTTCCGCAATTTTTTCTAGCTTTCCATTGTTGTTTATCATTTCCATTTATGTCTTGAGTTTATTGTTTTGAGTTATAGTTTATTTGCGCCATTTATTTTTTGCTTGATGCAATTTATATTGTTCTTTTCTTTGCATCTACGTCTCTCCCATATTCATTAATTTCCGCTTAAGCTTTGAGTTGGGTGCTTTCTTGCTTGAATTTTGGTTTTGAGAATTTCTTACTAAAAATCCATGCCGTTGTGGTGAATTCCACAACCTTGTGGTCAAGAAATTTAGACCAAATTCTTGTGTTTCCTTGCACCTAGTTGCCTTGTTTTTGCCTTATTTTTAGATTTTATTTTTCACTTTTATACTCTTGTGTAGTTGTCTATAAGTCATGTTTATAGTTTCCCATTTTGTCTATTAATTCCTTTTAAGTTTAGCCTCTTTTGTTTTTACAAAAAACTTTTGAAACTTCTTAAATTGAGAAACATAGAGGGTCATACCTCATGTCTAAGTCTCTTTAGAAGTTCATGTGCTTTTAGTTTCAAGCATATTCTTAAAAAAAATTCAAAAATAGTTGCTCAATTCCCTTTGTCTTTATTTTCATTATACGTATAATTAGTAGCTCATGTGTGTGGTAAAGGTAGCTCTTGTTTGTGGGTGCTTTCACTTAAGCTATAAGTTTGGTATTTTTGTTCAACAAATTACTAAAAACTTAACAAAGCTTGAGTCCAGTGGCATACCAAACTACTAAACCATTAACACATCTATAGCTACTTTGCATTTTGAAGTCATTTCTAGTAGTACCTAAATTGTTGCTTTTAATTTTCTTTATTGTTCCAAGTGCATAACTCTTTGTTATTAAGCACTAAATTCACAATCAATTTAGGTGCATTTAGTAAATATTCAAAAAAAAAAAACAAGAGAACAAAGTCTAAAATAAAATACAAAAAAAAAAACAACGAAGGATTCAAAAAAAAAAAAAAAAGAGAACAAACAAAAGAAAAGAAAGTTTGAAAAATTCATTTGATGTACCTAACCTAAAATTAGCAAGTGCTTCAACTTTGAAATTGGAACCTTAAAAGAAATTTTATTACTTTTGGTACACTAGAACTTGATATTTGTGTCTTTCTACTCTTTAATCTAGTGTCATTCTTAGGTATTTCATTGTGTGCTCTCTTTCTTTTGTTTATGTTTTAGTTGTTGCTTGTCTTTTAAATCATCTTTCTAGTTTGTCTTATATACTCTTACCATTTGGTTGTGTCCTTTTGATTGTGTTATCTTTTATTGCTTTTTGAGTTTCTATTCGCACCTCCCCTTGCTACTTTTGGTTTCTTTGGTTTGTGTGTTAGTGCCACTTTTGGGAGAAAGCTTGAAAAAGGAGCTTACCACAAGGGTAGCATATTTTGGAAGGTTGGACTAAGAGCCTAAGGGATCACCTCAAAAGGAAACACATCTAGCTGTGAGGACTTTGATTTGAGGGAGCATTTGGAGAATCATTTTTTGAAGACTTTACTTTTTCTTTAATTTGGGTGTATTAATTTTGTCATTGGGAGTTTAAGTGTCCTTAAGGCCCTCCCTTTGGTTGTAATAAAATTTAATCAATTTTGTAGTTTCTCAAAAATTAGGTGAAGAAGGAAGAAGTGGTACACTTCCTTCAACACCTTAGGAGCTCGCTTTAGATCCCTTCTCTTTTGAATTTTTGCTTTAAAATTCTTGCTTTATTTTTCTTATTCAAGGCTAAAGAGTTCCAAAGACTCATCAAGCCATTTTAGGCAAGAAAACACAAAAAGAGAGGAGTGTTTGTTTGTGAAATTTTTTTAGCCACCTTTTTCCTCTTAGAAATTCAAGCACAATGACATCACACACCCACTCTAGTGCTCATAGTTATTCATCAAACAAGAGAGTAAACCAAAGAAATATTTCTAAAGATTACACTCTATAAAACTTAAACATGGACTTTAGGGAGTGGATGGAAAAATAACAAGAGAGAAGAGAAGAAAAAAGGAGAGAAAAAGAGTCCAAGGAGAAAAGAAAAATAAAAGAAAGAGAGGAAGAAAAGAGAGAAAAAAGAGAGAAGGAAGAGAGAAGAATAAGAGAAAGGAGAGAAAGAAAAGAAAGAGAAAGAAGAAAAGAGAAAGAAGAAGAAAAAAGAAAGCATGGGAATGGTGAGAATTACAAAATGAAAGGGATAGTCTTAGGTTCCCCATCTAGACATACCCATAAGAGTGAAAGTGAGGAAGAATACTACAATCATCTTAGGAGAAACTCCCATTCATCCATGCATAATAATGGAGCCCCTCCAAAGGAGCCCAAAATTGATCTCCCCCTATTTCATGGGAGGGAAGATGTGGAAGCCTACCTTGATTGGAAAATCAAGGTAGAACAACTCTTCACTTGCCATGAGGTAAGAGAAGAAAGAAAGGTTACAATGGAAACCCTTAGCTTCCAAGGGCATGTCATGCATTGGTGGGTTGGGTTAACCAATAAGAGAATCCGCACCAATATGCCTTCCATAAGATATTGGAATGATCTTAGAAGTGCTCTAAGAAGAAGGCATATTCCCTCTTGGTTTGAAAGAGATCTTTTGGATAGACTCCAAAGGCTAAGGCAAACTAACCTTAGTATAGAAGAGTATAGACAAAAGATGGAACTTCTTATCTTGAGGGCGGGTATCATTGAGGAACCCAAGGCCACTATGGCAAGGTTTTTGTGTGGGTTGAGCCCCGAAATTCGTGATAAGGTAGAGCTCTTCTCATACAATTCCCTTGATGAGTTAGTTCAACTTTGCATCAAGGTGGAAAATCAACTTAGAAGGAAAACTTTTAAAAAGGATAACCCACCTTATGTAAAGAGGGACCAACCTAAGGGGAACTATTTCAAGAGTTACCCCAAAGAGGAACATTCCAAGCACTTCAAAGAGCATAAAACATCACATGTAGAGAGAAAAACCCCTACTACTAACTCTCATGAGAAAGTTAGTAGTATCAAATGCTTTAAATGTCTTGGGAGAGGTCACATTGCTTATAGTAGTAAGTCTAGCTCACACTCCTCTAGTGAGAGCGAAGGAGAAGGGGTTCATGCATACCAATCTGATTGTGATGAAACCGCTTATGCATGTGAGAGAGAGCTCTTAATGATAAGAAGACTTCTTGGAAACCAACCTTTGAAAGTGTCCTCATCTCAAAGGGAGAACATATTCCACACTCGCTGTAAGGTGAATGACAAAATATGTTCTCTCATTGTGGATAGTGGGTCATGCTGCAATTGTTGTAGCTCAAGGTTGGTGGAAAAGCTATCCTTGACCCCACTTCCCCACCCTAAGCCTTACAAGCTTCAATGGCTCAATGAGCAAGGGGAAATGGAGGTCGATGAGCAAGTCAAGGTTCCAATTTCCATTGGGTCTTATAAAGATGAGATCCTGTGTGACATAGTCCCAATGGAAGCTGGCCATATCTTGCTAGGAAGACCATGGCAATTTGATAAGAAAGCCATACACCATGGTCATTCCAATAACATCATCCTCACTCATAAGGATAAGCGCATTAAGTTGTGTCCTCTAACACCTTCACAAGTGGCGGAGGACCAACTCATCATGAAACATAAGAGAGATGAGGAGAAAAAAAAGAGCAAAGTTTTACCCCTAAAGCTTAAAAGGGGTAAGGAGGTTGAGTTGGAAGTTGGGGCCCCTTCCAAGAAAGTCATTAGTAAAGGGAGTTTATTTGCGACAAAATTGGATTTAAAGGAAGCCCCCTTAACTAACAGAACTTTCTATCTCCTCATTTGCAAAGAGGCATCCCCCATTTCTTCCCCCCCCCCCTCACCTTTTTCCCTTCTAGTTCTAGCACTGCCATAGAACTTGGACATGAGAACCTACCTCAAGAGGTTCAAGAGCTTCTAAAGGAGTTTGGTGATATATTCCCTAATGAAGTTCCCAAAGGACTTCCTCCAATTAGGGGTATAGAACACCAAATAGACTTGGTACCTGGGGCTAGCCTGCCTAATAGGCCTGCTTATAGGACTAATCCCATGGAGACCAAGAAGATTGAATCTCAAGTCCAACAACAATTGGAGAAGGGTTAGGTTCAAGAGAGCCTAAGCCCTTGTGTTGTGCCAGTTTTGCTGGTGCCTAAGAAGAATGGCCAATGGAGGATGTGCATTGATTGTCGAGCAATCAATAACATCACCATCAAATATAGGCACCTTATCCCTAGGCTTGATGACATGCTTGATGAATTGCATGGGGCCCAATGATTTTCAAAAATTGATCTTAAGAGTGGTTATCACCAAATCCGCATCAAGGAAGGTGATGAGTGGAAAACCGCTTTTAAGACCAAGTTTAGGCTGTATGAGTGGTTGGTAATGCCCTTTGGGCTTACCAATGCCCCAAGCACCTTCATGAGGCTTATGAATCATATCCTTATGGATTGCTTAGGAAAATTTTGTGTTGTTTATTTTGATGACATCTTAGTGTATAGCAAGAGCCTAGATGAACATGTAGGCCATCTTAGGCACGTCTTTTGCATTCTTAGGTCACACCAACTCTATGGAAATCTTGAAAAATGTAATTTTTGTGTGGAGAGTGTGGTGTTCTTAGGTTTTATAGTTAATAAAAATGGGGTTCAAGTGGACCCCGACAAAATCAAAGCCATCCAAGAATGGCCCACCCCAAAAAGTGTGACTGAGATCAAGAGTTTTCATGGTCTCGCGAGCTTTTACAGGCGCTTTGTGCCTAACTTCTCCACACTTTTCTCACCAATCAATGATTTGATGAAGAAGGATATTCCTTTCCTTTGGGGTGAAAAACAACAAAAAGTCTTTGAACTTATCAAAGAGAAACTGATCTATGCACCAGTTTTAGCTCTTCCTGACTTTTCTAAAACTTTTGAGCTAGAGTGTGATGCATCGGGAGTGGGTGTGGGAGCTGTGTTGTTACAAGGTGGTCATCCCGTGGCTTATTTTAGTGAAAAACTAAATGGAGCCGCCTTAAACTACCCCACCTATGATAAAGAGTTTTACTCTTTGATAAGGGCCCTTTAAACTTGGGAACATTATCTTGTACCCAGTGAGTTCATCATTCATAGTGACCATGACTCACTTAAGTATTTGAAGGGTCAAGGCAAGCTTAATAAAAGGCATGCTAAATGGGTAGAATTTCTTGAGACTTTCCCTTATATCATCAAATACAAGAAAGGAAAACATAATGTGGTGGCTGATGCTTTGTCTCGTAGACATACCCTTTACACCACCTTAAGTGCAAAGATTCTTGAATTTGATAATATTAGAGAAATGTATCTTTCTGATAAGGACTTTGGATCCATTTATGCTGCCTCTACATTTGCATGTAAAACCCAAAATGGGTTCTTTGTGAGTGAGGGGTACCTTTTCAAAGGTAGCAGACTTTGTGTACCCCAAGGATCTATGAGAAATCTGTTGACAAAAGAGAGCCATGAGGGTGGGCTCATGGGGCATTTTGGAATTAACAAAACTTTTTTGCTTTTACAAGAAAAATTCTTTTGGCCCCATATGAAGAAAGACGTCTATAGACATTGTCGTAGATGCATTGCTTGCTTGCAAGCTAAGTCTAAGATAATGGCTCATGGATTGTACACACCCTTACCTGCTCCTTCTGCACCTTGGCTGGATATTAGTATGGATTTCATCCTTGGCCTGCCTTGAACCCAACGAGGTGCAGACTCTATCTTTGTGGTGGTAGATAGATTTTCAAAAATGGCTCACTTTATACCATGCCACAAGATAGATGATGCGAGCAACATTGCGAGACTTTTCTTTAAAGAAGTTGTCCGTTTACATGGAATTCCCCAATCCATAGTCTCTGATAGATATGTGAAGTTCCTTAGCGACTTTTGGAAAACATTGTGGGCAAGGCTAGGAACTAAACTCTTATTTTCTACCACATGTCACCCCCAAACTGATGGGCAGACTGAGGTAGTAAATAGATCTCTATCTACTATGCTTAGGACACTTCTTCGAGGAAATCATAAGTCTTGGGATGAATACCTACCCCATATTGAGTTTGCATACAACCAGGTGGTTCAAAGGACCACCAAGCATTCTCCCTTTGAAGTTGTTTATGGCTTCAACCCCCTTACTCCTCTTGATATCTTGCCCTTACCATTCCCTTCTTCTGTTCACAAAGAAGGAATAGTAAGAGCGGATTTTGTTAAAAAATTACATGAAAGGGTAAAGGCCAACATTGAACATCATTCAAAGAAGTATGCTAGTAAAGCCAATAGGGGTAGGAAAGAAATTATCTTCAATGAAGGGGATTGGATATGCTTCATTTGAGGAAGGATCGCTTCCCTACTCAAAGGAAGTCCAAGCTTAGCCCCCGAGGAGATGGTCCCTTTCAAGTCCTCAAGAGAGTGAACAACAATGCATACATATTAGATCTCTCTGAGGACTATGGTGTCAGTACTACCTTTAATGTTTGTGATTTGATCCCTTTTGTAGGTACTGATGAAGAAGAGAAGGACCTATCAGATTTGAGGTCAAATCCTTCCCAAGGGGGAGGGGATGATGCATTCTCCCCAAGCAAGGGCCCTATCACTAGGGTTATGGCTAGGAGAATAGAAGAAGACATGGCTAGAGTACAGGGAGGAAGATCTAACCTCCATATGACCATCAAGTTATGCAAGCCATGAATTATTTACTTGTAATTTTTATTTTAGGAACCTAGGTTTTTATTTTGGACATGTATTAGTCCATTTAATTTTCGAGGAGGTGTCTTAGTAATAAGAAGGGGTAAGATTAGCTTTTGGGCTTTTATTTAGGAAATAAGGGGGTAGTTTGATAACTACACCCTCTTTTGCTAAATAAAACCCAAAACTAATAAAGGAGTAATCTTGGCCCTTGGATGAGGTAGCTTGGGCACCAATTCTCATCTAAAGGAGGGTATTGATTGGACTTTGGGCTTCAATCCTCCTCCCTTGGATGACTCCTTTTAATCCTAGCCCTTCATTCCTTCATGACTTGTCCAAGAGGTTAGCTCCCTCTATAAAAAGGTGCTCCTTCACACTCTTGTATTTTTCACACTTTATTGAATGGAAAAACCTTGAGTTGGCCAAAATTCTCTTAGTGTCCACCCTTCTCTCTTTCAGAATTCCTTAGGTTTTTATAAAGGGTTCCATCTCTTGTGGCAAACTTTCCCTCTTAGGCTTATCTTACCTTAAGTGGCACCTAAAACCACCTCACTTCTTACCTTTCCATAAACCATTTCACCAAAGAAGAAAACCTCTAGAAAAAAATCAAGGGAGGCATGCATCATTTTCCTTACCTATTGCTTCCTTTTCAAAAGCTAACTCAAACAGAAAGAGGAGAATTCACCTAAAGAAACCTCTTAGAAACCTGATGAGAATCCCAATTTAACTAGGAACCTAAGAAATTATAATTTTAAAGGAATTCTCTTTTGAAAGAGAACAATAGAATCGACAAAAAGCAGAAACAAGTTTGAAGAATTATAATTAAACATACCTATAATGACAATCACTCAGAATTAGGAACTATGGAAGAGATTGTGTCAGATTTCGTCTACAATTTGTTGACAAGCAAAGAGAGAAAGAATTGGCGAGGGAGAGAGTGAGTTTGGTGATGAAAGAGAAATAGGAAAAAGAATGAAAAAGACTAAAAGAACAAGGAAGAAGGAAGAAGAAAATGGGGTTAGAGATGTACTTAATAGATCCTGCTTGCTATTTACACTCCCTTCTTAACAGATTTTTTAAAACTTCTCGAAAACCACTTTGATCTCATCGAATCAATGAAATAACCACAATGCTCACCTCCTCACCCTACTAAGTATCACTTAAATTCAATCATATATATAATTAAATAATCATGTTTCATTCAAACTATATATATATATATATATATATATATATATATATATATATATATATATATAAAATACTTCAACTACATTTCCCGTAATTAATTTATTAATTATGCTTAATTAAATTTGATTCTCTCTTTTATTTATTTGACATACTTATTATATATTATTAAAAAAAACAAGATCATACATTACTTATTAATACTTTAAAATTCATATAAATAAATTATTATAATTAAATTGTTATGCTATTATAAAACTATTTTACACTTTTAGTGATAAGTATTAAAGTTATTTAAAAATACAATAAATAAATAAATAATAATGGAGTTTAAAGCTTGCTTAGTATAAAACCATAGTTGATAAAATAATTACTTTCATCAACTAATGGTTAAAAAATTATATAAATCCATTCCATTATGTGTCATTTTAAGGAATCCGAAAAAACGAATCAACTTATGATTTTCTTTAAATTTCGATTTATTGTATTCTTTTTCATTAATCCAAATAAAATCTTATTAATAAGTAAGTAGTTATTCAATTGATTTTAAATCATGTACTGAATTTAAATCTTGTGAGCAAATTATAGTATCATTCCTCAACTTTTATCAAATTACATATAACTTTATTTTTTTTATTTTCCTAAACTAATTTGTATTTAAGTTTAAATTATATTAACACATCCTCTTATATGTTTGCAGCTGTGACACTAACATTCTCTCAAACCGTATGCTAATATCTCTCAAGAGATTCAAAGGTAATAGTTAAAAAAGAAAAGAGAAATTGTATGTATAATCATACTAAATTTCAAAAGTGTTGTGGTAATTTATTCAAAAAACTTTTATGAAAAAATATTATTGTGAAAATTAATTTTTTTATATCATAATTTTTTTTTGTGAGTAATTATTTTAATAAAATTATTTAATGAATATTAATAATTATCCATTTTAATAGCTATTAGTAATTGGTTTTATTACTCTTATAAATATACTTAATGTATTTTATTATCTTGCCTTTTTACTCTTCTTTTCGAATGACTATATGAGCTACATATATAGCGGTGATATTTTAGAATTAGACACACAACTCTCCTCTTTTTCTTTCAAAATTATACGTTGCCCGATTTTGCATTTCTTGGTAGTTCTGTAGCCCAGTTTATATCAAGAAGTTCCTTTGAGAAACTTATATGGATACTGTGAATAAGTTTGTAGAATAATACTTATGTATCCCCCAAGAAAGATTTTAAATTTTTTTTTCCTTCATAGATGAAAGTTTTGTGTAATTGTATACATGTTTTTCTCATGTTTTTAATAATTACTTTTACCTTTTCTAAGAATGGGTATTTGTGTCAAAATACATATATAGATGTTAGAAAAATAAGAAAAATAAATTCATGAGTTTAACACCTATATATTGTAAGTGTAAAAGAGGAGTTTTACCATGATAATTAATCATAAATTTTTTGTTTACATAATTTTTAAATTATATATTAATTGATAAAATTAATAAACTTATTATATATAAAGAGTTGTAATTAACTTTTACACTGAATGCATAAGTTTTTTTTCTAAATTTATATATAATTTGATACAAATTTAAAGAATGTTACTATAATTTACCTCTCTTCAATGTATCGTAAAATATATTTTGCGTTTTTTTTTTAAAAAATCTTAATAAACTCTTAAAAAAGATTTTGCTTATAGCTTTACTTAATTTAAAAGTTCATCATAATTTTAAGATCATAATTTTAAGAGCATTTCCAACTATGGGAGTTTATAATTTCACTTTTGAATTTTCGGAGAATATTAAATAATTCATTACGTTCCTCGTAATGATATGTTATATTTAAAAATATTCATCATAATTTTGTTTTAAGGAAAAACTTAAGAAACTTGTATTTTTATATTTTCATTAATTAAATATGATAATATTAATTAAAAATTAAAATTTTAATTTTAAGCAACCGTATTTTGCAAAAAGTTATTAATTTTGTTTTTAAAACTCCTCTCACCGTGTATATCGATTTCCAATAAATATTTTTAGGATACATTAGATTAAAACATTAAAGTTAAGCAATTTTTAATTCACAGCACCATTGACCTTTAGCCAAAATTCACAGTACATCATACATTGGAACACAATTTTATGTATTATAATTAAAATTTAATACTATATAGTATAAAAAGTTTTCCATTGAAAAGGAAATTCTTTATCTCGAATCTGTGTTTCATTATCTATCTCAATCAATAAATAAATGTTATGTTATTTAATAAATATATAAAATATAAAATATTTATAAAAGAAGATTCGTTAAATGATTAACCTTTATTGATTGGTTGTGATAGAAAATGAGACACCAAATTATGATAGACGATTTTTATCTTTTATATTCACGTTTAATCATAATCTTTATTTATTTATATGATTTTTAAATATTAATTGGTAAAATAAATCAACTTATCATATATATATATATATAAATAAAATTATAATTAAATATTAATATAAAGTATATATAAATAAGTATTTTTTTATAATTATTTAAATTATAATGTATATAAAGAGACAAAAAATTGGAACTGCGTTGGGTGGACGCAGAAAAGCATTAAGAATTGGAGGAGAGTGAATACAGAAGTTGACTTCTAGTGGATACCACACAGCATATAAAAGTCAAACGTGTTTCATGCCGACCCTTGAGTCATGACATTGGACTACGATTTAGCTCGCATATATTGACTCCATGAATTCAACGGTGGTGAGAGCTAGTTTGTGCCAATATTTGAACAATTAACCAATCCTTTTTCCTTTATCTCCATCCATTTCTTACAAGTGAAGAACTAGTATCCACTACTGAATGGAGAATGTTTCAAAAGATAAGCATGAAGCCCATTGAGATTTAAGACTCCTTTTTATTTTTTTTAACATGTATATTAGAAAAAAAAATTATTATGTGTGGTGACTTGAATATAAATTTATTAAATTAATTTTATTGTATTTAATGTTATTTTTTAAAAATATTTTATTGAATTGTAATTTTAACTTTTTTTTTCATTATTTTTATAGATAAATGTTAATTTTGTTAGTAGAAAGATTTGAATTTACATCATCTCTCTTCCCCTTCTCTCTGTATGTGAATTTTTTTCACTAAACCAACTTTATAACTTTGATATTTTTTCTTCATAATTTCAACGTTTCACTAATGATATTTTAGAAAAATCTTATTATTGACTTAAAATTAATAAAGTTAAATTATTGGAAATTATTTTTTTTAATATGTGAATTTGTGTATTTTTTTGTTTATCTATGAATACAGAGCAAGTAATTATATAAGTCGACATGAAATTGAAAATAACTTGTTAAAAATCGTCAATAAAGATAAGATGATAATAATTTGTTATTTGAATTTCTTTAAAGATAAAATACTCTTTGAAATTTTGTTTTGTTCAGTACATTAGTCGTTTTATCATTCTTGTTTGATTATATATTGATGAATTAGTCTAAAAAATATATAATTATTCTTTTATAAGCAAAAAATATTATTAGAGACTAAAAAACATCATGAGTGTTTAATGTTGTGAAAACTGGTTCAGTCACTAACCCGATTAAAGTATTGGGTAGATGGTTGGAACGGTTAGCTCAATTTAACCCGATTTACATATAAAAAAATATAAAAGTATAACATCACAATTTTCACTTTTTATATTTGCAAGTCGCATTAAAATATAAAAAGATAATACAAAAAGTAAGAAACGCCGTCGTTTCAATTTTTTTTAAAAAAATTCCAAACTAAGCTAAACTTGGGTCAAGTTGGTTTGGGTCATCGATTTTTTGTTGGAATCATCCAATTCAAAACAAACCAAATGCATATTTGATCTATTGAAGAAATCGATCTGATTATGTAATCGAGTTTCAGTCTGAACGAGCAATCTGAACCATTCAGTCTGAACGAGCAATTCAAACCATTTTTTCATTACTATGGGAGTGTCTTCCCAAAATTACAATAAAAGATATATAACCATTGGCAATTAATCTCTAAAAGAATAATGTATTTGTAGTGTTTTTGATTTGTCATTTCAACTAACTAAAAGCTAAAAAGTTCCTTAAAATAGTTTCGGCTTGATAACTTTTTCAAAAAATCTTTTTTATTACATTATACAATCTCTCTCTCATTCATTTCTCCCTCTTTCATTCATGTAATTATAATATAATTATAGAAAATTATAATTTAAAATTTATATATTTAATTATATAAATTATAATTTAAATATTAATTATAGTAATTTATTGTTTAAATATATAATTACATAAATTTATAATTTAAATATATAATTTTAATTTAAATATGTTATTTTAAAAATTTATAATTTATTATTTTAATATTTCAGTTAACTTTTTAGTTTGCAACTAGTTTTTTAACTAGTTTTGTCAGACACACGCTTATCTAAATTAGATCTTTAAAATTATATATCACTAATAAATTAATCTTGAGAAGAATTAATATGTCCAATGTAAGAAAAAATTCAGCAACTATTTTATTTTAGAAATATTTTATGGACCAAATTTTTAAAATTTATATCTTTTAGAGAGAAAAAAAACTCTTCAATCAAGAAAAAATTCTAAATAAAAAGAGAAAGAGTATTAGTAGATATAACTCGAGTCTTTCTCTTTCCAACTTCAACCACAACTCTAGAATCTTCCAATTAATGGAGAGGACTTAAATTTCTTTTAAAGACAATTGAAAATTTTTCCAAAATAATTTTAAATAACTAATTTAATGAATCATAATTTACCATAAATGTTACTAATAATCTTGTTGCAATTAATCAGGTCTCAGCATGCCGATCATATTTAAATGAATAAATAAATGTTACTAATATTTACTGCTTTATTACATAATCTATAAAGTTTAATTGATATACACAGTTAATCATGATATTTCATTTAACATAAGTTTATTGAATTTACTAGTTACTACTTTAAAAATTTTATAAATAAAAAGTCATGTATAAAGATCTTCTACACTACCAATGTATACCAATTAAACTTTAATCTATATTACTAATATTTCAGACGCTAACACTACCTTTATGTATGCCAATTAAACTTTAATTTATATTACTAATATTTCATACGCTAAATTTTTTAACTGTGCTAACAAATATTCACCCTAAAGTGGGACGAATAAGAAAAAAAAATAGAATAAAATAAAATTAAAAATTAGATACATCTATAACAAATTTCCATCTTTACTTGAACTTTATGGAACTTCGTAACTTTTCTTAAATTATGTTTCTTGTTTACAACCAGAGAACCTTTAAATATACCCACCCATACTTCACCAAATTAAATTCCAAAAAAAAAACTATTACAACTCTAATTTAATTATTAATTATAAAAAAACACATAATTATAATTAATTATTATTATTAAAGTTAATTATATATCACGCCAAGATTAAGATTAATCACGATATTTTCCACCCACTCTTTAGAAAAAGAGAAATCAAAAATCAAAATTAAACACAAACTTAATTATTCATTAAGCATCAAAGAAGGAGCTAGCCTCCCCAACTTTCAAGGTTGGGCTTCTCTATGCAAATTATCCCATGTGGAACCCACCAAAAAAGAAATTTTCAGTGTAAATGTATAGAAAAAAGCTTTCTCTCTGGTTGATGAAAATATTGGGTAGAAAAAAGAAAAATTCATAAAATATATAAAATCCACTTAAATAAGTAAATCTCATATATATTGTATGAGTCTTTCTCTTTTTTACGAAAATTTTTCGAGTCACCGGAGAGTATCATACCACAGAAATACATTTTTGTCCCCCAATATCGTATTCTATACAAATTGTGAAGGAGCAGGTGCGACGGTGAGAGAGGCACGCACGTGCGGGGATCGAGAGAGAGAAAAGGGTTGGTTGTTCAGAGGTGGTGGCGGAGTTCCCTATGGCGGATGAAATAGTAGTCAGGGACGGGACTGGCGGTGGCACGTGGCGACTTATTAGGCAACTCGTTCACCTGCTTGCCGTTACTATCGTAGTAAATTACACCCGAGAAATCCAACGGCTCACACTTATCCCCCATCATGATGGTCTTCTGCCACACCCCTCCTTTCCCGAAATCCTCATCGCGCTGCTTCTTCTTTTTCCCCCGCAAAAACGGCACCGCTTTGCTGCGTATGTTGCTCAGCAGCTTCTTCTTCGACCGCAGCTCCACCCTCCACTCCTCCCTCGTCGCCGGCGCCGCCGCCTTCAGCTTCCGGCTCGCCCGCTTCGCCGCCACCACCACCACCGTCGCCATCGCCAACAGAATCTTCTGCGCTTGCCGCTTCGGTGTATCCATGCTCAACGACATACCAATACCAATAACAACAACAACAACTAAAAAACAAATAAAAAAGAAGAACAGAGAAAGAGTCTCTGTTTTTGTGAGGTTTATGAGGGAAAGCCCAAATGTTGGTGCATGTATATATAACGTGCAGAAGCGTATCTCTGGTTCTTTGAATTCAATGAATATATCTTCACCGGTCAAATATTTAATTTAATCTTTAAAAGATATAGTTTGTTAACCTCTGTTTAATTTGCCATTCTTTTATTTTTTAAAAATATTAATTTTTAATTAATATAGGATTAATACAGTTGGCGTTTATTGAGTAATTTTGTTCCTAATATCTTAAAATCAATTTGCTTCTCTAACTTTAATTTTGAGATTTGATAATTTTGATCATTTGAATGATTTTAATTTATTCTGAATTAATATAATAATTAAATATATTTTTTATATAATAAATAAAAAATTGAATAATTATAATAATTCAAAAAAATTCGAAGTTACTTCAATTTAAATTATTTTTAAAATTCATATAAATTAACTCTAAAAAGAATTATATAAATAGTTTGTTAGTTATGAATGTACTATTGTGTATATTTTTTTTTCATTGTTAATGTAATTTTTATTTTGGTAGAATTTTTAAATTAAGAGAAAAAGTCATACATAAATAATGGATAAATCTCTGTTGACTTTTATAATAATAAATTAATAATTACCAAAATTTAAAGTGATTTGGAAAAATTTTATTACTTCTTTTTTATTATATTGGTTGATAGGGTAAAATTTGTTTATGTTGTATAATTTTTTTAAAATGTATACGCATTTAAAGATTAGTTTTAATTAAATATATATTTAATTGCTTATATGTGGGATGAGAAAAATGGAGAGATTATGGATTTAAAATTTTTTATTAATAAAATTAATCATTAATAAATTTTCTATAAAAAAATATGTATTTAGTTATGTAGTTAATTGTGGAATGACTATTTTTCTGGTAAGATATTATTATTTAGAGACTTGTAATAAATAAAAATTTGACCAAACAAGCATAGATTTTAAAACATTTTAATGAATTTTTTAGCATTTAATAATTATTTAATTATTAATTAATGGGTCAGTTTGGTTAAATTTAATTTTTTTAGTAAAATAGGTATTTTTTAAAATGATATTTCGAAAAAAAAAGTAGAAAAACTACTTATTAAAAAAGTAAAAATTTATTGAAATAATTCATAAAAACGTGTTAAAAATAGAAAATATTTATTTTATTAAAAAGAGTTACAATAATTAATAAAAAAAATTAATCTACCAACAAAGTTTCTTAATGATAAAGATTACTTAAATAATTTATATATGATTCTAGAATTAAATCTTGTTATCTCTCTATATAAAATATGCTAAAGATTAACATTTGTTGATAAAACTTATACTATATTTTAGATATTAAGTTTATCATTTATTCTTATTTTTTTTATTTGTGATTTGTGATTTTTATACAGTAGAAAAATTACAGTGAGGTGTTAAGACACGTGATTATGAAGGTAAAATTATCTTTCGTTCTTGATATAGTTGCATCTATTAATTACATACGTATTTGATAAGATTGGAATTTGTCATGTGGAGATGTATTCCCATATTAAGAAAGATACTGAAATTTGATGGCAGATATCATTAATAAAAAAATTATGAAGGTTTTGTTTTCCAATGAACTTTTAGGAAAGTTATCTGAAAAAATGTTTATCTATAATGGAAAAGATAATTACATACGTTTAATTTCTTCATCGATGCCAATTTGGTAATTGCATTTATAGAACAAATTCACTTGATTTTATTGTCGAATATACATAGAGTGCACTTTATCTAATACATTTTGTACTACTTTGATAGTGAATAGAGATAAAGAAGATTATGGCATTGGATTCGATAACACTTTAAGATGTTGATATGTTATATAACAAGATTTTGTTGGTCGATTAATAAAAGAAAACAGGATCTTGTTGTTTTACCTTATTGCTTTATTCATAATTATCATTACTATTTACAAATTGTTGTTGTTTTATACTTATTTATATATATATATATATATATATATATATATATATATATATATATATATATTATTTGAAGAAATTTTATTCTATTATTAAATGGATGAGCTTGTTCACATTTTTTTTAAGACAAACACTTATTTTAATATAATAATTTATTATTATAATTTTTTAAATATTTGGGTAAAGTTAAAAAAAGTAAAAATTAAAAAGAAAAGGTAAAAAGAACTTATTTTGTGAAGTTCCTTGGTGGCAACTTCTCAAAATAAGATACAAAAAGGAAAAAGACAAAAGTGTGTTTAATGAAAATTTTAGATTAAACTGCCCTATAAAAAAACAAAGGGCTCATGTGTTTTATTTTCGTATAGGTCTTTTAGGTTTATGTCTTCTCTTTTATTTTGTAATATGTATCTTTTTACGACTCTCTTCAAGCTCTCTTAGTGATTGTCCTTTCTCTTGACGATTTTCTTCTTTTTTGTGTTATGTGCAATGAATAACTCTCTCTTGTGTAGATGAGGATTTTTATTTATATTTTTTGTTGAGTTTTGAAAGTGGAATTGGGAATTTGGGGATTAATGATGTTGAGTTTCTATTTCTCCTTTTGTGATAAGATTGAAAGAACATTTAGGAATTGAAAACGTGTTTTAATTTGAAAATATCTGAGGAATTTTGGATTAACTAATGATGGGTTTTGTTTCCTCTTTAACTTGAAAATTTGGAGATAGGATTGTTAGTATGTTATTGTTTGAACCCTTGGATAATAGATCCATGTAAACACTACGGGTAACTTGTTTATCTCAATTTCTTTAGTAGGAATGTATATATAATAATTACTTGAGGCTTAGATTTAATTTTGAATAATTTGTAAATGTAACTATATTCATGTTTACTAAAGTTTCAGCTACTATAACAATACATGCCAGTAGTGTTATGCTTTATGATTGTAATTGTATTCATCTTAATTTGTAGTGGTAACCATATCCATGTTTAATAATGTTGTTTTGATTTATGACATGTTTCTAGTTCGTAAATTTTAGGCATGTTAGTTGTGTTAATCCTATCGTTCTAGATTAGTAGTTGTTCTTATTAAAAATTTATGTTGAAGTTATGTTTTATCAACTAAATTTATAAAATGAATTGAAATATTTATCCCTAATTAGTTTGAATATTCCCCACAAGTTTAGGAGACACATTAGAAAAGAACAACACTAGGACTTTGTCCATATTTGTGTGTCTATGTCCACATAAGTGTGGGAGGAGTATTGGAATCACAACAAAATTAGGATCAAATTATTGTTAAAACTTATTGTTAATTCTTTAAAATAAATGTGTTATTTACAAGTATTTATAAGGATTCTTATGTATTTTTCTTATAAAAAACACTTACGTAATTGGTATAGTAAAACAAGGTTAATAATCAATTTTAGTTAAAAAAATGTTTTTTATAATGGTTCCAAAACATAAAGAAGTATACGCTTTTATAAAATTCACTTATATATAAATCATATTTCTTTTAAATGACTTATTGTTTAGCTTAAACAAATGCATCTTATATTTAGAAAAGTTAATAAAAAAGCTAGTTTAAACTGTAAAGTTAGAAAAATAGCTAATAGTTGAAGAGTGTTAGGTCAATTTATTTAATAATAAATGTTTGACTTATAAAAAATATTATAAACTTGTGAGGTACAACACATACATGATCAAAAGTGAAACATCCTGTTTCAGCCACAAACATATTATAACATCCAAAATATTTAGTTCCATACACACTCTATACATATTCTTAATACATTCATTAAACATGTAGTATTTCTATTACGAAAAGGTAATCCTACTTTTGTCTTCTAGTCTTTGCAACACCTATTTCACCATCATTATTGGCATCTGCTCCTATACAAAGTAAAGCACGATCATCACAATCATACAAAATACACACAGGGTAAACATAATGATACATGAAATTCATAATATAATACAAGTAAATTAATAACAATAGCAATATTAATCAAGTAAATCACACTTATATTCTCCTAAATATAATAATTTCACATGATATCATGTTATGACATGACACTTCCTGGAACACCTACATTGAGTTTGGACACCAAGACGGCTTAAGACCCTTTCAATTGATGATAGATGTCCAATCTACA
This sequence comes from Psophocarpus tetragonolobus, assembly GCA_037954015.1. NCBI lineage: Eukaryota > Viridiplantae > Streptophyta > Magnoliopsida > Fabales > Fabaceae > Psophocarpus > Psophocarpus tetragonolobus. The sequence goes on along the minus strand of CM075688.1, from coordinate 76,578,015 downwards.
TCGTGCTACCACCAATTTACTTAATAAATTAAATTTAACCTATTAACTATATAACCATATAAAATATTAAAAAATAAAATAATTATTGAAATTATAAAAATAAAAATGAAAAGATAAAATATATAAATATAGAAGTAATAAAATAATAAATAAAATAACATAAAAAGAAAATCGACACATGTCCAAAAAAGAGAAAAAATAAGAAATTAAAAAAATTTTAAAAATGTCAATATATTTTTTTATATAATAAATTATATACTATTGAATTTTTTAAATATAAATGTTTTATATTATCAAATAAAAAATTTTATTTTTCATAAAGATTCCAGGAAGAACTATTTCCTGTCAATCGTAGTCAATATATTGCTTTATAATAATAAATTATATATTATTAAATTTTTAAATGTAAATGTGTTATATTATAAAAAATAAATTTTATTTTTCATAAAGGTTCTTGTAGAATTTTCTCTAGTCAACCATAATCATGATTTATTAAATAAAAAATTAGAACTAATTTAATAATAAAATTGAATAGGATTTTTCTAGTGTATCATCCATTTTTTCTATAAAGTAATAAAAAAATATGAAAATATATTTAATAAATTAAATTTAACATATTAACTATAAAAATATTAAAATAGAAGTAATAAAATATATAAATATACAAATATATAAAATATAGAAGTAATAAAATAATAAATAAAATAAAATAAAAAGAAAATGCAAGAAAACAAGATAGAAAATCAAAATAAAGTAATATAAAATAGAATAAGAAAAAATTTAAATAAGAAAAGTGAAAAGACAAAAAATAATAGACACATGTCCATAAAAGAAAAAAATAAAGTTTTAATTTCCTTAATCTATAAATATGTAAAATATATAAATATAAATAATAATTAAAAATATAAATATAAAAAGGATAAATAAAAAGAAGATAACATAAAAAGACAAAGGAAATAAAATATTATGATAAAAAATTAAAACTATAAATAAAAAAATAAAGAAGAAGAAATTAAGAAAATTGAAAAAGACAAAGAAATTAAAAAAATATGTCAATATGTTATTTTATAATAATAAATTATATATTATTAAATTTTTAAAATTTAAATGTGTTAAATTATTAAATAAAAAGTTTTATTTTTCAAAAAGGTTCTAGGAAAAATTATCTGTAGTTAGTCATAGTTAATATATTGTTTTATAAGAATAAATTATATATCATTGAATTTTTAAAATATAAATGTGTTAAATTATAAAAAATAGTTATTTTCTACTAATCGTAATCATGGCTTATTTTATACAAAATTAGAACTAATTTAATAATAAAATTGAGTATGATTTTTCTCACTAACAATACTAGTATGTCACCTATTTTTTTTTTTGCAATTAAAAAATATGAAAATATATTTAATAAATTAAATTTAACATGTTAACTATATAAAATATAAATATATTTAAAATTATAAAAATAACATAAAAATAAAATGGAAATAAGATATTAAAATAAAAAATTAAAAAAGTTAAAAAAGACAAAAACATGAACACGTGTCCAAAGACAAAAATATAAAAGAAATAAATTAACCTTATAATCCCTTTGGAGCACATTGAGTTTGTTGGATTTGTTGGAGAGAAATTGAGTTTGTTCCTTGTAAAATATATTTCTTTTAGGAAAAAGTGAAAGTCTAAGTGTGATTTGACTAAATCTCAAACCCAGTTATCACTATTATTGTTAGTAAAACCATTACATTTTTATCATACTTTTTTTAATAATGACAAGTAATTTTAAGTTTTAAAAATTTATTTTTTCATTTTAAAGAATTATTAGATTATTATTTATTTTTAAACTTTAGTGTTACTTTATGTTTTTTTAATTTTCATCTTTAATTACTTTTTTCTTTTATATTGAAATTTCCTTTTTTTTCACAAATTTCAGTTTCTTTCTGTGAATATGAATCAATTTAATTATTTTAGTTCTAATAAAATTTGAGAGATTTATCATTTATCCAATCCAACACTCTTACATGAGGGACATGTTTTTATATCAAATCCAATCATGTTTTATAGACTTAGTTTTTATTAGCATTAAAAATTGAATATATCACCTTTTTTCACCTTATATCTCTTTCCGTAATTTTATTGTTGTTTTGATTGGTTATTCAAACAGAACTTTAATCTTGTTAATTGTTTAAAATGGGCAAATATTAAGTTACTTTAGAAACATTATTTAAAATTACTTTATTTAATAATTTGTATACATAGTATATTATATTAATTCAAGTTTATTCTTTATATAATTTAAATTACTAATTGCATCAACATTAAGATATATGAATTATTGTAATGTACTCCATTCCTATAAATAAAAAATAGTAAAACAATTTTACAAAGTTGAATTACATTATTTTTCAATTTATTTAATAAATTATTAAATAATTTAAAATTAGATAAACACTTGTCAACCAAGTCTAAGTCAGTTAAAAAAACTTAAATAGATATGTGAATTGTTATAAATCTTTTATACCTGTGTTCCAGTAAATTTTCAAAAGATCAAATAAAAAATCCTCTTTAACACGCGTGAGAAACAAATCCTTAAGAGTTTCATTATGAAAATAGTAAAAATTAAATACAAATTATAGATAATTGTGATTGAGGTCAATATATTACACTATGATTAAATACTAATTAAACTCTAGTATTTTTTTTTTAAGAACAAGATATATTTACTATCCATTCAAGAAAGAAAAATATATTTACTCATATAATCCATTTGATTAGTAAATTATTAGCATTAATAATATTGATATAGCATTTAATGGACTTATTATATTTAACAAGTAATTCACATTAATGATATTTATATAGCATTTCATATTATAAATTTAGTAGACTTAATTATATTAAAAAAAAGGAATTTTCAAAAAAATAATATTTAAAGGAAATTACATTTTATATATATATATATATATATATATATATATATATATATATATATATATATATCCTACTTGACTACCGTAACTGAATGAGGTTTTATTTTCATTATACTCATCCTTCAAGCAAAAAAAAATATTATATCAACCCATCTTAGAACCTAAAAATAATGTAAGAAGATATCTCTTTTTTTTTTTTTATATTATTTTTAGGTTCTAAGTGTTATGAAGAAAAATATCAAGATTTTTTTTTGTTATTTCTAATATTTATTCATAGATATTAATTTAGCACTTAATACTATTAATTTAATATATATTTATCAAATTTAATAATTAAATAAAAAATAATTAATTTATTCTATCAAATATGTATATAAAACATTTATTAAAAAATTATTATTATAAATATAAATTAATAACATATATTTTAAAACTTAAAAATGTGAATAATACTTAGACAAAAAATTATAATTATAGAATTAGGTATTATATTAAAAATAAATATTTTGAACTAATTAATTTAATATATATTTCAAGAATTATTTATAGTTTATATTTTTGTTAGAATTAATATTATAATATTTAGATTAATCAACATTAAATATCATAATTATAAAAATTAGGTATTTTAAAATAATAAAAAATTCTTATAATATTTTATTTTAATTAACAATTAAGGATATAAATTATCAAATGAAATAATTATTTCAAATCAAATTAATAATGTATATTTTAAAATTAAGTTGGTGCATAATTATTCATCGAAAATAGCTAGATTTCATAGACTTAATTGTACTAAACTTTATTACTAAACATAAATAAAAGGAAATAATTATTTTAACGTTTCACATATTCATTCATATCTAATCAAATATATAAACAAGGTTGAAAAAATAAAAATAATGTTCCTTAATTTTTTTTAATTTCATATATGAAACATTCATATTTTCTAATCTTTTTTATCAATGATTACTTTATACTTTTGTAAATTTTAAAATTATTAGTTTTCTTATCAATGATTAATTTTTAATTGAAAATATGTTTAGTATTTATTTGTTGATGTAATTCAATTTTTTAATGTTATTCTGAATGTTATAATAATAACTGCAAAAAATATTATAATAATTATTATCATTATATTATTAATTTTTATCATCAATTAATAATTATTTTTGAAAGGAAAATATTTCTAATCATAGTTATGAGAGTCCAATTAATTTGGCTAATTCAATCTATCTAGACATCAACTATCCTACTAGATTGAGTCACTATTTAAGTTAAATATGTATCGAACCTAGTATCAACGTCTAAGTTCACAGTAAACATATGATGAGTCATCATGGCATAAACCATGCCTAGATGCCAGAAGATCGGTTTTTCCAAAAAAGTCGAAACGATATGACTTATGATACCGGATCCAAGCAGGATGGGAATATACACCTCTGGATGACTGAAGAACCGAAAGAGATGCTGATATAAGATGGGGTCTCCACATAAACCAATAGATTAACACAGTTGAGTTATATAATTTTATTATTCTTAAAGTTTTTTACATCAAAATGCCATTACTTTTACATAAATAGTTGACACACAAAATCATTCCTAGAAAAGTGTTAGAGTAGAATTTGGACTAAAGCAAAAAAAATACTCAAACAACTTCAAGTTTTGCAAAACCATGAATTAAGGTTGTGGCAAATAGTATTGGTTTCAAGCTAATTTTAAGGCTTCTTTCAAGAAACTTAGATGCAAAAATTTTTTTGCTTAGATTTTTTTTTTCTTTGAGACTTTTTATTAGATACTTTTATTTTGTTTTTTTTTAATCTTTTTATTCTGTTTCTACTTTACTATCTAATTTTACTTCTACATTTTAGCGAGAAGCATAAGAACATAAATGTTTGAATAAGATAAAGTCACACAATTAGAGAAATTAATTGCAAAAACAAGAAGTAAAGCAATTCAAATGAAGCTAAATTTGTTGAAAGAGATAAAACTCAAATTAGAGAGAGTGTTTTAGTGCATGGTTGGACAACTTGAATAATCAAGTGTGTATGTCCAAATTTGGTCAAAGATTAACATCATTGCTTTCAAAGAACAATATCACCGATATTAATTGAAGTTTGAGATACTAAATCACAACAAACAAAATGAGTAGGAGAAGTTGAGAATATTTTTTTTTTTTGAAATTTTTTATTTAAGAACATGCTAGAACTAAAAGTATATGAGACTCTTGAATATGAACTTTAATAAAGACTGAAGTCTTTGTATGCTTAATTTTACCAAATTTCACTCACACCTTTGTGTAAAAAGCAAAAGTACCACACAATATTTATATGACAATTAAAGAACTAAAACAAGACTTGTCTACTTGACAAAATAGAGAATATAACTAAAAATGAAACTCAAATAATTCACCCAACACCAAAACAATCAATTGATCCAAGAGACCTAAACCACATATATATTAGTTTTTCTACAGATTAGCCTCCTTATGAAATCACTTCAAGACACAAACAATATAAAAGGTACAAACACAAAAAATAGAGTCCTAAAAGACAGAGTATGATGATCCAATGAAGGAACTAAAAATTGAACAACAAAAAGAACAAACAAAAGATAGACATTATGATATGAATTGTAAAATATGAAAACTACAACACAACAACAACTAGACAATTAAAGGAAATTAAAAGACAACACGAAAATTAAGAAATAAAGCAAAGAATAACAAGAATACTAGACAATGAATGGATTAAAATTGAAGACAAGTAAGGATAAAAGCATAAAGCCCTCAAGGAATATGACTCTAAATACCAAATGATGCATTTCTCATGCTGTTGCCCATGATTTCCTTGCTTGAATTGGTTGTTATAGGAAATGGAGTATGGATGAGGCTAGGAATAGAGGTGATGTGGCACTCACAAAAGTGATGAGTTATGATGCTTGCCACAAGGGAAGAACCCTTGATGAAACGTGAAAGGGAGCTTCTCTATAATGGACGAACTTGACCAAGAAGGAGAAATGCTCTCACAAAGAAAACTCAAATCTTATATAATGATCAAAGGTACAAAATAAGAGGAGAGAAGGTTTATTTATAAAGTGGGGGAGTGGTTGGATAAAGTAGATTAAGGGTTAGGATTAAATAAGGATTAATTAACTCAAAATGAGCCAATTAAGCTAAGGTTAAGCCACACTTGAATCCGACCACAACTCACACCAAAAACATGTTGCTCCCTTGAACATGTAAACAAAGAGACATGTGAGGCTAATGTGTAAGGTTCTGATTTTAAGAATATGTTATAAGTGTGTGAATTAATTAAAAAGTGCAACTAATTTTAATTTAAGCATAATTAATAAATTAATTATGAAATATTTGGAGTGTTATTTATATCTGTTTTATTTTAATGAAATGTGTTTATTTAGTTATGAATGTGATTTATTTAAGTGAATTATAAGAATGGAATGTAGGTGAATGAGTTTAGTGAGGTGAGTATAGTAAATATTCTTTTGGATTTAGGTTATTTGACTGGTTTTACGAAAAATATAATTTTGGAAGGAGGGTTGTGGTTAGCAAAAACAGAATCACTGAATACACCCTAACCCTTCTCATTGCTTCTTCTCCCTTATTCTTTCTTTCTCTTCACTGCTTCCCTTTCTCTTTTCTCTGCCCCTTCCTCTCTCTTCTTGCATGCTACAGTTTTTTTCCAAGGAAATCTAGAGCAATTCCTTCCATTTCTCCTAAATTTTGTTCTCTTTTTCTTTTGGTTGCATGCTTTTCCTTTTGAGTGAATCAACCTTGAAATCCCAATTTCTTACATTCTTTTGGGTTTGGGGGGGAGGGGGTTGATAGTTTTGAGTGATTTATCAAACTGGATTCTTCTCCCTTTTCAAATTCAGCTAAAGAAAAGGAGAAATTAAAAGGGAAGCTCAACCTTTGTTTTAATTTATGGAACTTTCATTTGAGAATACATGATTATAATTGATGGGGGATGATTGAAGTAATATTCTTGTAATGGGTTGTTTGCTCTTTGTAAATGTATGGAGTAATTGATGTTTTAATCTTGATTCTAATGTTAAATGAATTGTGCTTTTTTTTTTATTATGATGATGCTTGCTGAATATGCTATAATGGATTTGTTGGATGTGGGTTGTTATAGTGAGTAACTTAATCTTTGTTGAAATGTATAATGTACATTGAGTTAGGCATAACGATATGTTAATGTAGTTTAGGGTGTAAGTTGAGGTACGACAGTGATATACATTGTGATCCAGGGTGCCAGTTGGATTACCAGAGTGATATACTCAGACAAAAACTGGTTGTTATATGAGTCAGGTAGACGCCAAACAATAGTTGCAGGTTATCAAATGAATATGCCTGGACTTTAGTTGGCTGTCAGATGTGTTACGTAGATGTCATACAATGGTTGAGATAATCCATTAGGCTATTTGGGTATCCAAACTCAATGGGTTTTCCAACATATGATTATGATTATTGATGCGGTACATTTTTATCTATTTTTAGGTTTTATTTTAATTAGAATTTTATTTATTTGAATGTTATTTAGGTTTAATATTTGCATTTTAGGTGTCTTTTATCTATGTTTTAGAATTTTTTATGATTTTGGTATATTTGGTGTTTTAGGATATGATTTACTAGTATTTGAGGCACTCTTGGACTGATTTGGAGCTTTGGAGACAATTTGGAAGAAAAAGGAGTTAATAAATAAAATTTAGAAGCTTGTACTGCTGTGCAAAATATGTACTCCTGTGTGTAATAAGTTTAAGTTATTTTATTTTATTTTATTTTTGGGTTGAGACATTAGGAAGCTCACTACGCTAGTTTAAATAGAGAACTTTTGTTTTGTAGCAGGGGAGCAATAGTGACGGTTCAGGGGGAAGGCTTGAAGCCTTCTTCTTTCCTTTTCACTCTTTGTTTTCTAGGTTGATTTTCATGTTCTTTTTATTTTTTTTGTTTTGGTACTTATGACAATGTGGAAGTAAACCTTTTTATTCGAGGATTGAAATTTAGCCCTTGAACTCTATTGATGATTGATTAATTATTTTTATGTTTTATTTGGGTTTCTCGTGATTTCTTCTCTATCATTTTTATCACTGCAGTATATTTGATCACTGTTTTTATAGTCATAGATAATTAGGAAAAGACTGAAAATGTGAACTTAATTATTGGAACCCTAGGGGAGGAACTTAGGAATTAAACCATGAAAGTGGGTTTAACCCTTCGAAAACTCAATAAATTAGCAAAGAACTTAATGAATTTAATTAAACATAGCTACCATAAAAGTAAGGTTAATTCAATTAGATACACCTTCATATCTTGAAAGAGGACGAATGTTACCTTAGGTTAATTCACCTTCATAGAGAACCAATAATAACATACAAGTAATTAAAATTGAATCAATAAGATTCATTGTGTGATACTCCCACTGAAAGTTTTCTAAATTAGAATTACCAATATTGTGAGACATATTTTCTGATTTGATGTTATCTTTCTTATATTTCCTAATTAAAAAACCCACAAAAAAATCTATTTTAATTAAGATTTCATTTTTACTCTAGAATTAAATTTTAGGATTTCCCTTTAATTTAAATTGGTATTTTTAAAATTATAGAACATTAACTCTTTTTAAATTAATTTTAATTACTTCCAAAATTAATTACAATTATAAACAATTATTTCTTTTTCAAAAACATGGTCCCTATGGAAGAATGATAAATATTATTACTTGACGCACCATACATTTGTAGTTTTCACACATCAATTGCTTATGTTAAGTGGAAATATAAGTATGTTTGATTATTTGATAAGTCTATGAATGGATATGAATATTTTAATTATAATATATTCTTACCAAATTGATTTCTAGTTTAGAAATCTTACCTTTGCATTGTGTGTGTTTATATATGATCGTGATGATCGTGTTTTGCATGAGAGTGGATGACAGTGCTTAAGTAGAAAGGCAATGAGCTCAGGATTAAAAGAAAATCTAGCTGAATTGGGAGTTGTTTTTGCATTGATTTTGATGTCCATGGACTCTTGTGTGTGTGTATGTGTGTCTATATTTATATGTAGATAGTAAAAATCCACCCTAGGAATTGTTATATAAGGATGTAAATGTATGAATTATAGTGGTAACTTGTATTTGTTCTTTTGAATGAGAAGTTGAATGTTATTATTATAGTTTAGTATGAATGGATAATTTATAAGATGTTTGTATGGTTTGAAGATTATGCAAATTGAGTTTTAAAGTTTTGTAGAGCCTCATTGGGTGGTAGTTCTTACACAGTGCAAAGTTGTTTCTATTAGAAAATTTTATGGCTTTGCATCTAGCGACAGATCTTGCTTAGCATAAAGTTTTCTTTGATAGGAAATTTTGAGAATTTTCACCATCGACCCGTCTCGTTGGATGAGATGTCTAAGTTCCTTGTTCGGTGAGATGTTCTGGATATGATTTTCTTAAATCTTCTAAAATTTTAATATTTTGAGTATAATTTACAATTGAAATAGACTTAGTAGAATGGTATGTCGTTACACAATGTGTTGGTCATGTTTTATGAATATGAAGGGGGGGGGGGTAATATAAGAAAAGGGGTGTGACATCATCAACCCATATGACCAACGTCTATGGAACAAGCCCACCTTTCACATACACTGCAAATGCTAACTAATTGCTCCCCTAAAAGAATAAAAAGAAGATCCAAATACAGTGGTCAATAAGAAAGGGTCAACTATAAGAGTCAACCCACTTAAAAAGAGATAAAAACAACTAAACTAGATATGTACAATGGATCAATGACTAGGCTCAATAACCTTCAAGCTCACCATGAGTTTAGATCCTTCATGCTCACTCCTATCCATGCTTTCCTTTATCCTCTTAGTAGTGACCCTAGTTATGGGACCCTTAGCCGATAGGATTACATCACCCTCCTGTTAATCCAAAAGTTGGGACTTTTGGCTTTAGTTGCTTTTGTTAAAAGGGTCACATGTGTAGCATAAACCCTTCCAAAATTTGGTGTTCGATCTATTTTTATCAATAATTAGGACAATGATTGAACCACACATGTACATGTACTTGCTCATAATAATCTTTGACAACCAATTATCCTTGTATTGTTGTTAGAACAACAACCTTAGTAACCTCCATAACCTTTCATAATCCAAGACCCCCTAACCATTTAGGTTACAAATAATATCCCAAGATAATGAGTGGACTTGCATTGTGTCATTAGTATCTCCTAGATTAAATTTCTACATGCCTAATCAAAATCTTAAAAAATTAAAGTAGGAACTATTATGGATTGTACGACGTGAGTGAGATGTGATTGTAAGATAGATTTGGTATTTTTACCCTTTTGGAAAAAGATAAAGAGTTCATTTTCGTAGAATTAAGACTTTGAGACATTTTATTCATGATGAAGTGATAAGTGCTCCTAAATGATCTCTTGTTAATTATTAGGATGCTATGGTACTTGTCTAAATGTTCTAGGCAATGGAACGCCAACAAGTGACTTCTTGTTGCTTACTCTAACTAACATTCTTAGAAAAGTACACTATTGTCTTCTCCAACTATCTAAAACTTTTGCCATGAGGAAGACAAATGGATAAGGATATAAATGATCTCTTTGTCTAATGCCCTCAGCGGGTTTAAATTCCCCCAAAGCCTTCCAACTCCACAAGATTGTCATAGAAGAAGATGAAATTCAACTCAAAATGATTTCCACCAATTTGGGAGGGAAGCCAATATTACAAAGAGTATCTTTGATGAAGCTCTAATTCAACTTGTCATATGCCTTCTCAAGGTCAAACTGAATTACGATCCACCCCCTTTTAATTGTATAGGAACTTTTGGTGTATATGAACAAGTTGCCTAGTTGAGGTTAAGGGACAAAAGTGATTGGGGCATCTTTTAGGGAAAAATCATGATGAAACTATGAACATCTAAAGGGGACACTACCTCAAATGTGGTGACCTTACTAATGATGCCTTTAGTCTAGCAATTGGAACATTGGCACTAGAAGGAAATATTCAAATTTATTTTCTTGGTCTTTTTGTTTATTGATGTGTTTTGTTTTATTAAAAATATAGTTTTAGATGTATGACTTTATTTTTTGTATGTCTAGTTTTATTAGTGATCCAATTTGAGCTTTGAGAATCACCATGTGTTGATATATTTATTTGGTCAGGCTTAATAGGTAAGTATACTAAGTTTATAGTAGGACCTAATGGGTCTAATTAAAATTCCATTCAAATTGGATTTTGAATTATTAATTTCTATATTTAATTTTTCTTAAAGTAGTAGTTTTAGGGGTCGACTCGCTTTTTTCAAATTGTTTTTTTGATTGGATATTATGTTTCTATGTATTTAAAGAAGGATAGGATACTACTTGACTCAAAGTTCTCAATTACAATTCATTGCTATATTTAGTATGTAAAGAGGGGAGATAAAGAGGAAGCTCCTTCTCTTAATGTATACACTTGCGTACACATTGTTGCAAGATCAGGAAATTTTCATTAAGGATGTCTTCAAGAGGTAGACAATTTTAAAATTAATTTATGATATTTTTAGGTATTTTAAATCCTACTTTCACTATTCTCATTTCTCTAGAAAAACAAAAAATCATAGTTTAATTTCACTTGTTAAGCTTCCACTAGGGTTTGTTATGATATCTTTGTTTCCCCTTTTTATATCAAAAGTCTTACATTTTTTAGAAATGACTAAGTAACATCCTAAGAAATATCATTCTTACCATAATGTTACTTATAAGTAAATAAGAATTTCTCACATTATTTAAAACTCAAAATATTTCAATAGAATAATTAATCATAAGACAATCATCACATTACAATTAAAAACTCAGCATATTAAAATTTTCAAACAAAAGACTTATGATTTGCACTGCACTAGCTTGCCAAGTGAAACAGGTCACCTAGTGAGACACAGGGTAGCTCGTTTAGTGAACATCATCGCCCAGTGAGAACCCTGATATAAATTGTCCAATGAAGGGACTTTGCTCAGTGAGCTACGTCGCTAAACGCAAATCCAAATTAAATCTTAACATAGAGAAATTTGCGTTGGGCGAGACCATCCTGCTAGGTGTAAATTTGAACGATTTCTAACCTGAGACAAATTTGTGCTACGCGAGACCTCTCGCTAGGTACGAAACTAAAAATATGCTTAAGAGAGACTAACTCTCACTAAGCAAGACTCACTGTCCAACGAGACTCTTTAAAATGTAGAGCCTAAACTGCATAATTATCTCAATCAAAACACCATGAAATCATCTACCTACTTGTGACATTTTTACATACCTATTTCCATAAAGGTCATATAAATCAAACTATACTCAATGAATATAACTAGCACAAAACATGTTTAAGGATCATATCTCAAGCTTTCATATACATTCATAGATATACTCAAGTCCCATTCAAGTGTTTAAAAAAGCTATTACTAAACATAATATTTGCACAAGTTTAACTCTAAACTCACTCAAGTTAATACAACACAGTCTCACTAATTTGCCTATATACGAAGTCTATACAATCAAAACACACTCTTTGAGGCCTAAGGAACCATCCTTTTCCGCAGTCTTGCTTCCTTTACCTTTGGGAACCACTGCTATCCATTGCTCCCGTGCATAACACGATCATCACAATCATACAATACAAGCAATGTGAGGGTAGGTTCAAAGTAATATAAAATAACAAGTCAAGTCTAGACAATGTAAATTATTAGGCTAAATTACCACAAGTGCCCCCTTATTTAGGGGTAGCTCACTTTGTGCCCTACAATTTTTTTTTGCTACCTTTTTCCCTCCAACTTTTTCAAAAGTTTAATTTTTTCCTTCCATCAAATTTAGGTCATTGACCGTTAAAAAGAAACAATGACTTGCATAATTTAGTGATGTGACATCATTATTTCGTAATTAAGAGTTAATTAAAATGTAATTAATGATTTGTAAATATTAATTTTAAAATATAGAAAATGGGACCAAGCAAGATTCAAACCCAAGTTCTAATAGTGAAAATGCTGGAGCTATTCCACTAGACCAAAGACCAATACCATAAATGATCTAGAATAGTAAAACAAAACAAAGGAAAATACCCAATAAAACCAATGTGTACCTATTATCTAGTGGCATCGTCTTAGCACTCCTACACGTCCTAGGTTCAAATCTTACTTTGTCCAATTTCTCTATATTTTAAAATTAACGTTGCCACATGATTAGTTTAACTAAATTTTAATCTCACAAAAAACTAATAATGGCTTTTGGTCTAGTAGTATAGGGTTAACTCTTTTATTTGTAGGTCCTGAGCTCAAGTCCTACCTTGCCCAACTTTTCAATATTTTTAAAATTAATGTTGTCACATTATTAGTTTAAATAAATTAATTTCAAAATAAAACTGACGTTGGACTTTGGTCTAGTGGAATGGCTCCAGCATTCTCACTATTAAAACTTGGGTTTGATTCCTGCTTGGTCCCATTTTCTATATTTTAAAATTAACATTTACAAACAATTAATTACATTTTAATTAACTCTTAATTACGAAATAACGATGTCATGTCACTAAATTATGCAAGTCAACATCTTTTTTTAACGGTCAATGAACTAAATCTGACGGAAGGGCAAAAATTAAACTTTTGAAAAAGTTGGAGGGCAAAAGGTGTGAAAAAAAAAATGGGGGGCACAAAGTGAGCTACCCCCTAAATAGGGGGACACAAGTGATAATTTAGCCAGATTATTATTCATTTATATTACATAAACTTGTCAACCAACAAATCACACTAAGCATTCAAATCTATGTTCCCACAAAACATAGATACTCAGACTCACACATACATATGCTTTTCGAAAATACTCACTACATTGAATTTGGATACCAAAATAGTGGCTCATCTGACTTTACCCACACTGATGTCTGGTATCTATCTGATCCATTTGATATCTAGTTGAGGTATGAGCATATTCATAGATAACCCACTGACATTTGATCTAACTGACCCAATATTACATCCCATTGTTATCTAAATATATCCTACAATGTATTCTTGGTCGCCTTAAGCCCAATATCAATGCTCGCCCTATGCGACCCCAACATTGTATAATCACAGAAGGCCCTACCACAAAGACCACTTTAACCTATCCACCTCCCTAATTCAACGTATCATATCACAGGCTCCGTTACCTCCTCGTAATAGCCCCTCATAATATCCACCAATGAATCATTTTAATCATTCATCAATTTTCAACACAAGCATAAGCTCAACTTATCAACATTTTTGTCTTCACCTCAAAAATCACATTCTCATATCAGAATCCACATCAATACATGAACAAAGCACAATTATCTTAATACCTTAGTTGTATTAAACATTCAAATTTCATAGTACTCCACCAGATAAAAAAAAAGAAAAAAAATTAAATAATGTTAGAACTAAATAGACCTCATTCTAAACGCTGTCTCAACTTTAAGTTATTGGTTTATGTTAATGCCTAGATTCTTGTCCATCCTTTTGAGATATTCTCTTGTCCATCCTTCGCAGCCAATACCCAAAGCGCACTTTGGTCAGAACTAAAAAAAAACAACAAAAATATATAATTACATAATAATGGGGCAACTTTGGACAATTTATATGGATCGTTTGAATTTATTATGTAATTATATATTTTTGTTGTTTTTTTTTCAGTTTTGACCAAATGCGCTTTGGGTATTGGCTGGGAAGGATGGACAAGAGAATATCTCAGAAGGATGAACAAGAATCTAGGCATTAACATAAACCAATAACTTAAAGTTGAGACAACGTTTAGAATGAGGTCTATTTAGTTCTAACATTATTTAATTTTTTTTATTTTTTTATCTTATACCAATTAAACTCAAAAATTTGCAAATCAGATATACCAACTAAACTAAAAAATGAATATAAGATATACCAATTAAACTCAAAAATTTATTTGTCTTCTATTGTTATTTTCCCTAAATCTAATGCTAATATTTGCAAATCAGATAGGTTGGAGGAGTGTCTATGATGTAGATATTGTGTGCTTGGTTTTCTATTTTTTTCTTGGCCTTGACTATTTTTGTTTGGTTTATTAAACTTTTGTTGCTTGTTTTCATTCAAAATTTTGCTTGACAAATTAATTGACATTTAGTTGTTTATGAAAAAATTTAATTGTATTCTTTATTTGTGGCTATTTTTAATAACAAAACATGATGTTTTTTTAATAAAAAAAATATGATTTTGGTTTTTTTTTAAAAAAATATGGATATTCTTAATTAATCATGGGTGTAAATGTATTTGCCACATGATTAGTTTAACTAAATTTGAATCTCACAAAAAAACTAAATAATGACTTTTGGTCTAGTAGTACAGGGCTAACACTTTTATTTCTAGGTCCTGAGCTCAAGTCCAACATGCAAATACATTTACTCTCTTAAATCATCATTTTCTCAAATTAAAACTAATAATGAAATTCCTTTACCTATTTCTCCTTTTGAAAGCTGAATTTGTCGAATTAGAGAAAATCAACTATAAAGATCACTCAAGACCTACCAACAATCCCAAAATCACCTAAGAATATAACAACTGAAATTTAAAAGAATTCCTTTTCTCAAAGAGAAAAATAGGATCGAAAATGATCGGTAAAAGTTCGAAGAATTATGATCAGACATACTTATATTGATCACCACTCAGAATTAGGAGCAATAAAAGAAATTGCGTTGAATTTCGTCCGCCTGAAGCAACACATGCAAGGAATGGAAGAGTTTGGCAGTGAGAGAGAGATGATACTACGATGGAGAAAAGAAAAGAAGAAAAGAAGAAGAGAAAGAATGAAGAGAAGAAGAAGGAAAAGAAAAAAGGGGCAAAATGTATTTAGTAAGTGCAGCTTGCTATTTGCATCCCCTCTTAAACTGTTTTTGAAATTCAATCTTAACACCTCAAGTCAAATAAATAATAATTATTCTCACATCTCCACCCTTCAAATTATCACCCCAAAAACAACCACATAATATTAACACAGCTAATAAAATCTAAAACATTTTAATTCAATTTATAATTTAAGTAAAACTTAAATTTAATTTCTCTTACTATTTATTCAATAGTTATAACCTATTAAATATACAAATCATTCTCTTAACCATCAATATATCTTTTCAGAATAAAATTTCATAGGTTACCAAACTTCAAAACAAATAATACCTACTATAATACTCTAATATGCTAGGCTACTAGTAATTGAAACAAGTTGCGTAGACAAATACACCATAATCATATAAAAAACCCACATGATAAACATAGATATATAGAGATTAAGAAGAATATTTTGATTAAGGATTCTATTATGCTGAATACAAATCACTGAACACAAATAGACCATAATCATATAAAAAACTCACATTGGTGAAGTGCTTGGAAATCGAGTTTTAACTTTAAAAATACATTGACCTGAATAGTTTAATTTTTTAAGGGGCATATTTATTTGGTCACCTAAATTATGGTTAGGACCAGAGAATAACATAAATTCCTCCTAAAATAAAATACAAGAATGTGGTTACGATTAAAAAAACAGAAAAATGAATGCAATGTGACCAACGACATGTCGAGATAGGTGACCAAAGTCTAAGATCAGATCATTATGTTTTCCACGTGTCGAGATCACAGCAACTGTGAGTGTAATGGGAAAAAGCAGTGGTTGTGTTAGCATTGGTGATGTCGTTGTCTAGCCGCGTTGCGTTCCATGTTCGAAAATGGAATTTAATTTTATTTATTTCAGATTATTTATGCTGTTGTATATTATCACTAATCAATATTCTATTATTAAATACTTAAAATTTTTAGAAAAAAAGTTATGATTATCAACGAAAGTATTTAAAAATTCATTCACACTTCTTTGCTGAAATAATAATTTTTTTTCTGCTCAGTAGATATTAAGAAATTGATTTAATTTTTAGCTTATTATGGGAATTGGAGGCATAATAATAAACTTTACAAATCATACAATGTTATTGTGATTCTCATATGCATTGGTCCCACCAACTCTGTGACACATTTACCACCATGAACATCCCACCTTCTAATTGTTTAATGTAGGATATAAATGGCGTGAAACCATGCATGGTGATGTTTCCAATACCACTTAGGGGTGACATTTGTGGAAGGGTTTATGTTTAAAACACTGATTGATAAATTTTTAAAAAAATTTTAATTAAAAATATATGAATATATAATTTGAAATTATAAAAAATACAATTTTACATGTTTTAATTCTTTAATGCTTATCTCTAGGGCATGCACAGTTTAAATTTGCTTTATAGGAATTTGTTATTCCTTTAAAATAAGTATAAATTTATAATTATAGATTTAAAAATTAAGAGAATTATGTTTTACGATTTTTAATATATATATATAATATTTGGAATCGCTTTCTAGTAACAACATTTTTTATATTTTGTTAACAACATTCTTGTAATTAATATTTTTGAAAAACATATCATATTTAAAAGACATTAATTTTTTTATTATTTAATCATTGTAATTAGAGTATCTGGTTTTTATCTAGAATTGCTGGAAACGTTGGTTTGACACTTGGGTTTGAAAGTAAATGACAAATGTACAAATATTATTTTATTTCAAAAAAAGGTCAATGGTATCATGGTTATAAAAGAGTCTTTAACTTTTAAGTAAGAATATCTCCACAAATTTTAGTTCTTAATTCTTTTAGGGAGAGTGGTGGGGATTAATCCTCAGTCTCTTTCAAATTTGTCATTTTATGATGATTACCAAACTTCCCACACGATAGTCACTTTTTCTCTCCTTATGCATCACTTTAAAAATATTAACCACACGTTTTTCTATTTAATTAGAATATTGATCACAAGTACTTATGTAGCGAAGATTTTTCACAGTCCACAAATTCGAATGTGCTAAACGCATAGACAATAAAGAAAGAATCTTAACCTTGCATTCCGATAAACACAATGTTTGTTGCCATTTCTCCAAGCATAAGTAGAAAGAAAATAAATTATGAAAAGGAACTTTATAACATGTTCTGTCAATAAGCGAATATATGCTAATATTAATATATATATATATATATATATATATATTTATTATATCTCCACTTTGACCTCATCTCGGTATTATTACTTATACAAACCTCCAACTCTAAAATTTTTCCGTACCTTTTTCACCTTGACACATGCCAACACGGGAAGGTTCATCTTGTTGAAAAAGGTAACCCTAGGACAAACAACACATTATGGGGAGTCAAATCTCACCTCCATGTATCCAATTCTATTCACTTTCTCATTCTCTCTTATTTTTACATTGATTTGGGTGTCAGAGTCTCTTTTGCAAGTAATTTCCTTAACCCTAAACTCACCTGCCCAAGACATAAGAGATTGTAGGTTCTATCAAACCCGGTAAGAACACACACACATATATATTTAGTAACATTTTTTAATGTTTCAAATTGGTACTTATTGTTAAGTATCTTTTGATAATTGTTAAATATGTTGAGTTTTTTTGTGTAAATATTTGTAGTTATTTAAGCTTCTTATGCTTATAAATCTTAAAATTGTCTTACTTATTAAAAGTTGGTTTGGCCTAAGATCTAGGTAGGAATTTAGCTTTTTAGAATAGTGTTTGCTTTTAGAAGAATTCTCATACATGAATAGGTTGGATGATGAGAAGACAATGAAAAGAGAAGGATGTAAAAGAACACACTTGACTATGCTCGCTTAAGCGAGAATTTCAAGTGTGCTTAAGTCAATTAATTGGAAATTTAACTAGCCTTTTTAGCACTCATGCAAGCAGTTATAATGCTGACAAATTAATCACTTTTTTTTATAGGCGAAATGTTAGTATTGTTAGTAATGTTAGTTTTTGTTAGCGTTAAGGATTGAATCCACGATCTTTCTCCACCTTCTTCCTTCCATCCTTAATTCACTTAGAACTTTAATTTAGGAAGTGGGTATCTCATTTTTTATTTTGGATTGTAACATTTGGAGGATTGAGAGGCTAGGTTAGATGCTTTGCGAACAACGCATTTTATATGAGCTAAGACATTCCTTTATAGCTTCCATGAGGAACTAACCTTTTTATTGATGGGGTTTGGTGTAACCATGACATGTAATGAAATTATTTTTTGTTATATTCTGTATTTTCTATGATTCCTATCAATTTTCATCATCGATTTTGTAATTAATCACCTTATTTCATCATCTATTTTGGAATTTTTTGTAGGTTTTAAGTGATCCCTACGGTTGGTTTTCCCTGATTCGAAAAAGTCAACTTTTAAAATGGAGAAATAGGTAAGGAAAGTTTCCTCCGTGGTATAATTTGAGGATTTTTGGTTAAATGTTGTTGTGATGGAAAATTGATTGCTATTAATTTATGTTTGAACATTGAATTGAGTTGTTATGATTGTAATTGGGAATATTTAGATGTGGATGAAAGGTAGTGCAGATATTTCCTTTTGAACCTGATTGATATATGTTGAAATTGATAACATGTATTTGAACTGTGATTGTGGACTGTTACAAGGAAGTAACGTAGCTTGGTTGAGGTGTATTGGATTAGGCATACATATAAGGTCGTTGTGATCCTGGTACTCCAATCAATAAGGACGAACTAGTACCCTTAGATATACTTAGGTAGCAATTAGGTGTTGATGTGAAGTTGGCTGACGCCAAACTACAATTCGGTACCAGATAAGTATGCCTGACTTCAATTGATTATCAAATGGGCCAAGTAGACGCTAGACACTAGTTGAGAGGTCATTAGGAAACCTAGTATCCAAATTCAATGAGTCTTTCCAGAAAGTTTCATATCAAATGAATGTGTTATTATGACAACTTGTATTTATAGGAAACTTGGTTGTGGTTATTTGATTCACAATATGGTGAATGAAACTTATGTTGAATGAATTGATTTATTATATTAATGAAAACTTATGTTATTGTGACCCTACTCTTGCTTGTATATGTTTCTATATGATTGTGATGATCGTGCCTTACACATGAGAAAATGCTAGTGTTGGAGCTGAAGTACTAGGACAACTGTACTAAAGTGAATATTTTATTATAGAATAGAGCACTTGTTGTCTTTAAAATAGTTTATGTTATGTAAATTAGGACTTAGCTTGTTTGATGTATTTTGACTTGTTAAACTTGAGATGTGAAACCTGTAAATATTTATGACACTTATCCAACCATAAAAATTAAAGAAAACACTTTGTCCAACCCAACTTTATCTAAAGATAATGTTAAAATTGCACATTCAACCTGTGGTTTCTTGTGTCCAATTTCCCCTTTAGACTAGTAAGAAGCAAGGAACAGAAAGGAGTTACATGATGGTACCAAAAAAATCCTGGTGCTGGTTCATGTGAGTTGCAAAACGAAGGCCTAAGCCTCAACCAAAGGTGTCAATAAATCAAGAGAGGATATTGATTCATGTGAATCTTAAGACAAAATCCCAAGCCTCGACCAAAGGTGTCAATGGATCAAGAAAGGACGTTAGATCATGTGAATTGTAGGGCAACAACCCAAGCCTCGACCAAAGGCACCATAGGATTGAAGAAGGGTGTTCGTTCATGTGATTTGCAAGGCCATGGGTCAAATACCAACCAACCACAACTTTGGACCAAACAAGGGTGCTGATTGTGGTGAAAATTGGCTAAGCCACAAGAAAATCACGCCCATGGGCCACTTAACGAAACATTTTCACTAAGCAAAACCCCAAGAAATAACTAGAAATTCGCTTAGTGGATTTTCCTGTGCGAAGACTATAAATAGGGCGCGATTTCGTGTTTTGGGGGAGGTTTTTTGAGATTCCAAAGCTCTTTCTTAGAGGACTTTTTGGAGGAGTTTTTTTGGGAGGAAAGAGAAGGAGATTAGAGAGAGATTGAGGAGCCTTTGGAGGAGGCCTTAGGAAGCCTTTGGGAGAACTTTTCTTGATCCTTTTAAGTCCTTTCTTGGGGTTTTCTTGAGACTTTTCTTAAGTCTTTCTTAGGACCTTTTCTCACAACCTCTCTCTTTCTTACTTTTCCTTTTCTTCTTTAATTAACACACCCTTTCTTCACATTCACCACAATAGACATATACCAAGGAACCAACACTTGTTGCCATATCAAACATTGGTTCTTCCTTCATCTGTATCATACTCCCTATGAGTTTGAAATCATTTTACTTTTATCATTATCATTTTATTTCATCATCTTAAAATTCCAAGTCATGAAATTAACTTTCTATTTATCTTTGTTCATTAAAAAAAACTCTACACTCATCAAACATGTCATTTTCTATTTGAATGAAATACTCTTTTAGAGATAAAGGGGTTGATTAGATGTGATATCTTTTTAATCCTGAGGTTTTAAGGCATAAGTTGTGACAAATTTTTGTCTTAAAACCTCATCTCTAAAATACATCACATGTCAAAATTATTTCCAAAAAATAAAAATAATTCAAAAAGAAAAATGTTCAAGTAGATTGACTTGGGTGTACACCCCTTTCAATTCTAAATTTTAGGACGTATGGATTGTGACAGTTCAAAAAATCCTAAATCTCAAAACTGAAAATCAACACACAAACATTTTTTACAAAGAATTACGTAAGCTCTGGTTCTCCAATGCAGTTGGAGATACGTAGGAGTAAAAACCTTCTCCTGCCGAGCCCAAAAACATAAAAAGTAACAAGGATAAATAATAATAATCTTTTTCATAAAATACGTTTCTCTTAGTAATAAATTCCTGTAAAAATGTTAAAATCAATTAAAATAGTCCTTGCGTTTTAAGTGGGGAAATAAGCATTTTAAAGTTATTTAACTTTGCATATTTAATTAGAGGTAATCGTCTTTATGACAAACATCGTAGGTGATAATACATTCCTTACGCGTAATCGACTCCCGAACTTAAATTTGTTTTTTGCAGACCATATTTTCTTTTAAAGATTTTTCTGATGTTTTCCTTAATAAACATTAGTAGTGACTCCTCTGATTTTTCAAATCATTTTTTGTCGTCCATCGAGACTCACGTGGTGACAACTAGGATTGGAATGTATATGTAATTATGCAAGTAATAGATGGAAATGATTGATGTTTTGATGTTGTTGTTACTTGAAAGATTTGGTTTAAGTTAGAAGGAATCCTAGAGAATTCTACGACTAAGGTTTTGGTATTTACAGAGTCTTGTTGAGTGACAAGTTTTGCATAGCGAAAATCTGCTCTGTTAAGGAGACCATTGGCTTTGCGCCCAACGGGATATCTCGACCAGAGCAAAATTGTCCTTGTTGGTAAATTATTTGGGTTTACGCCCAACAACATATCTTGCTAAACAAAATTTCTCCATTGAGACAATTCATCTTGAGGTCCAAAAACTGTGCGATGGTACTCGTTGGACGAGCTACTTTCTTCCTCACTATACTATTTCGCTTGCCTAGCCTATGTATTTTGTTTGATTTTAATATTCTGAGACTTATGTGGTATTGGAAGGGTTGTATTGATCATTAATAATGCTAAGTATATTAGTAATTATTTTGAATTGTTGCATGTATTAAGATTAACTTTTAGTTTCATTATTTAGAGGTTTAAATTGTAGGAGAAAATAATCGTATTTATGAGAAATATTAAGAATTGTATTATTAAATTTGGGACGTTACAAAGTGTATTCTCCCATAAGATTCATAAACGATTATGATAAACTCCCATGCAGTTTGGTGAGGCATCTTCATCGGAACAGGATACCAAGTGGTGTGGTTGCAACTGTAGTCGGAGCATGAAGACATGATCTCACATTCAAATTTTGAAGTGGGATAAGGGGATTAAAAATTCAATAATTGACCTTGAGGGAGATTTTAAAGCCAGAGTTAATGCAAGGATCCCATGGAAGTTGCTGCAAACATGCTGGATATGAGGAATGATATCATAAATTTCCTATAAAAATAATTAGACATTAGAGACTCAGTCTCCTTTATCAATTCTCCCACATCCTCACCTTGTACTTTGTACTGGTTTAATTAGTAGCAACATATCCCCCCTCATAGATATCGCTTTGATGAAATTTAACCTCACTGCAAAGTCTTTCATGTAAAGCATTTACAATTTCAGAAGATTTCCAAAATATATGAAGTTTGATAAACATTGTTCAATATGTTAAATTTAATCTTATCATTTCAGCTTTATTTCTTGTAATAATATTGTATACGTAAAAGCAATAAAATGATTTAACTTAAATTCAATCCTACTATTATTATTAAATCTTATCTTTTTTTTTTTTAATAAAAAATTACCTTATTATTTTTAATAAATAATGTAATCAGTACCTTAAATGTAAAAGTTTATCATTTCAGCTTTATTTTTGGTGATAATCTTTTCATTTTAGGTCAAACAGTTGTGTCATACTTTTTGTTCGGGTCGCTATCATGCAAGCTTCAACTCTCACCCACATTCGCGAATAATAATTAATATATGGTGCATTTCTGTTTTTTATATCTCTGTCTAAAATATTTTAATTTTTAAAAATAAAATATTATTTATTTTTTGAAATATTTGTTTAATAAATATTTTATTTATATTTTTTTTAAGTTTAATAAAAATAGCAAATATATAACTCAAAAAAAAAAAAAACTTTATTCCTTATCAATATATGCCCACCCTGCATTCTGATCTGACCTCTCAACCCTTTAGTGGTATTAATGGGGCAACTTTGGATGATTTATATGGATCGTTTGAATTTATTATGCAATTATATATTTTTGTTGTTTTTTTTTTTCAGTTCTGACCAAAGTGTGCTTTGGGTATTGGCTGGGAAGAATGGACAAGAGAATATCTCAGAAAGATGAACAAGAATCCAGGCATTAACATAAATCAATAACTTAAAGTTGAGACAGCGATTAGAATGAGGTATATTTAGTTCTAACATTATTTTTTTTTTTTTTCTTTTTTTTATTAAATTTATATAAATATAGTAAAGAAAAGTAGGCTAATTTGGGCACGCCAATGGACCATTTGGCTTGGGTAGGCTGGAAAAGTTAGCCATATTGAATTTGGGTTAGAGCCCCATTTTTTTTGCTTGGCAGATAGTGGGGACTTGGACAAACTCAATTAATGTGTTTTGAGAGCTCTAATATTACTTAGTTTAGTCCAAATTCAACCTATTTAGTCCTATCCAATGATTTGAAAATTGAACTGGATTGTGGAACTGGTCCTTTGTTAAGAATCATGGTGTAAAACTAGTTAAACTAGTCTCAAATAGGCCAAACTGGTAGAATTAGTTTAACTTATTTACATTTTTTTAAAATGCCACATTTGTTTTACCTTTCTGAGATTATGTTAAATACATCTTTTGTTTTTTTTAAGTCAACTCCATCAATTCCAAGATTAATGAAGGAAAGAGTTAATTTAGCAATATAAAAATGTATTTGGTGTTTCATTTTATAATTATCTTCTCAATCCATATTACTTTTATTATAGACTATGACTTATCAATTATAAAATATGCATAATTTATGGTAATTTAAGTTTTAATATTATGAATATCGTGATATTTTTTAATATTATTTAATATATAGTTACTACAATACATTAAAAATAAAAATATTATTTTATTGAGATTAATTTAATCATAAATCAATCATAAACTAATACCTTTACCTATTCGATTATTAATTCAATTTTAAAAATATTCCTCCTAATATTCAAAGTTTTTTATTGCACCAACTTACATGTAATCTCAGAAAATTCTGGGGTGACTCCTCACTTCACAATATGCAGATAGAAACCACAGATTTGGGACTCACAATAAGCATATGCAATGATACACATCTTCATCTCTTATAATATAGATGAACTCAAAAGTGGAAACATCTTAGTATATAACTAAATTCTTAGTATTGTTTTAACTATTGGTATGATTTATTTTTCATCGACAATAATAATTAACACCGTCACATGTGTGCCCAAAAGGTAAATATTACAAAAATCACCATAAGCATGTGTGTCTAGGCCTAGTTGGCAGTGAAATTGAATAATAGTTTTTTTAATATTTTAGAAATATTTTTTAAAAAATTCGCATGAATTTTCCTACTAATTCAAAACTACTAGAGTTACCTGCAAATTTGGAAAATCGTAGAAAAATTTCCCTGAAATTTAAAACCAAAAAAACTTTACTGGCAAATTTTCTTGAGATTTTTATTTTTCAAAGAAAGCATTCTACAATTTTTTTTTTTACGAGAAATCTATAGGAAAGTTTCTGCAAATATTAAAATCAATAGTGAAAATTAAAATACAGATGTAGATGAAGAGGAAGTGCAGATTTTTTTTTTTTTAATAAAAAGCACATAAAAATCCATGAAATATTGAAATTTTTAATAGTGTAAGAATGAATGACAACAAACACACGTTAGTGACGGTTATATGTTTTCCACTACCTGCTAGTACTCACAAGATGAATACACCCATGATTAATTATGAATATCCATATTTTTTTTAAAAAGAAACCAAAATCATATTTTTTTATTAAGAAAACATCATGTTTTGTTGTTAAAAATAGCCACAAATAAAGAATACAATTAAATTTTTTCATAAACAACTAAATGCCAATTAATTTGTCAAGCAAAATTTTGAATGAAAACAAGCAACAAAAGTTTAATAAACCAAACAAAAATAGTCAAGGCCAAGAAAAAAAAAGAAAACCAAGCACACAATATCTACATCATAGACACTCCTCCAACCTATCTGATTTGCAAATATTAGCATTAGATTTAGGGAAAATAACAATAGAAGACAAATAAATTTTTGAGTTTAATTGGTATACATAGACTTTTATACTAACTTTCAATCACAATTCTTTATCCATGGTAAATTTGTTGACTTTACTCATTACTATTTTAAAAATCATATAAATAAAAAGTCATAATTGAATGTCAATGTAAAAATTTTTTACACTAACCATGTACACCAATTAAACTTTAAATTGTTTCCATAAATTCAAATTAAAGTTAATAAGAATATAATGGCCATAAATTCAAATTAAAGTTAATAAGAATATAATGGTGTACAACACTTCAATCACATAATGAGTTACACTTTACTTACACATTTACTCTCAAGATATACTCCATTTGATTTGGAGAGTATTTTAATTAGGGTTGTTTGTAAGTTTCAAATCGCAGTTAAACTCATAATAAAATCACACCAAATTGTTAACATTTAGTTATTTTAGTAAATTTTTGAAAGCATATATAATTACTTATTATTTTTTAAATTTTTTTACGAATTAAACTTAATTTTTTATTAAAATTTTTAAATAATGCATGTCAGTTGGTGAATTAATATTTTAGTAAAACTATTTTATTTAATTTGATTAGATGCAACTTTACAACAAGTATTATATAATGTTTAAATGGATTTATTATTTATATTTTAACTTGAATTATTGCTACTTTCATATAATTTCTTTAGGAGCAAGCAAATTTTTATACGATTTTGGAAACAATATTTTAATGTTTTTTTAATACTTAGTAGAATTTTAAATCACAAAATCAAAACAAATCAAATTGTTAAAAATCAGTTTTATTTGATTTAAATTTTATAACTAATTTAAACTTAACTAAACCGCATCCCACTCATTTTTTAAAGTTTGGTTTAGATTAGGTTTATACCCAAGATTACACATGATTACTCTTAATTTTAATCATTGCATATCTGAGTATTAATTTCATGTTAACTACCCCACATTTATTTAGTAGCGAGTGTGAGTATACCCATTTGAAAATCCACAAATGTCTGTGTTTTACACCTATTTTTTTCATGTTGTAGATTTGATAGGCAAATAATTTTGTCATTTTTAAGTTTAGAACTTTAGGTATTTATAGCACATAAACCAAAAATATAAAAAACTCATATGAACAAATGAAGCAAAAGACAAAAAAAACAAAGATAAAGAGTCTAAGTGGAGTTATCAAAATAAATTAAAAACTACATTCATAATTTTCAGACAAAAAATTCTTTCTCTTCTGTAAGGCATACAGTATCTTACTTATTATAATAGATAATTAATTTCTCAGTCAACTTGCCTTTTTCCTCTTATATTTTTACTCAATTATTTATTTTATGTAAAATGTCTTAGTATAAAATAAGTAAAATGCATTACCTAAGCTAAGATGTAATTAAAATTCTTTAGTTTTGCTACTTTCATGTTCCTGATAAAAATGGAAAATACAAAAAATAGAATATGTAAGTAAAAAACATAAAATGAATATAAGATATACAAATTAATGTGATAAAAATACAAAATCACAAAGTAAGAAAAGTAATAAAAAAATATTCAGCTCCTATGCTAAGTATGATAAACCCCTTCTTTGTCCATTGCATTTTCCCATTCTTGATTAAGGTAACATAACTTTGCCTGCACCATACACATATGATGTTTATTATTTTTTTTTTAAAAAAATTATGATATTGATTATGATTATTAAATTCTTGAGTTAACTCTTTTAACTCTTATGAGTTTATAACTCTACTTATCCTCTACAAATTAATTCATGACAAACTTAATAGACTTTATGCAAACTTTATAAATTTTTAATATTATCAGAAAAATGCTTATTTCTTGTGCACGGTTTTTCATTTGCAGATATTTGCTGTAGTTTTTCATAAGAAAAATAATTTGTAGGAATTTTTTGTAAATTTTTATGTAAAAAGATAATTTGTAGGAAACTTTATCCTGGATTTTAAAATTCACAGAAAATTACCTGTGAATATTCATAATTTGCGGGTAATTTTTAAATATTTAAAATTTAATGTTAAAATTAAAATTAATAATGAATATATATTAATTATTTTTCAAATATTTAATAAATAATTTAAATTATAAATAATTTTAAATATTTATAATAAACTTTTATTGTTTATTTTTAATAAACCTTTCTATTTGGTGGGTCCACAACTCTTTGGAAATAGTCACAGGATGTGGGTAAACCTTAGATATTATTATTATTCCAATGTGCTTCTCACATGATTAAGAGAATGTCCACACTGCTACAAGAGAATCCCTATTGTTGTGTTCAGGCTTTCCACACTTATGTGGGTTAGTCATGTGTATCTGAGGAAACTTTTAAATTTAAAATTTTATAATAAATATGCATGGTATACTCCACATCAATAAGTTTGACCCTTTCATTTGCTTTTCTGCTAAGATGACCTCCAGCTTTTGTTAATATCAAAACTTAATCCTACAACAGGCTTGATTTTATTGTTTTACAAATTAAATTCTTGAAATAAAAATGCTTCAATGTTTTCACTTTGCTATTGGTAAATGATCATGACTGGAGAAGAGGATTAAAGGATAGTGTATAAAAGTATACATAAACAAAATTTAACACTTGAAATGTTTCCAGAAATATATACAAAATTTTGACACTAAGAGTTTAATTTTCTGAACTATTAATCCATCCACGTATAGCCATTCATCCTTTAAGCATAACTTTATTATGGTATTATCTTTTTCATCCAAAAATATACCAAAAAAGAAAGTTCCTTTAATTAAACAATGCATAGTAAAAATTAGTATCATAACCCCTATTTCCAAAGTAAATGACGACTGCATTGATTAGCAACATTAACACGGATGGTCAACTTCTCCTTATCATTGTCAAAAATTGTCCAAGGCTTTGTTTTTATACCTGTAGGATTACAAAAACCAGTATTAAATTATGCAGTCTTGAAAAAAATGAAATATTCTGAATAAATTACCCAACTATTGGTAAAACTATTAGTTGTTTAACTAAAAAGTGAAATGTTTTGAGCAACCATTGATGTTAGTAAAACTATTTACTTATACAAGTCAAATTTACAATTCATACAAATTTACAAGTTGGCTTTAGTAATATAAGCATGAGCCTTGAAATCATCCATAATAAATTAACAAGAATTAAAACTGACAAGAAAAAATGGCAGGAACCACACTTTGAATGAGTTATGAGAATATAAAAAAAAAATTTGTCACTAAAATTTCACAAAGATAATTTTTAGTCCTTAAAATTCAAAAATATTTTTTGTAGTCTCTAATTCACTTTTAGTCATTCTTCTCATGTTAACGTCATTAAAAGGTTGCTCACAAGGAGCATGCTTTTATACTCATAAATCACTCTCCTTTTTAATTTTAATCCTTTTATCTTCAATCTATTTCACATTCCAAATACACTGGAACTTATAAACGAATAATGTTAATATAAAAAATAAATTAATTTTCAGTAATTAAAAAAATATTTTTGAATTTTAAGTATCACAAGTGATTTTTTATAAAACTTTAGAATAAAAAAATTATTTAAAGCATTAATTTATTTATGCATTGTTATTTTAGAAGGGCATTTAAGATCATCGAGTGTATTGATGTTGTTTTCTCTTAAGGAAAAGTTTTGAGATCAAAACCTTTCGTATATACCATT
Organism: Psophocarpus tetragonolobus; assembly: GCA_037954015.1. Lineage (NCBI taxonomy): Eukaryota > Viridiplantae > Streptophyta > Magnoliopsida > Fabales > Fabaceae > Psophocarpus > Psophocarpus tetragonolobus. Next base: position 76,548,627 of record CM075688.1, on the reverse strand, counting down.
GGACATGTTGAATCTATGTATTACTATCACTTATCTCATAATAAACATTTGATATCTTTTATGCTTTTGCTTGCTTTACCCATTCATGATAGAAGCTTTTACTTTATATATTAGCTAGGAAAGGTAAATAAGTTAGGTGAAAAACACAAACAGAAGTATCATGCAAATTTTTTAGGCAAAACAGAAGCATGAGATTATCAGTTCTATTTATATTGAAACGATTTTATGGTTTTTCAATTGTTATGTGAGATGTTTGTTTTTAAAGTTAACAAATCAAATGTAATAAATATTATATAATTTTGTTCTTGGTGCTTCTTTAATTTATGTTTGCTTTTTCTAATCTGCACCTGAGATAGATGAGAATCTCATTTTTAATAAACAGAAGCTAACTTATTTCTCTGTTTATCGAGTGATTTGGCTATTCGTTTAGTATGATCCATACATTTATTCTTTTTGCATGTCTGTTTAATTTTTTGCTACACTTTTCCTTGGTTGATACCTTTCAAATCCACATAACTCCTTCGCTATCTCTTACATAATCTTATTTTCTGAGGAAAATATTACATTGGACAAAGAAAAAATATTAAGCGAGAAATATGAATTGTGTATATAACAGTCCGTTTTAGCGGCTCCACTTCACGACATTTTATACAATAATACTTCACACAACGAAGTTTTGTTGATATGCTTTATTCTCACTCCCATATTTTTTTTAGAAATTTTTAAAAGGTTACTCATTCCATAATTTCTCACTTTTCACACAACAATTTTTATCAATGGTGAAACTGTATTTTAATACTTTCTTCTTTTGCTAAATAGTTTGCTTAATATTGTATCATTATCTATTTTTTAGGAGCTTCAATTTTCGCACTAAACTGATAGGTTTTTTTTTTTTTGTACGGGTATTAAGGTAAATACACCTCATTTCGGTCCTCAAATTGGCTGAAATACAACTATCAACAACTAGGATCATGCAAATGTCAAGTCCCAAAGTGTTTCGGCTGAAGACCGAAAACCCCAAAAAAATATGTTGGTTGGAGTCTGAGTAATTAATTAAGCTTAAGGTGAATTATTCAATGGAAAACTAAAGTTATCACAGTATTACCTGATTAGGTTGGTAAATCCCAACCAGTAAAAGCTCATTATTTCATTATAAATAGAATGCAAGTATCACGATAATTGTTCACTGATTTGACATTTATTATTATGATACTCTTGATAAAATTTTATCGTGACTTGAGTGTCGGAGTGTCTATTGCAGGGTACCTTACCTTCTGGAGTTTGGTCAAAGACTTGATTCTATACAAAACTCACGAGGAAAAGTATCCAGATATCCTTTAGCAAGTACATTTTTATTTTTCATTAATGATATTTTTGTAAATATAAATAAGTTTTTATTTTGACATCTCTAAAATATTTTTCAAATAATATTTATAAGGAAGTGTTTTTTCATCTTCATTTAGAAAACAAATTTTAGAAACTATTTTTTAAAACTCTTTTCAAAAACTAAAATTCAAAACCAAATCAATTAAGTCCTAATACTACTTGCTTACAAGATCTATGAAAGTTCTTAACTCATTTTAAATGGATTTTACTATGTCAAATTACTCATAAACAACTCACTACTTTTTATATAAGTTTTACTCTAATTGTAAGCTCTTTTAAACTACTTCTTTTATAATTTTTATTCAAATTAATTTATTTTTGACAACTTAAAAATTAATTTAATATTATAAATAAATATTAATTTAATGAAAAACATCACACATTATTAGTTATTACAAGTTAAGCATTGATGCTAATGATTTGTAAGAAACCTTTAATGTCATGTCAGCTTCCTCTAACATTTTTATAAGCAATATTTCTAATTGTTAAGCAATCGACAAGCAACTTGCATTGAAGTTTTTCTTTAGAGACTAAAATGTGACACACTTTATCTAGACGTTGAAGCATACATGACATTATATGTGACAACATCTAAACAAATTAAACATTGAAGCATACATGACACACCCCTCACTGCTTATCATAAAATCTATATAAATAAATACAACTTTAAGAAAAATAGTTAGTTTAGGCTTCATATTTGGGGGTATTTTTCACTTTAGGCTTTCAAATTTACAAAAATAAACTAGTTTTGATTTTAAGTTTAAAAATTTATAAAAATATTTTTTTCAAGTTTTAAAATACTATTGTCAAATTTCAACTCCATCGAAATCCCTCATCCACAACAACCGAAAACTGTAGTTGGAAACTATCAATAGCAATCGAAGACAAGAGTTGGTAGTGGTGGTTGAAGCCCGATGATGATCGTCAGAGATTGAAAGTTGAGAGTGGTGACACCAATTATCAACTACGGCTACTGAGATTAGAGACAATAACATTAAATACATATTCTCTCTTTCTATTTAATTATTTTCATCTAATTAATTAAAGAAAAAAAAAGTTACTTTAATAATAATAAGACTATTCAATTTCTCCAATCGATTCGATTTGAGAGAGAAAGAAAACATTTGTTAATTAATTAAGGGCAGCTTTGCAAAAGTAATTAATACATTTAGAAACTAGGAAGGGATTTTATGAAAAGAACAAAAGATTGTTTGAAAATGGCCTTATAATTAGGGATAAATGGAGTAATATATACTGATAAGAGAAAATGAGTGATGCATTGATAATGTAAAATATTTTTACTATTATTTACAAGATGTTTGACAAAACTAGCTAAAAAACTAGTAGAAAGCTGAAAATTGAAAAGTTAATTAAAAGTGTTTGGTAAAACTAGTTAATCAACTAGTTTAAAGTTGTAAAATGACAAATAATGATATAATTAATAATTAGATCAACAATGAAGTATTAAAAATAATTATAACATATTTTAATAATATATATTTAAATTATAAATCATTATAATTATATATTTAAATTATAAATTTATATAATTAAATATTTAAATTAGAAGTTTATGTAATTACATATTTAAATTATAAATTATTATACTTAAATATTTAAATTATAATTTTCTATAATTAAATATATAAATTTTAAATACATATTTAAATTATAATTTTCTATGATTATATATTTAAATTATAAATTACTATAATTAGATTAATAAAGGAGAGAAGTTGTGTCATGTGGAGAAGGAGAGTTAGTGGAGAACAATACATTAATTAATGAAAGATAAAGTTATAAAAGAAAATTAACTAGTAGTTGAAAGTAGGAAATATTTTAAAAAACTACTTGGATACCTTTTTAGAAAAAGCTAGTAACTATCTACAAAAGCTCCTAGCTTTGTGCTTATCAAAAGAAACTGAAATAATTTCAGCTACCATTTCTGTTAGTTTTTCAGTTTTCACTAGTTAAAATGCCAAATTAAATACACTCTTAATCAATGTTATAAAAACCAACTCGAACCGGTCGGTTGAATTAGTTGGACCGGAAACCGATAATATAAACGGTCAGAGATTGGTTATTGCTGGTTTGGATTAAACTTGAAATGGCTCTGGCAAGGAGGTTCCTTTTTTTTGCACTTTCCAAAGCTCTTTTCTGCCAAAGTCTTCATAGAATGATGCAAAAACTTACTCAATGTGATTGGATCATTGGACCCTAATGTAAAGGGTAAATAACTTACCACTAAACCAAGTTGCCTATTTAATATTTATATGCAAATGATTATATGTATATATATAATTATTTTTTATAATTTTTTGAAGTATAAAATTATATAGGTGATAAATTATTTATATTTATTAATATACAGTGAGTCGTGCGGGTTAATTGTTGATTCTTCGAGTCGACTCCTGACCCCTTGACGCCTTACCTTAGCCGAGCTGTGTCTGATAACACTACTCTTAATCATAATGCATGATAACTTTGTTTACTTTTATAATAAATGTGTACTCCAAGGCCTCCTCACAGCTAGATCTATCCATGAACATGACCCAACTTGTGGGTCAGAGTAGAACCCACTGCGTAAAAATACTTAATTGCCTTGAATAGAAATGAGATAAACCCTAAAATTACCTTTTACCAGGAAGGAAATGAGGATCTAAACCATCTCACGTAGGCGCAAGCCTAGTGAGGCAACACACTATAAATAGAAGACTATTGATACATGTTTGATTATGACATTATTATATTACTTTCCAATTGACACATTGTATCTTTTTTAGTACGTTAGTCAACCCACCTCTGAGTTAAGCGTCAAAGTGTTTTTGCAGGTACCCACCTATATTGGCAAGGAGAAAACATTGGATTGGAGGCTCGGAGCACCAAGAAGGAAGACCCAGTACCCGTGTGCAGGAACAGTTGGCACCCATCGTAGGGGTGAGTAGGTCATTAACTCTTGACCTTGAAGAAGCGATTGAGTTAGCAACACAGTTCAGACGGGAAGTAAAATCGAGGATATATGTGACCCCTCGCAAGAAGGCCTCAACCCTGAGACTGTAATGGACGCACTCTTGCAAGAAGCTTTCTCGTAGATGTAGCAAGAGATGGCTAAGCTCAAAGAAAAGAATGAGAAGCTATAAGGAGAAATGAATGATATGAAGAAAGGGAATGATGAGGCCACGATGCACCACCAAGGATCAACCAAGTGGACGCCTTCGGGTTGGCCATCGCTGGCCCCTAGGCTTACCCTTTAGTTTACATTACGCAATCCCGATCCTTACCTACCAGGGTTACCACCAAAGTAAAGTCGAAAGCCACTAACGCCCCGAAAGGGATGAAGGTACCCCATCCTTTTGTCCCAGGCATCATGGAAACTCCCATGCCTCACAAATAGAAGCAACCTACCCTCGAGTATAGCAGGGAGACTGATCATTGTGAGTGCCAGAGTCTACACTACCTCTGATGCCATACTGTGTAAAATCTTCCCTACACTATTGGCTAGTTATGCACTGGATTGGTTTGCCAAACTACCGATAGGATCTACTTCCTATTTTGTGAAATTGTCATTGCAATTTGTCAATAAGTTCGCTCTTCATCATCCCCAACGGCTAACCTCGCTAGCACTCATTGGCTACCGCTAGGGAAAGATCGAGTCCTTGAGTGACTTCATGGATCAGTATGAAAAACAACAGTGCAAATTAAGGGTCTCACCCCTGACACAACCATCCTCATGTTCGTAGCAGCCCTCCAGCCGGGCAAGTTATCGGATAATTTGTGCCTATACTAGTGTCAATAGTGGAAGAATTGAGGGTTCAGGTAACAATCTACATGAAAATGGAAGATATGGAGAAATCTTAGGACAGGGCTCATGAGTTGGGATAGGAAAGAAGGACAACGATGCCATTCGGTAGAAGGGGCGAACTGGAGCCCCTAAGGAAAAAAAATTCCAGGAAAAAGTACGACCACTAGACTATCCTCAATGCTAGTAGGGCCTAAGCGTTAGAGCATTGTTTATTGAGCTTATGTCCTATCCTAAAATGGCTCATACCCCTCTTGGTGTAGATAAGGCAAGGGAGTTTTGATATCACAGGAACTATAACCATTCAAAAAAAGAATGTACGATGTTACAAGAAAAGATCAAGGACTTGATAAAGGCAGGTCATTTGAAAAATTACATCTGGGAAAACCCAAAACGTTCACAAGGATGGAAGGATAGAAGAAGTCTAAACCATAAAGGTGATAGCAGGAAAGCCCTGATCGGTACAAGAGAAGAATGAACTGTGACAATAATTGGAAGAGGAATAATCGAAGGAGGAGATAAAGTTGCTTCAGGGAGAGACCAGTAGAAATTGCTAGAATAAAGGCGCAAAAAGAGTAATAAATACTATTCAAGAGGCTTCGCGGGTAGGGGAAGTACATCTTCTACTTGAAAGAGACACCTTTACTAGTTTAAATTGTTAATGTCATTTGTAAGAATGGGGGTGCCAGATACTACCTTCACAACAGGGACTTCAAAGCCACTAACTAATGCAGGATGACCTATGGTGATCAGCATCGAGATCGCAAACTGCATCGTCTGGAAGACATTCGTAGATCAATGAAGCTCTATTTATATCTTGTACGAGAAAATTTCAAGCAATTAGAGATCCCATAGGAGGAATTGATACCCTATGATGAGTTATTGACAGGATTCGTGGGAGAAAGGGTAAGTACCAAGAGGTGCATTGACTTGTTTACCAAGTTCAGACTAGAAGGAGAAGGAGAAAGGGTGATTAAGGTCCGGTACATATTTGTACACGCCAACACCTTGTACAACATCCTAATAGGCCAACCATCGTTGAATATGTTAGGGGCTATCATGTTAACTCCCCACCTTGCAATGAAGTTCCCATCCACCGAAGCAAGGATTATTATAATGCATGCCGATCAATGCACAACCCAGAAGTGTTACATGGCTAGTCTCAAGGTAACCTTGGTAGTAAAATAGCAGGGGTCGCGGATCAACTTGGTGGCTGTGGAGGAAGCATAGGTCAATGAGATATTAGATTTAGACCATCAAGTAAACACTGACTATCACACCGATCCTATAATACCCACTGAGATGCTCTACATCGGTTCACAGTCTGGACAGATCACGAGCATAGGCTCTAACATACCAGAGAATGTAAAGTAGACAATAGTAGAAAAAGTTCAGCGAAATGGGAACCTTTTTGCCTGGTCCATGGCAGATATTCCAGGGATAGACTGTAAGTTTCATTGCCATAAATTGGCTGTCAGCCCTCATGTTAGACTGGGGTATAGAGGAAGAGACAGAAGCAAAAACGTGCAAGAAGAGACGAAAAAACTACTTAAGGATGGCTTTATCAGGGAGGTCCAATACTCTACCTGTTTGGCCAATCATGCTAGACTGGGGTATAGAGGAAGAGACAAAAGCAAAAACGTGCAAGAAGAGACGAAAAAACTACTTAAGGATGGCTTTATCAGGGAGGTCCAATACTCTACCTGTTTGGCCAATGTCGTAATGGTCAAAAGGTCAAATGGCAAGTGGCAGATGTGGACGAATTTCATGTCTCGAATATAGACACATTGGTAGATGGTGTAGTAGGGCACCAATTACTAAGCTTTTTGGATGCATACTTGGGTTATAACCAGATCCAGATGCATCCGGATGATTAAGCCAAGACCGCCTTCATCACTAATAAGGCCAATGTTTGTTGTCTAGTTATGCCTTTTGGGCTGAAGAACGTCAAGGCTACCTATCACAGCCTAATGGATAAGATATTTCAGACACTAATAGGGAAATGCTTGGAAGTTTACCTTGATTCAACAGCATAACATGAGATTGAACCAAGAAAAATGTGTTTTTGAAATGCAAGGGAGTAAATTCTTAGGGTTCATGATAACCAACTGGGGGATTGAGGCCAACTCGGATAAATGCCAACCTATGCTGGACATGTAATCCCCTAAAAATCCTAAAGAAGTACAAAGATTGACAGGTCGACTTGCAACTTTGGGCCTGTTCTTCCCTTGCCTGGTTGAGGCCACCAGACCCATGTCACTACTATTGAAAAAAGTCGTCCACCTTGCATGGACACCAGAATGTGAACTCCCTTTCCAAAAGCTCAAATAGACACTATCCACCTCACTAATCCTAACCAAGCCTGACCCGGCTATTGGACTAATTTTATACATATTTATCACACAACACACCTTCAATGATGTCCTAGTCCAGTTCAAGGGAACCGAAGACATTCTAGTTTACTTTATTAGTAAGACCTAGAAGGATGTTGAACGATGATACCAAGCCATTGAACAAGTGGCACTAGCAGTTGTAATAGCAATAAGAAGGCTCAATTAGTACTTTCAAGGGCACCAAGTCATTATCCGAATTGATAGCCTAATTGTTAAAATGTTGCAGAAGCCAGAATAAGTCAATAGAATGACCAGATGGGCAATTAAAATGTCGGAGTTTGATTTACGTTATGAACGCCGGGGACTAGTGAAAACACAAACCCTAACTGATTTTATCGAGGACTCGGAGGAGAGTTCATTGGAACTTGGTGGACCCTTCAAGTTGACGGCTTATCAAACAGGGAGGGTAGCAAAGCCAGGTTGATCCTAGAAGGACTGGGGGGACTAATATTAGACCAAACACTAAGGTTTGACTTCAAGGCATCCAATAACCATGTGAAATATAAAGCTTTGGTAGTTGGCTTGTAGTTGGCCCAAACATGGGAGTAGAGGACGTCAAGTGTGATGTGACCATGCCTAGCCAATGACCTATCACTAGGGTCATGGCTATAAGCATTGAAGAAGACCTAGCCTTTGCAGACAAAGGAAGACTTCACCTCCTATGGAGAGTGGAGATATTAGGCTAGGGACTTTAGTTAATAAAATGTAATTTTCCTTTATTTTAATTTTGAGGAGCATTAGGAATTTAATTTGGGACATGTATTTAGTCCATTTATTATTTTAGGAGGCGTCTTAGGAATTTAGAGGGTGGATTTAGCTTTTTGGGTTTTTATGAAGGAAATAAGGGGTAGCCTTGATATCTACACCCCTCTTTTCCTACATAAACCCCCTAAGCTAATAAGAAGGAATCTTGGCCCTTGGTTTGAGAAACTTGGGGACAAGTTTGATGATCTAAGGAGGGAATTGTTTCTTAATCCTCCTTCCTTAGATCTCTCCTTTTAATCTTAGCCCTTTTTTTTTAGGTTATCTTGTTCAAGAGGTTAGCTACCTCTATAAATAGGAGCTCCTCCCCTCACTTGTATTTTTTACACTTGAATTTAATCCTAGAGACCATATTGGTTGTCAGGTTCTTACCTTTGAGTGTCCCCCCTTCTCCTTTGTGAGAGCTTCTAAGAGTTATCAAGGGACCCCTCCCTTGTGGCCTCTCCCCTTTGGCTTATCAAACCTAGTATTTGTTGTGCCTCACCCTATTCCTTTCCTCTCCATAAATCCATTTCCCTTCAGAAAGGATCCTTTGGGCACGTGATCATCAAAGATCACATCAAGTGGTATCTAGAGCCACTTTCTAAAGGTCACGTTGTTTCTCAATTTCTTTTCTTTGTTGTTTATCTCTTTAATCTATTTATTTTAAAGTCCTTCATTTTTTGTCATCTTTATTTCTTTTATTGTCTAGTAGTATAGCTTTTTATTCTTGCTATTATATGCACTTTTGTTTCCTATCTCTGCGCATATGTTCCATTTAATTTGATGCAATTTTATTTGTCCCTTTCTTTGCATCTTATTTCCATGTTCAAATTGCTTAGTTTCCCCTTATTTTTTTATGTTAAAGTGTGCCTAATAAGTTATGACCATTAAACCCACATGGTTTAGGATTTTTCCACACCATTGTGGTGATCAACTTTGGCCACTTTGTTACGCCTTTTGTTTTGAGTCTCTTGCTGAAATTTTTGCTCTATTTTTAGGTGTGTTATTTTTTTCTTAATATTGTGTTTTTTCAAACACTAGTCATGTTAGTTTCCTATTTTGTCTCATTTAAATTCCTTAAGTTTTAGCATCTTAAAATTTTTACAAAAAGCCTTCAAAAACATTTTGAATTGAGCTCCTAAGAGGTGAATCCCTTGTTGAGTCTCTTAAGTCTTTTATGCTTTTAGTTCAAGCATAGTAATATCTTTGTTGTTCTTAAATATTTGCTCAATTCAATCTGTATATGCTTCTTTTTTTATGTTGAATTATTAGTAGTTTTCCACTTGGTTTACCTTCACTATTGATGCCTCTTTATGGAATTTTAGCTTGGGTGAATTGTGTTAGTAATTTGAGCAATTAATTTACTTCAACCCTAAATCATTCCTTAAGCACCATTAGTTCAGTAGTATTTAGAACTACTAAGTTGTTTTGCCTTTAGTTGCATGCATTGCTTGAAAATTGTGTGACCTTACTTTGTGTTTATTCCCTCAAGCGTTATTATTTCAAGCATCATCATTAAAATTTCAATTAAACAAGCTATTAGGTGCAATAAAAATGATTAGAAAAAGTTAAAAAAATATATATATTAGAAAAAAGTTCAAGTTAAAAAAAAAAGAAGATAAAGAACTCAAAAGAAAGACAATTTTGAAGTTGTGTACCTAATAGTAAAAACATTTGATATAAGGAACCATTTGTGATTAAAAAAAAAATTACTTGAGTAAGCTTTTTAGCTTTTGGTCACTTAAATTTTATTAAGTGTGCAACTATTGGTTTCATTTTTTTTGTTTGAGTCTTTTTTCATCTCAACTCTTAGAGCTAATCTAGGAAAGTTATTTGTGTGCAACCTTCCTTTGTGGGTCTTATGTTTTCTTGCTTGTCTTATTTACTTCTTTGAGTTTGTCATTGTTTAATCTATCCACTTGGATTTGTGAACCTTGTTTTGTTATTCACCTTTATTTTTTGTCTTGTGTTGTATTCGGCCTTGGTAAGTAAAGCTTGGGAAAGGTGTCATACATAAGATTTTGGCAAGTCCAAACAAGAGGAAACAAGGGTAGCATTCTTGGGGTGGGTTGATGCAACTCAAAGGGGCTTGATCAAAAGGAGCCAAACAATAACAAGCTTGGAGTGAAGACTTTGTTTTATTTTTTTTATTCTTTGTATTGTGTAAACTTAATCTTAGATTGGGAGTTTGAGTGCCCTTAAGGCCCTCCCTTGGTTTGTAATAGTTTTGGTTAATTTTAGCGTAGTTTCTCGTTAATTAGGTGAAGAAGGGAGAAGTGGTACACTTCCTTCAACACCTTAGGAGCACGATTAGAACCATTTCTCTATTACATTCTTGCACTTTTATTTCATTTTATGTTATTTTGAAAAAATGTGTAGAGGCTAAGAGTTCCAAAGACTCATCAAGCCACCTTAGGTGAGAAAAAAAAAAGAGAGAAGTGTTGCTTGAAAAAAAAAAGTTTTTGGCCTACCCTTTAGTTTTTAGCATCTAAGCACGATGACTTCCCACACACATTCTAGTGCACATAGTTGTTCATCAAGTAAGAGTGTCAACCAAAGAAAACCTTCTAAGGGAGATACTCTTGAAAACCTTAATTTATAATTTAGGGAATGGATGGCTAAAGAACAAGAAAGGAGAGAAGAAAAAGAGAGAAAAAAAGAAATAAAAGAAAAGGAAAAACAAAAAGATAAGGAAGAGTTAAAAAAAGAGATGTTGGAAATGAGAAAAGAGAAAAAAGAGCGAGAAGATAGAAGGCAAAGAGAAAGAAGAGAGGATGAAGAAAGGAGAAGAAGGAAAGAACTAGAAAGAAAAAGAGAAAAAGAGGAAGAAGAGAGAAGGAGAGGAGAAGAGAGTAAGAGGAGAGATGGGAGGGAGAGTGATAGAAAAAAGAAAGGAATTCTCATAAGATCCCCATCTAGGCATTTTAGCTCTAACAAAGAAGAATACTATAGAAATCAACATAAGCATCACTCCCATTCATCATACAATCATAATTCTCCTCAAGAGAACACAAATCATGCTTGGGAGCCAAAGGTAGACCTACCCCATTTTCATGGTAGGGAAGATGTTGAGACTTACCTAGATTGGGAAGTCAAAGTGGAACAACTCTTTTGATGCTATGAAATAAGGGAAGAAAGGAAAGTACCTTTGGCCTCCCTTAGTTTTCAAGGTTCTGCTTTGCATTGGTGGGATGGGTTAGTCAAGGATAGGGCCTGTAAACAAATGCCTAACATTCGATACTGGAATGATTTAAAACTTGTTTGCGAAGAAGGCACATTCCTTCATATTATGAGATGGGTCTTTTGGATAGGCTCCAAAGACTTAGGCAACATAACCTAAGTATTGAGGAGCATAGACAAAAGATGGAGCTTCTCATACTAAGGGCCAATATAATTGAGGAACCCAATGCCACCCTTGCTAGGTTTTTGTGTGGATTAAGCTCTAACATTAGAGATAAGGTAGAGCTTCTTTCATACTCAAACCTTGATGAGTTGGTAGAACTTTATGTAAGAGTTGAGAATCAAATCAAGAGAAAAAGCTTTAAAAAAGATTCTCCCTCTTACTCAAAGAGAGACCAACTGAAGGGAAACTCTTTCAAGGATTTTCCTAAAGAAGAACCCAAGCATTTTCAAGATACAAAAGCCCTTCATATAGAGAGAAAACCCCCTTCTACTAAGCCTACTGAGAGGCAAAGTAATATCAAATGCTTCAAATGTTTTGGGAGAGGCCATATTGCCTCTCAATGCCCCAACAAGAAAACCATGATCATGAGGAGACAAGACATTTGTAGTGAGAATAACCCATCTTCCTCCTCTAGTGAGAATGAGGAAGAAGGGGGGCATACTTTTGAACAAGAGTGTGAGGAAGCTTTTCCTTATAAGGGGGACCTCCTTATGGTTCAAAGGCTTCTTGGAAGCCAACCTCTAGAGCTTGGTCAGTCACAAAGAGAGAACATCTTCCATACAAGATGTAAAGTAAATGAGAAAGTATGTTCTCTTCTTGTTGATAGTGGCTCATGTTGTAACTGTTGTAGCTCTAGGTTGGTTGAAAAGCTAGCCTTGACTACCATGCCCCATCCCAAACCTTACAAATTGCAATGGCTCAATGAGCAAGGGGAGATGGTAGTCAATGAACAAGTTATGGTTCCAATTTCCATAGGATCTTATAATGATGAGATTCTTTGTGACATAGTTCCTATGGAGGCCGGTCATATCCTGTTGGGGAGACCATGGTAATTTGACAAGAAAGTTATTCACCACGGTCACTCCAACCAAATAATTCTCACCTATAATGAAAAGCGCTTCAAATTGTATCCTTTGTCACCTTCTCAAGTGGCTGAGGATCAATTTGCGATGAACAAGAAAAGAGTTGAGGAAAAAAAAACACAACAAGCTTCACCCTTAAAGCTTGAAAAGGGTAAAGAGAGAGAGTCGGAAGGTGATGCCCCTTCGAAAAAGAATATTAGTAAAAGGAGTCTATTTGCTACTAAACGTGATTTAAAAGAAGCTCCTTTGACTAACAAGCCCTTTTATCTCATCTTTTGCAAAGAGGCATTAAATCCTTCTCCCATTTTGCATTCTTCTGCTGAGAGCACTGCCATAACCCATGCACATGAGCACCTTCCTCAAAGGGTTCAAGATATTTTAAAAAAAATTGATGATATATTCCCTAATGAGGTTCTGAAAGGACTTCCTCCCATTAGGGGTATAGAACATCAAATTGATTTGGTGTCTGGTGCAAGTCTACCTAATAAACCTGCCTATAGGACCAACCCCATGGAGACCTAAGAGATTGAGTCTTAAGTGAATAAGCTGTTGGAGAAGGGTTGGGTTCAAAAGAGCCTAAGCCCTTGTGTTGTGCCAGTCTTGTTAGTGCCCAAGAAGAATGGCCAATGGAGGATGTGTGTTGATTGTCGTGCAATCAACAACATCACCATCAAATATAGGCACCCAATCCACCGTCTTGATGACATATTGGATGAATTGCATGGGGCAAAAATATTTTCAAAAATAGATCTTAGAAGTGGTTACCATCAAATAAGGATCAAAGAGGGTGATGAGTGGAAAACTGCTTTTAAGACTAAATTTGGTCTTTATGAGTGGTTGGTTATGCCCTCTAGGCTAACCAATGCCCCAAGCACATTCATGCGCTTAATGAATCATGTACTGAGGGATTGCCTTGATAAATTTTTGTGTAGTTTACTTTGATGACATTTTAGTTTACTCTAGGAACCTAGATGATCATTTAGGACATTTAAGGCATGTTTTTTTTTCTTAGGAGTAATCATCTTTTTGGTAACTTAAAAAAATGCACCTTTTGTGTAGATAGTATAGTTTTCCTAGGTTTTGTAGTTAGCACAAAAGTGGTCTATGTTGACCCCGAAAAGATAAAGGGTATTCAAGAATGGCCCACCCCAAAGAGTGTGATAGAGATCAAAAGCTTTCATGGTCTCATTGGATTTTATAGGCGCTTTGTGCCTAATTTCTCCACGCTCTTCGCACCAATAAATGATTGGTGAAAAAGGAAGTTCCTTTCCTTTGGGGTAAGAAACAAGAGAAAGCCTTCCAGCTAATTAAGCATAAACTGACCCATGCACCAGTCTTGGCATTACCTGACTTTTCTAAAACATTTGAACTTGAATGTGATGCCTCTGGTGTAGGTGTGGGAGCTGTCTTGTTGCAAGGAGGGCACCCCATTGCGTATTTCAGTGACAAGCTCAATGGTGTCCCCCTCAACTACTCCACCTATGATAAGGAGTTTTATGCTCTAATTAGGGCCCTTCAAACTTGGGAGCATTACCTTGCTCCCAAGGAGTTTGCCATTCATAGTGACCATGAGTCACTAAAATATTTGAGGGGTCAAGGTAAATTGAACAAAAGGCATGCAACATGGGTGGAATATCTTGAATCCTTCCCTTATGTCATCAAGTACAAGAAAGGAAAACAAAATGTGATGGTTGATGCTCTTTCTAGGCGTCATGCCCATTATTCATCCTTGAGTGCAAAAATCTTGGGATTTGATGACATTCGAGTTATGTATCCTTCTAACAAGGATTTTGGCCCCATCTTTGCTGCCTCTGCATCTGCATTCACATTAAAGGCCCATGATGGGTACTTCATTAGTGAGGGGTATCTCTACAAAGAGAGTAAGCTTTGTATACCCCAAGGATCAATTAGGAGCTTACTCACAAAAGAGAGCCATGAAAGTGGGCTCATGGGGCATTTTGGGATTTCAAAAACCCTCCTACTTTTACAAGAGAAATTCTTTTGGCTCCATATGCGTAGAGATGTCCATAGATATTGCTCTAGATGTATAGCTTGCTTGCAAGCAAAGTCTAAAGAAATGCCTCATAGACTATACACACCTTTACCTGCTCCTTCTGCACCTTGGAAGGATATTAGCATGGATTTCATCCTTGGGCTCCCAAGAACCCAACGAGGTGTAGACTCCATATTTGTGGTGGTGGACCGATTTTCAAAAATGGCCCATTTTATTCCCTACCACAAAGTGGATGATGCGAGCAACATCGCAAGAATTTTCTTTAAAGCGGTTGTCTGATTGCATGACATACCCTATTCAATAGTGTTAGATAGGGATGTGAAGTTCCTTAGCCATTTTTGGAAAAATCTTTGGGCTAAGCTGGGAACTAAACTTCTTTTTTCCACTACTTGTCACCCTCAAACTGATGGGCAAATAGAAGTGGTGAATAGATCTTTATCCACTATGCTGAGGGCTCTCCTTAAAGGCAACCATAAGTCTTGGGATGAGTACCTTCCCCACATTGAATTTGCTTATAATCGGGTGTTCATAGAACCACCAAGCATTCTCCATTTAAGGTGGTCTATGGCTTTAATCCTCGTACTCCTTTGGATCTTTTACCTCTTCCTTTTCTGTTGTTGTGCATAAAGAAGGAGAGGCAAAAGCCATTTTTGTAAAACAATTACATGAGAGGGTTAAAGCTAACATAGAGCGCCAATCCTTGAGAGATGCTACTTTCGCCAATAGGGGGAGGAAAGAGGTCATCTTTGAAAAGGGCGACTGAGTATGACTTCACTTGAGAAAGGATAGATTTGTTGTTGGTCACTGCACCTTGAAGATGAACCGAACTTTGCTATAGAAGAGCCAATCCTAGATTCTTCCCTTGAGACCATACACTTCTAGATTTCCCCACAAGTTGTTTCTGGTTTTCCATCCCCAAAATCATTCAAATTTTACGGTACAATTGCTAGGCTACACGTCATGGTACTCCTTTTTACAGGGAGTTCCCACAACATTTTACAACCTCGTCTCTCTACACTGGTCTCATTTCAGCAAACTTTTCCATCCCAAGTTTCTCTTTCACTAACAACAATAACTGGATTACCCTAACTGGATCCACTACCCTTACACCCTAACCTTCTAATTTCCACCAACTTTATCATTCCATTGACAATGATTCCATATCCTTTTTTTAATTGTTCGCCCTATTAACCATGCACTCTTCTCGTACACCTCCCTCCATTTCCTTCCAAAACCAATCCGCATTTAAAAGCCTGCCTTCAAATTTTCAACAACTAATTCTCTTGTACAATACTGATTTTCAACAACCCCAAGGCTTACCCCCATCAAGATTCCATGACCACCACATATCTCTCCTACCAAACACTCCAACAATAAATGTAAAACCCTACCATCACCCTCATTCCCAAAAGATTGTGAAGCCTTCTTGTTGATGTCATTCCCAAGATCACCTTTTAGCTTGGTTCCTTTGAAGAAATGAGTGGTGGAAAGGGAAGAGATGAAGGTGTAGGCACCACTCATGGTGAGATAAGCCATGGAAGAAGCTTGCCATAAGGGAAAGAGCCCTTGATAAAAGCCATAAAAGTTCTCAAATGAGGAAAGAAAAAAGACACTCAATAAAACTCACAAAAGAGGTTTGTATTCAAAATCAAGTGTAAAATGAACATAGGAGGGAAGGCGTCTATTTATAAGAAAAAGATGGGCTTAGGGAGGAGGAAGAGTGACGTCCAAGCTAGGGGAATTTAAGAGAGCTTAGTCCCCTCTCAATTTGAATTTGAATTTTGGAGGGAAGCCACATGACACCTTCAAAACTCAAATTCAAAAATGAGATCGCATACAAAACATGTGGAACCCACCTTAGAGGAGAAAGAAGGTGTCGTCCAAGTGTGAGGGGAACCAAGGAGACCCACATGTCTCTCATGCTTCATGTGTGAGTTGGAGAGGTGTGGAACTAACTTAAGGGGTGTGGTTCACATAAACCACACTCTTAAGCTTCTCCAAAAAGGCCCAAACTACTCAACACACTCTACAAAAGAGACTGATTACACCCCCTAAATTAAAAAGGACATAAAGGCCAAAAATAAAAATAAAAACACCTCCAAACTCCTAAAGAAAAAAAACGTATACATGAAGGACTAAAAAGAAGACTATGGCCTAATTTCTAACATTTTTATCTCCATGAGAAGGTGAGGTCTTCCTCCTTCCTCTCTTGCCATGTCTTCCTTAATTCCCCTAGCCACGGCCCTTGTGATAGGACTCTTGCTAGGGAGGAATGCATCATACCCTCCCCTTTGGGAAGGTTTGCCTCAAATTTGTGGGGTCCTCTTCATCATCAGTACCTACAAAAGGAGATAGATAACATATATTAAAAGTGGTACTGGCCCCATAATCATGAGGGAGATCTAACTTATATGCATTATTGCTTATTCTCTCTAGGATTTGGAAGGGCTCATCTTCTCTAGGGCTAAGTTTAGACTTCTTTTGAGTAGGAAAACGATCCTTTCTCAAATGAAGCCAAACCCAATCCTTTTCATTGAAGATTACTTCCTTCCTTCCCCTATTAGTAGAAGAAGCATACCCTTTTGAATGATGTTCTACGTTAGCCTGTTAACAAAAGCAACTCTTGCCTCTCCATCTTTGTGAAAAGAGTGAGAGAAAGGGAGAGGTAAGAGGTCTAAAGGTGTGAGAGGGTTGAAACCATACACCACTTCAAAAGGGGAATGCTTGGTGGTTCTCTAGACCACCCTATTAACATGGGGAAGGTATTCATCCCAAGACTTATGGTTGCCTCTAAGTAGTGCCCTCAACATAGTGGATAAGGATCTGTTCACCACCTCAGTTTGCCCATCAGTCTAAGGGTGACAAGTGATAGAGAACAGGAGTTTAGTTCCTAGCTTAGCCTATAAAGTTCTCCAGAAATGGCTAAGGAACTTCACATCCCTATCAGACACTATAGTGAAGGGCATACCATGCAAACGGACAACCTCTCTAAAGAAAAGTCTTGCGATGTTGCTCACATCATCTACTTTGTGGCAAGGTATAAAGTGGGTCATTTTAGAAAATCTGTCCACTACCACAAAGATGGAGTCTTCACCTTGTTGGGTACGAGGAAAGCCTATGACAAAGTCCATACTAATGTCCAGTCAAGGTGCAGAAGGAGTAGGTAAAGGTGTATAGAGTCCATGGGGCGTTGCCTTAGACTTAGCTTGAAGACAAGCTAAACATCTAGAACAATACCTATGGACATCCCTTTTGATATGGGGCCAAAAAAAATTTTCTTTCAAAAGCATAAGAGTTTTATTCATTCCAAAATGCCCCATGAGCCCACCTTCATGACTCTCTTTTGTTAGCAGATTTCTCATAGATCCTTGGGGTATACAAAGTCTGCCATCTTTAGAAAGATACCCCTCACTAGTGAAAAATCATCTTGGGGTTTAGATGCAGATGCAGAGGCAGCATGAATAGAGCCAAAGTCCTTATCAGAGGGATATATGGCCTTTACGTCATCAAATCCTAGAATGCTAACACTCAGGGTGGAATAAAGACTGTGCCTCCTAGACAGGGCATCAACTACCACATTGTTTTTCCTTTTCTTATATTTGATGACATATGGGAAGGATTCAAGGAATTCAACCCATTTAGCATGCCTTTTGTTCAGCTTACCTTGTCCCTCAGATATTTAAGTGACTCATGGTCACTATGAATGACAAACTCCTTAGGAGCAAGATAATGCTCCCAAGTCTGAAGGGCCCTAATCAAAGCATAAAACTCTTTGTCATAGGTGGGGTAGTTGAGAGGGGCTCCATGGAGTTTTTCACTGAAATAAGCAATAGGGTGCCCACCCTGCAACAAAACAGCTCCCACACCCACACCAGAGGCATCATATTCAAGTTCAAAAGTTTTAGAAAAATCTGGTAATGCCAAGAATTGTGCATGAGTAAGCTTATGTTTGATTAGAGAAAAGGCTTTTTCTTGTTTGTCACCCCAATGGTAAAAGCGGTTTTCCATTCATCACCATCTTTAATCCTTACCTGATGATAACCACTTCTAAGATCAATTTTTGAGAAAATTGTTGCCCCATGCAATTCATCCAGTATGTCATCAAGCCTAAGGATTGGGTGCCTATATTTGATGGTGATGTTGTTGATTACTCTACAATCCACACACATCCTCCATTGGTCATTCTTCTTGGGCACCAACAAGACTGGCACAACACAAGGACTGAGGCTCTTTTAAACTCAATCCTTCTCTAATAGATATTGAACTTGAGACTCAATCTCTTTGGTCTCTATGGGGTTGGTCCTATAGGCAGGCTTATTGGGTAGGCTAGCCCTAGGAACCAAATCAATTTGGTGTTCTATACCCCTAGCAGGAGGAAGTCTTCTTGGAACTTCGCTAGGGAATAGATCACCAAATTCCTTTAAAATCTTTTGAACCCCAACAAGAAGGTTCTCATTTTCAAGATCTGTGGTAGTGCTAGAAGCAGAAGTAGAAGAGGAAACAGAATGAGATGCCTCTTTGCAAAGGAGAAGATAGAAAGGTTTATCAGTCAAGGGAGCCTCTTTTAAGTTCAATTTTGTTGCAAATAGGCTCTCTTTACTCCAAACCTTCTTGGAAGAGGCATCACCTTCCAACTCTTTCTCTTTACCCCTTTCAAGCTTTAGGGGTAAAGTTTTTTCTTTTGAATTGTTTATGCTCTTCCTCTCTGTTGTTCTTCATGAATAGTTGATCCTCAGCCACCTGAGCAGGTGATAGAGGATACAACTTGATGTGGTTCATGAATAGTTATTCTTCATGATGTGGTTGGAATGACCATGATGGATGACTTTCTTATCATACTGTCATGGTCTTCCCAGCAAGATATGGTCAGCCTCCATAGGGACTATATCACAAAGTATCTTATCATTGTAAGTCCCTATTGAGATTGGAACCTTTACTTGCTCATTGACCTCCATTTCCCCATGCTCATTGAGCCATTGAACTTTATAAGGTTTAGGATAGGGAATTGGGGTCAAGGCTAGCTTGTCTACCAATCTTGAGCTATAGCAGTTACAACAAGACCCACTATCTACAATGAGATAACACACTTTATTATTAACTTTACATCTAGTGTGAAAAAAGCTCAACTTTATCTCTTATTTCAGGGATTAATCAACATAAGAACCTAGCCATGGTGGCTTTTGGGTTCCTCAATGATATTTGCTCTTAAAATGAGGAGCTCCATCTTTTGTCTATACTCCTCAATACTTAGGTTTTTTTGCCTAAGTCTTTAGAGTTTATCCAAAATATCTCTCTCATAGTAAGAAGGAATATGCCTCCTCCTCATAGAACTTTTTAAATCATTCCAATAGTTTATTTCAAGCATATGAGTTCGGGCTCTTTCTTTGGTTTACCCATCCACCAATGAAGGGCATGCCCTTAGAAGCTAAAGGTTGCCAAAGGAACCTTTCGGTCATCTCTTACTTCATAACACTTAAAGAGGTGTTCTACCTTAACTTCCCAGTCAAGGTAGGCTTCCACATCCTCTCTCCCATGGAAGGGAGGAAGATCAACCTTTTGCTCCCTAAGAAGGGGCACATGATCATGCATATGTGTATTATGAAGGTTGAATCCTCTCCTAGGTCTCCCATAGTAATCTTCCTCACTTTCACTATTTCTTCTTGAGAGAGACCCATACTCAAAACTTTTTTTCTTTTACCACTCTCTTTGTTTCCTCTCTTCTTTTTCTCTTTTCTCTTTTTCTTCCCTCTCTTTTTTCTCTCTTTTCTCTTGTTCTTCTCTCTCTTTTTTCTCTCTTTCTTTTGATTCTCTTCTTAGTTTTTCTTCACTCAACCACTCTCAAAATTCCAAGACAAAGTGATCAAGAGGAGCAACCTTGGGAGAGCCCCCTTAGTTGACACTCTTGTCGCTATTTGCACTAGTGTGTGGAGATGTAGCCATGTGAAGGAACTTAAAATAAATATGTTCGTAAATCAAAGAAAAGAACTCTCCTCTCTTTTCAAAGTTTTCTCCCTAATAGGAAATGAGTCTTTGGAACTCTTTAGGCCTCAACTACACGGTTTTGCATAGAAAAGTAAAGGCAAGAAAGTAAAAGTGTAGGGACTCTAAAAACGTGCTCCTAGAAGGTGATGAAGGTGGTTACCACTTCCTCCTTCACACCTTAATAACGAGAAACTAGAATGAAAGAATAAGCTATTACACATAAATGGAGTGACCACTAAGGTATCAACACTCCTAAAAATGAATACAAAGAAATGAAAGCAAAATTTAGAAGCAAGAAATTCTTCAAGTCTTCCTCCTAGCTCCCACAAGTGTTTACTCTCAACACCTTGCTTTCCTCCTTGCTCAAGTCTTCTAGGATTTTTCAAAGCCTCCTAGAATTCTACCCTTGTATTTTACTCTTTCCAAAGCTTCTTTACATAAGAGTAACACAACACCAAAGCAAGAACAACAATGTAAGAGTACAAGTAAAAAGGCAATAAAAGTATAATGAAGCAATAGGAAACTTTTCAAGTGGAAGAAGATATGAAACAACTTGAAGGATGGTAAAATTCAAGACAAACTAAAATTAGAGGATGAGAAAGAAGTAGGCACACAAAATAAATCCTGGAATGGATCTAAAGTAGAATAAGGACTAAAAGAGAAAATGACTCAAAATGTTTTCAAAAATTGAAAAAACATTAGCACTTATGGCCGAATAGTGTAGGAACAATGGCAAGCAAAATTAGACCATTTCTAGACTCCTTTTTTGCATTTATTTGACTTACAATTAGGTACACCTATTTCTTTTAACTTTTAGTATTTTTCTCTTTAATTTTGCTTTTTTTTTTGTTTATTTTGTTTTAATACTCTCTTCTTTTTTTTAAAAATTCTTTTGGGTGTACCTAAGTACTTGTTAGATTGCAAATTTTATGGAGGAATTATAGGTCCTAAACACTTGGCCAAAATCCTAGGCTAAGGCACATAAAATTTGAACTAAAAGTAATGCAATTAGAGAAAGCACAAGTAACTCTAGTTTACTATATTTTTTTTAAGTGATTTAGGTAGTGTCTAATGAGTACTTGGTTGATGTTTTGGACACTTACTTGTTTGCACAAGAATGTCTTAACAACACGCCAATTTGCTCCACACTCCAACAGCAAATTCTCTTCTCAACAAAGCACACACAAGAGCTACTAAATTGAAGGATTAAACAAAACATGATTGAATTTGAGCAAAAACATTTTTGAGATTTTGTTTTATAAGAACATGCTTAGGCTATAAGCATGGTTAACTTCTTTGAAAGACTTATACAAGAGGTAAAAACCTCTTAGATCCTCAATTTCAAAGAAGGATTACACACTTAGCAAATTTTAGAAGCAAAAATAAAGAAGTGAAACCTAAAGAAATTAGTAAGACATATAATGACTAAACATGACTCTATTAAGACAAAACTTGAGAGTATAAAATTTTAAAATGAACTCCTAAAATAGAAAATAACAATAGCACAAGAATTGAACCAAGGAAGTGTAGAAAATTGAGACCAAAGCATTTGCCACGGCATTGTGGATTTCACCACAGCCTTGTCGATTTTTCGTAGAATGCTTCTTAGGTACCTCAAAATCACACAAATGAACACAAACTCAAAGCTATGGCTGAATAAGAGAATTCTAAACAGAAAAATAGTTCAATGAACAAATGGGGGAGAAGATGATGCAATCCTACCTACCAAGGACCCTCTCACTAGGGCAATGGCTAGGAGGATTGAAGAGGACTTGGCCTGGAAAGACCCATCAAGACCCTAACTCATGATGGAGATAGATATTTTAGGTCATAGTCCTTAGTTTTCCTCTTGTAAATATTAATTAGTTTTTTATTCCCTTTTAGGCCATGTATTTCAGCCATTTATGCTAGTTTCTAGAGTTTAGGTTGTAAATAGCTTAGGAAGGTAGGTAAGGGGAATAAAGGGCCTAATAACCCAAAAAAGTGTGGATCTCTTCTCACACCCCCTTGATTAGGTCGTGACACTCCCTAGCTTAAGGCTAGGTGCCACTTTTAGTGAGCCTAAGAGGGATTAATGCTCCTAATCATAATCAGGCCCAAGTCCCACATTGCCTAGATTTGAGTGTCTTGCTCCCTCTTTTGGGCTATAAATACACTTAGTCTCTCTTGTACAAATCACACTTGATTGAATGAAGTATGACTCCTTTGAGTTATTATTCTTGACTGTCATTTTGAGAAATCTCTCTTGAGGATTCTCTTCCTTAAAGATTTTATCAAGGGACCTCTACCTTATGGCAAGCAATATAAAATTCTTTACTCATTTTTATCCTAGAAAGTGGCTTCAACCTTACCCTATTTCTAGCCTCTCCATCCTCCATTTTCTTAAAGGAAGGAACCTCCGTTGAAGATATCAAGGGAGTGCATCATCCCTACCCTCCTAAACACAATTAGAACATACTGAGAGATAGCTGAGGGAAAATCAACTATTCAGAAATACACAAAGGACTCTTCTACCTTTCTCGAATGCTTCTATGCAGGATGGTTTGTTGTTATTGAAAGTCGTATTTATGTCTCTTCTATCGCTGACCTTCGTTCAACCCTCATTATTGAATACCATAACACTCCGCTAGGAGGGCGCTAGGTATGGAACCAACTTTGGCTAGGTTGGTAGCATCTTTCATTTGGTCGGGGCAATACAAGGCAGTTCAACAGTTTATCAAAGCTTGCTTGACATGCCAACAAAGCAAATACATCCCCAAGAAAAAACAGGGGTTACTTCAGCCTTTGGAAATACCAAAAAGAGTATGGAAGAAATTGACTATGGATTTCATAACTCACTTACCAGGCTCGTTTGGCCACTCAGTGATATGGGTGATTTGCGACCATCTCTCCAAGTCAGTCCACCTCGTAGCCCTTCCATCTTACTTTACTGCAAAAGACCTAGCTTCTTGATTTTTAGTTGAGATTTGCCATCTCCATGGCCTGCCAAAGAGCATCACCTCGGATCGTGATCCCTTGTTCCTAAGCAAATTTTGGAAAACGTTGTTCAAATTACAAGGGACCAAATTACAATATAGCACTGCTTATTACCCATAAATAGACGATCAAACAAAAGTAGTCAACAGAAACATAGAGGCTTACCTTTATTGCATTTGTAGTGAACATCCAAAGCAATGCTTTAAATTCCTCCATCTCACTGAATACTGATTCAATACAGTCTCTGCCATCGCTATGTCCCCTTTTTAGGCCTTGTATGGTCGAGCCCCTCTAAGCATTGCGAACTATGTTGTTGGTTCCACCTCCAATCAGTCCTTGGATTTCTCCTTACACACAAAAATTTTCATTCTCAACAAGTTAAAATTGAACTTAAAAAGAACAAGGCAAAGCATGCGGGCTTAGGCAAATAAACATTGGGAAAACATTACCTTCAAGAAGGGTGAATTTGTGTGGCTTTGTCTAACTCTATACCGGCAATCAACCATGGCTCGCCTTCCCTTCCCAAAACTCTTAAAATGGTATTTTTCTCCATTTAAGATCAAAAGCAAAGTGGGCAAGGTTACTTATGAACTTTGTCTCCTACAAAGCTCCAAAATCCACCTAGTTGTCCACGTTTCACTGTTACGTTCATACCATGGGCCGTCGTCGCCATCCTAGAGTCGTGCCCTTCCATCGCTAGACAACATCAGGCCAGTGGCTCCACCAGAGAACACATCTTTTCCTCTCTCAGAAGACTCGAGTGAATCTTTGAACTTTAGTAAGGGGGTAGTTGAAACCCCTTTAACTTCTCTTTCTGACTCAAAAACTCTGAATATATCTACACTGTTGAGCAATGGCAAGATTCCCGCTCCAGGGATGCCCACGTGTGACAGTCCCTTACCCAAGGTGCAATTCGAATCTCCATTGGGTGTAGAAGAGGTGCCTAGTCAAAATCCGTTGGATAAAAATGCGTGTCTTTTCCTCTACCCAAGGGACAACATCCTGTACTTACCTCAGAAGATGAGCTCAAAACATAGCCCTTGGATTCATACTCTAATGCATCTCGGCCTTGGAGAAAAGCACAATTCGTGTGCCTTGCCCTCAACCAACGCCGCGCTGCCACATGTTGCGCTCTGCCACCCACGAGTCATACAAGTCCCACGCGTGGCCGCCAACGACTCCTTTTTCAAACCTGTCTGCTATCCTTTCAATTACATGCCAACTAGCAACCACTCTCCTAGCGTGTGTGAAGGGATACCGTTGGATTCAACCCATCCTTCATCCTTGTCATTGCCTAAAAGATCAATTTGTGTGCCTCCTTCCATGCCAATACCGGATTGCCACATGTCAACTGACCTTGAAGACAAGGTCCATTCTCCAGGACAAGACAATGTTAGCAAGCCGAAAAGAGTGGTAAAAAGCCTAGCCTAGTTGAAGGACTATTGCTAAGCCCACCTCCATGTTTATTGTTTTTTTTTTTCATATTGATGTTACTGTTTTTTCGTTAGGTTTCTCTGTTAGGCCCATTAGGCTTATTTATTTCTCTTTCCTTTAAATAGCCTCTCTTCGTATCCAAGGAAGCAAGGAATGAAAAGTTACCAGCTTTATTTTTCAGAAAACCCTAATCTTCATTATCTTAGTTTAGTGAACATTCTAATTTCTTTTCCTATCATCTAACATTATTTTTCATCCTATCATTAATCAAATTTTGTAAGTCTTTAGATAAATTCCTTAGCCAAAACAAAAGTCGTTTTTCAGCTCTGTTTTTAGAATTTCACGTGTAAGCATTGCATTCAGTTGCTACATCACTATCATATTTCTTCTAAACTTTAGTTTCCGTGATTTATCTTGTTAGATTAAAATTATAAAAATAGGTAAAAATAATGGACTGATAATTTTTAAAATTATTTTCACCCTTATTCTATCTCACTAAACCAATAAAAAAATTCTTTTTCTCCTCCAATTTCACCACTACTAAAGATAAGTATTAAATTTTTGGACAAAAAAAAGGATCAAATTTGAGTTTTTTAATCTATATATTTAATGAGAATTGATTTAACTAAAAGAGGAACAGACTTTTGGAAAGATAATGTTTGTTAGAATTTACCCTAACAAGTTAGCAAGGAGAATTAATTTCAATTTTAATAATTGGGTGTTTGGACGAGGTCCCAGCTCCTTTTTCTCCTTCTAAATGTTTTCAATTCAGTTCAAAATTTCAAGGACGTGTTTAATGCTCCTTTTACAGACTCAGTTGATGTTTCTCTAACTGATGAAGAACCGTTATTGATCATTCAACGTCTACGTCAAGTAAGCTTCTCTCATTTCTAATTTTTTTTCTCATGTAAAAATATCTTTCACAATCTTAGGTGATAAGATCATTCATATTGAGAAGGAAAAAGGATGAGGTGCAAAAATTTCTTTCTAGCAAGAGTGATAGTTAAGGGTATAATTTTATATGTATGTGTATTATAACATTAAATTTAATTTTGATATATTTTTAATTTTATTTTATAAAATAAGTCCTTGTAATAATTGGTGATAAAAGTGGAAAAAATTATTTTAAATTAATAAATATATTATAAATACATTTATAAATGTATTTAATATATTTATAAATTATTTTTAAGCATTTTTTAAAAAAAATACATATTTCCTGTGAAAATTTTTGCAGAAAAATCCACATATATTTCCTACGACTTTAAAAAAGGCAGGAAAATTAGTTGTGGTTTTCGAAAATGGCTGAAAACATACCTGCGGTTTTTGTAAAACCGTAGGAATTTCTTATGATTTTTCTACGAATAAAATCCGCAAGTTTATAAAATTATTTATCCCTTTTTTGTGGTTTTTTTTAAACCGCAGGTAAGTTTCCTGCGCATATTTCAGTAAAAAAAAATCGTAGAAAATTGTTGCGTCATAAATTTTCTCAAGAAAAGGTTATCCACGAAGGTCTTAGCTAGGGATTTATTTTGTAGATAAGTTTGCAGGAAATGCAATTTTATGACTAAATCCGCAAGAAATTCTGCAGTTAATGCCAAGAATTTTAGTGGTCGTGGTTTTGGGTCTTTCTATAGAAAAGAGTTTTAGTTTTTACATCCATTAAATTATATTTTATATCCTTCAAATATATTTTACATCATTTTTTTTACTTATATAATCACATTTGATGCCCTCCTATTTTATCAAAATATCCAACTATTTTTAAATTATAATATTGTATGTTCCAATTTTTAAAATTATTGAATTTATATCTAACTATTAATGGATTAGTGTTAGCGGCTAAGTAACAAATGTTGAATGACATATAATAATAATAATTTAATAATGTGATAAATTATAATTTTATGATTTAAAGGTTTATTTAGTTAATTAGATTAGTGTTTTTGCTATGAAGAGATGAAAGAGAAAAAAGAAAGAATTAAGAGAATGAAAAAGAAAAAAAAAATAAATTAGGATATCTTTAGTATACATAATGTTGACACATATAAATACTATAAAATAGAAGTTGAACATATTTTATATTAGTATTAACTATAATTATTTTTTTATTATTCATACCACTTTTAAATCAAAAAATTAGGATGTGATGTCTTTAAATTACGTTATGAATTAGACACAAATTTAATAATTTTAAATCTTAAAAAAAATGTCATAATTTAAAAATATGAAAAAATATAGTATATCTTTTTTTATGCTGTCAGTTGGACTTTTTGAATGTTAGTATAAAGACAATTTGACGTGTGAAATAACTAAAACCTAAAAGGAAAATACCAAACCAGAACATGTTGTGATTGTGTTTTTGAATTTTAGTAATTTTAGATTGTAGGAATAAGATGAAATAAGACAATGAAAAAATAAAAAGACTAGAAAAACAAAACTGAAGTTTTCTATAACCTTTTCAAATTTTACTTGAAAATATGGAAACTAAGGACATTTAAACTTAAGTAGGCCACTTTAATATTATACATCATTAGATCCAAACATTATTGAGAGCCATTAAGACCCAGTTTATAGTAAATTTTGGTTTTAAATATTTTTAAATTTATAAAATCAAAACCTAATTTCAATTTTAAGTTTTTAAATTTATAAAAATATTTTTGAATTTCTAATTTTAAAACATTATTATTAAATTTTAACCTCACTAAAACCCTCATTTACAACAATCAACAATGACATAACATTCTGAAACCCTCATTTACAACTATCAACAATGACATATGACATTCTATCGTTGACAACTATAGCCAACCTATGATTGGTAGTTAGTGATGACCAACACCTACTAACAAAAGACAGTGACAAGTAGTGACGCTAAATAAAGAAGAGTTTGAGTAAAATTAAAAATAGAAATATTAAGTGATAAATTAAAATTTTTTTTGCAAATAATTAAAAATCAACTCATGACCATTTTAGTCATGCTTTTTGTTTCAAAATGTATTTTAAAATAAAAAAAAAAGAAAGCTAACAACCATCCTATGCCTAATAATTTAAGAGAAAAACACTTATACATACGATTAGTGTAAAAAATTTTACACTGACAGTTAATCATAACTTTTTATATATGGTAAGTTTGTTGACTTTATCAATTAACATTTTTAAAAAGTCATATAAATGAATGATTGTAACTTTTTTGCACCGGTAATATATAGGTTTTAAACTCGTAGTTAAATGTGGTAGAATTTATCCAGGAAAGAAAATGAATTCTTCAGTGCGTTATTTAGAAATGTGTATCCATCGATTATTGCATTGATAAAGTATTTTGAGTTTGATAAGTGATGCCTTATCAAGCCATTGTAGCACACATATTCAACAGTTCAACAAAGCATTAGATTTTACTTCCCCAGAAACACCAAATTGAAGTTCTGGTTAAAAAATATTGCAGTGGAGTTTCCCACCGTTAAGGCCGCTGGAAATAAAACTGAATAGTAGCATTATTGCGAAGACATCAGTCACATAACTGCTGCCATTTGTTGAATAAAAATAGACGCCATCAAAATTTATATTGTGTACCTGAAATAGAAGATTGATGAAACAAATTCTAGGCATTAAGATTTCTTTTTATCAGTAAAAATCGAGTACAAATACATGCTGTTTAACCAAACTAAGCTAAACCCTCTTGTCCTGAGCATTTAGATATGTAATTTGCAGAAGCAAGATGGAAGTAGCAGTCCTCACCTTACTGTTCTGATAATTAATCTTTGTATTATTAACCTTCCTCCCAATCCACATCGTCATCGTCATCAGCTGGAGCATTATCAGCTTGAACATTCAAGTCATGAACCTTGTAATTTTCATTTCCAGTACCTGTTTGAAGCCCCCAGATAAGCAAATGTGTCAAACTAAACACACAATGTATATTAAGATAACGAGCAGGGGAGTATGAATTATAAAAAAGAAATTCAGACGGAGACAGTCAATGTTAGTTAGATCGGAGAAATAATAAAAAATAAGCTGCTATAGATAGCCCCATCATCAACATTTTAACATTTAGCTCTAGAATGATATCCTGGCTTGGAGATGAGGAGGAAAGGGAAGAAAGAAACTATGAAGTAATTCATAGTAAAAGTCACATCACTTAGCTTGAGGTTAACATTTCAAATATGAAGAAAAGCACATTTTAATTCTGAAAATTATACTAACACAGTAACATCTATTTTCAATTTTCATCATTCAATTCTCTCTGAACTAATTTAAGAAAAAAAAAAACTAATCTTCTGAGTCAACTGCACTTTATTATCCTAATGATTTATTAGTTTAGTTGCACTTTCCATCCTAATATATTTAAGCACATTTGTACTGCAATTTTCTCTTCTATGTAAAACTAGAGTTTTATTTAATGGTAATTTACTGTAAAGAATACTCTCCCTGCTAGCTTTCATGATTCAATATTTAAATTGACTATATTTTTAAGTTTAAAAATCACTTTTACACATAAAATATGGGAAACTTTTAGATTCTCACCATACAAATTAATTTTCAATATGTATACTTTGTTCCATGTCATTGATGTCAACCTATTATTACAGTAATTATTAGTTATCACCTCTACTGCAATCATCACCTGCAGCTACAACTAAAAACTGTCTTGCCGCATCTATCAACCATCAACAAGGATAGTATACATCCTCCCTACTATTATCCCAATTTGTTAGATATTAAGTTTAACTCCTCTTACCTGTACCATACTATCATTGCCATTACACCATGCCCTATAACAAATAGTTAAACAAAACATAATACTAAACTCAATAGGAACATTTAGTTTTCGCATTCATGAGTTCAGAAAAACACATCTATTTTGCCATATGATTCATGAATTCAAGTCACAAAATTGGTTCTCAATTGGATTAGCAAAGTCTCTTTTGTCCAAAAACAAAAGATTCTTCTAAATATTCCCATGCCCATAGTGTTTAAATAATAAAGTTACAACAAATTACAGAAATACATCCCCTTACATGATTTATCAGTGTTGAGAGTTCTATTTCCCTCCAATTTTTTGTAAATTGGACAACACTGGCTGGATTCAAATGATTTAGAAAGCCAGCTACTATTAACACCAACTAGATGAATGTGGTTCAAGTTCAAACCAGGAAAAGAATAATAACCAACTGAATCTATTTAAATTAATTAACTTGCTATTAGTTTTTGGTTGACCCAGAGGACATGGATTAGAATATTTACGAAGTAGCCAATTATTACCGTTCTTTAATAAGGATTTAAAACTAATATATAAAGCTTACAATAGAAGAGATATAATATATAATAACATTCCAAATAAACAAAGAGAGAAAAAAACTATTAGATTTTTCTATATAAGAACCAACATAGAATAGTTGTTTGTTCTTTTATATATAAGACCCTATCATGGTAGTTAAATTGAGATACAAATTGTGTATTGAAAAACCTTTTTTTTGAATTGTGAATCTAATTGTACCGTGAATCATAAGATTTACGATCACAATTATTAGTTATAAATTGTTTATTAGTATTTAACACATAACATAAAACAACTTAACTACAAGTCTTATAAAACAAAATTATTCGTTATATATAAATTAGTGAAGTCTTTATTTTAGAAGGATGGAAACAAAGCAGTTTGATTAATAACTAAATATTGTGCATGTATTAAATGAATGAGCAACAAATAAAGTGGTGGAATAATAAAATAGGATAAGTTTAGAAATGTTATTGTAATTACTTTTCATTTTAGGATTTAAGCTTATATAGCTTCTCAAATTTTTTTATGAGAATTGGTAAAAACAAACTAAAATATGATGAATCATAAGATTCACATTCATATGATTCATTCATGAATCGAAAGATACAAAACCAATCTAGATACATCTTAAGATACGTATCGATAGATAACCAAATCGTATCAAATTATAAGAATCAAATCGTGAATTGTAAGATACTAATTATGGACACAATCCATATTGTCTCATGTATGAATTATTTTTATAATAAAATATCTCTAAATAAAATATGTTCTCTTAAGTTGGCCAAATACGTTAATTAATAACTGCAGAATCCTTAGAAATGAGGTATCAATGAGAGGTTGCAGTAATTAGGAGAGTGGAAAAAAATATAAAAGTAGGACAAATTTATTGTTATCAACTAGATTACCTAATTTTTTAAATCTTAGTGAATTAGGTAATTGGATCTTATATGTAGAAATGAAGGTAGTGATTACTCATTCATACAATAAACAATTATGGGCATTAATTTGTAAATTTAAAATTCAAACACTAACAACAACATATGTCAATTCTAGTTCTAAAACGTTTTAATAAGTTATAACATCATTAAAAAATAAAATTCTTACAATGGAAAAAAAAAACTCAATCCCACCTATTAACATCTGACAGATGATCTTTTTTTACTTTCCAAATACCCAACTTGTCTACTTTAAAGAAAACTGTCCTCCAAATTTAGAAATTGGATGATCCTATTATTCTGTAATTGTGGCTGTCATTTGTAGTGTCTAATAAACTTAAACTCGTAAACTGACATATAGAATAAAGGCCTAAAATCTAGACATCATTATAAGGTGATAAGAGTCCATATTAAGCATAAAAAGATAGTTTTAATCAATTGAACCAAATTAGGAATAGAGAATATAATAAAAAATCTAAAGAAAACCTCACCAAATCAAGCAATGTAAAAATATTCATTTCGTTTTTACCAAGCATGTTTGTAAAAGGCACATATAAAACTTTATTCATCCAAGGTGTGCTATAATCACATTGAAAAGACACAAATTACCTGAAAACGGAGCATCCTCCCATTCAGTACCATCATCATCTTCCTCATGTTTTGATTTTATGCCAAGTTGACGATTAGAAGCACTGCTAGAAGGATCATTTGTAGTGGGTGTGTTTGACGATTCTTGTTTTTTAGTAGCATCCAATTCTTGTTGTTGTTTAAGCAATGCAGCATAATAAGCTTTAATATACTCATCCTATAAAAACAAATGAAAAACCCAGATCCTTAATGAATAAAAGTTTTAGAACCTCCAGATGGAAAGAGCAAGGAACTGAAGTGAAAAAGATAAAAGAAAAAGAACAATTGCTTTGCGTATAGTATATGCCTGTATATTTTTCTTATCATCATAGTCAACTGCTGATTTCTTGTCATCCGAGTATTGTGCTGTTGTGGAAGTTGAAGTCCCACTCATCTTTATTTCCTCCTTCACCTCTCCACGTTGTTCCTTTGTGAGAACCATCCCTGATTTAATCATCCATGGTGGCAAAACCTTTAGAGATGTACTTTCAGTTTCAGACTTAACACCTTTGTTGCCTTCAGTCCCATTGAAGTCCACCACAACCTGTTCAAATCCAGCAGTAGATTAAAAAGCATTTTACGCTAGTGATGCTCAGTGCCTAAATTTAAAATTCACATAAAAGATTCATTATAAACAACTAGAGAGCAACCAGGCATCACCCTTCATACTTATTCATATATAATCACTTATTTTGAGACAAAGCAAAGAAATTGTTAAATTACATTGTTGATAATGATATACTTCACTAGAGTAATGCTACACATACAAAATTTACTGGATAGAACTGTTTATACATTATTAGATTTACCTATGAATGTCAAACATCACATTTTTTTCTAGACATCCACATAAACCTGCTTATGTTGTTCTTTGTTACTAATCTTTACATAATAGATCCGAAAGCCCGGATCACTGATGTAAAACCTTGTTGAATTTCTATGACATGGATCATGAATCAATGACCATTAACCCAGTACCTCAGCTTAGTTGATCACTGATCTGAGATTTAATAACATTGCATACAATAGAGGTGTATAGTAAAGCTAATTATGCCAGATTAATTATTGAATGAAGATTAACTTTTAGTTATTGTATTCTTTTGGTGAAATTTAGTAACATGGAGGAGTAAGTAACAAATTGTGGTTGTTCACCCAAGCGCATAGCTTCATTTTGAACTATCAGCATTCAGCTGTGTAATAAGTTTTAGGAAATGCTTGGTTGAAAGTTATATTAGATGGTTTATAGGATAAACTTTCAACCAAGCATTTCCCCAAACTTCTAGTTATTATATTCTTTTGATGAAAATTTAGTAACATGGAGGAGTAAATGACAAATATTGGTTGTTCACCCAAGTGCATAGGCTTAATTTTGAACTATCAGCTGTGGAATAAGTTCTGGGAAATTCTTGGTTGAAAGTTATATTAGATGGTTTATAGGATAAAATAAGAAGGGCCTACAGAGCTGTAATATAATAATAAAATAATAAATTACAATTAACAATTTAGCATTGCTCATAATCTGGTTCAAGAGGACAGAATAAAACACAATAAGGTTGTTTGTCACTTCATCAAGGAGAGAAATTGGATAGTGAACTGGTTACTACTTCATATAAAGGCTTTGATAGCAGATATGTTGATTAAGACGCCACCAACAGGGATTTCAAGAATCAATACATTAACAACAAGCCAGTAATTATTGACATCTATTCACCATCATGGAGGGAAGTGGTGTAAATATAAAATGCATAATTATGTTTTTTTTATAAGCAAAATGCATAATTATGTAATCATTGTAGATTACTTTTATTACTAGAACACATTTGTAGGACAGAGTAATAACTTAGGCAAGTTTGTATTGATATAGGTCTATAAAATGTACATGTTTTCTCTATACTGTTTATCAGATATAACTTTCAGTAATTTCAATCTTCCAATTATATGTGAAAAAAAATTATTAAAGGAAAAGGAGCAAAAGTATAATTATGTATCCTCTCTAAATAGAGAATCAAGATAAAACAAGACTAATTTAAAAAGCAAGAATCAGAATAATTAGCAAGGCTGTAACTGTAACTTCCCAGTTTCTTTATGTGCAAGAAATGATAACTCTTAAAACAGGAAACTCTTACCTTAGTATCTCCACTATAAGGCATGGGCGCTCCATTGTATCCAAGCTGACTTTTAGAATCACCAGCCATATCTCCATTGGCTGCACGCCCCATAGCACTAGCTCGAGCTTCCCATGCCAGAAGACTTCCAAATTCTGGAACTGGCAAATCCTTCACCCGGCTGAGTTGGTCCATTAGAGGCTTGAGCTGTACCTGCAACCAGTTCAACTTTTTTTAACTCTTTTGACAATAAGGGAATTCAATCTATTTGATTATCAATTACATGTATTTTCATTTTGCAAACAATATAACTAAAGAGAAAAGAGGTTTGAGTGTACATGTCACATATACACAAGATGTTTCATGGTCATTGATAGCAAGTCCAACTCAGTAGGGTTTGTACTAGCTGTACTACTAGTACTTAACTAGTTATTACTTTTATTAGTACAAGTAGGTTTACGAGGTTAGTGTTTAACAACATCCTGTGGATGATGGCTCACATCAATATTTTTATTCAGTTTCTCTTTCTTGCCCTCTTGTTTCCATCAAATCCCTATAATTTTAAAAATGATCAAACATTACAAACAAATTAAATTGCAGACCAGAAATGCCAATAAACTAAGGCTAACACACTTTAGTCTCTAGTAAAAAATTAAAGAAATGCAAATGAGATTTGCAATACCTATAAGATATCTTCATGAAATAAAAGAGAATTTCCAATTACATACATTTTTTTTTTTTATCATTACAAGTCTTACATACATAAGAGCGCTTAATAGCATAACTTCAAGTCATCATTTCAATTTTTTTAATGGACTCAAAAAAGCACTGTTATTTTTATTCCACATTTATAACTCCTGAATGATTTTCAAGCCCAGTTGTTTGGATTAGACAGCTACTCAAACTATTCAAACATAAAAAGTAAAAGATTTTTTGGGTTTATTTTTTTTCAATTCTGCAATTTAAATTTAATACTTAATAGGGTTAAACAATAAATTTAACTCCATGATCCAACACAAAATCAATTATAAGTTATTAAACATACCATCAAATGACAATTAAGAAACTGAAATAAGGATTCAGAGTTAGACCTATGACAATTAACATTCCACTATACATCCTATTTCCTCTGTCGTTTATATATCAATTATTACTAATATACCCAGAAGCATATGCCAGTGGATGAACTATGTACGTATTATTTTAACATCAAAAGAAAACAAGAGATGAAGCATGCAAATAATCCCTGCAATCATCACCTTCAACCTCAAGGGAGAAAATGGTTTGAACTATAAAAAAGGTTTGGCATATCCTTCCATTTTATACCTATGAAAGGATTTTGTTGACATTATTGATCAATTAAACATACATATATATCATTGTCAATCTGCTGTTTATCTGAGTGGTATGTGATGCATAAAGATATGTATTAAATAGTCTAATAATATAACAAGACATAGAAACAACATATTCATCAAATATTAGCAATCCATATGAATGAAATATCAAACTAATTTCAGCCCCTGAATCTCTGTCTACAATAAACTGAAAAAATAAATTGATGGTTTCCATAAACTGAGATCACCATAGCAAAAGCAAGCACAACAAAATCGGAACAGACAACATAAGCAACAAATAAAACACTATTTTAACTTCTCAAAATCTTTATTCATAATTGTATGTCCTTACCCTATGAGCCCTAATAACACAAATTTCTCAGTTCTAGCAAATGGCAGTGGAAACCATAACTAAGAATAACAAATGTTAAACAAAAGGATCCCTAATATGAAGCCCAAAAAAGAAACGAACAGCATAGTAAAATCATAAAAGGACCTCCATGTTCTGAAGCATGTCTTTTAACTTTTCATGCCGCCGTCTTCTTGCATTATCATCTCCATCACCTCCTTCTTGAGCAACAAACTTGTCATTTTCTACCTCAAGTTTTCCATTACAACTTTCACAATGGAAGTCATCATCTTCAAAAGACACTAACCGCAATGCATCAAGAGCATTATATCTAAAAGAATTCAAATCCCAAAGTATTATGGAAACATACAACAAATATTGGTATCAATATAAATTTAGAATTACAATGGATTACTGAAACCTTTTTCCACATTTTGTACAGATATATTCCTCAATCGTATTCTTGTTGTCCAATTCATCTTTCAGCAGCTTCTTCATGCGATGTATTCTGTACCTAACCACATCATATATCTGCAAAAAACTTCAACAGTAACTTTTACGCATGGAGGAGCCGTAATTTAGTTGATAACAAAATAACTTCAAGCAAGCACACAAAATAACTTTTATTTCCCTTTTATCTTAGAAACAAAAACCAAGAGCTTCATGGAAGAGTAAGAAATATAGAAATATATCGTGAGAAGAGACAGACCTGTGCATAATCTAGACAACAGTAAGAGTGCGTGTGCAACTTGACCTTTTCTTCTCCCTCTTTTCCAGTCAGTTGAACATCAACTGTAGCAGCTGTAGCAGCACTATACAATTTTGCTCCTTTTGCTGTCTGATAAAATCAGTTAATATAGGACGTAAGAAGAAAATAAGTGCATGACTATTTACATCATTAGTAGCTAACATCCTATTGTTTATTTTATTAATGTACCTATGCAAAATTAAGTTCTTTCCTTGTATATATCACAGTTATGTAATTAGTTATTAGAAAGGTTTTTTAGGCAGTAATTGCTACATTTAATCCCTATAATCAAGGGATTTCCATTGTACATTGATAATTGATTATTATAACTCAGCAACAAGGTAGAGAGTCACCTTCTCAAGCATTTTGGAATCAATTTCAGTTTTATTTTAACAGTTCAAAAGTAACACCAATTTAACACAGACAGAACCCAACAGTTTACCTCTCTCCGATATTCTCGGGTAATTATCTTCTCCTCTTCAAAAAACCGCAGAGTTCGGCGAAGCTGTTTTGTGTGTAATTTGAGATCTTTTGCCAAGTCTTCTTCTCTAACCCATTGTCGCCTGAACAAAATTCACAAAACACCAACAATGAACCCAAACAATCAAGAAATCCACCCAAAATTCTTTCAAAAATCATAAAAATCCACTTGCACAAGACTCCAGATTCACCACTCTACAAAAAGCTCAAATCCACATTTCAATTATACTAAACAAAAAAAAAAAAAAAACTACTCCAACTTTACTACACACTGATCTATCACTAATCCTATCAAATTAACATCCAATGCACTCACTAACAATTTCTAGTCTTGCTTCAGCAAGAAGATGTATAAGTTGTTATAAACCATCTGCATTCAATTCTTATCATTACCAAAAAACAAATTTCTAGTTCCATAGTTTACACATAACTATTCCTTCAATTTTCACTCAAAAAATTTTCATTCATTAATCATTCCTTTGCTATAACTTGTTCCCCAATCAAAAGCACAAAATCAAGAACAACGGGAGCGAGAGCAAACCTCGTGAGAGCATCAAGAATCACCACAGCGATTCCTCTGTTATCACTCCTCCCCGATTTCGGTTGATTCTCTCCTTTACTCGTTAGATCATCGTAGAAAGCCCTCGCTGCTAGCTTAACCAGCCTACACCAAAATTAAAAACAACAACAACAAACGAAGATTCAATTTCTCTCTGTTTTATTAATCCATTTTAATCGATTAAGAAATCGCACACAGTTTTTTAAAGATCGCACACTCGTACTTGTTGTAGTGATCGACCATCGAAGCGATCTAAGAGTAATTTACGAAGGTGTGTTCGTAAATTCAATGGTTCGTTTCGGAATGGAAAGAGAACGCATGTGTGATTATTCGGCGATGTTCGACGCTGCTATAACTTCGCTTCCATTGTCTTTGATTGTAGACAAACTATTAGGAATCGGAACACTGCTGGTGTGTTATAATGGAGGGCTTTGCACAGGAGCAGAGTAAAATATTCAATTACACGTTCTCTCTTTCAACGTGCTCTTTAATATTTTGAGCGTTAAATCTTAATAAAAAGACTTAATTGTTGATTTTCCTTTCAAAGATATTTCTTTTAAAAGGACTTTTTTTAGCTGCGAATCTTAATTTTATTAATTAGAATTAAGACGGTATACACTTTCACCGTAAAACACAATATATATAATTAAATTCTAAGAATTAATATTTAATATGGATACAACTGTTATATATGTTTTAATAGTAGTTTTCTTTTCAACTTTTAAATAAGTAATTATTAAAATAATAAATAAAGATAAAATTAAAATCAAATGTGTATATCAAAATGGTAGATTTTCTTTATATATATTATAAATTATAGATTTTGGCTTATTCATCTATGCAAGAAGGAAAAAAAAACACATATAATAGAGTGAAAATTGAAATGATTCAATTGTATAAAAAATAAAGAGTAAAAATTTATAAATTAAAATTGTTACAACTACAAAATTATTAATGTATTTATAAATTTCCTCTTACAAAGAGAAAATAATTTGGACAATTTTTTTTTTTATATTTGTTTTGAGTAAAAAGTTAAATATATGAACCCCATTAAATTAATTATATTTTTTTTACTACTTTCTTTATTAAGAAAGAAAAATACAATTTTTTTTCTCATTTTAATGCCTTGAAATTTTCCACTGCACTTTTCTCTGAGAGAGTTAATAGAGTTCCACAAGGTTGGATTTTTTATCATGACAAAATAATATATTCTATGAGTTTGAATCTTCACCTAACTTTTATCACTACTAGAGTTTGCTAAATACACGGTTTCTTTATTTAATATGTAAATCGCAAAACTCATAACTCCTCGTAATACAACCTAGCTTCTAGTTTATCAATCTACATCCTTCTTACATAGCCTATATGTTAAAAAGGTTAGGTCGCAACTAAAAAAATAAATAAATATATATATATATATATATTTATATTTCTTTAATGTGATTAAGTTATTTTTTTATCATGTTAAATTAAGAATTTTTCAAAATTATTTAAGTAATCTAATATCTTTTTCTTAAATATCTAAAAGATAAATATATATTATTTTTTTAAAAATGTGGAATCCGTGATCTGGGTCCATAGCACAAACTAAACACACCCAAGTTAAAAAAAAAAAAAAGTCTACATTTTAAATCAATTAAGAAAAATATTAAGAAAAAAAATATACAATACAGGTTACGAAATAACGGATAGTCCGCGAATTCATCGATTTGTCGGTCTCTCTCATTACCACCTATGTTGAGATACAAATGTGACTTTTATGACATTTTTTTTTTCTTACACATGAATCAGCAACTTTTTCAATGATATATAATCTTACTATTTTATTTTAAATTCTTTTTAGATTTTTGTTAGAATAAACGCTATGGATGAAACAATTTTGTGACAATTTTTCTCTTTAACTTGGAAAAGGAAGGAAAAAACAATTACAATTTTTTTACAAAAAAATATATTTACTAAAAGTGAGGAAAAAAGTTTGGGGAGTCATGACTCCCCCACCTCCTAAGAAGAACCTCTATTTCAAATAGGAAGACTATATTATAATATTAGAAATCATATAATACAAGTCTCTCAAGTACAGAGTGGACAATAAATCCAGAATAGTAGAAAATAGTGATTCTCTTTATGAGTATGCAATCTTAGTCTCGCAAAATTATAAGCTAACATATTCAATTCACATGGGACAAAATTAAACGTACAAGTCTGAGTCTTCCAACTTCTTCTGTAAACTTTCTTAACTAGAGAAAAATTGATGCAATCTCACCTAACAAGACACGATTACGAAGGAGCTTCATGAAGACCATTAAGGTCATAGTCTTAAAATTGTGTAAATATTTTGTGTAGATTATGTAATATTTTGAGTAGGTGTTATTAATAGTTTTTTAGCGTTTGTATTTTCAGTCAATCCCCTTAGTTTTTCCCTTATTTTTAGCTTGGGGTGTCATTAGTCATTTGGGTGGGGTGTATGACAGAAGGTTAGCTTTTTTGGAGCAAAAGGATGTGTGAATTTTAATTCCCACACCCCCTTGTTTAACTTCTACACCTCCTAACATACACATATACATGAGAGACAAGTGGGACCCCCTTGTTCCCCCATATAGGCGTAACTTATTCTCCCTCTCCTAGGTGCCATTTTCAAATTCAAATTTGAATTTTGGAGGCAGTTCAAATGGCACTTTTAAATTCAATTTTGAATCTAGAGATAATATAGATCCATATTTTTAGGGTTTGTTTGGATCTTATTCTTTTCCTCCTCTTAGTTATGTTGGACATCCAAGTTCACCTATTCCCCAATAAATAGCACCTCATTCCTTCATCGTAAGAACCTTTGATCATTTTATGAAATTAACTCTTTTGAGTGAGCTCTTTGTGAGTGAGTTCTTTGTGAGTGTCTCTTCTCTCTAAAATTTGAGAATGCTTCTATGGCTTTTAACAAGGGTTCTTTTCCTTATGGCAAGCTTCTACAACCAAGGCTTATCTCTACCTAGAATGACACCTTTGTCCACCATCTCTACCTTCTCCAAACTTCATCTTCTTTATCTTAAAGAACCACAAGAAGCAAGATCCCAGGAGAACAATCCAACATTGCATAAAAAGTGTTCATGGTCAACATGGAAACCATCCTCTAGTAGCTAAATCATACTGATAAAGTCTGGTTCAATGACCAAATTTCAAAATTCATGCTCGTACAATGCTTGCAGAATGGCTAAACGTTTAGCCTTGGCAACATCACACTAAGAAATCATATGAGAAAAGCCAAGGGCAAACATACATTTGCAATCACGAAACACACCTCGAATAGTTGCCTTCTGGTAGGATTGGAGCACAAAGGCATCACAATTTAGCTTGAGGGAACTAGGATGAGGGTTCAAGTATAAATGCATCCTGACTTGGGGTAATGTACCTAGAATCTTTCATGAGAGTGTGCATGCAATGGGTTTGCTTGAGCTCAAGCTGAAGGGACCTCACAGTTTTGATGACTTGATTAGGTGACCACTACTTACTATTGAAGGTGACCTCATTTTGCCTCCACCACAAGTGGTCTATAACAATACAAAAGGTTTGGGCCCACCTGTTAACACCACTGCCTTTGGCACGATTCATGCTATCACGCAACCAATCCTCAACATTCTAATGAGAAAAAAAGTTAGGCTTGTTGACAACACACATTTTATTCCAAATACTACGTACGTATATGCAATCTTGTAAGACATGTATCATGGTTTCCCTGTCATTACCGCATAAGGGACACACAGGATTATTGGTTATATGCCTACCATACTACATATCATTAGTAGATAAAATAACACCCACAACTTCCAAAGAAGAAGTCGAATCCGCCTAGGACCCTCCTACTTTCATACTATGTTGAATAATGGATTTTCTTGGGAATTGTCATGATCTAAGGGACTCTTATAAGCATATGTCATAGAGAATTGACCATCCCTACTATTACCCCAACAAGGGTTTGCATCACCTATGTCTCATCCAGGAGGTTCGATTTTGCACATATTTGTCACAACCTCTATGAGTAGGATCCTAACCAGCTTATGCTTGTCTTAATATCCATCAATAACCACATAGAAAGAGACATGGTTAGCTCATCTAATAATAGTTATGTCAATACACCAATTCGCCTTTAGTATGTCTTTTAAAAAATTCCAGTAGAGCCTTTCATAAGCTTTTTCTAGGTCATTATTAATAAACATTCATCCTTTGTTTCCCTTTTTTTGTCTCATAGAATGGCTCATTTCATGTGTAATGATGATGTTATCATAGCTACTCTGTTGAGAAATGAAACTTCTCTAACAAGGGTTGATCAACTTCTCCATCACTATTCATAACATCATGGATAGAATCTTTGTGAGCTTTTACTTGTATGAAACATTGCACAAGCTAATAGGTGGCAAGTGCTTCATAGAGTTAACTACCACCACTATAGGAATTAGCGTAATGAGTGTGGAGTTGATCATTCCTATCTTCATAAGGTCTGTGAAAGCCTCTTCAATCATTCTGCTAAAGGACTCATCTACAATATCCCATTACTCTTGTAGAAGATCACTGCAATTCATCCAACCCCTGGGACTTTGAAATTTCCATTGAGAAAAAGGTTTTCCTAATTTCTGCTAAAGAAATCGACTTATGAAAAATTGTTAGATCATCAGGTGAGAGTTTAAGGAAAGCACTCTGCACTCCCAGGGACATATAGTGATGGGCTTCTAAATACAAATTTTGGTAGAAGGTGGTGATAAGCTTTTCTAACTCTTCAAGGTCGCTCACCCAATTCCCCTTCGAGTCCTAGAGGGCATTAATTCGGTTTTTTCTCCTACAGATGGTTATGACTGTATAAAAGTATTTTTATCACCATACGAGAGTCATTTAGTGTGGGATCGTTGAAACCACAATAACTCTTCTTCTCTAAGAACTTGTTAATATTGTTTCCATGTAGCCTCTTGCATGTACTCCCACAAATGTGGGGAATTAGTAGCTCTTATCTCATTATTGATTCTGCCCAATTTTTTTAGCTGGAGTTTACATTTGAATATGTACCCAAAACAACCAACATTCTATTCTCTCAAGGTTTCATGTAACTTAGGAACTCTACTATGCCATGCATCATTTTCTCTCTAGAAATCTTGAAGGAACCGATGAAACTACGAGTGAGTTAGCCAAGCTGCAACAAAATGGAATGATCAACGCTTCCTATTCACATCTTTTTTATTAACTAACCTTGCCAAGGTAAGGCAGTGATCAGATTTGAAAAACGGCAGATGGAGTGCACTCTTCTGTTGGAATCAGAGTCTCCATTGTAGATTAATGAGAATCCTATCCAACCTCTCCTCCAACTGTCCACATTTCCAAGTGAATGCACCCCTAATATGTCTCCAATCTTTCCTACTGACCACCCAATATATCAATCATCAAAACCCAACTGAGCCACAATTTTCTAAGCTCTAGTACTGTTTACTTGAGTTTCTAATAAAAACATGAGAGTAACATCCCTTGGAGATATCCTTGATTAACCTGGAGAAACCCACAACCCCAACACCATGACAATTCCACAAAATAAAATTCATTTAGCACTTAGGGTTAGTTTGAGCCTCTATATGGCCTATAAGGATGTCACTTGGATGATGTGGCTCTTCCTTTTATGCCACGCATCCCTCCTCCTCCATTAAGAAGTCAACATAGCTCGTGCTTTCCTTACTCACAATGCAAGTCACTGCTTTGGAAATTGGAAAGATGGTAGACTCTCTTCTAGTAAAATTGATGAGAGGTTGATTTCCAACAGACTTCATCTCTATACCTCTATAGATCATTATTTTATGACTAGGCATTGCGTTCGCCTAAGCCCAGAGATAAATTGCTCGCCAAGTTTTTTATATTGGTGGATAAGTTCCATTTCTTCTGGACATTCACCCATTAAGACTTTTTGTCCATCTGTTGTTTCTAGTCCATGCTCTTTAAAGAGGCCTCAGAAGTGTGATCTGCATAAGGTTGGGAACTCACAGAATCCTAGTGCACGCTTGTCTTAGCCACCTTATGCGTTTGTGCTGAAGTTTGTTAGGAAGCATTCTTGGTACCTCTAGGCTGCACCGCATGGCTGTTATGTTCGCAATTTTGCAAATTGTGATTTTTTATTCTTTTCTTTGTCATGCAAGGATTGTGTCGGTAGAAAAATGTGGACTATGTGCCCTGTTCTGCAGCAGATTGCCTGAGATGGGCTGGTGTGAGACACGTGGTTGTGCAAGAGACATGCCTTATCTTGGTGCAAGATGCATACCTCTTCTTTGTGCAAGGTGTAACATCCCTTTTTTTAACAACTAGATTATTATATAATTTGTTTGAATTTCAATTTAAAAATTAGGAACAGATATTAGAAAATTATATCTCAGAATTTTAGTAATACATTATTAAAAATCAGTGTAAAGTACTAAAATAAAAAAATATAATATTGTTAAATTATAAAATAGAAATTACATAACTTATTATTGCAATTTGAAAAGAATTTTTGAAAACAAAACATTTATTATTGCCCTAAAATTTGAACTTGTTCTAACCAAAATTCACATTTCGACAACTTTCTCGTACAACTTTCTCTTTCTCTCTCTATTTGCGATATAATCCTCAAGTGTTCTTTAAGGAGAAACACTATGTCTAATGAATTTCTTATCCATTAGTTCTTATAATTGATTAATTTATTAGTTTCTAAAGCTGACATTCTATGGGAAGCTATGGATATAGATGCTGATCCTAATTCCAAATCTATGGTAAATTATATTTCTCTCTTTGGAAGTAATCTAGGAAGATTTTTGGGGAAAATGTCAAGATATTCACGTACTACAAAAAATTTACTAATATCAAGGGCTTCTTCTACTTTCAAAGAAGTCAAGATCATGTAGACTTGAGCTTCTTTCGAAGCCTTATTGTGGTTTGTAGCAACCTTTCTTACTTCTCCTGAACTGGAAACTACATCAAGGTTGGTCAAGGTTTTATCATGGTAGATTAAGAGAACATGGTTGGAAGATAACCAGTCCAAAAATAATATCCAATTGGTACAAATGTAGACAAA
Organism: Psophocarpus tetragonolobus; assembly: GCA_037954015.1. NCBI lineage: Eukaryota > Viridiplantae > Streptophyta > Magnoliopsida > Fabales > Fabaceae > Psophocarpus > Psophocarpus tetragonolobus. The sequence goes on along the minus strand of CM075688.1, from coordinate 76,504,134 downwards.
TAAGGTTTTACAGTAGTGTTTTGACCATTGATGCAAATACAACAATTTGTACATGCAAGTAAAGTTACAACAGGAATATTGGTTAGAGTAAAAATAATCAAATCATATGGAAACAAGGGGACATGTAATTTTAAATATTTCACACAATCAGGTCATATGAAAGAGTGGGTAGCACCAAAATCTTATAGTACTTTAACAAGGTGAGCATGTATGATAAATTTACCTTGGATGAGGTTATTAGTTTGAACGAATTCAGTACCGCTTATGGTGAAAATTTTACCCATGGTCTTAGGTCTTCCTTCCTGATTCTTCTTTCCATTAATATTTCTTTCATTGTTTTGTTCTTTCTTGGGCTCTCTGCACTCATTGAGGTAATGTCCTAGCTTACCATAGTTGTAACAGGTCCCAGATGTAAGAGTAGAATTTCTTGCCATATGTGGTCCTCCACAACAGAAACATTTGATAGGGTTCGCAACACCAAGAGTTTTGATAGGAACCAAATCTTTATGTTCAAAGGTATTTTTGGTTACTTAAAAAGAACATTAGTAGGGTTTGTTCTTGTTGAAATGTTCATTCCCTTTATGCCTTTGTGGTCCTCCTTGCCTCCACTTAGCTTGCTTTTCTTTGGTATCATCATCATAAATTCTGCAACAATTTACAAGTATAGGAAATGAGGTAATTTCTAAGTATCCAATTGCTTGTTTGGTATATGGTTAGAGTCCACTCTCAAATTTTGAATAGTGTGAACATTTATCAACTCCTTAATTAAAGTAAGGCAAAAATTTGATAGTTCATCAAATTTTGTTGTATATTCTCCTACAAACATATTTCCTTGGCGAAAATTTAGAAATTCAACTTCTTTCCTTCTTCGAAGATCCTCAGAAAAATAATTTTCTAGAAACTTTTCCTTAAAGGTTTCCCAAGTAATAGGTCTCTTTCTTCAGCTTGCAATTGTTGTTTGATGAATTTCCACCAGTTCTTAGTTTCTCCACTGAGAACAAATGTTGCAAACATAATCTTACTATATCAAGGCATCCCATTGCGACAAATATCTTTGCAATTTCAGCCATTTAGGATTAAGCGTCATCAGGGTCAAAGCCTCCTTTCTTAAACTTTGGTGAGTTGTTTCTGCGAAATGTTTTCGATCTTCGGTATTTCGTAGGTTTAGCATTTTGTCCTTGATTCATATATTCTAATATTTTCATCATTCTTTCCAACGATTCTAGCGTATAGTTTGGTTTGGCTACCATTTTTCCTAAAAGAGAATTTGTCACCCTAGTCTTTCTTAGAATAATACATTAAATTGGAGAAATAACTGTAATTTGTAATTGGTACATTCTAAGTTAATTCCCAGGAAAGAGAGGTGAGTCACAATGGACATTCTTAAGTATCAAGACTTTCCTTAGCCAAAACTTTCCCTATAATTGCACTTCTTACTCTACTATATCTCAACCAATAACAATAAAATTCTAAGTTTGACTTCTTATCTGGTCATTCTTCTAAAGTAAGTTCACAAGTGTTGTTCTTGATTCCTTACCCGTTCTAAGTATCTACCTACCTTACACTTTTGTTTTTCAACAGAGATATAAGAACACGCAACAAACAATGGTTTCCTTAATATCTACCTATCTTACACTTCTATTTTTCAACAATGCAAGAGCACACAACAAGCGATAGTCAAGTTCATACCCCAGGCCTGACAGGACAACTGCTATGATACCACTAAATGTAACGCTCCTAATCCTTAATTAAAAGTATTATAAAAACTTGGGAGATTTTAAAAATTAGTTATTACATAAAGAATCATAATCTTTTATAAATATTATAAGTCAAATGCAATTATCAAGGAACCTCGTTGTATAAAATATTTAAAATATAATTACATTAATTGTTACCACTACCCTCTTTACATGGTCCTATGTCATTCATTTCTGAATACACATATTTAGAGTAAATCCTCTTAATTCTTCTACATGGAAGAACACAAGAAAACACAAAAGGAATGAGATTTTTATAAACCATCAACGTTAATCTTAATAAACTTAACAAGCAATGGGGAGCCTAAAGTTTGACCTTATGCCTCAATCTTACTTGTCTCAATATACAAACTTATCCTTACTCATATCAATTATGGACTCAATCTCACTTGACTCTATGTATAGATTCATAACCAATTCGTGATGATTCACATTAAAGACCTGTTTGGAAAGTAATTATAGTTGTATATCGTTCTTTAGTTTGGTAAAATAATTTCCTCAAGAAAACGAGTCATTTGTTCATAATATAATTTTAGCTATCTTGTCAATCACAACTTTCTAACCCCCGACCAGTCACAACATTCTAGTCACTTGCTAACCGAGCACTTAGCCCATCACCAAAACACAAATGGATACTCTATTCATCACAAAACATGAAAGGTATTTTTTCATCACAAATACAAATGAGTACTTTACACATAACAAAACACAAAAGGCATTCTTTCATCACAAAACACAAATGACATTATTTTTAGCTTAAGAAGGATATACTTAACCTATCTTAAGATACTGAACATTTATGGAAAATTTTAGATCTATGAATATTTTAGCCCAAGCGTCAACATTGACAACTTGAATATTCATCTATTTAGAACCATCTTAGGACCCAACTTGGTCCTTGCCTTTTATCTCGCAATGTACCAAGTTATGACGTCTCAAAATAGGCCACTCATGCACCTACATTGTATTCTTACAAGGGATCCTAAGCCTTTGCTATGTTCCTCTCACAATATTTCAACATGGCTCCAAAAGTCACTAGACTCGACGATCACTAATCACTTAGTACTTATATTTCAATTGTCATTCCTAAAATCATTTATGAATCATCCTCAAAGAATTGAATATCAATATATATAAAAATTAATTTCTCATCTTCAATTTGTATTTCATAGATAATAATCAATAGTAACAATAGCCATATTAATATATTTTTAACACTGAAAGACATCTTTCTAATGTGGAAGATCAAGATAAACTACAACCACAGATAATAATTAGATTGCCTTTTATGATTTTAAGAAATATGATATTATACACAATTCTTTGAATATTTTATAAAATATAAATATATTTAACCATGAATATTCAACATAGCTAATAATCTCTTGAATTAAAATATAAATATATCTAACCATGAATATACACTTATAAAATGATAAGATGGTCATCACTACCATTAACGCAGCCCAAGCAAGACTTACTATATCCATGTAAATTTTGTCTCCTATCTCTATCAATACTAATTCAAAGAGTACAAATTTTTTTATAAATCAAAGTTGCAGAGACCAAAATTTATCATAATTTAATTGTGGTTGAGAGTGATAAAATAATTCAAAGCAAAACTTTGAAAATAATATGATGAAATAATTTTATCGAAATTGATAAAATATAATTTCTAAAAAATAAAGCTGAATGATTGAACAATTGGTAAATAATAACAAAGAACCATACTATAATATCTTTAAATAATATCAACAAGAATTAAACTGTAATATCCAAAAAGAATAATAATCAAAGGAACACAAGTAATGTATAAAAATAATAAATAAATAACCCAAAGTAATACCTAGAAATAATAAATAAAAAATAAAAAAGTAATGCGTGGAAACAGTAGATAAAAAACCATAAGTAGTATTTGAAAATAATAAATAATGGATCAGAAGTAATATCTAGAGAAAATAAACATAAGTAATATCTGGGGAATAATATTAAAGGACTAGAAGTAATAATGATCATAAATAGAAAAAAACATATAAGTTTATTAAGATTAACACAAAAAAAGTTTATAAAACTCCCCATACCTTAGCAAAAACTTGATGAAGAATGGTGAAGAACCTTGAAACCTTAATCTGCCTCCTAGGAGCTCTCCCTTTCTCCTCCATTTTTCAAGGATGACTGCCTTATTTATAGGAAAAATCTGAGCTCGTTCACTGAGCAAAATTTCATTTGTTAAGCGAACATAAGTTCATCACACTTTCGTTGAGCGAAGAGAGCTTCGCTTAGCGATGGTCTTGAAATCCGTGTTCTTTGTCTCAGATAGCTTAGCCATGAAAGTTTTTGCTGAGCGAGATTCTAGTTCTAACTACTCTCGCTAAGTGAATGCTTCTTCGCTTAGCAAATTTCTTCTGAAAAAAATGTGTTATTACCTCAAATTTGCTAATCGAATTCTATTTCACAGTGCAAATTCCAGAAAAGAGAACTTGCAAGTTTTTTGTAGAAAAATGCTTTATATGCTATAATTAATTTATCTATATAAGTTTCTTACATGCATAAGTAATGTTTTAATATCTACTTCTAATATCTAAATTGAGATAATAACCTAGTTAAAAAATTGGGGTGTTACAGCGACCATTCATCACTAAGCGAATTTATATTTTGCATTAAATTCGCTTAGTGGCAAAAATTCGCTCAACGAGCAGGCCTAGATTTTGGCTATAAATAGGGAAAGCCATTTTCAAAATAGGAAGAAAGAAAAAGCATATTCTTGACACTAGGATTAAGATCCAAAGGTTCTTCACCACTTTTTATCAAGCTCTTATTAAGGTAAGGGAGAGAGTGAGATTTATAAACCTTTGTGTTATTAATCTTAATAGACTTATATGTTTTTACTACTCTTATGCTTATTATTACTTCTAAAACTAAGTTTTGGTTGTCCATTAATATATTAATTGTTCTGACCTCGATTTTCAAATGCTTATTTGATTATTCATTAATATCTAACTATTCTAACTTTTATTAAGATTGATCCTTTATTATTATTCTCTATATATTACTCCTAGTCCTTTGTTTATTATTTTCAGATATTACTTATAGTCCTTTGTTTATTATTTCCAGATATTATAGTTTGATCCTCTGTTACTATTTACCATTTAACTTATTTTTTTTCAAAAATTATCTTTCGATCCATTTCTATTAATTTATTTCATCATTTATTTTCATATAATACACTTTGGTTCTTTGCTATTAATTATTTTAGTTTTACTTAAAATCTTATTTTTATTACTCTTAATCATAAATTAAAAGTATGATTCCTTTTGGATTACGAAATTCTGATTTGTAAAATTGTTACTCTTGAAATTGTTAATAACTATCTTATAATTTTATGTGTATACTATATTTTACTCAAAAGATTTTTAGTTATATGTTGAATTCTCATCGTAAAATATATTTATATCTTATAAAATATTCAAATGATTGTGTGTAAAGTTTAGTTATAAAAATATCATAATGAATATAATATTCCTCAAAATCATATTTGTAAAAGATGATCTAACTATGCTTTGTGGTTGCAGTCTAACTTGATCTTTCATATCAGAAAAAATATCATTTAGTATTAAAAAATGAATCAATTTTATACCTATATTACTATTATTATCATTATTTATTATTATCGATGTTTGAGATGAAAAATTAATTTGTATATCTCTTATGACCTTCTAATTCTTTGAGGTTGATTCATAAATAATTATGTGAATGATGATTGATATATAAAGTACTACATACCTTAGTGGTTGTCAAATCGGGTGATTTTTGGGGATTGTGTTGAAATGTTGTGAAATGAACTTAGCAAAGTCCTAGGTTCCCTTGTAATGGTACCATTCATGTGCATGAGTACCCGTGTTTTGGAAAGTCACAACTTAGAACCTTGCAAGGTGGACCGGGTGGGTCCTAAGATGGTTTTAAGATAGGTAGATGAATATTCAAGGTTACTATGTTGACACTTGGGCTAGGACAATCTTCGAGATGAAATGTCAAGGTTGACCATGTTAACACTTGGATTAGGATAATCATTAGGGAGATGAAATGTTCAGGGCTAACCATGTTACCACTTGGGTTAGGACAATCATCAGGGAGATGAAATGTCCAAGGATGACCATGTTGTTACTTGGGCTAGGAAATTCATCAGCCTAAAACCTTCCATAACTACTCAACATCCTCATGATTAGTAATGTATATCTTTCTCGGGCTGAAAGAGTGTCTGTTTGTGTTTTGTGATGAGCAGAGTGCCCAATTGGTAAGTGGCCAAAATGTTGTGATTAGCAGATAACCAAAATTGTGTTATGGGAAAATGGCCCACTTTCTCGAGAACATTATTGTACCAAATCAGGGAAATATATACGACTACCAATCACTTCCTAAATAGATCCTTGATGATTGGGGTAAATCATTACAAACTGGTTATGAATCTATACATAGAGTTAAGAGAGATTGAGTTCAAACATTGAAATGAATGAGATTGGGTCTATATACTAAGTCAAGTGAGAATGAGTCATAGGTCAAAATTTAGGCCCATTGTTTGTTAAGTTCATTAATATTACTGTTGGTGGTTTATGAAAATCTCATTCCTTTTGTGTGTTTCCTTTCATGTGTTCATGTTCATATATGTTTTTTGTATGAATAAAAGATGGACCTAATCAACAAACTACATTGAAACATTTAGAGGATTTCCTTTGAATATATTGAATTCATAAACGAGTTACTCTTTGATGTTCAAGTAATTTTAGATTCGTAAGGAGTCCACTGCTATGAATTAGGACCTTTTAAAGGATAGCAACAACAACTAATGTATTTATGTTTTAAATGAAGTTTGTAGTACATTATATTTTGGTTCATAATGTTTACAAGAAGATTATGGTTCTTTATGTAAGATCAAATTTTGAAAATCCCCATATTTTTATAAATACTTTAGGTTAAGAATTGGGGTCGGTACACTGTTACATAGGACATGTGCCTTATCATGGTGCTTTGGACGTGAATGGTTCTTCTGTAGTTTAAACGAACCAGCTTCACACAATCCACTTGAACCTGATTGTAGTGAACCATGTAAATCACAATAAGTATGAGGCATGGAACCCCATCTTATCACTTTCTACAAATGGTTCTTCATAATCATCATGCAAAATTTCAAACTTGGGGTCCCTTTTGGATTCATTGTGGCAGATTTTTGCATTGCAGTATTTGGGTTAGGAAGACCCACACGTTACACCTTAGAACCACGGGTTCGAGAATCAAATTTTCTGTCTAAGGGAAAAATCCATGGATCGTATAGTACGGACCCCCAGATGCAAAAGTTTTTGCACTTCGAATAATCAACTCCATCCAAGGCTCTCTCCACTTCAAAAAGGGGGAAGATAAGAAAATGCATGATGATGATGCCACTTCTTCTTAGATAAGAAAATGAGTAAATAATTATGGTGCTTGAGGCAAGGAATGAAGGTGGTGCGTCACTTCTTGGAAATAGATAGGCCAAAATGAAGGTTTTCCACAAAGGAGAGAACCTTTGATGAAAACCACTAAAAGAGTCTCCTCAAGAGAGGAAAACCAATGACTACTATAGAAGAAAGATCTCAAAGAGTCTTATATCAATTCTATATTCAAGTGTGAAGAATACATGAGGTAAAGGGGCTATAAATAGAGGGGATAGAATATATCATTGTACAATTCAATTGGTAGGTTTGGGATCCGAATTGAAACAACAACCCTTTTGGACACTGCTGCAATTTCCATGAAAAAAGGTTGCCATCGTTGAACCAAAATATAATTATTCATCCATGGTCCCTCAAAGATATAGTCTTCTTGGACAGAGAAAAGGATTTGATAATAATTTGTGACATATCAATAATCTTAATGGGACCCTTTTTAGCCCAATCACGCTTAATTTTTCTATGCCAAAAATGGTTATAGATAGTGTTTTTTTTTTCAATTACATAGCGTTTCTATAGCACTATCTATTTGTGTGTTATCTATATAAAGATAGCGCTTCTACAAAACCGCTATGTGTCACTCGATTATAGATAACACTATTTCAAAAAACGCTATCTATTTATATATATCATTTTTTTAGAAAAATGCTATCTATTTACAGAAAGTGTTTTTTTAGAAAAACACTATCTATATAGGTTGCATATGCATATAAAAAACTACCTAGTCTTCATAAACTCAAACTAAAATCAAATATCGCTCAAATTTTAATTTGTATCCATGTTAAAAGCTTGTACTTAAATACATAACAAACTAATTTATAAACAAAATTAATAAATAAACATGAGTATAAATATACTCATGTCAAATATACTCACTTTAATTAACTTATAAATTTTAACTATCACGTCACTTTAAAAACAAATCCTAACAAAATCTTAACTTTAACATGCAAACAATTTAAGGAGTAAAGTAAGTAAGTCTAGCATTCAATACTCAAATATGAAGTAAAATAAATAGGAGGAAAACAATCCAATGACATTATGATTTTATGGGTAAAATAAAAAGGAGGAACACAATTCAATACACAAATATGGGATAAATTGAAAATGAAGTAAGTCTAGCAAATCTGTGTTCATTATGATTTTATGAATTCTAAAAATAAATCATAGACACTCTAGCACTTTAAAACCAAATTCTAACAAAATCCTAACTTTAAAACAAAATTATAAGATTCTGTGTAAATTAAAGCAAGATTAAATATTAAAAACATAAATTAATTGTTTAGTACCAGCTATGGTGGTTGTGTGGGAGACAATACCAACGGAGACAACAACAAATAAAATAAAAGCTCTAAAGGTTGAGCGCGGCATTGGAGATACTACCAATAACAACCACGTGGGAGACAACATAAGAGGCGATAAAGATGAAAGAAAAAGAATGAGTTCTCCCGACATGAAACTGAGAGAGTGAGCTTACCAAGAGAAAGAGAGCAAGCTATTACAAAATTTAATTAATTTGAAAAAGAGAAAAATAATGAATGTAAGGTGGCAAAGATAAGATAAAGAGAATGAACTGTGAAACTCATACAATGAACGAACATAAGAGGCAAACTTAATGTAAGGCATTCACGTAAGGCATATTGGAAGTGAAAATAAGTGACGGTTATAGAATTAAAATTCAATTTGAGAAAAAGAGAGAAAGAAACAGATCAGAATGTGCAGTCACCGGGAAGTTAAAAAGAGAGTGAACAAGTGGTGGTTATACAATTAAATAATTTTAAAATGCTATTAAATTTGAATTATTGATAATTATTAAATTTAAATGATTTAAAAAACACAAGAGGTATTATTTCAATTTTTTTGAGAATTATCATTTTAATTATTATTTTAAGTATATATCAAATTTAAAGTTCAAAATACTATTAAATTATTTCAAAAATTTAAAAATAAGATGTATTTTAAATTTAAAATATTATTCAAGTATTTCAATGATTTTAGCAGAAAAAAGATCTAATATATTTAAATTTTAATAGATATAAGGATAAATTTAAAATTTCAATCCCATGATAGTCAAATTTAAAATTTAAAGTACTATTAAATTATTTCAATGATCTAAAAAGAAGATGTAATTTAAATTTAAATTAAAAATATTATTGAAGTATTTCAACGATTTTAACATAAACAAGCTATAATTTAAAGTTCAATAATATATGTTATCTTAAAAAAGATATGAACAAAATGTTTTCTTCCAAAATTTTAGGGATACTAATTAATCTTGTTTCATATTATTTGAAAGCATGACAATAATTTAAATAATAAATATAATTATAAATTTTTAAATTTAAATTTCATGACAGTCAAATTTAGATATCAAAATATTGTTAAATAATTTCAAGATTTAAAAATTATGATGTAATTTAAATTTAAAATATTATTAAAGTATTTGAATGATTTTAACTGAAAAATATGTTTTTTAAATTTAAATAACATATGTTATCTTTAAAGAGATATAAACAAAAAAATTTCTTAATTTTAGGCAGGCTAATCTTAAATTTCATATTATTTGATTAGGACAATAACTTAAATAATAAATATAATGATAATTTTTTTAAATTTAAATTTCATGATAGTAAAATTTAAAATTCAAATACTATTAAATTATTTCAATAATATTTAAATAATAAGATGTAATTTTGAATTTAAATATTATATATATATATATATATATATATATATATAAGCATTTATAACTTAAAGGAAGATATACCTATCACAATATTTTATCCTCCTATTACTTTCATAAATAAATTTATAATTTGATATTTTGTAAAATGTCACAGTAATCTAGATATTAAATTTAAGAAAAAGTATAAATATATTATATCACAATAAAATTTCAAAATTCAAAAGATAATTAAAGGATTTCGAAGATTTTAGTCAATATAAGATAATTTGTATCATTTATGTAATTTTTTATGACAAAAAATTTACCAAAAAATATTTAAGGATAATTATGTAGTTTTATATTCTAAAATGGTCACAATAATGTTAATATTTAACCAAAAAATAAATATGAACTCTATCATGATCAACTTTAATTTTAAAATTAATTTACACTATATACAAGAAGGTGTTTCAAAATAAGAGTGAATTTTGTTAAGATGCTCACAAGCAGAGAGAAATATAAGAGAGATAGCACCAACTTGGTATTGGTAAGATTTCCGCCACTACTTCCAACCTTAGATGATTGTTCCTCAAGCAAACAAAATTATAATTTAGATCGCGTTTAGACAAGTGTTATCTATGTAAAAAGAAGGAGTACATAGATAGCGGTTGTCTCAATAAGCGTTATCTATATAGAAAGACATAACACATAGATAATATTTATATTTTAAGCGTTATCTAATTAGCACTATCTATGCCTTTTTTTGGAGTAGTTTTAGCTTCCAATGCATGGAAACCCATCTTCTTCCCTAGCACCATTATCATAAGTGACCCCCTCCAATACTTACACCACTCGTAAAACTCTTCTTCCAATATAGGAATTTCTTTAAATCATGTGGTATTTGCCTTTGTCAAAAGCAAAGGTGGAATATCCCTCTTTGGTACACCAAAGCAACTTCCATCAAATTATAAAAAAAGTCGCTTGACCATTTGTATTTAGCAATTTGGCTTTATAGGAACCTTCTGACATCTTTGTGTTCAGTCCCAACATCAATATACTCCTTTTCCTTAAACACCATTTTCCATTTCACTTTGCAGTGACTCTGCTAGAGTAGATCCTCTCCTCCTCTTATCTCAAAATCCTAGAAGAGCTCATTGTAATTTTATACAAGATATGATTTAATTATAAATTATATGTTTAATAAATTAAATAAATAACATAATATTGAAAAAAATTAGAAGAAGTATTACTTTTTTTTCCATTAATTATCATTGTCAAAATATAATCTTAAATCAAGTCTTAGATAACTTTTTATTTTTATTGATTTGCAATTATTAGTCTTAACAAGCATTTTATATATTTATAACTATATTTACAATAAATATTATTTTTAGAATTTTAAATTACAGTATTATTAAAATGTAATAAATAATTATTTTTATCATGTAAATTATATTTTAGATTTATGATAATATTTTTTTCTGAAGAGATTTATGATAAAAAAAACTCAAATTTTGATATAATATAATTTTTAAATTAGTATATAGCAGTATATTCCTTTATAATTTGATGTTTATTTTATATGTCTTACCTTGTCAAAAACCAATCTGCATATTGTTATATGTCTATGTCAAAGTCAGGTAAACTTAGTTTTAGAACAGCATAATGATTTCAATTTATTTATAAAATAACATAAAATTCTATATATATATATATATATATATATATATATATATATATATATATATATATATATATATATATATATATATATATATATATATATATATATATATATATATATATATATATATATATACACTCATTAACTATATAATTTCTTAAAAAATTTTAGAGCCTCCTAGTCATTGTTCTTGGGCTATTGCACATTTGGATTAAGCCCAAATCGATCCTACTTTATACAAGCCTAGTTAAATGCTTAACGTGATTAACATATTATTGATATGTAATTACTTATCATGTGCTATTTTCGTCCGACAGGAATCTCTTGTCTATGTTAAGGGATCTAAAGTCAAACTTTTATATAACTTTTATGTATTTATTTAGAAACATAAAAACATATTTTGTCATATTGAAAAGCCCCCGATCCCTGGTGAGAATAAAAAGAAAAGACCCATAGTTATATTAATGGTTGCTAAATCAATCATTAGTTTTGAAAATGATAAAAAAAATTGTTCCACTTGCATATTTTTAGGCAAAATGCCGATACATTTGAATAGAAAAAAAAAATAAAAATTATCAATTGAAGCGTACCTGTTGGGTATTGGGCTCCCTTCCTATGTAGAGAAAAAAACTTAAATTAAGAAGCTCACTTGATATCTTATTTAAGTCAAGTGGAGAAGGTGCTTTGTAAGGGCAGAGAGATGAATAAAGAAAGCTACCAGAGAAACAAAACTATTCTCGTCTTTACACAGAGCTGCAATCGTAAATTCTCTACTACAGATTTGTTTACCATTGGATCAGGCTGATTTTTGGACAGCACGTTCAGAATGTATGTTTCTTCATTCTGACCGTTCGAATCATTGAAAGACTTCTGTGTTGGGAGATATTCAGTTCGTATGACAGCAATATGTTTGAGGGTCTTCATCTTTCCTGTTCTCTATTTGTAAGCTTATTGCTTTATTGGTGTTGACATTGATATTGTGGTTGACACTTGATTAAAACTCTTTTGTACTCTTTATTGATAATAGTGGAGCTATTTCTTTGGTCTGGACGACCCGTGGTTTTTACCCTTGCTTTGAGGGGTTTTCCACGTTAAAATCTTGGTGTCTTATTCCAAAAAGATCTGTGATTAGTTAGTGTTATATTTTGTTATTGCTCCTCATAGATTCTTGTGAGATAGGAGGATTTATTTCCGCTGTTTTGTTTACATTTATTGCAAACTTATCTTATTGCCCCCATCAGAGTGGTATCAGAGCTCTTTGGTTTTGGTCTAAGAACTATTTGACTTACTTGAATGATAGAGGCAAATACAAAATTGGTTGCCTTGAATGGTACTAATTATCACTTGTGGAAGGGGAAATGAAAGACTTGCTATTTGTGAAGAAAATGCATATTCTTGTTTTTGTTACTCAGAAGCCAGATTCTATGTCTGAAGAAGAGTGGGATTTTGAACACCAACAAGTATGTGGTTTTATTCGGAAATTTGTAGATGACAATGTTTATAATCACATTGCTAATGAGACACATGCGAGAACATTGTGGGAGAAGATTGAGTCCTTGTATGCTTCTAAATCAAGGAATAATAAATTGTATTTGTTGAATTGTCTGATGAATTTGAAGTACAGGGAGAGTTCTTCTATTTCATATTACTTGAATGAATTTCAAGGACTCCTAGATCAGTTATCTGGTATGAGTATCAAATTTGATGATGAAGTTTTGGGACTATGGCTACTGAATACTTTACCTGAGTCTTGGGAGACATTTCGGGTTTCTATTACAAACTCATCCCCTATGGTGTTATTTCTTTGCAAACGGCAAAGAGTGGTGCTCTTAATGAAAAGATGAGAAGGAAGGCACATGGTTCTTCATCTCAGCTTGAAGTACTTGTCACTGAAAACAGGGGGAGAAGTCAAAGAAAAGAATTGAAATGAGGCAGAGAAAAGAGCAGGAGTAAGTCTAAGTCCAGATGCAAGAATGTGGAGTGTCACTATTGTCATAAGACAGGGCATATACAAAAATATTGTTTTCTGAGAAAAAAGGAGAACAAAGATAAAAAGGGTAAGCAGAAAGAGAAGAATCATGATGATGATAATCATGTTGCTACTGCTACTTGTGGTGGCCTTGTTAATCTTCGTGACAATGAATTAGTTAATCTTGTGTCAGATGAGAGCATGTTGATTGTTGATAGTGGTGTTACAGTGCATGTTACACCAAGGAAGGAATTCTTCACATCTTATACTTCTGGTGATTTTGGAATATTGAAGATGGGTAATGATGGTATGTCTCAGGTGATTGGTGTTGGTGATGTTTGCCTGCAAACCAACATGGGAGTGCAGTTGTTGCTCAGAGGAGTCAAACATGCTCCTGATGTTCGTTTTAATTTGATCTCTGTACAGATGCTTGATGATAGTGGTTATGATAATCACTTTGGTTCTGGAAAGTGGAAACTCACCAAAGGTAACTTAGTTATGGCTAGCGGGGAGAAGATTTCTAAACTGTATTGGACAAAAGCTTTGGTTACTAAAGATAGTGTGAATGTCGTAGATATGGAGGCATATTTGTGGCACCGAAGGCTTAGTCATATCAATGAAAAAGGGTTGAACTGCTTAGTTAAAAAGGATGTTCTTCAAGGGCTAAAAAATGCAGAATTGGAGAAATGTTCTCATTGCATGGCTGGCAAGCAAACTAGAGTATCCTTTAAGAAGCATCCTCCCTCAAGGAAGTCAGAGGTGTTGCAATTGGTGCATTTTGATGTTTGTGGTCTATTTAAGGGAAAATCCTTTAGTGGTGCACTTTATTTTGTTACCTTTATTGATGATTGTTCCAGGAAGCTATGGGTCTATGTCTTGCAGAGAAAAGACCAAGTGCTAGAGAAATTTAAACAATTTCATGCTTTGGTTGAAAGAGAGTCAGGCAAGAAGATGAAACGTATTCGTACTGACAATGGTGATGAGTATTGTGGACCCTTTGATGTTTATTGCAAGCAGCATGGTATTGCACATGAGAAGACCCCTCCTAAAACTCCTCAGGTAAATGGTTTAGCAGAGAGGATGAACAGGACATTGCTTGAGAGAGTGAGATGTATGCTCTCAGATGCCAAATTACCTAATCATTTTTGGGGTGAGGCATTGTATATAGCGGTGCATGTTATTAATCTCACTCCTACTATTATCTTGAATAGTGAAGTTCCAAATAAAATTTGGTTTGGGAAAAATGTGAGCTATGATAATTTGCGTGTCTTTGGTTGCAAAGCGTTTGTTCATATTCTAAAGGATGAAAGATCCAAGTTGGATGTGAAGACAAGGCATTGCATCTTCATTGGTTATGGTGAAGATGAATTTGGCTACAAGTTCTATGATCCTATTGAGAAGAAGCTTGTTAGAAGTCGTGATGTACAGTTCATTGAAGACCAAACCATTGAGGACATTAATAAGGTGGATAAAACTACACTCGAAAAGGATAGAAATCTGACAGATGTTGATCCTATGCAATCGCCTAATCATGATCTAGAAGGTAGTGTTGAACACGGTAAAGAACAAAGCGATGGTGTTAATCAACAACTTGGAGATGAATTAGATGTTCCTATTAATGATGACCAGGAGGAGCAGAGAGATCACCTGATGAGAATGTTTATGATGTACTTGAATCCTCTCAAGCCCAACTCAGGAGATCTAATAGACAGAGACAACCATCTACCAGGTATTCTTCTAATGAATATGTGAATTTGACCGATGATGGAGAACCTGAGTATTTTGAAGAGGCTTTAGAGAGTGAAGAAAAGCAACCGTGGCTGGATGCAATGGAAGATGAGATGAAATCCTTGTATGATAATCACACTTATAACTTGGTGAGATTGCCTAAGGGTAAAAAGGCATTAGAAAACAGCTGGATATTCAGGGTGAAACATGAGAATAATTCTATGTCTCCAAGGTATAAAGCTAGATTAGTGGTGAAAGGCTTTAGACAGAAGATTTTCTCACCTGTGGTAAAGATGTCATCCATTAGAGCAGTTTTGCGTTTGGAAGTTACTCTTGATTTGGAGGTAGAGCAAATGGATGTGAAAACTGCTTTCCTTCAAGGTGATTTGGAGGAAGAAATTTATATGAAGCAACCTGATGGTTTCCAGGTTAAAGGCAAGGAAGATATGTGTGTAGACTGAGAAAGAGTCTATATTGTTTAAAGCAAGCTCTGAGACAGTGGTATAAGAAGTTTGAGTCTTTTATGTGTGAGCAGGGTTACAAGAAGACTACTTCTGATCATTGTGTCTTTGTTAGAAAGTTTTCTGATGATGACTTTATTATCCTATTATTGTATGTTGATGACATGCTTATTGTTGGGAAAAATATTTCTATTATTAACAGGTTGAAGAAGCAATTGGGTGAGTCATTTGCCATGAAAGACTTGGGAGTTGCTAAGCAGATTCTTGGTATAAGAATCATCCGTGATAGAGAGAAGAGGAAGTTGTGGCTATCATAGGAACACTATATTAAAAAGGTGTTGCAGAAATTCCAGATGGAAAAAGCAAAGTTTGTGAGCATTCCTCTTGCGACTCACTTTAAATTGAGTATTAAACAGAGTCCTTCAAATGAAGCTGAAAAATTAGACATGGAGAAAGTTCCTTATGCTTCTGCAGTGGGTAGTTTGATGTATTCAATGTTGTGTACGAGACCTGATATTGCTCATGCTATTGGTACAGTTAGTAGGTTTTTGTCAAACCCAGGTAGAGAGCATTGAAGAGCTTTGAAATGGATTTTGAGGTATCTTCATGGTACTATTGATAAGAAGCTTTGTTTGGGAGGTGATAAGCCTATTTTGGTGGCTACTCAGACTTAGATATGGGTGGAGACATTGATTCCAGAAGGTCTACATCTGGTTATTTGATTAAGTTTGCAGGGGGAGCTGTGGCTTGGCAATCTAAGTTGTAAAAGTGTGTTGCTTTATCTACTACTGAGGCAGAGTTCATTGCAATTACTGAAGCATGCAAGGAGTTGCTATGGTTGAAGAAATACTTGCGGGAGCTTGGTTTTGTGCAAGACAACTATTCATTACTAGTTGACAATCAGAGTGTTATCCATCTTGGTAAGAATTCAACTTTCCATTCTAAGTCCAAACATATTGATGTACGGTATCATTGGATACGTGATGTTTTGGATGCTAAGTTGCTGGAATTGGTTAAAGTTCATACTGATAATAATGGTGCTGATATGATGACTAAAGCATTTCCAAGAGGAAAGTTTGAAGTCTGTTGTGAGATCATCGATTTGGCGGTTCTCTCCACATAGTCGTGAGGGGCAGATTTGTTGGGTATTGGACTCCCTTCCTATGTAGAGAAAAAAGCCCAAATTAGGAAGTCCACTTGATATCTTATTTAAGTCAAGTGGAGAAGGAGTTTTGTAAGGGCAGATACTTGAATAAAGAAAGCTACCAGAGAGACAAAACTATTATCGTCTTTACACAGAGCTGCAATCGTAAATTTTCCACTACAGATTCGTTTACCGTTGGATCAAGCTGATTTTTGGACAACACATTCAAAATGTATGTTTTTTCATTCTGACCGTTCGAATCATTGAAAGACTTCTGTGTTGGGAGATATTCAGTTCGTATGGCAGCAATGTGTTTGAGGGTCTTCATCTTCCCTGTTCTCTATTTGTAAGCTTATTGCTTTATAGGTGTTGACATTGATATTGTTGTTGACACTTGATTAGAACTCTTTTGTACTCTTTATTGATAACAGTTGAGCTATTTCTTTGGTCTGGACGACCCACGATTTTTACCCTTGCTTTGAGAGGTTTTCCACGTTAAAATCTTAGTGTCTTATTCCAAAAAGATCTGTGATTAGTTAGTGTTATATTTTGTTATTGCTTCTTGTAGATTCTTGCGAGATAGGGAGATTTATTTCCGCTGCTTTATTTATATTTATTGCAAACTTATCTTATTGCTTCATCAATACCAACATAGACAAAGTTTGGCAACTCAATGTCTTGATCTAATTATTATTTCTGCCAAAGTAATATAAGAACTTGTCTTCATTATTATTATCATACTAATCAAATACTAATCAACAAGATGATGTTCATACAGCGTACACCATTACTTTTAATATATATCTATATAATTCCTATCTCATAACAAATAAAATATTTAAAAAAATCGTCGTTCATTGCATAAATACTCCTCAATAATATTCCTTGATTAAGCATGATTTCACCAATAATATTTTAAAAGTAGTCTATTCTAGTTAACTAATACCATACTATTGAAAGTTATAATTATAGAACGTAATTAAAAAACAAATGCAACTCGTGCAATCACACGATTATTTTGCTAGTTCTAACATCAAAATAAACCTATCTTCACGTCTCTTTTTGTAGATATCCTGGATCCTAGAGACAAGTTTCAAATGACTTTCTTTTTTCTATTTTACTTTGGCAGAAATAATAATTAAATATGTATTTTTTATGTTATTTAACATTTATTAATTGGCTTACAAGTTAAACTTACCGTACCTAACTAATAGTTTAGCTACTTTATAAGTTTTATATATAGCTTTTCTCCTAACTTATAAACTCAAACTAGCTTATCAACTTTATTTAGCTTATAAATTAATTTTATCAAACAGTGTAGAATTTTATTTTCTTAAAGAACTAAAAAGAACTCCTTAAATTCATAATGCTTTTGTCAAAATTTTAATTAAAGTTGTACACTTTCTATTTACACCCCTCATTTTTTGCGATGCGCATTCCCATCTCCCATTTTATATTTTAATTATCCAAGACCCACTGTACTTTTTCCTTAAAGTGAAACACCCATTAGAATCCCTTTTTCTCTTTTGGAAATATCTTTTCGAATTAACATATATGTATTTCTAAAATTACGCATCATAGTTCAAGAAATAAATGTTCGTATATGTTATTATAGAAAGATACTTCTAGTAATAATAAAACTACTTTAACAAACTCACTTAAAAGTCACTGTAACATGTAAACATTAATGTTGTAAACAAATGAACACTTATACATAGTTTTGGCAATATATTTTCAAAATAACTATATGTTATTTTGGAAAAAAAATTCAAAATAGAAAAGGGAGTTCCAAAGGGTGAACAAGAAAAAGAGTATAATGTGAAATTAAAACGTAAAGAGACTTCCTGGAAGAGAGTATGTGAGTGTAGTTAGGAAAAGTAGGCTGTGTAAATAGCAAGAAAAGTAAAGTAGATTTGTTGACCCAATAAACCGAACAAATAAAAAACATCTATTGTTATTTAAACCCCTTTTCTAAATAATGCACCTTCTGATGAATATTTTTGTAATTTTATTCTAGGCATATCCTCTTTTCCTTTCCGGAAACCAATCTCGCTTTTCAAGATATGTGAAGGTTCATGTGATCACAAAATTTTCATTACTTCGAACCTCTTGAAGACCTGTCCCATTGGCAACAAGTTCAAAGGCTTAACAAAAATTTCAATAATTGGAAGTTTGGAACTTCTTGAAAGAATAACAAAAGAAAAATAAAAATCCTGAAAGACATCAAATTGAAAAAGGTTTGCTTTGCATTATTTTCATTAATTTGAACCTCTTGAAGGCTAAAGTCTTCACTGGCATCCTTATTTTTGTCATCATAGTTCTCTAATATTTATATTTATATTGTTATACAAATGGGTCATTAAAACACTTTAAATAATGCTTTTAAATATTTTTAAAAGTACTATTTTAAACGTTTTAGAAACTAATATGGATGACGTTAAAAAAATTAGAGACTAACATGAAAAAAATATTTTTCAAGGATATATTAGTCATCTCTAACATCTTTTAGGGATTACTTGGGGTTTATTTGTTTAAAGTCTTAAAAAATTTTATGCTGTTCTTGTTTTGCCTCAAATAGTGCTGCTTAAGAAAGGGTATAAATAGCAGGAATAAGTAGTGGTTATCTAAAAACTACTTTGGGCTCAATTTTGTAAATTAGGCCCGATTATTATTTGTCTAAAAACTTATTTGTTTAGATGAGTGGATTTAGGGAGAAGAAAAATAAGGATGAGAGAATTAGGAGAAAAATTGCAAATTCGGTCATTTAATTTAGATGAGATGATATTTGAGGCTATAGAAAAATGAGTGTGGAACCACTTAATTTTAATATATAATATGATATTTAAAAATATATAAATATTATTATTAAATAACATATATAAATTAAGTGAAATTTGATAAGCATATAAATAAGATAGTATTATAAAATTCAATAGATAGATATTAATCAAATTTTTATTGTACTGAAAGTGTAAATAAACTAAGTTTAACATATTATGTCAACAAATCTTGCCTATTTCTATATAAATATGTTTATAGTTTGTTAACTTACTTCTTTTACAAAATAAGTGAAGGTAAGTTGGCAAATCACTTAAGGTGAGATTTAATTTAGGCCAAAAGCAAAATTTTGTAATATTTTACTATTCAATAAGATATTTATCATAGTCATATAAAGTGTAAATGTATCTATCACAACTATATGATAGAGTTAGACAAATTTTTACATATCAATTTATAAAGTTTAAATAAGATAGTTGATTTATATTTATACTATAAATTTTCTAATATTCCTACCTATAATAGGTGAAATATTAGGTATTAATATGTTAGATTTTGTTAGTAAAATGATTCAAATCCATGACTGCTCATTTCCTATCTTTTCACTTTATCACCAACACAACTTTATATATCTATCCTACCTATAATAATAAAACAAATACAGCATAGCTACTTGGGAAAGTGAAACAACAACAAAATGCTTGTACATGTAGACATACCTGCTTGAGTATCAATCGAAACTTGAAAGATGAATGAAGCTATGCCTATATTTATAAATCCCTTGAAAGATAATGAGTGATAATTTCATTTGTATAGAGACAATGCGACCTAGGCATGCATATACAGCTTTTAACATTACTTTTCACCAAAACTTGCAGAGGGAAGTGAATAGTGATGGTTGATATTAATATATAGTTTTGGAACAAAGTCCTTTACTGCAAAGCTAGCTAGCAGCAATGCAGGGTGGTGCTGCTGCTGCACGCAAGTTCAAACTCGGAGGTCATAAAAATGCTACTTATGTGGCATCATTATGGCCTATGGAGCGTGTTTCTGTGCATGACAATGACGACTAACCACTCACAAACCATGATCATAAAATTTACTTTCACCAATTCCACCCACTTTTCACAAAAGATATGTTAATTTAATTTGTCAGTGGCACTGCCATGCATGCCTTCTTCAATTTATAGTTTAGCACCTTTAGTAGTAAAAAAACACTATTGATTAGTTAAACATCCCTGGTGTCATACATACACACCACAGAGAGACTCTTAACTTTATATGACTGAAAAAATTGAATATGAAATACATAATCTTACATTAATTATCAATATTTAATTTCATATCACTCCTTAAAAAGGTGACATATAACTTTTTTAAGTGTATTTAGATAAGCATCAGCAAAATTCTTCATAAAACAAGCAATATTCAAGGACCATGTTGATGTTTATGAAATTGTTAAAGTTATGGAACTAAGTTCATAGAAGTGATGTTAAGTAGCTAAGTTTACAATGTACTTGTATATGAAATGAATTTTGAATGTATTGTTTTGTATCTAGAAATTGACTTATTGTATCTTTATTGAATATTTTTTGTTTGCCTTATTTTGTTTGTATTAATGGAAATATGGAATATATCATTTGTGCTTTTTACTTGTTTTTTAATAGTGTTTATTTTAGCCGGTAAACAAATGGTAGCGAGATTGATTTTGAAAAATTAATTTAGTTAAAATTAATTTTAAGATAATGTAATTTGTGTTTGAATGTTTTTAGTATAAATATAAATTATGAGCCAAATTCTTTTTTATCTAATATAAAAACTATTTTAAATTACTTCAACTAGAATCAAGTCTAAATTAAGAATAATTTTAATTTTTATGTAAAAAGTTCAGAATCAATCCTATAGTGGAAAACGTATTCTGCACCTTGGTACGCTGCAGGAACACGTTATGCCACACTCGATTTGGTCTACAAAAAGCATATCTAAAGGTAGTATTCTGCCAGCACGAATCAAATGGTTTGCACATAGAAGTTAGCACAAATGAAATTATTATTATGAGGTGTTCATATTTATTTCTTTTCCCTTGAAAAATTATGAAATTTATGCTTAAAATTAAGTCTTAATTGCTTCTCTGATTAGTTTTGATCGTTAAATTTTGTATATGATATTATAAAAACTCTAATTGGAGATATTTGTTATAAGTAAATGTTAAGAGTTGAATTGGTATACACTACGTCTTTTACACTGACATTTAATCATAACCCTTCATGTTAAATTTATTGACTTTACTCTTTACTAATTTAAAAGTCATAATTGAATGTCAGTGTAAAATTTTTTTACAACGACAGTATATACCAATTAAAATCAAATGTTAATTGATAGTGTGTTGTTTATTTAGTATAGGGATTTCACATCCATAACCTCTTTCTCTTCCATTTATTTACTTTAGCACCATATCACCAGATCAATCATATAACTTAATTTTTGAAAATTTCCTAATGTATATGGTAAATGAAACTAACATCACTTTGTTGTAAATTTTACCATTTTTATTTGTAATAGTAGTGATTTTTAACTGTCATTATTACTATTTTAAATTTAATAAATTAGGATAAAAATGTAACTTAAAAAAATACAAATTGTAAAAAGAGTTTAATTGATATGCAGTAACATTGTAAAGAATTTTACACTAGTATCCAATCATAATTATGGTAAGTTTATTAACTTTACCAATTAATACATTAAAAATTATATAAATAAAGAGATATAATGATGTAAAAGTCTTTTATACGGTAAATGTATACTAATTGAAAAAGAGTTTAATTGATAACAATTGAAAGTGAATAATTTAATCTGTAGATTGTTTATTTAAAACTTTTAAAATCAAATACATGAGAGGTCTGAACTTCGTTTGAGTTATGTGAAGATTCAATATGTTTTTTAACTTTTTACTTGCAAAGGGCACTGTAATTGATATAAATTCAGCTTCTATTAAAAGAGTCAAAGATTATTGCTTTTGTATAATAAGAGATGAGTTAACATCTATTTTTGTCCTTGAAAATAATGTCTATTTTTTTCACCATTGGTCAAATTCGTTCTTCCATCACTCTCGAATACAAACCTAATGGATGAACATTAGTCACATGATTGCTTAGCTAGCATTATTAATTTGTCTTTTATTTAAAATTCAAAATGAAAAAATATTTGTGATGAATTTTAATGTAAAAAAATGGATAAAAATTCTTCTTGTATCTCCACCTTTCCATTCTCAAATCCAAATCAATGAAAGAAAATTTCAAATCACATCGAAGTATCTAACTAGCTCCTATTAGTCTAAGTGCAAAATTACAAAGACATGTACATTATTAGCAATTGCATTAACAACCAATCCATTATTTTACCATTGAATATCATGGTACTTAGACAAGCAGATCTAGGTTTGTTTTGATATTCTGAAATGCTCGACTCTATTTCGATGTGTTTATCATTAGAGGAAATGAGATTTTTTGTGTGAAAAACTTTTTCCCTCCTCTCTCTTTCTTTTTCCTCTCGTAACATAGATTTGACCATTTTTTAATTCTCCATCCTAAGCAGACGACCTAGTCAGTTGTGGTTTATGAGCCTCAGACATCTATGAAAGGATGATTCAATTTTTCAGAGATCGTCACTTTAGGTTCAGACCATCATACTTGCAGCACAACTCAGTGTGTAAAAATGAAGTAGGACAGCGAATCTAACCTCTCACTCTCTTGTAGAGTTGATTATTATGAACCTGTATATCTATGTGATTTGAAGTGGGTTCTTGCCTGATTTTATTATGCACCTAGAAACTTTTATAAACATTTTTTTACCTTGGAAGACATATTGTGCTTTATAGTGATTTCTTTTATTAATATATTCTTTTGGCATCTAACAAAATCTATTTTTTTATAAATTATTCCAAAAAATTAACTAGATGTTTAGAAATTCAGTTCAAGTTAAAAAAAAAACATTAAAACTAAGCTATTTTATAAAGCTAATGTATGTTACAAGTTACTGATATGATTTGAAGATATTTTTAAAATTTTGAGAAATAAAATAGTGATTTACTCAATATTATACTTTATACGATGACTTTAGCAAGTCACCCTCTTTGCAAGCTCATGCATGTCTCACCTTGCACCTAGAGAAGAATGTTAATGATGCAAAATATTATAATTTTAAAATATTAACCAATAAAAAATATTTTTCAAAGAATGAGTTACTATCGTTTCTCATGTATACATTTTTTTATAATAAAAAAGGGGAAGATAAAACTATTAATAAATGGAAAAATACTTTAATCTATACTATTAATAAAGGGGATACCTCTTTTGATGTCTATTTTTCAAAATACTTATTCTACAATTGTACCTATTTTAAAATTAAAAAATAAACTATTTAACATAAGAGGGATTCACTCGAACCCACAACTCTTCACTCCCTAAACATAAATTTTATCACTAGACCAACCTTACAACTTTAAGTAAATAATTACTTTCAAATATATGATATTATATGATATACTATGTATTGATACTATTAATAAAGGGTATACCCCTTTTGACGTCTACTTTTCAAAATACTTATTTTCGAGTCTGCATTTTATGGTTGTTCCTATTTTTGCAAATATAACTTCTCCCTATTAATATGCACATTTTCACAATTTTTATTTTATCATAAATCAATCTTCCTTAAACATGATTAATATATGTATATATTTCATGATAAATATTCTTAATAAACATGCAAATACTCAGGTGTGATAATATTTTGAGTTCTATTCAAACTATTTATTCTTTCTATTTTTTCATATTCATTGCATATTTGACATATCCATTGATAATCTGACATATGTTTATCATGTTATCATAAACAAAAAATATAAAATTAACAAAATATATTTCAAAACATGTCACATAATAATTTATATTTCAAAATTTAAAAATTTACAAAAGATATTAAATTAAAATCTTAAAATTATTATAATATATTAAAATAAAAATATAAATACAGATTTGCGACAACTTATGTTTTTACTAATATAATTGATGCCAACAGCAATATATATAAGTATTGCATAAAATTTATATGAACAATACTGTTGGCCTCATTTGGAGAGTTTACCCTATATATAGTGTAGAGAAATAAATTAACCATTGAAAAAAATTAATCATTGAAAAAAACTTAGAATCTAAAATTCCGATCTTCAACATATAATAATCAAGAATCTTCATGAATATAGGAGGATCACAATATAGGTTATGTTAAATTTTACGTTCTATGTTCTTGAAAAGATAAATTTCACTTTTAAAAATTTAAATGGGAAAAGTAATGTGAAAATATCATTTGGTTAAAGGTCCATTCAGTTAACTTTTTTTCCAAACACTCATGTTAGTGTGTTTTTGTTAACGTCCAACGCAACCGAAAAATAATAAAGTTGCTTCAAAATTTGTATCTTAAATGTGAAATTTGGTTCAAGTTGTGTGTGAAACATACCAATTCCGTTATATGCTAAGTGATGTGATTCCTTAAAATATAAAATATAGTCTCTTTAAAATAAGCCCAAATTGTGGAGGTGTGGTATGATGGTTTTCAACCAATTTTTAATGTAAATTAACCGTATACTTAAAAGATAATTAAAAACAAATTAAAGAATTCAAATAAACTTTATTATTATAAATAAAATTTATAATAAATTTTCAATCTTACGTGATATTAAGATACTTAAAAAAAACTTGATGAATTTGTCATCTCTTTAACCATTATCATCTATTTTTTATATCTTCTATATATTTGATATTATATATATATAATAAATATTAATTATTAATATATTAAATTTTTTAATAATTTTTTTATATGTAAATTTTGTACTATAATAAATATTAATTATTAATATATTAAATTTTTTAATAATTTTTTTATATGTAAATTTTGTACTAAACTAACTATATAACTTTTATAATATATAGTGCCCACTGACGAGTTTAGTTAAGTAGTGTTCCAGAATATTCTATGCACGTGTTTCATCTTTGAAGACTAGTACTGAACAAACATAATTGTAAGTTTTGTGATGGACACACCACATGCCTGAAAGTTAATATATTTTAGTAGTGGAATGAAACTATTATTGATGAATTCCGTATTTCTTTATTATGATCCACTATCATTTTTATAAAAGACAATCTTGCATTAATGTATTATTATCAGCAACTTAACTTTTTTAAAAGTATTTAATATAACTATTTAAGAATGTTGTTGGTTAAGCTGAATTTTAATTATACCTATGTATTAATGAATTATTATCTTGCATTAATGAATTATTATAAGCAACAAAACTTGAACTTCTTATTAATGGTTACAAAACTTGAATTTAAGAATGTTGCTGGTTAAGCTGAATTTTAATTATACCTATGTAACATATATAAATTTTTCTTTGGTTAAAATTTTAAATTTGAGTTTTATGTGTTTATAAATATTCTAAATCTTTTCTTTTTATTTGAGTAACCCTTATTTGAGTAACCCTTTTTTTTCCTTTTGCATATGTTCAATTGAAAAAGAAAAATGAAAAACTGTTTTATAGTTTTTAAAAGACTAAATCTTTATTACTTTCATATATATATATATATATATATATATATATATATATATTAATAAAAAATGTTTATTTCATAATAAAAAGTATACAGAAAGATGGTTTTTCTTCTTTTTATTTGATTATACTTTTTCTATTACCAAACAATTTGTATAGCCATCTCATTTGTTTATTCTTATTCTATGTTTCTTCTTCTTTATTTTCTCACTTTTTTCGTCCATCAAACAAATCACTGAATATCATTCGACAAAAAGAAAACAAAAAGAAGCATATTGATTAGTAATAGCACGTAAAATATTGGAAGACACCTGTAGGAAAAAAAATTGTCATATACTATGATAGCATAAATAGAAATAGTTTTTACTTAATGATATGAGAATATACCAACTTTACTAGTAGTTGTAAAACTTGGTTTATAACTTTTTCAATAATTTTTTTTATCCATAAACTGGATTTCTGAAAGTTACATAGTCTAAATCAACACTTATCATTTATGGAAATTAATTTTATTTATTTTGATAATAATTATAAAAAAGTTATACCAAGAAGTTTTTATGATTGATTTATACTCTAATATATCATCTTAAATTTGAAGTAAAAACAAATTCAAATCCACAAATATACGACGGATGTACTTGTTACAGGTAGAGGACAATTGCTTTCACTAATTTTTAATTTTTTAATAACATATATATATGTAATTGTAAATTATCCTATAAAATACAGTATAAAAATTAATACATAATATAAATAATTTTTAATAATTTATATATATAAATATTGTCTTTTCAATCTAATATTTTTAGATCCATAAGATTCGAGACAAGTGTAGGGTAAGATTATCAGCACCAAAAAGAGGGTGATAGTACTGGTATGCAGTGCAATTATTTTCTTGCCCTAATGATATTTCTTTGAGCCTATCCAAACCAAAAAGGAATAAGTCATTTTCTTGATATCTTCTCTCCCACCACCAACACCAAGGACACCCTTGCTTTTCAAAAACCAACCCTTATCTCCACGTGTACGACCCTCCAATCAATCAATGACAAAACAAAACACAACAAAAAACATTGGCATTATCCCTCTCCATTAGGGTTTCCAATTTCACACACTGTTCATTCCCTTTCACTGCTAGGGCTTCTTGCCCTCACCAAAGAGATCTGCATAATTTTACTCATCTGATCTCAGGATCTGCTTTTCCGTACACACTTTTATGCTTATTATTATTTTTTTGAATTTTTCACAAAAATAAAATACTGATTATTCCAATATTGAGATCTATTTAACTCTTATTATATCCAACATATGTTTTTTGCCTACATATAAAATATTAAACCCCTAGTCACATTTTCAAAAATAAAATTAGATTATGTACCAATTATTATGCTACAAATTCTCAGTTTTATGCTTATACCTTGCAGTTATTTGTTACCAATCAGAGTTCAAGAAAAGCCGAAAAATGGGGTTGCTTCAAGCTTGGGATGTGATCCAGATTTATAGACTGAAAGTGTTGTACGGAACATTTGGAAACACTGAATAGTCTCAAAGATTGGGTAAAGTACCTGAAAAACAGTGTTGCAGGGAGCAGGTTGGGAGGGTTTGCTGTTTCTGGAATTATTCTATTCTCATGGTTCTAGCTTCTCTATGAATAGTTTGGTGGAGCCAAGTATTTTCTGCTGCTGTTGAAAATGAATCTGGTGTCTGATCTTATCACTGCAATGCATGGCCTTAAGCTATGGATCTATGCATTTATGAAGGGTACAGTGTGTTACTATGTAGTCTGTGCTCTAGGGCATTCCGTAGATGTCCCTTTTTTCTTTGTCTTTTTGATTTAGCATCATAAATGTCTTCTTTGACTGGTCACATTTTTTTAATCTGAATGGCCTTTTGGGTTTGTTTTTCTGGTTCCTGATTTTAGGGTACACAATACACATTGTTGTTTCACCCTTTTTCTTGTTCACATGATTTTGAATGAAACATGGTTCTGATCTGTGAACTCTGAAGGCTGTTGGCGTTTGATTCCCTATGTCTCTAGTAGAAAGAAAGTGGGTGTTGGCGTTTTATGGAAAGAAGGAATCTAACATTTTTGTCCCCAACAGATAATGGATGATCTGCTGCTTGAAATTTCTGAATTAGGTGTCTCCTTTCATCACTTCACTTCAGTTAGATAAATCATTGGATATATGAACAGTAAGTACACTGGTTTCCCTAACATGCTTTATTTTCTTATTTCTTCTTTTTTATCTGTAAATTTATTGTGATTTTTTCTTAAATATGAAAAAAGAAAGGAAGAGAAACTTATAAAGAGAGAGATAATTCTGAATGTGGAGTGTGGAGTCCCAATAATAAACTTGTTCTGTTGTTATTTAGTTAAAATATTCATTATATTTATCATTCTTTTCAGTTTTCAACTTTCTTTTGTTGACTATATATATATATTGACCTTGACCATGCGAAATAGAAATATTATTTGCTCAAGTAGAAGTAGACAAATAGTTCAAACATTCATTATATATATTATTTATTATTATTCTTGTCATTCTGATGCTCAAATTGTCATTGAACCACTAATGTTACTAGAGGGTAAAGGATATGGCTAAAAAATAAAACATGAACTCAGAGATAAATTCGAAGGCTCAAATTTTATTTTCTTAATTTCCTGTGAAGCATAGTAATTTGCTCAATTCCATCATTTGATGTTGTGTACAAACTACAAAGTCTGTGCTGATAATAATGTTGTTGGTCTTATCTGTTGGGAACTTCATTTTTCATAGGGGATTGTGCACTACCTACTATTTTAATTTTTAACATGAGTATAACAGTGATTATTTATTTACAGTTTTCTAGTGTGCTTTAATTATAAATCACTTATCAATGTTTATAATTGGATGACTTTTAAGCTATTTATTACAAAAATAAACATACTTTTAATATTGTGATGGGATTAAAATGTAAAACTACATTTTTTTCTATTTTAATAAAAACATTGCGAATATTAGGAGTATTTCTTTAACGTTATTTTCTGTTTTAATAAAGATCTTTTAATTATTTTCTATATTTTAAATTTTATTTTATTTTTATTGTTATTTTTAAATTAATTTTTAATATTCAAAACTATTAATGTTTAAAACTATTTTAGATATATTATTCATCATAATTTAAATATAATTTTTATGAGAAAAATATTTATATTAATAAAGGAATTAAAATAAACATTTAAATTAATTGAATATTTTACAAGGTAAAATACTAGTTTCAATATTTTTATTATAAAGGAATTAAAATAAATATTTACATTAGTTTTCGTCGATGATAATAATTAATTCTGTCGAAAAATTTAAACACAGATAAATTTGTAGCTATTATAAATATGTTTGAAACCAGTTTTAGAATTACAACATAGGAAAATGTGAGTTATTAATACGTTAGTGAAATAATTTAAATTTATAATTTTTTTCTTTTTTTCTGTCTCGTGCACCAACACTTTGCCACTAATTGTAATA
Source organism: Psophocarpus tetragonolobus (assembly GCA_037954015.1). Lineage (NCBI taxonomy): Eukaryota > Viridiplantae > Streptophyta > Magnoliopsida > Fabales > Fabaceae > Psophocarpus > Psophocarpus tetragonolobus. The sequence continues at coordinate 76,474,346 of CM075688.1, read as the reverse complement.
AATAATGCTTTTCAAAACAAAAAATTGTAACAAATAAAAGTTAAAGTACAAAATTTCAATTCATTGAGCGTAATAAAATGGAAAAGAATTATATATCCTTTTATTTCTAATTTATAGAGAGGGATCGTGCCTTTTGTTTTCTTTTAGAATAAATAAAAGGAAAAAAGAGAGCCACATTGCCTCAACAGGTTTTTATAAATTAAAAAAGAAAAACTACAAAATAAATAAGCACGCACCGATGACTGAAAATAAATTTAAAATAAAATTAAATGTAATTTTAATTTTGTAAATTCATAATTTTGATCTGTTTTAAAAGAAAGATATTCAATGTTTTTATTTTTTTAAAAAATTTAATTAATGTACACTAACCATGTAAAAGAGAAAGTAATAATGGATAAAATCAACAAAATTAATATAAACATAAGATTGGGATTGAATATAATGTAAAATTGTTTATACTTATTTTAAAATGGACATTTATTGTCTTAATCTTTGAAAAGAAAATATTTATTGTCTTAATTTTATAAAATCAATCATTTTGGCGGTTCAAGTCAGGTGGTTACTATCTTAACGAACAATACTTTCTATTTTATGAAATGTTATAATTACGAATCTTACAAAATTTAAAACATAAATGTTTCTATTTTAAATAGAAAACAAGTAAAATTATAAATTTTAAAAAATAAAAAATTAAATATTTCTACCATAAAATAAAAAATTAAAATTAAAAAATTTATAAAATAAAAGAATCAAAATTGTATTTAAGTCTTTAAAAAAATGTAAAATGATAAAAATAAAAAATATGGTTGAAAAGCTCAGCATAGAAGTATCTTATTACGTTGAATGATTCGATCTCACGTTCTTCCTTGTTTTACCATGCTATGTATCCTAATAAAATATATTAATTGCTTTTAATCTTAACTGTATTTTACTTTCCATACTTTAGCTTTTTTCTTTCTTTTTTTTCCATACTTTACGTAGGTGCATTATTTAATTAGTACTTGTAATTTTTAAACTATCAGTTCTAAATTCCATGTAATAATTAACTGCAAACTACAACAGTGTTGCATATACGACTGATTTGTATAATTAAATTCGAAAGGGCCAGGATCAATGATTTCAGGAGTAACTTTTGGTATAGTTATTCTGTTTACTATATAGAAAGAAGATAGATAGAAATAATTGAATAGTTGCTTTTAACAAAACATTGAATAGTTTGATATATTATTTTAACAATTATATTCTATTTCCTATCTATCTATTCAAACTATCTTGAGAGGCATGACGAGAAGAGTAAGACTGCTTCTCACAGTGAGAGCAATCAAACATAATTAGCAATGGTAAGGAATACCTGTTGTTGGCATTTATCATGCTGCATGAAAATCTCAAAATCGATGAGTAGTTTATCAGATAGTTCATCAAAGAGTAGGAGAGTGTCCTTTGTGCGAATGGAGGCAATGAATTTGTGAAAGGAAGGATCAAGGCTGTTGAAGGTAATGATGACGAAGTCAAGGTCATCAACTGAGTGGCCGATGAGAACAAGTTTGTCCATAGTAATTCAGATCGATCGTAAATACTCATTGACACTAGAAGTGCCTTTAGAGATGTTGGAAAGACGCTCCTTTAAAGACATCACTCGGATACGAGAACAATGACCATAGTGCTTATTAAGACATGTCCAACCATCAACAGAGGATGTAGCAAAGGAATGATGATTTGGGCATCGAGACTACATGAGCCAAGTAGAGCAAGGAACACATAATGGTCATGTCATTTTCAGAGACTATGAGTGGGGTTGGGAGTGGCAGTGGCATTGCCGCTGCTAGAAGTTGCATAAGGGCATAGTTTTGTGCCATAAAAAAAGCCAAGGATGTCATAGGCTTCAAGGAAGTGGATGATTTGTGCATGACAAGTATGATGATTGGTTGCATTTTGTTTTATGGGAATGGTGGATGTGGTGTTGAGTTCAATCAGAGTTTGCACAGTGGAAATAACCATGAAGATCGAAAGAGACATTGTTAAGCAAAGGGCTAGTTTGATACATGGAACCAAAATATATTATTTTGGATATAATTCTGCAAGTGCTGGCGTGCCAAATATATAGCAACAAAGTAGTAAAATGATAAGGCAATTACAAAGGAATAGGATGAAATATGTAACAAAAATTTGTAACTGAATATTGTAATTACTAGAAGATAATGCCAATAATCTAAAGAGATTGTAACTGCTAGGGGATAATGCTGTTAGGGGATAATGCCAATAATTTGAAGATTGTAACTGCTAGAAGATAATGTTGTTAGAAGATAATGTATGCCAACAGCAATTTGAAGATTGTAACTGCGAGAAGATTATAATTTCTAGAAAATAGTTCCCACATCTTTTGCACTACACTTTCTATTTTAACCTGTACACCATATATATTACTTTTTTTTATTATTTAACATTATATTTTATTGTACTTGAGTCATTACTTTAATAAACATAATAAAAGTATGAAGTCTATTTAAGTTATGCTATTTTAGAATTGATTGCAAATAAAATATATAGTGTAAAACTAATTATAGAATATAAACAATATGAAAAAATATATGAGTGAAACTAGAAAATTAATTAAAACAATTGATTTACAAATAAAAAATACAATAGTTTAAAATTAAATCAGTAAATAAAACATTAAATCAGTCAGTCATACCAAGAAATAATGATTGATAATAATGAATCAATCAGATGTCTTATTCAAACTAGTGACAGATTACCTCATTGTTAATAAAACATTAAAACAAATAAATTTTTCAGACAATAATAAGACAATTATATATATGCGATTATAAATATTTTAAAATTAATTTCTTTTGTTTTTTTTAACTTTTAGTTATTGAAATAAATAAATAAAAATAAAATGTAGATACAAAGGATAAATTTCCTTTATTTATTATAGATAAACCACAAAAATAGTATGGTTATAAAACTAATTAAAGAACTTAAAAAACAGTCAAAGTTTGACCAAAAACAGTTCAAAATGGGCCAGTGAAAAATATTTAATAAAAGTCATTTTGAATTTTTATTGTAGATATAAACTTGTCATTTAAATTTTTTATGTACTTTGAATTTTTTTACTGTAATTAAGTACTTTACTTTGAATGTTAGAAACCTAGAATTATGTTTAGTTTTTTAAATTTATGATATCATATTTTAGTAATGTTTAATTTATCAGATTAATTTCACTTTTGTCTCCAAACTTATTTGAGTTTGTGAGTTTTGGCTCCCATTATTTTATTTTATTTTTAATTTGGCTCCCAATTTTAACAAACAGTTTTTCCCACTTAAAAATCATGCCACAATTAATGAATAAACGGTTAGAAACTTGTCTAAATTGTGTCGGTTCAAAGAAAAAACCGTCACAAAATGTCTTAATAATTGGTACAAAACTGGCGAAAATAAATTTCAGGGACAAAATGAAACATTATATTGTAAAATTTTGGAGGAAAAAAAGACAACGAAGTCATGTTATTTTGTGAGTTATTTACTTATCATTATTATATGTTATTAATATTGGTTTAAATTTGACTATAATTGAACTTGAACTAATGCCTTGATTCCTTCATTAATTAGCGCAAGTAGCCAATTTAATTTTTAAAAAATTTGATTATAAATATTTTTATACAAAATATCTTATATTCTCATGACTAAAACCTGTGAGATCAAACACTTATGACGGGCAGATTAAATTGGGCCTTAAATTCATAAGATACATTTAATTCCTAGTCCAAATAAGGCTATGACTCCTAATTTAGTTCAAATAATTAATTTTATTTTGGTAGAAAAATGATGAATGCATGCAAAAGAGAAATATGTTAACAACACATTATATAAAAAAAGTTGAATGAAATTCCCCTAAATATGGAATGTGTTGAGAAAAAGAGTTACTAGAGCATTATTATTCTTCTCGCTAACTTTAAATTTAGTTACACTTAAAATTTCTCTTTAAAATTATCAAAATTAAAAGTTTACTTAATTTCATGAGAATCTAATAAACTTGACTCCTAAGAATAGTAAGAGTTTACTTTGTTATAAAATTGAAAATTTTTGTTATATAATAAATTCAAATCACTTAAAATAACCACAAATTAGATATGAAACACTTAAAATTAGAGTTAGAAGTACTACCCAAAAAATTTGCTCATGAATATACTTAGAATTTATCGGATTCTACCAAATTTACTCAAAGTTTACCTAATTTTACCTATTCTGCTCCAAGTTTATTATTCTTTTGATTTCATGTACAACTTAATTCAATAAAAGCTTGTAAACTCATAAACAAGTATTATTTTGAGTTAACTCACAGTGTTGATAACTAATTAACTATATTTTTTACCCTTTCTCTTATAGTGTATTCTATAAGGAATCAAATCTTTTTTTTTCCACAAATTTAACATGTGTTATCAATTAAGTTACTAGTATTGAGTTATATTATTATAATTACTAAGATAGTTAAACATTGTACACTAGGATAAGATGGAATTTTTTTAACTTTTTAAACTCTTATATAATCTATTTACTGTATAATTGATAGAGTTTTTTGTTCAGTTGTTTGTGTAACTAGTTCTTTAATTTATCATAGATGGTGTTCACAAATGAGAAATAGTAATAGTCGTGGTAATATATTATAGTTTTTTTGTTGTTTTTTTTTTTTACAATTGTTAACTACAGAAACGTTGTTCTCACATATTAGAATGTCCAATAATAGTATGCATAAAATTTGCATTAGTATTGTGCTCAATTACGCACATGACTTATATTTAAATGATGTTTTTAAAATTATTCTTGAAGTAATAGATTTGATATACGCTATATGCCAATGTTCTCTTTTTTTTTAGAGCAAGAGTACCTTAGAAGGGTAACACTTACCAATATAGTTTTAGTCTTCAAATTACTTTTTTTTTTTTTCATTAGAAAATATCAATTCTGCTTTTGAATGACGGAGAGTGATATCAAATCAATGATCATTTAAAAAACAATTAAATCCAATTTATTTTATCAATAATAGAAAACATGACATCATCATTCCTTCAAATCATAGAAAGTGGATATAATTGTTTTGGCTCCTTAAAATAAAATGAGATGACATCAAATTAGTTTTAATAGGATGGTTTTCATGTCACTTTTCATGATTGAGAGATTATATATAATTAATGTCATACATCTTTCAAATACCAAAGTGATGTCAACTCAACCTTCTAGGAACTAAAATAAATGCTTACAAGAAAATATGTAAGGCTTGAGTGGGTGGAGACATCTATTGTGCTTGTGAACTCACTCAAGTTTGAATTTTAGCTCACGAAAAAAATGAATTTTTACATGGAAAGATGTTATATATTCTATATTTCCTAGCTATAGCCAGTTTTGTTTATTATTGACATGATCGATATACTCTTAATTACTTTGTCCTTACTATCTGATTACCTTTTTCAGTGACATGTTTCAAATACCCTCTTTTTCCTTATAAAGTTAGTGACATGTTTCAAATACCCTCTTATATATTCTGAATTATTCAAAAAATGATATTATTACATTACGCTTCTTTTGTCCTTTTCAGGTTCTGATTAAAGAAAACTTATGACCCCAAAAGAAGGTAAACTAGGTAGCGGCTATAGATAACTGTTATCACTAACAAGCTAAAAGTATAGGCAACTAATTGCAATATAGAAAACAGAGAAAAAGAACATCTCCTTATTGATCTATCAGTTGTGTCAATTAATGTCACTTTTTATGCATGGTAAATTCTTTATGACAACTTCCTTTATCTCCTCTAAATAATGTGTCTAGATGAATTTCAGAGGGCTATGATCCAAAAGGGAAAGCTTCTGGTTTCAAAATTAACATCTAGAACAGAAAAAACAAGGACAATACACACTGTGTAAAAGTATATATTTTAAGAGCTTGCATGCAATACTGTTTTTCATAGTAATTCACACAGTTTAATATAACAGTCAACATTTATCGTTGATGCAAGTTATTGAGGGAAATAAATTTTCAACTTTGGCTAAAGAATAATTACTACCACAAATGACAAAGATATTACCTAAGTTTTCTTCAAAAACAAAACCTTGCAATGTGTATGCAGTGCCTAGAACATCAAACTTATGCTTTGAATAAAGGAAGCTTCACTGAAATTTAAAAGAATATGAAGATATCAGAATTTTTGTTCTTTTTAAAGAATTGCTATGCAACCCTTGTGGTTTTATTGGTTTACTCTAAAAAATGCTGTACGGTTTGAATTCGTAGGAAAATAATTCTTGAACACCTTAAGAGAAATATATAGAAAGAGAAGAAAAATAAGTGATTGATAAAATGGTTGAAATGATATGACAAGAAGAGAAAGCTAGCTAGAGAAAAATAAAAGATATTAGTTAGGTGTTTGAAAATTGTGAACCCAAATATCACCACACAAATTCCTATATTTTTTGTGTTAATTATTGCTATCAATATAATGACTAATATCTATCCAATATCATTGTTATTACTAAATTCTATACGAGTAATCAAATTTTTATAATTTATATATATTCTTAACACTTTTTATTTTTTTATATCTCTCATCATATCACATCATAAATCCTATTATATTTATATATTTTTTTTTTCTTCTCACTAAATGTGTAATAGGAGATTCATAGTACTATATTTGGAAAGTATAATTTTTCTTCCTATATCTTGTAAACTATAAACAAGTCATTCATAGTACTATATTTGGAAAGTATTCATCTGTTCTTAACCTGAAAGTATACACATACTTCCATTAAGAAATTATTTTTGCACAAAAAAAAAGTACTCTTTTTCCATAACTTAAATGCTCGAATGTGCTTTTGGAACAAGCCTTCATATTTAGTCCATATGGAACTATTTGCAAGCGTTGCCCGGATAACTAATGCTTCATCCCTGCAGCTGAGTTTTGCGACGCCTTTTTGTTACTAATAAGAAAACTTGTCTTTATTAAACCTATTCTTAATCAGTCATAGAAAAAAATAAATGGTTTGGAAGAGAGAAATACTAAAGTCTAGATCAGTGAATTTTTTTTATAAAGATTAGTATAGGATAAAACTATAAATATCAATTTTATTTTATTACCATCTCAGTAAATTTATTAACTTTATCTGAATACTTTAAATTCTAAATATTATGCACACGTCATTGTGACAAAAAAAAGTATTCTTAATCATTCCAAATTATTTGTTTGCTAGCATATTTAGTGATTTACTTTACAATTTCTTATAAATGAAGTAAATGTAATGGTTGTAACGTACGTAATTAAATTGTCCATTATTTTAAACACATATATAGCTATTTTCTCACATGTTACTCGTACTTTAGTAAGGAATGACGTAGGAGTAAAACAGTTATGCTTATGACCTTCGTTAGAACTATTTTTCTTTTCTAAATGTCTTAGCTCATAATTTTCAATCAGGTGTATTTCTTCGTATTAGCTGAAAGGAGACACATAGCAGAAAAAACATTTATCAGACAATGGAGAGATGAATAACCTATTGGAAAAGTGTTTTGTTGAAAACTTAGACAAGTAACAAATATATTATGCTTCGCTAAGAAAGTTTTATCTTAGAAAACTTTTCAATAAGTCCTTTTTTTCCCCCAAGCCAAAAATAATATTAAAGGAATATAAGTTGTTCTTTAATCTATTTACATCTTAGAATAAAACAATACCAGCCAATAAAAGAATTTTGCAATCTATGAATTAATCATCAGCAAGAGAATGAAATAAGTTTGAGTGATTTTTACTACTGTGAATAAATTTAATCCAAAAATCATAAAAACCCCAACTTAATTAATTCCAACAGCCAAATTAAATCAAAAGTCTTGTCTGCAAACAATAGCATTACACGATAACTGCAACCGCATGGATTATACACAGACACAAGCTGACCAGCTTGTTTTAGATTATCTTTTTGTCTTAGAAGAAATGTTTGAATTGACACAACATTCATGTGATATGATTAATCCTTCATAACAATGAATTGACACAACATTCATGTGATATGATTAATCCTTCATAACAAGTGAATATATATATATATATATGAATATGCATATATATTGTCAGATAAATTAAAGTTGTACAACTAGAGAGATAAAAAAAAAGAAGATAAATAATTAATAAAATTAGTTATATGATTTGACAGAAAGAGAGAGAAATAAGAGAGGGCTGTGGTGGGTTATTTCTGAATTTGGATTGTTCATATATATATATATATATATATATATATATATATATATATATATATATATATATATATATATATATATATATATATATATATTTCAATAGGAATTTGACAACAAAAAGTCCAATTTGTTAAAAATTTATTAATAAAAGACAAATTACTCAAATTTAAATGATAGTTATAGTCATAATATATATTGGGTCACTTCCTTGTTTTAAAATAAGTCCAATTGCAAGAAGATAATATTGGGTCACTTCTCTGAATTTTAGAAAATGTACACATTTTAAATGATAAAGAACTAAAATTTGTTAAAAATTTATTAATAAAAGACAAATTGCTCAAATTTTAATGATAATATATAGTATATATATGTTTAGGAAACTAGCGAGAAGTTGTCAAAATTTAATGATGCAATTTTAAATGAAAGTTAAAATTATATTTTATTTTTTAAGTGAAAACTCCTACAATTAAAAAAAAATCTTGTAACAGAAGAAAAATATGCAATGTCAAAAAAAAAGAAAAATCTAAACCTGATTGATATAAAAAAATAGCTTGAACTTTTAGTACAACATTTAATTGCTCAAGCCCATGGAATGCCTGAGCTTTATTCATTCCATTGAGAAACTGGTAACAATATGTTAGCTTCCAATGTTTTACTGAAAATTTTATCATAATTGATTTTTTATTACTAGATTTAAAATTTCTCTCATTTCATGTCAATGTTTGAAACATGAAATTGCAACTATTATATATTTTAAGAAATGCTAAATACTATTTATTATTGGCTATACTTTAATTGAAAATAATAAAATATTATAAGTCTCTCACTCTATATTTTAAGTTATATTTAAAATTAGAGATTTTAAGCATTTTTAGTCTATAGCAGTAAAAAATATGTTAAAAGACAGTGTATTCTAAAAACATATATTACTAACATTTCTTGCTATATTTTAGTTTCAAGTAATTTCCTTTGGGATATGTTTGGTAGAGAGAAGAGAAATAGAATAGGTGAAAATAAAAATATGAATAGAAATAGATAAAAAAAAATATTAAAGTAGTTTTCTTAAAGAAAAATAAAAAAATAAAGAGATAGAGAGGTAAATAAAAATAAGTGAAAAAATGATACATTAAATTTCTCTATTCTTTAAACTTTTTCTATTGTTCCAACATTCTATGTTATTTCTTTTCATTGTATGTTATCTCCATTATTGCAACCCAACAAGAGTTAAAATGTTTAGTTTCATCCTTAGATTCCTTAATATTTTCTAATGTGATGATAATACTATGAATATTGAAATGATGGAGTCAATTTTTATCTTGACTTTGATGGGAATGTGTGGATCACCCAAGTGTCTATTCAGTCACATCTATAAAGATAAGTATCACACATTAGAAGACACTCGGGATGCTACCCACAGACAAGCTAAAATATACATCTGAGAAGTGACCCAATATTATCCTATTGCAATTGGACTTATTTTAAAATAATGAAAAATACATCACAGAGAAGACAAAAAATATGTAAATGCAGTTGAAACATGTTCACTAAAATGTTTCAAGTGGGGGGTATAATGAATATATGCATTAACCCAGGTTAGTTAATTATAGTAAAAAAAAAATGAAATTAGTTATTTTAACATTCTGAATTGAGAACATGCATAAGACCGTTATACGTTACTATTGAATTTGTACCATGACACTGAATGAGTAGGTAGCGAGGATATATCAGGGCAGAAACGTGTAATAGAGATGAAAATACAACCGTTTTATATGTTTTTTTCACAGATTCGTAGATGTGGAAAGGTACCTTACTCCGTTAAATTCTGAAAGGGAAGTTAAGAAATACATAGCAGACTTGCCCATTTCTGTCGGCACATCAAATGTATGGGATATGATTGTTTTAGGCCTCCCACGGTTTTCCCAAGGACTGAAATTCTGCAAATTGGTGCTGCAAATGTTTCATTGACTAGTCAGCAGAATGTTACAGGCTGATACATTTTTTTTATATGTAAAATCTATATACTAATACAGTGTCACAATTTTACAATAACTTAATTCATTCATTTTACTTGGTTAATTTAATAGGTATAACTAAGTTGACCCACAAAATACATTTTAAAAAAAAAATTTAAATATAACTAAATCCCAAACTTATTGATTATGGATATTATAAAAACTCTGTCGAGTTAATGTAAGAGGCAACTTATACAATTTTGACCATGCACTTTGCTTATATGAAATATTAAGAGGTGTTATTTGTTAAATATTATATTGGCATAATGGGATTAAGTTGAACTTTTATATGGAGTTATAAGCTTGTCTATGGTTAAAATCAGGAAGAAAGAAGAAAAAAACGTTGTGGGTTTGAATATTTTTCATATACTAACAGATTAATGATTAGTATGTTTTGATAACAAAAAGATGAATCCTTTGGCCATGGTTTTTGTTTAAATAAGGGTAGTTGTTTGTATGGCTGAATGGTGGGTTAATCCTTTCTTCACTTGTATTTTCTGGTATATATGAGAATGATTTAGTTTAGATTGATTACTTCTCATAATATTTATGCATATGGGCTAGGCCGGAATACTTCTTATAATCTTAATAATGATAATAATAATGTTTGTTTCCCTTAATTAAAAAAAAATACTGAACATGTGCATTATTGTGAAAGCTGCCATTAATAAAATGATGTAGTACAAGTGAATATGGTGAGGGAAATTATCTACAACATTTGATGAAAGTTGAAACTTACTTCTTGATAGAATCCAGAGTGATTGAAAAACAAGGAGGGGCTCCATTTGTTGAAAATAATGAAAGAATCATCATCATGGTCTTTTGGGTGGTAGGTTTCTTCTTTAGCCTCTGTGATCACGTCCAAGGAAGGGTGCACGGTGGGGGTCTTGGCACCGGATAATTCTTCTGTTTCAAATGGGTTCCAAGAACCCAACTGGATCAGATCCTGATGATTTATTGTTTCCTCTCTACATTGCTTTGATTCTCGGTTTCTCATCTTTTCTCTTGTTCTCTCTCTTGCTCTTTCTCTTGCCCTTTCCCTACACTCCTTTGCAAGAGGGTTGAATGCACTGATCTTCCTACAATGCTTGACCCTTCTCTTCACAGCTTTGTCCACTCTCTCTAGTTGCTGTTCTTGATCTCCGCTCACCACAACCTCATCAAGACTAGACACACCCTCTTCACATTCGGAGCTAGCACTGCTACAACACTGATCATGATGATGATGGTGATGATTATTATCATCATGCTTCTTCAGCTTCTTCTTCTCTTTTACCAAACGATTGACTTCAACTTTTGCTTGGTTTAACAACCACTCCACGGTCTTGCTAGCTTTGTCAAAGCCTAGCATATCTTGCAAGCCAAAAAACCTCTTTGCAACATCAAGGGAGAGTCTCATTCTTCGATCCCTCAGACCTCTTGCAGTGTTGATCTTGCTGTGCCTGTCTCTTTTGCCACTTTGTTTTCTTGGGACCTGAACACCCTTTTTGACAGAACCCTCTTCTTCCATGTTGATAACATTAACAGGTTGATGATGAGGCTGAGGCTCAGAGTCTTGAGTGAGTGGTTGGTGGTGAAACTGAAGGAGAAAATCGTGGTGCTGTTCAAGGAAAATTTGAGTATCTTCAAAAGTGGGAGAAGGAAAGTGGAAAAAGGACAAAGGAGGAGGTGGAGAAGGAATAAGGATTTCACTGTTATTGTTTTCTTCTTTTGATGTTGGGTTGCTTTCAGAGTCAATGGAAAAGGGCCTGGTATAATATATTGCTGGGTCATAATAAGAAATTGGGCCATTGCCATTGTGAGAAGGAAACGTATCTGAGCTTTGAGATTGCATATTGCACCAAATAACTTAACTTAACCCTACTACTACACCCTTTGCAGCAGGTGCAGGTTATAGATAGGACTACTAACTATATACCAAGAAAAAGATTGAGAACGACATGTACTTAACTTCTATTGAACAACAGCATCTATATTTTTTTCACCCTTTAACTAGAATAATTTCTCCCTGCAAGCAAAGCCAACACTTGATTAATTTGAGATACTTTGTGTTTACTAGAGAGTGATTGAGGTAGACAGCGTTTAATGATTCAACATGTGTATGTGTATGTGTATATATGCATGTGAGGTTGTGTTCAAGTGTGTGAGAGAGTGACAGTGAACATAGTAGTGTACATGTAAGTGTAATTGTACACAATTGGAAATTCATCAGATAAGTACTACAGTATGAGAAAGACAGCACAAACAGTAAATTGAATACAGGGAGAGAAAGAAAGAGAGAAGGGAATGAACCTTGAGTGAGTAGTAAAGAAAAAGAAACCAAGAAGGGCAATTTAATGTAGACAAAGAAATGGAAGCACTTTTTGATAAATGGTTATCATAATATTTGCTTTTGAGGAAAAAGTTGAGGTCTTGAGCATGATATAAAAATGTAAGAAATGAGTGGATAGAAGAAGTTGAAAATTGTGGCACTTCACGTGGTGCGCAGGTGCGAGTTGACAGGGAACTAAAGCCAACTAACTCAACTCCACGCCAGTCCCTTATACCCCTCATCACATCACTCACTAACCCCACTTCACTTCACCCTCTCCAATCACCCTTCATTTGCTACACTCTACCAAAGCCTCCTATTGATTTTGCATATATCACTACATTTTCATGCTTTGTCCCACAGAATAGTGGGAGAAAGGGGTTTCACATGCCATCACTTTTTATGGGAACATTCACACAATTTTCAGGGTCCATTTTGGATATTATATATACTTCAATAAGATCTCTCTTAATTATAACCTGTTGTATGGTTAACAGATGACTTTTGTCTTTAAACATGTGCTAGGAAATTCAAATACATATGAAAAAATATGAAATAAAAATCTGTTGAGAGAGGTCGGTTTTTTTAAATATATAGGGTTTCTTTTTTATCTTAATGAATCAGTCATTTATATGAATTTATATACAGTTTTATTCACAAAATTTTAACTTCTTTGATAAAAAAGTATTAAACTACTTCTTCCATTGACTCTTGACCACTTTATGTAATTTTGTTTTAAAGTTAAGTCACAAATTCATGAATGAAAAATATTAATTTATAATAAAATTATAACTTATTGAGGGTTTTTCTTAAGAGTTCCAAAGTAATGTTTAACTTTTTCTATTCACAGAAATTCTGAAAGAATCAATATTTTCAAACTGTAAGGATGTATGCAAATCATTCTAGGAGTGTTAAAAGTAAATATATAATTGCATTATTAATACACCATTAAATTTTTAAATCAAGGTAAATTATTTCTTCAATTTGGTCCTTATTATTATGATTGTGCTTATTTTAAATTTCAATCTCTCTATGAAAAAAATTGGGTCCCTTATCCCTACAAATACATGAAGTTTATTTTTGGTTTTTACTGTTAACACTGTTGAGTATTTTTAGTTCTGACAGTATTAAATAAAATGTAAAAACTAAATTTATAGTTAAAACTTTAAAATGTGAATAACCATCATAGTTATACACAAGCGATTTATAATTAAATAAATGTGCAAAACTATTTTATACCATTAGTATAGTTTGGGTGAGATTTATTATAAGAACTTTAGGGAAAAAAATAAAAAATTATAAATTTTCTTAAAATATGTGAAACTTCTCTGCTAATTTATAAAATGTCTTCTCCTTTTATTAATTTACAATATATTAATTTTAACTTATGAAGAAACACTACAAGAAATTAGTTAGGAAAAAATTAGTAGCTAATTCCTAGTTAAAAGAATTAGCTACAAATTAACTACAAAAATACTACAATACTATAGTTAATTAACTATAAAAAATCCTAGTTAATTTACGAAAATTTGTAGCTATTTTTTAGTTAAAATATTAACTATTTGTTTATTCTAGTTATATATCTAGGATATTTCTAGCAATTTTGTAGCTAAAATATGGTTAAAATTATCCTATATCTATAATTCAAAATTATTTAGTTAATTCCTAACTAACTCATAATTAATTATTATTTTATATTTTTTTCTCCCTAAAAATTATCCAAAGTGACAATAGTCAATATATCTTATTTTTTTAAAAGTAAATTGAAGGAAGGTGGGAACATGCTATAAGTCCTTCCAACCACCTTTTTAATTATCTCAAATAAAAATGAAAGATACTGCTAAGTGCACTACATAGTATAATATATAATATATACTAATGCAGAGTAACTCAATTCGAATCCTACAAAATATATTTTTAAAAAATAAGAAACTCTAAGGGTGACTAAATTTCAAATCAATTTATATCGTTAATTAGTAATATATATATATATATATATATATATATATATATATATATATATATATAATATTATTATTGAACATAAGATGGTTTTAAAATTGATGTTAAGATATAGAAAGTGAAATGTCTTTAACTGTGTGATCTGCAGTGGGAGGCAATGCTGGTTTGACTGGTTTTCTGAGGGACTGTCACTTTCATAAAAAAGAGAAGAGCCATCAGTCTATCTCCCTCTTTGGATGTAGTCTCTAGTCTGTGGATGCCTCTCTCTGTATCACTATCTATATATTACTCTTTGGATTTTTCTTGTTGATTCTCCTTACCATGCGTGCTTATCCTTTCTCTCTCATCATTTCTTTTTCTTTCTTAATTTTTACCATTACCAAACTTCATAACAAATTGCTCTATCAGCAAAATTTTAGAATATTTCTAATCAATTAACTAATACTTTATCCAAATTTAAATATAAACAAATTTAACTTATTTATATTAAGATTAAAGAAATTGATATATATGTAATTGAATTTTACAAAATTTGATAAAATCAATATTAATCTTAAAATACCCCTTATTAAAAATTGATATATAAATAAAAATTTAATTAAAAATAGAACTAATTAATTAAGAGGTATTCAATTAATGAAGAGGTATTCTTAGAACAATATTGGAAAATAAAGTGAAGATAATTAATATTTTTTATATTTGATTTCAAACATTATTTGTTGTTGTTTACATTTAGATAACGAGGAAGTAAAATTTGTTGATATAATTAATTAATTTTTAATTTAATATAACAACACTAAAAAACTTCTTGATTTTAAACCAATATATCAATCAATATTACCTTAATTTTAAAACCAGTGCTATTTTTTACTAAATAGTTTTTCTTAGAGATGCAAAAAATGAATTTAGAATTTATAGAAAATTGGATATTTATGTTTAATGATGCCTTATTTTTTTACATTATATAAGTCAATCAATTTATTTTAATATATATCACAGCCCTAAAAAACTCCTTGTCTTTAGCAAATATTTTTTTATCTTAAATTTAAAATTGATGCTATTTTTTAATGATTTTTTTAGAGATGAAAAATGTATTTATAAATATAGAAAATTTAGATTAGTAAAAATTTATGAATTAAATATGTGAAAAAATTTAAAACAAAATGAAATGATTTTGGTGTGGCTATTCGTTCTCACGTTCAAAATGTTGTTAAATATTATCCACCAAATCAAGTTTATTTGAAGATGGTGATAAATGTCCTTTAATAAATTCTAAAAGACTCCTTTGAGATACTTGGTTATTAATAGAAATAATAATGGTTTAAACATGGTTTTAGTTTTACTAAATTTGTGAATTTTTGTTTGTGGTTCTTAATAATTTTTTCTTTGTTTTAACTTCTTAATAAGTTTTTTATTTTATTTTTGTTCCTAAATCTTTTTAGATAGCACTTTAAAAAGTTATAAAAAATGTTTGAATAACACTTTAGAAAAAAATAAAAAAAAATTATTATAAACCAAATAAAAAAATTATTAGGGACAGAAATAAATTTGTTAATTTATTGAGAATTAAAAACATGTTTAAGTCAATAGTAATATTACGTATGGCTATATTATGTAAATTAATAGTTCTTATTATTTCTTACTAGCAAAAACACAGACATTGACGCACCTGTGTATTCGCATTACTATTTTAATATGTTATAACAATGGTAGGGTTTTATTTAATATCGTAAATTTTTATATTTTGAAATATAAATTGTTATGTAACATGTTTTGAAATATATTTTGTTAATTTTATATTTTTTGTTTATGATAACATGATAAAAACATGTCAAATCATCAATGGATATGTCAAATATGAAATGAATATGAAAAAATGGAAAGAGGAGAGTTTGAATAGAAATCAAAATATTGTTGCACCAGTGTATTTTCATGTTTTTAAAAATATTTATCATGAAATGTACGCATCTATTAATAAAGAGAAGTTATACTTTAACAGTGGGAACAGTCATAAAATATTTAGAAGGTAAAATAATCATAAAATGTAGACACCAAAAGGTCATATTCCTATTATATAATATAATATATAGTATATAATATAATATCATATATTATACGTTATAGATATAATTGGATAATTATGTATGTTAGATATCAATATTTTAAAGTAATTTTTTGTTTAAAGTTATAAAGTTTGCCTAATGGTAAATTATATGTTTGAAAAATAAAAGGTTATGGGTTCAAGTCCTTCTTATTGCAAATTAGTTTATTTTTTAATTTAAAAATAAGTATAAGGGTAGAATAGGTATTTTGCAAAGTAGACATCAAAAGAGGGTATTCCCTTTATTAATAGTATATAAGTATAGATAATATATAATATATAATATAATATCATATATCATACAGTATAGATATAATTGGACAATTATGTATGTTGAATATAAATATTTTAAAGTAATTTTTCATTTAAAGTTATAATGTTGGCCGAGTGGTAAAGTATATGTTTCAAAATTAGGAGGTTATGGGTTCAAGTCCTTTTTATGACAAATTAGTTTATTTTTTTAATTTTAAAATAGGTGTAAGGGTAGAATAGATATTTTGCAAAGTAGACATAAAAAGAGACTATTTCCTTTATTAATAGTATAGATAAAGATTAAGTATTTTCTCAAAGTTTCATCCTTAGTGAAATTATATGCACTCACCTTTAGAAGTATATTAGTGGAGTATTTGTGCGATTACACGATGTAAAGTGGATATATATACAAATAACTGGTATGAAGTTTAGAAGTTGTTGATTAATTTCTCTATGACTTCTAGTTATTTTTAAATTATTGTACATTTCTAGTTAGTCAATATGCTGTCAAATTTTTTAATTATGCAAGTATATTAGAAATGAATTGCTTTAGCAAAGTCTCGTACTTGAATCTCATGATTTGAAAAATGTGGTTTAGAGAAGAAAATTTTATTGAATGAAAAATTGCAAAAAAAATGTAGAGAAAAAAGTACGAATGAAAAATTGCAAAAAAACAATTTATATTAATTTTTCTATAACTTGTTTTGGCATAGGAAATTCCTATTCATTCTAAAGTTATTGCAATTACATTTTTAGTCAGTAATTATGTTATCAAATTTTTAAATTATTGGAATAGATTAGAGATGAATTTCTTTAGCAAAGTCTCATACTTAAATCTCATGATTGAAAAATGTGGCTTAGAGAAGAAACTTTTCTTGAATGAAAAATTACAACAAAAGCAATTTAAATTGATTGAAGGACAATCAAGTCATCTCCACGTACATAGAATCATTCAATAATTACATCAATCCTAATGATTTTTTTAGACCACGAAGTTGGTGTAATATTTGCATAAATGTAGAGAATAATTGAAAAACAAAATAATTATTGAATAGTTGACATGCAGAGTATAATTCACAAAAGATTTGAGAATGTTATCGGGATTTGACTTCACCAACAACCAATTCCAAGTGCAGTTAGTTCCAAATGAAATCCATGGAGGGACGTTCTATGCTCGGATAGGATGTACAGTATCAGAAGATAACCTGTCTTTAAGCCTTTATATCAGTTTCAAAATGCTATAGTGTAAAAGCCAAAAGTGGAGTATCTACTTCTCAAATTAAGTTCTATCTATACAAGGAATGACATGTGCCAAGTTTAATTAGGAGAGCTCGCTCAAGCGTTATATTAATGCTTAAGCTACTATAGTGAGTGTCTGTTGGTCATATAAAGGGCTCACTCAATAGTCTTAAGAAGGTTCGCTTGAGTGAGGATAGAGAACGAATCTAACTTGATAAGTTCGCTCAAGCGATCCTAGTATCTCGTTGAATAAAGGCAACGAAGTACTTCTCATCCTGTGTAGATATTTATTTAAACAAGCCAGTACTTAGGTGCGTTCATGTCCATCCACCACTCTTTGTTCTTCTCATCATCCAACATGTTCTTGAACAAGAGTTTTTTGAAAAACAAAAACATTATAATAAAAATTAAACTAAGCTAAATTTCTACCTAAATCCTAGATAAGAGGAAATTTCAAAGTTCGTAAGCATAAGAACTAGATATAATTGCAAATATGTACACACAGTAAAACATAAATATTTAACAATTGTCGTGTGACTAACATAGTATAATACAAATATTTAAAATAAGTATACATTAATATATATAAATATATTCATAATTAACAATTTAATGTTTCAATTTTTTTTATTAACTATATTATTAGTATGAAGTATTGTCAACTTTGTCAATGACTAATCTTCATTAAAAACCCTAAGTAATCATCATTAACAGGATCTCTTCTCCCAACTAATATTTACACTTAAATCTCCCAAAAAACAACTCAATAAATAAAAGACATGATATATCCAAGAAATTAATATTAAATACAAATATAATATAATATATTATAATGTGATAAGCTACGCAATATTGGTAGTTCAAATGAAATTAAATTAAGATCCTTTAAGTAAAATCCTAATTTTTGATCTTATAGATAGAAAAACATGATTGAATAAAGAGACTTCACTAAAAGTGACCCGCTTGATTTCTTGGCATAGCCACTAACAATATCCATAAATATTTCGTACTAATAAATTTGCATTTGGAATAAAAATCTCATTTATTTTTAATATTGTAATTATATTTCTAATTATTCAATGTATCATAAAAATTTCTTTCATGAGCAATAAAAGGGTAATAATTAATCATTATTTTTATTTAAACCAAAATCCAAGACAATCATTTGAATGCTTTGATGTTGAATGAGACAACATTTTAAAGAGAGCTCAGAAAGACTTTATGTAATAGAATAGATGTAAATAACATGATAAAGAGGTTTGTTAAATGATTTAGTTTATTATATATTACCATATATTGTTTGTTCATTATATATTTTAACATATCCTTGTGTCGAGTGTTACAAAGTTATATATATTGTAAATTATCATCGAATTACGTTAAATATATGTTCCACAACAATTCTTATTGCTTTACAATGTTAGATGACTATTTTTTTTTAAATTCTTGTGACATTGAAATTATTTTCAAAAAATATAGTCCACTTTGAATAAATACTTTTTGCAAGAAAATATTCTTATACTTTATACATTTTCACTTATTGTAAATTGTATGTATATGACAAGCTTAACATCAAATTTTCACTTATACTTTATACAATATTAGAAAATATTCTTAAATATACAATCAGATGTTATTTAATAGTAAGAAAATCATGTTTCCCTTTTTTTATAGGCATTTTGTGTTATTTTTTTTAGATGTTATCTACTACTTCACTTCAAATGTTTCATTTATCTCATTAACAAACTTTTTTATGTATTTAATTACAATTTTTTCACCGATTTGAACATATTTATGCACATTATTAGTTTATCATCCATAAGCTAAGACAAAAATATTTGTAATAATGCATTTTGCAATCATGACAAACTCATTATTTTATCTATTGATAATCTTTTCTCATTTAGAAATAGTCATTATATATGATAATAAAGGAGTTGACATGCATTAAGAGTTAATTTGTGTGTTCTTATGCTTTAAGTATGATTTTTCACTTGAGCTCATGTTCATAATCTATATCATAAGGATCTTTTGAAAAAAAAATTTGTGAATGTGAAAAATGTTTAGAGGAAATAAAAAAGTTAAATATTTTCAAACTAATATAGTAGACATTACAAAGTATATCTAGATGTACATTCATATGCACATGTATGTATGTACATGTGCATGTGTGTATTTTTTCTATTAAGAATACATAACCAAAAGTTTAATAGAATATAAATATTAATAAGCTATTGTGTTTTGCTAATCCCAAATATGCTATTTATAACAATTTTAAACTTTAAATTTATCTCCCCATCTTTTAGTTGAACTTAAACCATTGAAAATATCTCAATTTTGTAGTCCTATTTAATATTTCTTTTTATGACTCTTGCATTTTTTTTAATGTGTTGACAATGTTGAAAGTTGTTTTTTAGATTTTTCATTAACCTCTATTTTTCCTTTTTTTTTTTTCATCTAGACAAACTAATGGAAATGCTATCAAATCAAACTCACACTTATTGGTTGTATCCAATGTAAATGAAGATGGTAAAGATTAGCACATTTTGAAGCCAAGATCATTTATCATTTTAAAGAATCTCTAACCTATTTTGAATTCCTTTTAGAATTATGTTCCAATAATTTTTAACACATTCAAATTTGAACGCTTTCATTCATCAAAAGAAAAAAATAGCAAATACACTAATTATGATATCATTCTTAAAGCTTTTATTTTTCTTTGTTTGGATGGCTTTTCATAGTTTTCATAGAACTTTTGAATTGTAATGTTTCTATCAACAATATTTGAGTGTAATTGCTCCTCTCTCATTAATGAACTCAATTTTTATTGTTCTAACTTTTCTTAATTATTAGAAAAAAAAACATTTGGCTTTTGCTTAATCTCCTCAATTGAATATAAATTAAACATTTATCCATGACTTAATATGAAGTTTATCTTTACCTAATGTTAATATTTCATTAAAATTTTTATGATAACTCAAATCTTTATTCTTCATAAATTTTAATATTTTATAATTATGTCAACTTGAGAAAATAATGATAAAACTTGAGACTTGAATATGAAACCAACTTATATTTAGGTGCATATTATGTACTAGTGTCTATTGAAGCCCAACAAAACATTGTAGGTTAGTTGTTGGTGACTAATTTAAATCTAAATAGGCTTTACATTGCATTAAATTATATTTATTTTTCATATGTGAATCAATGAGACTAAAAACATGAAAGTTTTCTATGTTTTAGAAAATATATAAAGAAATTTTAGTATTGTAAGATTTTGATAACTAGAAGGCTAAGAATGTTGTATTCAATTTAAGAAAAATTTGAGATTATCTTTATTTAAATATATAAGCATAAAAAAGAAAATAAAGTTATGAATTAATACAATGAGGGGACTAATGTTTTTTAACTGAATTTTGAACATAACAATGTTTTTTTATAGGAAAATATTAGTTGTTAGTATATTAGTTTTGTTAATGAAGGGATTTGAACCATGACCTTTACTTTTTCGATCTTTCCACATATATACTTTGCTATCATACCAACCTTATAACAATGTTATGCTAGTCTGTGACAGAGTTGTTAGATTATGCATAGAGAGGTTTATGAAAGAGATACTTAGACTAACCGAACCTACAATAATTATTAGAGTAATAATTGGAACTTGTACGTAGATGTTAGAATGATGAGTGAAACTTACATAGGTTTAAAGTATTTAGTGAATGGCCTATATAAAGGCTAAGAATGGGTAGTTTTTTTTAGTACCTCCTCATTTCCTAGTCACACTTCCTCAATATTTACAAATTTTTACAAAACCCCAAAATATCCTTGATATGATCATGCCTAGCCAAGGACCTATCACTAGGTCCATGGCTAGAAGAATTGAAGAAGACCTAGCCCTTGCAGACAAAGGAAGACTTCACCTCCTATGGAGAGTGAAGATATTAGGCTAGGGACTTTAGTTAATAAAATGTAATTTTCCTTTATTTTAATTTTGAGGAGCATTAAGAATTTAATTTGGGACATGTATTTAGTTCATTTTTTATTTTAGGAGGTGTCTTAGGAATTTAGAGGGTGAATTTAGCTTTTTGGGTCTTTATGAAGGAAATAAGGGGTAGTCTTGATATCTATACCCCTCTTTTCCTACATAAAACCCCTAAGCTAATAAGAAGGAATCTTGACCCTTGGTTTGAGAAACTTGGGCACCAAGTTTGATGATCTAAGGAGGGAATTGTTTCTCAATCCTCCTCCCTTAGATCTCTCCTTTTAATCCTGTCTTCTTTTTTAGGTTATCTTGTTCAAGAGATTAACTACCTCTATAAATAAGAGCTCCTGCCCTCACTTGTATTTTTTACACTTGAATTTAATCCTTGAGACCATATTGGTTGTGAGGTTCTTACCTTTGAGTGTCCCCCCTTCTCCTTTGTGAGAGCTTCTAAGATTTATTAAGGGACCCCTCCCTTGTGGTCTCTCCCCTTTGGCTTATCAAACCTAGTATTTGTGGTGCCTCACCCCATTCCTTTCCTCTCCATAATCCATTTCCCTTCCAAGTGACCTTAGAAAGGATCTTTTGAGCACGTGATCATCAAAGATCACATCAAGTGGTATCTAGAGCCACTTTCTAAAGGTCGTGTTGTTTCTCAATTTTTTTTGCTTTGTTGTTTATCTCTTTAATCTCTTTATTTTAAAGTCCTTCATTTTTTTTCATCTTTATTTCCTTTATTGTCTAGTAGTATAGCTTTTTTATTCTTGCTATTATATACACTTTTGTTTCCTATCTATGCACATATGTTTCATTTAATTTGATGCAATTTTATTTGTCTCTTTCTTTGCATCTTATTTCCGTATTCAATTTCTTAGTTTGCCCTTGTTTTTTATGTTAAAGTGTGCCTAATAAGTTGTGACCATTAAACCCACATGGTTGAGGATTTTTCCACACCATTGTAGTGATCAACTTTGGCCACTTTGTTGTGCCTTTTGTTTTGAGTCTCTTGC
Organism: Psophocarpus tetragonolobus; assembly: GCA_037954015.1. Lineage (NCBI taxonomy): Eukaryota > Viridiplantae > Streptophyta > Magnoliopsida > Fabales > Fabaceae > Psophocarpus > Psophocarpus tetragonolobus. The sequence continues at coordinate 76,451,236 of CM075688.1, read as the reverse complement.
TGAAATTTTTGCTCTATTTTTAGGTGTGTTATTTTTTTTCTTAATCTTTTGTTTTGTCAAATACTAGTCATGTTAGTTTCCTATTTTTTATCATTTAAATTCCTTAGGTTTTAGCCTCTTAAAATTTTTACAAAAAGCCTTCAAAAACATTTTGAATTGAGCTCCTAAGAGGTGAACCTCTTGTTGAGTCTCTTAAGTCTTTTATGCTTTTAGTTCAAGCATAGTAATATCTTTGTTGTTCTTAAATATTTACTCAATTCAATCCTTATATGCTTCTTTCTTTATGTTGAATTATTAGTAGTTTTTCACTTGGTTTACATTCACTATTGGTGCCTTTTTATGGAATTTTAGCTTGGGTGAATTGTGTTAGTAATTTGAGCAATCAATTTACTTCAAAATCAACCCTAAATCATTCCTTAAGCACCATTAGTTTAGTGTTATTTGGAACTACTAAGTTGTTTTGCCTTTAGTTGCATGCATTGCTTGAAAATTGTGTGACCTTACTTTGTGCTTATTCACTCAAGCGTTATTATTTCAAGCATCCTCATTAAAATTTCAATTAAACAAGCTATTAGGTGCAGAAAAAATGATTTGAAAAAGTTAAAAAAAATATATATTAGAAAAAAGTTCAAGTTAAAAAAAAAAGAAGATAAAGAATTCAAAAGAAAGACAATTTTGAAGTTGTGTACCTAATAGTAGAAACATTTGATATGAGGAACAATTTGTGATTCAAAAAAAATTACTTGAGTAAGCTTTTTAGCTTTTGGTCACTTAAATTTTATTAAGTGTGCAACTATTGGTTTCATTTTTTTATTTGAGTCTTTTTTCATCTCCACTCTTACAGCTAATCTAGGAAAGTTATTTGTGTGCTACCTTCTTTTGTGGGCCTTATGTTTTCTTGCTTGTCTTATTTACTTCTTTGAGTTTGTCATTGTTTAATCTATCCACTTGGATTTGTGAACCTTTTTTGTCATTCATCTTTATTTTCTGTCTTGTGTTGTATTTGGCCTTGGTAAGTAAAGCTTGGGAAAGGTGCCATACATAAGATTTTGGCAAGTCCAAACAAGAGGAAACAAGGGTAACATTCTTGGGGTGGGTTGATGCAAATCAAAGGGGCTTGATCAAAAGGAGTCAAACACCAACAAGCTTGGAGTGAAGACTTTGTTTTATTTTTTTTATTCTTTGTATTGTGTAAATTTTGGTTTGTAATAATTTTGGTTAATTTTAGCATAGTTCCTCGTTAATTAGGTGAAGAAGGGAGAAGTGGTACACTTCCTTCAACACCTTAGGAGCACGATTAGAGCCCTTTCTCTTTTTACATTCTTGCACTTTTATTTTATTTTATGTTATTTTGAAAAAACGTGTAGAGGCTAAAAGTTCCAAAGACTCATCAAGCCACCTTAGGTGAGAAAAAAAAAGAGAGGAATGTTGCTTGAAAAAAAAATAGTTTTTGGCCTACCCTTTAGTTTTTAGCATCCAAGCACCATGACTTCCCACACACATTCTAGTGCACATAGTTGTTCATCAAGTAAGAGTGTCAACCAAATAAAACCTTCCAAGGGAGACACTCTTAAAAACCTTAACTTAGAATTTAGGGAATGGATGGCTAAAGAACAAGAAAGGAGAGAACAAAAAGAGAGAAAAAAAGAAATAAAAGAAAAATAAAAACAAAAAGAGAAGGAAGAGTTAAAAAAAGAGATGTTGGAAACGAGAAAAGAGAAAAAAGAGCGAGAAGAGAGAAGGCAAAGAGAAAGAAGAGAGGATGAAGAAAGGAGAAGAAAGAAAGAACTAGAAAGAAAAATAGAAAAAGAGGAAGAAGAGAGAAGGAAAGGAGAAGAGAGTAAGAGGAGAGATGGGAGGAAGAGTGATAAAAAAAAGAAAGGAATTCTCATAAGATCCCCATCTAGGCATTTTAGCTCTAGCGAAGAAGAATACTATAGAAATCAACATAAGCATCACTCTCATTCATCATACAATCATAATTCTCCTCAAGAGAACACAAATCATGCTAGGGAGCCAAAGGTAGACCTACCCTATTTTCATGGTAGGGAAGATATTGAGACTTACCTAGATTGGGAAGTCAAAGTGGAACAACTCTTCTGATGCTATGAAATAAGGGAAGAAAGGAAAGTACCTTTGGCCTCCCTTAGTTTTCAAGGTTCTGCTTTGCATTGGTGGGATGGGTTAGTCAAGGATAGGGCCAGTAAACAAATGTCTGACATTCTCTACTGGAATGATTTAAAAACTTGTTTGTGAAGAAGGCATATTCCTTCTTATTATGAGAGGGATCTTTTGGATAGGCTCCAAAGACTTAGGCAACATAACCTAAGTATTGAGGAGTATAGACAAAGATGGAGCTTCTTATACTAAGGGTCAATATCATTGAGGAACTCAATGCCACCCTTGTTAGGTTTTTGTGTGGATTAAGCTCTGGCATTAGAGATAAGGTAGAGCTTGTTTCATACTCAAACCTTGATGAGTTGGTAGAACTTTGTGTAAGAGCTGAGAATCAACTCAAGAGAAAAAGCTTTAAAAAAGATTCTCCCTCTTACTCAAAGAGAGACCAACTTAAGGGAAACTCTTTCAAGGGTTTTCCCAAAGAGGAACCCAAACATTTTCAAGATACAAAAGCACCTCATGTAAAGAGAAAACCCCTTACTACTAAGCCTACTGAGAGGAAAAGTAGTATCAAATGCTTCACATGTCTTGGGAGAGGCCACATTGCCTCTCAATGCCCCAACAAGAAACCCATGATCATGAGGGGACAAGACATTTGTAGTGAGAATAGCTTATCTTCCTCCTCTAGTGAGAGTGAGGAAGAAGGGGGACATACTTTTGAACAAAAGTATGAGGAAGCTTTTCCTTATGAGGGGGACCTCCTTATGGTTCAAAGGCTTCTAGGAAGCCAACCTCTAGAGCTTGGCCAGTCACAAAGAGAGAACATCTTCCATACAAGATGTAAAGTAAATGAGAAAGTATATTCTCTCCTTGTTGATAGTAGCTTCTGTTGTAACTGTTGTAGCTCTAGGCTGGTTGAAAAGCTTACAAATTTGCAAGGGGAGATGGTAGTCAATGAACAAGTTATGGTTCCAATTTCCATAGGATCTTATAATGATGAGATTCTTTGTGACATAATTCCTATGGAGGCTGGTCATATCCTGTAGGGGAGACCATGACAATTTGGCAAGAAAGTTATTCACCATGGTCACTCCAACCAAATAATTCTCACCCATAACGAAAAGCGCTTTAAATTGTATCCTTTGTCACCTTCTTAAGTGGTTGAGGATCAATTTACGATGAAAAAGAAAAGAGTTGAGGAAAAAAAAACACAACAAGCTTCACCCTTAAAGCTTGAAATGGGTAAAGAGAGAGATTCGGAAGTGATGCCCCTTCGAAAGGGAATATTAGTAAAAGAAGTCTATTTGCTACTAAACGTGATTTAAAAGAAGCTCCTTTGACTAACAAACCCTTTTATCTCCTCTTTTGCAAAGAGACATCAAATCCTTCTCCCATTTGCATTCTTCTACTGAGAGCACTACCACAACCCATGAACATGAGCACCTTCCTCAAGGGGTTCAAGATATTTTAAAAGAATTTGATGATATATTCCCTAATGAGGTTCTGAAAGGACTTCCTCCCATTAGGGGTATAGAATATGAAATTGATTTGGTGCCTAGCGCAAGTCTACCTAATAGACCTACCTATAGGACCAACCCCATGGAGACCCAAGAGATTGAGTCTCAAGTGAATGAGTTGTTGGAGAAGGGTTGGGTTCAAAAGAGCCTAAGCCCTTGTGCTGTGCCAGTTTTGTTGGTGCCCAAGAAGAATGGCCAATGGAGGATGTGTGTTGATTTTCGTGCAATCAACAACATCACCATCAAATATAGGCACCCAATCCGTCATCTTAATGACATGTTGGATGAATTGCATGGGGCAAAAATATTTTCAAAAATAAATCTTAGAAGTGGTTACCACCAAATAAGGATCAAAGAAGGTGATGAGTGGAAAACTGCTTTTAAGACTAAATTTGGTCTTTATGAGTGATTGGTTATGCCTTTTGGGCCAACCAATGCCCCAAGCACATTCATGCGCTTAATGAATCATGTACTGAGGGATTGCCTTGGTAAATTTTGTATAGTTTACTTTGATGACATTTTAGTTTACTCTAGGAACCTAGATGATCATTTAGGACATCTAAGGCATGTTTTTTCCCTTCTTAGGAGTAATCATCTTTTTGGTAACTTAGAAAAATACACCTTTTGTGTAGATAGTGTAGTTTTCCTAGGTTTTGTAGTTAGCACAAAAGGGGTTCATGTTGATCCCGAAAAGATAAAAGCTATTCAAGAATGGCCCACCCCAAAGAGTGTGATAGAGATCAAAAGCTTTCATGTCTCGCTGGATTTTATGGGCACTTTGTGCCTAATTTCTCCACGCTTTTTGCACCAATAAATGATTTGGTGAAAAAGGAAGTTCCTTTCCTTTGGGTGAGAAACAAGAGAAAGCCTTCCAGCTAATTAAGCATAAACTGACCCATGCACCAGTTTTGGCATTACCTGACTTTTCTAAAACATTTGAACTTGAATGTGATGCCTCTGGTGTAGGTGTGGAAGTTGTCTTGTTGCAAGGAGGGCACCCCATTGCGTATTTCAGTGAAAAACTCAATGGTGCCCCCCTCAACTACCCCACCTATGATATGGAGTTTTATGCTCTTATTAGGGCCCTTCAAACTTGGCAGCATTACCTTGCCCCTAAGGAGTTTGTCATTCATAGTGACCATGAGTCACTAAAATATTTGAGGGGTCAAGGTAAATTGAACAAAAGGCATGCAACGTAGGTGGAATATCTTGAATCCTTCCCTTATGTCATCAAGTACAAGAAAGGAAAACAAAATGTGGTGGCCGATGCTCTTTCTAGGCATCATGCCCTTTATTCATCCTTGGGTGCAAAAATCTTGGGATTTGATGACATTTGGGTTATGTATCCTTCTGACAAGGATTTCGGGTCCATCTTTGTTGCCTCTACATCTGCATTCACATTAAAGGCCCATGATGGACACTTCATTAGTGAGGGGTATCTCTACAAAGGGAGTAAGCTTTGTATACCCCAAGGATCAATTAGGAACTTACTCATAAAAGAGAGCCATGAAGGTGGGCTCATGGGGCATTTTGGGATTTCAAAAACCCTCCTGCTTTTACAAGAGAAATTCTTTTGGCCCTGTATGCATAGAGATGTCCATAGACATTGCTCTAGATGTATAGCTTGCTTGCAAGCAAAGTCTAAAGCAATGCCTCATGCACTATACACACCTTTACCTGCTCCTTCTACACCTTGTGAGGATATTAGCATGGATTTCATCCTTGGGCTCTCAAGAACCCAACGAGGTGCAGACTCCATATTTGTGGTGGTGGACTGATTTTCAAAAATGGCCCATTTTATTCCCTGCTACAAAGTGGATGATGCGAGCAACATTGTAAGACTTTTCTTGATAGAACCACCAAGCATTCTCCATTTGAGGTGGTCTATGGCTTTAATCCTCGTACTCCTCTAGATCTTTTACCTCTTCCTCTTTCTGTTGTTGTGTATAAAGAATGAGAGGCAAAAGCCATTTTTGTAAAACAATTACATGAGAGGGTTAAAGCTAACATAGAACGTCAATCCTTGAGAGATGCTACTTTCACCAATAGGGGGAGGAAATAGGTCATCTTTGAAAGGGTGACTGGGTATGGCTTCACTTGAGAAAGGATAGATTTCTTTCTCAAAGGAAGTCCAAACTTAGCCCTAGAGGAGATAGACCTTTCCAAATCCTTAAGCGGATCGATAATAATGCCTATGTTTTAGATCTGCTTAAGGATTATGGGGTAAGCACCATTTTTAATGTTTCTGATTTGTCTCCATTTGTAGGTGCTGAAAATGACAAAGACCCCATGGATTTGAGGTCAAATCCTCTCCAAGGGGGAAGAGATGATGTGACCATGCCTAGCCAAGGATATTCACTAGGGCCATGGCTAGAAGGATTGAAGAAGACCTAGCCCTTGCAGACAAAGGAAGACTTCACCTCCTATGGAGAGTGAAGATATTAGGCTAAGGACTTTAGTTAATAAAATGTAATTTTCCTTTATTGTAATTTTGAGAAACATAAGGAATTTAATTTGGGACATGTATTTAGTCCATTTTTTATTTTAGGAGGTGTCTTAGGAATTTAAAGGGTGGTTTAGCTTTTTAGGTCTTTATGAAGGAAATAAGGGGTAGCCTTGATATCTACACCCCTCTTTTTCTACATAAACCCCCTAAGCTAATAAGAAGGAATCTTGCCCCTTGGTTTGAGAAACTTGGGCACTAAGTTTGATGATCTAAGGAGGGAATTGTTTCTCAATCCTCCTCCCTTAGATCTCTCCTTTTAATCCTAACCCTTCTTTTTTAGGTTATCTTGTTTAAGAGGTTAGCTACCTCTATAAATAGGAGTTCCTCCCCTTACTTGTATTTTTTACACTTGAATTTAATCCTAGAGACCGTATTGGTTGTGAGGTTCTTACCTTTGAGTGTCCCCGCTTCTCCTTTGTGAGAGCTTCCAAGAGTTATCAAGGGACCCCTCCTTTGTGGCCTCTCCCCTTTGGCTTATCAAACCTAGTATTTGTGGCGCCTCACCCCATTCATTTCCTCTCCATAAATCCATTTTCCTTCCAAGTGACCTCAGAAAGTATCCTTTGGGCACGTGATCATCAAAGATCACATCAATCCTCACCATCTTTTACACTAAGTTTATTTATAGAGCATTACCAAAATTTATGGTTGCACGTACACCTCTACACACTTCTTTGAAAGATCATATTGGTTTCTCAATTTTGTACCTTCACTCTCTTTGAACATATATATTTTTTCACCTCTATTTTTATGAACTTCCTCAACTATGTATGTTCAAAGAAGGTGAGGGTGCTCTTTCAAAGAGGTGGGTAAAGGTGTCCATGCAGCCGTGAAGCCAGGTGTGTTTTGAGTTTTGCAAAAAAATTTAAATATTAAAAGGTGCAAATAGCAAATGAGGGGGTGCTAAAAGAAACTGTCTAAGAACGTTGGTTAGGTAACTTGTAGAGATGAGAATGTTGACCTAAAAAGCAAATATTCTTAATGAACTAATGAAGCAAGGATATATACTTGAAGTAGATAGATTTGAAAAGGTAAGAATACTAACCTAAAGAGGTAAAATACTAAAGAAAATAGGTAAATAACAATTGATTATTCAGTCTTTAAAATTAAGAAAATAATCACTACTTAATTATATTGGTTGTTATACTTGATCAATGCTCCATATAACAACTAATTTAGTGATCAATAATTAAAGACGGTCATCATTTAGAGACTAATTATGTATATAGTTGTGCATAATTTACTGTGAAAATGAACAATCACATCAAGCCAAACATATTAGTGAATTAAATCTTTTTAGAAAAGAAAATAATTATAATGACTGGTTTAGTTAATAGGTTATGAGTGAGAGGGAGATTAATATTTCAGGGAATTAAATGTTTAGTTATTTTTAGATTAATATAGTAATGAGAGAATAATCAAGTTTGTTAATAATATAAATATTAGTTAATTAATTTTAAGAGAATAATTGGGAGGTGGGAAGTAAATAATAATTATTTTTCTTTGGTTTAAAAGCGTTTTGATTAATCATTCGAGGAGTTTTTAGAAGTCTGTTTAGGAAGGGGTGTGAATAGTAAGTTGGCACTCACTAAATTCATCCTCACTCCCATTTCTTCTATCTTCTTCAATCTTCTCTTCTCCCACTACTTCATTCTTCTTTCTCTCACCGTTTTCTTTCGTTCCTTGCATGTCAACATCAGTTGATGGATTTCAACACAGTCTTTTCCATGACTCCTATTGTTGAGTGATAATTATTATAGGTAAGTCTGATCATGAATCATTGAAACTTTTTATGTTTGTTTTCAATCCTGTCGTTTTCGTTAAATGGGAATTTCTTTGAAAACTTATATTTCTAAGATTCTTGTTTTATCTAGAATTTTTACTAGATTTCTAAGTAAATTCTTTGGACAGATTCTGCTCCTTTTTTATTGTAGCTAGCTTTTGAGTGGACAAATACGTAAAAGAAGCGAAACATTTTAATTTGAGAAAGTTGTGTTTCGGTGAATTTGAAATCAATAGAAAATAGTTTATTGATATTTGAACTAAATCTTATTATTATTTGAAATCGGTTATGTTGATAAAAATTGATGATTTGAGTGTTACTTTAATAAATGAGTTGAATTTGATGTTTTATTATTGATTTTGGTAGTGATTGAAATTATGATGTAATGTATATTGATGTAATGCATGATGATGAGATTAGGGATGACAACGAGGCGAGGGCGGTTTGGGCCTCCCTATCCTCGAAAATGCAAGGCGAGGTGGAGACAGGTATAAAGGAAGCGGATATGAAATTTTAATCTCTATCTCCGTCAGATATTTTCGAGTTCGGATAAACTTGCAGGTACCCCATTATATTGTCTTTTATAATTTAAATTTAAATTTACTTATAATTTAAATAGAGGGGCACAAAGTATAATTTAACCTATATTTAAAGGGCTTTTAACCATAACTGAAAAGGTCAAAGCCCATTTTCACACCTATAAATAGAGAGTAATAAGTACATATTAGGACAATGGTTTAGTCTCTACAAAACCTTATTATTATGATATTACTTTTAATCACAATCTCCTCTAACTTGAGCGTTGGAGTGTCTTTTGTAACTACCCCCCACACTGAAAATGGAGAATCACATCCTAGCATAGCACAACTACACATGACGTTTCAAAGGACATTTAGCTATTGCAAAAAATATGTGTACCCTCATGTTTGTGCCACAATGGGCATCAATGTTCCTATTGCCAGTCTCAAGACATCATTAAGGTGGGTCACCACATCCGAGGTATTGCCCACTTTGGAGTTCGGTGGTTGCATCATGGTTTTATTCTGAAAAGGCATCTCGAAGGGTTAAGAAAGCAATAAACGACCATTGACATTGACTCCTAAGCAATGTGAGACTTCGGTGTAATAGAACATTGTCTCTACATAATTTTTGTTAACGTTACTCAAATATGTGAGTAATTTGGTGACACGATATTATGTCATACATAATTTCAAACATCTTAGTCTATTTTAAATTGATAGAGTCTAAAACACTTTTATCACTATGAATCAATGCTATTGTATCATTTTTTTAGCCATAAAAGAACTTGAAGCAAATATGTAGAGTTGAGAATATTGTGTTAACAAGCAACCAATTATGAAATAATCATGTAAAAGTTGATGAAGGCTTAAGGAAAAAGAATATATATCATGTATAATTGTTGTTTGTTTTAGTGAAAAATTATGTGAGATTCTAATTTTAATAATAGGTAAAAAAGGTGTGAATATAAATAAAAAGAGAAATTAAATTTAATTCCAAATATTATTAATAAATTAACAAAGAAAGTATTTTTTGTTGGGAAAATTCAACATAATTAGTTCGATGTGGGAAAAAATTAAGTTTAGATTAGAATTTACTTTGGAAATTAAGTTATGACAAAATTTCAAATAGAAAATTAGAATAGCTAAATATAGTTTTGATCTCCTTTTCTTTCTCACTTTCCTTTCACTCACTCTCTCTTATTGTTCCCTTTCCTTTCAGCCTCTCTCCCTTTGCATGTGACACCTAGGAGTGTCAAAATCTCTTCCATTGTTCTTGATTCTGAGAGTTAATCATCATAGGTAGGTTTGATCATAATTTCTTGGATCATTTTTCATTCATTTCTAGCTCAATCATTCCTTTTGAGGGGATATTCCCTTGAAATTCTATTTCTTCTTATATTCTTCTTTGTATTGGTATTTTGTCAAGTTTTGAGTGACTTCTGCAGGTGCATTATTCTTTATCCTCAAAATCAGTTTTTTCTAGAAAAAGTAGGTAAGGGAAGCTTATTTGTTGATTTTTTTTTATGGAACTACGATTTAGTAGTTAAAAAGTTAATTAATTTTGATTAATGGAGCTTTTGATTATGATTTGAGCAATATGCGAAATTAGGTGTTTTGTGTAAATGAACTGGTGATGAATAAAATATGTTTTGAGGTGATTGAGTTATTTAAAATAGCGTGTATATTGGCTGTGTAAATATCTAAAATGATGATTCATGATTTATACTGTTTTGAGGTGATTAGGCTATTTGAGATAGGGTGTATATTGATTGTGTGAATATCTAAATGATGATTCTTGATTTCTATTAGGGGGATGTTACTTGTGGTAATTGAGTTGTGTATTGAATTAAAGATATTCGTACGGTCTTTGTTATCCTGATATTTTATACCAAAAGGATGTACTCATATAGCGATTGTACGTGCCCACTGGGTCTAATGACGTCAAACACAAGTTAAGAGTCAACTAATGTCAGACATCAGTTAGAAGTATCAAATGATTATTGCCCAAGCCTAGCTAGTTGTCCATTGGATCAAATAGATGCCAAACACAGTTAGAAAAGGGAGTCTGATTTGGCCACCTTGGTATCTGAATTCAATGTGTGTTTTCTGGAAAAGGTTGAGTCTTATGCAATGTTATCAAACTTTGTTTGGCTGTCGACTCAGCTAAGGTAAGGGGTTAAGGGGTCAAGAGTCGACTTAGGGAGTCAGCAATTAACTTGCACAACTCGGTCTTAACAAATATAAATAATTTATTAGCTTATAATTTATATTTTAAAAAATTATAAAAATTATTTTTTTTATCATCCAGATAGAAATTGAAGACAATGTCAAGGGGTTTACAGCAACTCACACACTCTGCTCAACCAACTGAGCTAGACCCCGTTGACATTATAAAAATTATATATGTGTATGTAGGTTACTGTTTGCACAAATGTATTAAATAAACAAGTTGGTTTAGTGGTAATTGAGTTCTATCCTTAGAAAAAGGTGGGGTTCAAACTTCAGTTAGTGTGTTTTTATTATTCTATGTAGATATTATCTTAACCAAAGTGTGGCTTGCAAGTGGCTTTGGTAGGGCTTTGGAAATTGCAGAACATGCAGAGCAGTAGATGGAAAGATGTGAAAAGGCATGTAGAAGTGCATTAAGAATAATCGACATGTAAAAACTAGGTTGGTGAGTTTTAAATTTAAATCAAAACTCAGCAGTTTATACGGGGCCATTCTGAGTGAGATGCAAATTTGATACATTAATGTCTCAAACCGATCATATCATCGATTTTCGGTCTGACCAGTTCAACCAGCTGATCCAAGCCAATTCTTATAACATTGGTCTTGCTAAGACTTGTGGTTATTTTCAGGGGAATATAAGTGTGTATATATAACATGTTTGATGTTAAATTATATCATGGTAGTTTGGTAATTGTGATATGTTTCCTGAATTCGATTTATTCTCTTTCAGCTTACTGTTGAGGTCAATATTAAACAACTAGTTTTTTTCCAATTTTGCATAGTGAACGAATCTAGGCCATTTCTCGATGATACAAGACATATATGGTTTAGATTCTATTAAGAACGTTAAAAAATATGGGGTTTTGTGCGGAATTAAAGGAAGAAACGTGCAGAGCAACAAACAGATTTAGAAAAAAAATAGAGAAACAAAACATTGATCTGAGGTTCCTGACGATGCGTTTGAGTGATTACAATTCAACTGAATTATATCACAATTGCAATCCCTAAATTCTCTTGAATTTTCAAAAATTTAATCGACTGAATTATATAGATTCTCAATCAATCATCTAACCTTCTACAATTCAAATCGATCGATCTGAATCGATCCCTAACCAATTTATATCAAAACTTAATTAGAATTCTACACGAATTGGAGAGGAGAAGAAAGCAATAAAACGCAAAATTCGAAGGAAAAGGAATGCACGAGAGATCAGAATCCATACTCTTACCGCGCGATCGCATCGGAGACCTAAGTTTTGTGTTTAAGTACAAGCTATGAAATACTTGAATGAAATGTAGCATAAATATGTATATATGCTAAAACTAATCAGCTTTACATTGATTTTATGAATAGTTTTAGTTGGATATACATGATATGAATGTAGTTATATATGATGGAATGTTTTAGATAATTGAGTTAATAGAGTGTTATTGAATTGTTGAATTTATGCAGTTGAAATTCTACTATCTATAGAGTCTCGTTGGGGGACTAATCACGCCCAGTGAAATTTAACTTTTGTTAGGTAGATTTGTAGCTTTGCATCTAGCAAGATGTCTCACCCAATGCAAAGTTATCTTGAGTTGAATTTTAATTGGGTTTGCGCCTAGCAAGAAGGTCTCCCCTAGCGCTAATTCCTCTCTGTCAATTGACTTATATTTGCTCCCAGTGAAGCATCTCACTAAGCGAAGTCCTTTCACTGGGAAAGTGTATATTAGAGTTCTTGCTGGGAGACAATGGTCGTTGGACGAGCTATCCTGTCTCTCGTTAGGCAATTGATTTTGCTTGGCAAACTGGCGTAGTGTATGTCATGACTTGTTTAAAATTTTAACATACTAAGTTTTAATTGTACTAAGTTGATTGTATTATGGATAATTGTTTTTTTAATATTTTGAGCAATAAATTATGTGATACATAATTGTTTATTTATGAGTAAATAAGTGAAATTTTTTGTATAATTTAGGATGTTACAAATTTTATGAGTCTAGAAACGAGATGTAACTTAAAGTTGTGGATGTACTAATATAAATTTCTTGGGTGTTGTATCCTTCATAATTGGTTTTTTGTGATTTGTCAACATACGTCATGATCTAATTGAATTTTAGGAATTTTTCATTCTTAAAATAAATTTTAATTTGCATGTTAAATGTAAATTTTATTGAATTTTAAAAATTAATCACATTTTGTAAATAAAACGTTTATAGTTTATATTGAAGGAATTGGCATGTAAGGTAAAAAAAATATAGTAATAAGAGTTATAACAAGATTATGTGTCTGTTTAGGTGATATTATCATGAGCACTTCAGGAGAAAAAATATATAAAAAAAAAAAGTCAAAACAATATAATTTTTCATAAATCTTTAAAATAATTTTACAAGTTAAGCTTGAAAAAGTTCCACTTTTTTTAAAAAAACAATTATATGGAAAAATATTTTCATATTAGTTAAAATAGCTTAAAAAAAGTGAGACATCTTTTAAAAAAAACTTATAATTTTTTTCTTTATATTTTTTTTAGAGGTGGTTTTAAAATGATTTATCGAAATTCGCCGTACGATTTATCCATGGATCGGTAAAGTTAAACTTAAAACCTAACCTTACATAAATGAAAGTTCAAACAAGTGAATCAATCCGTTAACTAAATAGTTTTCAATAAACGCACTTGTATTTTTGCTGTAATTCTATTAATATAATCTTTTGACTTACAAAAAAAATGTCTGTTAACTAAATAGTAAATTCAATATTTACGGTAAGAAAATTAATGTATATATATCATAAGTATCTATCATTAAAAAATATGTGTTTAACTATTTATATAATTACACAAATATCACATTATCAAATTTATATCATTTAAAATAAATAAATTAGTTATTACATCATTTTTATGATAAATATCTTCTTTTAAAAATAAAAGTTTTTCACGTCATTAGATACCAAAATAAAAAAGAATTGTTAGATATCAAAATAAAAACACCCTAATTTATAGATATAAAAAAATGATTCAAGTCTAAGTAAGAAAAAATAAAATTACTTTTTGGTTCCTTAATTTATTTAGTAGGTTCATTAATTTTAGTCCTTTATTTTTAAAAGGTTAAATTGGGTCCCTTATTTTGTAAAATGGGTTCAACTCCGTATATATACTTTTTAAATATTCAATTATATGTTATATTTTTAAGAAGGAAGAGTAGTACTTACAAACTTGTGCTTGCACTTCCACTTGCACATACAAATAGCATATATATATATATATATATATATATATATATATATATATATATATATATATATATATATATATATATATATATATATATATATATATATATATATATATATAAAATCGCTTGAAAGCCCTAACCAGACATGTAGCCAGTTGTGGTAATGAAAGCTGCATATCAACTTTTTTTTTATCAAGATAGCAGTAGTCCATCCACGTTTGAAAGCCATTTCTCAGTACCCTCAAATTAAATTCTCTTTTTGGTCTTTCTTTGTCTATAATTCCATTTATACGTGCCGTCCTTCCCACACACTTTTCTCTCTCTTATATATGGCTAAGTGATTCTCAATATCGCGACCACTATAGTTTGGCATAATTACAAGGACCACAAAATATATGGAAAAAGCAAAGGGTTGTTCCGAGGTTGCTTTCAACCAGGAGATAACTATGACAAGAAAGCATTGTGAATAAGTAGGAAACTATATGAGAGTGTGCTTCATAGTGGAAGCATAATTAACAAATTAAACCTTCTATAAAATCTCAAACCCCTATATATATTATGAAGTTTTTTCCTATCAGAAGGGGCAAAAAATAGTGCAGGTGTTAGACTTTGAAACTGCAAAAACCTTCATTTTTGTAGATTGGTCGGTTAATTTGGACAAAATGCATAATATTGTAAACATTCTTATAGATAAAATACAAAAGCATTTATGGGATTTTAGGGCATGAGTTAAACTAATTAATAATATCATCATAGTATCATTATAACAAAGCAAAGAAACTAAGTTGTCTATAGAACAATACATGGTTGATTGATTCCATCATCATAAGTTCTCTTTTTGGCCATCTTTTTGCCGACCAAGGACAAGATATTGATGAATGATGATGATGATGATGATGGGGTTTTTGTTATATGCAAGTTTTTTTTTTAGTCAATTCAATTTGTCTGTTTGATTGAAGAAGAAAACAGTTTTGAACCAACTTTTCAGCATTGCACACTACTACTGATTATGATGGGTAACAAGCTCAGAAAGCTTTTTCACCACATTGAAAATATCTTTGGATTATGATTCCCAACCAGGCATATATGATATATCTTGAGAGGACCATCCTATATGGAGTGTGGGCCAGTAGAAAAGACACAGCTATACTAAGCTAGTCATTAGGGCATTACATCAAGTTACCCACCATTCTGCAAACTTTTCATTCATTAGGGCTTTCTACCACAAGAGGTGACTAAACATTTTTATCATTAGGGTATTCCTAGCTACAAGCGCATTCACGCAACATCAGAACCATTTCATTGTTCTTTCTGGTTGAATTAAACCAGGGTAGAATTGTTAAAAACAATTGGCATATCCTCTCGAAAAGAAGTTAGCGATTTTTTTTCTTCTTTTTTTTACATTAATAATGACTAACATTGTCGGAACTCAAAATACAAAAGGAGCTTACTACCCTTCTAAATTTTAACAAGATTTATTTCATAGGTAAAGTAACATTATTTAGACTCATAGCTCATTTGATTAAGAAACACAAGTTTAATTTATTAATTAATTTAATATGATTAATATATTGTTAGAGATCTTACACCAATAATTTAATCAATTAATAATATATATATATATATATATATATATAGAAATAAATAAATAAAGCTACAAGTCTTATCTTACAAGTTAGTTTTATAAGATTGTGATAAACTCAATTTTATCGTCCATAATATATATCAATATCAAATTAACAATATTATATTATCAATATAGTTTATTAGTAAAATATTTTAGTTTTATAGTAGTATTTAATTAGTAGGAATAGCAATCACATGAAATGAATCAACATTGTATGTGACATTGCATTGTTTTTTAAAAATAAAAGTAATTTTAAAAATTCAAAAAGCATTAAACATGCTTCATGGTTCGTGTGCGTTCAACGAAAAAAATTTCAAGGCTTAATTGTTTAAAGATTTTATGAGAAAAAATTACTTATTTAAAAAGAATAAGTATTTATTGTAATTTTTAAATGTTTTTTGGTTAAATTTTAAAACAAAAGAAGCAAAAGCTAAAAAAAAAACAAGAACCACTACTTTAGAACCCATGTTGGTTTTGAATTTTTTATTTTTGGTTTTAAAATATATTTTGAAAATAGAAATGTGTTTGATAGAAATGATTTTGATTTGATTTTTTAGTTATTTTTAAAACAGTTTTACCTAATTTCAAAAACAATAAAATTTGGTTGAGATTTCT
Source organism: Psophocarpus tetragonolobus (assembly GCA_037954015.1). Taxonomy (NCBI): domain Eukaryota; kingdom Viridiplantae; phylum Streptophyta; class Magnoliopsida; order Fabales; family Fabaceae; genus Psophocarpus; species Psophocarpus tetragonolobus. The sequence continues at coordinate 76,435,104 of CM075688.1, read as the reverse complement.
ATAGTTTCTATTTTTATTTGTGAGATCCTAGTTTTTAATAATAGGAAAAAAAGATGTGAATTAAATAAAAAGAGAAATTGAATCTAATTTTGAATGTGAGTAATAAATTAATTGAGAAAGTAAATTGTGTTGTAGAAATTCAATAGAATTAGTTTGATGTAGGAAAACTTATACATATGTTTTAATTAGAATTTACTGTGGAATTTAAGTTACAAAGAAATTTCAGATAAAAGATCATAATAGCTAAATATACATTTGATCTCTTTTTCTTTCTCACTTTTCCTTTCACACACACCTTTCTCTAACATTTCTCCCTTTCCTCTCAACCTCTCTCCCTTGCATGTGACACCCAAAGGTGTTGGAATTCAACGCAATTTTTTCCATTGTTCCAAATTTTAAGATCTAATCATCATAGGTGATTAGTCTGATCGTAATTTCTTGGATCTTTTACCTTTTGTTTCTAACTCAATTGTGCCCCTTGAGGGGAAATTTCCTTAAATCCTATTTCTTCTTAAATTCTTTCTTGGAATTGGGAATTTGTGTTGAGTGATTTTTGCGATGGATTTTTCTCTATCCTCAAAATCAATTTTTTTTAGAGAGAAATAGGTAAGGGGAACTCTTTTTGTTGATTTTAGTTTATAGAGCTATGATTTCATAGTGAGAAATTGATTAATTATGATTAATGAAGCTTTTGATTATGATTTGAGCAATATATGAAATTGTATATTGTGCGTGAACGATGATTCGTGATTTGTACTATTTAGAGTGCATGATTGAGCTATTTAAGATAGTGTGTATACTGATTGTATGATTAAGCTATTTGAGATAGCGTGTGTACTAATCTATGATTGAGCTATTTGAGATAGCGTGATATTGATTGTATGATTGACTATTTCAGATAGTGTGTATACTGATTGTATGATTGAGCTATTTGAGATAGTGTATATATTGATTGTATGACTGAGTTATTTGATATAGCATGTGTACTGTTTGTACGATTGAGCTATTTGAGATAACGTGTATAATGATTGTATGAATATCTGAATGATGATTCATGATTTGTATTGGGGGTTGTTACTGGTGGTAACTAATCCGAGTGCATTGATTTAGGGATATTTGTACGGTCTTTATGATCTTGGTGTTTTACACTGAAAGGGTGTCTTAGGCAGCGACTGTGTGTTTGTTGGGTCTAATGACGCCAGACACAACTCGAGAGTTAACTGAATGCCTATTGGATCCTATGGATGCTAGACATTAATTGGAAGCATCAGATGAGTATTTCTCAGGCCTAACTAGTTGTTTGTAGGATCAAGTAGATGCTAAACACCAGTTGAAAAATGAGGTCTGATTGGACCACCTTGGTATCCGAATTCAATGCATATATTTTGAAAAACGTTGAGTCTTATGGTCTTGTTGAGATGTGTTCTTATGTTCAAGGAAATATAAGTGTGTATGACATATTTGATGGTTGAAATATATCATGATAGATTGATAGTTATGATATGTTTCATGAATTTGATTTATCTCTTTGAGCTTACCCTTTCTTATATGTGTGTTGTGTTTGACTACGATGACCATGCTTTGTACGATAGTAAATGGCAATTGTGGATCTTAAAAGCAGTAGAGACTAGATTGAGAAGATTGACAGTCCAGCAAAGACTAGATAGCCCATTTTGTGTTGCTTAGTTTGTGTATATAGATTGTACTAAACTTATGTAATGTGAACTTGTAGAGTTTTGTGTTTAAGTATAAGTTGTGAAATACATGAATGTAAACTATCATGAGTATGTATGTATGCTGAAACTAAGTAGGTATTTCACTGGTTGTATGAATAGTTTTAGTTGAATATATGTGGAATGAATGTAGTTATGTATGATGGAATGTTTGAGATAATTGAGTGAATGGAGTGTCTTTGAATTGTTGAGGTTATGCAACACAAGTTTTGCTATCTCCAAGGTCTCGCTAGGCAATAGGTCTTACCCAATGAAATTTAGCCTCTGTTAGGTAATTTTATAGCTTTGTACCCAGCAAGATGTCTCACTCAATGAAAAATTTTTTCGAATTGGATTTTAATTAGGTTTGCACCCAACGAGAGGGTCTTGCCTAGTGCAAACTCCTCTCTTCAAGAATTAACTTAAATTTGCGCCCAACAAAGCATATTGCTAAGCGAAGTCCCTTCACTGGGACAATGTATATCAGGGTTCTCCCTGGGCGACGATGGTCGTTGAGTGATTAACTTCGCTTGGTGAGATGATGTAGTGTATGCAATAACTTAATTGGTTAAAGTTTTAAATATGTTGAATTTTAATTGTACTAAATTGTTGTGTGGATACTTGGTCTTTTTAATTATTTTGAGCAATGAATTATGTAAGAAATGATAATTTATTTATAAGTAAATCACTTATGTGTCATTTATAAAAATCACTTATATATAAATCACTTTATAATAATAAAAATTATCGCTAAGTATATATTTATTTATTAATATATAAAACATGTCATTTATATATTATATTACGGGTATAATTAATTATAATATTTAAAATTTATAATAAATAAAAAGTGTGTAATAGAAAATTTTGTCAACTAATTAATTAGTGTTATGACAATTTTTCTATCATAATGATTGGTACATTCGTCAGTTTTGGACTTTGTTACGCTAAGGTCTATACTTCATAGAAGTAACTTTTTAAAAGAAGAGCGTGGGCATCTTCATCAATTATTAATAGAATGAATATATTTATGCAAAAAAAAAAATTGTGCATATTTATTTAAGGGTTTAATCAATATATATTTTAGAATAAAAGATTGTATATTATTATCAACTAATTAAAAGATAATTTTTGGGCGACTTTTAAAATAATAATTATTAAATTCATTACATTTATCAAAGTTGAGATAGGATAATAAAGTTAAAAAATACATCAGTAGTAGATATATTTTTCTTCTTTATTTATTTTCATCACATTATTATCTCTCAGATTTCTTTAATTTTTCTTTTTATTTTTCTTCTTTATAAATAGATTTAGCATTAATAACATTACTCTTATATAATTAATTGTCTGCAATCTCTTATATTATTTTGTAATATTTTCCAACTATTATTTTATTAGATGGCCATAAAGTTGCTTTCAGACGCATCGTAATCGAATAATCAATAATTATGATCCCCAATGATTAAAACTATTTGGTTAAGAGTATCAAGACAAATTCATTCATTTTTTTGACGATTCCGTTAGAGTTTAATATCTGGGTACTCATAGTTTTATTACAATCATTTATTTATATAATTTTTAAAATATTAATTAATAAAATTAATAATTTATTATTTATCATATATATATATATAAAGGTTTTGATTAAATATCGATAAAACTTTATGCTGGCTATTTTATAAATGTTTTTTCTCATTCATTTATGGTTTTAATAGATATTTTTAAGTTAACTTTTTTTTATGAAGGTATTTTAGGTTAATTAGCGCAAGGTAATCTTTACTCCAATTATAAAACTAATTTAATTTTTAATTTATTCTTAATTATTTTATAATAAACTCTTCGATTCTTCTTTAGAAATAACGATTACTAAACAGTGCGAAAAACTGATGTTCTTGTGGAATAATTGTTCTTAAAAAATTATTATTATTATTATTATTATAATTAAAAAACATTCTAAAAACTATCATTATAGATGTGAGTTTAATGGTGTTAATAAATAGATTTTTTCTAAAATAATGGTGTTAATAAAAATCGAATTTAAAATCTGATGCATCTATCTCAGGTCTACCATTTCATAGATCCTAATGGGTTATATATGTTTATAGCTAGGTTGAGTTTAATTATTCTAACTAATATAACAAAATTTACGTTATTGTGCACGCCAAATTAATTAGAGCTATTTTATAATTGGTTGCTTTTGTCAATTTAAGCTTGAGTATGTATATGTACTATTTTATCCAGTTATGTCAAAAATTAATTATCAGTCTCAATAATTTATTGTCTTTTACAAAAGAATGATCATTGCTCTTTCACTTTCATGTTTTTCTTTTTTATTTTACGTATATTATTTAAATATTAGTTTGGTATTTTGGTTTATTTTCATATATTTTATTTTTCTCAAAATGTTCGTATTCTTTTCATCATTAATCAATTTCTATAAAAAAATTATATATTAAATTTACATGTCAAATAATTTAATTTATCTTCATATAGTGTCGAAAACTTTGAATATATTAATACTTATCATTAATTTCATTTAAACATGTAATGTCATTCGATACAATAACAACTCTTACTATAATAAGCAAAGAATTATTTAAAATAAAAAAAATTAAATAATAAATTAAAAATATCTCCTAATATTAAAACAAGGTAAATAATGTAACATTTTGTTTTTTTCCAATTTTATGATAATTTTTTTTCTTCAATTATTTATTAAAAAAAATAAAATAAAATAAAATCTTAAACAAAACCATATTTATATATTCACAAGTCATATTTACAATATTATATATATTTCTACTATATACATATTTTTATATATAGGGGAAATTTTATTTATGTACGGTTCTCCCTTTTTCTTATAATTTTTTTTCCTATAATATTTACATAGTCGGTGGAAAAATATTTAATAAGACATTTGTATAGTTAGTGGGTGGAAGATAAAACGTAACCACGACTGGTCCCTCAATCACTATGAGTTCATATAATTCGTAGTAAAACATCAAGGTTGACACACCAGATCCTCTAAATATAACTGAATTCTCAATTACATTAGTGACTCAATTATTGCCTGGAAAGATAGTTGAAATAACTGCAGTAAAAAGGGTTGGGGCATTTGGTGCATTCATCCTTTAAGTTTGCAAATTATATTTTTTTATAAGAGACAAGAAAATAAAGGAGTGAGAATAATTATCATATAAATACTTTACGTAATGACAATTTAAATAACAATAATTTAAATAAAAATAAATAAATATCTGTATATAGATACTTGATTATAATAATTACGCATATATATATAATTCTTTTTTTAATAATCATATATATATATATATATATATATATATATTCTAGAAATTTGAATTATTTTGTAGTGATTAGTCAGGATAAATGAGTTTCTTTACCATGGTTTTTAAAGAATACAAGAATATGTCACCTTGAATATTTACTCATTTAAATCGCCAAGGTCAAACCTCCATCTACAACTTAATTCAAATCTTTATTTAAAGATTTAAACTTTATTTAACTTTTTTTTATACAAAATAAATAATAAAAAAAACATTATGTTTAAAATAAAATAGTTAGTAAAAAAAATAAAACTAATTTAATAAATCAAACAAGATTATAAATAACAAATTAAATAATTATAACTAAAAGTAGCATAAAATAAGAAATAAGACGAGGTTAGAGACACCTCAATGAATATTTATAGTTAAAAGTAACATAAAATAATAAATAGAACGAGCGTAGTAACACCTCACTAAATGATTATAGTTAAAAATAACATAAAATAATAAATAAAGTAAGACTAAGGACACCTCACTAAATAATTATAACTAATAGTATCATAAAATAATAAATAGAACGAGGTAAGGAACACTTCACTAAGTAATTATATTTTAAAGTAACATAAAATAAACAAGTAAATAAGCATAATAACTAAAATCAATAAATGTCTTCTCCCTCTTATCTTAATAATTAGAATAATACAAGAGTTTTGAAATGTTTTTCTTCAAAGAGACACTCCCTATGGATTTATTACTTACTGTTGAGGAGTTTTTCTTTGTTTCTTTTGTGTTTTTTTTTTCCTCTTTCATTCACGTCTGTCTTCTATTTATAGGTACGCTGAGGTGATATTTTATTATTATTTTTCTTTCTAACTATTAGTTACTTGTTTTCTATAAGTTATAGATAATATTAGTTACTTATAGATAGCATGTATTATTGTCCTTCCTGGTTTTCAATATTAATTTTTTTTTCACGTACATCTTACGTTATAGTTATCCTACCTTAAATTTCACGCTTATTATGTTTTTTATTAATGATACCCATTAAGGGTAGTATTGTCTTTCTATTTATAAATTATGTAATAAGATAATAATATGTTATCACTTTAGGTACTGGATATATATACATTTTCAATGACAACTTTTTATTATTTTTTTTTCTGGTAACGATAAGTAATAGGATTCTATATATATAATAAATAATAATTACATTTATAAGTTAAAAATAATACCATATTATACTAAAAATTTAATAAAATTTGTTTTACTATTAATAATATATATATATATATATATACACATATATAAATATTTTTTGCAAGTTTAAAAAAATTTGCATAATTATTTTATAATTAAATATTCTTTAAATCTGATTCAATTTACTAAAAAAATACAATTATCTATATATATTTATAAATTTTGGAATATTACAATTCTCCCCACTTATAGAAATTTCGTCCTCAAAATTTTTTATTGATTAAACAAATAAGGATATTTTTCTCTAATTTTTTCCTCTAACTCCCACATAGCATCTCCTGTAACATCATCCCAGATGACTTTTACCAGTGGAAGTTGTTTGTTTCTCAAATGCTTGGTCCTCTTGTCTGCGATCTGTATAGGCATTGTTTCAAATGTAAGGTTATCCTTAAATTATACTGTATCAAGCGTTATTATATGAGAAGGATCATATATATATTTTCTTAATTGAGACATATGAAAGACATTGTGAAAATTAGAAAGAAAACGAGGTAAAGAAATTTGATACACAATAGGACCTATCTTTCTAAGAATTTGATAAGGACCTATAAATCGAGGAGTGAGTTTCTTTGATTTCATTACCCTACCAATTCCAGTTTTTGGAGTAACTTACAAGAATACATAATCACCTTTTTGGAACTCAAGTGGTCTTCTTTTCTTATTAGCATAACTTTTCTGTCTACTTTGAGTCATTCTCAATTTTTCCTGAATCATTTTGATTTTCTCTATGGTTTGTTGCACTATTTCAGGACCTAAGATCAAATTTTCCCCCGTCTCAAACCAACATAGAGGTGTTCTACATTTTCTTCCATATAAAGCCTCATAGGTTGTCATGCCTATACTAGAATGGAAGCTGTTGTTGTAAGTGAATTCAGTCGAAGGTAAGTATAGATCCCAACTACCTGAATCTTCTAGCACACAAGCTCTCAACAAATCCTCTAATGATTGTATGGTTCTTTCTGACTGTCCATCTGTTTGAGGATGATAGGCTGAACTAAGACGAAGCTTGATTCCTAAGGCTTGATGGAAACTTCCCCAAAATCTGGAGGTAAACCTAGGATCTCTATCAGATATTATGCTAGATGAGACACCGTGTAATCTTACAATTTCTTTTATGTACAAGTCTGTCAGCTTTTCTAATGAATACCTAATGTTAATGGGTAAGAAGTGAGTAGATTTTGTTAGTTTATCCACGATAATCCATATGGAATCAAATTTGTGCATTGTTCATGGTAATCCAACTACAAAATCCATTGTTATACTATCCCATTTCCATTCAAGTATGTCTAAAGATTGTAACATTCCGGCTAGTTTTTGATGTTCTATCTTAGCCTTCTGACAAGTCAAACACATGGTGATGTGATCTTTGATGATCACGTGCCCAAAGGATCCTTTCTAAGGTCACTTGGAAGGGAAATGGATTTATGGAGAGGAAAGGAATGGGGTGAGGCGCTACAAATACTAGGTTTGATAAGCCAAAGGGGAGAGGCCACAAGGGAGGGGTCCCTTGATAACTCTTAGAAGCTCTCACAAAGGAGAAAAGGGGACACTCAAAGGTAAGAACCTCAACCAATATGGTCTCTAGGATTAAATTCAAGTGTAAAAAATACAAGTGAGGGAGGAGCTCCTATTTATAGAGGTAGCTAACCTCTTGAACAAGATAACCTAAAAAAGAAGGGCTAGGATTAAAAGGAGAGATCTAAGGGAGGAGAATTGAGAAACAATTCCCTCCTTAGATCATCAAACTTGGTGCCCAAGTTTCTCAAACCAAGGGCCAAGATTCCTTCTTATTAGCTTAGGGGGTTTATGTAGAAAAGAGGGGTGTAGATATCAAGGCTACCCCTTATTTCCTTCATAAAGACCCAAAAAGCTAAATCCACCCTCTAAATTCCTAAGACACCCCCTAAAAATAAAAAATGGACTAAATACATGTCCCAAATTAAATTCTTAATGCTCCTCAAAATTAAAATAAAGGAAAATTACATTTTATTAACTAAAGTCCCTAGCCTAATATCTTCACTCTCCATAGGAGGTGAAGTCTTCCTTTGTCTACAAGGACTAGGTCTTCTTCAATCCTTCTAGTCATGGCCCTAGTGATAGGTCTTTGGCTAGGCATGGTCACATCATCTCCTCCCCCTTGAAGAGGATTTAACCTCAAATCCATGGGGTCTTCGTCATTTTCAGCACCTACAAATGGAGACAAATCAGAAACATTAAAACCGGTGCTTACCTCATAATCCTCAGGCAGATCTAAAACATAGGCATTATTACTGATCCGCTCAAAGATTTGGAAAGGTCCATCTCCTCTAGGGCTAAGTTTGGACTTCTTTTGAGAAGGAATTCTATCCTTTCTCAAGTGAAACCATACCCAGTCGCCCTTTTCAAAGATGACTTCTTTCCTCCCCCTATTGGCGAAAGTAGCATCTCTTAAGGATTGACGCTTTATGTTAACTTTAACCCTCTCATGTAATTGTTTTACAAAAATGGCTTTTGCCTCTCCTTCTTTATGCATAGCAACAGAAAGAGGAAGAGGTAAAAGATCTAGAGGAGTACGAGGATTAAAGTCATAAACCACCTCAAAAGGAGAATGTTTGGTGGTTCTATGAACCACCCGGTTATAAGCAAATTCAATGTGGGGAAGGTACTCATCCCAAGACTTATGGTTGCCTTTAAGGAGAGCCCTCAGCATAGTGGATAAAGATCTATTCACCACTTCTGTTTGCCCATCAGTTTGAGGGTGACAGGTAGTGGAAAAAAGAAGTTTAGTTCCCAGCTTAGCCCAAAGAGTTTTCCAAAAATGGCTAAGGAACTTCACATCCCTATCTGACACTATTGAAGAGGGTATACCATGCAATCGGACAACCTCTTTAAAGAAAAGTCTTGCGATGTTGCTCGCATCATCCACTTTGTGGCAGGGAATAAAATGGGTCATTTTTGAAAATCGGTCCACCACCACAAATATGGAGTCTGCACCTCGTTGGGTTCTTGGGAGCCCAAGGATGAAATCCATGTTAATATCCTCCCAAGGTGCAGAAAGAGCAGGTAAATGTGTGTATAGTCCATGAGGCATTACTTTAGACTTTGCTTGCAAGCAAGCTATACATTTAGAGCAATGTCTATGGACATCTCTACGCATATGGGGCCAAAAAAATTTCTCTTGTAAAAGCATGAGGGTTTTTGAAATCCAAAATGCCCCATGAGCCCACCTTCATGACTCTCTTTTGTAAGTAAGTTCCTACTTGATCCTTGGGGTATACAAAGCTTACTCCCTTTGTAAAGATACCCCTCACTGATGAAGTACCCATCATGGGCCTTTAATGCAAATGCAGATGCAGAGGTAGCAAATATGGGGCCGAAATCCTTATCAGACGGATACATAGCCCGAATGTCATTAAATCCCAAGATTTTTGCATTCAAGAATGAATAAAGGGCATGACGCCTAGAAAGAGCATCAGCCACCACATTTTGTTTTCCTTTCTTGTACTTGATGACATAAGGGAAGAATTCAAGATATTCCACCCACGTTGCATGCCTTTTGTTCAATTTACCATGACCCCTCAAATATTTTAGTGACTCATGGTCACTATGAATGACAAACTCCTTGGGAGCAAGGTAATGCTCCCAAGTTTGAAGGGCCCTAATTAGAGCATAAAATTCCTTATCATAGGTGGGGTAGTTGAGGGGGGCACCATTGAGTTTTTCACTGAAATACGCAATGAGGTGTCATCCTTGCAACAAGACAACCCCCACACCTAGACCAGAGGCATCACATTCAAGTTCAAATGTTTTAGAAAAGTCAGGTAATGCCAAGACTGGTGCATGGGTTAGTTTATGCTTAATTAGCTAGAAGGCTTTCTCTTGTTTCTCACCCAAAAGGAAAGGAACTTCCTTTTTCACCAAATCATTTATTGGTGCGAAGAGCGTGGAGAAATTAGGCACAAAGCGCCTATAAAATCCAGCGAGACCATGAAAGCTTTTTATCTATGTCACACTCTTCGGGGTCAACCCCTTTTGTGCTAACTACAAAACCTAGGAAAACTACACTATCTACACAAAAGGTGCATTTTTCTAAGTTACCAAAAAGATGATTACTCCTAAGAAGAGAAAAAACATGTCTTAGATGTCCTAAATGATCATCTAGGTTCCTAGAGTAAACTAAAATGTCATCAAAGTAAACTACACAAAATTTACCAAGGCAATCCCTCAGTACATGATTCATTAAGCGCATGAATGTGCTTGGGGCATTAGTTAGCCCAAAAGGCATAACCAACCACTCATAAAGACCAAATTTAGTCTTAAAAGCAGTTTTCCACTCATCACCCTCTTTGATCCTTATTTGGTGGTAACCACTTCTAAGATCTATTTTTGAAAATATTTTTGCCCCATGCAATTCATCCAACATGTCATCAAGATAGGGGATTGGGTGCCTATATTTGATGGTGATGTTGTTGATTGCACGACAATCAACACACATCCTCCATTGGCCATTCTTCTTGGGCACCAACAAGACTGGCACAGCACAAGGACTTAGGCTCTTTTGAACCCAACCCTTCTCCAACAGCTCATTCACTTGAGACTCAATCTCTTGGGTCTCCATGGGGTTGGTCCTATAGGCAGGTCTATTAGGTAGACTTGCGCCAGGTACCAAATCAATTTGATGTTCTATACCCCTAATGGGAGGAAGTCCTTTCGGAACCTCATTAGGGAATATGTCATCAAATTCTTTTAAAATATCTTGAACCCCTTGAGGAAGGTGCTCATGTGCATGGGCTGTGGCAGTGCTCTCAGCAGAAGAATGCAAAATGGGAGAAGGATTTGATGCTTCTTTGCAAAAGAGGAGATAAAAGGGCTTGTTAGTCAAAGGAGCTTCTTTTAAATCACGTTTAGTAGCAAATAGGCTCCTTTTACTAATATTCCCTTTCAAATGGGCATCACCTTCCGACTCTCTCTCTTTACCCTTTTCAAGCTTTAAGGGTAAAGCTTGTTGTATTTTTTTTTGTTTTTGTTTTTCCTCAACTCTTTTCTTTTTCATCGCAAATTGATCTTCAGCTACTTGAGAAGGTGACAAAGGATACAATTTGAAGCGTTTTTCATTATGGGTGAGAATTATTTGGTTGGAGTGACCATGGTGAATAGCTTTTTTGTCAAATTGCCATGGTCTTCCCAGCAGGATATGACCAGCCTCCATAGGAACTATGTCACAAAGAATCTCATCATTATAAGATCCTATGGAAATTGGAACCATAACTTGTTCATTGACTACCATCTCCCCTTGCTCATTGAGCCATTGCAATTTGTAAGGTTTGGGATGGGGCATGGTAGTCAAGGCTAGCTTTTCAACCAACCTAGAGCTACAACAGTTACAACAGGAGCCACTATCAACAAGGAGAGAACATACTTTGTCATTTACTTTACATCTTGTATGGAAGATGTTCTCTCTTTGTGACTGGCCAAGCTCTAGAGGTTGGCTTCCAAGAAGTCTTTGAACCATAAGGAGGTCCCCCTCATAAGGAAAAGCTTCCTCACACTGTTGTTCAAAAGTATGTCCCCCTTCTTCCTCACTCTCACTAGAGGAGGAAGATGAGCTATTCTCACTACAAATGTCTTGTCCCCTTATGATCATGGTTTTCTTGTTAGGGCATTGAGAGGCAATATGGCCTCTCCCAAGACATTTGAAGCATTTGATACTACTTTGCCTCTCAGTAGGCTTAGTAGTAGGGGGTTTTCTCTCTACATGAGGTGCTTTTGTATCTTGAAAATGCTTGGGTTCCTCTTTGGGAAAACCCTTGAAAGAGTTTCCCTTAAGTTGATCTCTCTTTGAGTAAGAGGGAAAATCTTTTTTAAAGCTTTTTCTCTTGAGTTGATTCTCAGCTCTTACACAAAGTTCTACCAACTCATCAAGGTTTGAGTATGAAAGAAGCTCTACCTTATCTCTAATGTCAGAGCTTAATCCACACAAAAACCTAGCAAGGGTGGCATTGGGTTCCTCAATGATATTGGCCCTTAGTATGAGAAGCTCCATCTTTTGTTTATACTCCTCAATACTTAGGTTATGTTGCCTAAGTCTTTGGAGCCTATCCAAAAGATCCCTTTTATAATATGAAGGAATGTTCCTTCTTCGCAAACAAGTTTTTAAATTATTCCAGTAGCGAATGTCAGGCATTTGTTTACGGGCCCTATCCTTAACAAACCCATCCCACCAATGCAAAGCAGAACCTTGAAAACTAAGGGAGGCCAAAGGTACTTTTCTTTCTTCCCTAATTTCATAGCATCGAAAGAGTTGTTCCACTTTGACTTCCCAATCTAGGTAAGTCTCAACATCTTCCCTACCATGAAAATGGGGTAGGTCTACCTTTGGTTCCCTAGCATGATTTATGTTCTCTTGAGGAGAATGATGATTGTATGATGAATGTGAGTGATGCTTATGTTAATTTCTATAGTATTCTTCTTCACTAGAGCTAAAATGCCTAGATGGGGATCTTATGAGAATTCCTTTATTTTTTCTATCACTCTCCCTCCCATATCTCCTCTTACTCTCTTCTCCTCTCCTTCTCTCTTCTTCCTCTTTTTCTCTTTTTCTTTCTAGTTTTTACCTTCTTCTCCTTTCTTGATCCTCTCTTCTCTCTCTTTGCCTTCTCTCTTCTCGCTCTTTTTTCTCTTTTCTCATTTCCAACATCTCTTTTTTTAACTCTTCCTTATCTTTTTGTTTTTCCTTTTCTTTTATTTCTTTTTTTCTCTCTTTTTCTTCTCTCCTTTCTTGTTCTTTAGCCATCCATTCCCTAAATTCTAAGTTAAGGTTTTCAAGAGTGTCTCCCTTGGAAGGTTTTCTTTGGTTGACACTCTTACTTGATGAACAACTATGTGCACTAGAATGTGTGTGGGAAGTCATGGTGCTTGGATGCTAAAAACTAAAGGGTAGGCCAAAAACTTTTTTTTTTTGTTTTCTCACCTAAGGTGGCTTGATGAGTCTTTGGAACTCTTAGCCTGTACACGTTTTTTCAAAACAACATAAAATAAAATAAAAGTGCAAGAATGTAAAAGAGAAAGGGCTCTAATCGTGCTCTTAAGGTGTTGAAGGAAGTGTACCACTTCTCCCTTCTTCACCCAATTAACGAGGAACTACGCTAAAATTAACCAAAATTATTACAAACCAAGGGAGGGCCTTAAGGGCACTCAAACTCCCAATCTAAAATTAAGTATACACAATACAAAGAATAAAAAAAAATAAAACAAAGTCTTCACTCCAAGCTTTTTGGTGTTTGTCTCCTTTTGATCAAGCCCCTTTGAGTTGCATCAACTCACTCCAAGAATGCTACCCTTGTTTCCTCTTGTTTGGAGTTGCCAAAATTTTATATATGGAACCTTTCCCAACCTTTCCTTACCAAGGTCGAATACAACACAAGACAACAAACAAAGGTGAATAACAAAACAAGGTTCACAAATCCAAGTGGATAGATTAAACAATGACAAACTCAAAGTAAAGAAGACAAGCAAGAAAACATAAGGCTCATAAAGGAAGGTAGCACACAAATAACTTTCCTAGATTAGCTGTAAGAGTAGAGATGAAAAAAGACTCAAACAAAAAAAATGAAATCAATAGTTGCACACTTAATAAAATTTAAGTGACCAAAAACTAAAAAGCTTACTCAAGTAATTTTTTTTTTGAATCACAATTAGTTCCTCATATCAAATGTTTCTACTATTAGGTACACAACTTCAAATTTGTCTTTCTTTTGAGTTCTTTATCTTCTTCTTTTTTTTTTACTTGAACTTTTTCTATTTTTTTTTAACTTTTTCTAATCAATTTGCTGCACCTAATAGCTTGTTGAATTGAAATTTTAATGAGGATTCTTGAAATAATAGCACTTGAGTGAATAAGCACAAAGTAAGGTCACACAATTTTCAAGCAATGCATGCAACTAAAGGCAAAACAACTTAGTAGTTCCAAATACCACTGAACTAATGGTGCTTAAGGAATGATTTAGGGCTAATTTTGAAGTAAATTGATTGCTCAAATTACTAACATAATTCGCCCAAGCTAAAATTCCATAAAGAGGCACCAATAGTGAAGGTAAATCAAGTGGAAAGCTACTAATAATTCAACATAAAACAAGAAACATATAAAGATTGAATTGAGCAAATATTTAAGAACAAAAAAGAGATTAATATGCTTGAACTAAAAGCATAAAAGACTTAAGAGACTCAACAAGGGGTTCACCTCTTAGGAGCTCAATTCAAACTGTTTTTGAAGGCTTTTTTGTAAAAAATTTAAGAGGCTAAAACCTATGGAATTTAAATGAGACAAAATAGGAAACTAACATGACTAGTATTTGACAAAACACAAGATTAAGAAAAAATAACACACCTAAAAATAGAGCAAAAATTTCAGCAAGAAACTTAAAACAAAAGGCACAACAAAGTGGCCAAAGTTGATCACCACAATGGTGTGGAAAAATCCTCAACCATGTGGATTTAATGGTCACAACTTCTTAGGCACACTTTAACATAAAAAACCAAGGGAAAATTAAGCAACTTGAACACAAAAATAAGATGCAAAGAAAGGGACAAATAAAATCGCATCAAATTAAATGGAACATAGGGGCGTAGATAGAAAACAAAAGCGCATATAATAGCAAGAATAAAAAGCTATACTACTAGACAATAAAGGAAATAGAGATGACAAAAAATGAAGGACTTTAAAATAAAGAGATCAAAGAAATAAACAACAAAGCAAAAAAAAATTGAGAAAGAACGTGACCTTTAGAAAGTGGCTCTAGATACCACTTGATGTGATCTTTGATGATCACGTGCCCAAAGGATCCTTTCTAAGGTCACTTGGAAGGGAAATGGATTTATGGAGAGGAAAGGAATGGGGTGAGGCGCCACAAATACTAGGTTTAATAAGCCAAAGGGGAGAGGCCACAAGGGAGGGGTCCCTTGATAACTCTTAGAAGCTCTCACAAAGGAGAAAGGGGGACACTCAAAGGTAAGAACCTCAACCAATATGGTCTCTAGGATTAAATTCAAGTGTAAAAAATACAAGTGAGGGAGAAGCTCCTATTTATAGAGGTAGCTAACCTCTTGAACAAGATAACCTAAAAAAGAAGGGCTAGGATTAAAAGGAGAGATCTAAGGGAGGAGAATTGAGAAACAATTCCCTCCTTAGATCATCAAACTTGGTGCCCAAGTTTCTCAAACCAAGGGCCAAGATTCCTTCTTATTAGCTTAGGGGGTTTATGTAGAAAAGAGGGGTGTAGATATCAAGGCTACCCCTTATTTCCTTCATAAAGACCCAAAAAGCTAAATCCACCCTCTAAATTCCTAAGACACCTCCTAAAAATAAAAAATGGACTAAATACATGTCCCAAATTAAATTCTTAATGCTCCTCAAAATTAAAATAAAGGAAAATTACATTTTATTAACTAAAGTCCCTAGCCTAATATCTTCACTCTCCATAGGAGGTGAAGTCTTCCTTGGTCTGCAAGGGCTAGGTCTTCTTCAATCCTTCTAGTCATGGCCCTAGTGATAGGTCCTTGGCTAGGCATGGTCACATCACATGGCCACATATTGAGCTACTTCCTTCTTCATCTTGGGCCACCAAAATATTGTCTTAAGATCTTGATACATTTTTGTTGTTCCTGGATGTATGCTCAACTTACTCTTATGTGCCTCCTCTAAGATTATTTTCTTAATTTCTATATCATTAGGCACACACACTCTATTGTTGAATCTCAATACTCCTTCTTTATCTAAACTAAAATTTTCACCATTCTTTTCTCCTAACAATTTTGTTTTCTTTTCAATAAATTCATCAATCCTCTGAGCTTCATAGATTTGCCTTTGTAAGTCATTGATAATTTGAACTGAATTCAATTGTATCCTATCATGACTTACTTTAACTGATAAGCTCATGTCTCTAAATTTTTCAATCACTTCATCTCATGCACCATTAATGAAGAAACATGTAATGATTTTCTACTTAATGCATCAGCCACTACATTTGTCTTTCCTAGATGATAATGTAATTCAAAATCATAGTCTTTCAAGAATTCCATCCACCTTCTTTGTCTCATATTTAATTCCTTCTGATCAAATAAATATTTTAAACTTTTATGATCACTAAAAGCCTCAAACTTACTACCATACACATAATGTCTCCATATTTTTAGTGCAAAAACAATAGCAGCTAATTTTAAAATCATGGGTTGGATAATTTTTTTCATGTGCTCTCACTTACCTGGAAGCATAGGCCACTACCCTTCTCTCTTGCATAAGAACACACCCTAATCCCATTTTGGAGGCATCACAAAATATTACAAATTGTTCATTAGGATTGGGTAAAGCAAAAATAGGTGAAGTGGTTAGCCTATTCTTCAGTTCTTGAAAAATATTTTCACATTTTTTTTGTCCACTCAAAAGCTTGTCATTTCTTGTTGAGTTGGGTTAAAAGCATGGATATCTTAGAAAATCCTTCAATGAATCATCTATAATATCCAGCCAAAACCAGAAAACTACGAATTTTTGTCACTGTTCTTGGTGTATTCCACCTTAAAATTGCTTCCACTTTGATTGGGTCCACAGATATTCCATCTTTGGAAATCACGTGCCCTAAAAACTTAACTTTTCTTAACCAAAATTCACATTTAGAAAGTTTAGCATACATTTGTTTGTCTTTCAAAATCTGAAGAACGATCTGAAGATGTTCTTCATGAGTCTTAGAATAAATGAGAATATGATCTATAAATACAACCACAAAATGATCCAAAAATGGACGAAAAATCCTATTCATATAATCCATGAACATTGCAGGAGCATTAATCGCACCAAAAGGAATTACTTGATATTCATAATGACCATACCTTGTTCTAAAAGTAGTTTTCTGAGTGTCTTCTGCTTTTACTTTAATTTGATGATATCCTAATCTTAAATCTATTTTTGAAAATACAGTTGCTCCTCTCAATTAAACCATCAAATCATCTATCCTAGGAAGGGGATATTTATTTTTTATAGTGAATTTATTTAACTGACGATAATCTATGCATAACCTAAAGCTTCCATCCTTCTTTTCAACTAACAAAACAGGAGCTCCCTAAGGTGATACACTAGGATGAATACATTGTTTTTCTAGCAAATCTTTCAATTGTTTATTTAATTTGAGAGGTTCAGAAGGTGACATCCTATAAGGTGTCATTGAAATTGGTCCTGTGCCTGGCAACAAATCAATTGAAAATTCAATTTCTCTACCAGGTGGCAAACCAGGAATATCATTAGGGAAAACTTCAGGAAAATTTTGAACAAGTGCTATATTTTCCAAATTTATTTGTTCTTTTTTTTTTCTTCCTCAGAAAGTAATAACAAATATACCTGAACTTCATTCCCTAAATACTTATTTATTGGTTTGATAGATGAAATCAATAGATCCTCATAGTTAGAAAATATTACAGATTTTTGTGCACAATTAAGGAGAACATGATTGGAAGATAACCAGTCCATTCCTAAAATCACATCTAATCGTAATAAGGGTAAACAAATCAAATTTACAAGAAATGTTCTATTTTTAAGGACAATAGGACAATTTAAACAAACTTTATTGGTAATCACATATTTATTTGTAGGTGTTGAAACAACCAGACTAGTATCTAAAGAAGAAACTGATAGTTCAAGATTTTGAACACAATCATTGGAAATAAAAGAATGGGTGGCGCCTGAATCATACAAAACATTTAAATTTTTACCTTTAATGGAACATGCACCTTGAATTAGATCATTGTTTTGGGCAGCTTCGGCTCCCATCATGGTGTAAACTCTCCCAGTTGTGGTAGATTTTGACTTGGGTGCAGAAGAGTTAGATTGCATTTTTGGTTGTCCACAGTCGAAAAACACATGATTAGGTTTTCCACACTTGAAACAAACCGGTCCTTTGAGATGAAAATCTTTAGCATAATGCCCCTGTCCACACTTAAGACACCTAACCTGATTAGTCATAAGTCTACTGAGATTTCCTGAGGAAAATTGGGAAGTTTGAGGTTTCCCTGGAGAACGGTTATATGGTTTTCCTTCATAGTTTCTCTTTTTATTTATCTGAGGCTTGAAATACTTTGGTCTATTATTTTGATTATTTTCAAAACCCTCTAGAAACGACACTTGTGAATAAGTGTAGGAAGATCAGAAATTTCTAGTATCTCTATTGCCTTCCTTAGTTCAGGCCTAAGTCCATCTTCAAACTTAATACATTTCATTCTCTCATCTGGGTGATAAAAAAAAGTAGAGTATTTACCTAATTCTTCAAATTTAGAAGCATATTCTCCTACTGTCATGTTCCCTTATTTTAATTGCATAAATTCTATCTCTTTTTCTCTTCTCACATTATTAGGAAAATACTTTTCTAAAAATTTAGCAGTAAATACATTCCATGTAATATTTATTCCTCCTCCTTCTAATAACCTTTTAGTACTATCCCACTAATATTCAGCCTCTCCTACTAGCATAAACACAGCATAATTTACTTTTTGATTAGCAGGACATTCATTGCTCGAAATATTTTTTCTATTGCCTTAATCCATATTTTAGCTTTGTCCGGATTATAACCTCCATGAAATTGTGAAGGTTTGTTCCTTCTAAATTCAATTAATCCTTGTGACTCAATAGTTCCTTCTAAACTTTGATTTCTTATTAAAGTTGTTGCCATATCTCTAATAGCTCGTACTGCCTCCGTTAATTCAGTATTTCTTCTTCTTTCTGCCATCTGAAATGGCTCAAGTTAAAACTTAGTGACATGATTAGCTCATTTCCCAAGTCTCACATAGAACGTTGCTCTGATACCATCTAAATGTAACATTTTGTTTTCTTCCAATTTTATGATAATTTTTTTTCTTCAATTATTTATTAAAAAAAATAAAATAAAATCATAAACAAAACCATATTTATATATTCACAAGTCATATTTTCAATATTATATATATTTATACTATATACATATTTATATATATAGGGAAAATTTTATTTATGTACGGTTCTCCCCTTTACTTATAATTTTTTTTTCCTACAATATTTACATGACCGGTGGAAAAATATTCAATAAAGGATTTGTATAGTTAGTTAGTGGAAGATAAAACATAACCATAACTGGTCCCTCAATCACTATGGGTCCATCTAACTCATAGTAAAACATCAATGTAGACACACCAGTTCCTCTGAATGTAACTGAATTCTCAATTACATTAGTGACTCAATTGTTGCCTGGAAAGGTAGCTGAAATAACTGCAGTAAAAAGGGTTGGGGCATTTGGTGCATTCATCCTTTAAGTTTGCAAATTCCATTTTTTTATAAGAGACAAGAAAATAAAGGAGTGAGAATAGTTATCATATAAATACTTTACATAATGACAATTTAAATAACAATTCAGTATTTCTTCTTTCTAACTATTAATTACTTGTTTTCTATAAGCTATAGATAATATTAGTTACTTATAGATAGGATGTATTACTGTCCTTGCTGGTTTTCAATATCAATTTTTTTTCCACATACATCTTACGTTATAGTTATCCTACCTTAAATTTCATGCTTAGTACGTTTTTTTATTAACGGTACCCATTAAGGGTAGTATTGCCTTACTATTTATAAATTATGTAATAAGATAATAATATGTTATCACTTTAGGTGATGGAGGACCATCCTTAGGGCATCAAATAGGACCCATCACAAGGTCCATGGCAAGATGAATAGAAGAAGAGGAAGGTCATACTACACCAAGACCATTGATGATCACATGTGCGAACTTTGGTGCATTTACCTAGTGTTTTGCTTGTTTTCCTTATTTTTCCCTTGTATTTTGGGTAACCTTAATCACTTAGGATTTCATTGTGTATTTTTATTTAGCCTTTTTATTATGGGGCAAATTAGTTTAGGATTTATTTTGGGACTTAAACCTTGACTTGTGAGGTCAAAAGTCCATTTCTTTCATTTTCTAGACACAAGGGTATTTTAGTCATTTAGGGGTGAGAGACCTACATTTCATTTGAGGTCCATTTAGGGTTCATTTGAGAGGCATTTAGCTCTCAAATTTTCGTGCAAATGGCCTAGAGGCTTCCTACCTTCTCTTTAAATACGCTAGGTTAGACTACATGTAGTCACTTTGGATATATTGGATATTTGAGAGAGTTTTCCTCATCATTCCTCTTCCTTAGTCATTTAGGGATCTCTTGGCCCCCTTCCTCTCCTCTCTACCTTATAAGGAGCTTGGGTCTCCCTAGGATTAGTCTTCACCCTCTCCAAGTGAAGTGAGCTAGCCAAAGAGACATCATCCAACCACCACCACCCAAAACACCATTCTTTTGTCTCCATTTTTCATAAACCATTTTCACCCATCATAAGCTCCATTTTCACACCTATTTCAGCCCTTGAAGAAGATCCATTTCAACACTTCATCTTGGAGAAGAGTTGGTGATACCATGGAGAATGTGGAGCCATCATTAGGTACTGGATATATATACATTTTCAATGACAAGTTTTTATTTTTTTTTTGTAACAGGATTCTACATACGTAATAAATAATAATTACATTTATAAGTTAAAAATAATATCATATTATACTAAAAATTTAATAAAATTTGTTTTATTATTATTAATAATATATATATATATATATATATATACATATATAAATATTTTCTGCAAGTTTAAAAAAAATTTCATAATTATTTTATAATTAAATATTCTTTAAATTTGATTCGATTTACTAAATTAATACAATTATCTATATATATTTATAAATTTTGGAATATTACAAATAAAATAAGAATCTTACAAATTATAATTGTTAAATGTAGACGTCTCTAAAATGAATATAAAGGACAATTAAAATAATGATAAAGATGTTCTCTCTAAATAAATAAAAAAAAAAATTAACTTAGAGACTAAGTTTTCATGTTTCCTTAGCCTTCACAACTCCTTTCAGTTCTAATTGTAAAAACAACACTTTAATAAGATGGAAATCCCAATGAATAAAATGAGAATCTTTTAATAGTTTTTTAACAACCTAATTTTCTCTTAACTGAATGATTATTCAAATATTTGTATTTTGAATTTTGGGATGTTACACTTTCTCCTTCCTTAGAGAATTTTGTCCTCAAAATTAATGTCACTAATAAAACTAACATATAACGCATTAATCTACATTTAAAGATAATATACCTCAATTGAAGATATATGAATATTGTTGTCTAAGGTCCTCTTCAAACTCCCATGTAGTAGCCTCTTCTAGAGTCAATCCCTTCCAAATCACCTTCACCAATGGAATTATCTTGTTCTCAAAGTTTTAGTGCTCTTGTCAATGATTTGAACAGGCTTGGGATTAAAAGTCAAATAACTTTCTAATTGTATTGACTCAGGAGCAAGAATATGTGAGACATCTTGTACGTATCTCCGAATTGAGAAACATGGAAGTCGTCATAGAGGTTAGACAATTGTGGTAGACCAGTCAATTGGTAAGAATAAAATAAACAAAAAAAGGTTAAACCGCAATAGTTTGATATTATAAAATAAAATAAAATATTGAATAAAAAATAAAATAAACAGAAACAAAAAGATAAAATAAATATATGAATAAAAATAAAAAACAAAGGTACTACAAAAATAGGCAAAGAGAAAAAAAAATACCAATCAGCAAAAGAATAACAGAGATGATTAACCAAAAAAAAAATATTTTAACGAGGGATAAAATAATGAAAAAGATAAAATAAAATGAAAAAAGAGATAAAAATTAAAAATGGAAAAAATATTGTTCAATTATTTTTAAATCAATTTAATTGAGAACTAGACACAATCTAGTAGTCTCCAGCAATGGCACCAAAAACTTTATGCATAAAATATCACCGCTTAAGGGCAAGCATACCTTATACAGTAGTAATAATGAACTTAAGTCCGGATATCATACCCAAGCAACCAAATCTTGTTCTCAATTAATTCAATTTCAGATATAAAAGAGCAACCAAAGAATCAGTATTTAATTGAGTATGTCACAATGGTGCAGAATTAGAGTAAACAGTAAAATAAGAGAGAAAATTGGCTTAGAATGCAATGGATTGAGTTCTAGGGTTGTGATTTCAATACAAATGCCTTTGGTCACTATTACTAAGCAATCTTATTTTTTATCAATCAATGATTACTGATAATTTATCGAGTTTTTTTGTAGTCAATTTGGTCATGCACACCACACTATAATCCTAATTTGTCATCCCCAATGGTCATGGCGGATTCCAAATTAAGATCGATTCCTTTTTTACGTAATCAGAGGTTTGCTTGATGACTTGGCTAATTCTAATAGGATAAGACTTTGTTTGCTTCACAAATTAATCATTCAAATATTAATGACCATGACTATTCAAGCAATTAAGAAGTTAACAAATAGAATATGATAACCTATTTTGTTCAAATATCAATGATCAATGACTATTTAAACAATTAGGATGCAGCTAACATTGAAATATCAATGGTCAATGACTATTCAAATAGTAAAAAGGGCTTATAGTCTAACATCGTTACTGTATAGTCAAACATTCCTCCTAAGCACTGGTATATAAAGATAGATAAATAATTACTGTACGAAGCACTTCAAACTGCCTCGAACTCAAAGCTTTCTCATCGTTCTTCCTCTCTTAGGTCACAGACCTAACTCTTCTTTTGAGTCAAGGCAAGTCTTTTTTTGTGTCTTTTTTTCTCTTTTCATAAAAGGGTTTTGAGCTTTTTTGTGTTTTTCTACAAGGTCTATGTAACACGGTCATGCTAACATAGATCTTTAATAATTGCTCTAAAAAGATGTAATTTTGTGTCTTTTTCATCCCATTTCTTAAGTATCTGTCTAAAGTAAGAAGAATAAACACTAAAAAGTGAGATTTTCCAATAATTGTGTAGTCCTTACAAACAGATATTAATCATGGTAAAAATCCGATTTACCAACCTCCCCATACTTGGACATTACTTGCCCTTAAGTAATTCACTTAGCTAAAGAAAACATTGAAAATTATTTTTTCAGAAAGGAGTATTCTCATAGAAACCCTAATTAGACTTGAGCCAAAGAAAATGTAATTAATTTCCAAGAAAATTTGCTCTTCTCAACGCACTCGGGTGTTTACGGGCAAGAGAAATTCAGCACTCAAAGATACAAGTAAGACTTACTCATGACAATTATATATTAGTCATGTCAAATAAATACACCTTAAAACAAGCAATTATAGGATTTTTAGAAGGATGTAATGGGGCTAGGATAGTTACGTCAGGCGCGGAAAAATAGAAAGAAAAGGAAAATGCAAAGGGTTAAAAATATCAGAAGAATTAAAATTTGATTCCTTAAGAACCTTAGGATTTTTAAGAAACAACCTCCCTATTTTTTAAAACTTTTTAATGACCCTTGATTTAATTATATATCATTTTTGCTCTTTTTCTCTCTTATTTTATCTTTCTTTGAAATTTTTCTTTTTCTCTTTGTTTCTTTCTTTTTCCTCTTTGGATATATCTTTTTCTTTGCTGGAAGAGACAGAGTCTAGTTTCTTCTTTTGTGAGGTCATATTTGAATTTTTTTTTACTTTTGGAATTAATTCTTCCCTTTTTAGAGTTTGCTCCATGGTGATGATAATAGTCACTTGTTAACATATGTGAGAGAAAATTGGGTGACAAACAAATATTTGTATAGGCTCAACTTGGGCAATTAAGGGCAATTATGTTCAATTAGGTAGTGGCTTGAAAGAAGACCTATAAAATACCCTATAAATTAGCAAGTAAAGAAGTAAATTCAAAAGACATAAACTTCAACACAATAGTCAGAAGTTACCAAGCTTAGAGATATTAACACTTTAGAAAAAATCAAGAGGTTGTTTATAATGTAACCTCGTTATGGCTCAGACCTCACTCTTTCTGTGGTTAATATGATAGAAAATTACCTTCAGTTATGCTAATTACTCAACTTTTTTATAGAAAAGACTCCTAACATTTTCTTTTTCACCATAAGAATGGTTATTATCAGCTAAAAATAGTAAGAGCATCTCCAGGCGTATTCAAATCCATTGTGAGGAGACAATATTCACAGACTTTTGGATTCCCTCTCCACACTTAAAGTTAGCAATGTCCCCAATGCTTTAAAATTAAAAATAAATTGAAAAACAAAACAAATAAAATAACAGAAAAGAAGAAAACAGAGAGTATGAAGAAAACTAAACAAAAGGAATAAAAGAAAAGAAAACCATAAAATGACAAGTTGTCTCCTGACAAACGCTTGTTTAACAGCTCTAGCCTGACGGTTCAGGTGTGATAAGGGTGGCTTGTTTCTAAGCTCAGAACTTATTACTCACTGCTTCCCCTACTGATATGCCTTAAGTGAGACAATTTTATCCTTTGTGTAATTCTCATGGGTGTTCTTTGTAGGGTTAATACCCATTTTGTCATGAATGGTCCACCCAAGGGCTTCTTTACATGTCATTGGCACGATTGATGCTCTATTTTTCCCCTCTCCTATGAAACATGTGGAACCGATAGTTGACAACAGAAGATTAGCAATAACAAATTTTGAGTTGGATGGAGGAAGTTTCCGCTCCTTAAAGGGAGGTTCTCCATTAAGGGTTTGAATTTTAATTCACTACCCTCATCCAACTCTTTGAACTGAATTGCACATTCCATATCCATTTTAGCTTATATGAAACTGCAAGTAGTAAAGGGGATAAACTTTTTGAATGTTTCAAAAATAGGGTTTTCTTCCCTCAGATGTTGGCTTTTTAATCTTTGAGAGAATGGAACTCTTACCTGAGGAGGTGTTTGTACCTTTTTACTCTCATCCTTTTCCACAATTTGATTCTCTTCTGTAAGGTCTTCTAGTAATAGTTGTGAAGTGCCTATTAATTGTGGTTCTAGAATTCTGACTTGGGGAGGTTTTTGTACCTCCTTGCTCTTATCTTTTTGTTCATTTTGGTCCCCTTCAGTAGGGATCTTTGATAATATTGATAGAGTGTCTGTTAATTGTGGTTCTAGAGCTTTTTCCTTAGGAGGTGTTTATACCTCCTTACCCTTATCCTTTTCCATATTTTGATTCTGAGGGGGTGTCAATACCCACTTACCCTACTTCTTTTGCTCATTTTGGTTCCCTTCAGTAGGAACTTTTAATCACCTATTGATTGTGGTGGTAGGTCTTCTAGTTGCTTCCTACTTCTTATGCCAATTGCTTTTACTTCCTTCTTGGGGTTTGGTTCTGTTTGAGAGGGTAGAGTGCCATGTGTCCTGTGAGTTATTAGATTCACCATGGTGGCCATCTGTATCTTTACTATCTTCATTCTTTCATCCCCTTGTAACTTAAATGTCTTTATTTTTTCATTAAAGTACTATTGCATGGTATCTTGTAGTGTTGGCTCCTTCTCCTCTTGTCTTGGCCTTTGATTTTGAGTATGAAGGGCCTTCTAGAGGTTTTGCATTGTAATTCTCTCGGATCCCTCCATGCTAGATTGGGGTGATCTATCCCCCCCAGATTGTATGTTTTTGAGAAAGGATCATATTCATGGCTTCTCCTTCTAGCATAATTTACCTCTTCATCGGCAAATAAGTAACTTATTTTGCAGTCTTCAAGCTTGTGGACTATGCTTCCACGGTCTCTACAAGTGGGAGGAGGAGGAGGCGAAATTTGTAGCTTCAATGCTTTTTGCTGGTTTCGCAGGGGTGAAGAAATCTTGTAAGAGTTTTTCAAAGATAGCATCTCCATAGTTGTTCTCAAATATTGTCATTCCTCTTTGTTTGGCTTTGTTCCTGTGAGAAGTTTAATCTCAGGGTTATGCTATAGGGCAGGCCCTTGAGATCAAGTCAGCAATAACTAAGAAATTTATAAGGTTGGTCTAATGGCAATATCCACATGTGAGGAAAAGGTAGGAGGGAGGGGTCCTGGGTTCAAATCCTTCCACTAACAAAAACTAATATATTAACAACTAACATTTGCTTATTCAAAAAAAAGTCAACAGTAATTATTCACACAGAAAAAGGTTAAACCACAATAGTTTGATAGAATAAAATAAAAAATAATACTGAATGAAAAAGATAAAATAAATAGAAACAATATTTTTCAATTATTTTAAATCGATTTAACCGAGAGCTGGACACAATCTAGTCTCCAGCAACAACACCAAAAACTTGATGCGTAAAATATCATCGCTTAAAGGCAAGCTACCCTGGCAGTAGTAACAGTTAACCTAAGTCCAGATATCATATCCAAAGGACCAGATTTTGTTCTGAATTAATTCAATTTCAAAGATAAAAGAACAACCAACGAATAGTATTTAATTGAGTGTATCACAATGGTGTAGAGATAGAGTAGATAGTAAGACAAGAGAGAAAATTGGTTTGGAATGCATTATGCAATGGATAGAATCCTAGGGTTGTGATTTCAGTATAATGTTTTTGCCCTGTATTACTAAGCAATCGTATTCCTTATCAATCGATCATTATCGATAATTTATCGAGTTTTGTTGTAGTCAGTTTGGTCATGCACACTACACTATAATCCTAATTTGTCATCCTCAATGACCATGGCGATTCCCAATTAAAACCGATTTCTTTTTTACGCAGTTAGTGGTTTGCCCAATGACATGGTCAGTTCTACCAGGATGAGACCTTAATTGTTTCACAAATAAATAATTCAAATATCAATGGCTTTGACTATTCAAGCAATTAAGAAGTTAACAAATAGAATATGATAACCTACTTACTTTCTAGATCGATTGTTCAAACATCAATGGTCATGACTATTTAAACAATTAGGATGCAACTAACATTCAAATATCAATGGTCATGACTATTCAAATAGTTAGGATATACAAGAGTAAGAGAGAAGTAAATTAATCATTGAATGATATTAAACAATCATGCAAAATGCAAGGGGGAGTTACAAAGAGCTACATCACAACCCCAATAAAAGGGGCTTAGCCCAACATGGTTACTGTATAGTCAAACATTCATCCTAAGCATTGAGTATATAAAGATAGATAAATAATTACTCTACGAAGCACTCCAAATTTCCTCGAATCTAAAGCTTCCTCGTCGTTCTTCCTCTCTTAGGTCACAGACCTAACTTTTCTTCTGAGCCAAGGCAAGTCCCTTTTGTCTTTTCTTTTCTCCTATTCATAAAAGGGTTTTGAGCTTTTTTGTGTTTTTCTACATGGCTCGCGTAACACAGTTGTGCTAAGTTGGATATTGAATAATTGCTCTGAAAAGACCTAATTTTTCCCCTTTTTCATTTGTTTCATAAGTACCTGTCTAAAGTAAAAAGAATAAACACTAAAAAATGAGTTTTGTCAATAATTGTGCACTCCCTTTCCTTACAAATAGATATTAATCACGGTAAAAATCCAGTTTATCAACCTTCTTTTAGAATTTTCTCTCTTAGACTCCCCTCCTTAGGAACTGTGATTCTATCCTTGAACATCACTAAACCATCAGTAGACAAGGTATAACTTTCCTGGTTCACTAGAGATTGTAAATTCTGGTCTAAAAGTTGTTCCTTCTTAATTAACTCTCTCAAGTCACTAACTATCTCCAATCTATACAATCTCATACTTAAGGAATTCAATGACACACTCAAATTTAGGTCTCTAAACTCTTCTATCAAGTTCATCTCTTGCACGATCAAACTAGACATATTTAAATATTTCTTACTTAGAGCATTAGTTACTACATTGGCTTTAAAGCAAACACCACGACTACCAACTTAAGATCAAGGATGGGTAATTCCCTTCATGAGTCCAAAGTTTCCTAGAAGCATATGCCACTACTTTTCCTTTCTACATCAACACACATCCTAAACCATTTCTAGACACATCATAATACAGAACAAAATTCACTAAAGGATCCAGAATAGTCAAGATTGGGGATGAAACCAATCTCTTTTTGAGTTCTTGAAAACTCTTCTCACACTTATTATTCCACTCAAAGGGTTTCCCTTTCCTAGTCAGCCTGGTCAAAGGTAAGGCTAGTCTAGAGAACCTCTCTATGAACTTCCTATAGTAACCTGACAATCTTAGAAAACTCTTCACTTCAGTCACTGATTTAGGTTGCTGCCACTCTAACATTGCATCAACCTTACTAGAAGTAACTACCACACCCTGCCTAGAGATGGTATGTCCTAAAAGCTTCACCTCATCAAGCCAAAACTCACATTTTTCTAGCTTAGTAAACAAGCATTGATCCTTTAAAATATGCAACACTATCCTTAAGTGTTTCTTATGTTCATTTAGTGTCTCTGAGTATATCAAGATATCATCTATGAATACCACCACAAAACTATCTAAGAAAGGTCTAAAGATCTAGTTCATGTAATCCATGAAGGATGTTAAAGCATTAGTCACACTAAAGGGCATCACTACATACTCATAATGTCCATAATTCGTCCTAAAGGTTGTTTTAGGGATGTCTACACTTCTAACCCTAATTTGATCATATTCTGATCGTAAGTCTATCTTGAAGAATGTCGACGCTCTCCTCAACTGATCTAGAAGGTCATCTATCTTAGGCAAAGGATACTTATTTGATAGTCACCTTATTTAATCACCTATAACGTACACATAACCTCATATTTCCATCCTTCTTCTTCAATAAGAGTATCAATGCTCCTCAAGGTGAGACATTAGGCTTAATGAATCCCTTTTCTAGCATATTCTCTAATTATTTCTTAAGTTTACTAAACTGCAAAGGTGACATCCTATAAGGTGCTATTGACACTGGACCACTCCTTGGCATAAGGTCTATGCTAAATTCCACATCCCTATTTAAAGGCAAACTAGAAACCTCCTTAAGAAAAACATCCTGGAATCCGTACACTACAAGTATAGTTGCCACGTCTAACTGAAAATAATAGCATGTATCCTTAGGCCCCCTCAACTAAGTGCTTAAGGCAAGAGACAACAAAGGTAATATAACTTAACACAGAGGAATCAATGGGCATGGTTGTGCAGCAATAGAAATGGTGTTATCAAAACAATTTATAATAGCATGATTTGTAGATACCAATACATACCAAGTATGATATCCAACCCAGACATAGGAAACATATTATGTTAACAGGATCAAACACATCTTGATGCACTAAAGGAAGGTTCAAACAAATAATGGAAGTGACAAGCTTGTCCTTTGTAGAGATAGCAACACTCAAATCATATGGCAATTCAGAAATAGGTAAAGCTAACTTTTTTTGCACAGTCAAGAGATATGAAGAAATGTGTCGCTCCTGAATCAAACAATATAATTATTTCTTTCTTTTTAATAAAGCTTATACCTTGAATCAAGTCATCAGACTCTTTCACCTTTTTCCTTGGGTTGTAAGACTCTTCCTTGGTTTTGGGCCTTGGTTGGGATTCCTCGCCATTTCTACAATTTCTGGCATAGTGTTCGTTTTCCACATTTGTAATAAGTAGTGTTTAGCATGGGAAACGAGTGATCTCTATGAATAAAGCCACACTTATGACATCCGCTACCTTTATCAATCATAACTCCTTGTGCTTGCTTATCTTTATTGATGGTGGACACCATTCGAAGTTGCTTTTAATATTTTTTATCCTTGCTATCAATCTTCTTCCTATCATAGTTTATCTTCTCCTTATACTGCTGTGCCATCACTGCCTTCATATTTGGCTCTGCCATCCGACACTTATATATTAATGTGGGCAAGTCTTCTTGAGGATGACCTCTCGAATAATGAGAAAACCTAGCCAAACCCTCAAACTTAACCGCATATTCTGCTACAGTCATCTCTCATTGGCAAAGATTAAGGAATTCAACCTCCTTTTGAATACGAACATTGAGAGGAAAATATTTTTCCAAAAATGCCTCCTTGAATTTGTCCCAAGTGATATAAGTTCCCTGAGTTATTAACCCACCTTAAGCGCTATTCTACCAGTGTTTAGCATCTGACTCTAATAAGCAAGTAGTAAGGTCCATTTTTTTTGCATCATCACATCTCATAACTCTAAATATTTTATCTAGCTTCTAGATCCATTCGTTTGCCTCAACGGGATTTGAGCTACCTCGAAAGGATGGTGGGTCATGGTTATGAAATTTAGATAACCTTGCGTATTGTCCACCTCCATTTTGCCCCCATCTGATGGATAGCATTTTTCTGCACTTGCATAATTATGGCCATCTGATCCAAAGTTGTTGCAAGTGCATCATTCGTGTTTGACCATGCCTATTAGTCGACATAAATCTACATGCCATCAATTAAACACTAGGTTGATCAAGTCCAATACCTAAAAGAAAAACATGCAATTTTATAACTCTAATAAGCAGTCCTACGCGCCCACATTTGATTTGTTTTTTTTTTAAAAAAAAAAACTCACAACCACAGTTCGATTTAGGATCAAATTGCTTTGATACCATAATGTAACATTCTTCGTTACAATAACAACCCTAGTATAATAAGTAAGAAATTATTGAAAATAAATAAAATTTTGAAATAATAAGTCAAAAATATCTCCTAATATTAAAATAAGGTGAATAAAATATGAATTCTTACAAAGTATAATTCTCAAATGTAGACAACAAAGATGTTCAGTCTAAATTAAAAAAAAAAATCTAAGTTAGGGACTAAGTCTTCACGCCTCCTTAGCCTCTACAGCTCCTTCCTCTTCTGACTCTAAAAGCAACACTTTATGAGATGAAAATCCCAATGAATAAAACAGGTTCCAAAAGAGTTTGCAAATAGCGTTATTCTCAATTGATGCAAAATCCTGAAAATTCATCCATGGTACCCGCAACAATAAAAAATGTTTTTCTTTATACATAAATTATGATTTAATTCAAATAATTTCTAGTAATAATAATCAGCACAATACAAAATAGTTTTCGATTTAACATCATATGCATACACACAATCCACAAAAATATAGTGATACTGATGATCACTCACTCCCACTTTTCGGTTCCTAGAACCAGGTTTTCAATAGATTCATAAAAAGGTTTATGAGTTCATATTACATACAATAGCGTCATATAAATTATTTTAAAAAAAAAATTACACTGACATTTAATCATTTAATGTTCTTAATTACCGCAATAAAAGATTTTTACACTTAACAAAATAAAGTAGTAATTAGTAATGTTAACAAATTTACCATGAATGAAGAGTCATGATTGAATGTCGTGTAAAAATTTTTACACTGAGAGTGTATACCAATTAAACTCATAAGTTATAATACTATACATGTTTAAGATTAATCCAATATTCTTCTTTCATACATTTCATCAAAAGAAATAAAGTCGATCACGAAATATACCATGACAATTTTTGAAAATGTTGTTTTACTCACTTCTTGAAATGAGATTTCACAACTTTAATTTGTTTACTTCTTCTCTTCTTTTCCTCTTTCACAATCTTGAATAGTTATTAAGTCTAGGAACTACTTAACCCTATATTATAGTTTAAATTTTCCCTTCTCTATCATTTTTTTTTTTCATAAAAGATTAGTTTTATGGTTTAAATTTAATATAAGATCAAATCTTAATTTATTTTATCTTATTTCAATTTTAAAAGAAATATTATCTTAATATTGTTATTCAAAATTTATAAAAATTTAATCTTGTAATATATTTTTAAGAACTTCATATTCTTTTATTATCCGAATATTTGTATTTTACACTTGGGATGTTATAAAACACCTATAGCTAATAATATCTTTAAATGACTTATTAAAAGGTTCAAGCTTTTCTTTACTGACTGTGTAACTTGACCCATGTGTATTTTTTTAGGTTAATTAAGTTTTAGAAAAATATCTTTAACCCATGTAAGTTTGTATAAAAAATATTATTTTTTACATGTAAACTAAACTAAATACCACATGTGTATTTAATAAATTTAAGATCATGGATGTAGACTCTATAATGAGTCATTCTATCAATGGAGAATAATAAAGATGCAGTATATATAGTTTTAAATAAAAAATAAGAAGAAATAGACATTAAGTAAAAGCATACACGTATATTATAAAAATAGAAAAAAATATATCATTACATTACGTTTTAAGAGTTTAACATTTTTCCTCTCAAATGAAAAAAACTTAAATTTAATAATGTCACATTTGAATTTTTTTTATTTTATTATATTGTTAAACAACACATTCAAACATTTTAAAATAAAACTTTCAATCCCATTATTTTATTCATTCCATATGAAATAATTTTCATTAATTTATTTTATATATTAAATATCTTCTAAATTGCATGTGATTTTAATTGTTCCTTTAATTTATATGTATGTAGTATAAATAAAATTTAAGCTAACGTATTATACACATAAAATAAAAATGCAATGAATGAAAACTGATTATATCAAAATAATTCTCAATGCAAAAAAAATATTAAAATTTTGAAATTAAATTAATACTATTTTAATTTGGTTGCTTAAAGTATGTCTTATGAAATAAATAATTAAAAATGTTTTTAAAATATATAGTTAAATTTAAAACTATTTATAATAATTTGTTGAAAATAATTAAGAATAGAAATAAACCGTAAAAGTTTATATGTATATTTATCAATGTATACATTTTGTATTATTATATATTTGAATTTTGTTATTTTATAATATAATGAAGGTAAGACTCCTATCATCACATACTCTTAGCATTTTACTTATTCAATTTTAATAAAATTGGATGATCACTTATGATAATATATACCTATTACATTACAATAGTTACATTCATAATTTTTCCCGCAAAATACTTACTTTTCATCATTAAAATAATAATATAATAATATGTGATATTTAAAAAATAAAAATTACTATTGTTAATAGACTTAATAAACTTTTTTATCACTAAAAAATGTCTATTTTTTTATATTAGTCTCCTAAAGTTTTTAGTATTTTAGTCAACAAAATATGTTTTTGCCTTAAAATAATTCCTACCAGTAGATGTTCATGTTAAGTATTAAGGGAGTCTAGTTCATTTGATTGAGTTCAGTGTGTAAGTTGTTGTAAATTCTCTGATATTGTCTTCAACTCCTATCAGAAAGATCAACAAAAAAAAAATGTTTAACGTTAAGTGATAATATAATTGATGTTTTGCCATGGTAGTTCATTTCAAATTAATGAAAATAATAATATAGAAAGTTTTAGTCCAAAGTGAGTAGGGGGTAAGGGGAAACAACATTAAGGATGTGTGAAAGATACTTGGTGCACCTCCCCTATTTAATCTTCGTACCTACTTGTTATATGAACACTCCCTTAGATGTTCTTCTTCCTGAAATCCAATCACACACTTAGGCCAAAACTAATAATGTCTAAGGGAATTTGAAATAACACTACCCTAATATGAAGTAATACCTACTTTTTAAAATGTTTTTTCTAGATTGTCAATTTATCTCTGACTTTCTCTCTCTCCTCTCTCTCTTACATCATTTTCTCCACCGTTGGTCTCTCTTCTCACCTTATTTTTTGGCTTGTCCTCTCATCTCCTCTTTCCTCACCTCTTAGTTAGTGTATACGTGTAGTATAGTTATTTAATTTTTTTAGTATAATAATTTAATTTCTTACTTTTTTAGTATAGTAATTTAATTAATTTTTAGTGTACTTAATTTATTATTTTTAAT
Source organism: Psophocarpus tetragonolobus (assembly GCA_037954015.1). Lineage (NCBI taxonomy): Eukaryota > Viridiplantae > Streptophyta > Magnoliopsida > Fabales > Fabaceae > Psophocarpus > Psophocarpus tetragonolobus. The sequence goes on along the minus strand of CM075688.1, from coordinate 76,401,235 downwards.
ATAGTTACTTAATTTATCATTTTTTCATTATAATAAATATATGTTTATTATAATAATTTACTTAATTAATTACATGTTTAGTATAGTTATTTAATTAAATATTTGGTTAGTATAGTTAATTACATTTAGTATAGTTATTTAATTTCTTATTCTTTTAGTATATTAATTTAATTAATTTTTAGTGTACTTAATTTATTATTTTTAATATATTTATTTAATTTATTATTTTTTTTATTATAATAATTACCTGTTTATTATATTAATTTACTTAATGAATTACATGTTTATTATATTTGGTTAGCGTAGTATAGTATAGTTATTTAATTTCTTATTTTTTTTAGTAGAGTAATTTAAATTGTTATTTTTTTAGTATAATAATTTAATTTCTTAATGAATTATATTTTTAGTATAGTTATTATTTTTTTATCTCTCCGGTCATTGTTTGTCAAAAAGAGTAAAAAAAATTTGCAAATTTTTTTACTCTTCAACAAACGGTTGCCAGAGAGTAAAAAAAATTGTAAATTTTTTTACTCTCTAGAAAACCATTGCTGAAGAATAAAAAAATACAAAATTATAAATTAAAACAAAAAGTTAATATAATTATTGAATAATTAATTACCTATAATGATATTTAAACTGAACAATTTCAAATACAGTATTCAAAGATAAAATAAAGTCAATATTAAAGAAAATAAAATATCATAAACAAATATTTCAAACACATTTATTTGAACTCAAATAAAAAATACAAACAAACAACTTATTTTTGTACTTCTTTTTCCTTTTTTAGCTACGAGTTCCATTTTTTAAAAAAGTATGTTAGAACATATCTCAATCTATTTTTCAAATTATAAATTAAAATAATTAAAATTTTAGATAAATTTAACTATAAAATTTAAAACAGTCATTAAAACAATATTTGTTTCAAATTTCAAATTAAAAACAAAAATTTCAACAATATTTATTTCAATTTTTCAATTTTCAAATTTAAAACTATAATTAAAAAAAATTATTTCAAATTTCAAATTTTAAAAAAAATTTCACACATAAATAATGAAATATTAAATATATTTTTATATTAATTTTTCAAGGAAATATTAATATATTTATATATTAATAAATTATAAAGATAAAAAATTCATTAAGTACTAATTAATTTTTCTTTAAACTTATGTTTTTAAGAGTTATAATAGTATTTATTTGAAACAATCATGTATTTAGAACTCAATCTCAAAATTAATAATAATTAAACTGAGACAATTACACACTAACAAATCTACACTAACTTATTTTTATACTTCTTTTTTATTTTTTAGATGTGTCTTCCATTTAAAAAAATATATGTGAGAACATATTTCAATTTCTTTTGCAAATTATAAATTAAAATTTTAACTAACTTTAATTATAAAAATTAAAACAATATTTATTTCAAATTTGTTTAGTTATTTAAAAAGAATATTTATTTTAAATTTCAAATTTTAAAATAAATTTCACACTTAAACAAGGAAACCTTAAATATATTTATATATTAATTTTTTCAAGAAAATATTTAATATATTTATATATTAATAAATTATAAAGATAAAAAATCTATTAACTACTAAGTAAGTTTTTTTAAAATAAAATTGTATTTGTTAGGAGTTATAATAGTATTTATTTAAAACAATCGTGTATTTAAAACTTTATAATCGTATATTTAAAACTGAATTTTAAAATTAATAATCAAAGGGAGATAATTGTACACTAATTGAACACTTTTTAATTTTTCTTTTAAATAAATAACAAAAGACATAAAAAATAGTCTCTAGCGGGATCTCATAAAAAAGTAAAAATATTTGCACATTATTGTTACTGTCCAGCGATGCAGTATTCGAGAGTAAAAATAATTTGGAAATTTGTTTATTATTTGGTGATGTATTGTTGAAAAGTAAAAAAATTTAAACAATACAGAGAGTAAAAAAAGAATTGCAATTTTTTTTACTTTTCAGAATTATTATTGGAGAATAAAATTATTGAAGATAAATTAGTATTTTATCCATTAAGTGGGAATTGAAGACCCCATTTCCAATCAGTCTAATCACCCCTTGGAATCTCAATTTATAACCAAATATTACTAATTGCACTACCTGTATTTACACTTAGCAGTTCCAAATTACTGTCGCAGCGTAATTTCGAGACCTAGTCACACCTCTTGGATTTATTGTTTTTTACCAAATACTACTATCCACACACCTCTACGAATTTACTCTTAGTACTCCCATATTATTTTCACACCCATTAGTGTGATTTTCCCTAGACTAGACACCTAGAGTTAGAGGCATATGAATTAGCCACCTAAATGCCTTACAATTACAATAACAAGTCACCCTAAATGCCTTATTTTTTATTCTCGATAACTGAAACCTTATTGATAAATGACAAGATATTAAAATATTCATTAAAAATGATAATATAAATGCAATTTTCTAACAGGTGATATAAACCTAATTAAGAGATTCATTTTCATCGATCACATATACTTTACCTTGATAATATTCGGTATATCTATACCTGTATATAAAGAGAATAATTCCTTTTTCATAATAACCTTATAAAAGCTGCTCATAATTTTATAAAAACTGTTCATTATTTAAAAAAAAAATACACATCTAATGATAAGTAGTTATTTTTTATTTTGTTAACCTCCCTTCTTAATTGAGTTATGTTATTTGTCAAAACATTTGCAATTCGAAACTTTTTGTGATTCGGTTTCAAAATAACTACCCATGTAAATAAAAATTGTTACTGTTAATAAGTGGATGTAACCCACTTATCTATAACCTTGATTTTTATTTCAGTTGATAATTCTTTTTTTGTTTTTACTCTTTTTAAAATTATAGTGAAAGCATAATATAGTAATTTTTCATATATAGCACTAGAAAATTTTCTTGACTCTTTTATTAAACATAAACTAAATGAAGATCTTCCCTGCTAAAAGGGAAAAAGACTGTTTTATCTCGTATATTTGCATGTGTTTTATCTTATATAAGAATTATTTCAATTGATAATTATTTTTTTTCTGTTTTTAGTTTCTTCTTAAGTAGTTCACTCCAATATGGACCATAGGGTCAAAGCTAGGAACAATGATGATGTCGTCTGTGGTAGAATAGGGAAAAAAAGTTTCATTAAAATTATATGTAAATTTATCAAAATTATAAAATATATATAAAAAATTATATGTAAATTCATCAAAATTTATCAAAAAAAGTTGCATATATATTTATCAAAATATAAAATTATATGTAAATTTTCATTAAAATTATTATTACGTAAATTTTCATTAAAATTATTATTACATAATTTTTCATTAAAATTAAGGTAGAATAGGGAGAAAAAGTTTGGTGTCTTTTGATCTATGTCAAATTTTAATTAAAATTGAAAGCAATTACACAAAACAAAGTAACTCATGTTTATAGGATAATTCAATTTTAAATATTATATACGTAAAACTGAAATAGGAACATTTGTTTTATTTTTTTCCATCTCCCTATAATATCATTTTATTTTTATCCACATCCGTGTATTTTATTTTTATCCATTATTATAGGATAACACATTAATAATTTCTTATTATTATTTTTACATCAAGTATCTTATTTTTATAATTTGTTTACTCTATTTATTATGTTTTATTAATTTTATTCTCTTCATGTTAATTATATTTGCACATAATTGATTCTACCTAATTTTTTCTTTACCTTTTAATTATACAACAAAAAATAATAAATTAATATGTTTTTGAATCTCATACATTATCAAATGTAACTAATAAGTTAATTGTTACGTAAAACTAAGTAGCTAATAATTTATTTAATAATATTAAAATTAAGATACATTAATAATTTATTTAATAATATTAAAAAAATAACATCAAACCAAGTAGCTAATATTTATAGGATAACCTAAGGTCAAATATTATTATATATGTAAGTCCAAATAGGAATTTTTTTTTATTCCATACCCTATATTATAATTTTTTTTATATATCCAGCATCTAACTTTATTAATTTATCAAATTTTTATTTTTTTTACTTTAATCATTTATAATAAAAATAGCTGACGACAACTAACTTTTATGGATTAATTATTATTGAAAGACAAGAAGATTTCAAACATAGTCAGAACATCTATTTTGACAAACAGGTAATTAATTAATAATATATCATTAAAGTCATTTAATTTTAAATTCTATAATTTTTCACACTCATTAGACTTATAAATTGTAGGAAAGCTCAAGATTGTCAAGAATTGCATTCATAGTTTGGTCTTTCAATTAAAGAAGATTTTATTACTCCAGAACTATTATAACAAGACATAATAAACATATATATTTTATTATTATTTATATGTTATTGTTTTATATATTACTACAAACCAAATTAAAATAATATATTATTAATAATTATTTATAAATTGTATAATTAAATTATCAAATTAAAATAAAAATGTGAATACATAGGCGCGACAGCACCTATGTTTCCGCTAGTATGTTATAACAATCACATTGGCCAATTGATCAGAAAATTAGTAAATTGATCTGGTAACATATTCGGTCAATCTAGAAAATTGGTGAGACAAAAAATCGATATTAAAACCAAAAAATTGATGGTTCAATCGGTTTGTATTTTTTTAAAATTTTTAGATTTTGTTAAATACAACTCGTTTTTCTAAATCAACTAATTTTTAATAAAAAAAAAGTTTAACTTAACAATATAAAGATGTATTTAGTAAAATTATTTTTTTCCTTTTATAATTACAATCTTAATACATTTTTTATAATTATAATTCTTATATTATATTAATAATAAAAAAATATTATTTTATTAAGACTAGTTCAACCGTTGGTCCAATAACAGTTGAACCAATAAACTGTGGTCCAGTTTTAAAAACATAGCGTTAAGAAGTGGAGTGCTAAGTAAATTCTTTAAAAAAATTTTGGTTATAAATGCATTAGAAATAACAAAATTTGATGGTTCCACTTATCTAATTAATTATATTTCCTAAACTTGTTTATTTCTAATAAATTTTAATAGGAAGAGTTTCCGACCGAAAGTTTCTCAAAGTTTTTTCCTAGAATTTATGCTCGAGATTTTCAACAACTACCTCGCCACCATTATTTCCCACTTCTAGGAACTCCTTATTTATAGCAGTCCCTTCATTTTCAGTACCTTTCCACTTCCCCAAACCTCTTTAATCACACGATTATTAACCCCTTAAATCACTATTTCATTAATATGTTTAATCAAACTTTCATTCAACACCACATTGACAACTTTAATTACACTTTCACCATACCATAGCTACAAATTGATTCACAGCTTCATTGGAAGGCATTCAATAGATAAAGATGATAAGAACCAAAATAGGAAACAAGAAATAGGACCAAAATGTTATTCACAGTGTGATCCTACAATGACCAAAATAGGATAAACAGAACCTAACAATATAATAGTGGTCCCCCATGAAAACCCCACCAAAAGAACAATTGTATAAAAAAAGAAATAAAATTTAAATACAAATACCATTCACTTTTATTTCTTTTGGTAAATGTGAATTCTTTAATAGAATAAAAGCCTTAAACCATTTCCTTGCTTTGAAGCCACTTCATTACATGCAACTTCAAACCAACATTAGACTACTCCCTTCTCTAACCTTTATGCACCTATTAAGCAGTCACTAACTTCCAATGCTATCATAACCAAAGTGGTTGTCTACTAAATTACATTAGGTAAATGGAGTTAATGATCAAATCGATAACTCATATACCAATATATACTACATGTAGTTTTATATTAAGTATATCATATATGAAGAATTATATTTTTCTTATATATATTAAATAAAAATTCAATAATGATATAACAAAGAGCAAATTACAGACACACTTCTTATTTTTTTTATTACAAATTCATCCCCTTATTTTTTTTAGTCTTATGAAAATTCTCTTAACTTTTTGGTGGTTGTTACACTAGTGCCCCTACTTCTTTAACATCATCAATTCTATCTTCTAGCAATAAACCAAAGCATCCAAGAGATTTTTAATAACAAAGTAATTCATAAATTCAATGGAAAAAATGAATAAGGGATAAAAAACTTGGGCAGGGAACTTAAGAGGTTGGTGAAAGTGAAGTTTGGCATGGGGAACTTGTTTTTTGTAGCAAGAAAGCTCGATGTTGAAGCAGATTATGGGTCTCATGTAAGCATGGAGCAACTTAAAAATGTCACTACTAATATTGTGAATGAGACAGTGGAATCCTTGACAGTGGAGTTTCGAGGAAAAACATGAATCACAACCTAGAATGGAGATTTGGATTTTATGGAATGAATAGAGGACATTTTTGTAAATGAACTTTAAAATTTAACGTCTAGTTAACATTGTTAGAAAGGGGTGTGAAAGTAACATCTTTAAACATAAGGAGTGTAAGTTTAATTAGACAAAATTTCAATGGGTTTCACTGTAATTTACTTTATAATAAATATATTTAGATAACCTTATTTTAAAGGAGGCAATGTGAAATATCAAAATAATAATAATCATAAATAAAAGTATTTTGAAAAGAAAACTTAAAAAGTTAAAAATAGTTATCTTCAAATTTAAATTAATGAAGATTCACACCTAATTTAATTTTTTTTTTACTCTCTATCAAATATAAAGAAATTAATTATCCTTTTGGTATATTAGGTATTGCAATTGTTTGTTCTCTCAAGTTAATTTGAATTGTGTCAATTGTATAATCTAAGGTTAATATATATATATATATATATATATATATATATATATATATATATATATATATATATATATATGATTTCAGTGCTTCTTTCACAGTAGTTTTTTCAATATTTTAGTATTTAAAAGCTAAAAACCTTGTTTGGTTATTATTTTCTTAAAACAGCTTTTACAAATGTTTCTGCTTTTTTAGTTTTTAAAAACTCAAAATGTCACAATTTAAAAACTAAAAAATATAACAACTTTAAGTAATTTTGCTTTTCAATTTTCTGTTTTTGTTTTAAAAACTCAAAATCGATGAGAATATGTTGTTTTTTGTTTTTCAATTAGTGATATTTCTGTAAATATAAACAAGTTTTTTCATTTTTACATATTCAAAACAGTTTTCAAATAACCTTTATCAAACAAGGTTTTTATTTTCTCTTCTTCTAGAAAACAATTTTTGAAAACTCTTTTTAAAAACTAAAAAGTCTTGTAAATTACAATTGTGTAAATTGGGTTTTCTAGGTATCACAATTTGCAATTTTAGACCTTTAATTTAATATCTTATAGTTAAAATTATTCTTTAGAAATTAAAATTACACAATTATGATATTTGGACAATTAAAATTGCTCAATTACTTTATCTAGAGGACTTAATTGGTACAATTTGAATTTGGAGGACTAAACTCACATATTTGTAGTAACTAAGGGACCTAATTGTCACAGTTGAAATTCAAGGGACTAAAATAGAACATTTATGATACCTTGAAGAACCAAAAGTGAAATTAAGCCTGTAAAAAAATAATCAAGATGTATAAAAACTTTAATCAATCCGGTGAAATGGATATAGAGAGAGTGAGAGAGAAGGGTAGAGAGAGAGTGAGGAGGAGGGTGAGTGTTGAAAGATGGGAAATGACATCTAATGCTATGGGGGGATCTCTAAAGGACTTAACAATATTCTACTTTTCTCACTCCCAGACAATTTTTTATGAGAAGGATTTGCACAAGATTTTTAGTAAGTAAGGAGAGGTGGGTGAAATTTTCTTGGGTCAACATCGCAAGAAGGATGAGGCAAGTTCGACTTTGTTCGATTTTGTGGTGTAAAGAATCTAAGGAGGTTGGATAAGGAGCTTGACCAAATACATATTGCAAACAATAAGTTAAGGGTGATCTGCTTATGTTCCATCCTGAGGTAGTTTTGAGTGGCCATTACATGGGGCCTACTTGCCCAAGGCTGCAAATCTCTCAGAAGTGGAAGGCTATGCAGGAAGGAACTCCTGTGTAACTCAGCTGCAATAATTGAAGCAAGTTAGTGCTAACCAAAGTAATGTAGAGACTCATCGAAAAGGAAACATATGATTGGGTTGTGGAGGAGTCTAACACAGAATGGCTTAGCAGATGTGCAGTAGGTAAGCTTAGGGATCCGAAACATCTACCTTATGTAGAGAAAGGATTTTACATGCAAGGTTTGGTCTCTGTAAAAGCGAAACCCCTTGGGAGTGATTTAGTGCTTTTAACTAGATTAGAGAACATTGATCATGAAGATTTATAGGCTTTTGATGATAACTGGTGGATGGAAATGTTCGTCTTCATTCAGTGTTGGTCTCCATCATGCAATCCCAATAATCGTTTGGTGTGGCTGATTTCTAGAGGTCTGTCTCTGCATTATTGGAATTGGGACAACTTTTCAAGAGTAATAAGTGAATTAGGCTCCTTACCGATAGCTCGAAAGAATCCATGTTGCTAGTTAACATCGAACTCGCACGACTACTAGTGATGTCCCCTTCGTTGGTTCTAATCAATTGGGTTAAACAAGTGCAAATTAATGGGAAAATTGCAACTATTTCAGTGGTGGAGGACTTTAGTAATAGACTCAATGCTCAAAGCTTTGTTTGTAAACATTGCAAACTCATTTTGGAGGATAAACATTGTAATTCGATTCATGATGATTCTTTGAGCTCCATTATTCGAAATGGGAAGGCCTATATGATGCCTGGTCAAAATGTGAGTTGGAGGCTACAAATGCAAGCATGGTGGAGGAAAATGGATGCTCGAATGAGAATGCAAAGGCAACAACCAACCTTAGTGGCAGTGGAACCAGCTATCAACACGCCTCCTATATTAAATGCTCCTCATTACCAAGATAATGCATAGTGAATGGCGTGCGTGGGGGAATGGAAAATGGTGGCCCGAAAATTAATTGTGGAGAGAGTAATGTTGAGTTTCTATCATGGGTAGGTGAAAGTTTAGAGGGGGCTACAAGTAATACAATTAAGGTAGGACGACCCTTTAACTCCCTTCTTATTTTTAATTGTAGTCGAAAGACTAGGTGGGCTAATAAAAAAGGCGTTTTTAGTAAATTTCCCATTTGGCATCAAGCTAGGTGAACATGAACTTCAGGTGGTAATCCAACAATATACGGATGATACCATCTTTATGGTTTTGTCAGAGCTCCATAAAGTATATACTTTAGAGAGTGCTTTGAGGTGTTATAAGTTAGCACCTAGGCTAAAGATAAATTTCCATAAGAGTAGTTTGGCGGGATAGGGGTGAACATGCAAGAGTTGAGTTCCTTTGCTAAGATCCTAAATTATAGGGTATTATAGATGTCATTTTCTTATCTGGGGTTCTAATGGGGGCTAATGTGAGGTGTGAGCAAGTCTAGAAGCCAGTTCTAGATAAAATGAGAGCAAAATTAATGTCATGGAAATAAAAAAAACTCTCCTTAGGAGGGAGGATTTGTTTGATCAAATCCACCTTCTCTTCTATGCCTCTGTATTTTTTGTCTTTTTTTAGGGTCCCAAAGAAGGTGTCAAAATTTATCCAATATAAACAAAGGAAATTCTTATGGGGTGGCTCGAAAGAGGTCAATAAAGTATCTTGGATCAAATAGGAGCATGTGTGTAAAGAAAAAAAGCCAAGCAGGTCTTGGAATCAAAGATGTGATGACATTCAACAAAACTTTGCTCGGTAAATAAAAATGGAAGGTCCTTCAGGGGGTAACTACCTATGGATTAGAGTACTAGTGGCTAGATATGGGGAAGATATCAGAAGAAATAGGTAGTGAGTTAAAAGAAAGGTGGGTCCCAGTGGTGGAATAATATCTTGAAAGTCACTGCTGAAGTAGGGTTGGGTAAGTGATTCTCTAGTAAGGTTAAGCCTTTGGTAGGGGATGAGACCTTGTTTAAGTTTTGGGAAGGGGGTGGAGGGTGTTTGGCGGGCTTAAATTTCTTTTTCCTAGGCTATATACCTTATCCAATCAAAGAGATGCACTTCTTTCTACAGTTGGGGGTGGTGTAATAATAGTTGGGATGAAGACTTAGTTGGAGAATGAAGTTATTAGCTGGGATAGTGACTAAGTGAAGGAGTTGAAGGGGTTTTGGAAAGGGTTCATATGAGGACTGATGTGAAGGACGGTTGGGAGTGGGGAGATAGTTTGGGAAATTCTGGCCAGTATTCGGTAAAGGTAGCTTGTGAAGTTTCTCAAGAGTTAAACCTTCCATTCTTCAAAAGAGTATGAAAGTCAAAGACACCTTCTAAGGTGGTGACATTTTGTTGAAAGACAATGCTGAACAGAATTCCTACACAAAGGTTGAACTGGCTAAGAGAAACATCATCTCTTGCTGACGAAACATGTCATGTCTGCTGCATGAAGCTAGAGATTGTAAATTATTTGCTATTCTCTTGTAAGCAAGCTACATTGTCCGGATGAATTGTTATAAGTGGCTAGGATATATGTTTGTGTTGTTTGCTGACTGTGAATTAGTTTTTGACATTTTATGGGAATCTCTAATTCATTAAGAAAGTCTAATATTGAGATCCTAAGTATTATTTGGTTGACTACTTTGTGGGGAATTTGACTATCAAGGAATGTTGTAGTATTTAAGGGTGAAACCTTTATTGTAGAAGAAATCTGGCAAATATCTCTGCAAAGGTCTTGGTTGTGGATTAAGGAGTTTTGTAAAGTTCCGTCTGTCTCTTTCTTTGAATGGTCATCCTATTCGATATTATGTATAGCTAACATGGGGATTGGAAAGGCTTAAGCTTAGATTTAGCTATGGCCTATGCTTGGTATATAAGTAGGTGGATGAATTTAGTATGATGTCTCTGTTGTCTTTAATCTAGTGTAGGGGGCTTTGTGTAAGTTGTTGCTTGTGGGATTTTATTATAAGTTGTTCTTATTTTCGTCTATTTACTTGTAATATGTAATCTCTTCCCTGTCATTCCTTGTGACATGTGAAAGTCTTGTTAATATTGAATAAATTTTTGCCTTTTAAAAAAAATCCATGTAAAAAATTAATGCTTTGTTTGGTTGTGAGGAAAGAATAAAATGGATGAAAATAGAAGAAAAATAAATAGAGGAAAAAGAACTATTATAATTTTTTTTTATTTTAAAGGAAGACACTAACAAAGAAATAGTTGTGAAATAGTACTATTAATTTCATCTTTTCAAAATTATTTCCCTCTATTTTTCTCCTACTAGTAAACATCACAAAATATTTGCATCCCTTTCCTTCTATTTCCACTTTACCAAAGGAGAGATAAAGTTTAAATAGAATTATAAAGGTTGCATAAAGTTACAATACTACTATAATATGATTAAATATTCAAGTTAGCCTTACCTTTTTCTAAAATGTTTCTATTGCTTTAAATTATTCTTATACTATGTGAGATAAGCAGTAAAAGCTTGAAATTCATATTTGAATTCAGTGACTTTAAGGTTTGACAATTTTAGTTCAGTCTGAATTACTAAAATTGTCTAAAATTTAAATTTACTATAAAAAGAATTTATTTAATTATTATAATAATTTAAAATAAACTAAAGTCACCAAAACCTCAAAGTCACTAAATCTATGCTCGTTGAAATTCACAAAAATTTCTTTCATTTGTATTTAACGTTTGAGGTCATTACCAATATATTTATTAAGTTTAGTGTAATTATAATTTTTTTTTAAAATTACACGGATTGATTTACTTTTATATACTCATTACTTTGTATCACTCCTTTTAAAATGATGTAATCTCATATATAAATTTATTACACATGTGTTTTCTAAGTTTTGTATGTTATTATATATACGTCTTTTATATTTTTCATATTTTATAATCGTCACCTCCATTGTCACTATTATAAAACTTGAAAAAAATGATTTGGCACGATCATAATAATATAAAAATAAATAGAAGTATGTTTAGTTTGAAAAGAACATTTGCAATGGTAATAAGTATATAAAAATAAAGAAAGTCTATACATATATATAATTATCTTAAATATAAAAGATAAATATGAAAGGTTGCATATGTAATTACTCTTTAAAAAGTTAAAAAATCATGATTAGATTGAATTAATAAAATTTTCCTAGTTACAGAAAATCGATAATTTTATCTAAGTCTTGATGCAATAGCATATATCTGCTAAACCCAAACTAGTAATATAACTTTTTTTTACAATTAGTTGGATTGACTTGTGTGAACACATTTTCAAATATAACACACCTCCTAATTCACAACCTATAATGACATACGGAAGAAAAGTTAAATTCAAAACCCTAGTGTAGGAATGACATACGAAAACAAAAAAAAAAAGACTTTCAACTTTAAACATCCAACATTTTTTTAATAATGAGAGGTATAACCTCCTTTCTACCTATTGTCCATTATTGGAGTAAAATGTTACCTCCAATTGCAACTCAATAGTCATGCATCCCCACACCTCAATCAAGAGACATAAATGTGAAATTACTTGTGCCAACAATTTTTTGTTACACACCAAACTTATACGGTAGATATTTTTCATAAAATTAAAAAAGGTTAGCACTTAGCACACAATAGTGAATGTACAATTCATCATTTTATAGAAATTACCAGTGTTAAAGAAATAGACCAAGAGCAATATAAAATTTTATAAATTCTATTCATGTAACAAATGCATTTAATTCAAAATAATTTTGAATTACAATGCTAAGAAATGTACAATATAGATTTGTAAGTAGTTGATATCTCTAACTTTTAAGTGAGTTGTAATATATTCTTATTCTTGATTTTAAGTGATGATCACTTAATTCTTTGGATAATTTGTTTAAACATTAAGTAATAATTTTCCTTTATATAAACTTTGTTGGTATCTCTTGTAATAAATTATTTGTCAAAAAAATTCAAAATAATTTAATAATAAAAAATGTTGAAAAAAATTATAAAATAATATTGAAATAAATTTAAAACTTTATCTTGTAAACAAAAAAGCTTTCCAAATTTGTAGGCACTTGCTTTTCCATGAAAAGGCAACTTGGATTTGGAATTGAAAGTATTATGAAGCAGACATGTCCTTTCTGTAAATCCAACTAATTCCATTCCATAATCTCATAAATTCCCAAAATACCCATTTTCCTCTTCTTCTACCTCAGGCCATTTCCTTCAATTCCCAAACTTGTCATGCAATTTCTCGAATTCGATTTAGGGCAACCCCTTCACATTTTCAGGTACCCATTTCCCAGATCTTCTTCAACCAATTAATCTGATTTTTGTTTCGCTTCGCCACTTCCAATTTTGTCGCTCTCAAACCCTGGATCTTGCGGAATTTGCTACCCAAAGTAACACGAAGTAGTTAAGCAGGGTTGTCGTTGGGTGTTACAGGATAATTCTTGCACTTTTAGCGGTTTAGAATAAAACCCAAATCTCAAAATTCCATCTTTTCAATTGGGTGTCGCTTAGAAATTAGACCTGTTTGACCAATTAATGTGATGATGATGGTTTTGTAGCAGGGAAAGTGGGGTTGGTGTATACGATTGTTGTGTTATTTTTTGGAAGATATGAGTAGGTCTCCTTCGTTTTCAGTGAGAACAGAAGTGAGTCCGAGTGTTGATTCAGAATCATTGCAACGATGGGTTGTTGCCTTCTGTGCTATAAGGTTTGATCTTCAACAAGGCCAGCTTGTAGAAGAGTGTTATCCACAGGGGTGTCTTTCCCATGATGAGGAGCTTGAAATTGCGTATAGTTCCTTTCCTGATTCTGTTTCGCAGCACCAAAACCGATCCAGCATTCATGATTGTATCTTCTTTTTCCGAATTCGCAGGCACCTTAAGAAGTCCTTAGATGAAAAGGGTGTTGCTGATAGTAGCAATGCTTCTAAATTCTTGTATGGTTATGTATTTAATAGGCAGAGACATGATGAGCGGTTAAAGCGCGGTGGGGAGCAGAAGTCTGTGGTTATTTTGTCTTATAGTCCTTATGCAAGTGTGTTTAGACCTTTGTTGCAAATTGTAGGTCCTTTGTTTTTTGACATTGGTAAGAAAGCATTGGAGCATATTGCTGCTTATGTTTCAAAATGGCCTGCTCCTGTTCCTGGTAAGGTAATGGATCTTCCTATTGGAAATGCTGCTCTTAAAGTACATTTGCCACCTGCTCACAGTTTTCCTGTAGAAGGTGGAGTGTCTTTTGAAGAAGGTGCTTCGTCTGTGGCACCTTTTGCTACTAATAATCAGCCTGTACCACAAGGTCTATTTCATGATTCTGATCTTTTTGGTTCATTCCGAGGGATTCTATTACAGCTTTGGCTCTTGTGGGAGTTGTTACTCGTTGGTGAACCAATGCTCATCATTGCCCCCACACCTCCCCAATGTTGTGAGGCTGTGGCTAGTCTTGTGAGTTTGGTTGCTCCATTACTTTGCAGTGTTGATTTCCGGCCTTACTTTACCATTCATGACCCAGTCTTTGCACGCTTAAACTCAATCCAAGAAGGTGAAGCTTTCCCCCCAATGATTTTAGGGGTGACAAACCTTTTTTTCCTCAAAGCTCTGCGTAATATCCCACACATTGTCTCGGTTGGAAGTCCTCCTAATTCGAACAGGCTTGGCCTTCCAGCCAGGTCTTCTACTGGCAGACCTGAAGGTCTTGGGTTTCAACAACTTTCCTTAAAGAAGTTCTCTCCATCGAGTTTATTGAATGCGGTTAGGCTGCGGAGAGATGGTCCTCTTTGTCTCATGACAGAACATAAGGAAGCCATTTGGAGCACCTATTCTGCCACAACTAAGCCAGATACATCTGTCTTGAATAGGCTTATAGATGCTGGCTTGTCACCAAGAGTGGAGGAGTCAATGTCTGTTGTGAACAATGAGATATTAAGGAGGCATTTCTTAGAGCTAACTACAAATTTTTTGGCTCCTTTTAGTCCATATTTTAGGACATCAACACCATTAGAAGGAACTTCTCCTTATGTACACCCTCCTTCTTTACCTCCATTCAATGCAGATGAATTTCTAGCAAGTTTATCAGCAAGAGGTCCGGGGAAGTTTATATTAAAACGAATGAGAAATAACTGGCTTGAGTTATACAGGTAATTATTTTGTTTTCTCAATTTATTGATCATGTTCTACCATTTGCCACCAGCATCCATGTGGTGTCATATTTTACATTATGACCATTAAATTTGTTCTTATTAGATTTATAATATTCACATGATTTGTTTGAATGTTCTCATCAGGAGATTCCTGAATGGACCCAACTTTATGCCATGGTTTAAGAGAAGGCGTGCTGTTGCTGAACAAGAACAAGATAGATTATGGAGACAAGCAAGAATGAACACAGAAATACAACATCTTATTTCTAGAATGTCTGAATTGGAAATTGTGGATTCCTTCAATTGTATAGAGAGACTTCTCCTCAGAGAAATACAGGTATTCTGCTTTCCTTGGATCCTCAAACAAATGAATGCTGTCGGTTGACTGAACCTTTATCTTCCCTCACACATGAATAAATCATGCTGTATCCATATATATTTCATTTGTTATTGTTTCATTATTCTTAACGATATGGATCAATGATCTGAGGAGAATGTCATTATTCACATTTGCAAAAGGACTTAATATCTATCATAATACACCCTAGAGTTATGAATATTGTTTTACTGGAACTTTATTATTTACTATTTATTTATAGGGGAATGCTACCAGTGCCCTAAGTACACTGGTTAAGGAACTATAAGGAGAATTATTTGGATGCCTAAAATTATGCTCTCCTATGATTCCTTATAAAAACTCTCTTTAGTTACTTAAACAGTGCTGTTAGGACACTGGTTAGTAAGATCCTTATTTATATGATGTTTTATTTTATCCAACTAGACAAGTGATCAAATTGAAAGGCAACTAATAGAGCAAGACTAATGCCCAAGTTCAGACAAAATCATATGATAACTGTGCAATCTCTTCTCCTGCTCTTCACCTTCTGTTTTAGGTTTCACAAGGTCATTGAATATTGATCTACCATTAGGAGCAGGGAAGTTAATTTTTCATCCATATTTCCTTGTGTGGATGCACAGGTTTCATAGCATTCCAAGGACCTGTTTGGGTTGATTTCTGTAACATTTCTGTCCGGAATCTGGGGATGTTTGAATAACTGAATCGTGAATTTTCCTCTAACAATGGACGAAGCTTTTTGAATATCCCTCATTTCTATCTTGTTTTGGCTGTGTGAATAAGGTTCAAAATTCTACAGAAAAAGAATTACTTGTCTGTGTAACCTTTTCCATTCTATTGTGGAGGTGTCTACATTGATTCTGTTCTGAATATGGGCAGACCAAAATTTGCTTCGAAGTTCGAAGGTGACCAGACTATGGGCCCGTTTGTTTAACTTATTTTTAAGAAAAAATGCTTGTTTAATAAAATAAGTAATTTTCTGTATTTTTGTGTTTGTCTAAACTACTTTTGTTTAAAAAAAGGTTTCTACTTATTATAAGAAACAAACCTATTTGCTTCTTAAAAAGGTAATTATTTAAAAAAGTGATTTTTTTTATAAACATTTCTTTTACGTTTAAACAAACTGGCAACACCATGTATCATTTGCCAAAGTCTTCCCGTTAATTAAAGGATGTGGGTCATCAACACGACCTCTGGTTGAGTATCATGAATCTATGATATAAATGATACTGAAATGATCATATTTAGTGAAACATGTAGAAACAAAAGTTGTCATGTATTATCATGACCCTCTTTTGAGTTGATGTATCTTGTAATAATCTATTAGTAGGTATTATTGTTTTAATACTTCAGCTATTGTTAATTAGTGCCCTGTTTAGAGAAAATACCTTGAATTTACTTGTCGACTTTAGATTTCTTCACCAGACTGTTTATTTCCTGAGAGAAACTATAACATTATGGTATCTGTGAAACCACTGCTGTTGTAAGGAGATGATTTGTCCCTGTTAGAAGAGTCACCTTAAATGCAGACAACCATTAGCTTGCCTTAGTTGTTGTCTCTTTGGTGGTTGCGTGAAGTGCAACCTTGAGGTAGTTTAGTCACATATAAATATGGCTAACGTATAAAAGTGCAGAATAATCCTCACCTTATAAGTTGGTTTTGTAGGGTGAGATATTGTGTTAGACTTAAAGCTATGTTCTAAGATGGTATCAGAACCTATCCTAGATCCATTATTGTGCTACTTGCATTTGACACACTCCAGGCTCTAAGTCATGGGTGTGATGGTGAGTGTTGGAAGAGCCACCTTAATTGCAAACACCCCTTAGCCCCTTAGTTCAATCTTTTTTGGGGTTGCCTGAAGTGCAACCTTGAGGTTGGTGGTTTAGTGACTTTAGCCCTACATTGACTAGTAAAGTAGTAATATGATTGCAGTGTATATAAGTGAGGTGCAATCCTCATCTTATAAGCGCGATTTTATAGGGTTGAGTTTGGCTCAAAATCCATGTTATAACTTCTAAGAGTCCCATTTCATTTGTGTATTTGAAGCTTGAAATGATCATTTCTCAGCTCCAGTGTTAATTTGTTCCCTTTGGAAAAAGGCACCTTATAAGTTGGATTTTCTTTCTTGATGTCGGCAATGACTTTACTGATATTGGGCAAATTTCTTTCATTATGCCAAGTAATATTTCTACATTTGGGATATTAAGAATCAAAATAGCATGCATTTCTTGTTTTTGAATAAGTCTATTTTGTTGTCAGAGGCTCAACCCTAAATGAATAACTGTTTTTATACTGGCCCATACTTATATGTTGGTTCTAAAACCTTCACTGCCACAGTGTGAGGTGAAACTTGAACTTTGGCCAGTATTTCCTCTGAAACCCAAGCCAATATGAAGCACGGTTTTATGAGCAACTTGGCATGATTATAGGTAGGGACACATCTGAGCCAACCCTAGATGAATGCTAGTATGCTAAAGCTTGTTCAGTTAATATACCAAGGTGATTGGTTTCAATCAGACTAAAATCTTGCGCTCAAACCTTAAACGAGCCCTAGAAGTTCATGATCAGTATTCTATATAAGATGTCTACTTGCACATGCATATGCTACTTAATTAGTATACAGATTATGGGCATAAACTTAGCATAGTTTAAAGATAAATAAATAACTTCCTAGTTGCTAATGTGCTTGGCTGAAGATGCAAAATTTGTCACCCTTGGCCAAGCAGCTTTAGTTCACTTAACCTGGTAGTAATGTGCAATTACAAGTCTTTATTCTTTTAAGATATTATTTCTGTGTATTTTCCGGTTAATATGTTGAGGTTTTCTGGCTTCCCAATCTAAGAATCAGCAACAAAATCTTCAAGGCAATGAAGAAGAGATGAAATGGAGACACTAATTTATTTAGTTGTTTTAAGAAGGAAAAAGCATCATAGTTGTCAAATGTTTTGTTGTACACCTGTGTTTTTTATACTAGACATTGTCCACAAATATATTTTTAGGTGATCCCATGTTATGTGACTCTGGCTATATTTGTTAATGAGAAAGAGAATTTTATGTTAGATACTATAGAAAGAAATGAATATGCATGAATCCTTGTGTATCTAGCATAACCAAGGAGAATATTATATATTTATATACTGTACAAAAGAGCTAGTACAGAGAGATGGGCTTAAGCCCATATATTGAAATACATCTAACACTCTCCCTCAAGCTGGTGCATATAAATCATATGCACCAAGCTTGTTACAAATATAATGAATTCTAGGACTCGCAATGATTTTGTGAAGACATCAGCTAGTTGATTATAGGAGCTAACAAATTGGGTAGAAATGACTCTAGATATAATCTTCTCACAAATGAGGTGACAATCTACCTCAATGTGTTTGGTCGTCTCATGAAACACTGGATTCGAGGCAATATGAAGGGCAACTTGGTTATCATAGATTAGAGGTATCTGTGTAACCTCTCAAACTCTCAATTCATCAAGGAGCTGTTTGAGCCAAATAAGTTCAGAAGTTGCTAAAGTCATAGCCCTATCCTCTACTTTTGTACTAGATCTTGCCACTACATCCTTGCCTCTTACTTTTCCAGGAAATCAAGTTGTAACCAAAAGACACAATATCTGAAAGAAGATTTCCTGACAATGAGAGAACTTGCATAATCTGCATCTGATTATCCCACAACTTGAGTGTGTTTATTATGCCCATATAACAAACCTTTTTCCGAGACTCCTTTAATATACTTTAGAATGAGGAGGACAACATCCCAATGTCCTATACATGGTGAATTAAGGAACTGACTTACCACACTGATAGAAAAGGAGATGTTAGGACAAGTGACTGTGAGGTTGTTCAGTTTCTCAACCAGTTTCTTATACTTCTCAGGATCTAAAAGTGACTCCCCCTAACTTGGCAGGAGTTTAGCATATGGATCCATAGGTGTGTCATTGAGTTTGGAATTCATTAGCCTAGCCTCCTCTAAAATGTCAAATTAACTTGGCAGGAGTTTAGCATATGGATCCATAGGTGTGTCATTGAGTTTGGAATTCATTAGCCTAGCCTCCTCTAAAATGTCAAATGCATACTTCCTCTGGGAAATCACAACCCTTTGTCAGATTCTGCTACCTCCATGCTCAAGAAGTATCTAAGTTGCCAAGGTCTTTCGTCTCAAAATGATGACAGAGGTGTTGTTTTATTTTATCTGTGAAATTCCATGAGTATCATGCCTGTAATAACAATATCATCAACATACACTACCATGTAGATGCACCCACCTCCTGAATGACGATAGAACACAGAATGATCAGCCTCGCTACGATTCATACCAAACTGTTGGACTACTTCGTTGAATCTATCAAACTATGCCCTTGGAGGTTGTTTAAGACCACATAAAGATTTGCGAAGACAACATATCAATTCAGAAGACTCCCCCTGAGCAACAAAACCAGGAGGTTGCCTATATAAATCTCCTCGAACAAATCACCATGAAGGAAGACATTTTTTTTATATCCAATCGATAGAGGGACCAATGTCGAAGCGCAACCATGGATAAAAATAATCTAACAAAAGCCATCTTGGCAACAGGAGAGAATGTGTCACTATAGTCTAAACCCGAAGATCTGAGTATAACCTTTGGCAACTAAACGAGCTTTGAGGCAATCAATAGTGCCATGAGGGCCAACTTTTATAGTAAAGATCCACCGACAACTAACAATAGACTTTCTAGGAGGTAAATAAACAAAATCCCAAGTACCACTATTCTGAAGAGCACATTGTTTATCAAGCATGGCCTGTCGAGAAAATGGAAGAAAGACAAGCATAGAAAGATGGAGACAATCGGTGATAACTCAAATTAACATAATGAGGGGAGGGATTACGAGTGGAGCGTGTGCCTTTACGAGAGCAATTGGTAAACCAGACACACAGGGAGGAGCCGGAGGAGACGTAGTAGGTGGCATCGAAGTAGAGTCAAAGGTTGCCCAACTAGAAGTCGAATATGCTGTTAGCGATGATAAACCCAAAAGAGAGGTGGAGGTGGTGGATTGGTGGGTACAACAAATGTATCTATGGGATGGAAGACAAAAAGCGGAGGTGGTGGAGGCAACAATAGGCTCAGAAGAAGAGGAATTGAACGAAAAATAGAGAGAAGACTCAAAGGTGACATCAGCGGAGATCAATTATCGATGAAGGGAAGGTGAGAAACACCTATACCCTTTTTGAGACCTAGGATAACGTAAAAAGACACACTTGTGAGATTGAGCAAACAATTTATTAAGAACAAGACTAAGATTGTGAACAAAGCAAGTGGAGCCAAAAACTTGAGGGGGTAACGGATGGAGTGAGTCATGAGGAAACAAAATAGGGTGGGGTATTTGGTTATTGAGGACAAAAGAAAACATGTGATTGATAAGGTAACATGCAGTGAGAACAACATCTCTCCAAAATTATTGAGGAACATGACCATGAAGTAAAAGAGTTCGAGTTGTTTCAATAAGGTGTCTATTCTTCCACAACCCCATTTTGTTGAGGGGTATAGGCACAAGAAGTTTGATGAAGAATAGCATGAAAAGATATGAAGATCTGAAAAGCTTGAGAAATGTATTCACAGGCATTATCACTATGAAAGGTACAAATAGATACACCAAATTGAGTTTTAATTTCATTATAAAAGGTCTGAAATATGGAAAAAAATCACAATGATTTTTCATTAAAAATAACCAAGTACAACGAGAATAATCATCAATGAAAGTTACAAAATACTGAAAACTTAAGCTAGACCGAACACGGCTCGGGCCCTAAATATCCGAGTGAACTAAAGCAAAAGGAGACATAACTCGTTCAAGAACACTCTTAGGAAAAAAATTACAATTATCTTTTCCTAATTGACACGACTCACATGACAAAATAGACAATTTAGATAGACACGGTACAAGGCATTGAAGCTTGACAAGAATATGATGACTTAATTGAGCATAAATGAGAGTAGGGGAATCCACCACTGAGCTAACATGAGCAGACGTCCGTAGGTGATAAAGGTCATTTGACTCACATTTGGTTCTAATTATCCATCCCAAACTCCGGTCCTGTAAGCAAACATAATCTTTAGCAAAAGTAATAAGACAATCAAGAGAACGAGTGAGTCGACTAAAGGATAATAAATTAAAGGGAAACCCAGAGATATAAAGTACATTGTCAATAGAGAGAGAAGAGAAACTAGGGACAGTACCAACATCATGAGAAAGGGTCTGAGAGCCATTAGCTATAGTGACAGAGGGTACAAGACCAAAAGTTGAAAGAGAGGAAAAAAGAGACTTATTATCAGATATGTGATCAATGGCACCAGAATCAAGGACCCAAGAGCCAAAAGAGGAAGAGTGAGTGAGACCAGCAAAGGAAGTATCAGTGTGCGCAACAGAAGTAGTGGAGACCTGACGTTCCTTGTACCATTTGAGAAAGCCGTTGAATAGAGCCGGAGGTCTAGAACTACCAGAAAAATGGGCACCAGAATCAATAGGAGTAAGGGATGTAGCAACAGCAGTAATAGCCGACCATGGAGGACGACCATACAAAGCGTAACACGGTCAATGGTGTGGCGAAGTTTGTGACAGTGGTCACATCTGGGACGACTTCGACCAAGTCTGCGAGAGCAGTTAAGATCATCACGCAGAGATATCAAGGCGGAGGAGTCACCATGGAAGGAGTTACTAGGAGAAACAAGAGGTATGTCCGATGTAGCATGACACACGTAATAGGATAGACCAAGCAGAGTTCAAAGTGGCACAGTCGGAGACCCCAAAATCTGATCACGAACAGATGAATACTCATTAGGAAGCCCATATAAGGCCATCAACATAAAGAATGTTTGCGTTGCTCTAGTTCCTGGGCAAGAGTGGCAGCAGGGGCAATAGTTCATTGAAGTCATGAAGAAGACCATGAACCCTACTCAAATATTCAACCATGAGACTGTCAAGGCGGTTGGGGCCAATTATGCTCATTAGATTTTGGCACACACCATAGAGACACTAAGTATCATTAGTGTACAACAATCGAGCCTGTTCCCAAATTCCAACATAGGTGTCATGAGCTCGGAGTATTTGCTTCAAAGAAGGATGGATATTGACTTTAGAACACTGCAAACTTGAGCATCAACTTTCGACAATCGAGGACGATCTTTCTCATCAATGGAGGTATATGTCTGAGTGAGGTGATCAACATAGTCTTACCCCTTAAGCCAAAGTTTGATGTTAGAGGCCTTAGTGTCATAGTTCATGCCATCTAACTTGTCAATGGAGACAGACATTGACATAGTTAGTAAACAAGGATGAATCAGACCTAGCAGAAGCCATGCGAGCACATATGTGAGAGGGTACGCTGGCGGAGAGAGAAAAAGAGCCTCCCAAAGGAAAGAGAAGACTGAAAGGGAGACGCAATGGAAGATCCGAGACCAGATCGAAGGAGAGTATGGCGAGACGAGTCAAGTGTCGGTAAACGCTATCGGAACGGTGGTCGGATGTGTAGCGGCCGGAGTGAGAAGTTGAGAAGTCGTTGCTGCCGAGAAGAGCGCATAAGGGCACGTGGGATCTCTGATCGAGGAGATTTCGGTGGGGCAGGAATTGTCGGAGAACGGTAGCTCTAGTAGTGGGGTTGACAACCTGAACGGCGGTGGAAGACGATGGTGGCGGCGAAAAGTGATCGGAAATCAGAAAAAAACACGATTTCCAAAAAAAAAAAACACTTAAGGGCAAGGATCTACTAAACTTTAGATACCATGTAGAAAGAGATGAATATGCATGAATCCTTGTGTGTCTAGTACAACCAAGGAGAACATTATATATATATATATATATGTGTGTGTGTGCGTATATGTATGTATATGTGTTGTACAAAAGAACTAATACAAAGAGACGAACTTAGGCCCACATATATTGAAATACATCTATCTGATACCATGAGGCTTAAGGTGAATTGGGATGAAATTTTGTATCATATCTAAAGTCTTCCACGCGTTTTCATCATGCAAGCGTACCTTTACTTTTGAATATAGGACAATTATTGTTTAGTGGCCCCTTTTGTAGTATATGCATCATGTGCAAGGCAGCATATAAGAATTTGAATTAATTACATAAATACCTAAAATTTAGTGTAATTACACATACACCTTTGTTTTTTTAGCCATTACTTTTGCATCCTATGAGGAGTGTTAGTGTAAGATTTGAGGGGGTGCTAGTGTAATGTTTTCAAATATTAGAGAGTCTTACTATAATGTTTTTAAACTTAAAATGAAGGTTGGTGTAGGAAAAAAAAGAAAAGAGTTATGTGCAATTTGATAAAAGTTGAGGAGGTATTGCTGTAATTTGCTTTTAGAATTTGTTGCATAATGTACTGCTGGACATTATACCCCTAATCATAGAATTATTTATGCTATAAAAATCATATTCAGTGTTTTTATTTAACTCAACTGCAATTTATCAGATGCAGCAATCTGGAAAGGGTG
This sequence comes from Psophocarpus tetragonolobus, assembly GCA_037954015.1. NCBI lineage: Eukaryota > Viridiplantae > Streptophyta > Magnoliopsida > Fabales > Fabaceae > Psophocarpus > Psophocarpus tetragonolobus. Next base: position 76,377,300 of record CM075688.1, on the reverse strand, counting down.
GGATTGATTCGATGGCAACCTGTCAGAAACTAAGGGGAGACCTTCAGGCCGTTTTCAATGTGCTTTCGAAGGACATGCAACAATTAATGCTTTCAAATCCTGAAAGGGCATCCCTTCTTCAAGGAAGTTCTGAGTCATCACCCAAACTTCCAGGGCGTCCTCTCATACAAGTTGCAGTTGCATCTTCTTCGCCACCCCGGTAACACAAAAAACATGAAACCAGTGGTCTTGGTATATAGGATCTTCTTGTGCTTCTCAAGGAAAAATTAATTCATTTGACTACCATCTGATAGAGAGAAGTCCTCTGATTCGTGACAACTCATGTGGGGTAAGCTTCTTTGGTGCACTTCTAAACGCCTTTCCAGTCACTTATTTGCTGATTTTCATCTTCTAATAAACAGCTGTGCAGTAACCATTTGTATTGATCAATGCACTTGAAGAGCCAGTGTGGTGTATGAATGACTTCTCTCTTGATTAACGTGGATGGGACAGTCCTTTTGGTTTTGGTGTTAAATTTATGAGCTTTTTTCATTGCCAGTTTAGGCAGAAATTGAGGCTATTCTGGAAAGATCAAGCTGTATATTATTAACTGTGTTAGCTTTGGGTAGTGATCTCCCATATTCTTTTACAACCTTGTATTTGGGGCCCGAATTCATTTACTTTATAGTTTATCTAGACTAGTTAGTATTTTGCGGGAGAAATGCTACCAACACATGTAACATTCTTTATTATTGGTTGATATTTGTTGGAACTCACTGCTTACAAACGTGAAAAGAATAGTCTGTATTAGAACAAAGAGCATGAGAGTCTCCAATCCATTATGTTATTGCTAACCCTATTGTTCAACAATTTACTTAGAGCATGGGAAAGTTTTTAATTTAGATTATAATATGTTTTTTAGATTATAAACTGTTTTAAAAAATAAGCTGGATGTTTGGGAATTCATTTTGAATGTGTTAGACAAAATTAGTCAAAAACTAAAAAAATGATTGTAAATATTTAATAAAATTATTTAATCAGCTAGTTGAAAGTTGTAAAATAATAAAGACTATTAATAATTAGATCAATAATGATGAATTTAAAATAATTATAATATATTTTAATAATATAAATGATTATATATTTAAATTATAAAGTATTATAATTATACATTTGACTTGTAAATTTTTATAATTACATATTTAAGTAATAAGTTTATGTAATTATATATTTAAATTATAAATTACTATAATTATATATTTAAATTATATTTTTCTATAATTAAACATAAAAATTTTAAATTACATATTTAAATTATAAGTTTTATAATTATATTTTGAAATTATAAATTACTATAATTACATTAATGAAGGAGAGAAAAATGAAGAAAAAAGAGGTTGTATCATGTGAAGAGAGTTATAATTACATTATAGTAGTGGACAATATATTAATTAATGAAGGGTAAAGTTGTAATAGAAAGTCAACTAGCAGGTGAAAATATGAGATCTTTTGGAAAAGTTACTTGAAGTGTGTTTGGTTTGTTGCTGAAATGGTAGCGAAAATGGTTCAATTCCATTTGGATAGCAAAAAGTTAGGAGTTTTTTTAAGAGTTATTAACTTTTTAAAAAAAGTTACTCCAAGTTTTCTTTTTAAAAAAATCATATTTTCAGCTACTAGAAAAGAACAAATCTCCTATTTTTAGGAGCTATTATGAAAATAGAAAATATTTTGGAAAAGCTAATTAGAGTAACTCCTAAAAAAGTTCTTAGTTTTTTGCTATTCAAACGAAACTGAAATCATTTTAACTACCATTTCAGTTTTAGTTGAATGAAAACCAAACATACTCTAAATTTAGAAAAAACTTTTATTTAAAAAATACCTTATTTTTAAGAAGCTAGAAATTTGTAACTTATGATTATACTTCACTAGCTTATTTTTTCTTTAAGTTGTTTTTACACTATTTTAAATTATAAAAGTCAATTTTTTTTGCACCTAAATAAGGTTAATTATTTCAAATAATTTTTTAACAAACTTTTATCTAAACAAAAATTGATTTTAAATTATAATTGATAATATATAAAATTAAATATTAAAATAATTTAATTTTTTAAACTTTTCCAAACTCACTCTTAATGCATTTGTTTGGAGGTTATTCTTCCTACATTTAGCATTTTGGTCTTTGTGCCTATTTTTTACATTCCAACTAAATCCTTAATTAAATGGTTGAACATCCCAACATGGTCCAAGAAGCCAAATTTAACGGGAGAAGTATGAACAGTTGAACATCTTAGCAAGGCTAAAACTTCCTTGACCTTTTTCTTTTTGCCGCACTTTTCACATTATAGAATGTAATTGATATTCCAAAATGCGGAGGAGGTGCCACAAGAAATATTTAGGGTGCATGAAGAAATATCTTTTGACAAAAGAGAGATGGAATGTTTTTACAAACATTTCTGGGCATTTCTTCTACATAATATATATTATCACCTAACCATTTCATTTTAGAAAGGGAAATATAAAATGTAAAACTTTCATTTCTAGATTACCATTTGTAGAATGAAAGTGTGTTGGGTGATTTTTATGGAGTGAAAGGGCCACTCACTCTTAACAGTAGGGCATTTTCTTTTGCACCCTCCTATTTTCTACCTGCACCTTCCAGAAATGAAAATTGATAAATTTACCTTTTCGAGGATTTTATTTTGTGAATTTCTCTCCCCACATTTTTGTTCGTACTGTTATGCGCACCCCTTGAAGGCTTCATTTGCAACTGCTATAGCAGCACCCACCTATTTTTTCGGTCATACACGGTTGGTCCAAGAGTAAAAAAAATTACAAAATAAAACTCCAAATTGGTTTCTAAAATATGTTAGAGATAGTTAATGATTAACTTGTATAACACTGCTAATTTGCTAAACCATTTCATCAATTATATATAATCTATAACATAAATAAAGGCAATCCACTTTTTTTCTTCCAATTTTACCCTTAATTGTTTTTCCAATAACTACCTAACTAAAATCAAAAACAAAAATTACGCTTAAAACATATATAACCACTTTACATAATTATCTAGTATTCTAAAATCTTTACATAATTATCCAGTATTTTAAAATAATTTAATTGTTTTGGTAATAGTAAGCACAAAATGTCTCATTTGTCCTCAGTTATTATAATGAGAATACCTCATTTTAGTGTGTACATTTAATTGGACTTTTTTTTTTCTTTCTAGTTTTCATATTTTATTTAATTTTTTTTCTTCCATGTTTTATTTAAAAATACAAAGAGGCTGATGTAGAGAGCTAAAACTATAGTTACTCTAATTTACCTAATAAAAGGAAACATTGCACACTAAAATTAGGGCTACTCTAATTTATCCATAAAAGAGAAATATTGCATTAAAATGATCATTTCTCCATATCCTTAATTGTATAAGAATAATGTTTAAATAAACACAACGACCTAATTGGATGACAACCTTACAGATGTGATCATCTTAGAAAATTAAAATAAAAATACAAAAATCTTACTATTTAAGGTCAACCTATATAATCTTTTTACCATTTAATTTTATTTTTTTTGGATCTATAACACATCCTAACATTACTCACAGGTCTAGTTTGTAACTTACCCTCAAAGTCTTTAGATAATTAAAAATTTACACTAATAATATATATAACAAGGACATTTATTGGGCTAATTGACAAAAAATTAAAAGGCCTATGGAAAGGGATAAAACTGATTGACAAATGAAAAATTGCCATTTGGCTGCTGTAGGATTTTAGAGATGAAGTGAAAATATGTGGTCTTGAAAAGGTTCTCTGTCGGATTTTTATGCATTGATAGAGCTTGTGACGTTGTCAGTTTTAGTTTTAAAGGCTTGTCAAGACTGGTGCAAGAACGAATGAGAATGTTGTCATCTTGATCAAATCATTATTTATGGACTGGCTTTACAAAGTTGGTGTAGTTTTGGTCCTTTTGGCCATTGTAAGTGAATACCCATATGATACTTGTTTGTGGGATGGTTGTGTAATGCATATTCAAAAAGGAAACAAAGGTTGTGCCATGCAGTGTTATTGAAATCAAACTAGTCAAGAACATGGTTTGATAATGATCACTAATCGAGTCAGTTGAATGTTCTATATTAAAAAATTTAAAATAATATACTTAACATAATTTCATACTTAAAAATTTAAAGTTAATAACACATTATAAACATAAAATACCAATATTCAAAATAACAATTAAACTAAAGTTGGAAAACAAAAGTTCATAAACAATAACACAATGATACATCGTCGAGTGATACATCATCAAGAGGACGTAATTTTCTTTAACCCACCAAATTGACGTTGTTCCAAAATGAAAAAAAAGGTAAATCAGTTCGGTTCAATTGGTTTTTGATTTTTTAACAAAACTAGTTTTTTCAATCCGATTTAATCTGATTCAATTGGTTTTTGATTTTTTAACAAAACTAGTTTGTTCAATCCGATTTGATCTGATATGACTGTATGACCGATTTGTAAATCAAACTTAATTGTGATGGCAATAGTGGAGTTTAGTAAAAATGAGGTGGTGATAGCACTTGGACCATTGAAATAAAAACGAAAAGAGCCTGGAAGAGTAGCATTGGTAGGGAGAATGAACAATTTGTAACTTTTCCTTGAGAGTAACAACACTAAAATCAAAATATTGTTGGAGAAGAATGTAATAGAAAAGTTCCTTTTTATATGAAATTGCTCATTACTCTTATATAAGGCAACCTTCTCTTGCAATTCACTTAGTTAGCTACACTGCTCTGTACTCTTATATAAGCAATAAAATGACATGAAATTGCTAGAATTAAGTATAAGCAAATTCAACTAAATAAACTTATTTAATATTAACTTTTAAAAATACTTTTAATTAAGTTTTTTAAAAATGTTAATTTTCCAAGCTTTCAGGAAATAAGTTCTTAAAAAAAAATTAACTTTTCAACTAATAACAATAAGTAATACTACAAAGAATGTATTTGTCCTTTCACCTACTTTATGCAAAATATAAAAAGTTTTTTTTTGGGTCCTTTAAAATATAAACAGCCACCAACTTGTTTTATATAGAATACAAGTAGTTATTTTTGTTTTACTGCTACTTTTTTTTTTCTTTAATTTCAGAAAATGGCAGCAACATAGTAATCACTCAAATAAGGAGATAAGGTCATCGAATATTAATATTTATGATTAAGATTGAATGAGTAATTAAATATGTTATCTCTTGTGTAAATACACTAAGAAAATTGTTAAGGATAGTTTAAGACAAAATTAAAGCAAGAAAATTGAAGAAATTGGCTAAGAGAGAAATCATTCAGCTCCAAGAATCTACAACATACAAAAATGGATTCGATGTAATTACTTATAACAATTTTAACCACAATAATATATTTTATAATAAAAAAATATAAAATTTATAGTATGTAATGTGCAACTTGCATATATGAACGAGACTGGGTGAAGCTAGTATTTTCGTTCAGAGCTTCCTCTTTTTAGAGGAAAGGGTAATAAGAATATGAAGTGAAAGGGAATAGAGTAGGTAAATCTCAGAAGCTTTTTTAATAATTGTTTTTTATTCTATATAAGTTTTAAGGAGACTTAGTGTAATATTTTTAATATATAGAATATTAATATAATATTTTTAAATTTAAAAGGGAATTAGTATAAAAAATAAAATTATGTATAATTTAATAACAATTGAAAAAAATGCATATATAATTTTTTTTTTTATTTTATAATGGTTAAAAGCTACTCAAAGTATTAATTAATTGTTGACGGTACAATTTATCTAATTTTGTGTAGTCAGTAATAATATTTTTTTAAGTATTAAAAAAGTAATAACAAAAATCATTAAATAAAGTGTTCAACAATAACAATAAAAGTAATAAATATTAAATTATTAAATAAAAAATTTCTAAACAAAAATTGAAATGTTTAAATAAGCTAGTAAAAAAATTTTGCCAATTTGTAAAGTAATCAAGAATTCACCGTGAAAAACTTTTGCTAAGAATATTACTATATTACTAAATTACAGATATATATATATATATATATATATATATATATATATATATATATATATATATATATATATATATATTATGCTACTTTTTTTTATAAGCCATATTTTATGCTACTTGTGTTTTATACTAGAAAAGATACAAAATTAAAATATGGAGGAGTTCTCTAATATATACCATGCTCATCTAGCACAGGGAAAATAAAGTTTCGTCTATTACGTAGGCTCCAAAATCCAAATAAATAATACTTCCACTTTTACACGAAAATGAATAGTTTTGATTAATTCGTATGTAAAGTGATAATAAGTATTTCCAATGACAAATTTATTGATGAAATTTTTTAGGATATTTTAGTGAATCACCTAGTATCATATATGATTGAAATTTTTTTATAAAATTTTACTCTAATAGTAAAATTTATTTTGAATTTTAAACTTATTTTTAGTATTTTTATATAGACTTATATTTTAAATAAAGAATTATTATTCAAGAAAAAAAATTGTTCCCATAAAAAAATAATATCGTTTTCTAATAATCATTATTATAAAGATTAATTTTGTAAATAAGAATTACACTAAAAGCTCAATAAAAAAATACTTGAAAGAAAATAAAGATTCAAGAAAAATGTAAAACAACACTCTTAACATAGCATACAATGACAAAATATATTATAAATTCCTGTAGTTGTATTGAGTAACTGGATTTTAGGGAATTCTGTCTATTATCTATTATCTGTTTGACATTGTTCTGTTTTTATGAATAGAGACACTACTTATGTTTTTTCTTTCATTTATAAAATCTTTTGTTTACTAAAAAAAAAATTCAATATAGGTGGAAGATATTGAGCAATAGTACCTTATCTTAGAAAGATGTATTATTTCAAATTTCTAAGGAAACAAAATTGTAGCCTATTAAATCCGCCCTCTCTCTCGTATTAAATGATCATATTCGTTTTGATGGAGAATAGATATGACATAAGAAATTTTCAATTCATTTAAATAAATCATAGATATAAAATTATATTTGTTCCTGCATATTTATATTTTGTTTTTTATTATTTCTTTTGTCACAACGTATGTATAAATAATGTGTAATTAAAGCTTTTATTATTATCATTTAAAAAAATATAGATCAGTTAGTTTAGTAGGTAAGTAATTATAATTATAGTTTAATAACATTCTTAAATTCTACGTTTAGTAAAAATATAATTTATTCTTAATTCTTAATTTTTAATTTTTTTGCTTTTTTATAACTTTTATAATATCCAAATTAAAATATAATTAATAGTTTAATATATAATTTAATTTAAAGTATATAAATAAATAGAATTATAAAAAAATACGAGGATTCTTCATACAAAGATTAAACAAATTTCTATCTATAAAAAATTATACAAAATTTAAGTGGTGTGAAAATAAATGGTTGGATTCATATATATATATAAAACTTACCCCATTAATAGACAACCTAGGCCCAAATGATAGAAAATTGAAAGCTATAAAATGACCAAAAAGAAAAAAGTAACTTTTAGCCATGTGAGTATAGCAGTTGAATTGGAAGATACTATATTTATTAAGAGAAAAGCTCTTTTTGAATGCTGAATGGAATCCTTGACGCCCTTTCTGGTTAAAGTATATAAGGATAAACAATGGTGTACACGTTAACTTTAGCTGGAAATTGAAGTTGGTGATTTCACCTTGTCCCCTCACCCCTTTAGTTCTATTCTGGTCAATATAAGTAGTGAATCCTCTCTTTGGAGAAGTCGTGTGATGTGGGAATGCATAAAAGATTTGACAAAATTTGGAATGATTATATATATATATATATATATATATATATGAAAAAAGATTGGAATAATATGAGAAGATGATAGAAGATCGATTAAGGTAGTTTAGACATATATAAAAGTGATCAAAAGAAGTGTTTGTTATAAGAGATAAAAATAGAAGATGGAGACCAAAATTGACTTTAGAAGAAGTAATCAAAAGAAAATTAAGGTTAAATAGTATTTCTGAAGCTTTAATTTTTTAACGAGATTAAAATAATGTTTATATATAAAAATGATGAATTTTATTCAGCAACATCAAAATACCATTATGTCACAAGAAATGACATAAAAGTATTTGTAAAGTACAATAGTAGCAAAGGATTAACCACAAATTTTAAATTCCCCCCTTTGAAAATAAAGATAAGAACCAATTCAATACTAGATCCTAGACTCTTGCTAAACTTACTAAAACAATACATAGGCTGAATCTACCATTCATAAAGAGAAGTAGAAGAATTTTTATAATGACCTTAAACCCACAACCAAGATCTTTGTAAAGATTGCTGCTAGACCTGTTCTACATTAAAGAGCGCATCCTGAAACATCAAAGTGTTATTAGCCAACCTAATACCCCACAGTATAGCCAACCAAATTATGCTGAGTATTTGCATATGCTCTTTTCCTCTGGTATTAATAATACTTAGATGTTGTCATAAATTAAATTGACAATTCGAGGGCAGGACACATAGGTATCCTAATCATCGATAGCAGTTCATCCAAACTTGATAACTAGACTCATAGGTAAAAAGCAAATGTGCCACAAATTTAAGATTGTTGCTACAAACAAGGTAGGAAGTATCACCTGATAGAATAATGTTTCTCTCTGGGTAGATGAAACGCCACGATGACAAGACAGGTGATTAACAACCAAAACATCACATCATGAAGGACTGTTAATAAAGGACCATCAGAAAGGACGTGATGTCTATCTAAACCTAGGTCCCAACTCAATTTGGCGAACAGAGCCCCTTCAGCCTCGAACATGTTCTCGGCTTGGGGCTGAAAGGCTAGTGGACTGGGTCGAGTCAGTAAACGACCCACTTATCACATCTAGGTCGGGTTGAAAGACAACCTAACCCCGACCCTACCGTAGAGGGAATGCAGCCACGTCCCGCGTTTTTCGCACGCCTTATGCTAAGACCTCCATAACAGGGCACGACCCAAGGTAAATAAGAGTTACCTTGCTAGGTTGCTAAAATAACGCGAGCCCAAGGTAAACAAGAGTTACCTTGCTAGGTCGCTAAAATAACGTGAACACAAGGTAAACAAGAGTTACCTTGCTGGTCGCCCAAATAATGCGAGCCCAAGGTAAACAAAAGTCGCTACCCTACTCGTCGCCTTACAAAGTCGACCACATACTATCATATAGTGCGTAAAATATAAAAGGAACTTTTACGTGCTATATGATCGTATCTCGTAATAAAAAAATATGTTTTACTTGCTATTACAACTAGTTTAAGATTAAAAAATGAGTTTAATTAGTATGTACAATTTAGTGTAAAAAGTTTTAAAACATTCTATTATAATTATTCATTTATGATAAGTTTATCGACTTTACTCATTAATATTTTGAAAATCATATAAATGAAGAATTATAATTAAACATTAGTATAATGCTCACTGCGTACTAACTAAACTCTTTAAAAATTAGTTAAAATCATTTCAGTTTTCTTTGATTAATAAAAGAATTAATAGTTTTTAGGTATCTACTAGTTTTTCTAAAAGAACTACTCCAGTTAGTTTGTTTTTTTAAATCTCTTATTTTCAATCACTAGCTAATTTTTTTTTTACAACTTTACCTATCGTTAATTAATGAATTGTCTCCAATGATTATTTCTCTTCACATGTCACAACTTCTTTCTTCTTCATTTCTCTCTTCTTTATTATATTTTTAATATGTAATTATAGTAATTTATAACTTAAATATGTAATATAGAAAATTATAATTTAAATATATAATTTAAAATTTAACTATTTAATTATATAAAATTTTATTTAAATTTATAATTTTATAATTTAAATATATAATTATAGAAATTTATAATTTAAATATGTAATTATAGTAGTTTATAATTTAAAAAATTTAAGTACATGTTGGTTAGTTTGGTATACCCATGTCAAATTGGACTTGAAATATCTATACCATATAGAATTGGACTTATTTGGTATGATATTATTTAAAATTTTATCTTTTTTTAAAAAAATTTAAATAAATATATAAAAAATGAGTATATTTGAGTTAGTGAGCTAATGAGCCATCAGACCTCATTAGAAAAAAGTGAAGTTTATATTAAATATGGTTGGGCTAGGTTAATTTATTTTTCAAGCTTGATCTTGCAGTGTAGGTCAGATAACCTATTTTAACAAGTATACTAAAAATCCTCTTTCTAAATGTCTTACCATGTAAGAGATTTAGAATATTAATAATTAAAGAAAACATTTAATTTTTGTTAAGGGATAAATCTTAAAATAAATTATATTAACTCTCCTTTATGTTTGTGCTTATTAAACTATTACTTCTCTATTTTTTTTTACATTATTCTAGATTAAATTTGATATTTTTTTAGTAAAATTTCAGAAAGATAACTATAATAAAAGTAAAAAAAAAATAGTGTTCGGTAGGATTAAAAATCAAAGGGGTGTTAGTAATTAATATAATAAAGACAAATCTAAAAAAAATCAACATAATTTACTCTAAAACTTATTATATATCAGAAGAAAATAGTGCATTTAACATGGTAAAATAGAGCTTGTAAAAAAAAATGGTAAAATAGATTTACATTGTCATCTATTACAAATCATTCTATATGATAAATTTACTAATTTTTATATTAAAATAACAATATAAAATTTATTTTCTAATACGAAAGCATTGTTTTATCTTTCGAACTACCTCCATAACTCATTTCATCATTCTGCTTCTTCTATAACTACTTATCCAAATCACTAACCCATTATTTCTACTCATGCATGCTGCCACGTCATTATATATGAAATAACTTAATGGAGTAAAAAACTTTAAAATCTTTTTCTACTCAGTGTGGTAAGAATCGAATTCAACACTAAAAGGGATTTACAATAAGTTAATGTGAAACCAACTGTACCCTGGCTAGTTAGTAACCTTTTTCTAGTTAGCCTTTCATATAAAATAAATAATTTTTCACTTTAACTTTTATTTAATCTTTAATTTTTCAAAAAAATTTATTTATTTTACTATGTGTTCACATATCTTTTACCACTGGTTTTAAAAATACTAGCATGAAGAATAACTTTACTGTTAGTTTTTTTTTTTTTAAGGCATAACTTTAGTGTTAGTTGGAATTTAAAGAAAGCATGAACACGTCAATAGGCTAACGCTTTTCCGTGTGCAAAAATTAATCCGCAATCTGACATGAGTTTAATTGATATGTATTAAGAGTATAAAATTTTACACTCACGTTCAATTGTTTATAATAAATTTATTAATTTTATCTGTTAATATTTTAAAAATTATATAAATCAAGAAATATGATAAAAGTTATAACGGTATATCAATTAAACTCTTTTAATATTAGTTAAAAATTATAAAACTACAAAATCATTATAGAAATGAGGTGTGTGATATGCCAAAGTTTTGTATCTTTTTTATAAATTTTGTAAGTTTAATTACATTTTCTCTTAACTTTTTTTTTTGACATTTTCCTATTATTTTGAAAATCATGTCATTTTGCCTTAATTTTTAAATTATTAAATTTATGTTTATCTATTACTAACAAACGTTAATTGACAAGTGATATATTAAGCTAATTAATTATAGGTGATTTAAAAGAATGATTAAATTAATTACTATTTTTTTATTATCTAAACTGTATTTATTATTAAATTACTATTATGTATCACTTGAAAGTCAACGCTAGTTCACTAATAATTAGATACAAATTTAACATTTTAAAAATTGAAAAAACTATAATATTATGATTTAAAAATAAGAAACAAAATGTAAAATATTAGAAAAATAAAGACAAACAAAATGTAAATTAAGCCTAAATTTTAAGTTTAAGCAACACAATCTTCTTAACTCTCACTCTGTCATTAGTTAAACTATATTAAAAATTACAAAATAGATACTTATCTAATGTGAAGTGAGAACATCACTACATTTTAATAAATCCTAAGGACTGTGTCTTCAAAAGTGTAGCTAGCATTTTTATTTTTAACCGATGATTATAGTGTATTATGAAGAGTATGAGAGTAATGCTAACATGTTTGGATAAAAAATCTTCTGTTGTAAATTGATGTATTATTTTGTATTTACACTATTCATTAATGTCCTATCATTTAATGTTTAATTTTTTTTTTTATAAACTGTTGTATATTTTATATTATTGAATGGTTATAAGAGGAGTTTAGACACAAAATTGAAACTGAGAATTTGTATGCAACACTTTTGCAAGAAAATCCCCACCTTTTTTCTTCTCCCCGAAGGCACTGAAACACACGCACTTCACAACCTGCCATATATACAAGCTCTGCTCCCTACAATCACACACACCCATTTCATTTTCTTCTATTTGGGGTTCACTTGCATCACCATAATTCTCCAACCCTCGCCAAAACCACAAAAATGACTCCAAATTGTGGCCAAAAAGTGGCTTTTTTCCTTGTTTTCTTCACTGTGGTTTCCACTGGTTCTGGTTGGGTTGGCGTGAACTGGGGAACCATGGCAACGCACCAACTTGCACCCCAGAAGGTGGTGAAGATGCTGAAGGAAAATGGGTTCAGAAAGTTGAAGCTTTTTGATGCTGATGAGACGATTCTAGCAGCTTTGATGGGTACTGATATTGAAGTCATGGTGGCAATTCCCAACAATATGTTGGATAAGATAAGTAACAGTCCTAAAGCTGCAGATTCTTGGGTCAATGATAATGTCACTAGTTATTTGTTCGTTGGTGGTGTCAAAATCAAGTTAAGTATTACTATAACTATATACATTACATTTCTCTGGCTCTTCACAATTTTTCTTTTTAACGGTTGGATTTTGTAATATTTTGTTACTGTTTATCAGTGGTCGTTAAAGTTAAAGCTTGAAGGTATTATTAGTTTTTGTAAGAATATGTATCTATCAATGCGGGGGTTACAAGATTACTTTAGTAACAAAGTTTACATACAGAGAATGAGAAGAAGAAACGGTGAATTCGAATCCTTCCACTAATAAAACTAACACATTAATAATTAACATTTGTCTTTAAAAAAAATTATCGATCTATTCACCAATAATAAGTAATTTCTTTTATTAAAAAAATTTAATACTAATTTTAATCATATTCATTTACGGAATATGTGAATCTTGTTACTGATTAATTAGTGGTCTTAAACTCAAGTCCTAGATATGTAGCTACTGGATACGAGAATTTGTTGTCCATCATAATCTCACAACATTCAAAAAGATTCGAAGAAGATACTTGTGACTTATGCCAAAAAAAATCTCATTTAATCACATTTTCGTTTGAGAAGTACAATTTCTTAATTAGAAACTTAAATGACTCTCTTTGTTATCCCAATTTATCCTCAAAATGAAAATTAATTAGTAAGAAAAGGAGCAGTATTTTGTTAGAATGTTAATGGGAGGGATTTTGTAACTTTTGCTTATAAAAAAAAAAAATCATGCTCTGGCTATTCACATTGTTTTGATGCTAGTAGTCTTTCATTTTTTTTGATAAATTATCGACCGTATTGGTATTTCTGTTTCATGTTCATGCATGTCATTACTATTTATTCACTTTGTTTCAATTAATGTGCTATTTTTTTATACTAAAAGTTACATACAATTTATTAGCTACTTCTGCTGTTGCTCTCTTATTATATTAAACTTTAGTGATCTGCGTTGACTTTTAATGCAAACCTTATTTATACTTTGAAATAAACGGATGATTCTGATTAGAGAACCGTATTAGAAGTGCTCAAGTAACTATATCTAAATGTATTCTTTGAGAAATACTAATAATAAACTATTTACCACACTCCTTTACATTAGGTGAAATTTATTAGAAATTATAAAATTTTGTGAGTTTGACTTTGATACAATGGTCTCACTCACAATTTTGTATTTTTAATACCACACTCCTTTACATTAGGTGAAATTTATTAGAAATTATAAAATTTTGTGAATTTGACTTTGATACAATGGTCTCACTCACAATTTTGTATTTTTCAATAAATCTATTTACCACACTCCTTTACATCTGAGAGGAACGAATATGTTACTCTGTTAGAAGATAGATTGTAAAACTTTTTCTATTACTTTTATTCTCAACATTCTGGAAGCAAAAGGAGTTTGAAACTTGATAGTATGTTTAAAAATGTGTAAACTGAAAATATACCCCTGGCTGATTTTGCTGGTACAGTTAAGGAGTTAGAATAACATCCCTTATTCTAGTTGTCCTTTTATGTTCTCATTGCTCATATGTAAGATTTTGTTTTATGTTTAAATCCATGGTTTAACTGTTCTTCACTCTGCTGTGTGCTTGTTATATATGCTAACATTGCAGGTATGTTGCCGTGGGTAATGAGCCTTTCCTTAAAGCATATAATGGCTCCTTTGCAAAGAAAACTCTGCCAGCCCTTAAGAATATACAGGCATCACTTAATAAGGCAGGGATAGGTTCAAAGGTCAAAGTCACTGTTCCATTCAATGCTGACATTTACTATTCACCTGATTCAAATCCAGTGCCATCAGCTGGTGACTTCAGGCCTGAAATGAGAGACCTCACTATTGCAATAATCCAATTCTTATATGCAAACAATGCACCTTTCACAGTGAATATCTACCCTTTCCTTAGTCTTTATGGCAACGAAGATTTCCCATTTGATTTTGCATTTTTTGATGGAAACAACAAGCCTCTTAGAGATGGCAAGGCACTTTACACCAATGTGTTTGATGCAAATCTTGACACACTTCTGTGGGCTTTAGACAAGGCAGGATACCCTGACATGAAGATTATAATTGGAGAAATTGGGTGGCCAACTGATGGTGATAAGAATGCTAATGCCAAGAATGCAAAGAGGTTCAACTTGGGTTTGCTTAAACATGCTCTTAGTGGGAAGTCTACCCCTAAAAGGAAAGGCACAGTTGACTTGTATCTGTTCAGCCTCATTGATGAGAACACTAAAAGTGTTGCTCCTGGGAACTTTGAGAGGCATTGGGGGATTTTTGAGTTTGATGGCAAGCCAAAATATGAACTAGACTTAACAGGTCAGCATAAGGAAACGGGTCTTACCCCTGTTGAAGGTATAAAGTATCTTGAAAAGAAGTGGTGTATTTTGGATCCAGAGATTACTGACTTTGATGATTTGGCTGGTAGCATTGACTATGCTTGTACCTTTTCTGATTGTACTTCCCTTGGTTATGGTTCCACTTGTAACAATCTTAGTCTCCAAGGAAATGCATCTTATGCCTTCAATATGTATTATCAAGTAAATAACCAACAGGATTGGAGCTGTGATTTCTCTGGTTTGGCTATCATAACACATAAGGATCCTTCAGAACATAACTGCCTATTCCCTGTGATGATTGCTGGTAGTTCTTCTTTGCTACTGCATGGAGGGCTTTCACACATTCTTAAGAAAGCACTCAGGGTGTGTATTTTTGCCATGCTTTTGCTATAGATGAACATTTAGGAAACCATGGAGTATTTTAAAATGTGTTCTGACAGATTTAGTTTTTCTGCTAGTTTTGGGAGCTGGAAATCATGTAAATTTCATTATGTACCATTTTGAAGAATCTTGGGACTTTAAGTAGACAGTTTTGCACAGCTTTGCTTTTTCTTTCTTTTTAGTGTATGCCACACTTTTGTCGTAATCTACTCTTGAATTCATGGTTTTAAAAATCCATCGAGTGATGGCTCCGGTCTATATAGAGTCACTGGTCAAATACCATCACTGATTCATCCCATGATTTGGTCTGCATTAAAAAATATATAAAATTTTTATATGTATATTAAAATATAATAAAAAACCTCACTATTTGGTAACAAAATCTCAAATGTTTGAATAATTAATTATATAAATTTCTTAAAAACAACAAATTGAATAACTAATATGGCTTCTTATCAATAATCACGTAGTAACAGGAAAACAAAATTTGCAACAAGAACATAAAATAATGAAAAAATATAGGTGATAATATATTAATAAAAATAAATGATTTTTTACTAATTTCAAAACAATTGAATGATCCGGTCAGGTAGCTGATTCAACTACATCAAGTCATTGGTTTTTAAACTATACTTGAATTGAATTACCTGATTGCAGATGATGTAAAACTTAAACTGAAATTGGTTTGTGACTTCATTTAGGTAATGTGAGGTAAACATCGAATATGAGTGTTTCCGTTGAGGGATGAAATCATAAAAAGGTTAGGAATTTGGTTGTTGCAGCAAAATATACAGAAAGGTTAGCAATCACACTTTGGGACACCCTTAAAAACACTCTATATCATTGGTTATTAGAAATACTGATAAATTGACTTCTCTCTCTGAATAAAATCATCTGACATTTATATGATGGGTTTATTGTTCCATGCTCAAATAGATCAAAAGTATAAGCACTGCTCTCTACTTTTACATCTAAACTACACTCTTTGAACCTCCATCAGTGTGCATATGACTTGGGATCATTGTCTTTTATGAAATCTTCATTAAGTTTCACATGGACTAACACAAAGCCTTGGTAAATACCATGAAAGAGAGAGTGATGAAGGTCTCAATGATATCGAAGACGATTCTGATACAAACACAAAAATACTTAAGGTCTGTTTGGATAATTTTTTTTAAAAAAAAATTGTAGAAAAAAAAGTTAAAATAGATTTTGTATAAATTTTTTAAATGATATGAGAATTTTTACTAGCTAATTTTTAAAAAAAATTTACATTTTCAAAAAACTATGTAAGATAATTTTAACATATTAATTTTTAATGTATTAATTAAAATTAACTTAAAAAATATCATATTTTTCAAAAGAAACTTAATTTTTTTTTCTTGTAGAAGTAATTTTAGAAAAACTACTCTAAATAGAACTTCAAAGGTTCCGGTGGATCCTAAACCTGTTGCTGAGAAGCTTTCTCAACCCTCATGAGACACCGAAAAACTGAAAGACAACTTTCTGAAAAGAAATTGAAGAAGAAAGGGCTTGAAGAGCTTGAACGAGTTTTGGCTGAGCTAGGGGATACTCAAAGAGAACCCAATGGCCATGATGATTCCCATGGTAATATAATGCTTTAGACATTTGTAAAGCAATTTTTATTATTTAGTTCCACCTAATGAAATAAGGAGTTAAATGAAATTTGATTATTGGTTCCATATAAAATTATAGATCTTCTAAAGTAGTGACTAGTTAAGAATTATACTTGATATTGCTTTATAGTTGTAAAAGTATACGTACGTTTGCAGTTGTCATTTAACTTCCATTCAATTTGTAGGAGTACAATTTATCTTATTGTTTATGCCATCTATCTTCTATGATCCTTTGTATTGTTGAGGTTGTATACTTAATCCTGGATTCTATCATTGTTGATAATTGATGGCTATCAAAGGGGAGAGACATGATCTTCGGAAGAGGAGCTAGACAAAAGACTTATCAACAAATCTTTGGGCATACAAGAAGAAACTCTCAACAATAGAGGACACTATCTAAAAGACACAAGATTATAATAGTGGGAACTACCCACCCTGTATATATTGTTGGAACTTTTCAACTGGAGAGACCCTGGAACCTCTCAAGCAGCACGACCCTGCTTGTAAACCGAGAACTAGAGGGGAAGTCAATAGAGAATACCGATGACAAAACAATTCACGCCCGCGGATACATGTGAATAAAACCCGCGAAAATATAAAATAAAATTATTTATTATAAAAATGTCGATAATATAAAATAAAGATTTTATTTTTATTAAATATTTTCTTATAGTATATTATATTAATCCACTTTTAGATCTAATTAATCTTATAGAAACTAGTATAATTTTATTTCTAGATTTTCTAAAAAGTAAATGATTTATTTGATAAAATTTCTTATAAAAAATATATTTTTTTTAAAATATCCATGGGTACACGTGGATATCCATGAATATTAAAAAAATTCGCAGGTATTTCTATAGCTGGTATCCAACGGGTTTTTAGCCGATAACGAGTTTTTGTAGCGAGTCGAGTAACAGATAACTATTATCCGTGCTCGTCCCATTGTCATTCCCAACAGAGAAGGAGGATAGAAGAAAGATTTCATTCTGATAGGAACCAAAGACCCTATATATAGTAATTAAGTTGCAACCCTTAGGTAGCCGGTGAAGTTATAGGTAACCGTTGTGCAAGAAAGACATACTAAAAATAATGATGGCTGCATTAAATACAAATAATACAACTGTTTTAATTGAATTTAATGACGAAAAGGTGAAAACCGTCCGAGTGCCGCTTTGACTCTTGAATTTCACAACATTAATTGTTAGAACTCCCGTATTGCCTGTGTGTGAGTTCTAGGATGCAGGTTATATATCTACTGGACAACTTCAATAAGCTTTAAGGCAAAATCTAACAAATTTCTTCTCTAATGTAAACTTTTTGGTCTTTTTACTCTTTATTATCTTTTTATTATCATATATGAGCTAATGCTTTTTTGTTCATTTGCTAATGCAAGATAAACATTCATAGCTGCTTTAGATAAGTTGAGTTCGAGCAAAAAATTTTCTAATTTTACATGAGTGAATAGGATTATATGTTGCTTTTCTTTGTTCCCTCTGGTCAATTTTGAATGCTAATTTCTTTGTTTGGTTCTTGAAATCAGGCTCTGTTTTCAAAGTAATGAAGCCTGCCAGAATATTACTTTTACATAAGTTTGTGCATCTCATTATTGTAAAGATTTTGGCATCCACAAGCATTAGATACTCTTAATTACATAACCCTTTGTTGTTGGAAATTTTAGCAGAACTTCTGGAAACCAATTTAGGTAAATACTTAAATATTTAAATCATTAAATGAGGTCTGCTAATAAATACTTTAAGAGCACTTGTTAAGGAATTGATAAATACAAAGCTTTTATTGCGAATGAAGATGGAGGTACATTGGAAACTTCTCCCTAAAATTTTAGTTTTGATTTATTAGTTAGTCTTTAAGAATGTGATAGCATTCTCCTATTTAAGTAAGTGAGAAACATGTTTATTTTGAAATTATGAGATGTTAATAATAGTTGTGTATCGATTGAGAGTATGAAAAGAGTTGATATTCACTATTTATTCATTATTTATATGTATAGTTAAGATTGGCTTCTTTCATATATTTTTTAGACAATTCTGTTTGAGTCGGAAACTACCATGTAGGTGGCAAAATTCTCCCTTTCAGTACTTAATGCAACTGCATGTACACAATTTGAACTTGAGAAAGCTCTAGTTAAACTAGAACAATCCCACGCCAATAGTGGTCGCTCCTTTTGTATTTAGGCATGGCAAAAGAATTTTTTTTTTGTGTAATTTCCTTATCCATTGTTTATCCAATTTTGAACTTGGCAGTTGGCACCTATATTGCAGTTTCATTTCTTTTTATATGGTATATTATAATGAATTTACCTTTTTGTTCATAGTTATGCAAGCATTTTTCTGTCTCAGTGATAATTTTTGGTAAAGTATTTTTCTGTCATGACTACAGAATTTTACACATTCATAGGATACCTTTGTTGGACCAACTAACTCTACAAGTTCGTCACTATACTCATTATTATTTCTCATATTTATGTTACATGTTAAGAAATGGTTATATTTAATCCCTGAAGATTAGTTCATGCATAATGAATTTAATATTATAAAGGATTACGTATATGAGATAAGTCAGTCATACAAAGATGGTAAATTGGTGAGGGAAATATCATATCATTTATCTGTCACCAACATCACACCAGTAAATCTTCATGACCCACATCTTATTAAGTTTCAAGTCTCTTTACATCTTTCTTTTTCCTTTTACCAGTGAAGCTACCCCATCTTTGCATGCTTGAGCAAATTTTATATCTACATATTAATCTCTACAAATTAATGCAAGCCATTTCACATGACCTCAGCACCTTCTCATGGCTCCTCCATGGGTTCAAGAGCTCCACCTAAGTCACTTGAGCATTCCCATCACCATTGATAAAATGTTATCTGTTATGCCATCAAGGCCTATTCCTGTTAAACCTGGTGACAGCTTATACCTTTCCAATCTCGATGACATGATTGGAGCTCGTGTTTTTACACCGACGGTGTACTTTTATCAATCAAACAACACGAATTCGTCTCAGAAACCTGTCACAAAAATACTACAGTGTGCTCTTGCTGATGTTTTGGTGCCTTATTACCCTCTCTCAGGAAGGTTGAGAGAGACCAAGAATGGTAAACTAGAAGTGTTTTTTGGACCAGAACAAGGAGCACTCATAGTGGAGGCAAGATCTGATATTGAGCTATCTAAATTAGGAGACCTCTCAGCTCCAAACCCAGATTGGGAACCTTTGATCTTCAAGTTTCCCAATGAAGAACAATACAAAGTCCTTGACATGCCACTGGTCATTGCTCAGGTTACCCTTTTCAGCTGTGGTGGCTTTAGCCTTGGTTTGAGGCTGTGCCATTGCATCTGTGATGGCCTAGGAGCTATGCAGTTCTTAGGTGCTTGGGCTGCTACTGCAAGAACAGGAACTCTGGTTATAGACCCTGAACCATGTTGGGACAGGGAAATTTTTAGGCCTCGTGATCCACCAGTGGTGAAATTTCCCCACATGGAGTTCATGAGAATTGAAGAGGGATCCAACCTGACCATGAAACTATGGAAAACCAAGCCAGTTCAGAAGTGTTACAGGATCAAGCGTGAGTTCCAAAATTGTGTGAAGGCTCTTGCTCAGCCTTATGATGCTGCAGGTTGCACCACTTTTGATGCTATGGCAGCTCATATTTGGAGATCATGGGTGAAAGCTCTTGATGTAAGGCCTCTAGATTACCAGCTTAGGTTAACATTTTCTGTCAATGCTAGACAGAAGCTTAGAAATCCACCACTGAGAGAAGGGTTTTATGGCAATGTGGTGTGTGTTGCTTGCACAACAAGTACTGTTTCTGAGCTTGTTCATGGACAACTCAAAGAGACAACACGTTTGGTTAGAGAGGCTAGACAAAGTGTCTCAGAGGAGTATTTGAGATCCACAGTGGATTATGTTGAAGTGGATAGGCCAAGGCAACTTGAGTTTGGTGGTAAATTAACAATAACTCAATGGACTAGGTTTTCTATATACAAGTGTGCAGATTTTGGGTGGGGTAGGCCACTCTATGCTGGTCCTATAGATTTAACACCCACACCTCAAGTTTGTGTGTTTCTACCTGAAGGGGAGGCTGATTGTGGTGGTGGTGGTTCTATGATTGTGTGCATATGCTTGCCTGAGTCTGCCGCTCAGAAGTTTACACAAGCCTTGTTGCTGGATTCAGTTTTATGACACAAACATTGCCTTAATTCAACTTATCAAACCTTATGTTCCAACTTGATTTAGCTCATTATGCTGTTAATAAAATGTCAATGTTGATGCATTTTGATAACTTTTATACTTGCATGAAATTGATCCTTGAGTGTTGCTAGATGTGAAAGCACTCAAAATAGACTGGTGCTAGTGTCATCTACTGGGTTGAGACTTGAGAGAGCAAAGTTATACATAGCTAGATTTAAACCTGTTGCTGGCTTACCTATGGCAATAAGAGAGATCATTTTTCTAATTAGTTTATAAAGATGCTCTTAGTTTATTTTGACAAAGATGGATAGAAACAATATTCAAGACCCTAATCCTTCTAACCTTATATATATATATATATATATATATAAACATAACTTGTAAACCACAGAATAGAAGTTTACTAAAATTTCTATTAAAAACTTGACTGAGCCACGGGATGTTTTGGACTTTTGATATGATATTAGAAAGAAATTAATTTTCCATTTGACACCATTCACAAGTTGTCCTCTCCCGTGGTCTATTGGTAACAACTCCATTCACTACTGAAAAGTGTTTGTTTTCTGCGATTTTTTTATCAGGAAAAAATACGTGCGATTTTTTATAAGAGAAAGAAATGTAGGAATTTTATGAGACTTTTCTTTTAGGAATTTCTCGCGAATTTTTATGAATATATAATTTTCAAGAAAGTTTGCTGCAAAATTGAACATTGGCAAGAAACTTTCCGGTGGATTTCAGAATTCACAGGAATTTTTTACGGATTTCAAAATCAACAAGAAATTTCTTGCAGATTTGAAATGTAGAAACTTTTCTACGGGATTTTCTGTGAATAAGACCCGGACAGAATTTTAAATAAATATTTAAAATTAAAATATATAATATGATTTAAAATTATTTCTTAAATTATTAGTATTGAAATAATTAATAAATATTTAAAATAATATGATTTTACTAAATCAATTGTAATTTATAAAATATATTAATATTCATAATTTTAGTTTAAAATAAAGTATATTAAATATTATTTTAATTTGACATTTTATTTAAAAATAAATTTATCTATGCATTGATATTATTTTATTTTTGAGAAATAAAAAATGATAATATTTTTAAAATTATTAGTTTGAAATAATTAAAATATAAAAATTCAAATTATCGTAATAATCATCATCTGATAACAAATTACAAGTAATCATATAATTTGAAGATAAATTGTAAATTTATTTATATAATCAATTTGTTATACGTGGAGGAATGGAAATTGGGTAGAGAAAGTTTTGATAAAAAGTTTTTTTCCCGAAAATAATAATAATAATGAATATTTGTTAAATTAAAAAACTTATTATTTTAATGTGATTTTTCCATTGCAATATATGACATGAAAGAACATATATGCGTGTAATTTAGAGACACATGTATAGAAAGTTTCTTTTATTTTTTTATTCTTTAATTAATTAACCATACCAAACCATGGAATACTTATGAAATAATTAAGTATCAACCTAGGTTTTATTTTAAAAATATTAATCAAACAGTGCTAATAAAATCAATCCATTCTTTATTAAATATAAACAAGAAATAATTTGTTTGATTTGAGAATAAAATAAAAATTAAGGATTTTAAATAGAAGTTTACTTGTACATTTTTTAATGTAATATTTAATTAATAAAATAATGAACAAAGAGTCTTATAAAGTTGACTAAGATTGAGAAGACAAGTTTATGATCTGTAAATACATTCACAATCATTAACCACTGACAAGTTCAAAATCAATTAATTCTTGGAAGTAAACAAATTGATTAACTATGTCATATCACACGTTCTAACTCTGTTGGGCTAATAATCCAATAATTGAAGACTTATATTTAATGTTAAGGCTACTTATGGATATACAATCTTCAGAGTTGATAAAAATAGCTTCGTATTTTTATCAAGTTCCTATTTAGAAACAACATAAATCAAGTTCAAAACTCTCACTACTTTACTTATGATTTTTAGAAGAGAAAAATTGAATGTTGAAAGCCAGTAACATACAGCGACAACTCAATAAGTCTCTGCTTCCTTCTGCATGTTGTTCTTCTTAGTGAGGATCAAATACAATAAAAATGTGGAAATTAATATCACCAGCATTTACAATTACTGTGGTGGCAAAGGAAACACTACTCTCATGCATTGAACATGATTACATGAACCTGTTTTGTCTGTATCCTGAATATAATAACCCTGATAAAAAAACATACAAAACCAGTGGTGATGCATCCAGTTCCATTTTAGACTTTGACATTAAATCAGTAAGGTAAGATAAAGTTAGACTTACATTATGTAGGATTTAAAGTACCATGGCTTCTCCATCCTTTTGCCATGGCTTCAAAAGTTAGAAGTGCACCTCCATAATCAGGGTTTAGGGTTTAGAAATGACATGAAAGTTTTTCAACTAGATAATCAGCAACTAGAGTAGATAGAATAGTATTTGCAATAACAAGTTAGTTTCTTTTCTGGATTAGTGTGACATCTTTTTATCCCCAAATGCTTAATTATTTAATTTACAAAATAATATAGAAATTTGTTCATTTAAATAACTAGACTTGATACTTGAATAAAATGATTCACATTGTAACACCATAAATTGGTTATTACTAAACAAGTCATGAAAGAGAAAAATAATTTATTTTCACATTGAGTTAAAAACATGGTAAAAAAGATACAAACTACTAGTTCACATAGATCCATTAAATTGAGTTAACTTACAATTATAGTTGTAAGCATTATTATAAATAGAAAATAAATTTCCAGGATCATGTAATACAAAACTATAAACATGTGACACTCTTCTATCTGAAGTAAATAAATACAACATGATTAAATAAAAGTCCTTTAAATGGGTGAGTTTTCCAACAAAACCTCATATTTGATTAAATGATAAGTTTTTACAAATGAAAACTTAAAAGAAAGAAAAGAACTTGAGACATAATTGAAATAAATTTCTAAAACAAGGAAATAATTTGAACATCCAAATATAGTTGTGAAGCCCGATGCCATATCTATCAGAGCATGGAATCCCACATCAATCTCAAACATTACTCACCTCTACCTCTTCAGCTTTGTCCTGGCCTATGGGTCTTCAACCCCAAGCAATAAACACAAATAGGGAGTGAGACATTTACTCATTCATAATTAAGCAGCATAAATAAGAAATATTACAATACAATATATCACATGAAACCACACAACCATATTAAATTTAAATCATGCAATGCAACTCATGTATGCCTTCTCAGGTACATGCCCGAAGCGATCCTCTTCTACACCAGTAACACGTAGGTACAACCATCTCACCATAGGTCTACCTGAAGTGAATTATCTTCTACGCTAATAACATATAGGTACAATCGTACAATGCAACATAACCTAAAAAGACTTGCTATAGAACGTCACACAATGAGCGATCCTTACAAGCTTCTTAGACTGTCATATTCATGCATAATGTCATGCAACATCATAATTCACAATATCAATATATATTTAATTATGTCATTACAATCAACCCCTAACTACAGTTGGGATGACACTTCGTCAAGCATACCCTAACCATCATCATCAATACACTATGCATCCAATTATAATTCACATCACTTTCATATATTGGGACAAATCTCCAATTCATGCACCTCAATAACTTATAAACATTCATTCAGTCACAACAAGACAATTAACAAGGTATATCACTATATTTCATACCACAAAAATTAAAATCATCACAATTCACAAACTATTTATTCTTGTCTTACACCTCAATAACTTAAAAACATTCATTCTTTTACCACCAACACAATTTATAAGGTACGTCACAATATTTCACACCACAACAACCCAAATCATCACAATTCACAAGCTCTTTATTCTTATCTTACTCTTCTATTACATTGTGAAGCCTACATACCATATGCGTAGTTATGCTAATGAATAGGGGTGATATAAATTTTATTATAAAGATAATACAATTACCTAAAACTTTTATGTTGAGGTCCAAACTTGATTTTATCATCCACTATTTTTTAAAATTACAAAATTGCAGTAAGTAAACCTAAATTTGACTGCTTGACCTTTTACTCACTATTTTATTCATAACTTGAGTTATATATATCCTTTTTAAGTGATTTGAACTTCATTGTAAATATAACGTACATGACTACAACTTTCATGCAGAGCATGAAAGATAATAAGGTCATCTAGGTCACCTCTATGGGCTTACAACACACGGATTATGTTTCACGCTCTGAATTGGAGACTCAACTTCTAACTCACATAACTTGGTCTATTTTTAACATTTTTACATGATTCTTGAGTCTCAACTATAGCGTCAAATGTCTAGTTTCTAAGACAATAAATGTAATTGGATTTGATTAGAAACTCGGAAAGATATGACAGAAACACTAAAGTATTTTCATACAAAAATTTTCAGATAGCAAGCATTCAACTTATATAAAGTTCTCAAAATATAATTCTATCTTTAAACCCTCAAAGATTCTACTTCTCTATCTATAATACTTGATTATCATCACACTCTACAATTGCACTAATAACCATCAATTTTTTCATCAATATCGTTAACAAAAAGAAACCCCTAACACCAAACACCTAATCCTTTTTATATAGAACAGTTCAAATAACATAGGAGTTCCTCAATCATCACATTAATCAATCATATAATTATAGTTATTCATCTATAACCATTCATAATGTTCATTCATAGAAGCAAATGAATAAGTCAATTGCAAAAAACTTAATCCCTACGGAGGTTTTGGGTTCACCTTTACTACCCTATTTCTTATATATGTCTATGCATAAGCTAATCTCACTCTTCCTTACCTCGAACAGATGAAACATGTAGGAATGATTCTTTAAGATCCTTAATGGAGATTGTCTCTCTCTAAGTTCTCCTCCTAGTTGTTTCCTCTTATTTCACGTTTTGGGATAAGGTTTGCATACAAAATGAGCAGAATGCCAAAACTGCTCATTTGACTCCTTCTAATTACTAACTCTTGTGAATCAAACCCAACAAACCTAACTTTTTTAACTCACTCTTATTACAATGAAGTAATAATAGTAATGTTAATAGTAATAATAATAATAATAATAACAATAATTTCCTCCCAAGATATTTTAGTTAATAAAAGTATCAAATTTTATTAAGCCAATAAATAAAACTAAAAATGTTTGAATTCTTATTTTATAAAATTTTAGGCTATTACAATTAGTAGTTGAGTCAAAAATATTTAATTATCCTAGAAGATGAGAATTCCCAATAGGTATTGTTGTGATCAAGAGTTTCAAACTTCTCTTCCAAAACTTCAAGATCAACAACCCAATTTACTAGAAATTTCTTAGTATTGGATAAGGCATACTAACAGTATTCAGTTGTAGGGAGTCATAAGGTTGGTCGTCCACATGTGGAGAGAAGGAGGAGGAAGAGATTATGGGTTCGAATCCCTCCTGCACTAATAAAAACAACATATGGAACATTTGGAAGTCAAAAAATAACGCTATTTTTAATGGTGCACTACTAGAAAACTCAAAATTAGAAAGGGTAGAAATCTGTCACAAAATTATCAAAATTCCATCACAAAAGCGTTAGTGCGACATTTTTGACAAGAAAAAAGGTCTCGTAAAATTTGGCATCACAAAAACTTTAGCGAGGGATATTTTTGTTCCATCACAACAATGACGAATTTGAGTTCATCACACAACCTTCAAATTCCGTCACAAATCATGAAACTAAGTAAATCAAATTAATATGATTTTCTTTCACTAATTGTGATGGATAAAAAATATTTCACAAATTGTTAGGGATTTATTCGCACAAATATAGTGAGAAATTAAGTATTCGTCATAAAATAACCTTCATATTTTGTGATAGATAAAAAGTCCTTCACAAATTGTGACATATATTTTTCATCACTAACATTGAGGATTAGATATTGTCACAAATATTTTTCATAATTTGTGACTACTTATAAATCTTCACAAATTATAAATGATATTTTTTAATTAGTATAATTAATAAGTTGATATTCATTATATTTTATTTGTGAGAAAATTAATTATTTTTAAGAAAATCTATCATATTGTTTTTTTATAATTTATGTTATATTATTCATTACTAATGGTAGGTGATAATTATTCCTTCATAACATATCTGTTAATGTTAAAAGAATTAGCAATTATGTTATCTCATTAATAGCAAATAATCATGTGCATACAATATTGTAGTAATTGATCATTTTTTTATTCAAATATGGAAATAACTAAAATAAATTAACATATAATGTAATAAATAAGTTAATAATATTTAAAGTTTTCATTTGTTCATAATGATATGACAAGACAACATTATTGAGGAAGAAAGTTTATATTTTGCAGCCCTTGAACTTAGATTGCACACTCGTCCTTTTTTGTTCATACTTCCAACAACACCATAGAAGACATCATCATGAGATGAATATTTCCTGTGAGTCTCTTTCTACAATATGTCTCTAATACTCTAACCTATCAATCATAATTAAAATTAATAAATGGTATAACAATTCCCTAATCAAACAAATGAAGTCTTTATCAAAATATTCACTTTATTGATATTTGTAACAACAAATTATTATTAAATAGCTAAAGTAATGTACAAAAGTCATATTTTGATTTCATACTTATATTTAGACGTAATCTCAATTTATATTTTCTTCATTGACAATATAAGCTACCAAAACTTTGAACACTAAGTTACAACAATTTAATAAAAATTCAAAATTCACTTTTCAATCATTTAAAATTTCCATGTAAACACAAGAAGAAACGAAGTAGTTCTTACTAGGAACTTAAAAAAGACACCAATTTTGAACTAGTTAACATATAATTTTTTTAACTTACATTTATATGTGCTAATCTCTAATTTACTCATATCCTTTTCTTCTTCCGTTTTGTGTGTATGACAAAACAACTTTAATTGGGTAGGAGGTTTGCCATTCAACTTTGTCTAAAATAAGTTAAAAAATACAAATTAAAAAATAATATTTCCCACCACAAATGACAAATAACTAGAACAAATAGTGAATATTTTTTAACTGAAAATCAAGACATACATAAATAAAAAGTAAATACAGTAAAATTACTTTCTTACTTTAATAAGCTAGTACAATAGAAATCAAACTAACATTGAGTCTATGATCAAAGTCTAATACATTTATCAAAGGCTAATTACAAATAATTAAAATTGTTGAATTCCATTAAAATTTAAGACCATCAATTTAAAACTATTTGCATTAAAATTTAAGGATTTTCAACTAGAGATTGGATTAAGGGAAAATTTAAGACCATCAATTTTGAATTCCATTAAAATTTAAGGCATGTCAACTAAAATTATAAATCAAAATATTAAACTAGTCATGATTAAACTAGAGAAATTTGCATAATTAAAACTTACAATAAGCAAATATAAAACAAGGAAGCAAGAAAAAATCAAACATTTCATTTTGATAATGAGCTAAATTTTTAGCATTTTGAATACTAAGAGCCCTCAATTATAAGAAACAAAATCCACCAAATTTTTTTAAGTCAAAGTTGACCAAATTTTAATTAAAAGACTCATTGTTTAAGTCAAAATCCACCAATTTTATGAATTAAAATTTTAATGCATAAGGTGCATTGAGATAATGCACGATAATGCTAAAAAAAATAAGAGAGTTAAAGATCCAATCTCACCCATATACACAATAGAAAATAAATAAATCATAATAAGTCATAGTTATACAAGAATAACATAATTCATGTCACATACAAGTATTCAATTTACATTTACAGAAAAAACAACTCAATACAATAGAATAAAAATTCCAACTTTAGTATTCAAAAGCTTAAAATACAATTAAATAAATATTTATTACCGAAGCCTAAACTTCCTCCCCAACTTTAAATTGCAGAAAATTGATCTAAAAATTCCTTACTTCCACGGTAAGAGTTGAATTTGTTGCAAAGTGATACTTCTCAACCCATTCTATTAAATACAAATAAAATCAATATAACCAAATTAGCATGTAAAATGAGAACAATTTAAAACTTCATCTCAAGGTTACAAATAAAGAATGAAGGACAAAAATATACTTTACCTTTGACATGTTGATAAAGCCTGCTCTATTTTTCTCATTGAGAGCTTTGACAAGAAATTAAAAAAAATAAAATGCAAAGCATGAGAAGCAAATATTTAACAACGAAACAAAAGGGAAAAATTAGCAAAGTACCATAAATTTTTACATATTTAAAAAACCATGTAAAAATTTAGCAACCAAATAGCCTAAGACAAAAAGGGGGTATAAATATTCTAATACTTGAACAAATCAGCCATCTTATGACTCCTCCATCACCCATGACTGAGAGAGTTAAGTGAAGATTTGAAAGGGTTAATTTAGGTATCCAAATAAGTAGTGTGTCCATCAATTCATCTGACAAAGAAGTAATGACATAGAAAATGCATCACCCATGCTATATAAGTGAATCTCAAATAAATATTCTTCCGAGCCACATTGAATACCTTGTACCCTAGCAAATCTACTCGATCTAAAACAATTTGTCAAAAGTCAATAGAAATAAATAAAATTTTCTCATTAACAACATCCAATTTCAGTCCTTTAAAATCCATATTTTATCCACTCATCCTCACCACACTTTACATTCTCCCCAAACATTTTAAAAAATATAAAAAAATCATATTTTAAATTATTAAAAATAAACTTTATTCAATAATGAATCAATGTCAGTCATGAGCCATTTCAATTTGTAACCATAAATATGCTACCTGGTTAGCAAATTGAAAACGATAATTGAATGATAATTTTAGGAAAATATAAGAGCAGAGGAATAATTAACAAAAAGATACCACTGAAATCAATAGTTGTCTTCAAGCCATTATTGGAGCTATGAGAATACTCTTCCTCGTTTTAGATCGAAAAGTTAGGTCCACTGTTTTAGTCTTAGCACCATAAGTTCCGACATCATGCCAGCTGTATAAGATTAATGAAATAGAATTTCACGATTGCAGCATTGATTGTGAGTGATGCAAAAACTAAGAAAGAGAAGTTGCAAAAAGTCCTAAGTATTAACATGAATCGTTTGATTGAAGAAGAAGAAGATACGATGATCAAGCTACATATTAGGTAGGCAACGGAGAAGAAAAAGGTGAAGAAAATGGCGTTGAGGAGAAGGAGGGCGTCAAAGGCCTTCAAATGGGAAGGTTCCTTCTTGACTCGGCGATGGGTGGAAGCGTTTTCAACAGTGGCCGGCGGCAACTGGGCAAGTCATTTTGCAAATGAGAGAGTGAGATGGATGTGCGAAGAAAGGTCCCTCTTTTATTTTATTTTTTTTAATTTTTTAAATGTGAAAGTTGAGTTACTTAGTATTGGACCACCAAAGTATTAGTTTTATGTGTGTTTGGAGGGAAATGAAATATTAAAGAGGGGAAGATATATTTTGAATTAGCTTTAAATAGGGATATGAAATATTATCATCTATTTCTATTTATTATTAAATAATAACATGAAATATTTTTAAATTTTAAATTTATTAAAATTAAAATTATATTAATGATAATGACAATATATAAGTAAATAAAATTAATAAATATATTTTCTTGTTATTCGATACATTTATAATAGATAATATTGCATGAGTTAGAAAATATTATTTTTTATTTCTCAGTTTCTATAATAAAGAAAACAAATAAATAAGGAAAAAGACAATTTCTTATTTTTCTAATTATTATACTTAACTATCATAAATTAAATTTTAGAATGTGGTCAAAATATATTTAGATGATATCAATATAATATTTATTTTTTATAAAAGAACTTTTTAGAATGGGGTCAAAATATATCTAGAAAATGCTAAAAACAAGTTATACTTTTTATAAAATAATTTTTCATAAAATAAAATAAAGTAAATTACACATGTAATAATCCATCTATTTTTATTTATTATTAAATAATAAGATGAAATTTTTTAAAATTTATTAAAATTAAAATTATATTAATGATAGTAGAAATAAATAATTTAGTTAATAATAAATAAGTAAATATCATTGTTAATTTCCCAATTACATAATTATAATGATTATAAATAAATAACAAAAACAAATAAATAAGAAAATTCAGAGTAAGAAATATATTTTTAGAATCTTACACTAATGGCAGTCTTCGTTTAGAGCCGTTACAAAATTAGTTAACCATTAGATTTGACTTATTTTTGGGTATTAGTTCATAACAAATCAATAATAATTCAAAAATGTGATCATGGTAATAATTTTTGGAGTAAGAGACAATAAAGTCAGATTAAAAATTGTATTTTTAGGATTTTACATCAATGGTAAACTTGACATGGAGTCTCTACAAATTTGTTAACTGTTGGATGTGGTTTATTTTTTGATAGTATGTTCACAAGATATTAATCTTTATTTAAAACAGTTGGATCGTCAAAAGAATTTTCTTAATTGAGAGACAATAAAATAAGACTAAGAATTATATTTTTAGGATTTTACACTAGTGACACACTTCGTCTATAGCCTTTACCAAATTAATTAACCATTCGATTTTGTTTATTTTTCAAGAGTCAATTCATAATATATTAATATTTATTTTAAATGGGTTGATTGTGTAAATAGTGTTTGGGTGAGAGATAATATATTATAAGTGAAAACTATATTTTTTAGAATCTTACACTAATGGCAAACTTCATGTAGAGCCTATACAGAATTTGTTAACTGTTAGATTAGATTTATTTTTTTACATTAGGTAATACCATATTAATATTAATTTTCAATGGTTGGATTATGAAAATAATTATGGACTGAGAGATAATAAAGTCAAAGTAAGAATTATATTTTTAAGGATCTAATACTAGTAACAGACTTTGTAGCATTTACAAAATTCGTTAACTGTTACATTTGCTTATTGTTGGACAGTTCACAAGAAATTAATATTTATTTTCAATAATTGGATCATAGAAATAATATTTGTAGTGACAAATAATAAAATTAGAGTAAGAACTATATTTTTAAGATATTACATTAGTGGCAAACTTCGTCTAAAGCCTTTACAAAATTTTTTATTTGTTAGATTTAGTTTATTTTGGGACAGTAGGTTCATAACACATTAATATTTATTTTTAACAGTTGGGTGGAAATAATACCTAGAGTGAGAGATAATAAAATCATAATAAGAACTTAATTTTTAGGATCTTACAGTGACAAACATCGTCTGAAACCTCTACAGAATTTGTTAACTATGTTTTTTTTAAGTAAGTTTGTAAGTTATATTTTCAACTATTTGATCGGAGAAATAATGTCTACACTAGAGATGACAAAAATATTCATACTCATGGGTACCACCCTGAACCTGCCACAATTTTGAAGGAATTACCCATTTTTGCTGGGTATGGGTATGGGTATTACCTGAAATGATGAACTATGACTATGAGACTACTTTCCCTGAACCTGGACTTGTACCTCCTTCGTTATAATTTTAATAATTATATAATGAGTTTAAAGTTATATATTTAATTAATTTTTTCATTTTAAAACTTTTTTGTATAATTTCTTATTATTAATTTTTTATATACTTTTTAAATTAAAATATAATTAATAACTTAATATATAATTTAGTTAATAATAAATAATTTAATTTAAATAATAAAAAAATTAATATAACGGGTACCCACAGATATACCCGAAACCGAAAACACATAATGGGGACGAAACTAAAACTTCATACCCGTTTTTTCTTTATACTCGAACCTAAACCCACTCCACACTTTCCAAGGATAGGGATTGTCAAACTCACGCTACATTCACCCCCACCTCATTGTCATCCCTAATTTGGAGTGAAAAATAATAAATTCGAGTAACAATTATTCTAAGAAAAATAATTATAATTATTAAGGTAATTAATATGTTACTAAATTATTTCAACTTATTTACTCATTTGTTTTCAATGAAAGAAAATTAATCATATCATGATATTTTTATTAGTCTTAATTAATTTTGATTTTTGTATTTATTTTAAACAATAAATATAAAAATGTTATTTTAATTTTAGATTGACAATAAATTAGTATGTAACAAATGTTACAAACTAAAAATAAAAAAAAATATAATACTATATATATGAAAATCATGAAATATATTAAATTTATCTCAAATCACAAAAAAGGAATATATTATGATAAAATGTATTATGTTATAAATAAGATTAATAAATCAGGTTAAATCAATTTTGAATAGTAAGTAAATATTATAAATAATCTAACATGATATGAGTCTTTTAAGGTGAGTTACAAACTTCATAAATTCTTCTAAGCAATTAGCATTGGAATTACTCTAATAATTATATTTTAAAAAAATTCACAAAATAAATAAAGTATCTTTTACCAAGTTTGTAACTCACCTTAAATTATATTATAAAGTATCTTTTTAAAGTTATGATGATAATTATTAATCTCCATACATAATTATTATAATAATTAACTATTATATAAATAATTAACCATTTCCAATTAATTATATAAATAATTAATCATTTTCAATTGTTATAATAGTTAATTATTATATAAATAATTAACCATTTCAAATTAAAAATATAAAAAAATGTGACTAAAAAATTTAGAAAACTATTTTAATGTGTAATGATTTCGAAAAGTAATTAGAAAATTTGTTTTATAAGGAATAAATATTCATCACAAAAATTATACAAAATTTATTTTTTAATTTTATTAAGGATAATATGTGACGGAGTATAAACCTTCCCAAAATACTGTCAAAAAATTTTATATGCATTTGTGACGGAGCAATTAGCGAGGAAGCGTATCCGTCACAAAATATGATAACAAATGTAAATATAAAAATTTAGTGACACTGGCTGTGACGGATTATTTAGAG
This sequence comes from Psophocarpus tetragonolobus, assembly GCA_037954015.1. Classification (NCBI taxonomy): domain Eukaryota; kingdom Viridiplantae; phylum Streptophyta; class Magnoliopsida; order Fabales; family Fabaceae; genus Psophocarpus; species Psophocarpus tetragonolobus. The sequence goes on along the minus strand of CM075688.1, from coordinate 76,342,995 downwards.
AGGGAAAGAATTTATCTCACAATCCGTCACAAATTGACTAAACTAGGTGTGCATCACAAACCTTATGAATCCCTCGCAAAAATTGTTACAAATTGCAAGGAATTACGTTTCTTTACAAAACTCCATCACAAATATTTTTTCTAGTAGTGGTGTTGGAGTGGATAAGCTTGAAGTCGTCCATCAAATCCAATTCACTTAATGGGAGTGGGCTCAGGCAACAAAGTTCACAACATACTCTTATGCCGAATGGTTGTTGAATTCTATATACCACATTTGAATGGTTTTGTTATTATTTGTTTTTTTTGTTTTTATTTTTCTTTGTAATGATGGAAAGTGTGCCTTGTGCTTTCTATTACTTTTATTTTTTTAAAAAATCAATTAGCTAGCCAAAAAAATAAAAAAACTATTGTATTAACACTAACATTTATTCTATAAGCATATTTAGTTGAAATCCTCTTTTGATAATATATTCCTTCAAATCTCTATACTTAGAAAGTTGGTTAAAGCAACTAGGCGAAAGCAAACCAAATTTCACAAACAACTAATATGCCTCACAACCAAATTGCATCATAATTGAGGTTTTAGACCATTCACTATAGAAAGATACTATGTAAACCAGATAAAAAAATCAAATATTTGGAGAAAAAAATATTATAATCTATCATTACAGATAATCTAAGAGATATTATATGTATGAGTTCTTCGTCATGCTAGCAAATGTGCTAGCAAAAGTATTGATATTTGTTTCTACCTCATAAATATCATGTTCATTCTATTGTATTAAATGATTCAGACAATGTTCTTTATATTTATGTGATGCATACAACTTTAGTTATAATAGTCTAGTTATACGAATTACCGGTTTTTCCATCACTCTTATCCTACTTTTTACCCAATGTAATAACAAGATATGTTAAATATACTTTTCATGACTTGTTTAGGAATAATAAATGTGTAGCAGAGTTGGAATATCACATGAGATCAACTATAACGAATCTAAGTATATGAACTTATGAGTATGTGTTTGGAGCTTATGCTTTATTGTCAATCTTGTGCTTATTAGCAATTATTTGAGATGAAATTTATTGGAATGTAAATATCTTTTTTTATAAACATGTTAGAAAATCTTCTTTTGGAATCTAGCAATTATTTGTATTTCATTTATTTCTTGCACGAGTGACTTGTTTTAATTTTGGTGCATTTCGTATAATTGGATTGAATGGTCTCAAAATTTGAGTGTTTAATCCTTATGGACTAATTAAAAGCATATAATCATTGTTTTGTAATTGAACTATGCATTTTAGATTTTTAATTATAACTTATTTTTAATTATTCTAAACATAAGAAAATATTTTTTGGTTATAAAATTGATCTAGTAGCAAAGTTCACATGCAATGAGAAAAGGAAAAAAAGTCACTTTACTAACAAATTAACACATTAACAATGGACATTTGTCTATAAAAAATAAAAATAAAAATATTTTAAAACACATAAAGTATGTTTGTTATATCTTTTATGATTTGTAAAGGAATAGCAAATTTGTGGAGAGGAACTGTAACGAATCCAAGTATTTGGAATTCAAATGTGTGTTTGGAGCACATATTGTATTTTCAATCTTATGTTTATTAGAAATTATTTGAGATTGAATTTATTAAAATTTAGAAATCTTTTGTGATGAATATATTAAAAAATCTTTTTTGGATTTGTCAAATTTTTTGAAATTCATTTAATCATCGCAGGAGTGATTTGTTTTAATTTTGGTATATTTCGTACAATTGGATTTTATGGTCTTAAAATATGAGTGTATAATGCTTATAAATTAATTAAAAGCATACACTTTGTAATTGAATTGCGTGTTTCTCACGTTCAAAAGATTGTTGGTATGAACTTTCTTTCAGGAAAGAGTAAGGAGTAGACATTTTGATTTAAACCTTATGCTTCTTCACTTTCTTTAAATCAATTAATTTTGAATGGGTGATAATAATACATCGAATCTTTGGTTAATTTGCTCCAAGAATGAAATAGGAGCCATTATAGTCCAAGTAATATTTTTAGGCTATTATGTTTGAATTGGTGATAAAGAATGGAATGCAGTGAGATAAAATGGATGAAATATATGTTCTATTGTTGATTTATTTAAATGATGATGGAAGGGAATGGAAGATGATTGGATGATTAAAATGGAATTAAGTCATAAAATTTTTTAAATTATTATTTTAACATTATTTAGAATTACATAAATGCATTCGATTGACTAAATAATTGGTTAAGTTAGGATACTATAGGAAACAAAAGGTTATAATATATTGCATCCTATTATATTTTTAAATAATAAAATTTATTTTTAATCTATTCAATTTTATTTCATTATCTTGCATTATATTTTATTTAGTTTCTTACCATCAATTCAAACATAACCTAAGTTACAAATGTAATTCAATATAAGAACATAATTGTTTTAGAAACATTATATTAACCTTTGTACCTTATTAAAAAAAACACTCACCTTTATATGCAAAATTAAGTGTTCAAAACATCGAAAACCAATTCTACTAGTAGGCATGACAATGAGCAGGGATGGGTATGATATTCTCATCCACATCTATACTCCAAAAACTATCTTTGTCTTTGTCCTCATACCCAACGGATATGAGATTTATGTCTCATCCTGATATTTCCTCTGAAATTGGTTGTCCATAACCAACTCCAATGTTGGTTATACGTGGACCACTTACAGTGTAACATGTGTACACATTTTGCCACCTACACAATAGCTCACCCATCTTTCTAAAATTGCAGCTTGACCCAAAGGGATCGTTTGCAAATATTTTTAAATTCATAATGACTTGTTTCTTTTGTTAACAAAAACACGAATTTCCTTTTCTCTCCCTGTATCCCTAACCTAAATTAGTTGCCCAAAGCCAAAGGATTCTCACCTTTATCCCCTTCACCTTCGATTTAGTCAACGACATATTTTTTTGTTTTTGTCTGACTGCTATTACTTACTCCCTTTGCTTGGCATTCGATTGAATGAAGCAACGACATGGAATCACCTTTTTATCGTGTCGGTGTTATTATTTAGTGCTCTGAAACAATTTTCCTTATTTGTATCCTTGAACTACACTAAGAAATCATCTTATTTTGTCATCCCTTATTGCATTGAATGAACCACATTCATTACATAAGATGAATACATGCAACTATTGGCATTAATAGTTCTATTTTTTGTGGTATTCCCTTTAAATTGTCTAACTCCATTTGTATCCTTAATCCATCATTTCCCTTTTCCCCTTAGTTTACTACTATGAATTTTCAAGCATAACTGTAGGTTGGAGGACTCCCTATAGTTCGAGGAGGTATTTTGCAAAAATGAAAGGCAAACCAATAAGTGGATAATCGTAGTTTTGTTTGATTTGGTATAGAGTTTATGTTTATGAAGTTGATGGTATTTGTATTTTGTTTTGAATCATCGATGGATGATGATAACAATCCTAATTTATCCTAACAAGAGGGTACTGCAAGAAGTGTTCATGAAGAGGACACAGTTGCTTCAATTGATAAGATGAAGCAATGTTAGACAAGACAACTCATATTTACAAGAACTACATGAATTTGGCTTTGGAGGATTATGGGATTGAGATTTCCTACTAAAAAGGATGCACAAAGTTTTTATACCAAGTATGCAAAATGGCATGGTTTTACAATTAGAAGGCATTAGAAAAGATATGATTTGTAGCATACTATTTTTTTAGAAAAATAATATCATAATAAAAAAATATAATTTATATTAATATGCTTAAATTAATTTACTATTTGTTTTTATTAAAATAAATTGAGGATTTATTTTATAAAATAAATAAAATAAATGTGGGGGTAAATAGTAAGAGAGGTTGAATTTGGGTTTGATTTTAGAAGCTCTATAAAGGGTTAAGTTAGAGTAAAATTAGGGGTCTGAGTGTTGCACTTTAGTTCATATTTCTGACTCTAGAGGTGAGAGAGAAAGTTGCAAAGGAAACCTTACCAAGAAAGTTTGAGAAATAGCATTTGGGGAGTTGAGGTTACATCTTCACAATTAGGATCATCCTTCGAGATAAGGGGGGTGAGCAATTATCTCTCATATGGCATGTGTAAAGTAAATGGGTAGTGAAACGAGCCCTAAGCTTCGATAGGTTTCAATGTTGCATGTATGATATTGAAGGGTTATGAACACCCATAGCGAATGCTGATAACATGTTTTGTGCATGACTATGTGGACATATGTAATTGAATTTTTGTATTTATACAATGAGATGGTTTTCCAAATTAGAATTTGTGTGGTTGGTCTATGTAATAATTTATTTTATTACTTGGAGATGTCTTTGAATGAGACATAAGAGAAATTGAAATTCAAGTGTGGTTGATACTCATGAATAATTATTATATATATATATATATATATATATATATATATATTACTTTATTTTGTTGGACTGTGGAAGTATATGTGCCCTTTTGGATTATTTAGATGTAATAATTATGTTGACATGGAGGTTTTCCCTTTTTATACCTTAGAGATTAGTATCCTTGAACAAAGTAATGAATAGTATTGATTAATCTCATGTGTTAAAGTTGGGTTCTATATAAGAAATAGAGTAGTGGAGGCGAACCCTAAGTTTTCCTAGGGATTAAATTTTCATGTGTTTTATGTGACTGATTAGTTTGTTTGTTTCTACGAATGCTACTGATTATTATAGTGAAGAACTTAATTATATTATTGATTAACATGATAGTTGAGTAACTACTTTGTTGTTTGAACTATTCTTCATACCTAAAGGATTAGGTGTTAGGTGTTGGATGTTTTGTTCCATTGAGAGGATTGATGGAAAATTAATGATTATCACTATAATGGTAGAGTGTGTTGATAATAAAGAAAAGAGATAGATAAGTAGAATATTTGAGAGTTTGGAGTTAGAATTATATTTTAGGAAACTTATAAGTTAAATACTTGTTATCTAAAAATTTTCATATGAACATACCTCAGTGTTTTGTAATATCTTTCTATCTTGTTAACCAAATTGAGTTTATCTTGTTGTTTTAGAAAATATGTATTTGGGGTTATATTTTAGGCTCAAGAATCACATAAAGTTGGTAAGCATTGACTGAGTTATGAGAGTTAGAAGTTGAGTCTTTCATCTAGTGCGCAAAACAGAATCCATTTGTTGTGAGCTCTGTGAGGTAACTTAGATAACCTTACTAGGCTTCATGGTCTTCATGAAATTTGTATTCATAGATTTTATCTAACTAAATCAATGGTTTAACCCCCAAAAAAGATACATAGAAATCAAGTTATAATCAAATTAGTTAAAGGCCGAACTATTAGAATTAGGCATATTTTACAATCAGCATTTATGATTATCTGATGAGAAAACTGATAGGATAATTGAATGTTTGAGTGTTATTTGAGGTGCGTGAATTGGGGGTTTGTTTCAATGTGTGATATTGATGTTGATTTCAATTGGATGCATAATGTATTAATGATGATGGTCAGCATGTGCCTGACGAGATGTCATCCCAACTGCGCTTGGGGGAGTATAATAACATGTTAAATGTTGACATATGATTTATGTTGTGGATGACATGATGCATGAACATGAAGAAGTTTTGTAAGGATCACCTATTATGTGGTGCTCTAGACATGTCTTCTTGGGTTGTTTTGCATTACATGATTGTACCACATGTTATTGGCATAGAAAAGGATTCACTTCGAGTGGACCTATGGTGAGATGGTTGTACCTACGTGTTACTAGAGTAGAAGATGACTGCTTCGGGTGTGTACTTGAGAGAACATGCATTAGAATCATTAACATGAATGTATTTATGCATGTGGATGTGTAATCTCTATAATGGGTGTAGAATGATTTTATATGTATTTGTTGTACTTTAGTTGACTGCTCATGCTCTTTATACATTCCTTAACATGCGTGAGACATATTATCACCCCTTACTATTTGTTGCTGCATTTTGTTTGGGCTGAATGTTATTTTCAAGTATGCAAGATCATGATGATAATATTGGTGATTGATGATTCAAATTTTCTTTACCTTTCTATGGGGATGCTCTGATTAGGTATGACACCGAGCTTGGGAAAATTATTTAATATTTTTCTATTATGAAGATGAATTATTCAATATTTCAATGAGTTTTAATAATTGAGAATCTTATAAAGCTTATTTGTAAAGCCTAATGTATTTACTTATATGTTATGTTTTATTATATTATAATTTTTGAAAATAAGTGTATATAGGGAGATGTGAATCATTTTACCTAAAGGCAAAGTCTACTATTTAAATAAACAAATTTTTTGCTATTTTTTTTAATTAATGAATGAAGTGTTTAGAGGTAAAAGGGTGTCACATGATTCATATGGAAATTTGAAAATTCGTGAATTTATATGTAACAAGGAGGGAGTGAGAGATCTTAAACACTTTATGAAAGATAGAAGGAAAATGGAATTCAGACCTTTGACTCATTTAAATTGCAAAGCAAAGTTATGCATATGGTTTGATAAAGAAATCAATAAATGGAAAGTTGTGTCATTTGTAGAAACCTATAACCATAATTTGTGTGGTCATAGTTATGTTCCATTTTTTGCTTATTATCAGGGTTTGTCAAATGCAGACAAAGCTCAGGTTGATAGTTTGTATGCACAAGGTGTTATAACTTGTCACATATTTGGATACATGTTAGATAAAGAAAGAGAGACAAAAAGTGTTGGATTAAAAAAGAATGATCTTTATAATCATATTGAGCGATATGAACGTGCTAAAGTCAAACATGGAGATGTACTGGCTACCTTAAGTTACCTTCAAGGTAATACAGATAATGATCATTTCTTTTCCAAATGTTTACTTACAAATGATGGTAATATGAAACATTTGTTTTAGGCTTATGGTAGAAGTAGAACCAACTTTAGTTGTTTTGGAGATGTCTTAGCATTTGCCAGTACTTATAAGAAGAACAAAGAAAACAAAATGATGGTCATATTCTTAAGTAAAAATCATCATGCACAAATTGTTATATTTGGTTGTGTTATTGTGTCATATGAAACTATTAAATCTTATAAATGGGTGTTACAATATTTTTTGGATGCAATAAATAATAAGCAACCAAAGGGTGTAGTGATAGATGGTGATGTAATAATGAGGGAGACAGTCAAGCAAATTTTTCCAAATGCAACTCACAGACTATGTGCTTGGCAATTGTAAAAGAATATGCAACAGCATGTGGAAACACTGATTTTTTGCAAGATTTTGGAAGGAGATTTTTGTTAAGCATAACCTTGAAGCGATAATTGGGTTATTCAAACCTACCAGAAGAGGTTTATGTGGGCCACCACTACATACATACGTGATAATTTTGAGCACTCTTCAAGGGATTTTAGGTACCATGAACTAGAATCTGATTTTAATTCCTTTTATACACATATTGCTCTCATTACTTCTTTTCTTAACATTGAGCAACAAGCTCAAAAATTTTTACCATGGATGTGTTCATATTGGTGAGCTCACAAATTATTGTTGTTGGAGCCTTAAATGTGGATGATAGAAGCGAAAATGACAAGAATGTTAAAATTAAGATGGGTATGTATATTGACATACATAAACAACATGAAGTTGTTTATAAAAAATTTAAATCTAAATTCTTATGTGATTGTAAGTTGTATGACTTTATTGGGATTCCTTGCATCCACATCATATGTTCTATACGAGTTGAGCAAGATGAAATTATTTTTAGTGATCTTGAACCTAATAATCCATCTGCTGCTGAATATGCAAATGCAGTTGATACTAAAGTAGTTGATGTTGACTTTGATGATGAAGTTTCTCATACCATTGGAGGATCTAATTCTAATGTAATTATGTTTTTACACAAATGGTATTTCATAATTATTTATGGTCTTGACTTTAATAATTAATTATAAATTCATTAAAATTTATTTTCTAGGACAATGATGGGGTGTCACTTGATGAAACTAACAGTGAAGATGATACTGAGGAAGTTGGGATATCATTAGATCAATTAGTTGATTATCAAAGGATGACTCCAAATGATGATGAACTCAATGTTAAGTTAACTTTTAAGGAATAGTACATCCATTGTGTGTATCTGGATTATCGTATTTTAATATTAATATGTTATTTACCAACTAGCAAAAGAAAAATGAAGTTGGTCCATTGATGAAAATAACAACAAAGAAGATATTGAGGAAGTTAGGATATCATTAGATCAATTCGTTGATGATCAAAGGATGACTTAAATGAAATTGAAGTAAATGTTAAGGTAACTTTTAAGGAATAGTACATCCCATGTGTGTATCCATATTATCTTATTTTGACCCTAATATGTTGTTTAGCAACGAAAAAGGAGGTTGTTATCCCTACAATATTACACAATGTTGGAAAAAGGAGGAAAAGTCAAACTGTGGCAAAGACTAAGTCTGTAAGATTGTTAATTAATAAGTTATACCCTTCTTTTTTTTTATTTTTGTTTAATATGCGTATTTTTAAGGTTATTGATCTACTTACTTATTATTCACATTAGTTGAAATGTGTCAATTATGAATCTTGTAAACCCAAATCTAAAATAAGCAAATGCTCTCCCATGAAAGGCAAAACAAACATTGTGAGTGTAAATCCATATCTTAGTTTATTGTATGTGTTTGTTCCATAACTGTGTTGAAAATATATATTATTTAATTTGATATTTGACTTTCTTCATTAACTAGAAATCCAAACCCCCTTATTTTGCTAATGTTAAAAAAAGTAGTTATAAAATTAAAATTTCACCTGCTTATCAAAACTTGACTTTCAACTATCATGCAACATCACTAGAGCAACAAGGGCCATATATGCCTCTAATGGCTGGACCGGCTCATATATACCCACAATATACGCAATTTCCTTAATTCCCTAACTACCCGCCTCCAAGTTATTATCATATTGTAGGGGTCAATTAAATTTCTCTGATTTTCATTTTAACTTTTTATAAATTTGAGTTATATTTGTTGTTTAATGAATTTCCTATACAGCATAACCGGGACATCCATAATTTATATGGTAGACATCCAGGTTACTTTGAGCTACTTCAAAATTTGACAAAAGGTACAATTAGGAAAGAGGATGGTACGTTGTCATTTTTATTTTAAAGCTTTCATTTTTAAATGATTAGCTATGTTATTTACAGGTATCATAAATTGTTGCTTTAGGTGAAAAAAAGGTGATTGGATCACTAAATTCCTAAAGTAGTCGATAATTGCTTCCAAATAAAACTAGTCATGGTCCATGGATGACTGAAATTGATAGCTACGATTCATTAATTGTACATTGATTAAGTGGCTTTGAAATCCTTTTAGGACATTAGGTTTTTCATTGTATATTGAAAATTTTATTAATGAAATTGCTCTTGTTTCGAAAATTCGATATCTTAATAATGAACTTCAATGTACATTATGCATGCTTTACTAATTTATAGGGATGATAATTATGTTCGTCTTGACTGGTACCACCTCGTTCTTACCATGATTTTGACAGAAAAAATTCATGTTGTTGGTCTTCATCCCGTCCCCCGTCCCACCCTAAGATAATCAGGGATGGGTGTGGGGTTTATTAGTCCCCACCCCGTCCCCGTCCCTGCCCCCACCCCTGCTTCGCTACTATGTTTTACATATAATTATATGTTAAACAAAATTTTACATGTCTATTTACAAATCTATTATGTCTATTTGAATGTGGTCCAGTGTTCCTTGAAAACAACACATAATTATGGTTAATTTTATGTACACTATTTATGTCTAAAATAATTAAATCATTAACTTGTAATGTACTAACCTGTTGTTCATTCCACTGTTGTTCATTCCAGCGTCAATATTGAATGGCAAGTTGGGGTAGTCAATCTCCTCCTTTGTGTTTAGTTTGAATAATTGAAACTCAAAGCTATTATTGTTGTGATACTACTAGACCTTTATAGTATGTTCTTCTTTTAACCCATAAAACTCACACAAGTTGCGTAAGCAAAACATAAAATGTGTTTCCCTTTGGGTCTGTCATCCAACAATTCCCAAGCTTCATGTCTTTTTTCCAATGGTTGTAAAACCCCTTGTCAATGACAAGATACCCCTAAAATAGAACAACAAAGTCATGTTAAATGAGTTAGTATTCATATTTATCACATTAATCTAATTTACAAGAATTAAAATATGTTCTGAACTCACCCAGTTTGGTATTTATTAGTTTAAATTTTTACATTGACATTCAATCATGACTTTTCACTTATGTGATTTAGTGTATACCAATTAAACTCATTAGCATAGAATGTGAGAAGTCACGCGGTTTGTAAATTCATTTAAATATTCACTTGACTGCATGAAAAAAAGGCTTATTGACCCAAGTGGGGTTGTTTTTTAAAAAAATTACCGGTATGGGTCTGTTTTGAAACATATTACCAGCGTGGGTCTGTTTCGTTGGTTGACTCGGTCAAACCGCAACTACGAATTGCGGTTTCATTGCCACGTCAGCAATGTCATTACGTGGAAGCCAGCGTGGAAAAACGCCCCAGTAAAACCGCAAGTCAGAATTGCGGTTTGACTGGTCTTTGACCAGCACCGTCTTGTTATCCAATGGGTAAAAAGAAACAGAAAACGATGCACGTAAAACCGCAAGTCAGACTTGCGGTTTGACTGGGGTTTAACCGGCCCCCCTTTACCCAGCGATTGCAAATGAACGGGTGCGGATATTGAGGAAGAGGCGCGGTTTTCTACGCAGATAAAACCGCAGATACGACTTGCGGTTTGATTTAAATAATATTTTTCGTTGTAAAACCGCAAGTCAGACTTGCGGTTTTATGGGGGTTTAACCGCCCCCCCCTTTATCCAACGGTTGCAGACGAACGGGCGCGGTTTTTGACGCATTAAAACCGCAACTGCGAACTGCGGTTTTAATTAAAAAATATTTTCCACATAAACCGCAGATGCGAGTTGCGGTTTATGTGGAGTTCGCCTCCTATAAATCCCCCCCCCCCAACCGGACAGAACCGCACACCTAATTTTATCAACATTTTTTTCTATGCCATATTTTTAAATCGGGTGTTGAAATTACTTGCAATATAGCGTATGCAATACTTATGATAAGCATATGGTGGTTGCCATCCTAATGCCTCATTTTGCACAGCAGTCTTAGTCCCAGCATGCCAATCAGAAATTAGACAGATTCCTTGTTTTTGTGTCACATGCAGTCGTATGTGGGATAGGAACCAAGACCACGAGGACGGGTTTTCACTTTCAACCACAGCAAAAGCTAAAGGTAATACATTGCTATTTCCATCTTGTGTGGTTGCGATTAACAACGTTCCACGATACTTTCCATATAAATGTGTTCCATCAACCTGTATCAACGGCTTACAGTAGTTAAAGGCATCAGCACACTGCTTAAATGTCCAAAACACTCTTTCAAACTGTTGGTATTGACGGTAACCTCGATTGCCAACAACAAGATCATCATGACATATTTGATAGAAAAAACCTGGCGATTTACTTTCAATGAATTTCAAAAATGTTGGAAGAGTCGCGAATGATTCATCCCAGTCCCCATAAACACGCACAATTGCTTTTTGTTTTGCTTTCCATGCTTTCCTGTATGATATCTTGTATCCATATTGACTACAAATTCTCTCCTGAATCAAATTAATTCTTAAAGATGGATCTGAACCAACCATTCCTAAAAAAATTAAAAAGTTAACAACAAATGATAATAAATTAATTTAAATATTACGTTACATATGGACAAGTAACCAAACCTGATATCAAGTTACTAATGAAAGTTGAGTTTAATTTTTTGTGGTCTTGTGTCACTGCTGGATTGAGACATTGATGATCTCCACCCCATTGAGTAACCGTCCAATTGACTGTTTTCCGAGACAAAATTGCCCTCATATAAAATGGACACCCATCTTTATGGTTGGGACATTTGATAATGTATTTCGAACTTTTTGACTCCACAACATGATACGTTTGATGTGTTCGCATTGAATATTGTATCAGCGCATTTTTTAGATCTTCTTTTGTGTCAAACTGTTGACCTTTGTACAATGCATCTCCAACATTCCATGAGTCATGCAAGTCTTCACCTAAAATATCTTCTTCATCAGGATGCAACCAATTAATGTGTGTATAATGAGCTGCATCAGTCAAAGGTGGACGTTGCCCTGCAACTGTAACAGTATTGTTATTCATGTGTCTGTTATTCAACAAATTAAACTAGTAAACCGTAAAGAAAATAATTATTTTTGTTAAACATACCTTGTTCCACATTTGTTACCGACAATAACTCCATATTACGAGTTTCATTGTCATCAGTATCAGATGAATTACCATCAATTGAAACGTCATTTTCTTCATCAGATGTTTCCTCACCACATGATTCACCAACAACATCATCATCATCTACTTCAACTATGTCAGAACTCATTATACCAATGTCTACTGTAGTGCCTAAACTACTACCAGCTGATGATTTATGAACATACAATTCTATTATATCAACATTATTTTGTTGTTCAAATGCATTAAACATAATTTCAATATCTTCATCATCAACAATTTGTAGTGGCACATATTTTCCAGAAAATAAAAATCTACAAGTTAGAGATGATATAAATTCATTTAATGGCATTTTTAACTTTTCCTTAATTTTGTTCTTCAACGAAGTAAAACTGATATGACGCGTAATTCTAATTGCTCTTCTACTCCCTTCAAAAATAACACCTTCGTATCCTTCGTACATTCTTCCATCACTATAAATAAATGTGACAATTGGAGCAGACATAATATTCATAAATGTACCTACAAATAAATAATAAAGTAAATTTAAACATAAAAAATAGAGTTATAAAAGCAATTTGTTTTTAAAAATATTTAAAAACACACATAATTTACACATTACGTTTTTTACCTGAACAATTGGACTGTAACGTAAACCTTTGTTTTACGTCGGGTGCAACTACGTCGGCGGTTCTCTAGGTCGAACGGCTGTGCGGTTCTGTGGGGCGACGGGGGATTAAATAGCAACTACACGTAAACCGCAAGTCTGATCTGCGGTTTATTAAAATTATTATTTAATACAAACCGCAGTTCACACTTGCGGTTTAACGAACAAAAATATTATTTAATTCAAACAGCAAGTTGCATCTGCGGTTTTATGTGAGTAGAAACACGGATCGTTTTTGCAACCGCTGGGTAAAGGGGGGGCCGGTTAAACCCCCGTAAAACCGCAAGTCAGACTTGCGGTTTCGCAAACGAAAAATAGTATTTAATTCAAACCGCAAGTCGCATTTGCAGTTTTATCTGCGTAATAAACCACGCCTCTTCCTCAATATCCGCACCCGTTCGTTTGCAACCGCTGGGTAAAGGGGGGCCGGTTAAACCCCAGTCAAACCGCAAGTCTGACTTGCGGTTTTACGTGCATCGTTTTCTGTTTCTTTTTACCCATTGGATAACAAAACGGTGCTGGTCAAAGACCAGTCAAACCGCAATTCCGACTTGCGGTTTTACTTGGGCGTTTTTCCACGCTGGCTTCCACGTAATGACGTTGCTGACGTGGCAATGAAACCGCAATTCGTAATTGCGGTTTGACCGAGTCAACCAACAAAACAGACCCACGCTGGTAATATGTTTCAAAACAGACCCATACCGGTAATTTTTTTAAAAATCAACCCCACTTGGGTCAATCAGCCTGAAAAAAATGTTAAATTACCAAAGGTTCAAAGGTATACACTTTGTAATGGAATATTTTTAATCTATTTCTTATGGTGTTGTATCCAATCATGAACAACTCATTTCGCAGCATAAAATAAGTCACAACCACGATATCAACAAGAACTTATTTTTATTATGTTTCTGTAATCGTCTTTTTCAAATATTAATAGAAATCGAATAATGACAATGATGTGAATGCGACAATAGTTCGTCCCTATGTTTTTCATAAACAAATTATAAAAAAAAAGTGTAAAAATATGAGAACATTTTTCGTAAAAAGAACAGAGGTTCATACACAACTATGCACATGCAACACATAGTAAAATGTTCAAAGGTATACACTCTGTTATGGAAAACTTTTAATCTGTTTCTTATGGTGTTATATCCAATCATGAACAACTCATTTCACATCATAAAATAAGTCACAACTACAAAATCAACAAGAACTAATTTTTATTATGGTTCTGTAATCGTCTTCCTCAGATATTAATGGAAAGTGAAAAATGATAACAATTCATTCACATGTGTTTCATAAACAAATTATAAAAAAAGTGTGAAAAATATGATTTCATTTTTTGTAAAAAAAAGGGGGTTCATACACAACTTTCCACATGCAACACAAGGTAGCATGCATACCAACATAGTTGCAAGTTTAAAGGAAGGAAAAACAAAGTTCCATACCTACTTGAAGTTACCAATGGAGCTGATAAAGGAAGGAAAGGAAAGGAAAGGAAGAATTTTTCCAGAACGAGGTTGAGAATACCAAAGGTCAACATTTTTTAAGACTTGCACCAATGGTCCTTTATACACAAACTCCCAAAAGGTTTCTATGCAACTGAAGAGGTTGAAACACAAACTGGGTTTTTTAAAAAAGAAGCTCCATACATGCCATGGCATAAACTCATGCCCATTTATTAGAATTAATTATTCATTATATACAATTTAAGTAAAATGTGTAAATTCCTATTTTGTTTGTTCAAGAGCAAAAAAAAACATTCTCTTGCTTGAACTATTTTTTTTTAGTGCCTAAAGGTCTTATCATTAGAATGGACCATGTAGAAATAATAAAAATATTGTTTGTAAACCCTATTTTCAATATTCAAAAATATATTATTAAAAAATTAATTTAACCATCTACACAAATTTTTTAAAAAATAAAATAAAAAAATAATATAACCATTTACGTAATTTAAAAACATATTTTCACAGAAGATAATTTTTTTTAATATAACCATTTACATGACTTAATAAAAATATTTTCATAGAACATAAAATAATATAATATATATATATATATATATATATATATATATATTATCAATATAACGTGCAATATATTATCAATGATTCAAGCAGCATGTAAATCATCCTATCCTATCTTTACTAGAGATGAATAAAATTAAGTGGAATGACTCTGAGATCGACTTTCCCAGTACCTATCCATGATAATTTCTTATACCTTTATTTAATTAATTTTTATTAAAGTATTTAAAAAATATTAGTTACCAAGAATAATATAATGTGCATATATTATCAATGACCCAGCCAGCAAGTAAATCATTCTATTCTTACGAGAGGATCACTAAGGTGAAGTGGAATTGCTCTAAGATTGACTTTCCCAGTACTAGTCAATGATAATTTCTTATACCTTTTATTTAATTAATTTTTATGAAAATATTTAAAAATATTAATTACCAAGAAATGTGCAATATATAATCAATGACAAAGACAATGTGTAAATCATCCTATCATTACGAGAGATGACTAAGGTTAAGTGGAACGACTCTAAGATTGACTTTCTTGGTACCGGTCTGTGATAATTTCTTATACCTTTATTTAATTAATTTTGATGAAAATATTTAAAAATATTTATTATCGAGAAATGTGCAATATATTATCAATGACAAAGGCATAGTGTAAATCATCCTATCATTACTAGAGATGACTAAGGTTAAGTGGAATGACTCTAATATTGACTTTCCCACTATTCATCAATGATAATTTCTTATACCTTTATTTAATTAATTTTGATTAAAGTATTTAAAAAATGTTAGTTATCGAGAATAATATAATATGTAATATATTACCAATGACATAGGCAACAAGTAAATCATCCAATCCTTACAAGAGACAATTAATGTTAAGTGGAACAACTATAAGATTGACTTTCCCGATACCGGTAAGTGATAATTTCTCATGCCTTTATTTAATTAATTTCGATGAAAGTATTTAAAAAATATTAGTTAGAGAGAATCATATAATGTGGAATATATTATCAATGACACAGACAACAAATAAATCATCCTATCCTTATGTGAGATGAGTAAGGTTAAGTGGAACAACGTGAAGATTGACTTTCTTGGTCATGGAAATGATAATTTCTTATAACTTTATTTAATTAATTTTGATGAAAGTATTTAAAAATATTATTTACCAAGAATAATATAATGTGCAATATGTTATCAATGACACACACAATATGTAAATCATTTTATCCTTACAATAGATGACCAGTGGAATGGCTCTAAGATTGACTTTGCCAATACCAGTGAGTCATAATTTCTAATACCTTTATTTAATTAATTTTGATGAAAGTATTTAAAAATATTAATTAATCAATAATATAATTTGCAATATATTATTAATGACATAGACAACATGTAAATCATCCTATCATTATGAGAGATGACTAAGGTTAAGTGGAAGGATTCTAAGATTGACTTTCCCGGTACCTGTCAGTGATAATTTCTTATAACTTTATTTAATAATATTGATGAAAGTATTTAAAAAAATATTAGTTATGGGGAATAATATAATGTACAATATATTATTAATGACAGAGGCAGTATGTAAATTGTAACGGTATTTTATTTATCCCAATTCCATGAATTACAAGAAAATAATTTATTTTTTACAATTAATTTCTTTTCTTCAATTATTGATTTAGCAAAATAAGATAAAGTATAATGAAATCATAAACAGAACCATATTTACATATATTCACGAGTCATATTTACAATATTACATATTTCTACTATATATATATATATATATATATATATATATATATATATATATATATATGGAAGATTTTTTATTTATGTACTATTTTTCCCTTTACTTATATTTATTTTTTCTATTATAATACTTACATGGCCGATGGAAAAATATTTAACAAGGGATTTATATAGTTAGTCGGTGGAAAATAAAAGGTGACCACAATTGGTCCCTCAATCACTATTGTCCATCTAGTTTGTGGAAAAATACTTACATGGCTGTGGAAAAATATTTAACAAGAGATTTGTATAGTTAGTCGGTGGAAGATAAAAGGTAACCACAATTGGTCCCTCAATCACTATTGTCCATCTAGTTAGTGGAAAAATACTTACATGGCTGGTGGAAAAATATTTAACAAGAGATTTGTATAGTTAGTCGGTGGAAGATAAAGGTGACCACAATTGGTCCCTCAATCACTATTGTCCATTTAATTCGTGGTAAAACATCAAAGTTGACACGCTCGTTCCTCTAAATGTAACTAAATTTCCAATTACATTGGTGATCCAATTTGTGACGGGAAAAGTGACCGAAATCACTATAGTAAAAGGGGTTGGCGCATTCATCCTTTAAATTTGCAATTCCATTTTTTTTATAAGAGACAAGAAAATAAAAGAGGGCGAACAATTATCATGTAAATACTTTACATAATAACAATTATAATAAGTATAAATATTTCTCTCTCTCTCTCTATATATATATATATATGTATATATTTAATTATAGTGATCACTTATAAATTAATTTTTTTAAAAAAACATTATATATATATATATTATATAAAAATTTGAATTATTTTTGTAGTGACTAGTCGGGATAAATGAGTTTCTTTACCATGGTTTTTCTAAAGAATACAATGATATTTCACCTTAAATATTTACTCATTTAAATCTCCAAGGTCAAACCTCCAACTACAACTTAATTCAAATCTTTATTTAAGGATTAAATTTTTTTTATATATTTAATAACCATTATATTTAAAATAAAATGGTCAAGAAAAATAACTAATTTAATAAATCAAATAAAATTATGAATCACAAATTAAATAATTATAACTAAAGATAGCATAAAATGATAAGTAAAACAAGGTTAGAAATACCTCCATGAATAATTACAGTTAAGAGTAACATAAAATAATAAGTAGAATGATGTTAGAGATAACTTACTAAATATTTATAATTAAAAGTAACATAAAATAATAAATAGAATGAGATTAGAAATATATTACTAAATAATTATAGTTTAAAATAACATAAAATAATAAATAAAACGGATCAATGATAACTTACTCAACAATTATAATTAAAAGTAATATAAAATAAAAAAATATAATACTTAAAAATGATAAATGTTTCTTCCCTCTTACCTTAATATCTTACCTTAATAATCAGAATAATAATACAAGACTTATAAATTCTTTTTTTCTTCCCAAAAATAATTAGTGACGTTCACTTCTTCACTTTCAAATTGTTTTCTCCCACCTTCTGCCCTTTACATTTCCATGCTATTTATAGACCCAATTGCAATGATTACCACATTTTCTAGTAATTAGCTAGTTACTACATTCTCTTTCTTCTTCCATTAGATAAAAATATACATTGGTTTGAAATTGATAAGTATTGATCAGATTTTTTATTTTTCTTCCACTGACTTGGTTTTCTATCCCCGTATAGGTTAATGACTAACTTTTTATGTGCCAATGTTAATATCATTCCGTACGTGATTATATATATATACAGAGATAGAGGGTCACGTTTCTTTTTTTTTTTTTTAAAAAAATATTTGTTTATTTTAAAATATTGTAGCTGAATAAATAACATAATTATTTTATAATTAAATATTTATTTAGATTTTTTTATTTAAAAATATAATTAAATATCTATTAAAATTTTGAAATATTACATAAATCATCCTATCATTACTATAGATAACTAAAGTTAAGTGATTCGACTCTAAGATTAACTTTCCTAATATCAGTCTATCATAATTTCCTATACCTTTATTTAATTAATTTTTATGAAAGTATTCCTTATACTAGTACTGATGTTCAATCAAGTAAAAAACTTTCCATCATCATTTTAGAAGGTAAAAAAATTACTCATAAGAATGAGTTTATTTGTCATCTTACTTATAAGAACAATTTGTATGAGTAAATCTCTTATATTTACTTTTAGAGAAGTGAATTTCTACATTTATTTATTTATTTATATATAAAAGCCATAGAAATGTTTTTTTTTTAATTTTATATAAAATTACAATTGTACCCTGATTTATCCATTAGTGTAAAGTATCACCACTTTGTTAATAACAATTTTCATTGAAAATCCAACTTACCATTTTTTAGCTACATTTTTTTTTTCAACCATATTTTTTTTCATCTATAGAACTTCTAGAGACTTTCTTAATAGAACTAAGCTTAGTAATACTTGAAGCAACGATTTAATTTTTATAAAAATAATTAAAATACATTATTTTAAGTTAGAAAATAATTTTTAAGTACATCACACTTAAAAAATTATTTCTAGCTTATCCTTACATAACTATTTATAACCATCATGGGACACAATAAATTGTGATGCATTTTAGATCTAAGAAAAGAATGAGACAACAAGGACAACATGTGAGCCTTCCCTCCCTTAATATTGCTTTAATATCTATTTTCCATCCCCTTCATGTATACATGTAAAATTTTGAAAATTAAACTATACAAAATTAGATGTTGTTTACCAATTTGTGGGCCTTGTAAAACAGAACTATTCTCTTATTTTATTGTATTTATAGTCAGTTTATTTAAAATTTAAGTGTGAGTGGGTATTTCAAATTTCACACTTGAAGTGGGCCGGGCCTAATGAAAATAATGTAATAGAACAAATTCATATACCTAATGCTTAATAGAGTTTTTCGATATCTTTTAGAATACTATATATCAAAATGAAGTATATTTTGAGCAAGTAAAATAAAAAAAAAAATATTTTACACATACATTGAAAGAAATTAAAATTTTATATTACACTTTCGTACCTTACCAAAAAACAATTACACTTTCATACTATTTATTTTTTGTTTTTCTTTGTCTTCTATTCTCTCTTTCCCTTTCCCCTCTCTCGATTTTTCTCCACTTCTGGTTATCCCTATCATATAGAAAATATACTTTCAGCAATAAAATAAATATTTAGACTTCAATTAATAACAAAATTATTTTTCTTAGTTGAGTGATATATTTTCAAAATTTGAAATTACATCGAAATTAATATATACCAATACGATTTTGCATAGAAATTGAATTATTTACTAATACATAAATTTTAAACAAAAATATTATTGTTATAATAATATCAATTTTTTTATCATATAAAATATTTTGAAAAAATTAATTGAAGTGAATGATGGAAATAAAAGGAAACATTAAATCAATAGATACAAGATTATAGTATGTATAGAGAATTAAATATAAAAAGATAGAGGAAAGAGAATTTGTGTATCTCAAATATATTGAATTGAAGTTCTTGATCTTCAAGAACAAAAACCCTATTAATGATTATTGTAGAGATATGAGTTCAATAAGAACTCTTGAGGATTTTACGACCTATTTTCTAGGGGATTATTTTAGAGAATGTGTATTGTTGTTGTAATTTGCTTAATAGGATGGCAAATTTATAATCCCCCAGGGTAGACAGAGACCCCTCAAATGGGCTTTTTATGATTGACTCAACCATCACAGAGTTAATCTTATTATAATCTCATTCAAATAATCATAAAGATATTATAAGATATGATTATCCTCATATCTTAAATTGCCAGATAATGATAAAATATAATTGATTAATACCAATCCACTATTATTTCCAACATTCTCCCACTTTGATGGTATTAATCAATAGTACAAAGATAAATTATTAAGCTAGAATGACAATTATAGACAAATCTTATATTAGACAATGAGAAATTTGAGCTACAAAATAATATCCGATAGGGATATATATCATAAATATTTCTCATAAAGTATATAGAATAATGTAGTTCAATAAAATGATACTACATGGTCTCAAGCATCCAAAAATGCTAAGAGCTATGTTACTAAAATGATATTACTTCACACATATCTCATAAGAGAATTTTCAGACTCTCACTCATCTAAAACATCAAAACTTAACCAAACCATATGAGTTATAAAACTCTAAGGTTAAGTATTTGATCAGTGAATAAAAAAATATTTAATTAATATAATTTTTTTTACTTGAGTCTGAAAAATTATATAGGTGAGAAAGCATAATTTACATACATCTAATTATTCATCATAGCCTAATAACATATGTAATTACATATAGGCTACATAAATGCTCTATAATATTTGACATTTAACTAATCTGAGTTTAAAAAAAAGAGTGACTATGTAAGAATCCAAAGATAAGTAGGAAATCCATAAATTCCCTACTAAAACCTCATAGACAGCTAGTTTATATAAAATGACACTCAGATTATTGTGGCCACACAATGTCAATTGAGCAAACACTTAGATAATTGGTCCAAACAAAAAAAAATTCATAAGTACTTCAATAGTGCAAATTGTACTCAATAGAAGTACTATCATAATAAGCACTTTTTACAAAGTAGAAAATCATACCCGATAGGAGTATTGCGTCTACAATATACTTATAGAATTTTGACCAAACAAAATGTAAAATTTTGGGTAAAGAAATTCACAATACTTAATTGCATACCAAAAGAATTAATGTGCAATGCCCAACAAAATGCTCTTAACATCCATTAAAGATTTATATTAAGATACAATAAATTATATGTATCTCAATTAAAATAGGACAAAAATAAATAGTCAAGTCCTATAAAGTATGTCATATCATAATTAAATGTGCACAAGAATATATGACAATACAGATAGATAAGTCTTGAGACATGATACAAAATTATATACTTCTAAAATTTTGATCAATTAAAATATGAAATTTGGGTAAAAGAGATGCACAATGCATAATTGTATGCCAAAAGGATTGATGTGCAGTACCCAACAGAATGACCTTAACATCAGTTAAAGATGTCTACAAAGATACAATAAATTTTATGTATCTCAATAAAAATAGGACAAAAATAAATAGAGAAGTCCTATAGAATATGTCATATCATAATTAAATGTGCACACGATTATATGACAATAAAAAATATATAAGTTTCGAGATATAATACAAGATTATATATACTCCCACTAATCCTTAATATACAAAAAAAAAATATTAGGATTATCATTAGGGTACACTAGTATTAAAAGTTCTAGTGTGATAGTGGGATGATGACTTTATAAGATAATAATAAAAGTGAATTAAAATTCACTATTATTCTACTTAAGGAATTAGAAAATAGTAGAATAACAATTGATTAATGAGAGAAGTGGTTAAAATAACAAGAATATGAAACCTACAAATTCATCCATAAGAATAAATAATTCTCACAAATGGTTTCATAATTAACCACATATTAATCAATCTTTACAAAAATATTGACCCTTATGAGGATCTTGAAAAAATAATTACATGAGTGAGAAAATGGATCACTTGATAATTTTACGTAGAATATGAGATCATAAGCAAGTTCTCAAGTAATCATAAACAAAAATCAAGTGCTACAATAAACAATATTTACACACACTTGAGAATAACAAATTTATAATCCCCCAGGGTAGGCAGAGACCCCTCAAATGGGCTTTTTATGATTGACTCAACCCATCACAGAGTCAATCTTATTATAATCTCATTCAAATAATCATGAAGATATTATAAGATATGATTATCATCATATCTTAAATTGCCAGATAATGATAAAATATAATTGATTAATACCAATCCACTATTATTTCCAACAGTGAATTGCCAATTATTTAAAATTCCTTACAATTTTGAAATCTTCTATTCAAATACTACTTTGCGTTTAATACATTTTTGTCGTTTTTTATGTGTGCATCTTTTATTATTTTGTTAATTTTTTGTTATTATGAAATATTTGAACCTATGATTCCTCTCTCTTTGTTTTCCTTTAAATGATTTTAATGTAAGATGTTAAAAACCAAACCAATTCAATTTAAAAATATATTCACAAAAATTGATAACTAGTAAACAAAATCAAAATTAATTTAAGTCAATTGCCAATTATTTAAAATTCCCTATAATTTGAAATCTTCTGTTCAAACACTAATTTGTGTGAAAATGTGTTAATTTCATTTTTGTCATTTTTTATTTGTGCATCTTTTATATTTTGTTAATTTTTTGTTATTATGAAAGATTTAAACCTATGACTTTTCTCTCTTCGTTTTCCTTCAAATGACTTTAGTTAGGGTGTTCAAAACCAAATCAACTTAAACTAAAAATATATTCACAAAAACTGAGAACTGGTAAAAAAAATAAAAATTAGTTAGATATATTTGGTTTATTAAATTCCTGCATTTTGATTAGGTTTGCAATTTAAAATTTGAAAATTAATCCAAATCAAAGCAATCCCGAAAATACACATATTGGATAAGAGACCCTAGCTTTGATGATAGCTTATTTGTAAATTATTATAGTTAGCATTTTACACTTTTTTTTTCTAGATCCGGTGACTTTTAAAATTAAAATTGAACCAATTTATACTACTAACCTCCTAACTTCAAGATAATCTATTTAAGAGGGGTCTCTCCAAAGATTCAATACTTAGCATGAAGATTAGAAGTAGATAGTATGCCTACAAGGTACAATCTTTACAAGAAAGGAATTCTACGAGAAGATGAAGCAGGATGTGTGCTATGTGGTGTGGTTGAGGAAACAGACAACACATTTTTCTGAATTGCAACTTATCATATCAGGTTTGTTCTAGGTTATGTACTTGGTGAAGAATATCTACACCCTTTCATATTACAATCGGAGTCATTACTGCCAATTCTTGAGTTTATTGAATGGATCTCCTACACGAAGACAAGTGTCATCATTCATCTGGTTTGTGAGATTATGAAACATTTGGAAAGTAAGAAATGACAAATTATTCGGAGATCATTCACAAGACATAAATGACATAGTTCAAACAGTCAATTGAAAATGTAGGAATGGTGTCACACTATGTAGCTATCATCAGATTCCTATGCAGAATGAGTTTTGAATCTTATGATATGTGTAATGTAGGTGCTTATGTGTGTTAACTTCCATTTTCTCTTCTATTATATAAAACATTAATTAGACACTTTTTGTGCTTTAGACTAATAATAATAATTATTATTATTATTAATATGCTTTGTCCTAAAAAAAAGAAAAAAAAATCCTAACTTGAACAACAATATTAACCAAATAACTCCTTGTCTTGTGTTATGTATTCTCAAACAATCGTCATTGTGAACCATGGTCCCGTACGTCTTGTGCTTCTTTGTGGAGCTACATGGGACCCTTTCACTATGTGTTGGGGTTACCTATTTGTACCTGAAAATTAAAGTTTCTACGTAGAACATTGGAAAATTATGCTAGTTTAAGGTCTCATACTTGGTTGAGAATGGTCTTTACCAAAATAATATAATAAGTTGTAAGGTTTTGGCTATTTCTAGCCACGTGCTAACCCCAACAAAGTCATTTTCATTTTAATAAGATGTAACATAAAAACGGTAATATGTCTTTACCTAATCATTTAAGTTTTGAACTGCTTATATATATTCTTTTAATAAAAGTTGAATTTTATAAAAGAGAATGCGTATTTACTCAATATGTTAAAGCTGGTAGCTTACAAAGAAGTTTAAATGTTCCAAATAGTATCTCTTATTTTAGCGGGATGAAAAGTGTTAGCAAATTTTTTTCAGAAATTTTCTTTCTAAAACTCTCCGACTATAATTTATTAAAAATCATCTGTGCATTTCACTTATTTTATAAATTTTTTAAATTAATTAATATACGCAGTAAATGTAAAAAATTTTAATACATTTACACATAATTTTTTATTTATTATAAATAATTAACTTTACTAATTAATATTTTAAAAATCAGTTATAAAAATAAAGAATTATGATCTGTAAAATATTGTAAATGTATACAAATTAAATTCTTACTTTTTATCTTAAAATTAGTAAATTTCAATAATTTTTAACCAATGTCTAACACTCCTTTTTCAATACTGCATACGCCTCTCCTTCCCAAACCCTAATAGGTGAGAGGTGTGTCACCTCTTTATAGGTGGAACTATGAATTCATTTGCTTAAAGGACTTGTATTAAGAGAAGATATGTTCATATAGTTAATTTATGTTCTTATAAAAAATATAAGAATACAAATCATTTGCACAATTCACCAAAATAGAATTGCAACTTTTGTAAATAAATTAGTTGATCACATATTATTTTATTTTGTTGATATCTGAATATCTTCTTAATTTGTTTGATGTGTATATCCTTTCTATATCCATCATTAATTCTTTTTATCCATCTTTTCTAACGATGTTGGAGTGGGCCATCACCGTTAAATAGTCTAACTCGTATCTTTATTACTGTGTAACAGTTCGATTCAATCTATTTATGCATCTAAGCTAATGTCTTGACCAAATGAGACAAAGATATCGGTTATACGTAAGACTTAAAGAACCTTTAATGGGTGTGGGTGCCCAATAAAACTTAAGGTCCAAATTCAGGAATAGATTATACTATCTCAATTTCAATTCAAACATGGGTTTGATGCATATTCTATAGTCTGATAAATATTTACCATTTAATAAAAAAACAGTTTTTATCTAAAAAATGCCTTAAAAAAAAAAACGGATGTATAGAATCTATTCCAAATATATATACCATGGTTTCTTACCTCAACTTGGTATAAATATCTAAATTTCATATTTTTAAATATTTTTTCAGACCTATTATCAATACTAAATATCAACAAAAAATTTGTATTCATTTTTCATGATATTATGTATGAGTCGGATATATTATCAATTAATTATAAATTAACAATTAATAATTTCATTTGGTTATATAGTGTTGATGAAACTTTTGATTTTATCCATTTTATTATATAATACAAAGTTATGTTTACTTTTAAAAAAATATTAATAATTTCATCTAGTTAATTAAAATATTTATCATCTGATTAAAATGTTTTAACAATGAACAATATACACAATTTTAAAACATTATTCAATCATAAATCATGGTAAATTTATATTAATTATCTTAAAAGCAATACAATGTAAAGCAATTTTACTTTAATTGAAAAATTATTATAGAATTATGATCGATATAAGTAGAGTTTAATTAGCATATACTGAGAGTATAAAAGAAGGTTACATTAACGTTTAATCATAATTTTTTATTTTTATTTATATTATTTTAAAGTATTAATTAGTAAAACCAATAATTTACCATAAATGAAGGGTTGTGATGTAATGTTAGTGTAAAAATTTTTATATTAATTTTACTCATATTCATCATTATAATTTGATTAACCAAGATTTTGTATAATTTTTTATTTTTTTAGAATTTAATTAAATTGATTAATATAAACTGAGTAATGTATAATTATTGATCATAACCTCTAATCCAGGACCATGTTGTAATTTTTCTTCTTTTTTTTTTTTTTTGAAAAGCTAAAAATATATTCATTAAAAGAAACAAACTGTTTCTAAGAATACATACTACTTACATACTCCTCCGTATCCTATTGGAGCATAACATAACTTTTCCACCTATTTCATATTTAATAAACACAGTCTAGGATTAGCATACCAGTTCGAGAATACACAACCCCTGTTAAACCCAACGGAATATGCTAGCCATTTCCACGAGATTACCTTTATATACATCAGAATATCGACAGAATCCACCGGTATGTTATCAAAGACAATCTGATTTCTAGTAATGCACATACCCCAACACACAGCTAGCCAGAACACATACCTACGCTTCTTCTTCCGCTTTCCAACCACCCATGCTGATGTCGAAAGGAAGAGATGATACAAATCCCCTGGAATAGGTCCTTGTATTCCCAGCCAGTTAATTATACTGTTCCACACTGATTGAGCTTTGGCACACGTTAAGAACAAATGATTCCTATCTTCGATAGCACTGTTACAAAAGACACAGAGAACATCCTCACCTAGGATAACAACACCTCTCTTCAAGAGATTATCAGTGGTTGGTAATCTATCTAACAATAATATCCATGAAAAAGCAATTACCTTGGAGGGCAGACTATCTTTCCACATTCGTCTCAAGTCTTTGGGTTCTACCTCAATTAGTCCGGATGAGGCTTATTGTTAATGCAGAACCGAATAAGCCTCCGCAACTGAGAAGTCGTCGTCCCTACTAGACAACCAACTCCATCTATCGGACCTGTAATCCACAATTACCATTGGCTGCAACACGCTTTGTAAGAGACGGAGCTGATCTTCTTCCCATACAAATAGCTCCCTTCTCCATACCCATATTCACCCCCTGTTACTACCTTCTTATAATTAATAGTGGTGCCTTTATCTGCCGCTTTGTAATTTTTCTTCTACCTTACCATTATAAACTCTTAATAATATCATATATATATCAACCGAAACCAAAGGGATTAAAGTTAATTATAAACCTCCAATTAAGTTACGAGATTTTGTTAATGAAGACGCAAAATGGCCTCATTCGAAAATGTACGTTACGTATGGTCAACAAATTAACAAAAATGTACTTGGATAACGATTTATTAAGAAACTAATTTTGCTGAGAAAATCTGGTAGGTGATGGGTACAGCAGGCACTACAGAATCATAATTGAAAAGTGGTGGCGTACATGATATGATGAGCTGCAAGAATGCAACTGCTAGCTACTAACACATACACATATAAAAGCCTACTGAATTTAAAATTTAAAAATAGACCAACAGTGTCGGCATAAATATGTGAAATTAATTAAGACTCTTAGTACTAATGTAAAAAGAAAACCAAAACAATATATAGCATGATTGGTAGCTTATTTCTTAAATATGGATTATGCATTCGATGATTTCGATCTTTAGTCCGTACATATTGAGAAGTAGAAAAATTAACTCCTTAAATAAACGGATTAGCAGCTAGAAATTAAAAAAAAAAAAGAAATATTTTATTCGGCAGGAGCAATATTACTTTCATGAAATAACATCTAAGTATTTGTGCATTACGAAAACAACAAAGTATTAAACTCAATATTACAACCCCTTTGCATAGACAAAATCTAATACCATAAAAATCAAATTTCACTACCTAAATACAGTAAAACTGTAACCGGGTTGAACACACAATTAATAAAAGGAGACTGACGAATTTTTATAAAGTCCATGTACCTATAATCATGATCTTTGTAAAAACTCCTATCACCTGTTCAACATTAAAAAGCACCCCATGAAACGTCAGATTGTTTCTAGTCAACCAAATCCCCTACATAGTGGCTAACCAAATAATGCAAATAATATCCACAAACTCTTTCCTATTGGTTTTAGTAATACCAAAATGTTGCCAAAATTGAGAATGACAATATGAGGGCAAAATATATACATAGTCTAACCATCTATAACATTTCATCTAAACTTGATAACTATACCCACATGTGAAAAGCAGACGTGACACAGATTCTATATGATTACAGCATACCGGACATGAAGCACTAGTTGAGAGGATGATACATCGCTTTGCTAGTTTAACCTTAGTCGGGTCCTATTATGAGTCACCTTCCAAGAAAATGCTAAGGCCTTGGATCACACCTTCGACTTTCATAACCTATTAAAGAAACAAGAATCAGAACCTTGAGGCCCCCCCCACACTAAACCATAGGCCTCTCTGACACTACCCATCTCTAGTCATCTTTGACTTCCAACCTCAATTGGACCTCACCAAGAACTCTCTCCAATTCCCTAACTCACTATTGTTCCTAACTAACAACTTTCTCCTCCACCTAAATTGCCATCCCTTACCATTCCAAACCCCTACTTCACACAAAAAAGTCTCTTTATGACTAGATAATGCATATAATCTAGGGAACAAGAATTTGAGGTCATCTAACTCACCCTACCCCCTCCCAAAATTTGAATAGGGACTCATCTCCTACCATTGATTTGACATTTCCAATAAACTAATCATCCACTCCTTCTTTAGATGTTACCTTCAGTATATCCTTCCACCACTGAGATTCCCCGCTCCACTGCTCAAAGACCTATTATTCCTCATGTCATCCCCGTACTTGGCTTGTAGAATTTTGATCGAGAGAGAGTCCCCTGAAGCATCCTCCATCGCCACTTTCCATATAGTGCTTTGTTATAAATCAACACATCTTTGATCCTCAGGCCCCCTTTACTCTTTCTTTACACACTAAGTCCCACTTAATTCATGCAACTTTATTTTATTCATCTAAACCACCCCAGAGCAATCGCTTTACAAACTCTGAATGGTTAGAGTCACCTTCTTCAGAACTCTGTAAAAAGACAAAAAGTACAGCGAAATGGATGAAAGGATATATTTGATTAAACTACCATGGATAACATTACTTTTTAACCATGTGAATGTGGATTTGATCTTAGGTTCATGAATATAAAGAAACACTTATTGGGAGATATCAATACTTTAGTGGATAGGTTCACCCATGACCCGATCAATTCAGGTTGAACTTGTAGTGGATCAAGTTGGTCACCAACCCATTTACATTTTTTTCATTATTATGTGATTATGGTTTTTATACTTTTCTAAGTTTTAAATTATGAAGTTGTTTATTTTTCTAAGGTGGCATTTGACTTGAGAAGAGGTTTTATGTTTTCGTTTTCTGAAAACTGTTTTCATTTTCAAGTTTTCAAGGTTCAGAATATATGTTTGTTTTTTTTATATTTTCTATTTTAAAAAAATAATATTGTTAAATTTATCAATTTTAGCCAAAATCTTATAAATTATTTATATATATAGTTTAAAATATATTTATATATTGTTTTTTTATATAATTACAAAATTGTTGTTTTCACATAGTGTTAACTTTTGAAAACAACTTTTTTCTATTTTATATTTTCAATTGTTTTTTAAAAATGTTTTCAGCAAAAATGTTTTCTAAATTGTAACCAAACATATTTTCATTACTGTTTTCTATTTTCTCTGAAAATAAAAAACAGAAAACACACCACCTAAATTTTTCTAGATAGTTAGATGTACTTTTCTAAAAGAATAATTTTTGTTAATCAATAAAAAATTTAATTTTTAACGAGTTGGTAGGTTGACTCTTATAACCCATCAATCCATGAAGATTGGACCAAGCTAAGAAACTTCACAGTTAAAATAAAGTTAAAATAAAGTTAATCAAGTTGAATTAACTTGTATTTTTTGTAAATAGATAATTTTCACGGCTATATCTTGAAACAATTATCTTCAAGTCTTGTAAGATAATTATATGCAACCAACTCTCTCCAGATATTAAAACAACTACAACAATTTCATTCTAATTTATCTAACATTCAAGAGTATATTTCAAGAATAAGTGTTGGACTTTGCATCATATATAATAATAATAGTATAGAAGCCAAACTAACATGGATCATGTTAAATAGCCGATGTAGACTTTGGCTCAACAAACTTAACCTACCCTTGATGATGCCCACAAGCAAGAAGAGGATATTGTTTTGATGGCCCTTGTGAAAGGGGCCCTTAGAAGATTGATTGTTTAACCAAAAGCCATATCTAAGGTGTGGTCTCTTTTTTTCTTCATTTGTGGCCACCACATGATTCTTCTCATTCCCTCAACCGTCTTGCGTTAATGCAATTAACCAACATATACGGTTCTTTGTTATGTTGTTCACAAATTAATTGGCTTTTGTTGCTTCTACCTTCTAACAGATTTTCAAAACCCTTAGTTCTATGGACATTCACTGCTGCAGAGAAATTCCATTTCAAGAGTTATTAACCATGACTTGAACATCCCACCACTCAATTAGTGATAGTTAAAGTCTATTATGCATTGTTTATAGTTAAATTGGAGTAACAAAAAAAGCTTTTAAGGCTTCTTATTTGAAGAATTTTTCATGTTTAGAATTAGTACTTAATAGATGTATTTTTAAAAGAAATTAATATTACATTGAACTTTTAAAATGACAGTTAAATAAAAACAAAAATATTTTAAAAATCCGACAATTAAAAAAATGGAAAAAATAGTATATAAATGGAACCTACTAAAATTAGTAATTTCAAATAAATTTTAATTGATCTTAAGAAGAGTTTTAGAAGAAGAATTTTTGAAAGAGTTTTATTAGTAGTTCTTTGGTATGTAG
The DNA here is from genome assembly GCA_037954015.1 of Psophocarpus tetragonolobus. Classification (NCBI taxonomy): domain Eukaryota; kingdom Viridiplantae; phylum Streptophyta; class Magnoliopsida; order Fabales; family Fabaceae; genus Psophocarpus; species Psophocarpus tetragonolobus. The sequence goes on along the minus strand of CM075688.1, from coordinate 76,311,892 downwards.
GATTGAGTCAATATATAATCCAAAATTTATGGACTCAAACCTCATTCTCTAAAATTTAAACATAAAAATATAATATTGTTACAAGTTTTAAAGTTTTGTTCCATGTCATTTTGTATTTATAAGAATGTTTTGACTTCCTATTTTAACTTTTATTCCCCTGTGAAAAAGTAATATTTTTATAGAAATATCATAAGTAACTTTTGAACACGCATATAATTTCTATTTTTCTATTTTTAATTTTTAAAAAATCAAAGAATATCAAAACATAATCAAACACATTTTTAAACCTACTTACAGAATATTTCTAGTTTTACTCTTTAGAATATTTCTAGTTTTACTCTTAAAATGAAATTCATGAAAATATAATACAAAACTTTGAAACCTTGCATGCTTTAATTTGAATTATTTGTTAAGTAGGAAAATTTTTTCTTCCATGCACTTTGAAATATGCTTCTACTGTCTCTATCACATTGTTTTTCCATTACTTTTTTTTTTTATTTCTGTAGTAATTGTGAAACACTTTGTGCAGTTTTAGTGAACAAATGTAATTTTTTGTTATACTGCATGTTTGATGGGAAACAACAAACATTTTTGGATAAGAAAATAGTCTTAACATATATTCACTTTCCCTTTCCTCTTATTTACACTTCATTTTTTAGCATTCTCTTTCTTTTCTTTCATGCTATTTATTATTTTACAGATTTTCATTTTATTTACATACGCACACTCCAAAACATATACCTATGTATAGAATAGAAGTGGGTTTTTTATTTTATTTTGTAATAATATATATATATATATATATATATATATATTACATAATTTGTAATAAATTTTGAATTGTGTCTTACTATCCATATATTACAATGACATTACAGTTTCGTTGTCACATGTATATTGTTTTAAAAGATTAAAAAAATCAATTTTGGTACAGCTATAATTTTTAATCTAAAAAAAATATTTTTAGGAGTTATAATTTTTATTTAAAAATAAACTTTTTTTTTCAAGCAGTTATGATTAAAAATATTTATTTTTTACTAAAATGATTAAAAATAGTTAATTCCAAGATTTCACTAAAGTATAATTGAATTTGTTGACAGGTAAATTTAACCATTTCCAATATTTCTTTGTTTTAATATCTTTTACGAAGATATTAACTTATAAACAATTGACAAGATAAATTAATACTTTCTTGTATTTTTTAGCTATAATTTTTATTTAATACCGATTAAAGAGATAAGTTAACATTATTTTTATTTCTGTGGTTACAATCTTTGCTTTTAAAAAAATAAAAAATAAGTTAATAGTTTCTTTTGAGATAAATGATTTGATATTTTAAATTTTTTAGACTTTAAGCTTATTGTTGCATTAATTTTATTTTTCTTTCATCTCCAACAAAATTCTAGCCACTTTTCTTTTATTTTTTAGTTGTTTCTCGTTGATCTTAATGACTTTTTTAAATAAATTAAATTACTTTTCAAGTTCTAATTTAATAATATTATATTTCTTTTATAATGATTTTCTTTTCAAATCTCAAAGTTTTTGTCGTTTTTTATCAATTTTCTGATATATATATATATATAAAGTTTTAATTTTTATTTAAAAATTTAGGTTATGTCCACTATTTTGAATTTCACATAGTTTGTCATACGAAGAAGGTAAGACTTTACTTTTTCACATTTGCCCTGCATAACTGACTAAATGTGTCGACCAATAACTATAAAAAATATTATTTTTTAAATAATTTTTAATATATTAAATTATTTTTTATCATTTTTAAATTATTTTTTAAAATTCATCTAATATTTTTTTCTTTTAATATCTTTAATATATTTTTCAATCAATATACTATCTAAGAATCAAATCACAATTATATCAATATATAATAAAAATACATTACTTCATAGACTAAAAAACTTGTGAGTACTTAAAACATCCGGACTTCTCAATTGTTTTTTCTTTTTTGTTCTAATAAGAATTGATAATAGTATCAAGAAGTTATATAACTTCAACTAATTGAACTTAAACTCCTTTAACTCATTAGATTGTTCACCTTTTAAATCGATTCTAAAAAATTATTTAACTTAATTATCAGATATACACTTCTAGGTGTGTTCTAGTGCATGTGAATTGTGAGTTTGGTTTTTAAACAAAATTTATAATATGATAGAAAGAGAGATAAAAAAATAAAAAATGTTGATGGTGTGTATAAATTAGATGAATGTAGATACATAATTACTCTTACGAAAATAAATGCTTTTGGGCAAATATATAGAACATGAGCAACACGTTCCAGCTCCACCGAATCAGAATTCGAACCTAACACGACAGACATGTTTAATTTTGGCAATTGAATCAATTCTATATAATGTGTAGATAAAGCACACACAAGCAACTACTTTATATATTTTCACATAAGAAGAGACTTAGAAAAGCTTTATTTCTGAAATTCTGTTTTTGATGAGATAGAATTCATTAAAAAATAAGTTATAAAATTAGTTTAATAATAATGTGTACTGTGAAAAAAATGTCGAAAGAAAAGATGGTAGATTTGAATTTATTTACTAACAAAGATAATACGTTAACAATTAACATCTTTTATAAAAAAAATTTATTGAAAAATCATTAATTTGGTGAGTTTTATTTATCTCTTTTAAAAGATAATTTGTTTTGTTTTATTTTTTAGTTTTAAAAAAAGATTTTGAAAATAGTTTTTAAGAATTATTTTAAGAAAGAAAAAAAAATTGTCTAATATTTGAAAACTGTTTTAAAAATATCAAAATGAAAAATTTATCCATATATTTACAAAAGTGTTATTAAAATACGTATGTTTTAAGTTTTCAAAAAAAAATATAAAATTGAAAAATAAAATCTTTTTTAATTTTTAAAAACTAAAAAATTAAAATTATTTTTAAAAATTATTTTAAGAAAATAAATTTCAAATGATTTTTTTAGTTTTTAAATATTAAAATACTAAAAAAAATTATAAAATTTCTGCCAAATAAACACTTTTTTTTTCTCCTAAAAATGGGCAATTTTTAATAAATTTAAACTAATCATAGGAATATTTTTTTCCTAACACTCATCTAAGTCTTCTTGGATATTTGGAATCTGAATCATGCACCATTGCACCGTATTCCAAAGATTAAAAGACTTGCAGAAGTGGGTAATCTTTCAAAATCAGCAATTCAGCATATACAAATGTATCCGAAGAACGATATCAACCACCATTTGCAAGTTTTTTCGGTCCAAGACACAGGTCCGTTTCTAACACAATATTTGAATCATAATATAAAATTATTTCATATAAAAAAATGTAAATTTCAAAATTTAAATAATTTATGTAATTATTGTAAGTTACAAAAAATGCTAATAACATAGCTACTACGTTTAACACAATTTTTTAAACACACTTACGTTATTAGTTGAAAATTGTTGAAAAAATATTCATTCATATTTAATGTTTTTGTTTCTTAATTTTATAGATTTCAATAAATTTTTATAACATAATTATTTTTTTACCAAGTATTAGAATAAGTATATTAATTAAAGACTGTACGTGGTACTTCTCAGTTTATATTGTTAGTACATTACTTGATTTTTTTCAATATTTTTAAATTTCAATTTTTAGTAATAATAATAATAATAAATTATTTTTTATTGTAATAATAAGATTAATTAATCCATTCTGAAACATAAGAAAAATACTTATGAAACATAAGAAAAATACTTAAGACTCTAATTTGTTTGCTTTTATCTTTCCTCAACGTAAAAAAAAAAAAAAACTATAAAAAAAGTTTCTAATCTTATCAACACTAAAATTTTTTCTCCTTGGAGAGTAGAGATCGAAAATTAACGATGGTGACCGATGACAACCGATTGAAAGTGATAATCGATGATAGTTAATCGCAAGTGGGAGTCATGATCATTGATTGAAAGTTATGGTCAATGATTATCAGACGGTGTTAGATTATTTTAATCTAATGTTAACACATAATTATAGAATGATTTTAATGTGATGGTTGTTAGACTTAATATTGTATTAAAATAACATAAAAACAAACCTCAAAGACTTTAATACAATATTAAGTTTAGCAATCATCACATTAGACATCTTTCCATTAAAATCATTCTATAATTACATGAGTAACATTAGATTAAAATAATCTAGCATTCTCTCACTTGGCTAATGTGATGACTTGAAGATTCAACATTAAACTCTAAGCACACACCATGTATTGAAATTATCAACTCACAATCCTTAATTGAATCAAAATGATTGGATCATGGCGATTGCAAGCTATCCAAACAACTTGGTTCCTTCCATATATCACAAATCATCTAACTTAACTCAACTTTAATAAATATTACAATGTATGTCTTTAATATCATTTCAAAGATACAATACGTAATCTCACTAAAAATAGTATTGTATACCATACAATGAGAGTGACTTCATAAACCAGAAACATAACGATAACTGGATTTACAAGTGTCACACAATTCAAACATTACAAGTAAATGTATATATACACTGCATTACATCGTTAACAAGGACTTATCCATAAGACTCATTCAACATGGCCAATTAATGTATTGGGTGCTAAACCTTTAGTCAATAGATTCATTATCATTAAGTTTATACCAATATGCTCAATTGACACTCTATGTTTCTACACTTCTTTTTTAATTGACGAATACTTCAAATCCATATGTTTTGCTCCTTTAGAAAATTTTTTATTCTTAGAGAAGAAATCATGTTCAGAATTATCACAATAAATTCTCAATGGTCTAGCTATACTGTCAATAATACCAAACCTTGAAGTAAAATTTTGTAACCATAATGTTTGAATTGTGGCCTCAAAGCATGCCACAAACTTAACCTTCATGGTAGAAATAGCAATCACAAACTGTTTTGCACTCTTCCATGATACTACTCCTCCAGCAAAAAGAAAGATGTACCCATAAGTAGACTTTCTTGAGTCTACACATCCAGCATAATCTAAATCCAAGTACTCAATCATTTCAAGGTGATCTAACCGTCTATATGTGAGCATGTAATCCTTTGTGCGTTATAAATACCTAAGAACTTTCTTCGTAGGTTTTCACTATTCTATTCCAGGATTACTTTTACATCGACCCAACATTCCTACGACAAAGCTAATATCCGATCAAGTACATGTTTAGGCATACATCAAACTCCCAACCACTTATGCATAGGAAATAGGCTCCATATCCCTTCGTTCCAAGTCATTTTTAGAACGTTACATTTGACTAAACTTATCCCCTTTTTGAATTGGAACAATCCCTGCAGAGCACTTTTCCATTCTAAATCTCTTTGATACCTTATTAATGTATCCTTTCTGAGACAATCTCAACCATCCTTGTGACCTATCACGGGATATTTCTATTCCTATCACATATGATGTCTCACCCATATCTTTCGTCTCAAAGTTATTAGAGAGAAATTTCTTCACATCATGTAACATAGCAACATTATTAGTAGCAAGCAAAATATCGTCAACATATAAAACTAAAATCACAAATCTACTCCCACTAACCTTTATGTAGCTACACTGATCAATAGTGTTCTCTACAAAACCATATGATGTGATGTATCATTGAACTTAAGATACCATTTCCTAGAAGCCTATTTTAGCCCATATATCGACTTTTTTAATTTACATACCAAGTTTTCCTTTCCTATGAAAATAAACCTTTTAGGTTCGTTCATATAAAATTTTTCTCTAAGTCACAGTTGAAAAAAGAGGTTTTTACATCCATTTAGTGAAGCTCTAAATCATAATGAGTCACCAAAGCCAACAGAATCCTCAAAGAGTCCTTCTTTGATATTGGAGAGAAGGTCTCTTTGTAGTCAATGTCATCCTTTTGAGTGAAACCTTTGGCAATGAGCTAACCTTATACCATTCGATATTGCCTTTTGAATCGCGTTTACTCTTAAAGACCCATTTACAACCGAATCATTTTGAACCTTCAGGCAATTCAACTAGATCCCAAACTTTATTATCCTTCATTGATTTCAACTCTTCTTTCATCGCACTATGCTATTTTTCAAAATTGTCACTTTCCATGGCTAGTTTAAATGAGACTAGATTTTCACCAATGCTCAATTCACATTCATGTTAAAGTGAATATATAATGTAATAACTTGAAATAACTGGTCTTGTTTGCCTTTCATACCTTCTTGGAGCTATTTCTTGCATCTCTTCTACCACTTGTTCATTTGTGTTTTTCACATTAGCTACCAGTTCATCAATTACGTGTTCATCCTACGAGTTTTGAATATTATCATATCGCCTTTGAATGTTGTTTCAATGTAATACAACCAGTGGAACAACATTCTGAGAAGGGACTTTAGGTGAAGAAGATTTACAATAAGTCTCATTAATATCCACCTTTCCTGATTTCTCACTCCCACTAAACTAATCAATCTCAATAAACTAAGCATCATAAGACTCAACTATTATTATACTATGGTGAGAACAATAGAATCTGCAACCTTTGGACTTTTTAGGATATCTAATGAAAACACCCTTTATGGTTCTTGCATCAAACTTCTTTTAGTGTGGATTATACATTTGTATTTTTGTCGGACAACCCTAAACATGGAGATGTCTTAAACTAGGTTTTCTTCCTATCCATAGTGCACAAGGAGTCTTAGGAACTCCTTTATTGGGAACCCTATTAAGTAAATATGCAACGGTCTTTAATGCATGCATCCACAAAGATAAAGGTACGGTACTATAATTCAACATAAACCTAACCATATCTATTAGAGTACAATTTCGCCTTTTATGCTACACCATTCTATTGTGATGTACCAGGCATAGTATATTGTCTTTACTTCAAGGAATTTTGCAAATGGATTGAACATTGTTCATTCTCATTATATTTACCATAAAATTCACCACCCTACCTGATGAGAATGCACCTAAAAACAAAGACAACAAGGTGCTTGAAGGACTTGGGGCTCCTATGACAAGAGCAAGAGCTAGGAAAGTAAAAGAGGCTTTACAAGGAGTGGTAGCAAGTATTCTGGAGGCTGCACCTAAAGTGAAGGACATAGAGCCAAAATTAATTCAATGCATGGTCTTAATGGAAGGGTAGTTTGTCACAAATAAAATTCAAGAATTTAGGCGGTCAGACTTGATGGATAGTGGCTGAATTATTATACAAATAAAAGCCCTTTTTTTATTGCTGAGTTTAATTAACATTATTAGTGCAGCCCCTTAATTACAATTACTGGGCTGAGTGTTATTTAATTTTGGGCAGTTACATTTCTAGTTTTAAGTGTAATAATTTGGTTTAATTAGGAGAATTCTTTGTAACTTTCACTGGATTGGAAAATTCTTTTTATAGGCTGTGCATGACTCTTGAGAAATAGAATCAGACTTTTATTTTGCAATTTGCAAAGTTCTATGTGAGAGCTTTCTCCTAGATTCTTAGTAATCCAAGAATTAGAGATTTATCAAAGGTTAACCACCCTTTGTGTGTGCAATCTCTGAGCTTATCTTCCATCCTTGGAAGTGTGATGTCTTTCACCAAAATTCGTCCCTTTCTTTCTCAATTCTCACGACTAAACTAAACTAATATGGAAATTCCATTTTACTTTTTCTCATCCAATCTACACCTATTCAATTCAATTGTTCTTGCTGCATTTTGTTTTATTATTGCTTCATTTTTTTATTTTGTTTCAATTCTGCATTTTGTGCCCTTAATTCCATAATATTTTTATCTAATTTTGTTAAGAGTCAGAAAGCCTATTTCCTAGGAGTCCTAAATGATTCTGAACAAGTTAAGGGGAATTATATCACTACCGAACCTTATAACTTTCACTTTCTTGTTTAACTGTCTTTCTACCTCATCAATAAACACCTTTAGGACATCTACTGATTGAGATTTTTCATGCAGAATGTACAAATAATAATAACATGAAAAGTCATCAATATAGGTGATAAAATACTTTTCACCGTCCCATGATGGAATGCCAAAGAGTCCACAAATATTAGTACGTATCAATTCTAGAAGTTCATTACTTTTTGTAGCAGAATTATTTGATATTTGTTTGGTTTGCTTTTCTTTAATACAATTCAAACAAATATTGCAATCACTAAAATGTAATTGAGATAAAATTTCATTTTTCATTAACATCATTATCCTTTCTTTGGATATCTAACACAATCTTTGATGCCACAAATAAGCAAAACTATCAACATGTGCATTATGCTTACTACCAACAACACATCCAACATTAAACAAGGATTTCATAAACTTTACATCAAGATTGAAACAATACAATCCATCTATTAAAGTACTAGATCCATAACAGTATACATCTTTAAATAAAGAAAATACATTGTTTCTAATCTTAAACTTAATCCATCCAACTTTGCAACAAAAACTAAATTTCTAGAACATCCAGGTGCATAGAGACATCCTTCCAAATCTACCTGACACACAATGTGCAAGATTAATCTATATCTCTCAATGCCCTATATCCTTACTTTCAATCTGCTCCCTATGTATAGAAACTTGTTAGTTTCTTTTATGGTTTGTATTGAAAGGAATCCTTGCATAATATGTGACACATGAGTAATTGCTCCAAAATCAAGACACCTAAGTATTGTTAGGTACCTCAATAAGATATATATCTTTCTTTTCAAATGATTTATTCCTTTTTTGGGCAATCCTTCTTGAAGTGACCACTTTGTTTGCAAAAGTAGCACTTTTTCTCTTTGCAGACACCCTTTCAATAACCTTCAAATGGTTGTTGGCCTTGCCCTTGCCTTTTCCTTTGCCCTTCTTACCTGGCTTGCTCTTACCTCTACTAGCTCCATTATGACTTATGAGATGAATTCAGTGATCCTTCATTTCTTTAATCTCTCTTCCTCTTAAATTAAAATAGCTTTAATTTCTTGAAAATTCTATTTTTCTTTGAAAGTATTATAATTCACTTAGAACTGGCCAAATTCAGTAGGAAGTGAATTCAAAATGAATTGTACTAAGAAGGACACATTCACTTGCATTCACATAGAATTCAACCTTGCTGCCAAATTGGACTTTTCTATCACATGATTATAAATTGGTTGAGACTAATCAAACTTCTTATTTGTTAGTTCACTTAATAGATTCTCCGCAATGAACCATAAAAAATGAAATGTACTAAGAAGTACTCATTCATTTTTTTTTAAAATATAAACACATAAATGTTGTTAGAACCTTTCGAGATCACTATGAGCATCAAATCTTTTCTCCAAATACTTACCACAATTGCATATTTACAACTCAAACAAGATCACTAATTAAGCTCCATAAGCACGGTATAATAAAATCTTGACCTGTCAACAAGCTAGGACAATAGCAACAGCAAGATAGCCTTGATATGTTGACATCTCGAAACCACATGCATAACAAGAGTAATATTTTTATACATATAAATTAAACTATCATCATATATTATATATTTTAAAATTTTATATTACCGGTAGGATTTATTATATCCATAAAAACCATTATTCACAGAACGATCATCGTAGAAAGAGGTTGGTTATACATAATGGAAGAACGATTTTTTATTTAAAATTTGGACCCGTTATGGAATAACTAATATAAGCTAAAAACTCAATAAATTCTACCATTTTAGTTAAAAAGTTATAAGATATCGTCAACCTTACATGACATTAGAAAATCCAAAAAAAATACTTTAAAATTCACTGATAAATTTACTATCGTAAACATTCTTAGAAAATTAAGCTTATAAATATCATTTATTTTTTCAATTAATAGGTTCATCACGCAACTCAACTCAACCTCATTAGACCCACCAATTAAGTTGAACACATTTTGACATCCCACTACATGTCACGTGTGCATGCTTTGGTAATTAATAAGGAAAACATAACAAATAAACCTACTTAAATGTGAGATTACACAACTAAAATGATATTGTTTATTAGATCAAGTTACTATACAACGAAACAGAAATTTAATATTCACCAAAAAATAAAAAAGAAACAGATAAATCAATGGGACCACATAGATATTAATTCTTTCTGATTCTATCAAAAACTTCATTATTTCTGATACCGACATTTCCAACTGTTAACTACGTTACAAACCTACAATACGTTTTCTGCTTAAATTCAACTAATAACTAGAATGCCAATTGATTCGGCATGTAGAAATTCATCACAAATATGAAGGGATGCATTTTCAGTGTAAATCTTTTTTATATTTTCATTCAATATTTTTTAATATTTTTACCCTGTTATAGTTCGTAATATTTACTTATAAAATCAACTAATTTATTATATAAAAAATTATAATTGAATAACTGTGTAAAATTTTTTAATTAACAGACTTTTTTTCTCAATAAATAAAACTGGCTAATTCTGAAGTGCATGTTTGCGTTATCGGTCACTGAAATATCTTTTTCTTTTGTAGTTTTTTATGAAACTGTCTTATTCTAGTACAGTTTGATTTCAATGGAAATATCAGAGTTTAATACCATTCGTTTAGCCACTTTCCATTTTTGTGTCCAGTAGCATTTTCATTAAATATTCACACCACTCAAGAACGTTAACATAAATTAAAAACTTCGGATTTCTTTTTTCCATTTTTGTTCACAAAATTTTAGTGGAAGCAAATAATCTTTTGGAAATAAATAAAGCATATGTAAATTTTTAAGAATCAATACAATTTTTAGTTGATTTTTAATAAATTTAAAATATATAATAAAATTGATTGTGTTAAAATCATAATTAATGATATTTTAAAAAAATTAATGATATTTTAATTTTCATTATTTATTTCAATAATATATTAAACATATTTTTATTATATTATATGTTAATAATTAATCCTCATTTCATTGAGAATTCTTTTACCAAAGTTTTAAAAGACAAAATTTTTAATTTACATTATTATTACGTATACAACTAATGCGATAAAAAAAAACATATACAACTAATGGATATTTATTATTCTTTTTTTATGAATTTATTGACATAAAAGTATCATGTGTTATAAGAATAAAATATTATTGATCTTTATAATTTTGAAAAAAAAAACTATTATGATTATTATTATATTATTATCAACTTAAAATTATCAAAATTATTTAATAATTATTATCAGTGTAATCAATTTAATAAATAAATTTTGAGTCTCTAAGTAAATGTTTCTTTTTCTCAGAAATGTAACAGTATTTATCCCAATTCCATGATAGTTTTTTTAAAAGCTGTTACTAAGTATAAGAAAATAATTTATTTTCTTAGTTGGTTTGTATTTCATTTCAATATATAATTACTTTTATTCAGTTATTTATTTAAATTAAATAAAAAAATAATTTATAAATAAAACCATATTTATATATACATAAGTTATATTTTCACATATTTCTATTTCATATAGAAAAATAGGGAAGATTTTATTTATGTAGAGATCTCTCCTTTACTTTTTCCTACTACTATATTTACATGGCCGGTGGAAAAAATGTTGTATAATTAGTAGATGGAAGGTAAAAAGTGACAACTACTGATGATAATGTAGCCACAAACAAAGACAGCAAGGTGCTTGAAGGACTTGGAGCTCCTATGACAAAAGCAAGAACTAGAAAAGTAAAAGAGACTTTACAACAAGTGGTAGCAAGAATTCTAGAGGATGCACCTAAAGTGAAGGACATAGAGTCAAAATCAATTCAATGAGTGGTCTTAATGGAAGGATAGCTTGTCATAAATAAAATTCAAGAATGTAGGCGGCCAAACTTAGTGGATAGTGGCTGAATTATTATGCAAATAAAAGTCTTTTTTTATTTATTTATTTTTCTTTGGGTGAGTTTAATTATCGTTATTAGTGGAGCTCCTTACTTACAATTACTAGGCTGTTATTTAATCTTAGGCAGTTGCACTTTTAGTTTTAAGTGTAATCATTTTGGTTTTATTTGGAGAGTTTCTTTGTAACTTTCAAGGGATTCGAAGAGCCTTTTTTATAGGCTGTGCATGATTTTTGGGGAATACAAGGAGACTTCTATTTGCAATTTGTCAAGTTCCGTGAGAGTTTTCTCCTGTTAGTCATCCAAGAATTAGAGATTTATGAAAGGTTAACCACCCCTTTGTGTGTTCAATTTTTGGGCCTATCTTCCATCCTTGGGAGTGTGAAACCTTTCACCCAAATTCGTTCCTTTCTTTCTCAATTCTCACGCCTAAAATTGAACTAATTTGGAAATAGAATTTTACTTTGAGTTTTCATCCAAGTTGCACCTATTCAGTTCAATTGTTCTAGCTGGGTTTTGTTTTATTATTGCTTCTTTTTTTTCTTTATTTTAGTTTTGTTTCAATTCTAAGTTTTGTGCACTTAATTCCTTAATCCTCTTGCCAATTTTGTTAAGTCATAAAGCCTATTTCCTAGGGGTCCTAAATCGATTATGAACAAGCCAAGGGGAATTGTATCAACTACTGATCCTTCAATTACTAGGGGTCCTTCCTGATCTTTGACAAATACCAAAGTGGAGACATCAATCTTGAACGTAATTAAGTTTTCAATCATGTTAGTAATTCATCCCGTGCCTGGAAACATGACTGAAATAACTGCGGAAAAAGAGTTTGGGTAGTTAGGCACATCCATATTTTTAAATTCGCATTTCCGTTATATATATATATATATATATATATATATATATATATATATAATTATTTAAAATATTCATATTTATTTAGAGAAAATTTGAATTATTTTTGTAATGACTAGTTAAGATAAATGAGTTTCTTTACTATGATTTTTAAAGGATACAACGATATTTCACCTTAAATATTTACTTATTCCAAGGTCAAACCTCCAACTATAAATTAATTCAAAACTTTATTTAAGGATTAAAACTTTATTTAAGGGGAAAAAACCATTACATTTAAAATAAAATGGTTAATTAATAGTTTAAAATAACTAATTTAATAAATCAAATAAAATTACGATCATAAAATTAAATAATATAATTAAAAGTGGCACAAAATAATAATCATGACCAGATTAAAAACACCTTACTAAATAAGCATTACTAAAAGTAACCTAAAATAATAAATAAAGCGAGGTTAGAAACACATCACTAAATAATTATAAATAAAAGTAACATAAAATAATAAATAAAATAAGATTAGAGACACTTCACTAAATAATTATAACTTAAAGTAACATGAAATAATAAATAAAGCGAGGTTACAAAAAAATAACATAAAATAAACAAGTAATTATAACTATAGCTTCCCTACTCAGCTCAAACAATGTGATGCTTCTCTGTTTTTTCTTTTTTTTTTTCTTCTCCTTTTTATGTTTACAAATCTTTAAGCCCTATTTATAATTTTTTTTTTGCAATTATTACAACCAATTTTATTTCAATTCCCGGTTTCTTAGTTACATTTGTTATACATAAAAGTAATGTAAATTTAAATAAAGCTAATACTGGAAAATCTTATCCTAATATTTTTTTCTCCTTTGTTTATGCGGAAGTTGCAGAAAACTCCGACTTTTATATTTTTTGTTTTCTGTTTTAGATTATCTCCTATGTAACATTTTTTTTCTTCTTCTATGTTATGTAACATTTTTTTATTTTTATGTGTGTAGTACTAAAAGAAAAATAAAAATGTATACAAAAACTTGAACAAAATAATAGTGAAAACATAAAATAAAATACTATTAAAATGAAAAAGGAATGGAAAAATATAGATAAATTTTAAAATAATAATAAAACTAAATAATTTATTATTTTTTAATAATTAAATTAAAATTTGTTAAATAAGTAAAAATTTTTATGCAATAAATTAATAAAATCATGAATATAAGCATGTTAACACTAAAAATAAACACTTGAAACACCATGAAAATTATAGTGATGCATGTGCCTCCTAACTTAATGATTTTAATTGCATTAATTAATGGTTTTAAAAAATAAATATTTATATATTAATTATTTTTATTTTTATTTTAGTTTAAAATATTTAAAAAGGTGCATTATCATATTAAACTATTTAAAAATTAAAGAAGTTTTTTTTTTTTAAAACTTAATTTTAAAATTTTTCATTATTATTATAATGATTGAGATTTTGATCTGTGATACTTTAAGTCAATAAAAAAATTAAAAATCTCAATACTTTTTATTAAAAAATTTATATTAAATTTACTATTGTTTTTTAGAACATGGACAAATATATAATTGTTTATGATAGGTGAAACTCCTATCTTTATATAGTGCCATGCAAAATTATATATTATATTATATTAGATATGAAGGTGAATTATAACTATATTATTGTGTTTTTAATTATGCCAAATTTAATAATATTATATTATGAAAATTTTTAAATAATAATTATTTAAAATTTAATTATATTATATTACTGGACTTTCTATAACAATAAAAACTTAAATAATTGGAAAGTTTGTATTATAGATTGAAAGTTCATATTAGTATAATTTTATTATTATTAAAATTTTTAATTATATATTATAATTAATTTCATATAATTTTTTTCACATTTTATTTTGTCCATATAATATAATAAGTATAATTTATAAAGATATCATAAAAGCCTATGCATTTTAACATCAACATATATAAATAAAATATGTATATGATTATATTTTAATATATATATTTAAGTATTTATTATAAAAAATTATTTTAAACATATATAATTTACATAATAAATAACATTAATATGATTATTTTATTTGTCATGTTAAAACTTAAAAGTTCATTAAATAAAATCAACAATTATTATAAATTGAATTTTTTTATCAACGAATACAAAATGCTCAAATCTGTAAATGAAATAAACTATTGTTATGAACTGAAAATGTTGATCAATCATGAAAAGTTGAAGCTTTTTGTGTTTGGAAGAATAATCTTCTATTTTTCTTTTTTTTTTATTAACTAATTTCATACTCATCGAGGTGCATTGTTAGGTGGCTATAAGTCAAAAGCCACCCCTATCATATGATGCAATGTTTTTATTTCTAAAATTAGAATTCAGAGAGCACAATTGACTTGTCTGACACATTGTTCTTTTACATTCTTGACAACTTCGACAACAAAGCTATCAAAGATATGGTTCACCAATGAATCATAAAATTTAAACCACCACATTTAATTAAACAAAAAAAAAAAAACTATTTGAATCATTGACCAGGGACTTGAAGAATCAATTGCGTATAATATTATATTGAAATTATATTATTATGGTTCTATCTATGATAAATCAACATTTAATTTATTAAATAAAATAAATTATTTGATTAATTTTAATTAATAAATTTAAAATTTAAAATTTGATTATAAAAATATGATATCTTTAAAATTAAACCCTTTATTAAAAGGTTAAGATTATCAATGATTACTTCCTAGTTAAATATATTACTAAGGTTAAATTATAGGGAATTGATGTGATGGTAAATCTATATTTAGGAAGAGTTAGTGTAAAATCCTTCTATTAACAAAACTAATAATAAAACTAAATTATATTTTATATTATTATAAAATATATGTAAAATATTAATTTTATCTTTTAAATATTTTTGTGTTCATTTGATCATCTAAAATTTAAATTTATTATTTTAGGTGCTCTTGTAACTTTTTTAACTGTTGTAACTAATTGCTTAGTTTTAGATGATTTATTTAAGATATTAGAACTTGTTTTTAATGTGAAACAATAGAACAGTTTAATTGAAAGAACAGTTTAATTCTAGAAGGGTTTGATTAAAACATTCATCCTATTATTATTTAGATTTACAAATGAGAACTTATAAGAATAATTTTAAATTTTAAAGTGATCAAATTAAGATTAATTTTTTTAAAAAATAAAATTAATATTTTACATATTTTATAAAACCTAAAATATAATTTACTGTTAATAAATAATATAATTCCTTTAACATTGAAAATGTTTTGTTAGGGCAGAATGACATCTTATTGGCCTTGAAGCTCGTAATGCTAGTGAAAATTATGATTCTAATATTGAACCTATTTTTTATAGAGAAAAATTTAAAATAAAAATAATTTCTTTCGTATTTTACATTCAAATTAAAAATAAACATAAATATAAAACAAATATATCATAATAAATAAATTTTAATTTTAATAAAATACATTAATGTGCATAAATAATAATAAATTCACGTTAGATATACCAACTTGTTATAATCTCTTTTAGCTTTTTAAAAGCATGCATATAGAATAAAAAATAAGAGTATAATTAGTATGTACTAATAATGTAAAAAAGATATTTAGTCATAACTCTTAATTTATATTATTTTCAAAACTTATCAATAGAATTTTAGTGTAAAATTATTTTATATTAATTTTTTTGTGTGAATTATTTTATATTGACAATAAAATATTAAATTAATATAACACATGTTTAATAAAAAAATTAATAATAATTGATAAATAATTTATATTAATTTGTAAACTTTATAAATGTGTATTATTATTTATCTTAAAATATTTTAAATTTTGAATAATATATATTTGAAAAATATTTTTAAAAAGAAATTAACCTGCTACAATTGATTTTCTTACTGATGATCCACTAGTTTCCAAATATATGTCTCAGTTTTCACTATCGAAAGCACCTATATTATATTAACTAATTTCCAAATATATCAAAGGAATTTTTTATCCAATTTTTATATTAGTTAGAAAAACTTAGAAGAAAAAAAAAACTCAATGACCTGCAATTAGATCCGAAAAATGCAAACAACATTGTGTATATATTTATTATTATTTATTAATTTTTTTATGGTTTATATTAGTCGTTAGTATTGTGTTTTGCAGCTATAGATAATTAGAATGCAATGCCATATGCATTCAACAAGAGATAACAGTGTTTAATTAAGGATGGTCGAGTATCTCGGGTTCTGTTTGTGGCTTTTTTTTAGTTGTTATCAAGTTTAATATGTTTAATTTGTTTTTTTAAAAAAAATTATTTAGTAATAATGAAACTCACCTATCTCACAACATATAATAGGTTTAATTAATTCATATTTTTTTGAAAAACGTGGATCTCCAACTTAATCTAAAACAATCTTACTAGGTTCAAATCAGGTGATTGGATTTATTATTAAAATAATAAAAATTAAAAGAGTTAAAAAATGAAATAAATTAGGAAATTTTCTATGAAGTACTACATATGAACTAAGTATGAGTATGAAATATGAAGGATAGGAAAATTAAATGAGATAGGCTAAATTTAACGGCTAAAATTGGAATAAGAATTTTAATAAGAGAATTTATTTTGTTAGGTTTGTTAAATATTTTATGATAAAATATTTTGATATCGTGTTTGCAATTTTAGTTGGTAAAAGTATTTTGACAAATAAAAACTATAAAATTTTAAATTCCTTAAAAATTATAAGAATTTGAATTTTTTATATTTATTTTTTCTTTTACTTACGTTAATCTATCGATTATTTTTTAATCAACATTAAACAAAAAATATTCTAGTCTTTCGAGATTATTTTTCGATCGACATTAAACAAAAAATAACTTTAGTTAACTTCAAAGTAAAATTAAAAAATTTTAAATTCTTATTTTTTTATAAGAATTTAAAATTCTACAATTTAATTTAACTCATAAAGATATTTTTACAAAAGACTAAATTTTCAAATTTCCTTAAAATTCAGAATCCAAATAACATAGTTCTTTAATAACATCTAAAATCCATGATGAAATGAATTCATCTCTTAAAAGTTTTCCATTCAAATACAAGGTAAGAGCTTATTGGGAATAATTGTGAGTTTTAGTTTTTTGTCTTCAATTTTAATTTATAAAAAAAATGTGTTTGGATAAAATAGAGCTAATATAGGTTTTTAACATAGTTTCAAAGATATTTTTAGGTTCATTTTTAAAATTGACAAAAGAAATTTTAAATTCTATTTGTTTAAAAAAGATTAAAAAAAAAACAGTCTCAGTGCATTTGACATGGACCCTTCTTATCATCACTGCACCTATGCATCATAGCTACGGTTTCCATAACAATTGTCACTAGCACCGTTACGATTGTTGACATTATTATGGTTCTTTGTTACTTCTACAGATCTATGGCTACCAGCACCACCACACCATACAAGGAGAACTTCACTGCAATTTATGTTACTATATTTTTTAAATTAATTGTTACATATTAACAGTGGAATTTTTTCAATTATATCATTTATATAATTTTAAAGTATTAATATATAAAATTAACAAATTTATTATAAATTAAAATATATAATTGATTATTAATATAAAATTTTTTTATAATATTTTCAGTGCATATCCATTATAGCACGAGTCTAATTTTTTAATTCATGGATCCCTAGTACAATTTTAAAACTTTTTTAACTTTTTAATAATTTATCTGCCACCTATAATAATTTCTAGAAATCAGGATGATAATTATGTTTGTTTTATTAATATCGTCTCATCTTGCTCGATTTTGATACGATAAATATGTGTTATTGATTTCTGCCTTAAAAAAATAAGGGATGAAGATAAATGAATTTATTGGTTCTCGCTCTGCACTAGTCTCTACAAAAGCTTTTATGTTAAACAATATTTGATATAACATCGTATGTCTATCTACAAATTTATTTTATGAGTTATTAAAACTAAAATATAATTAATAACTTAATATATAATTTGTTTAATAAATTATAAATAAATTTAAATTTGTAATTATTTATAATAAATTTATTAATTTTATTAATTAATACTTTAAAATTTATATAAATAAAAAAATCATAATTTAATATAATAATTTTTTAAAATTTAAGTGCATATTAATATACTAATTAAACTCTTAACAAAAATAGAAAAAAGAGGATATTTGTATGCAAAGCAGGAGATTAGAGGAGAGGGGTAGTATAGTAAATAAAAGATAGAAGAGTATAGAAGTTGGTATAAGAAGAGAGGCGGGTGGAAGGGCCAGGTGTATTGTATATAACGAAGGGTGTTGGAGGCTAATTCGGTGCCACTCACACGCACACAAAATATTATTATTAATATTCTTCCTTTCTTTTCCCTTTACTTTTCGAATTCAAAAAATTCCATAACAGCACCCACAATTTTTGGGTTCCATCAAGAAGAACAAGGAGAGAGAGAGAGAGTGCAACGGGAACAACAACAACAAAAACAAACCCAAACAAACCTTTCTCTTCCCGTTTCAGATATCCCCTCTATCCTTTTCTTCTTCATTCATTCTTTTCCTTCGTCCTCTAAGGTACCAAAAAACTCCTCAAATTCACGTTTGGACAATTCATTCTCAATATCACTTCTGATTGATTCTTTTATTATAGGTTTCAACTTATTTTCGCGTTACATCAATCGTCTATAATCAGCATTCAACGTTACGTTATTTTTTAAATCAATTTTAACCGAAATTAATGTTAAACGTAGGGAAGATTCAATTCAACCTGCATTTTCTTGTTATTTCAATCGCTTTCCGTTATTTTTTTGTGAATTTCAATGCATTGGATTTTGACTTGTGGTTTTGTTTAAGTTATTTTAAAAATTTTTATTGCGGAACTCAATATTATTTGTCTGTTTTCTAGATTGAAAGTCAGATCTAAACTGATTTGTGCATTTATTGTGCATTAATTCGCCGAAAAATTGGTCTCTGGAGATATTGTGTAACATGAATTTGAATTTTCGTTGTCTAATTTGGATATTAGCGACGTTTGAACTTTCTTGATTCCATGCAGGTGTGGGAATAGATTATTATTAAGAATGGTTGCAACGGCTGCAACGGCGTCGTTTATCCCCGTGCCTTCGCCGGACGCTGGAAAAGGGAAAACCAAAAGCGGTGGTGCTGTGAATCTCGGAGGTCTCAAGCCGAAACATGGCTTGTGCGGTGGCTTGCAGGTCAAGGCAAACGCGCAGGCTCCTCCTACGACCGCGGTGGAGAACGTGAAGGTTGAGGATGATGTGTTGTCGTCATCGTCGTTGTCGTCGTCGTCGTCGTCGCATTCTCCGAGGACTTTTATCAACCAGTTGCCGGATTGGAGCATGCTGCTGGCGGCCATCACCACGGTGTTCCTCGCGGCGGAGAAGCAGTGGATGATGCTGGATTGGAAGCCGCGCCGCCCCGACATGCTCATCGACCCCTTTGGGATTGGGAAGATCGTGGAGGAGGGGCTCATTTTCCGGCAGAACTTCTCTATTAGGTCCTACGAAATTGGCGCTGACAAAACGGCTTCTATAGAGACGTTAATGAATCATTTGCAGGTTTGTTAGCTCATGAAAGGAAAAATATTACCGAATATTGCATAGGACAAAGTTTACCTGCTGGGAGCTTTTTCAAAAGAAGAAGAAAATATCTGCATTAGTCTTTAAATGATGGGATACCTTTGACGAGTAATACGTAAAAAGTCTCATCTTTTTCAAAAAAATTATAAGTATTTTTTGCTACGTACACGCTTTTTCATATTTTTTTTTTCTTTTCGAAGAGTTTCTGTGTAAATTTGCAGCAATTTAAAGTTTTATTTCAGAAATATGCATAATAAAATGTTTACATGCAAATTATCAATTCCAATCTAGAAATCTAATTGAAATTAAAGTATTGTTTCAATAATCTGCATAATATAAATGTTTATGGACACACTATTGGATAAAACTTCAATTCTAATCTCTTTTTTTTTTATCCTGCTTCAATTCTAATCTAAAAAACTCAATTAGAATTGAAGTCTTTTTTTCGATAATCTACAGAGTAAATATTTTACATGCATGCAAATTATCAAATAAAAATTCAATTTTAATATATGAAATGCTGATTATCAATATAAAACTTCAATTATAATATTAGAATTGAAGTTTTATATTGATAATATGCATACTTGCATACAAGTTATTTGATAAAAACTCCAACTTTGATTTAATAACTCAGTTAAAATTAAAGTTGTATTTCAGTAATTTGCATAATAAATATTTGTATGTAAATTACCAAATAAAACTGACGGGAGAACAATATTAAATGCATCTATGAATCTAAGTTTTGTTCAATTTATAGTGGTATTTTTATTTTAGTTTTTTATGTTGTTTGTTTTGACGACAGGAGACTGCGCTTAATCATGTCAAGACTGCGGGGCTTCTTGGTGATGGTTTTGGTTCCACACCTGAAATGTGCAAGAAGAACCTGATATGGGTGGTGACTAAGATGCAGGTTGTGGTTGATCGGTACCCTAAATGGTAAGTTGGTGACTTGCCTTTTTAATGTGTGAATTGCGCAGGAGTCCATGATCAGCTGTTGATATATCTTTCGTGTTAGTCATCTTTACTTTGACTTTTTATAATATCTGGTTAAATTTTTTTGTACTTCTGCATTTGTTCTGTCACTGTGTTTCACAAAAATGGCATACTAGTTGGGGACTTGGGATTTAAAGACTGCTTGGAATAGATTATGGATTTTTTTAAATAATTTTTTCCAAAAGCTTTCTCTACAAGCTGTAAAAAAATTACTTCTGTAATTTATAATTTAATTCTTCCTGGATGGTAATAGTGAATTATAGGAAGTCCTTTGCTTTGGTCTGTTAGATTGGATACAAGATAATATCATAATAAGGTAAAAAGTTGGTTAATATGCAGGTTAATATGATATTATCTTGTATACAAATACAGTAATAAACTATTATTTTGTAGATTTTTTACTTTAGTAAAACAATTGTATAATTTTATTATATTATGGTATAAAGTTGGTTAATATGCAGGTTTTTTAAAAGAAGTCACTTATTCCCTGTGCTCTTTTTTTTTTGCATTTTGCTCTGTTCTAGAATAAATTCTTCAGTAAATTTTGAATCTATTCATCTGAAGCTGAGGGCATCCATATTTGCTTCAGGGGTGATGTTGTTCAAGTAGACACTTGGGTTTCTGCTTCTGGTAAGAATGGTATGCGTCGTGATTGGCTTCTGCGTGACGCCAACACTGGAGAAATCTTGACAAGAGCCTCCAGGTAGATATCAGTTTCTGGAATCCTTTTCTCTGTTCCCTATAGAAATGTTTTTGAAGTCTTTTTCTGATTCTAAATGTGTCACTTTGGTGATTCGGCACTGCTATTAGTATGACAAGGCTGTTTAGAGATCATATTTACTTTCTCTCAATACACCGCTATTGAAAATTTTAAGTATTCATCTTGCTCTTCTCGTAGCTTTGCAAATCTTGGTAAAGGTAATTAATCACAGATATAAGTATATAATTTTTTGCAAATGAGAATTTCTGAATCCACCAGCAGTATATAATTCTTAATTTGTTATTAAGTAATACAAGCCTTCAATTCGTGCACATGCTGCACCTTGGTACTTAATTTGTTATTAAGTAATATAAGCCTTTTCTGGTTGGTTGATTTGATTTTGATTTTCTACAGTGTTTGGGTCATGATGAATAAAGTGACAAGGAGACTGTCTAAAATTCCCGAAGAAGTCAGAGGAGAGATAGGCACTTTTTTTGTGGATTCTGCTCCAGTTGTGGAAGAGGATAAAACAAAACTAACCAAACTAGATGATTCAGCTAATTTCATTCGCACTGGTTTAAGCGTATGCAAACCTTTTTTATAATTGTCGTCATTGATTTTATGTTCTAAAATATCTCATAGGTTTCTAATTATATTATGTATCACTATTTTCAGCCCAGATGGAATGATCTGGATGTTAACCAGCATGTTAACAATGTGAAGTACATTGGGTGGATTCTGGAGGTAGTCTTCTGTAAACGAATTCTTATTTATTCGGTCCTTAATTTCTCTTCTCCGTTTTTTTTATGGATTTATTAGTAGGGTCCAACTTACTGGATTCTGACCATTTGCAAGGCTGGCTCAATGGTGATACTGTTATTCTGCCTCACCCACTTTCCTTTCAGAAAACTCTTTAAGGCCATTATGCCTGTGATAGTATGCCCAAGCAAAACTTTCAGTGAATTCTTTTGAGAGGAATCTGGGTTTGAGTATCAATACTTTTACAGTTTAGCTTCTGAAAGTATAGAGTATGATTATGTTTTACATTTCCAGTCTCATCAAGTGAAAATTGTATTATAGTTGTGGGCATTTTTTATGCCTAGTTTGGGAGGTGGTTTAGGCAAGTTTGAAATGACTTGCACCTTGACAATAACATAATTGAGTAATAAAATGCAACAGTGGATGGAAAAATAGAATACTCAGTGCTTTTAGGGGAAACAATACGTTTTAGTTTTTAGTTATGCATTTGGATTTTGATGAGAATGCTTAACCAAAGGATTAATGCTTTGACTAATGCAGAGTGCTCCACAGCTACTTCTGGAGAGTCACGAACTGCATGCCATGACTTTGGAGTACAGAAGGGAGTGTGGGAGGAAGAGTGTGCTGGATTCCCTCACTGATATCTCTGGTGCTGATGTAGGTAATTTAGCAGATGCTGGACTTTTTGAGTGCAAGCACTTGCTTCGACTTGATGATGGTACTGAGATTGTGAGAGGAAGAACTGAATGGAGGCCCAAAGCCGGGAACAACTTCGGTGTTTTGAGCCAGGTTGCATCAGAAAAAGCACCTGAATATTGATTGGCATCATCACTGGAGTGGCATATTCCTGTTTCCACGTGCAACTTGGATCACACCTTTGGACTACGTGTCTTAAACATATAAAATCTGTGTTACTCTGGCAAGGTAGAAAAGGGGAGGGGAAGTAGAAAGTAAAACCTAGCTCTCATTGTAATTAAAATAGCTCCTATCCTAGCACTACTTTCCCTCACTGCTCCATTTTCCATTTCATTTATGGTTATGCTGCTGCTAGGTGCCATCAATATTTAGTTGTTTCTTCAAAATGGCCAAGGGTGTATATTATTCTCCTTTTTTTTTCTTTTTTTTTTCTTTTTCTTTTCCCTTGTAAGAAGAAAGATGCAACATTCCTCGTGATATACCGAAACAAATAATTGGTTGCAGGCAAGAATCTTGGGTCTCTTCTGTAATAATTAATTACTCCTTAGTCCTTCCGTCTCTTTTTTTTTATATATATATATTTAAGGGTTACTACACCCATTAAGAAACATATAATGGAAACAAAATAATTATATTTTTATTAAAGTATTCTTATTTGATACTTCA
Source organism: Psophocarpus tetragonolobus (assembly GCA_037954015.1). Taxonomy (NCBI): domain Eukaryota; kingdom Viridiplantae; phylum Streptophyta; class Magnoliopsida; order Fabales; family Fabaceae; genus Psophocarpus; species Psophocarpus tetragonolobus. The sequence continues at coordinate 76,287,779 of CM075688.1, read as the reverse complement.
GTGTTTGTTATAAGATACTTGGATATAATTTATATAAACAATAAAAAAATTTCTATTGATGTTTTAAATAAATAAATAAATTTTTCAATTTTATCTTTACTAATGTATTATTATTAAAAATATATAAATAATATAGTATTTAATAATAAGGATAATTAGTGAAAACAAAATTAAGGCTTTTTTCGGTTGAAAAAAATGTGATGAAAGAAAAGGAAAAAAAGTGCGATGAAAGAAAGAAAAAGAAAAAGAGATAAAATAAATTGAAATTATTTTTCTTCAGTCAAGTAGAAAATGATGAAAAAAAATAAAAAATTATAAATGATAGTTTCTCTTTGATCACCTGCCATATCAAGAAAAAAACTAAATTTATATTGTAATTTTATATTTCAAACTCTTAAATTATTATGTATTTTTTTAACAACGGCAAAAACAAATTATATAGTTATTTTTAGCACAAATTTTAAAACAATAAATTATAAAAAAATAATATTTTTTTGGTTTATATTTTATGTATTTGACCAATAAAAATAATTTTGAAATAATTAATTTTCTTTACACTTTCCTTTTTCTATTCATGTTTGTTTAAGTTTCACTTTTTTTGCAATCGAATATAGTCTAAATGTTATGTATAAATTGTAAATACTTTATAAACAGGATTACAAATTCTTTCAGAATATGATAAAGACATGTTTCAAAAAACATTAATTAAAATTTAAAATTCTTATTCATCAATAATATTAGAATAAAATTAAAAGGTTACAACATAAAAAAAAATGGAACAAGGAGTACTCTCGCAAACTTGGGCCATGACATGGGTGGATTTATGGAGTTCATATCACCCTACTATCATGTACTAAGAGATTTTTTTCTAGGAGTGTATGGACAAATTTCCAACCAGAATTTTATTAAATATCAAATATCATCATACAATACAAGTTTTTTTTTTATACACATCAGACACAGATTTTATTATTTATGTCTAGTTATGATTTTTTATGAATAAATATTTATGATACCAAAAAGAGAGAAAGAGAGAAAGAGAAAAAGAGGAAGAAGATGAGAAAGAATGTGAGGAAACTTAAAGTAAATATTCATATTAACAGTTCAACATTATACGATATTGAATTTGGCAGAGCCGGTTAGACATCTTCATATAATATTGATAAAAACAAGTTTATAAGCTAATGAATTTGGCAGAGCCGGTTAGATATCTGCTTATAAACTTGATAGAAAGTAAATTTACCAAACATATGATAAGCCTTTAAATGATCATCGCATCTTTAAATATTTATTGCTTAAGGCATCCGAAGATACCTTAAGAGAAAACTACTTCATACTTAAAATAATATGCACAGAAATTTAAAAGAAATACTTACAAAGGGGAGAAAAGAGGGGAGGGGTTGCTGATAACTTCTGATTTTATTGCAGAGAATGAATTTTTACAAGTAAGAAAGAAGAGAGAGGAAAGGAGAAGTGTAGAGTGAAAGTTTTGAGAGTTAGAGAGAGAAGTGTTTCGGACCTGCTCAGCATAAGAGACTTATGGTCTTATTTATAGATAATTTGTGTAACCAGAAACCGGTTCAAAAGGTAACCTTGTGACTGGTAACCTGCTAAAAAGGTTATTTTATGACTGACGACCTGTTTTGTTGGTAATTTTACCCTTCAGTCTATTACTTCAGTAAAGAAGTAAAATTACTTTGTCACAGGTAAAATTTTTAACTTGCTCTTCTTACTCGAGCAAGTGTAGACAGTTCTTATATCTCTTCTTCCATTTGTTCAGGAAGACTCTAATCTTCATTGTCATCACAGTCTGATGGGAAGGATGACATTCCAGGAGTGTTCTGGTCATAACAGCCAGTTTCTTCATATATATCTTTGTATAACCTTTCCTTTTCAAAATGCTTGACAAGGGAAATGTTAGCTTTAATTGGGAATGGGTGAAATTTATTACCCATCATCTTCTTCCAGTACATTTTTGTATTCGGGGTTTCTTTTAACAGTATAAAATTCTCGGAATCCCGTTTTGAGAAGTTCCAGTTGGATCCTTCAATATATGCTTTCCAGAGATTGTACTGGTATGCTTTGTCTTTATTTAAGAACAATCCTTTAAGTAGATCGTGCTCTAATAAAGTAAGAGTATGGATCTCAGGATTTATCTCAGTAAATAATTTTATGACATGAGTGGCTGAACTATCATGAGTGTGAATACTTCTAGGGAAGTAGTAATTTGTAGAGCCACCTGCTGCATGTGTTCCGCCTGAATGTCGTTTATGACAGAATTTAATGTTGGGGACAGGACTAAAAACCTGTTTGTAGGAGGTATCACTAAAGAATGGAGACATCCTGCTTCTAATAGTAACATGAGAGTTATCAAAACATCCCTGTATAAGTGTGCTTTGAAAGAACCCAAATTTATTTGAGTTCGTCTTATTATGAACTTCAACTGGCATGTACAGTCTTTGTCCACAGTTTTACAATATTCTGAGGATCCAAAACAAGGATTTCTATTATTAAAATATGTTTGTACTTTTACGAATAAACCATCGTATGTTGTTGTTTCAGAATGGACTTCAAACAGAAAATCCTGTATTAACCCAAATTTACCCAGAAGGATATTTGGATTTATTTGTTGTGAGATACTGCAAGCAACAGTAGCATATGTTTGTGTTTGAGCACGAGGCTCTAATTGTAAGGCAGTCTTTTTTTTTTCTTCATCAATTGTTTCTAGTCGAACTGCCATTTCTGCTTCTTCTTTAGAATAGATGTCTTTGTATGTAGACCAAAATTGGTCTAGTTTAGCTTCACTGAGGTCTTTAAAAGAGGTGTAAACACCTTTATTTGGGCATGTGATCAGGGCAAAATGTGTAAAACCTTTCCCAGAAGGAGAGGCAGGAGAGGTTAAGGCTACTCCTTTATTATCATGGCAATAAAAGTTATATAGGGCGCTAACGATGCTTTGTTTCACCTTTGTAACTAGGTGTTCATTTTGTGTAGTGTATTTTGGAATATTCCAAATATTGTCAATTAAAACATTTAATTTGACATTTGTCTGGTCTCTTCCAGGGTACTGGAAAATATTTGTAGGAATTGGCAATTCTTGTTTGCCATATTTTGTGTATTGGTCCACCTGAAAAGGGGACTTTACTTATTTAGGGCCACCGGCACCCTTCTTTGTATTCTTCAACATATGGATGTTTGTATAAGTGACCTAACAGGTCTTTGTAGAAGATCAAGTCTTTACTTGATGTACCTGAAAAGTATATCAGCACATATATTGTCAGATCCTTTAATGTGTTTAAAATGTATATTTTTCCCAGAAAAACTTATATAGTCTTTGAAAAGTAACCATCTTTTATGAGGTTTCTTATCATTATTAATTTGATTTTTGCCATAAAAAACTATGGCTTCACAATCAGTCCTGATTGTTATTTCTTGTTTATTTATTAAAAATAATTTAAAAGCATCCATTGCATGTATAATAGCATTGACTTCATAATCAATGCTAATTTTGTAAATTTTAGGTTTTGTTGTATATTTACCAGAGGCATATCTGCAAATTTGTTCTTCTGCCTTTGTAATGTGTTTATTTTTCTTTCGTTTAAGGATGACTCCTCATCCTAGTTCACAGCCATCACATTCAATTATTAAATAATCTGAATCTAATTGTAATTGTAAAGTTGGTAAATTTGTTACCATTTGTTTTATCTTTTGAATTAATTTTATATCTTCAGAATTAAATTTTCTTTCTCCTTTTAATGAAGTTTTATTATATAAAGGAGATGTATATTTTCCTAGATTAGGAATAAAGCTTCTTGCATAATTTAAAAGTCCTAAAAAGGATCTAAGTGTTTTTATTTCTTCCATTTTATCTGGAAAATCTTGTATTTTCTTGGAAATATGAGGCTGGAGTTTTATAGTTCCATTACCTATTTCTGTTCCAAGAAATTCAATGAAATTTTTACTAATTTCTATTTTTGATTTTGAAACTATCAATCTGTAATGTTCCAATTTATATAAAACTTGTTTTAGATGATGAAAATGGTCATCTTTTGTTTTAGAAAATACTAATATGTCGTCAATATAGACACATGTAAAGGATTTATCATTTTTAAAGATATTATCCATTTTTTGCTAAAAAACAGCAGGAGTATTTTTAAGACCGAATGACATAACATTCCATTCAAATAATCTTTCAGAACAAGAGAAGGCTATCCATTTTATTGAATCCAGATCCATCTTAACTTGATGAAATCCACTTTTTAAGTCGAACTTAGAAAACCATTTGGCGTCTTGAATTCGGTTTATTAAAACATCTTTAAATGGAATTGAATAACCATCCTCTACTGTGTTGTCATTTAGTCTTTTATAATTGTAAACCATTCTTGATTTACCTCATTTTTGTTTAGAAGATTTGTTGACTATAAAAGCTGGACTTCTGTGTGGACTAACACTAGGTGCTATTACCTTTAGTTTTAGTAAATTTTGTATATGATTCTGACATTCTTCTTGTTCCCAATTGTTAAACTGAATGTCTTTTATTTTAATAATTAAGTCTGGATTAATAATCTCAAGTTTACAAGTTACGGGATCTCTGTCCCAAAATTTTGTAGGATTTTCTCCTATTATATTTGTTTTATTCAACCTATCAAGAATTTTTTGAATATTTTCGAATTTTATAGATTTTGAAATTTTTATTGAGAAGAAAACCTCAACTGTATTGTCTAGTATATTAGATAAAGAAGAATAATCCTTTTTTGTTTCGTCTAATATGTATGAAAATTTCGTAATACAGTCGCATGTACCTAGAGATGTTGAATTATTACAATTACACTTATCAGTGGTAGTATCTTGTTTTAATGAATCACCACTAACTATTGGTGTCATTTGTGTTTTATCACTTATCATAACATAATCTTTATTTATTGTAATTGACCTGTTTTGACCTAAAATAAAATCTAGGCCAATTATCATATTTTGTTTTGAGGGAACTAAATTTTCTACCCTCATTGTTTTTATGAAAATTTTATGACCAAAAAGGTCACAATTTGTGCTAAATTGAAGAATAACATTGTTAACTTCTTCATCGTTTATCATAATTTCACCAGACATTGTTCTAGTTTTTTGGATGTGTTTACTTTTTACTATGTTTTGATGTGGAGTTATAGTTTTACATATAATTGTTTCCAAACATCCTGTATCCAATAATGCTTATATATTTTTTTCTGTTGATGGTTTGTTGTTTATTTTTGGAAAAGTTAATTTAACTAATACTTTTAAAGTTATTAGTTGTTGTTTGTTACAAACTAATGGGATACATTCCATTGTTCCCATCATATTATTTTGTTCAGATGAGTAACTAGACTCTGGGAAGTCTATTTTAGTTTTCCCTTTTATTATTTTTTCTAAAAGAATAACCTTTTCTTCTAGATGATTTATGCGTGTCTCTAATACTGAAACTATAGTATCGTTTAAATCTTTGTTATACAATTTATTCATATTTTCTTTCTTTTCAAAAGAGGGTATTTCTTGTTCCTGTATATTTAAATATTTTTCTACACATTTAATACAGAAATTTTTATAACAAAGTGGACAATGTGCCCTTTTTGATATGTGAAAATACCTTTCACAATATGTGCAAGGAATTGATTCTGTTCCTGAATAAAACTGTATTTTGTGAGAACAAAGATTTATGTCTGTAGTTTTCATTAGACAATATCCTAGATCGTCTAATATTTTTCCCATTTCATTATATTCTTCCCCCATTGGGAAATTATTGTCATCGTTGGGATATAAATGACTATATTCATTATTTGTAAATTCATTTATTAAATCATAATTTTTGTAAACCTTTTCTGGGTTTATTTTGTCTGTGTATTCTGTTATGCTAATAACAGATAATATTTTCAGAATAAGTAGAAACCTCTTCATCAATGGGAAGAAGATTCATACGACATGATTTTATTAAAGTCGCCTCTTTTGTGTAAAGATTGGTGATATTTGGACAATCTCTTGAAAAATGTCCTGGTTGATTACAAGCAAAATATTTTAATGTTTGTTTGTAAGTTTTGTTATCCCTAAATTTCCTAACATGTCTATTAGGATTTAAAGTGGGTTTTCTGGCATTAGAAGCCCTTATTCTATATGTTTTTCTTGGAGTTCTTGACCCTAAGAATTTTTGTGTATTATTATATGTTGGTTTATTTCTAGATATATTTTTTCTGGTTTTAAATCTATTTTGTGCATATTGTTGGGGTGTGTATATTTGTTTGCATATCCCAGCATCATAATGCTTAAGCTGTTTTTGTATAGCTATATGGGAACAAATGTCTTCCATTATTTTCATAATGTGTTGTATTCATATAGAGAGGATATTCAGCATGGGAGTAACCTCATCATTTTTCCAACTTTCTCTAATTTTTTGTCCCAGTTTTCCTGGAAGTTTAAGAAACATTTTGTCTCCTGTATTAACATCATGAAAACAACCAACTATAGATGCATATAAGAGATAACCTTGACAGTATTCTTTTATTTTACCAAAATATTCAATAGACAATCTTTCGAGATGTCCTAAATAAATTTGTTGTCTAATTGTGTTGCCATCATTAACAGATTGTGAAGTAAACAATCTTTGTATAAGGGAACAGAAATTGTAAATATTTGGGTCTGGTTTAATAACCAGTGTGTTTAGATCATTAGGGAAATTTTTCTTAAAAGATTCTCATCCAGATCTAGCGATATCGCCTAAGTATGTTTCTCCTTTAGCGACCATTTCTTGAGAAGATAGTACATCTTTCTCATGATGTATGACATAATCTCGGATTAGAGCAGCTGTCCATTGTTCTATGTATGTTGGAAGGAGTTGGGGATCTATACTTCCTATGTTTAGAAGTAAGTTTGGAATTTGGAAGTTTGGTTCAACTGATAATCTTTTACCATGTGATATGTATTTATTGTTACTGAGGACAATATTTTGTACAGTTTCTCTGGGAAGAAATCTTTGAGAATAATTTTGTGTACCAGCAGGATCTAACCTATAATTTGTAGCAGTGGATTCTTCATATTCATTTATGAGTCCTACTTTTGTGTTTTCAGATGTTGTTGATAAAACATCTTCTTCTTTATCTTGTAAATTTTTTGTAAATGGATAAGAAAATTCTTTTTCTTTAGTTTCTTCTTCAATTTTTAATTTTTGTAAAAATGTATTAATGATATCATTTATTTCGTCATTTTCTTTATTTTCTTGAAGTCTTTCAACTTCATTGTGTTAGGATCTTTTAGAAACCTATCCCAAGGTTCTAAGTTTAAAGTTTCTTGTCTAGTCATGACTATGTTGGCTTGGTTGTCTAGAGTTTCTTGCCTAAACATGACTATATTTGCTTGATGATGATTCCATTCTTCTTCAGTCATATCATCATCTTCTTCATCATCACTGTCTATGATGTTCATCATACCAATATGATCATCATTGGGAGTAGTGGATGTACTATTCTGTCAATTTTGTTCTAAATCCATAAGTAGAGTATTTCCATAATCTGTGAAACTTAAACTAAGGCCTCTAGATCTATTGTGTATAATAGCAGAATTTGGATTTGTGATTGGATTTTGTTCGTTCCTTTGTAGATGAGTTTGCCAAAGATGACCCTCATTTCTTCTTATGAATGCCTGAGCTGGCAAAAATTGTGTACCAATAGAGCTTATTGTCTTCTCTAATGGTCTAGTGTTAATTCTATACATGGAAGAAATATAATTACTTATTCTTCCTATGAAAGTAATGTCTAGATGTAGGTTATCTCCTATCCCATTTGTTCAAAAACCTATAGTTTGTACTTCTAGAATAATGTGATTAACGAAATCTAGAAGGGTGAGTGTAAAGTTTGGAGCAAGATATATTAATGATATGGGTTGATTTAAGTCAACCTCCAAGATTCCAATGATACTTTGAGAATCATTGTTTTGAAATCTTGTATCATGGAGAACTATCAAAACTCTCGCACCAATCATATGTCTAGCTAGGGATCTGACTCTTATAGTAATTAATCCCATGTGGACATATCTCCCATGTTGATTAACCTCTCTATACGAATACAACACATTATAAAAATAATGGAAGACATTTGTTCTCATATAGCTATACAAAAACAGTTTAAGCATTTTTATGCTGGGATATGCAAACAAATATACACACCCCAACAATATGCACAAAATAGATTTAAAAACAGGAAAAATATATCTGGCAACTTAAGCTGTGTATTATTTTTAAGAAGTTTATATTTATTAAAACTCAAAAAAAAGTTTTAAGACAAATTAATTTTTAAGAAGTTTATGCAAATTGATATTTAAAGTATTTATAAAGCATTATTTAAAATGCTTTCATTTTTTAGGCATGTCTTGATTTTTTTTAGGTTCTATGAATCTGCTGTCCACAAAGTATTAGAAAAATCTTGTTGAAGTATATACGCAGTTAAGGCTTGGGCCTTCAAATGATTAAAAAAAACACTGAAAAATACTTTATTGCCATGTTGGTTTTTTTTTTCTATAAGAAATATTAATTATTAAAAATGTTAATTTTTTTAATAAAAGTAGAATATACCCTCTTTTGTTTCTTTTCATCCTCTTCTGAATCAGAGATCAACAAGAAGAACTGTTTACGCTTTGAAAATATTTGACGTAACAAGGAGTGCTAATAGCATACTTTAACATATTTCTTCTATCTAACACACCCTATCATCATTTGTAATGTATTAAAAACTAAAAAAAAAAAAAAAAGTTATCTAACAACAAGACCGACATAAATTTATTTGTGTTTTTCTATTAATTTTAACCCCTTATAAAAAGTGTATTAAAAAAGTATTGTTAGCTTTTAGTTATATAATTTATGGCGAATAACTATAATCCTGAGGTGAATGATCATGATTTAATACTGGCATCGTATAATTACTTTTCACTAATTACAATTATTTTTCACATAAATTCTTGAATAGTAACTTTTTTTTTCTATTTTGTACTCCTCTTTTCTTATGCAAATTTGTTTCTCTTCACAAAATCCCACCAAGTCAAAGACACGGACTTTTCAACCATTGCTCTTCTTCTCCAGACATTTCCTTTTATTTTTAAAGAAGAGATCATTTTTCTACTGTGGCTGCTAGTGGAACTCTTTTTTAGAATTTTTTATTAAAAGTTTTTCTTTCGAAAAGAACTTCTCTCTAATTATTAAACATTAAGTTTAATTTGTATATACTAATATTTTTATACATACATTCAATCACAATCTGATAAATTTATTGACTTTACTCAGTATTATTTTAAAGTCACATAAATGAAAAGTCATAATTAAATGTCATTCACAGTATATATACCAATTAAACTCATATGTAATTACGTTAAATACTTTTAAGGAGAGTTGTAACCTATAATAGTTACAAAATACTAGACAACTAAAATATTCATAATTTACATTTGATTAATGTATGTTTTCAAAGTTGGTAGTGTTTTGAAGGGTTGTGATTGTGGTTGGAGGAGGAGTTGTTGGAAGGGGTGGTTGCAGCATCAAGAATGTTTGATTATTGTTGTATACTGTTTAGGTTAATGTTTCTTTATGCTTTCTAGATTGTGAAGAGTCACAGGAAGCCAAGAGCTGCAACCAATCATCTACTCAGAAGCAAATGTGGTGAACATTGATGGGTGTTTGATGATAAAATATAAATATCACACTAAAATGCCGCACATTTATGGTTGTTAGTTACATTTATGTTTCACATGAACCAAAACTTTACACAATTCATAACTTCATTTAATATGTTAATTTTCTTTTTCATAGTTGAGATCCAAATTCAATAATATTTTAATTTTTTTTTTAATCCTTCATATGGAGTTGATGATAGTATAAAGGATTTATAACAAATTATAATCTTGCTAATCAAGAAGATTAGTAGATGTAGACAAACATATGAAGGTTAATTATAAATTAAAAAAATAAATTATTACATTTTTTAGCGATAACTAAATCACAATATTCTGTAATCTAACAACTACATATATTTCTTTCCTCTAAAAGCCCATATAATTAACCTATGACTATAACGGAAGTTACAATATCATATCATTTGAAAATTATTGACTTGGTCACCACCACATTTTCAACAGAAAAATATTTTTTTAAAATAAAAACTTATCAAATATCAAAATAAAAATAAAAAGTAGGTATCAAGGTGAAAATAAAATAAAAATTAGGTAAGAAAATCAAAGCCCTTATATTTTAATGAAATACAAATATTTAAATATAAAATAAAAGGGTTAAATTATTGTTTTGTTCCTTTAATTCATTTAGAAGGTATAATTTGGTTTCTTATTTTTAAAAATGTTCAATATGGTCCTTGTAGAATGGATTTAATTTAGTCTTTCTTTTTTTAAAATATTCAATTAGCTTATTAGCTTCTTATTATTTTAATAGAAGTTTACATAATTATTGATTTGAGACAGATAATTAAAGGGAGGAGAAATTTTTTTTTTTAATTTGTTTAGTTCAATATTTCGAGATGAGAGGTAAATGAAGAAGGAAAACATTTCCTTATTACATTTTAGCTTTCCTCTAATATTAAGAAAATTTAGAGGAAAAATTTAATTAATAATTTTTTATAGTTTTACTAAAATTGTTCTAAATATTTCTATTTTTTTATAATTATATGTAAATTATTTTACTCATTAATTCTCATATTTTAACATGAAGTCAAATAACATTTGTAATCGTTATTGATGCAAGCATAATTAAATATTTAGTTGAAAAGTTCTTATTTTTCATTTGATGTATGCTACGGTGGTGTGGTTATGTCCACAGAGATGTAGTGATGTCCATAGACATGTGGAAGGTGTGTTGGAAGAGAGTGAATTAGGAATTTGTCAACAATATTATGGGTGCAACCAAAGAAATGTATTAGGTATGTTATAAGAGATATTAGTGGTTTGCCTATAATAGTGTGCACGATAAGCCTCGATCAAAGGAGCAATAGCTCCTTACTCAAGACCAAGAGGGACCCAATTTGTTTTAAACATTTATATTATTTTTATATCATTAAAATTATTATCTCTATTTTTTATCTAAATTCAACTATGAAATGTACATGGTTATAAAATGTAATTTTATTAATTTTAGATTTTTTCTGTGTGTTACATTTAGAAATTTATGTTTAAATAAACTTTTTAAATGTTTGATTTAACAAGATACACAAGATAAAATAAAAGTACCAACCTTGATCTATACAACTACATGTTTTTTTTTATAAGTTAAATATTAGCTGTTAATTTGTTTGTTTATGTTAACATAGGGATTTGAACTCATGATCTCTTCCTCCCATCTCTTCACTTTACCATCAAACCCTTATAACTTAGAAGCAACTACAAGTTAGGAGGGGAAAACCATGCTTAAAACAAAAAAAACCAAAAGTTAAATTATCAAGAACTTAAAATAGAAATTTAATGTATTAATGAATAACCTAAAATTTAATATAAAATTATCATATTTTTTTATAAAAAAACATAAAAAATTAGTATTTTTTAGGTGTCCAAATATAAAATAAATTATTTTTAATTAATATATTAAATTTAACTAATAACTAAAAATCACAATGATTATGTATATATTACAAAATAAATTTATATATTTATATAAATTAAATAAAAAATATAAGATTATAACACTATTACAAGAAAAAGGATTTAGCTTTTAAATTTCATTGTAGTAATTTAATGTTATAATTTTTTTATATACTTAGATATAATGTTTGAAATTGTAAACAAGCAAATTGATATCATATTTTGTTAAAATATTTTTTATTAATAATAAGAAAAATAATACAATCTCTGCTTTTTAAATAATAAATAATATTCTTTAGTTTTTGTTAATTAAAATCATTTAATAAGAATAGAAAGACTTAAAAGTTGTTGGAAATTATGATTTTATATTTTGGGCCATATGAAAATAATAGAAAATATGGGGAAAAATAAAAAAATGGAATAAAAGAAAAATAAAATTATTATTAAAATATTATATATACAGGTATAGTTTTTTAATGTTAAGAGTTAGACGATGTTACATACAAATGTATAATATATGTAATTTTTAAGAGAGTTATAAATCAAATAGTAGACAATATAGAATTAGAACATTGAATATAAAATACGATATATATTTTAAATTTTTTAAATTTATATTATTCATTATTTAATGTAATCAAATGTACAATTTTGTAACATTTAAGTATCTATTTTTAAACTAATATGCATTTACTTTTAATAAACGTGACAAAAAGATACTCACATCCGTAGGAGACTCGTCACATCATTATTGTATATACTTTAAATAATAATAATAATAATAATAAACTTTAAAATCTCATATGACTTAGTGTCATGCTCAATTTGCCATTGACACGTGGAAGTTTGATGAGTTGTTGGTAAGATCTTCGAGCTTCTACCACTACTTTCTTCTACCATCTTCCTCAACCATAAAAAAGAAATAGTTAATCTATAAATATTAATCGATAGTGTATTAGTTTTAATTAGTAAGAAATTTAAATCTATCTTTTTTCTTTTTCTTTTACCATGTGAATTTCATCGTCAAATCAACTTTTAGTTTTGAAAAGTTTTTTATTATTAAAAGTGAAATAACAGCTTATTCCTTTCAATTTATTTGAAGGATTTTATTGGATATGTTGTTCATCATCTTGCTTTGTGAGGATGTTCACTGATTGGGTTGATTTGGTTTTGAAAGAAAAAAAAAACCAATTAATTTTAATTGGTTTGGTTTAATTTAAATTGTTGGAATTTTTTTTCTTTACTTGAACCAAATTGAACCATGATTGGGTTGGTTCAATTCGAATGCAAAGAAAATAGATAAAAAATAAAAAAAAAAATCAAATTTTTTTTCATTAAATCATAAAAATAATTTTATACTTTAAATTGGTCAAATCTATTAATCTAATAAATTCATAATTAAGTGTTTCATAAATGAGTGAAATTAAGTTTTAAGTTGAGTTAAGATTTTGAAGTGTTATAACCACAAACTGAACTGAACATGGTTGGTTATACTTAGTTTAGCTCGAATGATCAAATAAAAAAATAAAACCAAATTAATTAGTTGGGTTCGAATTGTTAGTTTGATTGAGTTTACTGGAACGAATTTGTTCATCATCATGACATTTTATGTTTTCTATTTATCTTTGTTTTTTATTTATTTTATCTTTTTGTTACTAATATTGTATATTTCTTTTTTTTGCAAAACATGAGTCACTATCTGATTTCTTTAAAATTGACTCTAGTGATTTACAAACAGCCACAAATTGTGATTTTTTAAATGAATATCGATAATTTTAAAAATGGTCACAAATTGTCATTCGAATTTTTAACAAACTCATCGTCACTAAACAAAAGATCCTAAACAGAAACTCTAGAAAGAAAACAAAAATTTTATTGGAAGGAAAAAGTTGAGTAAACTTTATTAAAGATTAAACATAAAATTCAAAACCTTTATATATTCAAAACTCTAGAAAGAAGAAATTCTTTTACTAAAAATGAAACAACTTAATTTTTTTATAGTCAATTATATTTTAGTATTTTCTCATTTTGATACATTAAATTTTAAAAGTTTTAATAAGTTTCTTTATATATTTTTAAAAGTTTTATTTTAGTATGATATTTTGTATTCACTTAATTTTTTATAACTCTAAAATTTTAAAATAATTAAATTAAAATAGTAACAACTAAAAATCTTCATTATTTTTATTTGAATCCTATTAGTCTTCTAAAATCAAATTCAACATAATCATTCTCACTTTCTAATATATAATTTATCTCCAATGTTACAATAGTAATCAAGTACAATAATCATGTTACTTGGACAGAAAGTACAACAAGTGTAAGCTGACACATATTAAGTGAGTAGGTTCAAATTTGTGCTAATTTTTTTTTATAAAGAATCAAGATGAAACTTTAAAAAAATAAAGAATTAAAATAGAATTTTTAAAAACATAAAAAATCAAAATAAAACTTTTAAAAATTAATGTACTAAAATAAAAAAAATAATTTAAACATAATGAACCAAAATTAATATGTAGCCTTTTAAATATAACATATTCTCAATATTATTTAGTATATATGGAGTGGGATGAAGAATTGATGTACTTAAAACTAAAACTTTCAAAATGGATGGTTATGTCTTATGAGTCCAGCGACCTAGTCCGGATCAAATGAATTAATTATTTTAAATTCCATCACATGTCAAGTAAAACTAAAATCTTTACTTTTTATTTTATTTATTTTTTTATTATTAAAAATAAAAATGTGAATAACATCAAATCCAAGTAAATGATTCTATAAGGATTTATATATTTTGAATTCAGTTAATAGTACATATTTAAAACTGTATTTATATATGAATTTAAATTGAGTAACTTCTCAAAGTTGTCCCCCCTAAAATATGTTAGACTGAGTCATAGTTATCCCAAAATATATATAGTTTCTAAATTTTTTAACTATTTAAATACTCGTGTTTATAATAATTTTTTAATAATAGATTAATAAAAATTCTCTCCTTGATTATAAAAAGGAGAATATTAATAAGCGTTATTAAGAAACTAATTAAGAATAATTATAAACTTATCTTAATAATTATTAATGTGTTTTTATTTTATTTAGATGAATAAAATGCACATCAATGTTATACAACTCTAATTGGTATTTTATTTGATGAAAAAAAATTTTAAAAAAATTAAATATAAAATAATTTTAACATTTTTTTACGGTTTCTCTTTTATTTTAAAGCTGCTGAAAACTAAAAGAATAATTAAAGATAAAATCTCAAAATATTAAAAATATAAGGTAAACGTAAAAAACTTAAATTATTGGAAAAAACGACAAAAAAAAGTTAACCCAAGTAATAAAATTGGTTGTTTACGTTTTTATTTTCCTTTGTTGTTGACTCCTTTATTTTAAATTTTTTTATGTTTACTCTATATTCTTTTATATTTTTACATTTTATGTTTAATTATTTTTTTTCAGCGGCATTAAAATAAACCAACGTTAAAATTATTTTGTTTTTAATTATTTTATATATTTTGTTTACACAAAATAAAATATCAATTATAATTTTATAATAATGGATATTTTTATCTTCTAAATAAAATAAAAACACATTAATGATGATTAAGATCACGTCATAAGTTAACTATTTACTCTCATAAATTTTAATATTTATTAATTATTCTTAACCATAGTTAATAAGATTAATAAAATAAAAGCATACTAACATAGTTTAGATTAAAATTCATTGTATGTTATTATAAACATTTTAAAATTTATTATTTATTAATTATTTTTAACTAGGATCGCAATTATCCTTATAAAAATTACTTTATCCTTACAAAAATTAATTTATAAAAAAAGAGAATGCTGACTCATCTAAATGCACCTGTTAAGATAGTTAAAACTAATTAATGAACATTAAATTTTATACATTTATAATTAATTATGCTATTAAATATATTTTGATTTGAATAATTATTAATACACTTTTAATTTATTTAAAAGACTTAATTAATATTTTATTTGACACAAAAAATTAAAAATAAAATAATTTTAATATTTTTTCATTTTAACGCTACTAAAATCAAAATAAATAAATAAATATGTAAAAAATATGAAGAATATAAAAAAATTATTTTTTTTATTTTTAATTTAATTTTTAATTTTCAAAATTGTTAAAATAAAAATAAATAGTAAAATAACATTAAAATTATTTTATATTTAATTTTTCAATGTCTATTAAATAAAATATCAATTAAAAATAAAAGAGTTTAATTGATATGCTGATAAAAAAATTTACATTAACCTCCAAGAGTTTAATTGGCATAGAGTGTAGTATAAATAATTTTTACACTGACATTCAATCATAACCTTTCATTTATGTGACTTTTAAAGTACTAACGAGTAAAGTCAACAAATTTGCCATGAAGGATTGTGATTGAATGTCACTATAAGAATATTTATACTAACAATGTATACCAATTAAATTTTAATTATAATTGAATTTTGCAAATGTTTGTACTATTAAGTTAATTTTGATTTGGATAATTATTAGAGTTTAATTGATATACACTGTTAATGTAAAAGATTTTTTACATTGATAGTCAATCATGACATTTCATTTATCTTATTGAGACTTTTAAAGTAGTAACTAGTAAAATCAATATAGGTCATGATTGACTGTCAGTATAAAAATCTTTACACTGATAATATATACCAATTAAACTCTAATTATTAATATATTTTTATTTATGTTTAATTATATTTTCATTTATATGGGTTTTTTTAGTATTAATAGTAAATTTAATAAATTTATTTTTTAATATTAATGATAAATTCAACAAATTTATTATAAATTAGAAATTGTGATTGGAGGTTGAGTTTAATAAATATGCTGAATCATGACCTATATTGACTGCTATTCCAAGTAACATGTCGCGTCGGTTGGCCTCTTCAATCCAGGAACTGGTCATGGAAATTCCCAGATAGGGTCTATTATTCTCCAATTAAACCATAAACAAAGATTTCTCACATTTTCCACGTCAACTCTTTCTCTTTTCTTCACCATCCAAAAAAGAAAAACACCCTCCCTCTCTCTATTATGTTCCTTTCTCAATTTCTATGGCAACTATGATACACCCTCTTTGACTCCTTCTCCCTCTCTTCTTCCCAACTCTTTCTTTCAAACAAATCAGGTTCGTGCTTTCTGCTTTCATCTCAATTACTGCTTTTAAAGCTTTTTCAAAATTTTCAATTTTCTTTTTGTTTGGAGTCACTTTATTTTCTTTAATTGTTTTGAACAATTGTTTAGTCATTTAAGGTACAGGGATTATGCAAGTTCCTTTTTTTTTATGATTTGGACCTTTTTCGATCTTGGTTTCTACCACCCTCTTTTGTTTCAACTGCAAAGTTTTAAAATTTGTATTGATTGACAGCTTGTTGAGTTCTTGCTCCAAAAGGGTTGGTTTGGTTTTGTTTTATTTCAAGAATTGTTCGACTGAACTTCATGTTGGTTTAAAATAGTGAAACTTTTGTTAATGTGCTGAATTGTGTAAACTAGTCTTAGATCTGGTTAGAATTTGTTGGTGTTTATAGTTGTGAAGAAGCTAAAGATATCTTGTATGCATTTTTTGAATTACTGTTGTTATGACTTTCCTTGATTCAAATTGGCACATGTTTTGTGCGAAGAGAAGTGTTTGTTGATTTATATAACCTTCTTCGGCATAGTTTTGCACCTGTGGTTGTGCTTTAGTATTCTTTCTTGCGCATGATTTTGTTCATTTTCTTTCTTTAGTTTCTTCCCTTTGGTGGAGGGTTTAATCTGCATTGGTCGTAGTTGTAGGTCTCATACACGGGCCTTAGTTTGCTTGCTGATGATCAATGGTTGCACAATTTTTGGATGATTTTCTTGTTGTTTGGAGTCCAACAAGGGTTACCTAGGATTTTAGTTGATTGTGGTAAACTCATTTTGGTGTTATTTGTGTGCTAGGTTGGCAGCAGTGGCACCATGTTAAAGCAAATTCTTAACAAATTGCCTAAGAAGGTGCCAAAATTGGATGCTGCAGATTCGGCACAGAGTGATTATGGGAGCATTACTACTTTCGGTAATGTCTTTCAGTGTACAAATGTTGGGGTTGCCATTTCGAGCAAATTAAATGCTGTGAAGCGGGTGTCTTCAGCTGTATTTCCAGCAAGCATGAGTGTTGGAGTGGAAGATGTTGATCCTCATATATCTTTCAAAGATGCTTCAAATACACAGAAGCAAAACCTGTTTATTAGTAAGTTGAATTTTTGCTGCAATGTTTATGATTTGAGTGGACCTGACAAGAACTGCACAGAGCAAAACGTCAAACATCAAGCATTGGTAGAGCTTCTTGATTTTGTTTCTTCTGGATTTGCAAAGTTCACAGAACCAGCAATAACTGCACTGTGTAAAATGTGTGCAAGTAATTTGTTCAGGGTTTTCCCACCCAAGTTTCGACCTAGTGCTACTGGTGGGGAAACAGAAGATGAAGAGCTTATATTTGATCCTGCCTGGTCAAACCTGCAAATTATTTATGATCTTCTCCTTCAATTTATAAATTATAACTCACTTGATCTAAAGGTGGCAAAAATGCATATTGATCACACTTTCATTAAAAGATTGCTTGACCTTTTTGATTCTGAGGACCCAAGAGAAAGGGATTGTCTGAAAACAATTCTGCATAGAATCTATGGGAAGTTCATGGTACACAGGCCTTTCATACGGAAATATGTCAGCAATATCATCTACCGTTTTGTTTTTGAGACTGAACATCACAATGGAATTGCTGAGCTGTTGGAGATTTTTGGGAGTGTGATTTGTGGGTTTGCCTTGCCATTGAAGGAGGAGCACAAAATTTTTTTGTGTAGGGTTTTAATACCTTTACACAAACCTAAATCTGTTGGTATTTATCATCAGCAGTTAACATATTGCGTTGTACAGTTCATCGATAAAGATCCAACATTGGCTAGCACTGTGATAATGGGATTATTGAAGTACTGGCCAGTAACTAATAGCCAAAAGGAGCTAATGTTCATAAGTGAGTTGGAAGAGGTTTTAGATGTGACAATCATGTCTGAATTGCAGAAGATTATGGTTCCATTATTTCGACGCATAGCTTGCTGTCTTAACAGCTATCACTACCAGGTAATTTTGGCTACTCAGCTCCTTGTTTAGCTTCTTTATATGAAAGAGTAAACTTGTGTATGATTCAAAATTTAATACAATTTCAACAGCATATTTCTTCCACTTGATAGAGAGAACTTCCATCTAATCAGTAAGGAATTGGATTCTGCTTTCAGTAAATACCATTATGTTTTCAATCCTTTTTTTCCAGCTCTCAAGATATTAATTGGTTTTTTTAGTATACATGAACATAAACATTAACATAGCCTTGATGTCTTGCCATGAAATTTCTAGTTAGTAGTTAAATGCTTTGGGGGCTGTGATGAAAATGTTGTGTTGGATGAGTGTAGATATCAAACAATATAGGGTTAAGAATAAAGGCACTAAATAGAAATTTGAGATAGCATATATTGTAGAAAAATCTCGCCTTTCAAGATTTGTGCATGTGTAGGAAACATGTAGAAGTAAACCATAGCAAAACCCATTGAAAAGGATTTAGAAATCAATGGCTAAAAACGTGATGTGCAGTAGAACATTATGGGGTATTTTGATCAATGTAACTAACTCACCCCACCTTATGGGAAAGTTATATATCGCAGCATGGTTTTGATGGCATGTCTTTGAAGAATAAAACTGCTAACAATGTACTTTCTATCAACACTCTTTATTACTAAATAAAATTTATTGAAAACTACAAAATCATAAATGGGGATTCATTAAATAAGGAGGGAGATTCACAGTTTTGTGATTTCTAGTAAATTCCAATCAACAATAGAATGCTATAGAGTGTGTTGTTAGCATTTTTGAAAATTATCTTTCAGTCTACTTATATTCAAATCCTTGGTCAGGTGGCTGAACGAGCTCATTTGCTATGGAACAACGAGCACTTTCTTGATGTTGTCACCCAAAACCGCCAGGTGATTTTGCCTCTTGTCTTCTCAGCACTTGTACATAACACCCAAAATCACTGGAACCGAACCGTGCTCAACCAGACCGAGAACATGAGGAAGATGCTGTCACATATGGACGAGGATCTGGTACTTGCCTGCCAACGTAAGTTGGAGGAAGAAGATTCGAGGTCAAGCGCCGCAGCCGAGCGACGGCGAATAACATGGGAACGCCTTGAAGCTGCTGCCAATATCCAACAACATGTAGCTGTAGGTGGTGATGTTTTAGCATCTCCTGCATGTGCAGTGGTATGCTAGTGTGCTAGTTGGTTTAGTAGCAATGTCAGTGTTCTATTCACTTCTATAGTGTGTTTGGATTTCCTATACAACATATTCAAGGTCTGTTTGATCCAATCCACCAAGAGGGTAATTTCACCAGTTAGGTGATTTGGAGAGTGGATATTCAAACACACTTTTAGTGACATGGTTCTTACATTTTATCATGTTATTATAAGATGCATTGCCAATGTCATTTAGGTTTGTAAATCTTCAAAATTCTGTTGAAGGAGGACCAAAGGGTATCTGTTTTTGGTGTCGGTGAAGTCAGGGATGCAATTATTAGCAGTGTTAGTTAGCACCACCCATTTTCATTGCCTAATGACCTGGCTGGACCCCCACTTGAGTGCCTTTACATTGCATTGCTTGACTGGCATTATATATACATATTCATTGTCCATTTGCCAATTAATTAGTCTTGTACTATAAGCAAAGTAGAAGTGAGAATTCATGATAAAGCATTTTATTTTGGTTGTGTATGTTAACTGATTGAATTTAATGGTGGTTCTATCACAATATAAAATAGATTTATATTATCATCCAATTAAAATTATTGTTTGAATGATATTTAAGGTAATTAATATAAAAGCAAAATAAGAATTTAGAGACCAAAAAAAAAAAAATTGTATCAAGGACCAAACATTAAAAAATTTATTAGGAACAAAAAAAAATAAATTAAGAACTAAAAACAAAATTTATTAATTTAAGTTTAAAACATGTTATTTTGTTTGTATAAGTTAATTGATGGAATTTAATGCCAGGGGATTAACAATATAAAATAGTTTTTTCTAAAGAAAAAATAGTGTAACATGGTTTTATATCTTAATCTTAATAACTTAAAAGCCAACAAGTTGACATTAAATTTGGGCGGAAAGGATAGCGTCTAAATTGTAGTAAGTAGATACAAAACTTTTATGTATATATGTGTACCTTCAATGAGTGAATATACATTTTTTATTTTAATGGAATAGTAATATGGTAATAATATAATCCATAATTTCTTTAAAAAAAATAAATCGTAATACAGACGAGCATTAAAACTCTAGGTCTCTTCATCTTTTATTTATTACCCCTTGCATCACTAATAATGATTAATATTTTAGTAAAAAATAATTTATTTGAATATAATGATATTAATTTAAAAGTTATCCATATCCGTGTTCAGTTAAATCGAGAATTTTCTACTAAAAGTTAAAAGTTAATCAAAACAAAATATGTTTAAGGTTAATTAGATTTTTGGTCCCAAAACTTTAGTGAAAATCTGATTTTGGTCTTGAACTTTATTAGTTTGTGCTATCTCGCACATCTAATGAAGTAAACAAAAACATCATATTGAAGGATCTAATATTTTGTAAAAAGAACAAGCTACTATTTCTATTTTTTTTGTGAACTAAATCATGAAGCATTGGAGGAGAATCTTTTAATATTGGAAGTTGAATTTTTCCTTTGGAACAACTTAGGAAAAAATATGGTTTTTTTGGGTTGGGCCACTTAGTTGCTCTCTCAGCATGACACATAGCATAATTAGGATTACCAATATATTGATACTCTGCATTAAGGTTAGCATAACACATAGTGCACGTGCACCACAGTACTTTTAAAAGTCACGTAAATGAAAAGTTATGATTGAACGTTAGTGTAAAAGTATTTTACACTGACATTGTATACTAATTAAACTCTTCTTATATTTCCTATTGTAAACAGTTTTTAATAACACCCAAATCGTTGTTTTCTAAGACCATGCAATGTGAGTCAACATCAGAAGTATTCGAATCATGCCCATTTGTAGATGAAGTGTCACCTGTTTTGCTTGGAAAAAATTAAAATATTTATAATTTATAATCCTTTCTAAGAGCTAAAATACTTATAATCTCATGCAAGTAAGTATTAATCTTACCATTAGAATCGGTTCATACTTCTAAATCAATATCTTGATTGTCATTAGTTTCCTTTGAATAGGAAAAATGAACTAATCGTACCAGTTAATATTAAAAAAGTAAAGAAAAAAAATTTAATTTGTGCAATAAATCAAAACACCTAACATGTCAAAAGTGATCCAATAACATTGTCTTTATCAAATCTTCTATTGAGATCAAGTTGACCAACATTATTGCACACATGTTTCTCATTCTCTTTTTACATAATAAATAGAAACAAAATAATTCTTCAGCAATATAAAAACACGTTTTTCAAAAATTTTATCTTACTTTTGTTACTTCTATGACCTTATAAATTTCAACAATTTTTATTTTTGGTGCCTACTTAATATCATCTTCCAGTGCAGGGTATCAAGACTTTTGGCTAAGCACCTGACTCACACCATGTTCAGAATCACCCATGCTATAAAAAGAAACCATATTAGTAAAATTTGTTTATAGTGTCATTAACAAAAGAAGTTTAAATAAACATAATTCTCTTGCTAGCATTTGTTTAAAAAAAATTCTCAAGAGGGTCATAAATCTAGAATTTCAAAACGAATAAAACTCCTTCATATAATCTGTTACCTCTTCAAATTAAGGATTGACGTGTAACTTAGAACTATTGAAATGATTTGAGAGCTCAAAGTTTCCTACCCAATTTTGTCAAACAACACAATCATTAACCTTTAATATTGCATCGCAAGACATAATACTTGTCTCTAAGAAAAATATAGGTTTTTTTAAATATTGAAATAAGTTTTGAACAAAAGGATGGAATATGAAATATGAATACTGACTAAAGTGATAACATACTTTTTCATCCATAAGAATTAGATCGAGAGACATAATTATTCCCTTATTCTTGGCTTACCTCTTACGAACAACCCTAACTAAAGTATCTCAATCTATCCTCTCAAGCTTAACATCAACCATGTTAGAGATAAGAACCCCCTTAACCTTGCATGCACTGTGCTTTGACATTTTCATATATGGACTTCTTTGTTTGTTATGAAGTTTATGGAAATCGGAGGACATAGAATGAAGATAAAGCACTTTAGGCATTCAAGAATTTAAATCATGTCATTCCCTAATCACAATTCAACCATCTAAGACCAATTACTTATAAAGTATCGAAAAATTGATAAAGATGACTTTTAATATTCTAAATGTAATTATCCAAACTTTTAATATTCTAAGTGCAAATACCCACCCTTGTATACTTCCTACTTTAGATTATAGTTAATATTTAATATTTGATTTTATCTAGGAATAATTGAATGCATCACAAATGAAACAATTAGAAACATGTTCCAAAGGGTGCAAGAATTTATCTTATAGGTATAGGAAGAAGCCCAATCACACCTTAGGCCATAGGCCCTCCAATACACACTCCTTAAACTAACTAAAGACACATTTTTTCCTAAGCTAAAGGGAAATGGTCAAAATACAAGGCCTTAAGGAAATAATAGGCCATGTCCCTAATTCCTATAGTTACTAAAAAATATTTACAAGCTAAGTATAATGAAAACAATGGCTTGAATTCTTGAATGAGCTCCCCTCCTTGCCATGCTTTCCTCTGATCCTCCTAGCCATGATGCATGCTAGGTGGGATTGCATCACAGTGTATGCAAGAACAGTTGGTTCCCACCTTCACAGGTTGCAAAACCTTGGTCATCTAAGATTATCTCGGAAGGATCGGAGTCGACCCAGCAGTGCCATCCTTTTATTGCGGGTATTATGGATACCTCTTTACCCAACAGCTAGAAACACATCATCTTGGAGTATAATGGAAGCATTGATCCCGAACAACACCTCGATGCATTTGTCAAGTGTGCCCGACTTTACACCACAAAAGATGCGGTGTTGTGTAAGGTATTTCCTACATGCCTGGTCGAGCAGGACTTGAGTTGGTTTACCAACTTGCTTATTAGGTCAGTATCGACATTCGGGGAGCTCTCGTCTAAGTTTATAATGAAATTCTCCCCTTGGTGTCCCCACCAGTTAACGTCTCTAGCACTAATAGGCATGCGACAGAGAAAGAAAAAATCTCTTCGTGATTTAATGGATAACTTTGAGAGGATTATTGCATAGATCAGAGACTTGAACCTACAAATGGCTATACACTAGATGATCACCACCTTGCAGCCAGACAAGCTCTCTGATAGCTTATGCTTGGAGCTAGCCCTGACCCTGGAATAGTTGCACGTGTAGGCCGTAACTGGCATGGAGGTTGAAGATGTGGATGAGTATCACGATAAGGCCCATGTAGGCGGGTTCAGAAGGAAGGATGTAGACATGGATAATGCCAAAGGTCGAGTAGGAGGTTTGGGGGAGAGGATGTTTCGCTCCAAGTATGTGCACTACACTCCACTTAATGCAAGCAGAGCAAAGGTATTGGGGCAAGCCTTGGTGATTTAGTTGCTACCAATCCCCAAAAAGGTGAATACCTTGTCAGGCACAGATAAGGTGAAAGAGTGTCGATATGACATGAACCACAACCATTTGAATGAAGAATGCGCAACTTTGCATGATAAAATTAAAGACCTGATAAAAGTTGGTCATTTAAAGGATTGCATTCAGGAAGAACCAAGGCCTACCCAAGGATGGAGAGATAGATAGAAGAATCCTAGACTAGGGATGCAAGAGAAGCCCGAACCAGGGAAGCAGAAGAAGACCAGACCACAACAAAAGGAGGAGAGACTATGATGGGGGTTATCGGTGGGATGATAAGAGAAAGAGTGGCAGTTGATCTCGAGAGACACCAAATAGCTGAAATGAAGGAGCAAAGATGGTGATTAACATCATTTCAAGAGGCTTCACAAGCACTTCGTCCATGTGAAAAAAACATATCTGCCATGTTCGGATAGTCTATGCAGTTTATCTGTTTGGAGGAACTTGTATGCCAAGCATAGCCTTTACTAATCGAGACTTCAAAGCCATAGACCTAGTGTAGGACGATCCCATGGTGATAAGCGTAGAAATAGACAACTACATCGTCAGGAAAATGTATGTGGACCAGGGAAGATTGATTGACACTTTGTATTGGAAGATTGGAAGGTGAAAGGGAACAAGTCATTAAGGTCAGATACATTGTAGTGCATGCCAATACTTCCTACAACATCTTGTTGGGCTAACCTCACTGAATATGTTAGGAGCCATCGTGTCAACTCCTCACTTGGCCATGAATTTTCCCTCAGCTGAAGGAAAAATAGTTGCAATACATGCTGACCAACACACGAACTGAGAATGTTACATGGCAAGCCTGAGTTAACCTCGTAGATACTGGAGGTTTTCAGGCTGAAGATGTGGTGGACCTACACCCCAGAAGGAATACTGAATTTCATGTTGAGCCCATCGTGCCAACGAAGCCACTTCAAATTGGTCCACAGCTAGGAAAAATTAAAAATATTGGTTCAAGTTTACCCTTGGAAGTAAGAATAATAGTAATGTCGAAGGTATAACAAAATTCATATCTTTTCCATGGTCAATCATTGACATGCTAGGAATAGACCCTGTTTTCACTCTCATAAATTGGCAGTAAGCCCTCATGCTAAGCTAGTGGTGCAGAAGAAAAGAATGATAGGAGGCGACAAGAGTAAGGTTGTAAAGTAGGAAATTGTCAAGTTACTCAAGGCTAGATTTATCAGGGAGATCCATTAATCTACCTAGTTAGCCATTGTGGTTATGGTAAAGAAGTCAAATGGGAAGTGGAAAATGCACACTAACTTCACCGCCTTGAACAAAGCATGCCCGAAGGATGCCTATCCCTTCCCCAACATAGATAAACTGGTCGATGGCAGGACGGGACACTAGCTCTTGGATGCTTACTCTAGGTATAATCAAATACAAATGCATTTGTTAGACCAAAGCAAAATGATTTTCATTACTTATGAGGCTAACTTCTACTATCTGGTTATACTTTTCAGACTCAAGAATGTTGGGGCTACCTATTAGTACCTCATGGATAAAATATTTTGACCTATGATTGATTGATGTTTGGAAGTATATGTCATTGATATGGTGGTAAAATTTGAGACTTGGGAAGGTCACACAAAAAATCCAAGAGAAGTCTTTGCTCTAGTCAGACGGGACAACATGAGATTCAATCCTGAGAAGTGTGCATTTGGAGTGCAAGGAGGAAAAATCCTAGGATTTATGTTGACTTAAAGGGAATTGAGGCTAATCTAGATAAGTGTCACGCCATACTGGATATGAAGTCTCTAGGTAGTTTGAATGAGGTGCAACGATTGATAGGTCAGCTTGCCACCCTAACCAGGTTTCTCCCTTGCTTGACCGAAGCAACCCGACCCATGTTCTAGTTGTTGAAAAAGGCCAATCATTTTGCTTAGACTCCACAGAATGAACTGTCTTTCCAAAGGTTGAAAAAACAGTGGCCACCCCTTCGATCCTCACTAAGCCTAAGCTGGCATTTCACCTACAATTGTATATAGTGGTAATGCAACACACCATCAATGTTGTCTTAGTTCAATCTAAGGAAGGTAAGGATGCTCTAGTATACTTCATCATCAAGACACTCTAGGATGTAGAGAGGAGGTATCAAGTGATTGAGAAGGCGACGCTTGCAGTAGTCACAATAGCGAGAATGTTAGGACAGTACTTTCAGGGGCATCAGCTGGTAGTCTGAACTGACTGTCCGATAGCAAAAATGCTCAAGAAGAAGCACTAGCAGGAAGAATGATAGGGGTGGTTGATAAAGATGTTGAAATTTTATCTGTATTTCGAACCAAGAGGACCTGTGAAGGCATAGACATTAGCTCATTTCTTGCAGAAATGCAACCTAGAGGAATGTTCGTTGGGACTTGGTGGATCTTGTGAGTGGATGAGTCATCTAATCGGACGGGCAATGGGGTTGGGGTCATTCTGGAAGGACCCAACAGATTGGAGTTAGAGTAGACTATGCGCTTTGATTTCAAAGCATCCAATAATTAGGTAGAATATGAGGCACTAATAGTTGGGTTGTAATGGGCCTAGAACATGGTTGCAAAGCAGGTAAAATGCTTCACAGACTCATAGGTGGCTACTGAAAAGATAAATGGAACATTTCAGGTTAAAGATTTCACCCTACTATAATACTACCACTTGGTCAAGAAAATGTCTTAACACTTCACCAAGGTAGAGGTTCAGCGTTTCCCAACAGAAGAGAACACCAGAGTAGATCAACTGGCCAGGTTTGCCAGTGCCAAGAAAAAAGGCCAACTAAAAACTTTCTTGTTTTTAGAACTCGGTGAGCCCAGCATAGCTAAATCTATGGTTCATCAAGTCTTGGACACAGTGTAGGAGGACTGGAGGTCACATATCTGAGACTATCTGATGGAAGGGTGGTCTTGGAAGACCCAATTAAGGCAAAGGTACTAAGAACAAAGGTGCCCTGGTACACTATGATCGTGGAGGAACTGTTCAAGAGGAGCTTCCCCAGACCCCTGCCAAAAGGTTTGAGGCCAAACCAAGCGGATTATGTGCTGTATGAGGTGCATGAAGGAATTTGCAATACCTATTCTGGAAGAAGAACGGTGGTGACAAAGGTATTGAAAGCAAGATACTACTCCCGATTCTCCAAGTTGAGAATGCAGAGTTTGTTAAGAAATGTATCCCTTTCCAGAAGCATGGAAACCTTATATGCCAAGCTGCTAGTGAGTTGATGTATACCTCAACACCATGGCCCTTCGCAGTTTGGGGAACCGATATATTGGGGCCTTTCCCCATTGCTATGAGCCTGACAAAATTCCTGTTGGTAGTCATTGATCATTTTACTAAGTTGATTGAAGCCAAACCTTTGGCTACCATCACAACAGCTAACGTGCAAAAATTTATATGGAAAAGCATGATCACTCGCTTCGGCATAACCACAATATTTATCTCAAACAATGGCCTCCATTCCATAAACAAAAATTTGAATGAATTCCTTACAAGCATTAGTATTGGAGAAAGTTTTTCTTTAGTTGAACACCCATAGACTAACGGGAAGGTTGGGGCAACCAATATGGTCATCCTTGAGGAGTTAAGGAAACAGCTTGAGGAAGCCAAAAGATCGTGGGCATATGAAGTTTCGAAAATCCTATGGGTTTACAGGTGCACACCCCCTAGACCACCACGTAAGAAACTCCATACAGATTGACTTATAGGACTGATGCCATGTTACCCGTAGAAGTAGAGGAACCATAATTTCGGTGAACAAACTTTAATAAAGAAACAAATGGAGAAGTGTTAATGGTGGAGGTAGAAATAATTGTAGAAACAATTGAAGAACTTTGCCACAAAGCCGTTGTTACAACCAAAGTATACAAGCAAAGGATGAAAATGAGGCATGAAACAAAGATCTAAAACTGAGGCGTTTTGTTGAAGGAGACCTAGTCTGGAGCCTGATGGGAGATGCATGAAAAGACAACAGGCACAAGAAGTTGACAACAAATTCGGAAGTTCCTTTCCAAGTCATTCAAAGCTGCAGAATGACACTTACAGATTGGCTGAGCTAAATGGCAACATGATTCTAAGAACGTGGAATACAACACATTTGAAGCATTATTTCAGTTAGAAACTTATGTAATGGACAATGGTGTACTCTTTTCCTGACTTGATATTTTTCCCCGACATAAAAAAGTGAAAGGGGTTTTGGCCAATCAAGTTTTTAACGAGGCACCCAGGTAAATTAATAAAATTGTCCTGACATTCCACTACCTTCAACATCTTATTGTGAATTTACTATATCGCTTAAATTCGACTTAAATAACAAACAACGAAAAAGAGGTTTCCCTCCCGGTCAACCAACCTGAATAAGGACGTTCCTTAGGTGTAAATAAAAAATGAAGAAGAGGTTTCCCTCCAGGGTAACCAGCCCAGCTAAGGATGTACCTTAGGCACAAATCAAAAATTAAAAAAAGGGTTCCCTCCCGAGCAACCAACTTGGGTAATAACGTACCTTAGGTGCAAATCAAAAACCAAAAAGAGGTTTCCCTCCTAGGCAACCAGCCCGGATAAGAACATACCTTAGGCACAAATCAAAAACCAAAAAGAGGTTTCCTTCCCAGGAAACCAACTCGAGAAAGGACGTACCTAGGCGCAAATAAAACAAGTAAAGAGGTTTCCCTCTCGGGAAACTAGCCCGGGTAAAGACGTACCTTAGGCGTAAATAAAAAATGAAAAAGAGGTTTCCCTCCCTAGCAACCATCCCCGATAAAAATGTACCTTAGGCACAAATAAAATGAAAAGAGGTTTCTTTCCCAGTCAACCAACTCTGGTAAAGACGTACCTTAGGCGCAAATAAAAAAGGTAAAAAGGTTTCCCTCCCAGTAACCAGCCCAAGTAAGTACGTAACTTAGGCGCAAATCAAAAATGAAAAAAAGGTTTTTCTCCCGAGCAACTAGTCCAGGTAAGGACATATCTTAGGCAAGAATAAAAAACAAAAAAGCTAAAGAAGTTTTCCTCCTAAGTAACCAACCTGGGTAAAGACAATGAGAAGCTTGGTAGGGTTATGTTCTTACTATGTCTTCCCTATAATGTATACACGACTCATAAATCAATGTTTATCACCCATAAAAATATCCTTATCCTCGATTTCTCACAAGTAAGAAACTAAGCTATTTGAGTATTAGACTATCGTTCTCGCGCATAATCTAAAGTCAAATAACTTGCTTTAAGTAAATGAGCTTAAGATGACCAGTGGGTTTTACTCTCTCTCGAGTAATAAATCGCATTGGCAGCTCTTCCCATTTTACAAGTTAAAATCCTCTCTCAAACTCATTCAACATAAAGAAGAACTCTAAAAATGAGCAATAAACATTATATTGATAACATCAAAATATATAATAGAGTTCAACATAATTATAAACGAAACCTTAATCACAAAACCTAGCTTTCCATAAAGGTAGAGAACATGATTAAGGGATTGAGGCTACAAAATATGATGTAAATGGGGTAGGAGAAAGGTAAAACGCACGTTGGGATGAAGCCCTAGGTTAGCTGGGAATTTCTCCTCATAAAACCCTTTCAAGATGCAACTTTTCTATTTAAAACAGGGTCTGTTCGCATGCAAGCGTTGGGTGGTGGTTTGTTGGCGCTGGGTAGTGAAAATACACTATCTCGGATTGGCAGGCGCTGGAGGACCACTCCTTAGCCACTAGGTGCCAGTGTTAGACCCTTAAAAAATCCTTGTTTCAACGTTTGAACACTGCTACAACACCACATAAGTTTTAGTTCATCTGACACTTCTTCTAGCCTTTTTGAAAACCTGACTCAAATGATGGAAAACAGGAAAATAAAAGTAAAATATGCACAAATGTAAATTTATAACTAATTATCCTAAGTATCTAAATTTTGTATGAAAATGAGGAAAACAATGCTTTAAATGAGTTGGAATTAGGATAATTGCTTTATTTTACCTGTATTAAAATAGGCAATTTAAGCAGTTATTAAACTCCCCCAAACTTAAAGCTTTGTTTGTCCTCAAGCAAAAGGACACTTTAGTGGACTTAACAAACAATTCAACATGATGCATGCTAAAGTAAAAAATTCACAGAATGAAACAAAAACAAAGTGCACCATGACAACATGTACAATTGCAACACAACACAATCTAGATCCAACACCTTCCCTTCATCAGTAATCACAATCATTAATGCTAACAAAAGAAATAAAAATTCAACTATGGTGCCCAAAAGAGAAAAAAGAGGTTTACCATGCACAAATCAACTCAAAAGACAAACTATATAGATCACAAAATCCAAGCAATCTCACAGGCAAAGTATTTCACTCCACATAGTTGTTTAGGATGGGACAATTAATTGTCATGTTACATAATGCACCCACACAAGTCAACTTTTTTGTTCATATCAAAAAAACCAAAAACAAAACATGCATAATTGAAATCACAAGGACTTTACTGAGCTTGAACTTGGCTGGGCTAAAAAGAAAATTGATTTTTTCGGGAAAACAATTGGAAAGGTTGAAAGAAAGATATACAATAAGATCCTTTCATGAAGATGGTTTTGATACCAAATGAGGCACTCCCTTGTATCTTCTCCACCAAAGATTTTTCTCTTAGAAATGAAGGATGAAGAAGGTTAGAAATGGGGGTGGTTTTGACGCCACTTTCAAAGGAAAAGATAAGTCAAAAAATTTGATTCTAGCTTGCCGCAAGGGACATGACCTTGATAAAATCTTACTATGAAGAGAATCTTCAAAGAGAGGTTTCTCAAGACACTTAATTGATAAAAAATCTCACTAAAGGATTCCTATATTCATTCATTCAAGTGTGGTGTTTACAAGAGAGGAAAAGAGTATATATAGCCCAATGGGAGAGCTTGGGCACACAAACCAAGGCAATGTGGGACTTGGGCTTAATTGGGATTTAGCCTAATTAACTCAACTCTTAGCCCTCTAAGTTGGCACCTAAGACTAACCTTCATGGGTGCAAATAACAACTCCTAATTAGGTGAATGGACAAGCCCAAAATGCCTATCTAGAGTCCTATCCTAAGCTTACTCTTTCTTCCACTAATTACACCTAAACACCTAATTAAGAAAGGAAATGGCTGAAATGCATCGCCCAAATGAATATACAAAGCAAACTAATATTTACAAGAATTAATCTAATGACATTAGCATATGATCTTCACTTCTATTAAGAGTTGAGGTCTGGAGAACTTTTTTCAGGCCATGTCTTCCTCTATCCTCCTAGCCATGACCCTAGTGATAGGACCCTTGGTAAATAGGATTGCATCATAGCCGGATCCACCATAATCTGATTATAGCCTAAATAACCATCAAGGAAGTAATAGTAAGCTTGGCCAACCAATATCTCAAGCGTTTAATCCATGAATAGGAGAGAGGAAAGTGATATTTTCTAGTGGCCTAATTAAGTTTGCAGTAGTCTATGTACATCCTTCGGCTAGTGATTGTTTGTGTAAGGATGAGCTCATTCTTCTCATTGTGGATCACTATCATGCCACCCTTTTTAGGTACCACTTGCACAAGACTAACCCATGCACTGTCTGAGATAGGGTAGATCATTCCAACTTCAAGTAGCTTGAGCACCTCCTTTCTAACAACCTCATTCATAGTGGGATTGAGACACTCTGAGGTTGTATCACTGGCTTGTACTCGCTCTCTATATGGATCTTGTGCATATAGTAGGATGGACTAATTCCCTTCAGATCAGAAATAAAACCATCTAATAGCCTTAGTATTAGCCCTCAAAATTTGAACTAGTTTTTTCTCTTCCTCTTCAGATAAGGCAATACTAATGATCACTGGTTTTTCAATTCCTCCTTCTAAAAATACGTCTTTTAAGTGAGATAGTAGCTCCTTAACTTCTACCTTGGAAGGCCCAAACTTCGATTCTTTTTTCAAATATTCTATTACCACCTCGTTAGGTGGAAGCATCGTAGTTGCATAAAGTTATCAAAGGCATTCATCTATCTCCTTCTCCTTATCTTCATTCAAGGCTTCCATGGAATCCATCAAAACTTTCTCAATAGGAGAATAATTATGCAGTATGGCCCTTGCCTCACTGATGACCTCATCAAGAACATTCATCCTGAAGCAATCTTATTTCTTTCTAGATGACTCATAGCCTCAAACATATTGAATTTCAGCTCTTTATCCTGGACCTTCAATGTCAATTTTCCATCAGCCGTATCTATAACCACATTGGTTGTGCTCATGAAGGGTCGACCCAAAATGAGAGGAATCCCAGTATCTTCCTCCATATCTATAACCACAAAGTCCACTGGAAACATGAACTTGTTGACCTGTACGATAACATCTTCAACCACACCATAGGGGTACTTGATAGACCTATCTACTAACTGAAGAGTCATTTTTGTAGGCTTGACATCCAAATCACTAATCCTTTTCAGCAAAGAAAAAGTCATCAATTTATACTCTCTCCCAAGTCCAATAATGCCTTCCAAATATATAGCTTCCCAATGGTGCAGGGTATGGTGAAATTTCCCGGATCTTTGAGCTTGGGCAGAAGCATTTTCTGCATGATGGCATTGCAGTGGCCACCAACCTCAATGGTGACATGATAAGTGTACCTTTGCTTCTTGGTGAGAAGTTCCTTCATGAACTTAAGTAGAGGAGCACTTGTTGAAGGGCCTTAGAGAAAGGTAGATTGATCTTCAGCCTCTTGAAAAGTCCAGGAGTCTAGCAAATTGTCTTTCTGTATCTTTCCTGGATGTGGCATATGGATAATGTTGGAATTGAAGGATTGGAAAACATGATGAAGCTATAAAGTCCTTTTTGAATTATGAAGTTTTGGTTTTGAAAAAGTATGAAGTTTTGATTTGAAGTATTAGTTCAATTCATATTTGTGATACCAAGCACGTTTGATAGGTGTGGTACTTGTATTGTGTGTTTAGACAGACATGAAAATGTGTTTGAGTTGCAAAGGGATATATTACATAGAGTGGAAAGTCCTAAAAAATCATCAAAACTGGATTTTGCAGTAAGGTAATCGATTACCATTTTTAATTAATTGATTACCCTTCATGAAATTTGGGTATTCTTATTCCTGCTCTCAGGAGTAATTGATTACCTGAAAATAGTAATCGATTAAACTTGAGACCAAGCTTTTTAGGCTAGTTTTGAAGCAACTAAATAGGTAATCAACTAGCTAACCGATTACCCTATTTCAAAACTCATATAAAAGCATTTTTAAAAGAGTATTACACAAGTTTTGAAAGGTATGAAAGAAAAGCTTACTCATTGCTAACTAAAATACCTATTTTCTACAAGAAGAAAACCTAGAATTTGATGAGTTGAAGCATCAAGAATTGATTTATCAAAGGGAAAAAAAAAGAATTATGATTTTGATTTCTATTGTTTAGGTATTTCTCACAAATCAGGTGATATTGTTCTATACCTTTTTTGTTTGTGTTTTTGCATAAGGTCTTGATAATCTCTTGAGGTGTCTTAAGGTTATTGTGAAATATTGCAACAGGGGGTTGTGAGTGACGAGGTGTCACGGTTTAGCAAACTCTTGTGGGAGGCAAGTGAAAGCCTCTTTTGTTGTGTTGTTTAGATCTTTTATGTAAATATTTATATGTGTGATGTGTATGTATTAGATTTTTAGAGGAAAACATATTAGTAGAAGGCTAAGTCTAGAAATTGGATGTAGGTCAGGTTGATCGAACCAGTACAAACAACTGTGCAAATTTTGTCTTTTCCTATACTCTTTATGATTGTTTGAGTTGAATTCTTGATTGATTTGTGAGTGGGTTTTTACAACCTCAACTTTATTTGAATCTTTTTATGTAGCAAAATTGATTTGTTTGTATTGTATAATTGAGATTGTGATTGAGTGATTGAATCTTTAATTGAATCATTGAATCTTGACATTGTATTTTCATTATCATTATCCTTGTTGAAAAAGATTAACAATTGGAATTCATATTGTGTTTCAAATAATTAAGTGCAATTGGAAGCTATTATTGAAGGAATTAATATAGGTCAAGCTTGTTGCTCAAATCTTAATTAGAGTTGAATCTCACATATTGTTTCAAGCTTTATTTGAAAACCCATTTGTGAAAACACTAAAGGTAGATTTTGGAAAATTCTCTAAAGTGGATGTTTTGAAAACTCTTATATTACTTTTTGAATAGGAAGTTTGTGAAAATATTTTTTGGAATCTATTCAACTCCTTCTTCTAGATTCCCTTCTGGGACCAACAATTGACATCAAGAGTGGGATCTTGAGAAATATTCAAGATTATATTGATCCATTTTTTTATTGAAACATGTCAGAGAATTAATTACCTTTCAGTGAGGGTGCCTCTATTAATAGGCCTTTATTATTCATTGGTAAAAACTATCCTTTTTGGAAAGTAAGAATGAGAATCTTTATGGAATCTTTAAATCGTAGTATATGGCAAGCTATGATAACTGATTATAAAATTCCTACATATATGGTTGACAATGCAATAGTTGAAAAACCTTACGAATTATGGAGTAATGATGAAATAAGATGTGCTTAAGGCTTTGAATATTATACATTCTGCTTTAAATAATGATGAGTTTTTCAAGGTCTTAACATGTAATACAGCTAAGGAAGCGAATCTAATCCAAGTTACTCACGAAGGAACACTTGAAGTGCAACATGCTAGAAAGAATACACTAATTCAAAAGTATGAGATGTTCTGGATGAATCAAGGTGAAACTATAATGGATGTTCAAAAGAGATTTCACACAAATAATTAACCACTTGAAAGGACTTGGAAAGCAATTTGAGAAAGAAGAGTTGAATATGAAGATACTCAAGTCTCTCAACCGTAAATGGCAACCACAGTGACAACAATAACAGAATCCAAGAACTTAATTGCTATGTCTTGTGTTGAACTATTTGGAAAACTCAAAGAATATGAGATGGACATGACCAGAATGGTAGAAAAAGAACAAAAACAAAAGGAAGGAAAAGGCTTAGCATTGAACGCAAATGAAAAGTTAAGTGATGAAGAAAGCACTGACAATGGATCATTGGAATATGAAGACATGAGTCTCATGGTTAGGAAATTGCGAAGGTTAATGAAGAAGAAAAATGGAAAAGGAAAGTACTCAAATGGAAAAAAGCAATCAAAGAAGGTGGACACTACTCCTCCTAAGTTCACTTGTTTTGAGTGCAACATGACAGGTCATATGAAAGCTGATTGTTCCTCCCTATCCAAAAAATAGAACAATGAAGAGCCCAAACCTAAATTTAGAAAGAACAAGAAGAAGAAAGCCTACATTGCTTGGGAAGATTGGGTTCTTTGTATTGGTGTTCAAGTCAATGAGGACAGGAATACACTACAAAAATATACTCAGATATCAATCGGGTGTCAGTATTGGGTCAAGTAGACATCAGACACTAGTTGAGAGTCAGCTGAGTGTCAGAAATGGGTTCTTTATACGCAGATATCAGTTGGAAGTATGAGATGTGTATGCTAGACTTAATTGGTCGTCAATATTGGTTCAAGTATACGCCAGACACTAGTTGAAAAAAGAGGTCAGATAGGTCACCTTGGTATCCAAACTTAATGGCTTTCTGAAAAATGTCGTGCATATTATCATGTTGTACTAATTGATTATGTTCAAGGGGAACATAAGTGTTTTTTGTTTGATAATACTATTAAATGGATGTTGATGCTTAATTGTATTGTATGAATACTTAAATTTATTTTCTTGTTGTTGTAAGCTTACCATTGCATTGTGTGTTTTATGTATGACTATGATGATCTTGTTTAACAGGGAGCAGAGACCAGAGGTAGTGCAGAAAGACAGGACAATCAAGAATGAAGCAGGCTAAGATTTGACTTGAAAGTTTATGTACCTATGTTTTGAACCTTTTGAGATTCTATAAGTTTTGGTATATGTATGTAGAAGCAAAGTATGTCATAGGATTTGCTATTTAATTTTGTACTTGTATAATGAGAATATAACTTTGTAGTATAGTATGAACTTGTAAATTCTGGATGTTAGTGTTTAAGCATGTCGATTGAAAACATACTTTAGCATGTTAGATAGCTGAGACATTATGCAGTCGATATTTTCGTATTCTATAGAGTCTCGCTGGACGGTGACTTTCATCTAGCGCAAAGT
This sequence comes from Psophocarpus tetragonolobus, assembly GCA_037954015.1. NCBI lineage: Eukaryota > Viridiplantae > Streptophyta > Magnoliopsida > Fabales > Fabaceae > Psophocarpus > Psophocarpus tetragonolobus. Next base: position 76,251,326 of record CM075688.1, on the reverse strand, counting down.
TGTTTCTATTAAGCAATTTCACGGCTCTGCACCCAACAATAAGTCTTGCTTAGTGTAAAGTTCTCTTTATCAGAGATATTTTTGGGTTTGTCGCCCAGTGACACATTTCATTGAGCAAAATACTTTCCCTGCAATGCTCTAACCTAGGGCTCTCGCTAAGTGACACATGTTGTGGGACGAGATGGTAAGGATGTGATTTATTTTAATTATTTGAAAGTTTTAATATTTTGAGTATAATTTACGATTGAAATAGACTTAATAGAATGGTAAGCAGTAGAGGTTATTTATTAGACCTTATGAAAAATTAGGAGTGTATTGATTGAACTCAAATTTAATTATAAAAAATTAAGAAAATTTTAGTAAAATCATATAAAATTTTTAAAAATGTTAGCAAAATAGGATAAAAAACTCTCTTTTAAATACTTCCTACTAGGATTTTTAATCAATCATGCAGGTGCTGCTTTCAAGAAAAATCAAACTGCAGTAGTTAGAAGCTCCAAACGGGTAAACAAGCATTCTTTCATTCTATAGTAGTGTACTTGTTTCCAAGTAAAACCAGCACATACAAAGAACAAATGGGTCCCTACTTATGGAATATAGAATTCTTAAAAATAATTACAATAATTGCAAAAAAAAAAAAAAAGAATCAACTTTTTATTCTTCTATTTTAGTGAGTTAGTTCATTATAGTGGTGGAATAAATTATGTTTAATTGAATTGATATTTTCTTTTTTCTTGTTTTTAGTTGTGACATGAGTACTCGGCCCGTGTTAAGCCAAACTAAATTTGTTAGTTGGGTTGGTTATGATCGCTGATACCACAAGGATATCTAAATTTTTCTTTGCTGAACAAAGCATATGGAAAGAAAGAAATAGGCTCAAAAATTAAGAAACATGTATAAAGAAAGCCCACTTGTTCACCATCAAAACTGAACCCTATACTACTATTTATGCTGTCATTGGATTTTGTCCAAGGAACCCTTAACATTCTAAAGCCAAGATTTCCATCTTCACAAGACACACGAGAAAGAAAACATGATAGTTAATATCTTCCTCTCCCTCTCCCTCTCCCTCTCCCTCTTCCTCTACCCTTTCCCCTTCCCCTGCCCCTTCCTCTATTTCCTTCGTGTGCCATTTGATAGCTGCTATCAGAATCCCTTTCATATGTGAACATACTCATCCTAAGGTCTTGTGCCTTGGTATCATAAGTACCCGTTCCCATCTGCACAAGTCAGAAATATAAGATATAAATAAAATAAGACATTGGACCGAATATGAATGATAAGCAAAAGAAAACAGCATAATTCAATAAAATCACTCAGAGTAAGCTACTCACTCGAGATTGAGAATCTTCAAAGTCAAGTTGATTTTGAAGCTGCCTTGCAAGATCCTCATCACGACTGATATCTACATTCTTGTCTTTATTCAAAGGCTTTGTCTGGGCCTTTCTTTTTTCATATTCTTCCAGAGTGAATACAACTGGATCTTCTTCTTTCCCCTTGCCCCTATGCCTCCAACCCCTAGGATGTCGATCGTTCTGATTTGGCTGATTCAGCTTCTGAAGTAATTTTTGGGCAGCTGCTTGATTTTGCACAGGAACAGATTCCACAACTGTAAACGGGTCAAACATCAATATCGCATTAATAACATCCGACAGAAAGGGCACGAATAATTATTAAGAAAATTGGACTCAGGCGTAAAAGGCATGAATTCTATTCCCATTTTATATTGCTTTTGTAACTTAATTGATCAGTTTATTCACAAAGAGATGCACAAGTCTCATTGGTCATATCATATAAAACATATCTATCCAGTAAGTTACTTTCCCAAGGCATTTGAAAATGGGGTTTGATTAAAGCTTTGTTAAGTATATAAACGCTCCCCTGTCATCTGGCAAGCAAATGCCATTTCAACCATAAAAAAATAACAGAAAATAATATCAATTCCCTACAGACATTTTCCTGTTGTGGGCTCGGCTTTAGATGCACCCTCACCATATATATATATATATACACACCCCAAAAGCACTTTAGGAAGAAAATATCAAAGGAAGCACCTTCTTTTGGCCTTGTGCCAGAACTACTAGCCTTGTCTTCAGCTCTTTCTTGAGGTGGTTTGGATTTTATATTTACATCCAAAATATCTGGTTTCTGATTAGAGTCTTGCTGGATATCAATTGGTTTCATCTCAACTTTACCAACCACTGCAATTGGCTTATGATTTCTACTAGAGTTATAATCTGCAATACCTGTAGGTCTTATCTCAGCTTCACCAACCACAGCATTTGGCTTACGACTTCTAGAATGATAATTTGCAATACCTGTTGGAGATAACTGTTTTTGTCAAGTCCAAGTAAATTATCATGAATTCTGAACAACAAACAATACATTTGGTGTTTTTGCATGTGGTCACAACACAAATAGGGTATCCATATTCGTTCAAGCAATCATTAAGACATGCAAAATTTCACTAACTTCCCTTGAGAGCAATCATTAAGACATGTAAATTTCACTAACTTCCCTTGAGATTAAAGAAACCGATTAGTTTTCCCTTGATGGTTTATTTCAATGGTATGGAATTGGTATAAAGGTTGTATCTGTATTATGAAAACAATGTGATTGGTGAAATATTCAAAATTAGAGGGGTTGTTTTTGTAAGTTTTCCAAAATATTGGAGGTCAATGTAACATATTCCAGCAAGCAGTCCCCACACATAATAAGAAGTCCAAAAAAATAAAATCAAAATAGGCTTCAGAGGCGACAGAACAAACGTGAATGATGAATAATCATCCATGCAACAATGAACTTATTTATCAAATCCAATTCTTGCAAAAAATAAGAATTGCTTGATTATGAACAATAATGACAAATCATACTCACAATCAACGAGCAAGAATAAAGCAGTGCACACACTATAAAAGAAAAGAAAAAGATAGACAAAAAATAATCCTTTTGACCTGAGGAAGATCCAACCTGCAACTTCACAAATTGAGGAGGACCACCTGTATCCCGATTCTCTAGCTTTCTTAAAGATGATCGGGAGAATCCTGAATATTTTTGGTTCATCTCCCATTCTTCATAGAGAGATTGAACAACACCTCCTAATACAGTCACTACTTTAGGTTTTAAACAAACAATACCACAGCGAACCGCAACTTTATTTTCCAAACAGATCTGTCCAATGGGAACACAACAGTATTAAAGGTAAAACTAATTTAAGAAAACACACATAGTACATACAAATACAGATTCAATAAAAAAATAAACACATAACATAGGAGACAAACAATAGATCACAAAAGTACTAAGGTATCAGCATGCCAGATATATAACAGAAGGCAAATCAACAAGACAAATTTATGATGATTGACAATAACAATTGTATTAATCAAAATATTCCAAACATTCATCATTATGGCAATTCAACCCAGCAACATACAAATCAAGGTTTCAAAAAAGGACCCTCAACAGTGATTTTGTTTGCAATGTCATGCTTTTTAAAGTGTCCACAACTACAAGTGTTTGCACTTATGTGGCCCAGACAAACTGCTAGTTTGGTTTAACATTACCCACTCCCATACATGTTCTGTGAGAAGTAGGAATTTACAACTTCTGATTCAACGACTATTTGGAATCTACAAACGTTAAACCAAACATACACAGATTCTTCAAAAAATGGAAAAGTTTCAGTGTTGTACCTACTATGGACACTGATGCTACTTGGATACTTGTTGGCTATGAATGAGAAAAGTATTCAATTTTATATATATATATATATATATATATATATATATATATATATATTTTCAAAAGTTGTAGGATATGGTTGAGATATTGGTCAGATACATGTAAAAAAAAAAAAGTATCTGATTTTTTTATATATTTTTCTAGAGATATTTTCCACAAGCATATTAATTCAAGAGAAAAAGTTTATGGAGAAAAGGAGTACTGGTACAAGACTCTAACAGTCTTCTTAACACACTCTTATTATTAGTTGCAATTCGTGAGATACATTAAATAAGATGTGAAACTCAAATTTTTTATAATTTCTAATAAATTTCAAGCAATAAGGGAGGGTGTGATTAAAAGAATGTGGTAGAGATTATGTTGTTAACATTTGTCTAATGGAGAATTTTCTACTTTCTCATCTTGTGCAGTTGTGCTTTTGATTCAATTGAGGATAGATGGGTATTATTTAGATTCAAAATCTTGGCGGGTGATGCATACATCTTCTACCATCCACTCCAGAAGCTTGTCTTGTACAGCCAATTTTTTACCAATATTTTGCATCTATCTAAAATTTTCTATTAATTTTAAAAAACCATATCATCCTAACTATCCACCAGGCTTCATAGGTTCACAATTTCCCACAATATCAAGAAATGCCATGAACCCTCTACCATGATTTAAAAAATCCTGTAAATCAATGTAATTTTCTATGAAGTTCATTATAGAATATGCCATGCATTCAGTCACAAACTCACAATCAAACAGGTAAATACAGTTGCAGCAATATTTAGCAACAATGGCATTACCTTAGTACCCGGAACCACATTGTCGGGTATAGAAGCAATGTGAGAATATTCCACAGCAGTTATTTCAGAGTGCCCATCAGTGAGACACAATCGGAGAACTCTCCGATCACCTGAATTTTTCAAAAACTCATCCACGCTGCTCTTAGATATGTCTCTCACTGAGCTTACCTGTTAAAACCAACAAAGCCCATTCACCCTTCCATTTAATTTTTAAAATAAATCAATACAAGCCACAACATAACACCAACCCATAAGTTTAAGTGCATGTTTGGATTTCAGTTTGCAAAACTAAAGTTTAAGTCAGACTAAAGTTAGCAAACTGAGTTTGCAAAAATGTCCTAAATGTTGCTTCTCAAAATAAGTTTCCAAGCAAAATTTTAGTGCATTTTTGGATTTCAGTTTGCAAACATAAGTTTCAGTCAAAAGAAAGTTGCAGAAGTTTTCTAAGTGCATGTTAGTCTGACTTAAACTTACATTCTCTGAAAATAAGTTTCCAAGCAAAATTTTAGTGCATCTTGCATTTTAGTACGCAAACATAAGTTTGAGTCAAACTATAGTTTGAAATAGTTTCCTAAATGTTGCTTCCCCGAAACTAAGTTTTCATGCAAAATTTTAGTCTCAAACATACTACTTTCAGGGAGTAACCAAACATGACTCTATACTCATCTTCCTCTTGAACATTTGAACCTCTCCTACTGGAAAAGTGGAAATCCAAACACACCCTTAGTCTCAAACACACTTTTAGAAGGTAACTAAACATGATCCTAAACTCATTTCCCTCTCAAACATACTTTTGGACGCTCCCACCACCAGAAATCCAAACACACCCTTAGTCTGAAAATTTTTACGAAGTAACCAAAAATGATCCTAAAACTCATTATACTCTGAAACCGACTTTAGGACTTCTCCCACACAGGAAATCCAAACACACCCTACCTCTTTCAATAAACCTAACTCAGCTACTGAAATTGCAACAAAACAAATTTAACAAAAAACAAATTTTTTTTTTTGCCTGAAGGACTTTGGGGCCGTGAAGAAAAGAGGAAGCGTTGCGAAGAAGAGAGGGTTGCGGCAAGGCCTTGGCGCCGATGGATCGAAGGTCGGAATTGAGAAGCTCCGACTCGACGGAATCCACCAATTTGGAACGGTCATCGGCGAGTGCGGATTGAATGACGATTATAGCCTTCAATTGGTCCGTATCTTGCAAACACCAACCTCGCTTTGTTAGGGTTTCTAACACCATTGTTGAGTCCCAACCACTCCAATTCGAATTCGAATTCTCCTCCATCTCCGAGTGCGTTGTTTCTTCACCTTGCACTCTCTTCTCCAAATCGAATTTCAACTCACATAACCTTTCAAAAGCGCCAATGCCGCTGAATAATGGACTTGGGTTTAGCTTCGGAGAAATTTGGGCTTATGGGCTCCGATCGGATTCGATCCGGGCTTTCATTTTGTCCCTGATGCTATTTCAAGTGTTTTTCTTTCTTTACCCATGATTTTCTCCTTGTAACTCCGTAATTTTTTAAGTACCCATATTACCCTTCACCTTCTATGTTAAATGAAATGCTTCCTCGGCCTTTTATGATGGGCATAGGCTATCAAGGAAGCAGAGGTGTTTATGTATAGTGTCAATCGATAAATTCAAATCAATCCAATTAAATTCGTGAAATAATTTGACCTAATTAAATCAAATTTGATTGAATCTAATAATAAACGAATCACACAACATATTTAAATTTTGAAAATTTGTATATTTATGAATCGATCCGGTCAAATTAAATTTTAATATTTTTATTATATATAGTGTGTAAATAGAAATTTGGCATTATAATTTACAATTTAAATATTATTTATAGATTAACTATAAATTAGAAAAGGAATGTTTTATTGAAAGTATTGTTGTGATATAGAATACGAGTTATTAAATTTTATTGTTCTTAGTATGTTAGGATTTACATTTTATTATTTATATACTATATAAAATTTTACTTTCATATTATTTTTGAAGAAATAATGTATATTTTAATATTTTATTTACAATTTTTCATGTTTATTATTTTATTTTCTACATTTTATAGAAAATAAAATAAATCTAAAAATTTTTGTTTGTAATTCATGGATCCAATTCATTTTAACATGTTCTTAATAAGATTGAATCAAATCAGATCGCTAAATTCGATTCAATCAGATTAATTTTTATCAAATTAAATTTTATTTTATTTCAAATTCGATATGTAAATACCTTAAGGAAAGGAGAGGAGAGATAGGTTTTAGGTATGGGGTGTGTGTTGTCTTAAGGGTAAGGGGTATTTGTGTTCAATTTTTCTTCTTGAGGTGCAGAGAAAACAAATTTGATGAATTTGGGGTGTGCGACTATCAGAGAGGAAGCTAATAAAGTTTGATGAATTTGGGGCAATCAAATTTATTGTATAAAACTTAAAGTACTCTATTTGAAATTGTAATATAGGAGAGACAATTCATTATTCAATGTCATTAAATAAGAGATTTTTGCATCTATGCAACTAATAAAGAGAAGTGTAATTTTAAGGATACTTTTGAGATAAAAATAAAATAAAGGGAGTGTATTAATAAGGAGAGAATGAAATACCAAAAGAATGATTTCACACTCCAATTATTGCTTGTGCAGCCGATGACATTTTGAATAGATTATAAGGTCAGAATCTACTTTTGATTTTTTATTTTGGGTTAACTAAGCTTTTAATCTTATATTTTTTTCAAAAATCGATTTTTATTTGAACGATATTTATTTAGGGATTAAAACTAATTTTTTAAAGTTTTGGACCTTGACTGATCAAACTAAAATTTAATAGTAAAAATTGAATTTTTAAAAAGTCAAGAGATTAAAAACTCAGTTAAGTCTTTATTTTTTTTCAGCCATTACAATATAACTCGTCAATATACAATTTTAAAAGATATAGTTAATACTTGTTTTATAAATCATTTTACAATTTTATTAAAATGATTTTTGTTTTTCTTATCCAATATTTCTTTAAGTTTTGATGGTTATTTCACACATATACGTTTCAAAGAATTACGGTAATGTATACGTGAAGTGAGTAAAAGTTATTCCAAAAATCATCTAGTATGAATAATTATTAATATTGGATATCAAAATTATTAATTTTATTATATTAATTTGTAATAATAATATATTCATTCCATTAATCCTCTAAAATATTTATATTATTTAATAATAATACGACTATTAACTTCATGCGTATGTTATTCATTATCTTTCTCATCCAGTTTTATTTATTTTCAGTGCTAAACAGATAAAATTATCGATTTAATTTTAAAAAAGAATTACTACACAACTTATATCTGAATAAAATTAATAACAGTTTTATTTGGAAAAGTAAATTCTTTTTAAAAAGAAAAATGGTTGCTTATTATTATAAAGAATTAAAAATTATTAAAAATATTAGAACAAATTACAGCAATATTTCCTCTACTTTTATTAAATTCGAGATAACTTCATTTGTTATTATTTTCCTATGTTAACCTCCCTCTAACTTTAAAAATATATACTAATACCTCATGTTTAAAAACGTCACACTAAAATAAGAGTACTAAATTTCAAGAAATTTTGCTATTAATACTCAAACCATTAAGACAATTCAAAATTTAATTTATAAAGTAAAAATAAAGTGATTTTTTTAAGACAAATGTAATTCATTCAGTAACAACAGTGACAACATCTTTTCGGCCTTTGATATTCTTTGTATTTTTTCTTCTAAAATTACTTCTAAAAAAACTTATCCAAATAAATCTAAAGTGCATTACTCTTGTTGAACATCAACCTTTACTTTACAGCAAACCCAAAAGTTAATTCTACAAATCATATAAAAATATGATGAAACCAAATAGCACCTCATCTTCCTATCAGGAAATGGAGGGACAAGGACTGTTGGGTCATGATCCTCCAAATTTATAAGTTTTATTAAACTATTGTAAAAAATAATATATAAAAATCAATGTTAGTTGATATCTAAAAAAAAATGTTAGTTGATATCTAAAAAAAATAAAAAAATAAAAAAATATGGTAAGTACCATCATTTGATATGAAAAGAAATAAAAAAACTATGGATTTTCTTTTCTAATATTTTTTATTGATTTTTTACCTTGACACCCTCAAATTGAATTTCTGGATCCACAACCCTACTTATCATACATAACAAAATCCCTTAGTAATTTAGGAATTATATTGTTTAGTAGTAAAGTTGACCTATAGAGAAAGGGGAGAAAGAGACGTTATAAGTTTAAATTGTTCCACTTACAAAAAAACTAACACATTATGATGAGAACATCCAAGACCAAATCCAAGACCAAACGGAAGGTCAAGACCCATGACGAGAGCAACAACTGAAAAGGCTTAAGAAGCTTTGCATGTATGGTGACTAATTTAAGGGCAATCTAGTTACATGAAGGATTGCTAGTCATGTGTATTGTTTGCATGGACTGAGAGTAGAAGGCCTAATTTTTTTTTAGCCATTTAATAAAAATAAATAATAAACTAAAGTGTTTGTAGTTGGTTTTGAAACCTAGACCTGAAGTTTAATTATGCCTCAATTATTTGTTGAGACATCCTAGTTATGTTTGAAATGTTGAGTTCTTACTTTTCTTTTGTTGACTTCTAAGTGCATGAGAACTAATTTGTATTTAATCATTTGAAAGTGAATGGGAATGGACTATTTTGCTAGGGTTCTTACCTAAATCATTTAATCTTATCAAGAATTTCCTATATTCTTGTGGCGATCCTCTAGGCTTGTTAGACATTATGGTTTGTGGCGCCTATCCTATTCTCCCTTCTGCAATTTATTTATTTTGATTATTTTTGCATTTCCTTTTCTATCTCAATCTATTGGGTTTTTATTTCATGTTTTACTTAAATTTTTCTGGTTTCTTGAGCCTAAATTGCAATTCAGAATGTAAACTTTCACCTCGCTTTGGAATCATTCCAATCCGAGTCCTATAGAGTGAGGTATGTATAAAAATATAAATAGACACATTTTTGGCTCAATTGGTGCATAAATTCCAACCTAGAAAGCTCCAAATTGTGCCCAGCAAAGGGATTTCATATCATCTAGTATCAGAGCAAGGTTCTAATTTGTTTCATTAAGGCTAACGTTCATCCATCATGTTTACATTTACCACCTGTAACCTTGAATTTCTGTTTACTCAATTGGAATTGTGCAATTCGGTTACTACCTTTGTGTTGGTCATAGGGATGCAAAAATATTCATACCTATGGGTACCCGCTCGAACTCACCCTAATTTTGATGGGTATTACCTGCTTTGACCGGTATGGGTACAGGTATTACCCGATATGTTGAATCAAGTACGAGTACGGGTATGGCTATGTGACTACCCACCCTATACCCAAACTCGTAACCATCCCGTTATAATATATATAATAATTAAATTATATATTTAATTAAAAATTTTAATTCTTAAACTTTAATTTATAATTTCTTGTTATTAATTATTCTTTATATACTTTTTAAATTGAAATATAATTAATAACTTAATATATATAATTTATTTAAAAACAAATAAGCAAATTTAAATTGTAAAAAATAATATAACGGGTACCCGCATGTATACCTGAACCCAAAAATATCTGACAGGAACATGGATGAGAATTAAAATTTCATACGGCTCTTTTTATACTCAAACCCGCCCTCCGCTTTGCGAGGACGGGGACGAGGAGAGCCCAACCCGCACTTGCCCCACCTAGTTTCTATCCCTAGTTGTCATAATATGTTCTTTCAATTTCCTAGTGCTTTTGTCTTTCTTCAATTCTTGTTCAGTTGGTCAAATTCTGCATTTGTGTTCTCAGTCCATATCTCATGTTCATTATTGTTCATGAACTTCAATCCTTTCAATCCATGTGATATGGACTAAGTCATTATTGAGTGTTAAATATTTGGTTGCTTTGTTTGGAATTTTATTCTGGTTTCATTCTCAGTTGATGCAAGTTCAAAGCTTCATTCCAAAATTATAGATTTCACTATTAGAAGCATTTTGAATTAAAAAAATTATGCAAATGTTGTCCTATTGTCTTGAAATTTTGTAGCAAAAAAAAAGAGTTTAAAAAAAATAAGAAAAGAAAATAAAAACAAAAAAAAGGTATAACTTTTGCATTCATTAAATTTAGTGTGCCTCAATTGTTTGATAAAATTCATAAATGTCTTATCTAATCGTTGTCTTTCCCATAGAGTTAATGCTTGTCTTTATTGTTTGCTGGCAGCGATGTTCTTTGCTACTTCTTCTTTTTTTTGTGGGTGCTAAAATTTTGTTTAAGCCATGCGATTGCTACCTTCAAAAGTTTCTGATTATATAAATTGTTTGATTCAAGTAAGAACTCTAAGTAAGGGAAAGAGTGATAAAATGTAAGAGTGAAACAATAGAGAAAAAGCAATAAAATAGAGCACTATACAAGAGTGATATATTTTAGAGTGTAAACATGTGAGAAGGGTAGTGAGGTCCTTTCTTGTTATTTTTTACACTTTCTCGTGAAGTATGGTAGGAGAAGGTGTTGATGATAACCCTCCACTTGATGGAGCTCAAAGATTACTAATTAATGCTATGACTAGAAAAAAAGAAAACAATGAGGAACTCTATGAAAGAATTGAACAATTAGAGAATCAAGTGACTAATAATAAACATGACCAACATGGAGATAAGAAGCGTGAAAGGAGAAGAAGAAATAATGAGAAGGATCATAGAGATGAAAGAATTGAAGGGGTAAAACTGAACAATCCCACGTTCCAAGGGAAACGTGACCCTGAAGTCTACTTAGATTGGAAGAAAAAGATTGAGTAACTATTTGGCTATCATAATTATACTGTAGAAAAAAGAAAGTGAAGGTAGTTGCAATGTAATTTTCTTATTATGCTTTAATACGGTTGGATTAATTCCAAAGAGATAAAATAAAGTATGAAGACCAAAGGAGGATACTTGGGTGGAGATGAGAAGCGCTATGAGGAGATGCCTTGCTCCTTCACATTATTAAAGTGATGTAGTGACAAGTTTATGCGCCTCACCCAAGGAAGGAGGAATTTCATGAGTATTTTAAGGAGATGGAAATATGCATGATTAAAGCCAATGTGAATGAAGAAATGGGAATCACTATGTCTCATTTTGTGTAGGGGCTAAATTTTAACATTAGAGATATGGTAGAATTGCATCTTTGTGTGGAGACGGAAGAAGTGGTTCACCTAGCCACAAAGGTAGAACAACAACTTAAAGAAAGGGTGTTAAAAAGAGTTCTAATTTTAACTCTCCAAGTTGGAAGAAAGAAATCAGAAGAAGGAAGGGATTTCCTCAAGTGATTCCAATTCCGTACCTTAAAGGAAAAAATAAATTAAGTCTATAAATCACTCTAAAAAAATAAGGAGTAGTGAGATAAAATGCTTCAAATGTTTGGGGAGAGGTCATATTGCTTTAGGGTGTCCAACTAAAAAGACTACGTTACTTAAGGATGATAAAGAGATTGTAAATGACTCTTCTTCAAAATATGCCTCACCCAGTGAGGAAGACAATGATGAAGAAACGACGGTAGAAGGAGATTTGTTTATGATACAGAGGATGTTGGGTAGTTGATGCAATCCTTGATCCACTCAAGGAGATAAGCCAAAAGAATTTTTTAAGCTTGCCACAAGGGAATGAACCCTTGATAAAAAGCCAACTAGAAGAATTTTCTCTAGTGATAAAATTCAAGACACTTTACTAAGAAAGAATTCTCTTTAAAATGGAGTCTTATTTCAATCATTCAAGTGTAATGAGACAATGGATAGTGGTTGCTATTTATAGGGAGAAAAGCATGAGAATTAAGAGAGTAGACCAAGATTAATTAGCTTTAAAAAGCCAACTAACACATGGTTAACTTGCCTAATCCAAACAAACCCCTAAAAACATGGATCTAGCTTCCCCAATTCAAATTCAAATCCTCCTAAGGGTGACAAAGGGGCTCTCTATGCTACTCATGCTTATGTGAATACTAGAGAGGTGTGGAAAACAAACAAGGGGGTATAGAAATCAAACCACACGTCCACTTGCTCATAAAAAAGGCCTACCTTCTTGCATACACTCCACATAAATAACTAACAACACCCTAAACTCAAAATAAAACCAAATAGGCAAAAAATATAAGGCCCCAAAGGAGGATAAATGCACCTACCTAATTACTAAACAAAATGCAAAATAAAAAATACAAGAATTTAAATACTATGTCCTATGACTTCAAATAGAAGTTGAGGTCTAGCATACTCCTTCTTAGCCATGTCTTGCTTTATCCTCCTAACTATGACCCTTGTGATGGGACCGTTGGTAGGTAGGATTGCATCATCTCTTCACCCTTGTGAAGAATTTGACCTCAAATCTAGAATGTTCTCTTCCTCATCAACACCTGCAAAAAGAGATAAGTTACAAACATTAAATGTGGTGCTAACTCTAAAGTCCTAAAGGAGGTCTAACTTATATGCATTATTGTTCATCCTCTCTAGGACTTGGAAGGGACCGTATCCTCTAGGGCTAAGATTTGAATTCCTCTTAGAAGGAAAGAAATAATTCCTATGATGAATCCAAACTCAATCCCCTTCATTGAAGTTCACTTCCTTCCTCCCCTATTAGAAGAAGATGCATACGCTTTTAATTGGTTTTCTATGTTAGATTTAACCTTCTTATGCAACCTCTTCACAAACTCAGCCCTAAATTCCCCATCCTTATTAAAGAAGTGGGAAGTAGGGAAAGATAATAGGTCCAAAGGAGTAACGGGATCAAACCCATAAACAACCTCAAAGGGGGAATGTTTGGTGGCCTTATGAACTACCCTATTGTATGCAAACTCAATATAGGGAAGATACTCATCCCAAGACTTATGGTTACTTTTTAAAATGACCCTTAACATTATTGATAGATATTTATTTACCACCTTAGTTTGTCCATCAATATGAGGATAATAGGTGGTAGAATATAGTAGGTTAGTTCCTAGCCTTGCCCATAAAGTTTTCAAAAAGTGGTCATAGAACTTTGCATCTCTATCAGACACAATGGTTGAGGGTATCACATGCAAACAGATAACCTTTTTAAAGAAAAGTCTTGCAATGTTGCTCACATCATCCATCTTGTGGCATAGAATAAAATGGGTCATTTTACTAAAGCGGTCCACTACCACAAAGTGAAGTATACACCTCGTTAGGTTCTTGGAAGCCCAAGGACAAAGTCCATGTTAATATCCCCCTATGGTGTAAAAAAAGCAAACAAAGGTGGGTAGAGTCCATGAAGCATCCCTTTAGACTTAGCTTACAAGAAAGCTATGCATCTTGAGCAATGCCTTTGGACATCTCTTTTCAAATGGGGCCAAAATGCCTCATTAGCCCATCTTTATGGATCTTTTTTGTCAGCAATTTTCTAATGCATAATTGGGTTATCCAAAGTTTCCTATCTTTAAACACATACCCTTACTCAAGAAGAATCTTGGCTTTAGCAAAAGAGGCAACAAAAATGGAACTAAAATCCTTGTCAGAGGGATACATTTCCCTAATGTTATCAAATCCAAAATTTAAGCACTCAAAGTGGTAAATAAGTTATGTCTTCTAGACAAAGCATCAGCTACCCTATTTCTTTTCCCTTTTTTTATATTTTATGACATATGGGAAAGTTTCAAGGAATTCAACCCATTTGTATGCTTTTTGTTTAATTTTCCTTGCCCTCTTAAATACTTTAGTGACTCATGGTCACTGTGAATGTCAAACTACTTGGAAACAAGGTAATGTTCCCAAGTTTGGAGGACCCTTATCAAGGAATAAAACTCTGTCATAAGTGGCGGGCAGTTGAGGTGGGCACCATGAAGTTTTCACTAAAATAAGAAATAGTTTGCCCCCCTTGCAACAAAACAGCTCACACACCTATTTCAGAGGCATCACATTCTAGCTCAAAGGTTTTAGAAAAGTCAAGAAGAGCTAGAATTGGTGCATTGGTGAGCTTATCCTTGAGAAGTTGAAAAGCTTTTTCTTGTTTCTCACCTCAAAGGAAAGAGACGCCTTTCTTCACCAATTCATTGAGTGGTAAAGCAAGTGTGGAGAAATTAGGCACAAAGCACCTTTAGAAACTCATGAGACCATGAAAGCTCTTGATCTGAGTCACACTTGTTGGGGTGTTCATTCTTGGATAACTTTGATTTTCTCGGTATGCACTAACTATGAATCCTAAAAATTCAACATACTCTATACAAAAGGTGCATTTTTCAATGTTAGCAAAAAGGTTGTTGGTCCTAAGAATGCAAAAGACTTGCCAGATGTTCTATGTGATCATACAGGCTCCTACTATACACTAAACTATCATCCAAATAAACTAACAACCTACCAACCATTCATAAATCCCAAATTTGGTCTTAAAAGCAATTTTCCATTCATCACATTTTATTCTTATATGATGGTAATCACTTCTAAGATAAATTTTTGAAAATATTTTTGCTCCATGAAGTTCATTTAACATGTCATCAAGTCTAGGGATTGAGTGTATGTATTTAATGGTGATATTGTTAATGGCTCTACAACACATACACATCCTCTATTTGTCATCCTTCTTAAGCACCAACAAGACTGGCACAACACAAGGATTGAGGCTCTTTTGAACTCAAACCTTCTCCAATAAATCTTGAACTTGAGACTCAATTTCTTTAGTCTCAAAGGGTTTGTCTTATATGCAGACCTATTGGGTAAGCTAGCATCAGGATCAGGGTCTATTTAATGTTCTTTTTCAGTTAGAGAAGGCAACTCTTTAGGGATCTCTTTAGGAAATAGATAATCAAATTCCTTTAAAAGAGTTTGAACCCCTTATGGAAGAGACTCAACCTTTGTGGTAATGCAAAGGAGGAGATAGAAAGGTTTATCAAGTAAGAAAACACTTTTTATATCTTCTTTTGTTGCAAAATGGCTTTCTTTATTCACAATTTCCTTAGAAGGAGCACTACCTTCCAACTCCTTCTCCTTACCCCTTTCAAGCTTTAGAGGTGGAAGCTTTTTGTTTTTTTTTCCTCGTCCTTTTATGCTTCATGATTAGTTGATCCTCTGCCACCTGTGAAGGTGTAAGAGGATACAAATTTTCCCTTCTATTTTTATTGGTGAGGATTATCTCATTAGAATGACCATGATGGATGACTTTCTTGTCAAAATGTTATGGTCTCCCTAAGAAGATATGACCAGTTTCAATTGGAACTATATTGCAAATGATCTCATCTTCATAAGTTCCTATGGAAATTGGCACTTTCACTTGTTGGTTAACCACCATATCCCCTTTCTCATTGAGTCATTAAAGCTTATAAGGTTTTTGATGGGGAGTTGGTGTTAAGGCTAGCTTTTCAAAAAACCTTGATCTACAAAAGTTACAACAAGAGTCACTATCCACAATGAGAGAACATATCTTGTTTAAAAATTTGCATCTTGTATGAAAGATGTTCTCTCTTTCATATTGGTCTAGCTTAAGAAGTTGGCTCCGAGAAGCCTCTTAACCATTAAGAGGTCATCTTCACAAGGATAAAGCTATTCCATGCTATGATGATGCTCATGACCCCCTTCTTCCTCACTTTCACTAGAGGAGGAAGATGAGCTATCATCACTACTATAAACATCTTAGCCCCTCATGATCATGGTTTTCTTGTTGGGGCATCAAGAGACAATATGGCCTCTCCAAAGACATTTAAAGCATTTAATGCTAATATTCCTAGAAGTAGAGCTGGTAGGGGGTTATCTTTAGAATACAATGGTTTATGCTTTTTATGTGATGCTTTGGGTGGCTCCTCTTTAGGAAAGCTCTTGGAAGAGCCCCCTTTTACTTGATCCTTTTTTGCATAAGATGAGTAATACTTTTTGGAAGTATTTTTTCTTTTCACTTGTTGCTCAGCCTTAACGCAAAGTTGAACCAAGTTATCTAGGTCCCTATGTGATAAGAACTCAACTTTATCTCTTATCTACATGCTTAAACAACTAATGAACCTAGCAATGGTGGCTTTTAGCTCCTCATTAATGTCTGCTCTTATCATGAAAACCTCCATATTTTACCTATACTTCTTAACACTTGAATTGTATTGCCTTAATCTTTGAAGCTTATCAAGGAGTTCTCTTTCATAATAAGACAAGATATGTCTTCGCCTCATAACCCCCTTAAGATCATTACAATACTCAATAAGAGGGTTATGATGGTGACACCTTTCATTAACAAGGAGACTTTTCTTTCTTCACTCACTTGGAAGCATGTGAAGAGTTGTTCTACCTTTATTTCCTAATCAAGGTAGGCTTTCATATCATCCTTTCCATGGAAATGAGGGTGATCTACTTTTTGCTCCCTAACTTGGGTGTTATGATGATGATGTTGAGTTTCTTTCCTTACCGTAGGTTTTTGCCTCCTTTCATAATGGCCACTCTCACTCATCTCACTATATTTAGAGGGGCTTGACCTATATCCTTTACTTTCCTTTATTTTCTCTCTTTTCCCTCTCATTTTCTTCTCTTTTCCTCTCCCTACTCTCTTTTCTTTCTCCTTTCTTCTTTTCTTTTCCCTTTTTCCTCTTCCTTGTCTTTCTAATTTTTTTCTCTTTCTCTCTTTTCCTCTCTTTCTTTTTCCTTTTCTTCCCTCTCTAATCTCTCTTTTCTTTCTCTTACTTCTCTCTCCATGCTCTCTAATCTTTTATCTCTTGCTTTTCTCTCTCTTTTTCTTCTCTTTGTTCCTCCCTTAGCTCACACTCTATCCTCTCAATCTCTCTTTCTTTTATTTCCTTCATCATCCACTTCTTAATAGCATGGACCAATGTGTTCATGTCCACTAATTTAGGAGACCCAACTTGGTTTTCACTATTACTAGAAGTGTGTAAAGTCATTTGAGATATGCAAGGAAATACTAAACTAAGATTGGCCAAGCAAATCACTCCTCACCTGATGTGATCTTTAATGATCACTTGCCCAAAGGATCCTTTCTAAAGTCACTTGGAAGGGAGATGGATTTATAGGGAGGAAAGGAATAAGGTGAGTGCCATAGGGGAGAGGCCACAAGGGAGAGGTTCCTTGATAACTCTTAGAAGCTCTAACAAAGGAGAAGAGGGGACACTCAAGGTAAGAACCTCACGACCAAATGGTCTCTAGGATTTAATTCAAGTGTAAAAAATACAAGTGAGGGCAGGAGCTCTTATTTATAGAGGTAGCTAACCTCTTGAACAAGATAACCTAAAAAAGAAGCGTTAGGATTAAAAGGAGAGATCTAAGGGAAGAAGATTGAGAAACAATCCCCTCCTTAGATCATCAAACTTGGTGCCCAAGTTTCTCAAACCAAGGGTCAAGATTCCTTCTTATTAGCTTAGGGGGTTTATGTAGAAAAAGAGGGGTGTAGATATCAAGGTTACTCCTTATTTCCTTCATAAAGACCCAAAAAGCTAAATCCACCCTCTAATTTCCTAAGACACCTCCTAAAATAAAAATGGACTAAATACATGTCCCAAATTAAATTCCTAATGCTCCTCAAAATTAAAATAAAGGAAAATTACATTTTATTAACTAAAGTCCCTAGCCTAATACCTTCACTCTCCATAGGAGGTGAAGTCTTCCTTTGCTTGCAAGGCTTAGGTCTTCTTCAATCCTTCTAGCCATGGACCTAGTGGTAGGTCCTTGGCTAGGCATGGTCACATCATCTCCTCCCCCTTGGAGAGGATTTGACCTCAAATCCATAGGGTCTTCATCATTTTCAGCACCTACAAATGGAAATAAATCAGAAACATTAAAACTAGTGTTTACCCCATAATCCTCAGGCAGATCTAAAACATAGACATTATTACCAATCGGCTCAAGGATTTGGAAAGGTCAATCTTCTCTAGGGCTAAGTTTGGACTTTCTTTGAGAAGGAAATCTATCCTTTCTCAAATAAAGTCATACCCAGAGGCCCTTTTCAAAGATGACCTCTTTCCCCCCTATTGGTGAAAGTAGCATCTCTTAAGGATTGGCGCTCTATGTTAGCTTTAACCTTCTCATGTAATTCTTTTACAAAAATGGCTTTTGCCTCTCCTTCTTTATGCACAACAACAGAAAGAGGAAGATGTAAAAGATCTAGAGGAGTACGAGGACTAAAGCCATAGACCACCTCAAATATAGAATGCTTGGTGGTTCTATGAACCACCCGGTTATAAGAAAATTCAATATGGGGAAGGTACTCATCCCAAGACTTATGGTTGACTTTAAGGAGAGCTCTCAACATAGTGGATAAAGATTATTCATGACTTCTATTTGCCCATCAATTTGAGGGTGACAAGTAGTGAAAAAAAGAAGTTTAGTTCCCAGCTTAGCCCAAAGAGTTTTCCAAAAATGGCTACAGAACTTCACATCCCTATCTGACACTATTGAAGAGGGCATGCCATGCAATCAAACAACCTTTTTAAAGAAAAGTCTTGCGATGTTGCTCACATCATCCACTTTGTGGCAGGGAATAAAATGGGCCATTTTTTAAAATCGTTCCACCACCACAAATATGGAGTCTACACCTCATTGGGTTCTTGGGAGCCCAAGGATGAAATCCATGCTAATATCCTCCCAAGGTGCAGAAGGAGCAGGTAAAGGTCTGTATAGTCCATGAGACATTGCTTTAGACTTTGCTTGCAAGCAAGCTATACATCTAGAGCAATGTCTATGGACATCTCTACGCATATGGGGCCAAAAGAATTTCTCTTGTAAAAGCAGGAGGGTTTTTGAAATCCCAAAATGCCCCATGAGCTCACCTTCATGGCTCTCTTTTGTGAGTAAGTTCCTAATTGATCCTTGGGGTATATAAAGCTTACTTCCTTTGTAGAGATACCCCTCACTGATGAAGTATCCATCATGGGCCTTTAATGCGAATGCAGATGCAGAGGCAGCAAAGATGGTGCCGAAATCTGAGTCAGAAGGATACATAGCCCAAATGTCATCAAATCCCAGGATTTTTGCACTCAAGGATGAATAAAGGGCATGACGCTTAGAGGGAGCATCAACCACTACATTTTGTTTTCCTTTCTTGTACTTGATGACATAAGGGAATGATTAAGATATTCCACCCACGTTGCATGCCTTTTGTTCAATTTACCTTGACCACTCTAATATTTTAGTGACTCATGGTCACTATGAATGACAAACTCCTTGGGAGTAAGGTAATGCTCCCAAGTTTGAATGACCCTAATTAGAGCATAGAACTCCTTATCATAGGTGGGGTAGTTGAGGGGGGCACCATTGAGTTTTTCATTGAAATACGCAATGGGGTGCCCTCCTTGTAACAAGATAGCTCTCACACCTACACCAAAGGCATCACATTCAAGTTAAAATGTTTTAGAAAAGACAGGTAATGCCAAGACTGGTGCATGGGTCAGTTTATGCTTAATTAGCTGGAAGACTTTCTCTTGTTTCTTACCCCAAAGGAAAGGAACTTCCTTTTTCACCAAATCATTTATTGGTGCGAAGAGTGTGGAGAAGTTAGGCACAAAGCGCCTATAAAATCTAGCGAGACCATGAAAGCTTTTGATCTCTGTCACACTCTTTGAAGTGAACCATTCTTAAATACCTTTTATCTTTTCGAGATCAACATGAACCCCTTTTGTGCTAACTACAAAACCTAGGAAAACTACACTATCTACATAAAAGGTGCATTTTTCTAAGTTACCAAAAAGATGATTACTCCTAGGAAATCCCTCAGTACATGATGCATTAAGCGCATGAATATGCTTGGGGCATTGGTTAGCCCAAAGGGCATAACCAACCACTCATAAGTTACCACTCATAAAAGCAGTTTTCCACTCATCACCCTCTTTGATCCTTATTTGGTGGTACCCACTTCCAAGGTTTATTTTTGAAAATATTTTTGTCGCATGCAATTCATCCAACATGTAATCAAAACGGGGGATTGGGTGCCTATATTTGATGGTGATGTTGTTGATTGCACGACAATCAACACATATCCTCCATTGCCATTCTTCTTGGGCACCAACAAGACTAGCATAGCACAAGGGCTTACGCTCTTTTGAACCCAGCCTTTCTCCAATATTTCATTCACTTGAGACTCAATCTCTTGGGTCTCCACGGGGTTGGTCCTATAGGCAGGTCTATTAGGTAGACTTGCGTCAGACACTAAATCAATTTGATGTTCTATACCCCTAATGGAAGGAAGTCCTTTCGGAACCTCATTAGGGAATATATCATCAAATTACTTTAAAATATCTTGAACCCCTTGAGGAAGGTGCTCATATGCATAGGTTGTGGCAGTGCTCTCAGTAGAAGAATGCAGAATGGGAGAATGATTTGATGTCTCTTTGCAAAAGAGGAGATAAAAGGGTTTGTCAGTAAAAAGAGCTTCTTTTAAATCACGTTTAGTAACAAATAGACTCTTTTTACTAATATTCTCTTTGGAAGGGGCATCACCTTCCGACTCTCTCTCTTTACCTTTTCAAGCTTTAAGGGTGAAGCTTGTTGTGTTTTTTTTTCCTCAACTCTTTTCTTTTTTATCACAAATTGATCCTCAACCACTTGAGAAGGTGACAAAGGATACAATTTGAAACGCTTTTCATTATGGGTGAGAATTATTTGGTTAGAGTGACTATGCTGAATGACTTTCTTGTCAAATTGTCATGGTCTCCCCAACAGGATATAGCCAGCCTCCATGGGAACTATGTCACAAAGAATCTCATCATTATAAGATCCTAGGGCAATTGGAACCATAACTTGTTCATTGACTACCATCTCCCCTTGCTTATTGAGCCATTGCAATTTGTAAGGTTTGGGATGGGGCATGGTAGTCAAGGCTACCTTTTCAACCAACCTAGAGCTACAACAGTTGCAATAGAAGCCATTATCAACAAGGAGAGAACATACTTTTTCATTTACTTTACATCTTGTATGGAAGATGTTCTCTTTTTATGACTGGCCAAGCTCTAGAGGTTGGCTTCCAAGAAGCCTTTGAACCATAAGGAGGTCCCCTTCATAAGGAAAAGCTTCCTCACACTCTTGTTCAAAAGTATGTCCCCCTTCTTCCTCACTCTCACTAGAGGAGGAAGATGAGCTATTCTCACTGTAAATGTCTTGTCCCCTCATGATCATGGTTTTCTTGTTGGGGCATTGAGAGGCAATGTTGCCTCTGTCAAGACATTTGAAGCATTTGATACTACTTTGCCTCTCAGTAGGCTTAGTAGTAGGGGGTTTTCTCTCTACATGAGGTGCTTTTGTATCTTGAAAGTGTTTGGGTTTCTTTTTCGGAAGACCCTTGAAAGAGTTCCTCTTAAGTTGGTCTCTCTTTGGGTAAGAGGGAGAATCTTTTTTAAATCTTTTTCTCTTGAATTGATTCTCAGCTCTTACACAAAGTTCTACTAACTCATCAAGGTTTGAGTATGAAAGAAGTTACACCTTATCTCTAATGTAAGAGCTTAATCTGCACAAAAACCTAGCAAGGTGGCATTGGGTTCCCCAATGATATTAGCCCTTAGTATGAGAAACTCCATCTTTTGTCTATACTCCTCAATACTTAGGTTATGTTGCCTAAGTCTTTGGAATCTATCCAAAAGATCCCTCTTATAATATGAAGGAATGTGCCTACTTCACAAACAAGTTTTTAAATCATTCCAGTAGCGAATGTCAGGCATTTGTTTATGGGCCCTATCCTTGACTAACCCATCCCACCAATGCAAAGCAGGACCTTGAAAACTAAGGGAGGCCAAAGGTAATTTCCTTTCTTCCCTTATTTCATAGCATCAGAAGAGTTGTTCCATTTTGACTTCCCAATCTAGGTAAGGCTCAACATCTTCCCTGCCATGAAAATGGGGTAGGTCTACCTTTGGCTCCCTAGCATGAACTTGTGTTCTCTTGAGGAGAATGATGATTATATGATGAATGAGAGTGATGCTTATGTTGATTTCTATAGTATTCTTCTTTACTAGAGCTAAAATGCCTAGATGGGGATCTTATGAGAATTTCTTTCTTTTTTCTATCACTCTCCCTCCCACCTCTCATTTTACTCTCTTCTCCTATCCTTCTCTCTTCTTCCTCTTTTTCTCTTTTTCTTTCTAGTAATTTCCTTCTTCTCCTTTCTTCATCCTCTCTTCTCTCTCTTTGCCTTTTCTCTTCTCGCTCTTTTTTCTTTTTTCTCATTTCCAACATCTTTTTTTTAACTTTTCCTTCTCTTTTTATTTTTCCTTTTCTTTTATTTCTCCTTTTCTCTCTTTTTCTTCTCTCCTTTCTTGTTCTTTAGCCATCCATTCCCTAAATTCTAAGTTAAGGTTTTCAAGCTTGTCTCCCTTAGAAGGTTTTCTTTGGTTGACACTCTTACTTGATCAACAACTATGTGCACTAGAATGTGTATGAGAAGTCATGGTGCTTGGATGCTAAAAACTAAAAGGTAGGCCAAAAACTTTTCTTTTAAGCAACACTCTTCTCTTTTTTTTGTTTTCTCACCTAAGGTGGCTTGATGAGTCTTTGAAACTATCAGCCTCTACACGTTTTTCAAAATAAAATAAAAGTGCAAGAATGTAAAAGAGAAAGGGTTTTAATCGTGCTCCTAAGGTGTTGAAAGAAGTGTAACAATTGTCCCTTCTTCACCTAATTAACGAAGAACTAAGCTAAAGTTAACCAAAATTATTACAAACCAAGGGAGGGCCTTAAGGGCACTCAAACTCGCAATCTAAAATTAAGTTTACACAATACAAAGAATAAAAAATAAAACAAAGTCTTCACTCCAAGCTTGTTGGTGTTTGGTTCCTTTTGATCAAGCCTCTTTGAGTTGCATCAACCCACCCCAAGAATACTACCCTTGTTTCCTCTTGTTTGGACTTGCGAGAATCTTGTGTATGAGACCTTTCCTAGGCTTTCCTTACCAAGGTCGAATACAACACAAGACAAAAACAAAGGTGAATAACAAAACAAGGTTCACAAATCCAAGTAGATAAATTAAACAATGACAAACTCAAAGAAGTAAATAAGACAAGCAAGAAAACATAAGGCTCACAAAGGAAGGTAGCACACAAATAACTTTCCTAGATTAGCTTTAAGAGTGGAGATGAAAAAAGACTCAAACAAGAATAATGAAACCAATAGTTGCACACTTAATAAAATTTAAGTGACCAAAAGCTAAAAAGCTTACTCAAGTAAATTTTTTTAATTACAATTGGTTTTTCATATAAAATGTTTCTACTATTAGGTACACAACTTCAAAATTGTCTTTTTTTTAGTTCTTTATCTTCTTTTTTTTTTTAATTTGAACTTTTTCTAATATATTTATTTTTAACTTTTTCTAATCGTTTTGCTGTACCTAATAGCTTGTTGAATTGAACTTTTAATTAGGATGCTTGAAATAATAACGCTTGAGTGAATAAGCACAAAGTAAGGTCACACAATTTTCAAGCAATGCATGCAACTAAAGGCAAAACAACTTAGTAGTTCCAAATATCACTGAACTAATGGTGCTTAAGGAATGATTTAGGGCTGATTTTGAAGTAAATTGATTGCGCAAATTACTCACAATTCGCCCAAGCTAAAATTCCATAAAGAGGCACCAATAGTGAAGGTAAACCAAGTGGAAAACTACTAATAATTCAACATAGAATGAGAAGCATATAAAGATTGATTTGAGAAAATATTTAAGAACAACAAATAGATTACTATGCTTGAACTAAAAGCACAAAAGACTTAAGAGACTCAACAAGAGGTTCACCTCTTAGGAGCTCAATTCAAAATGTTTTTGAAGGCTTTTTGTAAAAATTTTAAGAGGCTAACACCTAAGGATTTAAATGAGACAAAATAAGAAACTAACATGACTAGTATTTGACAAAACACAAGATTAAGAAAAAATAACACACCTAAAAATAGAGCAAAAATTTCAGCAAGAGACTTAAAACAAAAGGTGCAACAAAGTGGTCAAAGTTGATCATGACAATGGTGTGGAAAAATCCTCAACCATGTGGGTTTAATGGTCAAAACTTCTTATGCACACTTTAACATAAAAAACAAGGGAAAACTAAGCAATCTGATCATGAAAATAAGATGCAAAGAAAGGGAGAAATAAAATTGCATAAAATTAAATGGAACATATGCGCATAGATAAGAAACAAAAGTGCATATAATAGAAAGAATAAAAAGTTATACTACTAGACAATAAAGGAAATAAAGATGAAAAAAATGAAGGACTTTAAAATAAAGAGATTAAAGAGATAAACAACAAAGCAAAAAAAAAATTGAGAAAGAACGTAACCTTTAGAAAGTGGCTCTAGATACTACTTGATGTGATCTTTGATGATCACTTGCCCAAAGGATCCTTTCTAAGGTCACTTGGAAGGGAAATGGATTTATGGGGAGGAAAGGAATGGAGTGAGGCGCCACAACACTAGGTTTGATAAGCCAAAGGGGAGAGAGGCCATAAGGGAGAGGTCCCTTGATAACTCTTAGAAGCTCTCACAAAGGAGAAGAGGGGACACTCAAGGTAAGAACCTCACGACCAAATGGTCTCTAGGATTTAATTCAAGTGTAAAAAATACAAGTGAGGGGAGAAGCTCCTATTTATAGAGGTAGCTAACCTCTTGAGCAAGATAACCTAAAAATGAAGGGCTAGGATTAAAAGGAGAGATCTAAGGAAAAAGGATTGAGAAAGAATCCCCTCTTTAGATCATCAAACTTGGTGCCCAAGTTTCTCAAACCACGGGTCAAGATTTCTTCTTATTAGCTTAGGGGTTTATGTAGGAAAAGAGGGGTGTAGATATCAAGGCTACCCCTTATTTCCTTCATAAAGACCCAAAAAGCTACATCCACCCTCTAAATTTCTAAGACACCTCCTAAAATAGAAATGGACTAAATACATGTCCCAAATTAAATTCCTAATGCTTCTCAAAATTAAAATAAAGGAAAATTACATTTTATTAACTAAAGTCCCTAGCCTAATACCTTCACTCTCCACAAGAGGTGAAGTCTTCCTTTGTCTTCAATCCTTCTGCCATGGCCCTAGTGATAGGTCCTTGCCTAGGCATGGTCACATCATCACCCTTTTTGTGTTTTCTCACCCAAGAAATGCAAGACTCTTTGAAACTCAAGCACTTCAACTAAAACGCAAAAGCAATTAAAGGAAAAATAAAGCAAGATTAGGGTCCTAAAATCGTGCACCCAAGGTATGAAAGGGGTGCCCCACTTCCTCATTCACACCTAAAATGAGAAACTAATTAGCTATTACAAACAAAAAGAGGTGACTTTTAGGGACATCCAACACAAGAGACCTTTGTATACAAGGAATTAAGCAAAAAAAAAAGAAGAAAGAAAAGGTCTTCAAGTTCCTCTCCTCAAGCTTCCTCACCAAGTGTATCTCTCTCTTGTGTCTTGCTTCTCCTCTTGATAAAATTCCTCCTTGGCTAATTCAATTCTTCCTTAGTATGTTGCCCTTGTGGAAGGATCCCAATTCAAGGCTTCCCTGCACAAAAGTGGTGCACCAACACAAGCAACCAAGAATGCAAAAGAATAGAAGCAAAATAAAGCAAGAAAAGGCTCAAACAAGAAGAGTACACTTTCCAATTAGATAGAGAAGTAGAGACAAAACTCAAAGATTAAGATAGAGACAAACTAAATTTAAAGTCTAATTAAGGAAGGTGAGCACAACTAAAGAAATCCTAGAAGAGTTCTAGAGTTGAGTAAGGACTAAAATGAAAGCAAAGACTAAAAATTTTCAAGAATTGCACAAGGCAAAGGTGGTCGAATCTTAAAAGAACAATGTTTAAGGAATTTCAACCAAATTTTAGTTCTCTTTGCACTTTTTGAATCACTTTAGGTGCTTCACTTCTTTTGTTTCTTTTATTTTCTTTGTTATTTTGCACTTGCTTTTATTTTCCTTTTACTTCTTTTTTATATACTTCTTTTTATGTACCTAATTAATTGTTTTTAATTGAAATTTTGAGAGCAAATTAATGATACTAATTAATTGAACAAAGTAACAAAAAAAGGTACACAAAATTTGAATTAAAGTGCAACTCAAGAAAATAAAAAGCAACTCAAAATGTACTAGAAATGTAGGTGACTTAGGTATGAATAGGAGTGTTAGTTCTTTTAGTGTATAAGCTAGATCGTTTACACAAGTTCCTTGCTCATAGTACACTCCCAAACTCACTCAACAACCAAGTACAGTTCACCTCCAAAACTAATACAAGAGAGCTACTAAATTTAAGCAAGCAAAAAAAGTGGAATAAGAACAAATTGAGCAATTAGTTTTCCGAAAAATTTTGAAGAAACATGCTATGAACTAAGAGTATGTGAGACTCCTTGGACATGAACTTACACAAGAGGTTGAATACTTTTGGGTGCTCAATTCCTCAAAGAGATCACAACACACTTTTGTAAAAATTAAGAAGGCTAAACTTAGGAAATTAACAGACAAAATCAAAGGACTAAACAAGACTATATAAGAGAATACAAGAAGAGCAAAATGTTAAAAATAACTTGCATAAAAACAGGGAGAAAATAGAGAATGAAAGGCACAACAAGAGAATGCAAGTGTGTTTCCAAGGTACCTTAACCACAAATGTGTGACTTCATCCATAAAGGTGTGGAGTCATGGTAAATGACCTCTTAGAAAGAACATAATGCATAAAATAATGAGCAATAGTGATGCACTCCCTTGATCTCTTCAACCAAGGGTCCTTCTTCTAAGAAGATGGAGGATGGAGAAGGCTAGGAGGGGGGTGGTTTTGACGCCACTTTCTAAGGGAAAGATAAGTCAAAATTTACTTGAAAGAATTTTAGAAGCACAACACACTTTTTGGTGAAAATTTAAAAGGCAACACAACATGAAATTAGGAGACAAATCAAAGACTAAACAAGACCACACTATGAAACAACTTGAAAGAGTAAAAATACAATAAAAATGGCCCACAAACAGCCACAAACTCATGCCCAACAGATAAATATAAGTGCAGGAAAAATAGAAATAAAATACAAGAACTCAATGTAAAGAAGCAAAAGTGCATCCAGGGATCAAAACCAAAATTGTGTGGCTTCTTTCACAAATTTTGTGAAGTCATTACCATGACCCTCTTAGGATAAGCACTAGAATAAAAAGAAATAAAAAAACTAGACAGAATTAAAGAATAAATCCTAAAGAAGAACACACCAAGATTCAATAGAAAAGAACAAGCTAAATTGAATCTAGAAAGCAATAACGACTAGGAATTAAACTGCAAACGTAGAAAACTACTAAAACATAAACTAAAAAGACATAAAAAGGAAATGAAAATGACAATAAAGGAAGCAAGAAATAAAATAAAAAAAACTGCAGAAAATTAACTAAAAAAGACGCCTAAACTAGGAAGAAAAAGGGGAGGAAAAGAACCTTCATGAAGATGGCTCTGATACCACATGATGCACTCCCTTGATCTCTTCAACCAAGGTTCCTTCCTCTAAGAAGATGAAGGATGGAGAAGGCTAGGAGGGGGTGGTTTTGACGCCACTTTCTAAGGGAAAGATAAGTCAAAATTTACTTGAGGCTTGCCACAAGGGAGAGGACCCTGGATAAAAGCTTTTAGGGAAAGATTCCTCAAGAGAGAGGATTCTCAAAAATGACACTCAAGAATAAAAACTCAAAGGAGTCTTACTTCATTCAATCAAGTGTAAAAAAAACAAGAGTGTGAAGGAGCACCTTTTTATAGATGGAGCTAACCTCTTGGACAAGTCAAGAAGGAAAGGAAGGGCTAGGATTAAAAGGAGTCATCCAAGGGAGGAGGATTGAAGCCCAAAGTTCAATCAATCCCCTCCTTTATATGAGAATTGGTGCCCAAGCTACCTCATCCAAGGGCCAAGATTACTCCTTTATTAGTTTTGGGTTTTATTTAGGAAAAGAGGGTGTAATTATCAAACTACCCCCTTATTTCCTAAATAAAGGCCCAAAAGCTAACCTTACCCCTTCTTATTACTAAGACACTTTTTAGAAAATTAAATGGACTAATAATACATGTCCAAAATAAAATCCTAGGTTCCTAAAAGAAAAATTACAAGTAAATAAGTCATGGCTTGCATAACTTGATGGTCATATGGAGGTGAGATCTTCCTCCCTCTAGTCTAGCCATGGCCCTAGTGATAGGGGCCTTTCTTGGGGAGCATGCATCATCTGGTATCAGAGCCCATGGGTGTGGATAAAAACTTTTATTTTAGGGGATGGACAAGCCCAACACACCTAAAATAAGGGCTTATTATATGATTACTCCTTCCTTTTTACTTCCTACACCTATACACCTATTTTAGAAAGGAAAATGGCCTAAATACATAGCCTTAGGGAATAAAACTATGCACCCTAAATATCTAAGTAATTATAAAATATTTACAATTAAAAAAACCCTAAGACTAAGGCTCCATGTCTTCATGTAATCATCCATCCAAGCCTAGTCTCCTTCTCTTGAATCCTCCTAGCCATGATGCTAGGTGACATTGCATCAAATAGGTAATGGTGAAAAATAGAAAAGGAAATCCCAAAAATAATAGCAACATGATTCAATGAAGGAACAAAAGAAATTGAATCAAGAAATAAAATGACATGAACATAAGTGCATATAAATTTAAATGAATAAGAAATTTAAACTACTAGATAATTACTTCACATAAAAGAAAAATTAAACAACATGAAATTTAGCTAAAAAAATGCAAGAAAATTAGGAAAACAAGAACACAAGACGAAAATTTAAACAAAGGAAGAAGAAAAAGAACCTCTATGGAAAAGGTTCTTGCTATCAAATGATGCAATCCTTGATTGCTTCTCCCATGATCTTCCTCCAAAGAGATTTCAACACCAAGATGATGAAGGTGGAAGACAAGAAAATGGAGTGTGATTATCCCCACTCAAGGAGATAAGCCAAAATAATTTTTGAAGCTTGCCACAAAAGAAGGAACTCTTGATAAAAGCCACCTAGAAGAATTTTCTCTAGAGAGAAAATTCAAGACATTTTACTAAGAAAGAATGCTCTGTAAAATGGAGTCTTATTTCAATCATTCAAGTGTAATGAGACAATGGGTGGTGGGTGCTATATAGGGACACATGCATGAGAATTAGGAGAGTATACCAAGATTAATTAGCTTAAAAAAACCAACTAACACATGAATAACTTGCCTAACCCAAACAAGCCCCTAAAACATGGATCTAGCTTCCCCAATTCAAATTTGGTGCTTCCTAGGGGGACAAGGGGGTCTCACAGCTACTCATGCTTATGTGAATGCTGGAAAGGTGTAAGAAACAACTAAGGGGATGCGAAAATCAAACCACATGTTCACTTGCTCACAAAAAGGTTTACTTTCTTGCATACACTCTGCATAAATAACTAATGGCATCCCAAACTAAAAATAAAAGAAAATAGGCTGAAAATACAAGGCTACAAAGGAGGATAAATGCACTCACCTAATTACTAAACAAAATACAAAATAACATATACAAGAATTTAAAAACTATGGCCTATGGTCTTCACTTCAACTAAGAGTTAAAGTCTAGCATACTCATCCCTAGTCATGTGTTCCTCTATCCTCCTAGCTATGGCCCTTATGATGGGACCCTTGGTAGGTAAGATTGCATCAGTAGCCAAGCAAGAGATATGGATGAGAGTCAAAGGGGCAACATTTTCCATACTAGATGCATTATCCAAGGACAGGTGTGTTCCTTAATTATTGAATGGGGAAGCAACACCAACATTGCAAGTTCTAGGATGGTGTCTAAATTGGGATTGGAGACTAGACCTCACCCACAACCATACAAGCTTCAATGGTTGAGTGAGGATGGTAAACTTATTGTAAGTCAAGAAGTGAATGTTGAATTCTCCAAAGGGAAGTATGATTATACAATTTTATATGATGTGATGATGCCCATGGAGGCTTGTCATCTACTTTTGGGGAGACCTTGATAGTTTGATAGGAAGGTTATGCATGATGGCTACACTAATAAATTCTCTTTGCTACATAAAGATCACAAAACTACTCTTGCACCTTGGACTCTAAGAGAAGTTAGTGAGGATCAACTAAAAATGAGAGAAAAGATAAAACAAGACAGAAAAGAAAAAAAATGAAAATAGAAAACAAAAAGTGAGTGAAAAGAAAAGAGGGAGTGATAAAGAAAAGGAAAAAAAGAAAGAGACAAAAATATCAAATCTGTTTATAAAAGAGAAGGAGGTGAAAAATCCTTTTCATATGGAAAAACCAATGTTTTTACTTTTGAGTAAATAGTGTAATCCAAGGGATGCATACCCTACTACTCTCTATCAAATTAAATTTCTTCTTTGTTGCAGGAATTTGAAGATGTATTTCCTAAAGAGGTTCCCCATGAATAATACCTAAGTATTTCCCTACAAATAATACCTAAGTATTTCCCTACAATTAAAATTGAAGAAAAATCCACAACAAATAATACCTAAGTATTTCCCTACAATTATATTTTCTGTGGATTTTCCTGTTAATAGATCCTATGAATAGTTCTGCCTGAAAATTTATTGGAAACATTAAATTTTTCCTACAGATACATATCCTGATATCCATAGGAAAATTTACGAGGAAAAGTCAAATCTTTGTCAACTCTATAGAATTAAAGTAAAATTAGCAATAAATTTTTGCAAATAAAACTATCAAGAAAAGCGCAAATTTCTATACACGTCATCTTTGTCAACTCTTTCAAGATGCGTAGCCTAAAATGAAAGACACAAAAAGAAACTCGAGCCCTTGATAGGAAATTTAAGGAATGTTTACTTTTCTTTTTCTTTTTCTTTTGACTTTCAATTATCAAACTGTTACTTTATTTTAATTTGTTTTCTGTTTTCAAATATTTTTATAGAAAAAAGAATTCATTATTTCTATACAAATATTATAAAACTAAAAATAGATTTAAAAAACACCCTATGTGTGTGTGACATTGTTTTGAGTTAGTTTTAATTAACTATGATAAGATCATGCCGTGTTCATAGGAAATTGTCACCTTTTTTAAAATTTATTTTTAGTTAAAGGTTTATCAGACCACAAACAAGCATTAAAAAGAGAGAAGAATATGAAATGAGGAATATAACCTTCTATTATGATTATAAAGTTTACAAAATAGTTTATAGTACACCAATCTTCCAACAACATAGATTTAGTTGCCCATTATCATGATCAACTCACAAAATAAAGAAGATTACAAAAGAAATCGAAGATTGATTGGGTCTCCGCTCTTGCTTTAATGGTTGCTCTCTCGGGACCCTCTATTTCTTTCTTCCGCTTCTCTCTGAAGTGTCTAAATCAAGTATTCCTAGTGTCTTGCTCCTTTTTCCTACTTAAGTCTTTGATTTCATTGGCCAAGTCAGGAAGCTCTCACCAGCGATGTCTCTCACCCAACAAGAAACTTAAAATTTCATGATCCTGAGGTCATTCTTCAAAGTGTCTAAATCAAGTGTTCCTAGTGTGTTGCTCCTTTTTCCTACTTAAGTCTTTAATTTCATTGGCCAAGTCAGGAAGCTCTCACCAGCGACGTCTCTCACCCAACAAGAAACTTAAAATTTCATGATCCTGAGGTCATTCTCGTTGGGTTATATGTCTCGCCATCGAGGCCTCTAGACCTTTCCTTCAATGTTTGGTAATCTTCTCTACTAGCAATGTCCCTTCGAACCCTGTTTTCGTTAGGCACAATTTAGCTGTTGCCAAGGAGTTCTTTAGCTTTTTTGTTGGGCAACATATCTTGCCCAACGACCTTTAGTCTATGTTAGGAATTTCTCAGATTTTTGCCCAGCGACACTTCTCATCGAACAGCCTTCAATAACCTTGCAGTTGCTCTAAAACTCCTTGTTGGGTGACTTAGCTCGCTGGGCGAGGGAACACTAATCAAACTTCATGTCTTCTTTCAAAATTTGGTGTAAATTTTTCAAAATACCTCATATTAGCTATAATATATCACAAAATCATGTATAAGTATAATATATGGTAAATATATGCATTTGCAACTAAAACAAGTCCAAAACTAAGGACAAGTTGAAGAAATAGAAATAATTGATAGATTTTTACCATTGAAATAATTTTAAATCCGACAACTGTCATATACTTAGGTAGGGAGACAATGATTAGGATCTAGGTAGACTATTATTGTACTCCTTCTCATATCTATGTTTAAAAAATGTATCAATATCCAATTAAATAGCCGTGTTGATAATAATGTTGATTTTAATCCTCATACCCGCTAAGTACTTATATACTCATATCTATAATTGCGACTTACACACTTATACATAGAGATAACAAATTAATCTTTTTTTCAAAAATTATATTTTATCTTATTAAATTTGTGTAAAATATATTTGTAACAGTATATTTATAACAAAATTTTGTGCAAAAAGGCAACACTTATACTATTTCAAGATTTAAATTAATTTTGAGTTATGTCTGCACAACAAATTTTAGTTATTTTTTTAAATATTTAATAATAGAAATTTTAAATAACAAAACAATCAAACCAAACAACTAAGCTAAAAATTAATTTGATTTAATTCAAAATTTATAATAAATTTAAATCACGCAAACCATATCACACTTTTTTTTTTTTTAATTTGATTCAAATTAATTTTAAATCTACAATCATATTAAATCCACCACATTCTTTAACAGTACTGCTCTTTCAAATAATTGGGATGGCCAATAATTGAGATAGTAAATTTATGTTGGCCATTAGCCATAGAAATAATGGTCATGCTATATATTAATATCTTTAAGAAATTAATTAAAAGCAGTAATTTGGTGTCACAAATTCAGAAAGTATATGTTGACAGGTAACTTATCATATATTTGGTCATAGCTTTTCTATGAGGTGCACATGGAAGAACCAAAGACATTATCAAAAGGTAAGTTGTAGTGGTGGTCCTTTCTTCTTGAAGGATCCCAATATAAGTTGACAGAAAATGAAATTGACATATACAAGAAGATTATCCACGTGCATGGTACATGCATATGCAATAATATTTCAAATTGGGTATGCTTCTATTTAGTTAACTCAAACTTTAATTTAAGCATAATTAATACTTATGTTCTGTATTCTTCAACTTTATGTACTGGGATTTTCTACTTGGTTTTTATGATGGATTAATGTATAGGTGACAACTTTATCAGATCAGGGGAGGATTATATTGAGTTACTTGCTCATAGCTTGATATTATTATTTTGGATTAAATGTAATTTTGATTTTTCATTTTTCAAAATTTTTTGTCGATTTTAGTTTAAAATAGAGATATTTAATCCTGTTAATTATGATATCAATTAAATAATCACATGTCAGACTATTAAATTTGGGTTACATCAGTTCTACTCTTAATGGTTAGCACTAAAAAAAAAGAAATTCAAATATTAAAAAATTGTGATAATAAATATTTATATTAAAATAGAGTATTTCTTTATATTAAAATAGTAGCAAATCTTAAAATAGTAACAGATCTTAAAAAACTAAAAACCAGTATTTAAGCCTACTATTTTCCTTATGGTTCAGGGACATTAATTATTGTAGCCAAACTTATATTAATAAATTCTTATCGAGAAAGTAACCATATATTATTTTGAGAATCTGATCATATCTTGTGATTATTTTTTCGTCTTTGCTTTTACATAGAGAGGGGAAGGGGCCTTTGCTTCTAGAAGGGAAAGGGATTCTATTATAGTAAGAGTAATCACTATTTTTTTAAAACTAAACTAAAAAAAATTAGTGAAGGTTAAGAGAGTTTTTCTTGTGTATGTATAATCTTTCTGATAGCCCGGAAAGCATTGCAATTTAATTAGAGAACCATTTAGGGTAGGTTCGATTCATTAGTATTATGTTATTTCTGCAAGGACCGGTTAATTAACCTTGGATGAGTTATGGGTTACGGTGTTAATCAGTTCAGATAGATCCAACGACCTCTATGATTTGACAATTTGACTCTGTTAGTAAATTAAATTGGATTTATCTTTCCCAATTTTTTGTATAAACTACCAATTTTTTAGATAATAATCTCTTGGATTCACATGG
Source organism: Psophocarpus tetragonolobus (assembly GCA_037954015.1). Lineage (NCBI taxonomy): Eukaryota > Viridiplantae > Streptophyta > Magnoliopsida > Fabales > Fabaceae > Psophocarpus > Psophocarpus tetragonolobus. Next base: position 76,216,770 of record CM075688.1, on the reverse strand, counting down.
TTTAGCGTCTAGAACGAATGAAACATTTAAAAGCTGGCTAGACAGGTTCTTAGTCTCCTCTAATTGGATAATGTTATGGGAAGGTTGTTCTTAGTATGTGATGAATAAAAATTTTTCTAATCATTGTCTAGTGATAATGAGAAACAAAGTAATTAATTGGGATCCAAAACCATTCAAGGTGATGAATTGTTGGTTTCAACATAGAGATTTTAATAAGGTTATTTCATATGCATGGAGATCCTTATCTATATAAGGGTCAAAATCATATATCTTGAAAGAGAAATTAACAGGGTTAAAAGCAAGTTTGAAAGAGTAGAATAAAACTTATTTTGGGGACATGAAAAAAAATCTAGCTTACATAGAAAATGAGTTAAACAAACTAAAGAAGAGTGAATTGAGTTCATTATCTAAAGCTGAGGAGGGGATGCAGAATCAATTACAATAGAAATTATGGGAGTTGGCTAATAGGAATAATTCACTAGTGAGGCAAAAATCAAGAATCAGGTAGGCCTTTGAAGGAGACTATAGCACTAAGTACTTTCACATAATAGTCAATTAGAACAAGCACAAAAACTTTATTAAAGGGGTCTTCATTAGAGGGGAGTGGAACGAGGACCCAACGACAATGAAGGAAGAAATAAGAAAGTTCTTTGAAAACAGATTTGCAGGAGATTTCAGCCTAACCTTGACTAGATAGAGTTCAATTCTAAGTCATCTCTTATCAAGATAATGATGTTGTGTGCCCCATTTGCGTTGAAGTTACGGAAACGATCTAGAGTTGTGATAATGATAAGAGCCCTGATCCGGATGGATATAACTTCAACTTCATAAATAAGTTCTGGGAATTAATGAATGCTAAAGTAATGCAGTTCATGGATGATTTTCATACATCAGGAAAAGTAGTAGTTGGGTGCAACTCCTCCTTTACTTCTCTAATCTCGAAGGCACTGAACCCTCAAAATATTAACAAGTATCGTCCAATATCTCTAGTTGGATGTACATTCAAGATAATTGCAAAAGTCCTGGCGAGGAGAGTAGGGAAATTCTGCAGAGAATTATTGATCAGCCTCAAAGTTCTTTTATTGAAGGGAGACATCTCCTTCACAACAGAATGATATTGAATAAAGATCTGGATGAGGCAAAACATAGAAAGAGGAAATTTTTTGTATTTAAACTTGACTTTGAAAAGGTTTACGACTTAGTGTTATGGGACTTCCTTAAATACATGATGGGTAGAAAGAGCTTTAATCAGAAATGGATTTCTTGGGTAACAACAGGTCTAACATCATCTAGAATATCTATATTGGTTAACGAATCTCCAATAGCAGAATTCTCGCCTAAGAATGGGCTAAGACAGAGGGACCTTCTCGCTCCTTTTTTATTCACCATAGTGGCAGAAAGAATTGCAAGGTTGATGAGGCAAGCTATACAACGTGAGTTGTTCACTCTATTATTCTTTGTTGGAAGAAAAGAAAACAATATCCATTCTCTATTGACAATACAATCTTCATTGGTGACATGTCACATAACAATATTTTGGTCATCAACTCTATCCTTAGATGGTATGAGCTAGCCTCAGGTCTGAAGATTAATTATTTTAAAAACATCTTTGGAGGGGTGACCCTGTCAAACATGGAGATTCAGACTTTTGCATAAGTACTAAATGTTAGAATTCTTAAATTTCCTTTCAACTATCTAGGCATTCCCATAGGGATTAATCCTAGAAGAGTGGAAACTTGAGACCCAATAATCAACAAGTTAGAGAGAAAATTGGCAAGTAAAAGGCATAGACCCTTATTGTACGCAGTTGCTAGGTCTTGGTATTTTAATTACAATCTGATAGTCCATACCAGTAATCCCACAAACTTCGCACTAATCAAGAAGCAAACCGAGATAAGCTCGTGTGTTGGCTGTCTATAGTCGAATGTGGTCGAGAGTTCAATCCTTCCATTTTTTATCTAGCTCCAGGAGAGAAACAAACACTTTCTTTCTATAGAATCAAAGTCAAAATCTATTTTCCTGAATATGTTGTTATTCCTACATTTCCAAATACTCCATATCATTGCTAACCAAATGACCACCTACCATGGTTTTGTTTTGCTTTTTCCAATCCAAGCTTGATGCAGTATGTGTTGACTTGCTGATGAAGGACTAACTGTAGAGATTCCTACATGCCTATACTAAGAATCTAAAATTGTCTGTGCCATCCCGTATTGGAAGAACATGTGGTTTGTAGATTCCATGACCTTTTGGCAAAAAATGCTAGTGATTCACCTTGTTGGATGTGGACTCTTCTTCTGACTAGGTTCATCTTTGTGGGCAACCTATCATTTACTACCCTCCATCCAAAAAATAGAAATCTAGGAGGCACCTTAATATCCCACAACAGTTTGTAAATTTGTTTAGATTGCTAAATTGAAGACCTATGTTGTAAGGCTGCATAAGAAGAAGAAACAATGTAAGTCCAGAAATCCTCTCTATCTTGTAATACTCTCACCCTATAAGTGTGTAATGAAATCACTCACCAATGCCTCCTACCAATTAAACCGCTGTCTACGCCACTCAAAATCTCATGTCCATACACCCTATTCCCAATGCCCAAAATTGATTATCAACTCCTCTCTATTGATTGAGTTTAGGAACACACAATTGAAATTTTGTTGCAATGCTTCTTCCCCAATCCAGTTATCCATCCAAAATTTAAATTTAGACTCATCCCTTACCTTCTATTCCAAACATTGATCAAACCACCGTTGGTTATTTTTTAGGCGACAACATTTCTCAAGTATTTCCACCAAATTGACATATAATTGTTATCCCTCCTTGCAATAGACCTCTCCATCCATTGTATTTAGAATCAATGATCTTTTCCCACAAATGACTTTTTTGCTCTGGCAGTGATCCTCTCCATTTTCCTAGGAATGCATCATTGAAAAGGAAAATATTTTTCCTTTCCAAACCTCCATTTTCTTTCAATTCACACATAAATTTCCAGTTGACCCACATTATTTTAATGCTTTCACCTCCCTGATTCCATAAAAATTTTCTCTGAATTCTTATAATTTTTTTCCCAACTTCTACCAGCATTTTGAAGAAAGACCAATAAAATAGAGGCAACGAAGACAACACTTATTTGATCAAACATATGTGGTTTGCGTACAATAAGTGTCTATACCCCCTACTTGCTAATTTTCTCTCTAACTTGTTGATTATCGAGTCCCAAGTTGCCACTCTATTCCTTATTGGAAGAAAAAAAACCAGTATCCATTCTCTGTTAACAATACAATTTTCGTTGGTGACATGTCACATAATAATATTTTGGTCATCAAGTCTATCCTTAGATGGTATGAGCTAGCCTCAGGTCTGAAGATTAATTATTTTAAAAGCAGCTTTGGAGGGATGACTCTGTCAAACATGGAGATTCAGACTTTTGCACAAATACAAAATTGTAGAATTCTTAAATTTCCTTTCAACTATCTAGGCATTCCTGTAGGGATTAATCCTAGGAAAGTAGCAACTTGGGACCCAATAATCAACAAGTTAGAGAGAAAATTAGCAAGTAGGAGGCATAGGCACTTATTGTACACAGTTTCAACTCATCTTGGTATTTTCATTTTTGAACTGTTGCAGTTGCTAAGTCTATTTTTTTCAGCATTTGGTTACTCATGATTTCTGCACAGGTATATATTTTCTAGTTTCTTCAATGTTGGTTAGGTGTCTGTCATTAAGGTATATCGTATGTTGGTATTTGGTCTGCTATGAACATTTTGTAGCATAGTTATTATACACAGTTCTATCTCATTTGGCTTCCTGGTCTTCTGTTAGGTCTACTAAATTAGTGGGTATATCTAGTTTAGTCTAATGTATCATATTATTAGCTCGGGCAGTCTAGTTTTTTGGGTTCTAGGTTAGGTGATTTACAGGTAGTGATCTTTTTGTGGTTACGTTGTATTAGGGGGTAATATTTGATAATCATTCTTATGCTTAGCTTAGGAAAATTGTTGCCTAATCTATAATGACTTTTGTATTTGTTCTACTTTTTTCTGCATCTCTAGTATATATATATATATATATATATATATATATATATATATATATATATATATATATATATATATATATATATATATATATATATATATATTGTGCGGACTACCGGCACGAACTACCGGCACGATCTACCAGAAACCCTAAACCTAGCTCTGATACCAGAAACCCACGGATCTACAAACTAAAAGGAGAGAATAGGAGAGATGCTATGCATGCAACATAAAACCGGATTTACGCGGCGGTAGTTCGCACAATACCGGGTATCAAGAGCTCGGGGCGGTAGAACCTGCCAGTTAGAGCTCAGGTTTTCACAAATATGGATGAAGATGCAGCAGATAATAATACAAAATAGTTGTATTGATTGAAAGAATTACAAAGGTAGAGAGGGAGAGACACAGAGAGAGAGAATCCGTCTAAAATTCTGCTCCTCTACTCTTTCAGATTGATACAATTTATAGAATTTGAAAAGTTACTATTACAACAGTAATTTCTACTATTTCAACAGTAACTTAAATTTCCGCTACAGTGAACAGTGTATAGTGTACAGTGACTGGCAGCTCCGCTACAGTGCTCGGAGATGAATAGTAACTTTCCGCAAAATGCATGCGGGATTGGGGTCAGTCTTCGTCAGACTCCTCTATCTGGTAAAATGAACCGGAGGAAGAGGATGGAGACGGACTGTCTTCTTTCTTCATCTTGCCTTTGGACGAACTAGCCTCTGAGTCTGTCGAAAGGAGATTCAAAATTTGATGAAGATTTTTGGCCAAGGCTTCATCATCTATGGATGCTGCAAGGGCAGCTGCAATCTTGGCCTTACGATTAAGGAACTGGCAGGTCTCTGGGTCTGCCGATTTGAGGCTTTTTGGGTTCTTCTGGAACCATAAAGCCACTCTTTGAGAATTGGCGTGGGAGGCATGGAACTGATCCCACCATTTGACTGAAGCTTGTTTTCCTAACATAGACAGAAGCTTGGGATTTGTTGCATTTTTCTGGTACTAATGGTGCCAGGCAAAAATCCATGCTAAGGAAAACATTGAGAAGAACCGAAGAGATGGGTGAAACGGATTGTTTCCTTCTATAATTCTTGATTTAAACTGATTGAATCCTGCCTTGATCTCTTCAGGAAGGATGGATTGAATTGGTCCGAAAAAGTCCCACCATTCAGCAAACCACTGAGGAAAGAAATATCAGACATTTTTCTTGAAATAAATCAGCCACGAGTGCCGATAATTTTTATTTTGAAACCAAAATACATTGGTCCAATCATGAATATAATCCCAGTAGGTATAACCAATCGGGTCGAAAGGCTGGGAAAATTTCCTTACTTGGTTTGGTTTAGTTTCAAAATCTTTAAAAGTTAAAACTTTTAAAATTTGCAATGTAGAATGAGTGATAACATTGTTATCATTTTTGTCAAAATTATGTTTTATTGAAACAGATTTGGAATCTACCAGAATAAATTCGTAAAATTTCCTAGTCTTATTGAGACTGAGAGGTTTGAATAAAAACGTTGGTGGAAAGATTTTTTCACAAACTTTATTTGGGTTGGAATCCCAGAATTCGGGTTCCATTTGAATAGTTTGATAAAATCTTCCTTCTTTTGGCAGATAGGAAGAAGGTTGTTTTTGGGAAATTGGTTGAGGCTGCTCCATCAATTCTTTTGCATGTAAGGTTAGCTTAGATTGGACAATTTCTGAAATAATTGATTTCAGGTTCTGATTCCAGAAGAGGTCATCTGATTCTTCTGAAAAGATTTGTTTCCAGGATTTGGATGGAAGCTTGGTCAGCCCACAGTCTTGAAGGACTTGAAGGGTTGGAAGGGCCATCGTGTAGTCGGATGGTTTGGTTACTAGGGTAGAAGACCCTTTTGCTATTTGCGGGGTAGACGACCCTGTTTTGGTGATGGCCTGCTGAGTTGATGACTCAGACTTAATGGTAGCCTGCTGGGTTGATGACCCAGTCTGGGTAGATGACCCTTAATTTGAAGTCTGTAAGGCGACTTGAATAGTTTGGGCATCCTCTAAGGAGGAAGATGATTTGTCTGTCCGGGATGATCCCCGAACTGCTTTTCCCCGGCCTCTAGAGGAGGCGACCTTCATTTTTAATTTTGGGGGCATCTTACATGTGTCCGACCTTGAAGAAATTCACGAGTCAGATAGTCAGGAAGGGTGTTTGATGTACCTTTGATATATTCAATTTCGAAATAAAAAATACTTAGTATTGCTTGCCAACGGGAAAAAATTTGTGTTGATGCAAGATTTTTTACATCTTTTTGTAAAATTTCTTTGGCTGACTTACAATCAACCCAAACTAGAAATTTTTTATTTAGTAAATCAGATTGGAATTTTGATATGCGAAGAGAGCCAAAACTTCCTTTTTAATAGTAGAATAATTTTGTTGGGCTTTGTTCCAATGCTTTGAAGTGAATGCAATGCAATGCTCAGTATGATGCATGCGTTGTTTGAGGATACCACCATAACCTAGGTCAGAAGCATCGGTTTCAACAATCTTAAGGAGATTGGGATTAGGTAGATACAGACAGGGTAACACTTTGACCTACTGTTTGATTTGTTTTATAAGATTGGTGTGGATATGAGTCCATGGAGGGGGAGACTTTTTGAGTCTGTCATGAAGGGGTTTTGAAATGATACTGAGCTGAGGAAAGAAATCAGCGACATAATTTAGACAACCCAAAAATCTTTAAAGTTGTGATTTTTCTAAAATTTGATTGGGAAATTTGTCAGCGAACTCGATGACACGACAAATTGGTTTAATGGTTCCCTGAAAGATATAATGGCCAAGGAACTTGATTTTTGTCCGAAAGAGACAGATTTTAGTTTTGAAAACACCAAGCCCATTTCGTTTGATAACTTTGAAAAAGATTTCAAGATGTTTGAAATGTTGATCAACAGATTGGGAAAAGATCAGGACATCATCTATATAGACAATGCAGAAATTGGAGTAGGGATTGAAGATATCATTCATGATATTTTGAAACTCTGAAGGAGCATTTTTTAGACCAAAGGGCATTACGTTCCATTCGTACTGCCCAAAGGGAACAGTGAAGGTCGTCTTGTAGCGATCACTGGGATTGATTTGGATTTGCCAAAATCCAGATTTCATATCGAATTTAGAAAAGATTTTTTCCGAATGTAATCGGGAAAGAAGATCTTTCTTGTTTGGAATTGGATACCTAATCCATTGAACAGCTTGATTGAGAGGTTTGTAATTGATAACCAGTCTTGGGGCGCCTCTCTCAATTTCAGAGGCTTTGTTTACATAGAAAGCTGCGCAAGACCAAAGGTTTTTGCTCTTTCTGATTAATCCTTTGGACAAAAGGTCCTTGATTTCATTTTGACAATGAGTAACAAGATCATGACTCATTTGGATTGGCCGAGCTTTAGTCGGGATTTGTCTATCGGTAAAATCCTTTTCATAAGGAAGATTGACCATATGTTTCTTTCTATCCCAGAAAGCATTAGGAAGGTCAGAACAGATGGTAGATTGGAAACGATCAGAAAGATTCTTAATACGTTGTTTGATATGAGGAAGAGAGAGTTGACTCTCAATTTGTTTGAAGGAAATTTCTTCTTTTAGAAAATTGATTTTGATTAAGTTTAAGACCAACATGGTTGATGTTCCTATAGACAGGTTTGTCAAGGAATTTAAATACGATTGTCTTTCCTAAGTGTTGGGTGGATATACCTACACTGGAAATATTGATTGGGAAGATAGATTTGATGAATGGTGTTCCTAAGATTACATCATTCTTAAGATTTTTAATTAGAAGAAACAGAGTTTCTACCTGGAGATTGTCCTTTTGTATAATTTCCGAAGGAAGCTTATACTGGATTTCTAGTTTAGATCTACTAGCAGTCCTAAGCCTTTCGGAAGTTTTATGGAAGTATTTGGTTGGAATAAGTCCTTCCAAAATACAGTTTGAATCGTCTCCGGTATCAAATAGAGCGATCGTTTTGAGAACGAAGTCGTCGATAAGAATAGTAACATCAATATAGAATTTTTAAATGCTACACTGATTGATTAGGTTGTTGAAGAGAGTATCTTCGTTTGATGAATTATGATCAGACTCATAATCCTGATTACAGTTTTCATGGTTATCTGGAACCATGTTATCAGATAAAGCTGCAGTTATTTGAGATATGATAGTCTCGTGCAACTGTGATTGAGTTTTGAGTTCTCGGGCCTCAGATTTGAGAGAACGAATTTCAGCCTGGAGGTCCTGAATAGTGACTGGCTTGGCTGAAGATTTTTCCACTCGTTTGAGAGTTTGAGTAAGATCAAACTTGTTATTGACAAACCTATTATCTGAACGCGTAGGTTTGGGGTTAGAAAGAATTGCTTTTAATTTCTCAAGATACTATTTTCTATCCTGAGGGTCTTGAATAGATTCTAGAGCATCAAGCAATAGATTTTGCTCATCATTGTGAATCACATTGATGAGTGAAGATTATGAACTTTCGCTACTAGAGGAGGAAAGATCATTGTCAGCTTGGATGTCGTCAGAAGATAGCTTGACATTTTCATCTTCTTCTTCTCAGGAACTATCAGAAGAATTTATCAAAAGATTATTAAGTTGATCCTGGACAATAGGATCAAGATTGAGTTCACGAATCTTAGAGGAGACTCGACAAAATCTAGCTAAGTGACATTTGCGACCACATTTATAGCAAGTTCTAGTTTCTCTAGAAAGATTGGTATCCTTTTGAGGATGATTAGTACTTCGTCGAGGAAGATTATGATCTGGAGGCCTACTGGGCTTGGAATTAAGATGACGAGTCTTGAACCTAGAGATTCTGCGATGAGGTCTACTCAGCTGGTTCTGAGAAGGTTTTTTATGTGTAGTCTTTCCCTGATTTTTAGAACAAGGAAGACCGAATTGTTGGCAGAAATTTCCCAAATCTCTGCGATTCTGAGCCTTTTCTCTGGCTAATTGTTTTTGGATGTTGTCGTCCTGACAGATTTTAAGAGCGACTTTTTGAACGTAAGCTATGATATTACCATAACTTAACTGATCATAAGGGATTTCTCCGTTAAACTGGGAACGGATTTTTTCCCTAACTTTGTCTACTAAAGATTTTGGGAGTCCAGCTAGGAAGGTTTCTTTCCAAAAAGGTTGGTGACAGTCATCTCTAGTGTAGACTCGAGAAAGGAAGGTATCCCTATAATACCTAAAATTTCCTAAGGTCTTACACTTAAGAGTAGATAGGAGATCTCCAGAACGATCTTTGTAGATGGAAGGATCTCCGATGAAATGTTTGACAATGACCATGATTAAGGTATTAACGGCATCGGGAATAGGCTTCCCTTTGTCAGTAAGGACATTTCCTTCAGCATCTGTTTTGACTGCCGTAAAAATTTCATGTTTCTCAGTGTCGGAAACATAATTATCCCACCAGCCTTTGAGTTGGCCAGAAAAGCCAGCGGTTTAGGATTTCTACTATAGTCTCATCAGTGCTATCTAAAGCAGTCTGATATGCAGTGGAGACCATAGTCATATGTTGAAGAGTATTAAGAATATTATACTCAGTTTGACCATCTATGTTCCATTCATAGATTTGATTGGCATTGAAAGATCTTAGACTTTGATCATTTTTTTCCTCAAGGAGAAGATCAGGAGCAGTAGCTCGATTGTAATAGAGTTTAGAAGGCTGCTTCCAGTTGAGAGCCTTGCTAATGACAGGATTGATTTGAGGAACGGACTTACTGCTAGATGCAGCATCCTCAGACTCGGAACCTATAGAGGACGTTCCTAACTTATTAATCCTAAGAGATTGGTCCTTTTGGGAGACACTCCTAGTGATTGGTCCTAGCTTACCAGATCCTACATGTGAAGAACTAGGGGTATCAAGGATAACTACAGAATTATCCTTAACTTGATTGGATTTTTCTAAGGCTTTGGTCCAATCTTGATGAATAAGCCTAAATTTATTTCTAGTCTCATTTGTCAGACTAAAAGGTTTGAACAAAGGTTTGGAAATGGAGGAGGTCTCATCATCTTTAGTTCCTGAGGATGAGGCTTTTCCTACAAGATTTTCTCCTAAAACTTGGAGGTATTTGTTGGTGTAATTGTTTTGTTCTATAAGGGCTTTAATATCTTGGGCTCCTATGGTTTCATCAGATTTTTGCTTAAAGGGTGAAGCTAAGTACTCATCCCCTATGTCTGGAATAAAATAACTGCTACACGGAGGTAAATCAGACTTAATGAGTTTACCATTCTTACGATGCCAGACAGTTATGGTATTAACAGAAAGGTCTTCTGTGATTGTAATAATCCAAGAGGATAAATTTGATTCCTATGAAGGTAGACATTTAACCAATCAAAGAAACAGACATGAGTTTGGACTTTGTTTAGAAATCCATAAAAAGAATCGATCATTTTTTACCTATGGTCACCCTTAAAGTTGCTAAGAAACTATTTCCTCTAAGAGGTCCATGTCTCAGAGTAGAATTCCTTACGAAGGGTTGGTTTGTCTATGGTATAACTATTCATAGTTGACCATACTGCATTTCAGATTGAGTAGGAGAATGAATTTCTGAAGAGATTTCTTCCTCAGCCCTACTGTAGATATTTCTAGGGATAGAAGATGAGTTATCTAACCCTTGAAGATTGATCTCTAGAGTAATAATTCTGGGAATAGAACTCCGATTTGATTGAGAAGCTATAGAAAAAGATCTTCTGGCACTAGTATAGGCCGATCTAGAAGCTTCGGATCTTGAAGAGAAAGAATTTCTCCGATCAAAGATAATTTCTACCTTACCAGCCTCGGATTGTCTAATTTCCTGGAATTCAGGGGCTTGACGAGGAAGGGTTGGTATGGCTTTTTCGAGTTGCCAAGAGGTTGGTAACTCTAGCTCATCCCATTTGATGAGTTTGGGAACGGCAACATTTGCCTTGGTCATATCTGTGACAAACAAAGTTGTTTCCCGATCATTGGTTTTAAGGAGAACCCTTGAGTTACAAGTGTTCATAACCTTGTATTGGATTCTATAGAGAAGAGCTGCAGGGATAGAACCTTCTTTCATGTTTAACCCATGCAGACGAATGTTTAGAAACAATGAATCTAAGACATTTCTATCTAAAAGACTCACCGTTTTGTTTGGAAAACAATTGAAATAAACAGGACCATGTCCTAGACTGGTTTCTACGGTTCCTATGAGGGAATCGTGAAAGTCATTGTGCCTAATATCGCGAAGGCACATGAGGATTGAGGCGTTTAGACCTTCCCTAACAAGGGGTTTGACAGCTACTTGAACACATCCTATATGAAGGTATTTGTACTTCCTATAATGTTCAGCTATAGATTGTTTGGTAAGAAGATGGAATTCCTCACCGGCTTGGGGATCCAAAGGGATATTGTTTTCAGCAGTCCTAATGATGTAGTCAGAACTACGGACATGTTTGGATTTATCAGGAATATAAAGTTCATCCTCAGGGATTTTCCAATTGTTGATTGCTTGATTGATATCCTCAAAGCAAACTTCTTCTTCGAAGATATTATTTTTGGGGGGTATTTCCTCAACCGATTGGACATGCTCAGTGAGTGGATTGCTAGAGGAAGGAGAAGAGGATGAAGAAGATTTGAGAGAAAGGCGACGTGAGAGAGAGCGAAGAAAGGAACTCATATTTTTAAATCTTCTAGTATCATCACCTTCACTTGGTTCTATAAGAAACTATATATATATATAATATTCTTGATACCCGGTATTGTGCGGACTACCGAAGCGTAAATCCAGTTTTACTGTTGCATGCATAGCATCTCTCCTATTCTCTCCTTTTAGCTTGTAGATCCGTGGGTTTCTGGTATCAGAGTCTGATGGGGAAATAGGACTTTATTGTTCTGGATCTAAGTTTAATTTATCATTCAAATTATGATTTAATGTTATTCTGTTATGGGGATGCAGACTGTTTATCTGTTGTTGTTTCTTCTGAAAACCTGGGTACTTGCCCTTGATTTTCGAAAACTGAGGTTTTGTAAGCCTTGTCGGGTTGAAAAATTCATGAGGTGTGACGCAGATAACTGGTACTGCGCGGATTACCGCCTTGTAAATCCAGCTCTTTTCTGTTTTCCTTCTCTGTTAATATTTATCCTTTCGTTGTAAGTTTTGTTTATCTCTTTTGTTATTATGGCTTCTTTGAGTAATAATTCATGGTGTGTATCTGGTATGTGGCCTGGGGCTGGATTGGCAGTAAGGCCCAAGGGGAGGTGGTAAGTCCATGTTGCCTGTGTGCCTTTGCCGGCTGTCTCTACCATGAATAATTATCTCATTGATGAAGTAATTCTGAAAGAGATTATGTTTTGTAAATCTTGTGATTCTGTTCGTGCTTTGTATTAAAAAAAAAAAAGTTTTGTCTGTAACCTGGAAACTGGAATACCTTTGAATGATAATTTTGTGTTTAACTTAGATTTAGATCCAGAATAATAGTTTCTTATAGAACCAAGTGAAGGTGATGATACTAGAAGATTTAAAAATATGAGTTCCTTTCTTCGCTCTCTCTCACGTCGCCTTTCTCTCAAATCTTTTTCATCCTCTTCTCCTTCCTCTAGCAATCCGCTCACTAAGCATGTCCAATCGGTTGAGGAAATACCTCCCAAAAATAATATCTTCGAAGAAGAAGTTTGCTTTGAGGATATCAATCAAGCAATCGACAATTGGGAAATCCCTAAAATCCCTCAGGATGAACTTTATATTCCTGATGAATCCAAACATGTACGTAGTTCTGACTACATCATTAGGACTGCTGAAAACAATATCCCTTTGGGTCCCCAAGCCAGTGAGGAATTCCATCTTCTTACCAAACAATCTATAGCTGAACATTCTAGGAAGTACAAATACCTCCATATAGGATGTGTTCAAGTAGCTGTCAAATCCCTTGTTAGGGAAGGTCTAAACGCCTCAATCCTCATGTGCCTTCGCGATATTAGGCACAATGACTTTCACGATTCCCTCATAGGAACCGTAGAAACCAGTCTAGGACATGGTCCTGTTTATTTCAATTGTTTTCCAAACAAAACGGTGAGTCTTTTAGATAGAAATGTCTTAGATTCATTGTTTTTAAACATTCGTCTGCATGGGTTAAACATGAAAGAAGGTTTTATCCCTGCAGCTCTTCTCTATAGAATCCAATACAAGGTTATGAACACTTGTAACTCAAGGGTTCTCCTTAAAACCAATGATCGGGAAACAACTTTGTTTGTCACGAATATGACGAAAGCAAATGTTGCCGTTCCCAAACTCATCAAGTGGGATGAGGTAGAGTTACCAACCTCTTGGCAACTCGAAAAAGCTACACCAACCCTTCCTCGTCAAACCCCTAAATTCCAGGAAATTAGACAATCTGAGGCTGGTAAGGTAGAAATTATCTTTGATCGGAGAAATTCTTTCTCTTCAAGATCCGAAGCTTCTAGATCGGCCTATACTAGTGCCAGAAGATTTTTTTCTATAGCTTCCCAATCAAATTAGAGTTCAATTCCCAGAATTATTACTCCAGAAATCAATCTTCAAAGGTTAGATAACTCATCTTCTATCCCTAGAAATATCTACAGTAGGGCTGAGGAAGAAATCTCTTCAGAAATTCATTCTCCTACTCAATCTGAAATGCAGTATGGTCAACTATGAATAGTTACACCATAGACAAACCAACCCTTCATAAGGAATTCTACTCTGAGACTTGGACCTTTCAGGGGAAATGGTTTCTTAGCAACTTTAAGGGTGACCATAGGTAAAAAATTATCGATTCTTTTTATGAATTTCTAAACAAAGTCCAAACTCATGTTTGTTTCTTTGATTGGTTAAATGTCTACCTTCATAGGAACGAAATTTATCCTCCTTGGATTATTACAATCACAGAAGACCTTTCTGTTAATACCATAACTGTCTGGCATCGTAAGAATGGTAAACTCATTAAGTCTGATTTACCTCCGTCTAGCAGTTATTTTATTCCACACTTAGGGGATGAGTACTTAGCTTCACCCTTTAAGCACAAATCTGATGAAACAATAGGAGCCCAAGATATTAAAGCCCTTATGGAACAAAACAATTACACCAACAAATACCTCCAAGTTTTAGGAGAAAATCTTGTAGGAAAAGCCTCATCCTCAGGAACTAAAGATGATGAGACCTCCTCCATTTCCAAACCTTTGTTCAAAACTTTTAGTCTGACAAATGAGACTAGAAATAAATTTAGGCTTATTCATCAAGATTGGACCAAAGCCTTAGAAAAATCCAATCAAGTTAAGGATAATTCTGTAGTTATCCCTGATAACCCTAGTTCTTCACAGGTAGGATCTGTTAAGCTAGGACCAATCACTAGGAGTGTCTCCTAAAAGGACCAATCTCTTAGGATTAATAAGTTAGGAACGTCCTCTATAGGTTCCGAGTCTGAGGATGCTGCATCTAGCAGTAAGTCCGTTCCTCAAATGAATCTTGTCATTAGCAAGGCTCTCAACTGGAAGCAGCCTTCTAAACTCTATTACAATCGAGCTACTGCTCCTGATCTTCTCCTTGAGGAAAAAAATGATCAAAGTCTAAGATCTTTCAACGCCAATCAAATCTATGAATGGAACATAGATGGTCAAACTGAGTATAATATTCTTAATACTCTTCAACATATGACCATGGTCTCCACTGCATATCAGACTGCTTTAGATAGCACTGATGAGACTATAGTAGAAATCCTGACCGCTGGCTTTTCTGGCCAACTCAAAGGCTGGTGGGATAATTATGTTTCCGACACTGAGAAACATGAAATTTTTACGGCAGTCAAAAAGATGCTGAAGGAAACGTCCTTACTGACAAAGGGAAGCCTATTCCCGACGCTGTTCATACCTTAATCATGGCCATTGTCAAACATTTCATCGGAGATCCTTCCATCTACAAAGATCGTTCTGTAGATCTCCTATCTACTCTTAAGTGTAAGACCTTAGGAAATTTTAGGTATTATAGGGATACCTTCCTTTCTCGAGTCTACACTAGAGATGACTATCACCAACCTTTTTGGAAAGAAACCTTCCTAGCTGGACTCCCAAAATCTTTAGGAGACAAAGTTAGGGAAAAAATCCGTTCCCAGTTTAACGGAGAAATCCCTTATGATCAGTTAAGTTATGGTAATATCATAGCTTACGTTCAAAAAGTCGCTCTTAAAATCTGTCAGGACGACAACATCCAAAAACAATTAGCCAGAGAAAAGGCTCAGAATCGCAGAGATTTGGGAAATTTCTGCCAACAATTCGGTCTTCCTTGTTCTAAAAATCCGGGAAAGACTACACATAAAAAACCTTCTCAGCACCAGCTGAGTAGACCTCATCGCAGAATCTCTAGATTCAAGACTCGTCATCTTAATTCCAAGCCCAGTAGGCCTCCAGATCATAATTTTCCTCGACGAAGTACTAATCATCCTCAAAAGGATACCAATCTTTCTAGAGAAACTAAAACTTGCTATAAATGTGGTCGCAAAGGTCACTTAGCTAGATTTTGTCGAGTTTCCTCTAAGATTCGTGAACTCAATCTTGATCCTATTGTCCAGGATCAACTTAACAATCTTTTGATAAATTCTTCTGATAGTTCCTCAGAAGAAGAAGATGAAAATGTCAAGATATCTTCTGACGACATCCAAGCTGACGATGATCTTTCCTCCTTTAGTAGCGAAAGTTCAGAATCTCCACTCATCAATGTCATTCACAATGATGAGCAAAATCTATTGCTTGATGCTTTAGAATCTATTCAAGACCCTCAGGATAGAAAAGAGTATCTTGAGAAATTAAAAGCAATTCTTTCTAAACCCAAACTTACGAGTTCAGATAATAGGTTTGTCAATAACAAGTTTGATCTTACTCAAACTCTCAAACGAGTGGAAAAATCTTCAGCCAAGCTAGTCACTATTCAGGACCTCCAGGCTAAAATTCGTTCTCTCAAATCTGAGGTCCGAGAACTCAAAACACAATCACAGTTGCACGAGACTATCATATCTCAAATAACTGCAGCTCTATCTGATAACATGGTTCCAGATAACCATGAAAACTGTAATCAGGATTATGAGTCTGATCATAATTCATCAAACGAAGATACTCTCTTCAACAACCTAATCAATCAGTGTAGCATCCAAAAATTCTATATTAATATTACTATTCTTATCGACGACTTCGTTCTCAAAACTATCATTCTATTTGATATCGGAGCCGATTCAAACTGTATTTTGGAAGGACTTATTCCAACCAAATACTTCCATAAAACTTCCGAAAGGCTTAGGACTGCTAGTAGATCTAAACTAGAAATCCAGTATAAGCTTCCTTCGGCAATTATACAAAAGAACAATCTCCAGGTAGAAACTCCGTTTCTTCTAATTAAAAATCTTAAGAATGATGTAATCTTAGGAACACCATTCATCAAATCTATCTTCCCAATCAATATTTCCAGTGTAGGTATATCCACCCAACACTTAGGGAAGACAATCGTATTTACATTCCTTGACAAACCTGTCTATAGGAACATCAACCAAGTTGATCTTAAACTTAATCAAATCAATTTTCTAAAAGAAGAAATTTCCTTCAAACAAATTGAGAGCCAACTCTCTCTTCCTCATATCAAACAGCGTATCAAGAATCTTTCTGATCGTTTCCAATCTACCATCTGTTCTGACCTTCCTAATGCTTTTTGGGATAGAAAGAAACATATGGTCAATCTTCCTTATGAAAAGGATTTTAACCGATAGACAAATCCCGACTAAACCTCGGCCAATCCAAATGAGTCATGATCTTGTCACTCATTGTCAAAATGAAATCAAGGACCTTTTGTCCAAAGGATTAATCAGAAAGAGCAAAAGCCCTTGGTCTTGCGCAGCTTTCTATGTTAACAAAGCCTCTGAAATTGAGCGAGGCGCCCCAAGACTGGTTATTAATTACAAACCTCTCAATCAAGCTCTTCAATGGATTAGGTATCTAATTCCAAACAAGAAAGATCTTCTTTCCCGATTACATTCGGCAAAAATCTTTGCTAAATTCGATATGAAATCTGGATTTTGGAAAATCCAAATCAATCCCAGTGATCGCTACAAGACGGCCTTCACTGTTCCCTTTGGGCAGTACGAATGGAACATAATGCCCTTTGGTCTCAAGAATGCTCCATCAGAGTTTCAGAATATCATGAATGATATCTTCAATCCTTACTCAAACTTCTGCATTGTCTATATAGATGATGTCCTAATCTTTTCCCAATCTGTTGACCAACATTTCAAACATCTTGAAACCTTTTTCAAAGTTATCAAACGAAATGGTCTTGCTGTTTCCAAAACCAAAATCTGTCCTTTTCAGACGAAAATCAAGTTCCTTGGCCATTATATCTTTCAGGGAACCATTAAACCAATTCGTCGTGTCATTGAGTTTGCTGACAAATTTCCCAATCAAATTTTAGAAAAAACACAACTTCAAATATTTTTGGGTTGTTTAAATTATGTCGCTGATTTCTTTCCTCAGCTCAGTATCATTTCAAAACCTCTTCATGACAGACTCAAAAAGTCTCCCCCACCGTGGATTGACATCCACACCAATCTTGTAAAACAAATCAAACAGCAGGTCAAAGTGTTACCCTGTCTGTATCTGCCTAATCCTAATCTCCTTAAGATTGTTGAAACAGATGCCTCTAACCTAGGTTATGGTGGTGTCCTCAAACAACGCATGCATCATACTGAGCATTGCATTGCATTCACTTCCAAACATTGGAACAAAGCCCAACAAAATTATTCCACTATTAAAAAGGAAGTTTTGGCTATTGTTCTTTGCATATCAAAATTCCAATCTGATTTACTAAATAAAAAATTTCTAGTCCGGGTTGATTGTAAGTCAGCCAAAGAAATTTTACAAAAAGATGTAAAAAATCTTGCATCAAAACAAATGTTTGCCCGTTGACAAGCAATACTAAGTATTTTTTATTTCGAAATTGAATATATCAAAGGTACATCAAACACCCTTCCTGACTATCTGACTCGTGAATTTCTTCAGGGTCGGACACATGTAAGACTCCCCCAAAATTAAGAATGAAGGTCGCCTCCTCCAGAGGCTGGGGAAAAGCAGTTCGGGGATCATCCCGGACAGACAAGTCATCTTCCTCCATAGAGGATGCCCAAACTATTCAAGTCGCCTTACAGACTGCAAATCAAGGGTCATCTACCCAGACTGGGTCATCAACCCAGCAGGCTACTATTAAGTCTGAGTCATCAACTCAGCAGGCCATCACCAAAACGGGGTCGTCTACCCCGCAAATAGCAAAAGGGTTTTCTACCCTAGTAACCAAACCATCCGACTACGCGATGACCCTTCCAACCCTTCAAGCCCTTCAAGACTGTGGGCTGACCAACCTTCCATCCAAATCCTGGAAACAAATCTTTTCAGAAGAATCAGATGACCTCTTCTGGAATCAGAACCTGAAATCAGAACCTGAAATCAGAACCTGAAATCAATTATTTCAGAAATAGCCCAATCTAAGCTAACCTTACATGCAAAAGAATTGGTGGAGCAGCCTCAACCAATTTCCCAAAAACAACTTTCTTCCTAACTGCCAAAAGAAGGAAGATTTTATCAAACTATTCAAATGGAACCCGAATTCTGGGATTCCAACCCAAATAAGGTTTGCAAAAAAATCTTTCCACCAACGTTTTTATTTAAACCTCTTAGTCTCAATAAGACTAGGAAATTTTACGAATTTATTCTGGTGGATTCCAAATATGTTTCAATAAAATATAATTTTGACAAAAATGATAACAATGTTATCACTCATTCTACATTGCAAATTTTAAAAGTTTTAACTTTTAAAGACTTTGAAACTAAACCAAACCAAGTAAGGAAATTTTTCCAGCCTTTCGACCCGATTGGTTATACCTACTGGGATTATATTCATGCTTGGACCAATGTATTTTGGTTTCAAAATAAAAATTATCGGCACTCGTGGCTGATTTATTTCAAGAAAAATGTCCGATATTTCTTTCCTCAGTGGTTTGCTGAATGGTAGGACTTTTTCGGACCAATTCAATCCATCCTTCTTCAAGAGATCAAGGCAGGAGTCAATCAGTTTAAATCAAGAATTGAAGAAGGAAACAATCCGTTTCACCCATCTCTTCGGTGCTTCTCAATGTTTTCCTTAGCATGGATTTTGGCCTGGCACCATCAGTACCAGAAAAATGCAACAAATCCCAAACTTCTGCCTATGTTAGGAAAACAAGCTTCAGTCAAATGCTGGGATCAATTCAATGCCTCCCACGCCAATTCTCAAGGAGTGGCTTTATGCTTCCAGCAGAACCCAAAAAGCCTCAAAGCGGCAGACCTAGAGACCTGTCAGTTCCTCAATCGTAAGGTCAAGATTGCAGCTGCCCTTGCAGCATCCACAGATGATGAAGCCTTGGCCAAAAATCTTCATTAAATTTTGAATCTCCTTTCGACAGACTCAGAAGCTAGTTTGTCCAAAGGCAAGATGAAGAAAGAAGACAGTCCGTCTCTATCCTCGTCCTCCGGTTCATTTTACCAGATAGAGGAATCTAACGAAGACTGACTCCAATCCCGCATGCATTTTGCGAAAAGTCACTATTCATCTCCGAGCACTGTAGCGGAGCCGCCAGTCACTGTACATTATACACTGTTCACTGTAGTGGAAATTTTAAGTTACTGTTGAAATAGTACAATTTACTGTTGTAATAGTAACTTTTCATTTTCTGTAAATTGTATCAATCTGAAAGAGGAGGGGAGTAGAATTTTAGACGGAGTCTCTCTCTTTGTGTCTCTCCCTCTCTACCTTTGTAATTCTTTCAATCAATACAACTATTTTGTATTATTATCTGCTGCATCTTCATCCATATTTGTGAAAACCTGAGCTCTAACTGGCAGGTTCTACCGCCCCGAGCTCTTGATACCCGGTATTGTGCGAACTACCGCCGCGTAAATCCGGTTTTATGTTGCATGCATAGCATCTCTCCTATTCTCTCCTTTTAGTTTGTAGATCCGTGGGTTTCTGATATATATATATATATATATATATATATATATATATATATATATATATATATATATATATATATATATATATATATTTAGCTTAAAAAATAGTAATCTTCATTAAATATGAAAACCATTTAATGGGTTTACCTATCCTAGCAAATGTTTCTTTATTTGGGATTGAATCTTTAACCACAATTTTAAGTCATCATAGTAGGAGAACACAATTTTCATATATGCTTTGATACACTTATTTCTAGCTGGCGGAGCATACTCTATCCAACCAAATTTAATGTTATTGTTTCTTAATTAACAACAATATGGCAAAGAACTTAGCCTCAAACATGATGGAAGTGAGATTAATAAAAACAATAGTACTTGATTAAGTTTTACACATATATGTCGCAAGGGATCAGGGTCCCATCTATGGTGGTCGGGGACATAATTTGATAATTATATTATGAGTTTAGTACTATGTCTTCATATTTTCTTTGACATGTGCATGAAAAGGCCATGGACCCTTGCATTCAGAAAAATAGTTAATTATCTTCTAGAACTTTCATAAGCACAACCGAAGTTGCTGATTCTAAACAGGAAAGTTAATTGGCTTTATAAGAAAGCTAATTAATTATTTCTATTTTGTTAATTATGTGTAATTAAAATGAAATACATGTTTCAATGTAATGGAACGTCGTCGTGTGCATGTATACATAAAAGGATTTACATATGGGATTAAGGACCTTGGCCTTATCTAATTTTTTAAATATTTATATTAACAAAAAAATTAATATATAATATATAATTTTTTTAAAATTCATTTTTCAAATTTAATTTTTTGATTTAGTTAATTATTTTTATTTTTATTTAAGAACTTGATTGTAAAAATAATAACATTATGTATTATTTTATTTTTTACTATTAATTTTATTTTAATAATAATAATATTTGATTGGTATTTTGAAGTATATAAAAGATTGCATAGTTGAATAATTTTTCAGTCTTTATTTTATCTTAATTTGATTATAATTGATTTGAAAATCAAAGATTATTTTATATTAATTTTTGTTAATCAAGTAATCTTATGAACAACCTATTAGAATTTTTTAAAAAAAGAATTATTTAATGTAAATACTATTTTTTATTAATAATTTTAGTTCTCATTTAATTTTTATATATAGTTATATTTTTAATTTAAATTTAACAATATTGATGGCATTGATTATTAAAAATGATAAATTATTTAATTCTTATTATTTTTAAGTTTTAATAAATAATATAATCAGCGTCATTAAATCTAACCTTATAGTTATTATTAAATTAAGTTATTTTATTACTTATAATAAATAATAAAATTAACACAATTAAATTTAATCACAATAATTTTTTTTTTCATTTTATATATTTCTAAACATGACACTCTGTCAATGATAATGAATATTTTTATTAGAGTTATGATCAACATTGACCAATTTTTAACTCAAAGCAACAATCTTGTTGTTTTAAGTTTTTGAAATGGAAAGTCGAATTTCATGACATAATTTTAACTATTCTCCAATCAATATTGTTTTGTTTGCATCAACATGCTCAATGTTATTAGGAAAGAATGTTTTAGAAAAGACAAGTGATAAAGTTAAAAAGAGAATTTTAAATAAATGAGAAAATCATAAGTGTAAACTTAATTTATATAGTCAATTCTATTAATACTAAGAGTTTGTTTGGCTTATAAGATATAATAGGAAAGAATATGATAAAAGAATTGTTGAATAGAGACAAAATAAGATAATAGTAGGATAAAATCTTATTCTATCCTATATTTGATGTACACCAAGATAAGAAGACAAATATAATTATTTTATCCTATCCTATGTTTGAGATGGACAAATTATGGTAGGATAGGATATAAAGAATATTAAAATGATAAAATTTCCCTTATTACCAATTTAAATAATTTTATAGTAAATTTAATTTAAGTTCTTTTTTTGACTTTTCAATAAGTACATATAAATAAAAATTTATTTTTATTAAAAATATTCAATTTATTTTATAAAATAAAATTATTAGCAAGTTCTATAGAATTAAGGTCTTCGTTTATTTGGATACTTTTTGTTGAAGTCCAAGAAGAAGCAAGAACAATTGTCCTAAAATTTGTCTTCAATGTCAATGTCTTTCCTTTAACGTCAAATAAGTCTTTTTCTCCATTTCATCCTCCCATTACCCTTACTCCACACATAATCTCCACGCTATTCTCTCAAAATATCTAGCACCCTCTCCGAACAAACTGCCATCGTGGAATTGTTACAGTTCGGCCTTAATGAGTCTCGAAAGGGCGCAGACATCCCGATGAAGGCATTGGAGCATCAAGGCATGACAGACATGTTTGCCTATCTTGGTGGCATGTCAATGGAGAAAGAAAAAAAAGAGAAAGAAAAATTACAAAAGAAAGATAGAGTCAATGACAAGAAAAAGAGGGAAAAGAGTGAGAGGGAAGAGAATGAGAGGGAGGGAGGAGATTAAGAGGTGTGGTTGTGAGAATGGAAGAGTACAGAAAGAGTCGAACTCAAGAGAGAAGATTGGAGGTTAAATGGGAAAGTAAAAAATAATTTTATCATTTCACTTTCTAACCCAACCCTGTGATAAAAATTATTAGATGGTAAGATAAGATAAGCTTATAGAATATACTTATCCTACCATATTTGTTCAACAAACACTTGATATAAGATAGGATATGGAAAAATTATCCTATCATGTTTCTTATCCTGTACATGAGCCCTAATATCATATATTTATATATCTCTAGTAAATATTGTTGATGACAAATAAAAAATTACCATAAAAAAAACTCACCTTCTGTAGTGATCTGCCTTTCAATCTTCTTTTCTTGTTTTGTGAACAAGTATCTCAGTGGAGAATCCATGAAAAGTAAACTAGTTGAGTGATTGTAATAGAAAACAGTTTAGAATTCAAGTATGTGCAATAATTTTTATGCCAATGTGCAATAATTGTAATAGGAAACTTGATAGTTGGAAACACAAGAACCTGTATTATGCTGGACGAATTTGTCTTATCAAGGCTGTCATGTCTGCAGTACCCCTGTTTTACCTATCCTTCTTTAAGGTACCAACCCAGATTTCAAAATAATAAATGGCTTACAGTCTAAATTCCTTTGGAGGTGCAACCAGGGGAATAGGGAATTCTACAAGATGAAGAAGTGTCTTCCCCTTTCTGCCATAGTCACATGGAAACTGCTTCCCATGTTCTATTCACATGCACTTTCTCATCTCAGGTATGGCTATCTTGGTATAGACAATATGGTATCCTTACTACCCTTTCAGAGAACATTGATGCACACTACTGGCAACACCGTTACTGGCATGGCCCATATAGCACATACCCTCTATGGGAGGTTACATGGTTAGTGATAGCTTGGAACATCTGGATCATGAGAAACAACTGCATTTTTCGAAATATAACATATGATTTATCTGTATTATCCCATCAAATGTTAGCTTGCGCTTGGAATTGGTTTAGAGGTTTTTACCCGCAGTGGGGTTATTCTTATGCTGAGTGGATGGATAACTCTGTTGTCTGTCTGAGACTTCTCCTAGAGTAAACTTTCTACACATATGGTAACTAATATGGTTCTATTGGTTCAGGTAGTTTAGACATACTTGTTCATGTCATCTTAATTTACCTCATGTGTATTGAAAGTTCTCCTTTCTGAAGTTGGATAAATATACTCTTAGAATTTAGATAGGATCATTTAAGCTGGCTACTTTGCTGGTTTTTAGGGGGGTATTGGATATTAAGATCCTTGTTTGATATCTTAATAGTTTTAACTGTATTATGGTCTCTTCTCTGTCTTTATATTTACTTCTCCTAATTCTTGTATTTACTTTTACACTTTTGGTGCGCATTAATATATCTCACTGGCTTACAAAAAAAAAATAAATTAGAGGTCACCTCTTCATTCTATATATAATTTTTACTTAATAAAAAGTTATATGATTATAACAAAAGTTTTAAAACATATTTTAATAAAAGATTTTTTTTCTGAACGAAACATAAACAAATAAACCTTAAGTTGTCACCTATATCTGGTTTGATTAAGTATATAATTGTGTTAAATTATCGAAAAAAACTATGTCATTTTAGATTACATCCAAATGGAGGATACTTGGCAAAAAAGATTACGCTGCTCCAATTTTGTGAATAATTTTACAAGAGTTTAAAGCTTATATACTGAAAGTGTAAAAGAGTTTTATACTGACGATTAATTACAATCTTTCATTTACATAATTTTTAAAATATTAATTATTAAAGTCAACAAACTTACTATATATAAAAGGTTATAATTAATTGTCAGTATAAAACTTTTTACTAAGTAATAAGTGTTTTTCTCATTTTATAATATCTACGAATCAATATATAACGTTTAAGATAATTATTTATGAAAGCAAGCAATCGTAGAATATGAAATTCTAGGAAAAAGCAGTTTGTAAAAAAATAAAAATAAAAATACTAAACTATAAGTTCATAGGAGGAATTCTAATAATTTTCTTTTTAATTTTCTGAAGAGAGGGAATACTTACTAGTGAATGCTGTGACGTCGAAATCTATTGTTGTGCTGGTTTTCGGGACTAGACCCAGTTTTATTTGCCGGCTGCAATTTTATTTAGCATTTGGGTCAACGGTCAAATATCCGTGTAGAGGTCAATGTTATTTTTATTTATATATATATATATATATATATATATATATATATATATATATATATATATATTTGTGTCAATTTTTCATTTTAGGATTGATTTTTTTTTTATTTCCACTACACGTAAAAATTCTTCATTTCCATTTCTATATGAGAATTTATATATATATATATATATATATATATATATATATATATATATATATATATATATATATTAGCCCTTGTGCCTTTATTTATATAGTGTAAAAAGAAATCTTTTTAAGTACAAGGAGAGGCCAAAAAAATAATATTTGCCATATTTTTTTATAAGTTGCATGTTTAATGCTTTTTGGCCTAACTTTCCAATTTAAAAAAAAATCTACTATTTTTTCAACTTCTCTTTGAATTATCTATCTTTTTTTTTTTCCCTCTCATTCTATGAATTTTTTAAAACGATTTATGTTTAGATATTAAAATTAAAATTTGTATACACAAACTTTTAGCTATTATTTTACCATAGACATACAAAATGTCAATATAAAGCATATAGCAAAGTCTAAGATTAAAGCACAACCAGGCATAACTAAGAATGAACAAGCAGATACAATAGCATGATCATGAGATCTATGTCTTGTCCTTTTGGCATGATGCCAAACAAAAAGCTGAAAGCATTAAAAAATGTGGACCAAAAGCTCAAGAAACTAAAAATGAGAAGGTAATTTGACTCTGTTATATTGGGTTAGGTTGATTGCAAGTTAAATTTTATCTTATCCTAGTTATGTGCTTGTTTATGTTAGTTTATGTAATTTATATGTTATCAGGGTGATTTAAAAATAAAGTCCACGTGAGGAAAAATATGAAGAGAGAGATAGTACGTTTGAATCTCACTACTAAAAACATTAATATATTAAAAACTAACATTTGTCTATAAAAAAACAATCTTTTTACCCAAGTTAAAATGTAGTTCTTGTTCTCTATATTCCATTTGAAATCTCAACATTTTTATCCCAAATCAGTTGTTGTTAGGTTCATAAGGTTTGTATGAGCAAAAGCTCCCACAAATACCCTTAATGATTTTGTTGATAACAAATAGTATTAGGATTGATCTTTTAACGTTTACATTGGAAGCTACATACAAATCAAGAAAACAATGTTTAGACAGTCAAATAAATCATATAATGTTAACATAAGATGAAAACAACATACAATAAGAAGATTCACAGAAGAAGAACTTATTAGGAATAAAGTAAATAACGCATAAGAAGATAAGAAGGCCTATATGGATAAAAACATAAGAAGGTCTTACATATGCACTCCATAGAAGACTTATGTTAATTAGAAGACCTGTCTAAACAGAATAGCATTGAAAACACTAAGAAAAAAATACACGCTTATAAGAAGACATCATGAACGCACTCATAAAAAGGTCACATGCAATGACAAGTAACAGAAGATCAATAGTGTTTAAGCTTCTGCATATATGTGTTGGTTATCTATCAAGAAACACTTATATAAGATGATCTCATCACACACATAATGCGCTGTATAACCAGCATGTCATAAAATGATATCATTACACGGTGAACATCCATAAAGACATAAGAAACTATAAAGCCTAAAAGTTATAAAGGAAGCTCAAGCACAAAGAGATGTTGACAAATTTAGAGGACGAATCTATTAAAAAACACATTAAAATCAATATATAATGAATCATATTGTAAATAGTCAAGTGTCTTAAGCTCTGAAATAATCGAGTATAATACACTATGCTTGAGTGATAAGCAACTTCTAGTCAACCTACTACCAAGCTTAATTTGTATATCATTCACTTAGTGAAGTTATTCATTCTGAGCAAACAAGAATATGCTCTCTGTGAGAGTACCTTTGTATCAAACACAATCATCTTATTTTGTATCTAAATCAAAAGTGACTTATTATTCAAAGAATACTTAGTAATAGGTAGATGCGAATTTGTGTACTCGGCCTTAAACTTAAGGAGAGTTTAAGTGTAAAACCAAGAGTGATTTATGTACTCATTGTAAGTTAAAAGTGACCTAAAAAATATTTATAATTATATAACAGATAACATTGGTTATATAGTGAAACCTTTTAAAAAGTGCTGAGAAGAGAACTGGATATAACTCACTTTAAGTGAATCATTATAAAATATTTATGTACATTGTATACGATATTTATATTTACCATTTGATTTTATCATAAAATGTTTTATGAAAGAGATTCTGTAAACTATTTTAAATATTATAGTCTATTAAACTATCTACTCAGAATAGATATTCTATTATGCTCCGCAAAACCCTAAACATGATCTTCTCGATATACAATCTGCAACTCTTAGTGAATGACCAGAGCGACAACCATCACATCTACAATTGCATTTGCATCTATAAGAACATTCACTTCTACATCTGCCATTACAACTGGATCTACAAACCTTGCACCTATTGTTTCCTGAAGCTACTCGGTGGACCCTTTCCCTTTTTGACTTAGAATCCATCTAAGTCCATAGTTTGTACATGCTAGGAGTTAGATAAAGTGATTTTGGTTAGCCACTTTATCTCGTGCAACAACATTCATCATGTATCATTTTCCTATATGCTGTCTCGTAATAAGTTTTCAATTGTATTATTGTTAGTTGTTATTGTATTATTAGAAAATTTAAACTCGTAATCTTTCTTCTTTTTCTCTACATATAAATTTGTCACTAGACTAATTTTATTTAAATTAAGGACCTCTCTCATTCTCTTTATTTAAAATTATATTAATAACACATGTACATTATATTTTGTTAGTGTGTTAGTTTAATAACATTTTTATTGGCAAATGTTAATTGTTAGTATGTTAGTGGAGAGGTTCAAATTCTCCATCTCTCTCCATCTCTTCACATACGGATTTTGCACTAAACAAACCTTATAAATTATAAGTTATAACTCTCAATTGAACGTGAAGAGTGAAATTGGAACCAATATTTTTTTTCAGAAATTGGATCTAATAATATATGTTAATTTGCCCACATTTGATATTGTCAAGTTTTTTTTATTGACTTTATATTATTGTTTAATGTCTTTTATTTCACCTGACCTAACATATTAATTTAATTTAGAATAAATCACACTTACTCCTTAAGCTTTGCTCTTATTAGTCTAGCATTTTTTCATATTTTAACTTGCACAAACCTTTCTTAATTTTTTAACTTTTATTACATTAATCTTTTAACATTTTACTTTTATTACACTACATCCTCCTTTATGTATAAAATAATACTACAAGAATCTCTTCTTAGGAATTAAAAGAAAAAAAATGAAAAAGTAATAAACATAATAAAAACAAACATTAAGGAAGTGGTATGTGCAATTTTTTTCTTTTTTTTATAGAAGTGCAATGTGTAACTTACTCTTCAATTTATAGGATAATGAATACGGAAAACTTCACCATCTATCAAAACATGATAATGTTTAAATCCTTTTGATGAAAATTATCGTATAAGAGGAATACCTTAGTTCGAATCTACCTCAGGTCAGACTATTACCTAAGTCGTATCTCTATTCAAGGTCGGATCTACCTTTAATATGATTCGACATTCTATCTAAGGTGAAACCCATACTACTACATGAAAAAGTTCAAATTACCCTTTACAGGTAAAAGGTAAACCCCTAATTACCTAGCTCAAACCTACAAAGGTAAACATTATAAATAATAAAACACGTATACATGTTTGAGAAAGAAATTATTATATTACTTTCCTACTGACACATTGTATTTTCCAGTACATTAGTCAACTTCCTTTGACTTAAGCCTTAGAGTGCTTTTACAAGTACCCCACCTGTATTGGCTTGGAGAAAAGTCAGAAAACGACTAGATTGGAAGCTTGGAGTATCAAGGAGGAAGACTCGGCCAGTCTGTCCAAGAGCAGTTAGTGCCCATTATGGGGTCAAGTAAGTAATACCCTTCGGTCTCAAAAAGAAGATTAAGCAGGCAAGACAATGGTTCAGAAAAGGTTTCCCTCCCGGAAAGTAGCCCACTTGGTTGGCCTACTCCAACGTTGTCAGGTATCCCAGTTTGGGTAAGGCCTCAAGTGCACACCTCGACACTTAGCCTCAAGTGCACGTCTCGACACTCAATCTCAAGTGTACGCCTCAACACTCAGCCTCAAGTGTATGTCTTAACACTCGGCCTCAAGTGCATGCCTCGGTACTCAACCTTAAGTGTACGTCTCAACACTCAGCCTCAAGTGCATGTCTTGACACTCAGCCTCAAGTGCACGTATTGGCATGCAGTCTCAAGTTCACGTCTTGGCACTAAGCCACAAGTGCATCCTTCGGCACTCAGCCTCGAGTGTATGCCTCAACACTCGGCCTCAAGTGCATGTCTCGACACTCATCCTCGAGGGCATGCCTTGGCACTCAGCCTCAAGTCACCCTTCGACACTTAACCTCAAGAATAAACCTCAACATTTAGCCTTAAGTGCATGTCTCAGCACTTAGCCTCGAGTACACGCCTAGGCACACAGCCATAGGTGCATCCTTCGACACTCAACTTCGAGTGCACGTCTTAGTACTTAGCCTAAGTGCACATCTCAACACTCAGCCTCAAGTGCATGCCTCGACACTCAATGTCTAGTGTACGCCTCAACATTTAGCCTCAAGTGCACATCTTGGCACTCGACCTCAAATGCATGCCTCGGCGCTCAGCCTCAAGTGCACTTCTCGACACTTACCCTCCAATGCACATCTCGGCACTCAACCTCAAATATACGTCTGATGCATGCCTCTCTTGATCTTTTTCTAGAGGTTTTCTTCTTTGGTGAAATAGTTTATGGAGAGGTAAGAAGTGAGGTGTTTTAGGCGCATTTAAGGTAAGATAAGCCTAAGAGGGAAAGTTTGCCACAAGGGATGGAACCCTTGATAAAAACCTAAGGAATTCTCAAAGAGAGAAGAGGGGTGGACACTAAGAGAATTTTGGCCAACTCAAGGTTTTTCCATTCAATAAAGTGTAAAAAATACAAGAGTGTGAAGGAGCACCTTCATGAAAGAAATGAAGGGCTAGGATTAAAAGGAGCCATCCAAGGGAGGAGGATTGAAGCCCAAAGTCCAATTAATCCCCTCCTTTAGATGAGAATTGGTGCCCAAGCTACCTCATCCAAGGGCCAAAATTACTCCTTTATTAGTTTTGGGTTTTATTTAGGAAAAGAGGGTGTAGTTATCAAACTACCCCCTTATTTCCTAAATAAAGGCCCAAAAGCTAATCTTACCCCTTCTTATTACTAAGACACCTCCTAGAAAATTAAATGGACTAATACATGTCCAAAATAAAATCCTAGGTTCCTAAAAAAAATTACAAGTAAATAAGTCATGGCTTGCATAACTTGATGGTCATATGGAGGTGAGATCTTCCTTCTTCTACTCTAGCCATGTCTTCTTCTATTCTCCTAGCCATGGCCCTAGTGATAGGACCCTTGCTTAGGGAGAATGCATCAACGTCTCAACAGTCAGCTTTGATTACACCCTGTGACATTCAACCTTGAGTGTATGCCTCGAGACTCAGCCTCGAGTGCACGCCTTGACAATCAACCTCAAGTGCACCATTTGACACTCAACCTCGAGTGTACATCTCGAAACTTAGCCTCTAGTGTACGCCTTAGCACATAGCCTTAGGTGAACATCTCAACACTAGGCCTCAAGTGCACCCTTCGAGACTTAGCCTTGAGTATACGTCTCGGCAGTCAGCCTCAAGTGCACGTCTCAACACTCAACCTTGAGTGCACGCCTTAGCACTTAGTCTTTAGTGTATGCCTCGACATTCAACCTCAAGTGCACGCTTCAGTACCCAACCTCAAGTGCATGTCTCGACACCCAACCTTGTGTGCACACCTCAGCACTCAGCCTTAACTGCACCCTTTGACACTTAGCTTCGACTGTACATCTTGGATTTCAGCCTCAAGTGCACCCTTCAGCACCCAACCTCAAGTGTAAGTCTAGGCACTCAGCCTCAAGTGCACCCTTCCATACTCGGCCTTGAGTGCACGCCTCGACACTCAACCTTGGGTGCACACTTTGGCACTTAGCCCAGAATGCACATATTGGCACTCAACCTCAAGTGCACATATTGGCACTCAACCATGAGCGCATGCCTTGACACTCAGCCTCGAGTGTACAAGACAAGGTTTCCCTCCCAACTAACCAGCCCGGGTAAGAAGGTACCTCAGCCAAAAATCAGAAACGCAAAGATAAGGTTTCCTCCTGGTCAACCAGCCCGGGTAAGGATGTATCTTAGCCAAAAATCAAAAACTTGAACACAAGGTTTCCCTCCTAGCGAACCAGCCCGGGTAAGGAGGTATCTCTGTATAAAATGAGAAACACGAAGACAAGGTTTCCCTTCTGGCCAACCAACGCGAATAAGGAAGCGATGAAGACATCAAAGACTTGGCCCAAGACCAAAAGGAAGGCCAAGACCCAATACAAGGAATAAAAGGGACCATGACGAGAGCAAGAGCTAAAAAGGCCCAAGAAGCTTTGCCACATATGATGACTAATTTGAAGGAAATCCAATTACATGAAGGATTTCTAATCACATGTATTGTTTGTGTGGAGTGAGAGCAAAAGGCCAAGTTTTATCTTTTTAGTCATTTAATAAAAAAATAATAAAACAAAGTGCTTGTAGCAGGGTTTCAACCCAAGACCTAAAGCTTAACTATGCCTCAATTATCCACTAAGGCATCTTAGTAATGTTTACAACGTTGAGTTTTACTTTTCTTTTATTAGCTTCCAAGTGCATGAGAACTATTTTTGTATTTAATCATTTTTTAACTGAATGAGAAGACAGATTTTGGATTTTATCATTCTAAGTGTGAGAATTGTCTCTGCTAGGATTCTTCCTTGAACCAATTGATCTTATCAAGAATTTCCTCAATTCTTGTGACGATCATCTAGGCTTATCAGACCTCGTCGTTTTTGGCACCTATCCCATTCTCAATTCTTGAATTTTAGTTCTTTTTATCATTTTCACATTTCTTTTTTTTTCTTTTCTTTTTGGATTGTATTTTGCATTTTACTTAACCTTTTTTGGTGTTTTGTGAGCCCAAATTGTAGTTTAGAACGGGATCCTTCACTTTGGTTTTGAATCATTCCATTTTGAGTCCTGTAGAGTAAGATACAAATAAAATTAAAAGGGCACATTTCCAGTTCAATTGGCACATAAATTCCAACCTAAAAGGGTCTAAAACTGAGGCCAACCAAGGGGTTTCATATGATCCGGTATCAAAGCAAGGTTCCAGGCTTGGAAGTATGGCTAAATTTCATTTGTCATGTTCTTCATTTATTGGTAAGCCTACGTCCCTAATTTCTATTGGGTCAATTAGAATTGTTCAATTTGGTTACTACCTTTGTGTTGGTCAATATCTATTGTTTCAATTTTATTTTGTTTTTTTTTCTTTCTTCAATTCTTGTTTAGTTTATCAAA
Source organism: Psophocarpus tetragonolobus (assembly GCA_037954015.1). Taxonomy (NCBI): domain Eukaryota; kingdom Viridiplantae; phylum Streptophyta; class Magnoliopsida; order Fabales; family Fabaceae; genus Psophocarpus; species Psophocarpus tetragonolobus. The sequence goes on along the minus strand of CM075688.1, from coordinate 76,184,556 downwards.
TTCTACATTTGTGTTCTTGGTTTATATCCCATGCTCATCATTGCTAATGAACTTCAATCCTTTCAATCTAAGTGATATGCATTAAATTGTTGTTTAGTGTTAAATATTTGCTTGCTTATGTTTGGAATTTTATCCTGGTTTCATTCTCAGTTGCTGAAACTTCAAAGCTTCATTCCAAAATTATAGATTCATTATTAGAAGCATTTTGAGTTTAAAAAGAAAAGAAGAAGAAAGTTTAAAAAAAGAAAAGAAAAAAAAAGAAGAGTTAAAAAAAAAGGTAGAGCAACTATGTTTATTAAATTTACTATGCCTTAATTATTTGATAAAATTCTTAAGTGTCTTGTCTATTCGTTGTCTTTCCCATAGAGTTATTGCTTGTTTTCCTTATTTGTTGGCAGCAAAATTGTTCTTTGCTACTCCTTTTTTTTTTGTAGGGGTGCCAAAATTCTGTTTAAGACTCATTGCTACCCTTAAAGGTGATTCTGATTATATAGATTATTTTTATACAAGTAAGAACTCTAAGCGAGGGAAAGACTCGTAAGAAGAAAAAGTGAAAATAATAGATAAAAATCCATAAAAGAGAGCACTATACACGAGTGATACATTTGAGAGTGTAAACACATGAAAAGAGAGGTGAGGTCCTTTCTTGTTATTTTTCACATTTTCTTGTGAAGTATGGCAGGAGTAGATGGTGATTATAACCCTCCACTTGATAGAGCTCAAAGATTACTAATTGATGTTATGACTAGACAAATGCAAAGGATAATGAGAGAAAACAATGATAAGCTCTATCAAAGAATTGAACAATTAGAGAATTTGACTAATAATGAAAATGACCAGAATGGAGGTAGAAGGCATGAAAGGAGAAGAATAGATAATGAAAGGGATTGTAAGGATGACAAAATTGAAGGGATGAAACTAAACATTCCCACATTCGAAGGCAAAAGTGATCCCGAAGTCTACTTAGATTGGGAGAAAAAGATTGAGCAACTATTTGCTTGTCATGATTATAATGAAGAAAAGAAAGTGAAGGTAGCTACAATGGGATTTTCTAATTATGCTCTAATCTGGTGGGATCAATTCCAAAGAGATAGAATGAGGTATGAAGAACCTGAGGTGGATACCTGGGTAGAGATGAGAAGGGCTATTAGGAGACATTTTGTTCCTTCACATTATCAAAGTGATGTATATGACAAGTTGATGCGCCTCACCCATGGAAGGATGGGTGTTGATGAGTATTTTAAAGGATATGGAAATGTACATGATTAGAGATGTGGTGGAATTACACTGTTTTGTGGAGATGGAGGAAGTGGTTCACCTAGCCACAAAGGTAGAACAACAGCTTAAAAGAAAGGGTATGAAGAAGAGTTCTAATTTTAATTCTGCAAGTTGGAAAGAAAAACATAAGAAGGAGGGAGGTGCTTCCTCAAGTGAGTCCAATTCTGCACCTCAAAGGACAAAATAAATTAAGCCCATAGATCACTCTAAAAAGACAAGGAGTAGTGAGATAAAATGCTTCAAATTTTTGGGGAGAGGTCATATTACTTCAAAGTGTCCAACTAAGAAGGACTATGTTACTTAAGAAGGATGGAGAGATTGTTAGTGAGTCTTCTTCAGAATATGCGTCACCTAGTAAGGAGGAGAATGATGAAGAAACAATAGAGAAGGAGATTTATTTATGATAAGAAGGATATTGGGTAGTCAAGCAGGTGAGCAAGTGATTAGCAAGTGAATGTTGAATTCTCCATAGGGAAGTATGATGATACAATTTTATATGATGTGGTGCCCATGGAGGCTTGTCATCTACTTTTGGGGAGACCTTGGTAGTTTGATATGAAGGTTATACATGATGGCTACACTAATTAGTTCTCCTTTATGCATAAAGATCGCAAAACTACCCTTGCACCTTTGACTCCAACAGAAATGAGTGAGGATCAATTAAAAATGAGAGAAAAAAGAAAACAAGACAAAAAAGAGAACAACAATGAAAATATAAAACAAAAAGTGAGTGAAAATAAAAAAGGAGAGTGATAAAAAAAAGGAAAAAGAGAAAGAGAGAAAAATATCAAATCTGTTTATAAAAGAAAAAAAGGTGAAAAAGGCTTTTCATATGGAAAAACCAATCTTCTTACTTTTGAGTAAAGAATGCAATCAAAGGGATTCATATCCTCCTAACTCTCTTCTAAATGAAATTTCTTCCTTGTTGTAGGAATTGGAAGATGTATTTCCTAAGGAGGTTCCTCATGACGTACCTCCTTTAAGAGGCATAAAACATCAAATTGATCTCATTCTAGGAGCTTCGTTGCCAAATAGACCAACCTATAAGAGTAATCCACAAAAGACCAAGGAAATTCAAAGGCAAGTTGAGGAATCGATGCATAAATGGTCGGTACAAGAAAGCTTGAGTCCATGTGCAATTCTAGTCATTCTAGTTCCTAAGAAAGATGGAACTTGGAAGAAGTGCATAGATTGTAGAGCCATCAATAACATTACGGTAAAGTATCGACATCTCATTCCTAGGTTAGACGACTTGTTGGGTGAATTGTATGGTGCTTGTTTGTTTTCCAAAATTGATCTCAGAAGTGGATATCATCAAATTAGGATTAAAGAAGAGGATGAGGGAAAACATCTTTCAAAACTAAATATGGGTTGTATGAATGGTTGGATATGCCTTTTTTGGGAAAGTTTGTTGTTGTTTATTTTGATGATATTCTAATTTATAGCAAATTTTTTTATGATCATGTTGTTCATTTGAAGTATGTTCTAGACTGTCTAAGGCAATATAAATTGTATGATAACATGGAGAAATGCGGACTATGTTTAGATCATGTAGTTTTCCTTGGTTTTGTTGTTGACTCATAAGGAGTGCAGGTTGATCAAGAAAAGGTGAAGGTCATTCAAGAGTGGCCAACCCCTAAAAATGGAAGTAAGGTAAGGAGTTTCCACGGCCTAGCAAGTTTCTATAGAAGGTTTGTTGGAGATTTTAGCACCTTGGTTGCACCTCTTAATGTGGTTTAAATGGGGGGAGAACAAGAGCATGCGTTCACTGCACTCAAAGAAAAATTGACTCATGCACCTATTCTTGCATTGCCTAATTTTTCCAAATCTTTTTTAAATTGAATGTGATGCATCCAATGTGGGGATAGGGGTTGTTTTCATGCACGAAGGGCGTCCCATTGCTTACTTTAGTAAAAAAATAAGTGGGAGTGCTCTGAATTATTCCACATATGATAAGGAGTTGTTTGCATTGGTAAGGGCATTAAAACATGGCAACATTACTTTTTGCCCTAAGAATTTGTTATACATAATGATCATGAGTCCCTGAAACATCTAAAGGGACAAGGCAAATTGAACAAGAGACATGCCAAATGAGTTGAATTCCTTGAGCAACTCCCATATGTGATCAACCATAAGAAAAGTAAGTCCAATGTTGTGGTAGATGCACTTTCAAGAAGGTATGTTTTGTTATCTACTCTTGAAACTAAATTCATTGGTTTTGAACATGTTAAAGAGAGCATGATCCAAATCACTCTTCTAAGTATTCATCATGTGTGCAAACTGCCCAAAATGGATACTTTAGGCATAATGACTATTTGTTCAAAGAAAAAAGGTTATGTGTGCCTAAAGGTTCCATTAGAGAATTGCTTGTAAAATAGACACATAAAGGGGGATTAATAGGTGACTTTAGGATACAAAAGACATATGACATATTGCATGAGCATTTCTGCTAGCCTCACACGAAGCATAATGTCCATAAGTTTTGTGATAAGTGTCTTGTTTGTAAAAAGGTCAAATCTAAAGTTATGTCATATGGCTTATATACTTCATTACCTGTTCTAGAACATCCTTAGGTTGACATTTCTATGGATTTTGTTTTAGGTTTGCCTCGGTCCAAGGGAGGAAAATATTCAATTTTTTGTGGTGGTTGACAGGTTCTCCAAGATGGCTCATTTTATTCCCTGCAAGAAAGTAGATGATGCATGTCACATAGCGGACTTGTTCTTCAATGAGGTGGTAAGATTGCATGGGTTTCCTAGGATTATTGTAAGTGATCGAGATTCCAAATTTCTTAATCAATTTTGGCGGAGTTTATGTGGTAAGATTGGCACCAAGTTGTTATTTTCAACTACATGGAACCACAAACTGATGGGCAAACTGAGGTGGTCAACAACACTCTTTCTACTTTTCTTAGGGCTATTATTAAGAAAAATCTTAAAGCTTAGGAAGAATGTTTGCCACATGCTGAATTTGCTTACAATAGGGTTCTACATAGTCCTACACAGTTGTCACCCTCTGAAGTTATTTATGGATTTAACCCATTGACTCCTTTGGATTTGTTTCCTTTACCTAACATATCTCAATTTAAAGATAAGTTTGGGCAGGATAAAGTTGAATATGTCAAAAAGTTGCATGAGAAAGTCAAGGTCCAAATTGAGAAAAAGATGGAAGGGTATGCAAAATATGCAAACAAAGGAAGGAAAAAGATAACATTTGAACCAAGTGATTGGGTATGGGTGCATTTCAGCAAAGAGTGGTTCCCTTGACAAAAGAAATCAAAGCTTATGCTAAGAGGATCTGGTCCTTTTCAAGTACTGACCAAGATAACTGATGATGCCTACAAAATAGATTTGCTCGGTGAGTATGGTGTAACTCCACTTTTAATGTGGCTGATCTATCTCCTTTTGATGCAGGTGATGATATATTAGCGTTGAAGGCAACTACTTTTCAAGAAGGGGGGAGTGATGAAGATATCAAAGACTAGGCTCAAGACCAAAAGGAAGGTCAAGACCCAATACAAGGAATAGGAGGGACCATGACGAGAGCAAAAGCTAATAAGGCCCAAGAAGCTTTGCAACATATAGTGACTAATGTAGTCCAATTACATGAAGGATCGGCAATCAGATGTATTGTTTGTGTGGAGTGAGAGCAGAAGACCAAGTTTTATCTTTTTAGTCATTCAATAAAAAAAGAATAAAACAAAGTGCTTGTAGCAGGGTTTGAACCCAAGACCTAAAGCTTAACTATGCCTCAAGTATTCGCTGAGGCATCTTAGTTATGTTTACAGTTTTGAGTTTTACTTTTCTTTTATTAGCTTCCAAGTGCATGAGAACTATTTTTTATTTAATCATTTTGGAACTAAATGAGAAGACAAATTTTGGATTTTATCGTTCTAAGTGTGAGAATTGTCTCTGCTAGGGTTCTTGCTTTAACCATTTGATCTTTTTAAGAGTTTCCTCAATTGTGGCAATCCTCTGGGCTTATCAGACCTCATAATTTGTCTATCCTATTCTTAATTCTTGAATTTCGGTTCTTTTTATCATTTTTGCATTCCCTTTTGTCTTTTCTTTTATGTTGTATTTTGCATTTTACTTAACCTTTTTCGGTGTTTCGTGAGCCCAAATTATAGTTGAAAACGGGATCCTTCACCTCGATTTTGAATCATTCCATTCTAAGTCCTATAGAGTGAGATACGGATAAATTAAAAGGGCACATTTCTAGTTCAATTGGTGTGTAAACTCTAACCTAGAAGGGCCCAAACTAAGGCCAACCAAGAGGTTTCATATCAAGAAGTACCTTAGCAATGCGAAGAAAACGTTTCCCTCTCGGTCAACTAGCCCAAGTAAAGAGGTACCTTAGCCAAAAATTAAAAATGCAAAGACAAGGTTTTCCTCCTGGCCAACCAGTCTGAGTAAGAATATACCTTAACCAAAAATCAGAAATGTTAAGACAAGGTTTCCCTCTCGGCCAACCAACCCAGGTAAATAGGTACCTTAGCCAAAAATCAGAAACGCAAGGACAAGCTTTCGCTCCCGATCAACCAGCCCAGATAAAGAGGTACCTTAGCCAAAAATCAGAAATGCGAAGACAAGGTTTCCCTCTCGATCAACCAGCACAGGTAAAGATGTACCTTAGCCAAAAATAAAATGGAAGACAAGGTTTCCCTCCCGACCAACCAGCACGAGTAAGGAGGTATCTTAGCCAAAAATAAAAAACACAAAAACAAGGTTTCCAACCTTAAAAAATTTTGAAATACACAGTGCATAGAGGAAAAAGGCAGAGAAAAATCGACAACCTTAGGTCTATCCAAACCAACCGAGTTGTTTATGTTGGGTCTACAACATACCTTTCGCAAGTGATCAACCTTGGGTAACACTCAAAACCTCTTCGTCACTTCACTCGTTGATGCTGGTAGGGTGGTGTACCGGAGGAATTCCCTGGTCCTAACCTACCCTAGGTCGGACTACCCCCAAGTCGTATCTCCATTCAAGGTCGGGTTTACCCTCAACATGGCCCAATATTCTATCTAAGATGGGACACATACTACTACATGAAAAAGTCCAAATTACCCTTTACAGATAAAAGATAAACCTCTAATTACACAGACTCAAACCTACAAAGATAAACAATATAAATAATAAAGCAATTGTAAGGTTTAAGGACAAAATTATTATATTATTTATTGTTGACACATTTTACTTTCAAGTGCATTAGTCAACTCCCTCTAACATGAGTGTCGTGATACTTTTGCAAGTATCTCATCCATATTGATTTGGAGAAAACTGCAGGATTGAAAGCTTGAAGTATCAAGGAAGAAGAATCGGTCGTAACAATTCCCAAACTCCCTTGTGTGTTCTTTTCAATAATTGTTGTTGATTGTATTAGTTTAATTTTTGTTAAGCTGTCAATCTATTTTTTGTGCTTTTTAATTCTTGTCTATATCGAATTTAATTATCACTGGCGAAGTATTGAATATCTATTAGTCTTCCTTAATCTCTTATCTTAATGCCATGTACTTACATTTTTTTTATCTAAAAAATTGATCTATTACAATTATCTCAATTTACTAAATATTCCCTTCTTTATTACATTTTATAAGTACCATAACCCAACAAATGCAACCTCGCGAGCGTATGAACGAGTCTCGTGTAGAAAATATGATATTAATAAAAATCATTAATATTACTATATATTTTTACTAAATTAAAGTATTGATTTTATTATCAATTTAAAATTAAATGTATATAACATATTAAGATATAATATAAAGTTTGTAATATAATTAAAAAATTGATCGTGTAAACAATCACATGTGTCTCCTAATCCAATGAGTCATATATCATTAAGATATGAAAAAAAAATTAATAATATTGACGAAAAATAATTAGTATTATTTTTAACAATTTTTTGTGTCATTTTTAATATTATGTTATTCATGGGTATAGATTATACAGTATAAATTTAACATCAAGATAATTGAAAATATATTAAAGAATAGTAAAAAAATATTAAAGATAAAAAATTCAAAATTTTTATAATACATGAGGTTTTTTTTTTATTTTTAATTTGTAAAGTTATATGATAATATTAAATAACGTAATTATAATAAATATGATATTATTTTTTGAAAAACACACACACAAAGAAGCTTTCCATGTAAGTAAATATCATATGGTTTTTTCATTAAAATAAAAAATTCTTAATTCATTAAATCTGATACTTATATTAATTAAAATAATAATAGTTAGTATAGTTTTTAAAATTTTAACATTACAATTAATAGTATATTATATATTTATAGTCAAATTTAAAAAAAATTGAAAAGTATTATAAGATTTATTTTGATTTAATAATGCATATATAATTAAGTGAGATACTACTTATAATAGGGTGAGCAATGAGTCTTGTCGGTTGGGTTTGGGCCAATTTGGTTGCACCCGAACGGACTTGCCCTTTTAAATTATTCACTCATTTTAATAATTTTGTTTTGCAGATCACGCGTTATGTAACACCCCAAATTTTTACCTGATTCATTTATGATAATTGCAGAAAAGTTCTCAAAATATTTATACAATTATAAGAAATCTTCAAAACTAAAACTTACCTAAAGAACCATAATCTTTAAAATAAAAATGAATGAATATAATCCGACAATAATTCTTTCACAACTATGTATTTATATTAAGTTCAAGAGTACATTATACAATAACTATGACCAATATCCCAAATTATCCTAATGTAGAGCCGTGAATCCTCTTAACAAACATAAACTAAATACAAAACATCATTTCAACTATAAATCAAACATAAACAAAATCATCTTCAGTAGCATCCGTCCTAGTCGTCTGAACTGAATCATCTTCATAACCTGAACCAATATGAAAGGAAATACATAGAGAAAGCAAACAGAGGAGTGAAATATTTATAAACCATAAGTGGTAATCTTAATAAACTAGACATACAAAGGGACCTACAACTGATCCTAGAACTCAATTCCATGTCTCTATCTCACTCATCTCAATCTTAAACTCATTTCTATCCATTGAATATTGTCACACAATCATCAAGAGATTGTTAGCTATATATCCTTTTCTAATCACTAAAAATATATTTTTTGTAAAACAACCCAAGTAGTCTTAACTTCTCGTCAGATATAAAAATCTGATCCCCAATCAAAGTTAATATACTGACCCTCGATTAATTTGAATATATTGACCTCCAATCAATATTAGATTTTAGCCAATCTCAATAAATTGGTCCTTGACCAATTACTAATCTCAGATAAGTTACTACAAGGTATTTATGTTCAAAAGGATATATTCTAACAATTTCACGTTACCTAGTAAAGTATCTAACCACCATTGTCTCAACCTTTTGTCATACATACACTGGTAACACACTTATACTAGGGAACCTAGAACATTTCACTAAGTTCACCTCATAATTTTACACACTACTAATCCATTAAATCACCAATCTAAATATCACTTAATATCATCCATTCACAACTTAATATTTTTACCAATCCTCAAAATAATATCAACACATTAACAATATCAGACATTACATAAAAACAACTTTTCTAATATTGAAGATCGGGTCATAAACCGCAACCAAAGAGCATAGTTGGTTTGCCTTTGAATACATGTTAAAATTATATAATCAAAGTAATAACCTTTACAAGTCAAGTAAATAACATGAAGTAATAAATACTTAACATCCAAAAACACAATCCAACATCAATAAATTGAAAGCAATAACACCCATAGCTTATTAAGACTAGTACCTCATGCGGCTTATAAAATCCTACTCCCCCTTACCTCGATAAGAGGATCGCCTATGAGTGGTGGAGAATCTCCACAGCTTCCAAGCACCTTTGAGATATTTCCTTCAAAGCTTCCCTTCATAGAACTTCACTTTCTCTCTCTAAACTCAGAGCATCTCTCTCTAAACTTTCACTCAAACTTGGTGTATCTAACAACTGAACTCAATGGGCTATTTATAGGTGACATTTTGCCTTGTATTCACCGAGTGAAATACAATTCGTTAGGCAAATTTTCGGCTGAACTGGTTTTCCAGAATTTTCCCACCATTCTACACTGCTTACACCGCTCTACTTCACCACTTCAAAATTCACTGAGCAAATTTTAATTTTGCTGAGCGAAATTCACTATGCCATGCTTCTAGTTCATTCTACATCTCTTGTACCTCATGCACCACTAAATTTTCGCTGAGCAAAAAATATTTTCACTGAGCGGATTTCCTGTCATAACTAAATCTCCAGAATCTTCCCATTGCTTAAAATTTGCTGAGCGAATTTTAATTCCTTGAGCGGATTTTAGGCAGTAAGGAATACTTAGAAACTTTTCTAAAAATATTCTTTAATCCATCCTTAATCTATTCCAACAATTGGTTACATACTAAACTCAATTCTACATCAATTTCCAACCTATAACTAGGTACATATAGAACTTATTTTTAACATTTTTCTACTAACTTTAAAGAGTAATTTTCTAATAAACTTGATCTATAATCTTTTTTTATCTTAGTAACTTAGTAGTAAAATTATAGATATTACAGGTTAGGTAAGTCACAGTCAGGTTGGGTGAGTTTGGTTTGACTTTGATTTATCAAAATTTTTTGAATTTTTTTATTTTGTAAGAATTATAACTTTTCAAACAAAAATTAGTATATAAAAAAATAAAAAGAAAATTATATCATAATCTTAAAAAGGTTTTAGACTGAAAAATTATATTTATTTTGATTAAAGGAGATGAATGTTAAACAATATTTCTACAATTAGTTTAAAAAAATAACAAAAATAATATATTGAATATATGTTTTCTACGAATATAATTAAAATTAATTATATGAATTATTTAAGGACATAAAAAGTCAAGAAAATTAATATTAGTTTTAAAACTATTGATAAATAAATATAAATAATAGGTTGTTTGGATCAGATATCAATGCTGTGTGAAAATCCACACTTACTGTTGTAACCTATTTGAAATTGTTCTTAACTAGCTAATCCATCTTAAACGACTGAATATTAACTTTTTTCATAAACTTGTCAGGTTGAGTTGTAGTTTATGCCAACCCTAACTTATATCATAGAATATTTGATGGACACTACTCATATTATGAAATAATTTTGTTACTGCATTTCAAATTACAAAGATAATTTATAAATAAGGAAGATTAGAATTTTAGTAGGATCAACTCCCAAAAGACGTAGTATATTGCTTTTTTCTTCTTCTTTTTTTAACTTGGGGGTATAAATCATAACTTCGTCTTAAATTTGATAAATAAAAATAATGTAAATATGAATGTTAATAACTTGTTGGTTTAATTGAGTAGAAAACTATGGTGACATTCTATGTGATGGTTGGTTTAGCATGTCATATTTTGATTGAAAAAATTGACTAAAAACAACAAATTGGTTTAACATGCTTTTTGAATATATTTTTTAAAAAAATGCTTTGAAAAAAATTTCTAGTTAATTAGAATTTATTAAAAAACACAATTTTTTGTGGGCACCAATTCTTATTTAATGATTTTTTTTTAATTTTGAAATTGAATCCACCATAATCGGTGATTTTCAATACATTATAAAAACAACTCTAATGGTGTTTACTTATAAGAAATTCATCAATGTTCTTAAAAAAATGCTCGTGAAAACTTTTTCTAGTTAATTAGAATTTATTATAAAACACAAAATGTGAACACCACTTCTTATTTAATGATTTTTTTTAATTTTAAAATTAAATCCACCAAAATTGTTAATTTTCAATACATTATAAAAATAACTCTAATGTTACTTATTTATAAGAAATTCATCAATGTCTTATCCTACTCTAAATGTATTCATCACTCCACTCCACATATGATAAAGTCACACTATTGAAATTCACAAATTTTTATAGATTTCACTTATCATTAAATAACTCTCTTCTAGTATCAATGATTTTCAATAAATTCTAATCAACATAAGAAAGTTAAAAAAGAAGTTTGTGAAAGAGTTTTCATAACACTTCTTTTACAAGTTTTGCTTCTATAGTGGGTTTTTAAATGAAAATAAGCTTATTCATCCAGACTTTGCATTGGATAGATTTGGCCTATTTTAGAAAAAAAAAACAAAAAAAAACTAAGAGTTAAGCCTGACTTATTGCCTATCAAAGGCTTTCTTTTTAAGTTCGGCTTAACCTTTTTGGTAATTTGTTTTGGGATGTTAGTTTATTTAATATTAAAATATGTAAATAGACTAACAAACCAAATTTTAAACAAGGAAAATTTTTATTAGGCCAACAAGCTAAACAAAATATTAGACTTGATTTTAAATATAACAAATAAAAGTTTCAGATAATTTTTATTTTATTTAGTATGGGATATTATTTTATTAAGATACTAACTATATAAGTGTAATATATATGCTAATTTTTTATTATACTTAAATGAATAAATAGGTTAATTCAGTAGGCTTTATAGACTTTTTCGTATGTTCAAGCACACCAATTTAATTAAATAGACTTTGTAAGGTTGTGTTATTTACACTTCCTATAGTAATTAATATACCTCTATTCTCATTTTTATTTTTAAATGGTTCCTTAAATACCTTGAAGATAATTTTATATATCCTAAAATGCAATTATTAATATACATTTCTTCTTATTTTCCCCACACCTCCCTAACCTCACAACCTACTTCGTTTCAAAATCTCACAATTTAGCTCTTGATAAAATAAAATGTTTTAAGTATTGTCCAAAATGTGTATATACACTTTTGGAAAGTAATTTTTTGGGTTTGAAAATAAAGTCTTTGAAAGTATTTTTCAAAATGTGCATTTATACTTTCGATAAATACTTTATATAATAACACTTTGTTAGTAGTACTATCTCTTGTTTTTAATCTAGAAAAACAAAAACAAAATAAAAAATATGAAAGAATAAAATATACCTCGTTGTAATAGGATAAATTAAACACTCACAATTTTCTTATATCTAATGGAAATGAAATTGTTTGAGAAAAAATCTAAAAGATAATCACCAACGATATTAAGGTTTAATTAAATAATTGATAAAGGTGTAAACAAAAATAAGAATTAAATAATAGAAAATAATTACAAAAATATATCTTAAAAATAATCAATTCAAAGTACAAGATTAATGTTTAAAGATAACAAAGATAAAATAGAATTATAATTTATATTAGTCTCATGGTATATGGTATCTTAGTAACAAATGATCTATAAAAGAGTTTAATTGGTATACATTATCAGTGTAAAAGAAAATTTTTACTAACAATTAATTATAATTTTTCATTTATGTAACTTTTAAATATCAATTACTAAAGTCAACAAAATAACCATGAATAAATGGTTGTGATTAAACTTCAGTATAAAAATTTTTGCAATATATATCAATTAAATTCTATATAGAAAAAGAGATAGAGGTACATTAATTTATTACGAAGAAACATGTTGGAAAATATAAATATAAGGATATTTAAGAAAATATTTATAATAAATATAAAAAAAGAGATATATTAATAAATATAAGGACATCTCAGTCTAACTTCTTTATTAAACAGATTATAACTACCTAGATTTCAAATATGCAAGACTTTTTTTCGCCCTTATAAGCAACTCGAGTTTTTTATACTTATTTTAATAGTTAATTTTGTAACAATTATTTTTTTTGGACCTAGTTTCACGACGACTATTTTCGTAATTACGATAATATTTTAAATTTATTTTTATAATTAAGATTTAGAATATGTTTGAATTCTTTTCCCACTCATAAAGAAAAAGAATATGTTTGAATTCCGTTTTAATTGAGTTAAACCAAAGAATTTCACTCACTTTCAAAGACAAGAAAGCAAAGGAAGGAGGAAGAGAACCACTGTACAAATACATACTTAACAACAAATAAAGTTAACTCTAAAACTAAATACACGTAAATAAAATTTTAATTCTTTATTTTAAATAAAGCCATTAAACTTTATTTTTGAGACAAGATGTTTAAACCCAAAGTCCTAAAAATATTAATTAAAATCTATTTTCTTTAACTCCTATTTTTAATATATATCAATTAATTTCAACTTCAAAATAATATATTAAAATTAAAATATTATAGAATTAAATTTTAATAGTCATTTTTAATAATAACCATTAATGCTCATGTTATCAAACTTTAATTAACAAACATTATTTTTTTCTTAATAAACATTGTTAAAAACCATTGAAGTTGCGCTAACAAGCAAATTAGTCAAGAAGAGAGTTTTATACACATTCTGATTAACCTTTTTTCTACTTTCTTTATTAAAGATTCAAAGTATTTTTTGCATCTTAATTTTGATTTCATAAGTTTCATCCATAATTTATAGCTTTTGATAAATAAATTTTAATGAATAAAAGAATGAACGTTATAAAAACGGGGTTACGAGACAAAGGAAGAAATAGAATCCTTCTAATAAATGATTGGTTAAATTTTTACAGGTATACTAATAATTACGTAATTTAATACACTACAACTTTACAAGGAACACCGCGTGGGTTACGTGATGAAGGCTTAGACAGTTTTTCTTTTCTTTTTTGTTTCTTACACAGAAAGCTTAAAACGTTGAAAAAGCCTCTGTTATGTTTTCCAGTATTTTTTAATTTCGAAGCAGGCGTTTTAATTTTTATAATTTTTTGTTTTATACTCTTGCAGCAGGCGTTGTTATTTTACTTTAATTTTATTTATTTACAGCCTAATTAATCATATTTCTCATTACAAAACCTCGCTCTCTAGCTGCCATAGTGCTATCGTTTGATTTCATTTTCCACTCTTCTTCATGGCACATCCTCGGGAATCTCACTCCAGAAACCACCCTTCTTAGTGGCGCAAGCATCGCCGAAACGGCATCGTTTTGAAATGGCAATGTGGGTTCCCTTTCACGTGACGGCAATTGTGTTGATCTGCATAGTGGTGATGACGCATCCGAGTGAGCGAGTCAACGCGGAGCCGACTCAGGACAGGCAAGCGCTGCTCCAATTCATTTCCCTCACCCCGCACGCGAACCGGGTCCAGTGGAACGCATCCCGTTCGGCCTGCGACTGGTTCGGCGTCCAATGCGACTCGAACCGCTCCTTCGTGTACTCTCTCCACCTCCCCGCCGTCGGCCTGGTGGGCCCCGTCCCTCCCAACACCATCGGCCGCCTCACGCAGCTGCGCGTCCTCAGCCTCCGCTCCAACGCGCTCACCGGCGAGATCCCCGCCGATTTCGCCAACCTCACCATGCTCCGCAACCTCTACCTCCAAAACAACCACTTCTCCGGCGAGTTCCCCGCCGCGTTGACTCGCCTCACTCGCGTGACTCGCCTCGAACTCTCCTCCAACAACTTCACCGGCAGTATCCCGTTTTCGCTCAACAATCTCACTCACTTAACCGGTCTCTTCTTAGAAAACAACTCTTTCTCCGGTAACCTCCCCGCTATTACGTTAAACCTAACTAACTTCAACGTTTCCAATAACCGCCTCAACGGCTCAATCCCCAACGCGCTCTCGCATTTCCCCGCGACGTCGTTTTCAAATAACAAAAACCTCTGCGGGAAACCGTTACAGCCTTGCACACCTTTCTTCCCCGCTCCATCTCCATCGCCTGATGTTTCACCGGCGCAGCCGGTGGAACATCACCACCAGAATCTCTCCACCGCCGCCATTGTAGGAATCGCAGTCGGATCCGCCATACTAGCCTTGCTGTTACTCTCACTTATCATCTTCCTCTGCTGCCGCCGCCGGCCGCGTCGGGCCAAACCGCCTGCGGCGGTTTCGACGGCGCGTGGAGGAGACGTTGCGACGTCGTCTTCGAAGGACGACATCACCGGCTCCGTGGAAGCGGCGGAGAGGAACAAGCTCGTGTTTCTGGAAGGCGGAGTGTACGGATTCGGATTGGAAGACTTGCTGCGAGCTTCGGCTGAGGTGTTGGGGAAGGGAAGCATGGGGACTTCTTATAAGGCGATATTGGAGGACGGAACGACGGTGGTGGTGAAGCGGTTGAAGGACGTGGCGGCGGCGAAGAGAGAGTTCGAGTCGCAGATGGAGGTTGTTGGAAGCGTTAAGCACGAGAATGTGGTTCCTCTCAGAGCGTTTTACTTCTCCAAAGATGAGAAATTGCTCGTCTACGATTACATGGCCGCCGGCAGCTTGTCTGCACTTCTTCACGGTACTTTGATATTATCCCTTCTTTTTTTATGTATATTTTTTAATTTGGTATTACCTAGTCGCGATTATTTTTCTTTTCTTCTGATTATTTATTAATTGGAAAAATCTACTAATCTGGATATCAAAATAATCGTTTTTACATTATCGAGTAAGTACCGTCATTCTATCCGAATTGTTCAACTGATCATCCCCAATAATAATAAAATATTCCCTTTCGTGAATTGACATGTTTTTTTATAAAGAAAAAATGTTTTTTTTTAAAAAAAAAATTATATGTATTTTTATTGTCAAATTTTATCTAAGCCTGCATTAGAAAATGTGTTTGAAAAAAATGGGTTTTACACGTTCGATCAGAACTTTTTAGAAAAATGAACGAATTTACTATAAATAAAAAATTAAATTTAAAAGAAATTTTGAAAAATTAAATTCATTTTTAATGTTTTAAGAAATACGTTGTATGTAGAATTCTGGATTAAATTTAGAATTTTTCGTTGAAAAATTAAATATATTTTTAAGAAATTAAAAATTTTTATGTTAAGATTTTTTTCAATATTTTTTTTTTACAATCTTTCATTCTTATAAAATTATCTTTTTCATTTGTTGATTCTAATTATAACAGATAATGAAATAATCTATTATTAAAATAATATAATTTTTCAATTTTTCTAAATGTATTGCTATATAGATGAATTTTATGTCAGTTTAGATCTTTTTTATTAAATTAATTATGTTTTTGAAGTTTAGATATACTAGATTCAATGATTTTTAAAAATTAAATATCAAATTTATCAATATAAAAATGTAAGAACATATCAAGTTTGGTGAGATGTACTGGATATTAAAAGAAAATATTCCTGTTTTAGATTATATTTTTTACTAATCCCTTTTTCTTTTTCTTTTTTTTGGTATAGCTGAATTGAAAAAGTACAATTCCTCTGTTTTTTTAATGGAATTTTGACTAAACCCGTGCTCCAACTGTTTTGTGGGAATTTAGAATGTTTATTGTTTAATGGTTGGAACATTTTATTAAAATAACAAGTGTCTGAGAATGAAGCATTGTTGTGTGATGTATGTTAAGGTGTCAACTGTGGTGGATAGAGTGTGTCTCTAAGTATCACTAGTGGTATGCATTATGCTGTTCATGTTAAACTATTCGTTAGTATTGCTTGTGAGCTATTGTTTAATGAGACAGAGATATAGGATGATATCGTATGCATCAAGTTTCTTAGGCTACTTAGTTCTCGTGTGCATAAAGTATGCGTCTAGAGGGAGCAAACATGATCAACCTCTCAGCTGCTCTCTCTTTCTTTAATAACAACAACCGCTTTATTTTCATTCCACATTCCGCAGAAAATACGCAACAAAACCCACTCATGATATAGGCACAGTGTTAGGAGTGGCCTCACCTACATTATTTTGTTCCTTACAAAAAGAAGCAAATTAAAAAAAAAATGTAATTAGACTTCCATTTTTGTTATCTTACTATTGCAATTGCATGACTTTAGTTTGATCCTGGATTCTGTATTATATTATGAGTTTAATTAGTATGTATATAAGGAATAACATTCAATTATAATAATTTATTTATGATAAAATTTTTATTAATTAAAATTTTAAAAATTATATAAATGAAGAGTTTATTAAACGCAATTGTCTTCTAATTTCATAAGTATTGATCAAGATTATTATCAGATATTAAAATTACACAATTATAATATAATATAGATAGACTAAAGATTGCACTATTATTTTATACAATCTAATAGGTATAGTTAAAATGTGAAACAATTTATCTTACCTTAAGAAAACTCAATTGATATAATGAATGTTATTTTAATTTACTTAAATTTTTGGAAGAAATGTTCAAGTAAATTTGTATATAATGATTTTTTTATTGTATAAATTAGTCTTGAAGTGTTTTTTAAATATATTTTAAGGGTCAATCTATACAAAAACATAATTACGAGAAACTTTGGGATTAGTTTATCTGATTTTTTTTAGAAAGGTCTAAATGTGTATCATTTTGGTATTGGACATTTATGTTGCCTGAAAAAAACTCAATTGATATATGACTAAAATACAATTTTAGTCTTTCAAAATGGCAGGTAAATTAATTTATGATTAAATACAATTTACACAAAACATAATCATCAGAAAAATTTGCAGTAATTTGTTTGAAATTTTTTAGATCTAAATGTCAGGCTCTTGCAATTTGGTATTGGACAAATTTGGGAGATTAAAATAAAGTTTTTTTTTTTCTGTTTTGATTTGCAAAATGTTGTTTTTTTTTTTATATTGCATGAGATGTGTGACAGTGTCTAAGCTGGCAAAGATGTTTTATTTGGAAAAGTGAAATTAGCAACACCCAACACGTAACACGTAACACGTAACGTTGATGTTTTTACACCAGGGAGCAGAGGGTCAGGGCGAACGCCGTTAGATTGGGACACCCGAATGAAAATAGCACTGGGAGCCGCACGAGGCATCGCGTGCCTCCACGTGTCAGCGAAGCTGGTCCACGGCAACATAAAATCCTCCAACATCCTCCTCCACGACGCGACCCACGACCCCTGCGTCGCCGACTTCGGCCTGAACCCAATCTTCGCGAACCCGGTCCCATCGAACCGGGTCGCGGGGTACCGGGCCCCGGAGATTCTCGAAACGCGAAAACCCACTTTCAAATCCGACGTGTACAGCTTCGGAGTCCTCCTTCTGGAGCTTCTCACAGGCAAGGCGCCGAACCAAGCCTCGCTCAGCGAGGAAGGGATCGACCTTCCGCGGTGGGTTCAGTCCGTGGTTCGCGAAGAGTGGACCGCGGAAGTGTTCGACGCCGAATTAATGCGTTTTCATAACATCGAAGAGGAGATGGTGCAGCTGCTGCAGATTGCTATGACGTGCGTTTCGCTCGTGCCCGATCAGCGCCCAAACATGGAAGAAGTGGTGCGCATGATCGACGACATTAGCCGCAGCGTAAGCACCGATGAGGGGCTGCGTCAGTCGTCTGATGATCCCTCCAAAGGATCGGACGCTCACACGCCGCCTCAGGATGCCAGGACTACCCCTCGATCCGACACGTCATAGTGATCATCAAGCTGTAAAGTGGATATAATCATCAAAAGCAAAAGCAAAAGAAAAAGAAAAAGAAAAAGAAAAAGAAAAAGAAAAAGGAAAAGTCGTTGGAGAAAGGAAAATGAAAAAACGTGCAAAGTTAAGTAAATAAATGAGGTGTTAATTATGGCGCGCGGGGTTATTGTGCACGTTAAACGTACTTTTATTTAATTTTTTTGTTGTATTTTAATGATTTTTTATTTTATTGATTTCAATTATTTTTGTAGTGGGGGAGAGTTTGAATTGTCGATGAAAGTTGGGACTCTGGGTTGCTTAGTCTTTTTTTTTTATTATTTAATTTTTGTCCAAAATAAAGCTTTGTAATTGTTTTGAACTTACTTTTGATAGCGCGTGTCACGTTCTCCTATCTCACAGTCTGTGTTACAACATCTGACCCAGTCGCAGTCTGTCACAAAATTGGAAAACTGCGTATCATCACTGTTTGTGGTGATATTTTCCTTTATTGCATAAAATGCCAAAGGAAATTGTATTATAAATGCATTTCTGAATTATGATCAAGTAAATAACTAAACAGTTGTATAAACATTACCATTTTAGTGTCAATTTCAATTAAAATGAAACCTTTTTAAAATCATCAAGTCTAACTATTTTTCATTAAATGAGATCAAAATAATTAAAATTTATTTATATTGAAAATAATGTTTTTTACTTTTTTTTGTGAAGATAATATTTTTACTTACAAAAAGCCCGTGGGTATTAATTTAAGTTTTTTTTTTATGTGGGAGAGATTTCGATTGTGATAGTTCTTGTCATAATTTGAGTTGGCTTTTTTGCTCAGTTGTTAGTGTATTATGGTAGTCATTTTTATTTTTTTCAGTAGTAGTACTATACTCTATTTTTGTCACAATTCATAAATAAAAGCTTTCAAGTTGTTTTGATACACTTGTCACATTCTTCTCCGCAATATCTTGACCAGTCATTTTCTGTCACACAAAATTCGAAAACTGTGTATGTATATCCCTTGTTTCGATGATGTTTGCCTGTTTGGTTATATACACAAAATATCAAAGTAACTTTTTGGTTAAAATTATTTAAAATAAAATTTTATACGTTTAATTTTGTGTTATCAAAGAAATTAGGATTGACATTTAGTCTAACATCATTTTGAGTTGAAGTTGTTTTGTATAAATTAATAATTTTATGCTAAAATTTACTTTAAAATTATTTTTATAGTAAAAATGTTCAAACATAAATTATATTTTTTATAACTATTTTAGTTGAAATTTATTTTTAAAATTAATTTTATTTAAAAATAGGTTTATTAATGTTTATCCAAACATATAGGTTAACCATTTGGAACTATTTTTCAGCTTTCAGTTTTAGTTAAAGGTTAAGAAGTATGATTTTTATGATTTTAACTACATTCTTATATATTTTTAATAAAAAGAATTCCTTAACTAAATCCGAAGGAATGATTAGCAAGATCTAAAAATTATACAAGTACCCCTTTGTTTTTATGTTTTGGGGTGTGTCTCAATATAGATGATATTATGTCCCATGAAAAGCTTTAACTTTTTATCGTCACCTCTTTGAAAATGTGAGAAATTTTGTTTCACAAAATATACATTTAATCTTTATATTTATATATTGTAACATTTTTTCATATTATGATGTTGGAAACTCAAGACTAATTCTAGATGTATTACAATTTCTCTGACCCCTATTTGCTTGAAGGGAAAGCGACATGTGAATAAAAATTAGAGAAAAGTTAAGATTAAGTTTGGTTTAAGAATATATTTTATTTTTATTTTATGAAAATTTTTTTCATTTTCAAATTCTTAATATTTAGAAAATATCTTTATTTTTGCTTGCTATTTTCATTGTTAAATTTAATTAATTTTAACAAAAATATTCTAAATTATTTATATAGTTTAAAATATATTATATATTTATTTATATAATTACAATATTGTTATTAAGTTTTCTATTTTCAGTTGTTTTTTGAAAATATTTTCTAAATTACAATCAAATATATTTTCACTACTATTTTATATTTTATCTTAGAATGGAAACAAAAATGCTCAAAACAAATGTCATATAGACCTTATTTAGTTTGTTAGCAAAGAAAGTGATAAGAAAAATGTCATTAATATGATATATCTCGCATATTTAACTTTCTACTCAAAATATATATGAAAAAGAAGGAAAGTAAAAAAAATGGACTTTTCCAAAGTTATTTTTTTAAAAATAAAAAATAATGTTTTTTTTTTGTTTCTGAACTTAGTCAAAATCAACTAAATTTTGTCTTTAAAAATGGTGAAAATTAAAAATTTTAATGACAAGAAATTATTTTCAATTTTTAAGAAAAATTAGAAAACTTAATTAAAAAATAAAAAAATATTATATA
The DNA here is from genome assembly GCA_037954015.1 of Psophocarpus tetragonolobus. NCBI lineage: Eukaryota > Viridiplantae > Streptophyta > Magnoliopsida > Fabales > Fabaceae > Psophocarpus > Psophocarpus tetragonolobus. The sequence continues at coordinate 76,163,598 of CM075688.1, read as the reverse complement.
AATATGATTGTTAAATCGTATTGTGAGGATACCGGGATTGGCGGAGCTGGAGGTTGGAGTGTTGCTTGGAGACATATAGTGGGTTAGATTGAGTCAAGGATCATTTAATGCATGCCACGTGGCACTAAACGACACCGTGATGATAGGGGTGGATTTGCGATGACAGTGTGGTGCGTCCATTTGTGAGAAACTAGTGCGCTGGACCAGCCTTGATAGGTAAAAAAGTAAATTGGTAGGTTTCTTGCTTTCTAGACTTTTTAAATAATTTGTTTTTGAAAGTTAATTGATAAAATTAATAATTTCTTAAAAATAGTTATTTATTAATATATTACTATAATAATAATAATAATAATTGTAATTGTAGTTTATTTAGAAAAATAAAAATATAAACTAATCTTGTGTCACATGAGGATAACGACACGCAAAATAATGCATAAGATATTTTTCAGTTCGGTGATGATTGAATAATTTTTTTTAATATTATTGATAATTAGAAAAAAATAATATTGGGAGTGTTTATTACTTTAGGTCAATTTGACGAAATTAGTAATTTGAAGTGAACCAATTAATTTAGTTTAATTTTTTTACTTGATTAGGTTTGGACTTGAACCAAACTTAGTAGAACTGACTATATTTGATTTGGTTTGTTGTTTTAACACTTCAAAACTTTGATCTAACTCAAACCAAACCAAAAAGTGTATATATATATATACATATTATTCATTTTATATTTTACTTGTATTGAGTTGCTATAAATATGTACAATTTGTTGTGTGTATTGTATTGAATTTTTTTAATATTTTAATTTGACTAATTTGGTATATATGAAACACTTGATATTTTGTTATAAAATTATGAATTTAATAGATTAATGACTTGAACTTCTATACTTTCACAGTTTAAAAGAATTTTATATTAACGTTTAATAATAATTCTTCGTTTACATAACTTTTAAAATATTAATTAGTAATTTTTTATTGATTTTTTTCAAATCATTAACCGATTTTACAACTGAACCAATATGACTGGGTTAAACCAACCCATTTTGCAATAAGCGAGTGACCCATTAACCCGGTTTTATCAAACCTGTTAATTAAAATTATGTTGTCTTAGCAAGTCTTGAACCCATAAACTCTAAGCCATCAAAATTAAGTTTACCACCAAACTAACATAACATATTTGTTTATTTTATGCAAAAGGAATATATATACACTAATAAGCATATATTTTAGTTGAAAAATAATGTATTATATTTAATTGAGAACAATATTAGTTACATTATATATTTTTATATAAGAAAAATAATTTTAAATTTGTAGAGCTAAAGTAAAATTATGTTTTTATCAAAATTATGTTAGATACTTAAATATATATTTTTATGTTTTTACCTTTAGATCGTGTCAATTTGGATCAATTATTGATCTATGGGTTCAACCTTTAACCTATTGATCCACTGTTTCAACCAAATTAGAAACTGAATTGGTTTTCACAACATTGGATGCATCATAAATCAATAATTAAAAAATACAACTGAAATCATAAATTAATTAAAAACACTTATATTTAAATAAATATATATCTTATAATTAACACTTTATTAAATATAAAACCTAAAACAATGCTTCTCGACTTGTATAAGCAAAGAAGTGAGTTGTGAAATGCATTTAAACATAAAAAAATTTAGTTAATTTTATCTTATTTAATACTATTATACCTAAAATATGATTCATTCAATTACAATTATAATTTTTTTTATTCATGATATTTATTTCCAGTGAATGATGTTTTTGAAAAACCTTATTTTATACTTGATATTATAATAAAATTAAATAATAATAATTAATTTTCTTAATCTCTATGAATATTATTAAAAAATAATTTATATGGTCTTACTGTATACACGCCATATATGTTTCTTTTATAGCCATAAAAGTTCTAACTAGAAATCTTTCTAACACGACACATACATCAATGGGAGAAGAAAAAGTTTCAAAAAACAGTTTGACCCAGTGTGTGTGAGTTTGAGCAATTAATCGTGACATGCAAAGCAAGCAACAATGGTCCCAGTTGGTCCAGCCAAACATGAAGACCATGGTTCATTAATCATGGGTATCTCAGGATGTGCTCAATTCGTCTCATTATTTGGTCTTGGAACATATATATGTCCTATGCATGTGACACAAGCGTCTAATAATTAATGCTTTTACCCCCTAAATATTTGGTTTTCAATTCAATAAGTTATTATTTTACTCTTTAAAATTGTAAACCATTTATTGAATACTTCACACATTGGTTAATTAGTTGTAATAATACACATTTGGGTTATATATGTATAAAGGCAATAATTATGGATCTTTTATTTGGCTATATTTTGTAGAAGGGTTGTGCATCCTTGTTATATTAATCAATGTATTGTTTTGCTTATAGAAAAAAAAAAAAATCATTGAATAGCATATAACTTGTGTTGTTTTTTACAACAACATATAACTTGTGTTAATTATCTTCATTTGGTTTTTTAATGTTCTACTTGACTATAAAACATGAATGATATTAGATATTATTAACACTCTCACTCCATATATAAGTAGAATTAAAATCTTTTAAATTTATTTTGTGTCTCATTTCTTGTTCTCACTAATAAAGAAAAACTATGTCATTAATTAACTACTTAAGATAAAAAAATTATAAAAAATTTATTAAATAATATAATATTTGTTGATTGATAAAGATAATAAATAAAACACGAAATAGGTACTGAAGATTTTCATTCTATATTACTAATGAATATACTTCTAGCCATTTTTGTGTCGAGGTTTGACTAGTTTAAGGAATATGTAAGTCTTAAACATAATTAATTTTTTAACTATAGTAGTATTGGTAGAGATTAATTTTTATAAATAAGAATGACTAACACTATTAGAGTGTTATATATATAGTGATAATCAATTAAAAACTTGATATCATATCATGTATAAACTTTTAGATTATTGGCTATAATTAGCATATAAGAAACTATTTTATGGGTTTTTAATAAGAGGAATGAGGCAGCGATGAACAAAAAGTTTAAAGTAACTAGCTTGAGGTTCTTGAAAGGAATGAAAAATCTTGAAACATTTTTTTATAGTTAAAAAGATGTAATATATTTAAAGCTTAGCTACACAAGACGTGTATACCAAGCAGAAAAAAGAAACATACAAAGCGACCATCCAAGGACATAATAATACAATTAAAAAGTGCATCTAATCATATTTCTACTGCATCCAAAACAAAACCAAAAAGCAACAAAGAAATAAACAAATCATGCTATTCTATACTAGATTAAGGAAGTATATCAGATACACTCTTCGGCCATTTTGAAGGGTCTTCCTACTCAAATAAGGCTGAAAGGGTGCACGAGTTAAAGACATCCCTCCACTTAGAGAATATGGGAGGCCTTGGTAGAAGGCTAAGACTTGTGCATTGATACTTATTGTATGAGACCTATATAAGAAGATATTTTCTTTTTCATGTATTCCACTTTTGCCTTTCAAACAAAGTAAAACCCTAATTGTAAAACATAAGTCCAAAAGGTACCATTATTAATACGTTTGATCATTACTCATTGTTATATACTTATCATACTTACATTTGTACGAACTTTTACTTTTGACTTATCTTATGTTAAACTATCTCTAACTTACATATCGAAATGTCATTGTAAGTATCTACTTATACACTTTTAGATTCTCATTTTGGATATTTACCAGATCAAGAGTAGAAGAAAAACACCCTTATGGTTCCTAGATACCTTTTTGCTAGTACAAGAAATATTCTAAGATATAATAGTTGTTTCTATTTACTTTTTTTTTTTTTGTAAATAGAGAAATCAACTCTAATAACGTTAGAGATGATCCAAGAACATGACCTATATATCATTAAATCAAACATTTGTGTTATCTCTTCAAAAAGCTTGATTTTGGTTAAAAGGGTTCTTCAACTCTTTGTTCATATCATTTGTCGATTGATCTATTCATCCGAAATTGTGCTTCCTGTAGAATTGCTATGAGGAATGCTTAGTTTCGGTCTCTTTTTTATGTCTTTTGGTTGTTTCTTGTAATGTTGAGGAGGATAGTTTCAATTGTTTCATGTGAAGATATTTATTTTTCAATCTTAGTTTTGACATGTACCTGTAAATAGTAAACTCCTTCTTGTCATACCTTGTGATTGGAAGTTGCTTTACTCTTGCTGATTTAATAAATATTTGTTTTTTTTTTTTAAAAACTTTCGTAAATCTCTAATCTCTTGATTGAAAATTATTTCATTACTATGTGACCAGAGTGACTATATTTAGCTGGCATCCAAATTGCATTCCATGAACTCTTAGTCTTTTTGTTGTTAACAAGATGGGCATGTTATTAAATGTTCAACAGATTCCATCTCAGCTTCACTAATGGATATAGATTCGAGACACACAGTTGGACCTGAAGGTAACAAAATTACAACTATGTAAAGGGTATTACTTAATAAGAAGTGATTTTTACCACATCATCGTATGTATCTTAGATTTGGAATATTATGATTAAGTGATAAAATATGTCGTTTGTGTTACTGTCATTGATTTGATCCAAGAAACATAGACACAAAGGTCTAATTTATAATATTATTATTGATTATTGATTTTTAATTATCATTGTTAACTTTTGCAAAAAATGAGAGGTATCATCCATTTATCTTTTCTACACCTAATTAGCAATACATAATATCATAAACACTAGATATATTAATATTTTATTTAATAAACAAGATTTGATATAGGAAAGTTTTTAATTGTTATATGAACTCTCCGTGTTTTCCTAAATTTTCATTATTTATTTTACAATTTAAACTATTTTTTAAAAGTAAAATAGAAAAGATATAAAAATATAATATATTTTTGGTATATAACCAATTCGCTAATTCCTAAATAAATCACATATTTTAGTTTCTGGAAAAAATATTTATTAACTTAAATTGTTTTTTGAAACATTAAATAAAGTGAATTAAACAAATATGTTCAACAGTGAACATTCCTTTATTTAAATTATTAAATAAGTATATATTTTAAATATTGTATTAATTTTTTTAAAAAGATTATTTCTTAACATGCATTAGCAATTAAAATCATATCTTTGTTTCAATGCAAAAAATTAAAACTTTTAGCAATAAAAATTATTAGCGTTGTTTGCTTAATACTTATCGCCAAAAGGAAAATTAAGTTAATAGTGCCAGAATAATTAAATACATCTACAGATAAATACAATTAACAATGATCATTCCTTACTCAAATTTTTAACTAAATAAGCTACCATAAATATAACCTTGATTATTTTATTAAATTAAAATTTTTTCCTTAATAATCATTTAGTGCTTAAATTAAAATTTAAAGGTCTCTAATTTAGATCTATAATTTATAGATATATGTTATGATGTATTATCATACTTGAAACCTTTTTTTTTTAAAAAAAAAAATGTCATATTCTTGTGTAGCATCAAAGTCATATTTAAACAAATGACCCAAACAAATACAATTCCAATGTCAAGAAATGTATAAATGTATTTGATTACAGAAAAACTCAATTTAATTACCATTTATAAATATAGATAAGAAAACCTAATAATAACTAAAAGAAAAATCCAACTAGCTAGTTTTTATTGGCACAATTATTTCTCATATTATTGACTAAAATAAGTAATTCGTGTGAGAAGCTAATTTTAAATACAATTTGAATATATTTAAAAGTGGCAGATCCTTTAATTGACGAGTTTTGAAAATTAAATAACAAAACTTAAGAATTATAATTTTTCCATGATAATAACCTTTAATGTCAAATAATTTGGTTAAAAAAAAGAGTGTTATATGCGGAAACACCCACTAAAAGCACCCTATAAACATATTTTGTTACTTATTTATGAGAAATTATAAAGTGACATGAGACCAACATTCCGTTATATATAATTCCGATTAATTTTTACACGACACATGATTAGATATTATTATTTTTTATAAATTAAAAAACTTAAATATATGTCACACAAAGATTAATCAAAATAATAAACAGGTAATGGGCAGTTACAAATCATCTAATAATTCCTTTTATTTATGCTCTGTTTGAGAAATACTGAAAAAGAGGAGAAAAATTCACCTTTTTAGTATACGTCTCACTTCTTGCATTCTACTTTAATTCAAACATATTTTTTTCTTCTTATTTTTATTCTCTTTATTTCTATTCTTTATACCAAATTGAAACTTAGACATAATGCATTTTAATGCGTAGTCGACGGTGGTAAAAAAAAATAAAAAATCAAAACCCTTTTCAAAATGATATTCATTCATGAGATTGAAAGCTAGAGATACAAGCATGTGATAGGGAAGCACATTGGTCTTTACTCTTTAGCCACTCACTTTTATTCTATTATTTTATGGACCCACTAGAAAAGTTTGTCCGTTACAAGAAAAGCAATTCCTTAAAATAGATCATGGAAGATTGAGATAGAGTGTTGCATTCACCAATTATAATAGAAAAATGTTGGTTTAATTACATTTTTTAATTTTTGATATTTGTTTTTTATTGTTTTCAATTGACTTTAACAATTAAATAATAAACATTCATGGTCACGCGAACAATAATTTAATAGAGTGTTGCATTCACCAATTATAATAGAAAAATGTTGGTTTAATTACATTTTTTAATTTTTGATATTTGTTTTTTATTGTTTTCAATTGACTTTAACAATTAAATAATAAACATTCATGGTCACGCGAACAATAATTTAATATCGTAAGAGGTTATAATCATGTCATTAATTAATTATAATTACTTTTTCTCTATTCATGTTCTCTTTAAATTACATTAATCTATTTTTTTAATGGTGTATTTATTAAATTTTTAAGGCTAAATATTATTTTGGTTCATGATATTTTAATGTTTTTTTGATACATTAAATTTTAAAAATTTTTAAAAAAAAGTCTTAAAAATTTCATTATGATCATATATTTGCAAAATTTCATTTTAGTCTATTTTTTATTTCATTAATTTTTTATAACTTTGAAATTTTAAAATAATTGAATTACGATAATAATGTCTAAAAACATTTGCTGTCTTTATTTTAATCTTGTTACTCTTCTACAAATCACAATTACCACAATCACTTTTACTTTTTACGTTTATCTTCAATATCATAGCTATACAATAATAACAGAGTTTAATTAATATACATTGTTACTATAAAAAAATTTTAAACTGATTCAATCACAACTCTGTAATAATAGAGTTGGTTGACTTAACTAACTAATACTTTAAAAGTCACATGAAAATCTATGATTGAATGTCACTGTAAAAATTTTACACTAACAGTGTATACCAATTAAACTAATAGTTTTATAAAGGATCAAAACAAAATTTTCAAAAATATAAACGGTCAAAAGAAAAATTTTAAAATTTAATGTATCATAATAAAATAATACTAAAATATAACGAGCCAAAATTAATATTTAATCAATTTTTAACTAACAAATATAATGTATATAAGTAAGAAAATCTTAAACAACTTATAAAATGAGATCAGAGTAGTTTTCATTTGTAAATGTAGGCCACTAGTCTTGAGATGTAATATATTTTGGTCAATGAAAAGGTGTTACTAAAATTCATTGGATTCGAAGTCATTTCATACTTTGAAGAAATTTCCTCTTAATTACCATTGAATGAGTTTCGCTATCAAAACGCACTTTCAGGAACTGGTAAGGCTCCATTTGGGAATAATGTGAGTGTGACTCTGCATACTTTTTTCCTAAAGGATAAAAAATCAGTTGAAGATACAAACTTCCTTTGCCTTAATTTCTAACTAAAATTACTGTAATAATGGAAAGTGAGGAGTAATACTCACGCAACGTTAGAAATTAATAACCATTCATAAGTATTTGATGCTCATGTAGCCTTGTATGGAAAAAAAGGTAGAAGGCATCATCAACCAACAAGTGAGCATAATTTCCTTGCCGTCTAAGTTAATGTTTAAACAACATACTACATAGACTTTTGATTTACCAAGAATCCCCCACATGATTACCTAATATGTAATGTTACCATGTTAGTGATAAAAAAAAGTGAACTTAATATATTAGATAATGAATTTTACTTTTCTAAAAGAATTTTTTTAACACTTATGGATTCACAGTGTAAAAGAATCTTACACGTGCTCAATCGTAATCTTTCATTTATATGATCTTTAAAATATTAATTGGTAAAGTCAACAAACTTATGATATATGAAGGGTAGTGATTCACTGGCAGTGTAAAAACATTTTACACTGACGGTGCTTACACTAATAATGCATATGTGTTTTTCTCTTTCTAAAATGCATAAATGTATTTGTAAAAGAAAAGAGTTTAACTAGTAGCATGGGCTGATGATGTAAAAGAGTTTTACATTGATGTGAATTTATGACTTTTTATTTATACGACTTTTACTATAAATGAAGGGTTATTATTGAACGTTATTATAAAAAGTTTTCCATTAACCATGCATGACAATTATTATTATTAGAAAATATATGATTAATATTTGTGATAAAATTAAATATATTTATTATAAAATCTAAAATTAATCATAGTTTCAATTATTGAATTTTAAATTAAATAGTTGTTAATGCACTTCTTTTTTTCTCAAAATGTATTCTTTGCACTTTAGAATAACCTAATCCATATTCCAATACCATAACCTCAATGTTTAAACCTAGGATGAAAATCTTATTGTCCTATCTTGTGTCTCCACCAATAAAAACGGTCATGTTATTTAATGAGTTACATTTTTTTTTTATCTTTTGTATAACTCATTAAATGACATTACCTTTTTTTTTATTGGTGAAACATGAAATGGAACACAAATTGGGGACAAATGATTTCCATTCTAGGTTTAGAAGTTGAGGGTGAAGGGAGAAGAGGAGAGAGATGTTGCGGGTTTGAATCCTCCCAAAAAACTAACCATTAACATTTGGGGATAAAAAAAAAGTCTAAACATAATACCAAAAGGGCTAGTAGAGGGAAATTGCAAGAAGATACATTTTATATCAATAATTTTTCAAGAAATGACCGTGTTTTGTATCTCGTTGGATAGCATCAAATGTGAATCCAAGAAGCAACAAATAGTCGTTTTTGTGTTGATGTTTGTGTGATTTTGTAATCAGATTCACCAGAGGAAGGTGCTACTTAAGAGATATACACTCTATGTCTAAGCCAACATGGCTAACTAATCAAATAATGAATATTCTTTCCATGTTTACTTGCAATTATTTCAAGATGTGGTCTTCCTTATTGTTTCTCCTATAATACATTTTTTCAACTTGTGGGCTTCTTTGGAGTTAGGTCCAAGACTTGATCCATCTCATCTAGTTTAGGTTCACTTATATGACATAATTACATGTTATGGGTTTTAGTTACTGCACCTTACATTTTAGCTCCTACACCCTTAGATTCGGAATGTAAAAGAAGAGTACAAAAATCAAATTTGAGTGGAGGAACAAAAAGCTACATGTTATTATTAAAAGAATCTTAAATGACTTACAAATTAAGGGCAGTTAGTTAGTTATTAAAAAATATCTTCTAATGAAAAATGATCTAAAGATTATTTTCGCAGATATTTAAAAAAGTAAAGCTAATTTATGTTTGTTTATAATTATGTAAATCAGTATTTTAAAAAGTAAGTAAATTTATGAGAAAATATATCATAATTTTAATTAAATTTTCGATTAAATTTATGTTTGCAATTATTTTGTAAAGTTGAAACCAGAAACAAATGCATGAAAAGCTTTCAAAAGTGATTAATTATGCGTGTCCCCGGTTAAGAAATTATAAGGAGAAAATATTTTCTTGTAATACATAAAATTGCATTTAAGTGTGGTTTTGAGTTGCATGTTCTTAATAAATACATTCACCTTTTAGATTTTAAGGGGCATCCTAACAAGACCCAATTTTAAAACTTTATTTCAGTACCTTCTATACTAAGAGGTATTGACATAGTTATTAAAATCGTAAGTTAACTCATAAAATTAGAAGAGTAGTAAATTCAGAGTAAACTTAGTAAAATCGAAGTAAACTTGGTGAAATTGAAGTAAACTCGTGAGCAAATTTCTTGGGTGATATTTTTCTATGCTGACTATAATTTTAAGTGTTTTGAATGTAATTTGTACTTATATCTAAAAAGATTTTGAAATTTTGAGTATTCGAATTTAATTTCTACTTATTTGTAGTAATTTAGACTTATTATATGGGTTGGAACTTATTATATATTGAAAACTTTCAATTTTTATGTGATTTATAATTATATTTTTAATGAAGTAAACTTTTACGATTTTACGAGTTGAATTTACTGAACTTTTATGAGTTTACATAAATTATCAATTTTGATAACTTTGAGTATCAATGCTATTTTGTTAAAAAATGATAAAATTATTTGTAAAAGAATTTCACATCATAAATTATTTAAAATTTAAATACAACTATATTTTAAGTATTATAATTATAAAAATAATTGATTGAGATTTTTTCTTTTAAATGTTAAACATGAAAAGTGTGAAGGGTAAATAAATGGACAACAGAATCTAACTCTAATATTGGAGGATTTTGGAGAAAGAAAAAAATAAATTAACAAATTTTATTTGATTTTACTACATTTACATCTTCCTTAAAATTATAATAATAAGTGGGTTTAATTTAATATCTTTGTTCTTTTCATTCCTAAGCATATTCTATCTCTTTGCTTCTAATTTTTTAAGAGTTTCGTTTGTTTGTTCCTATCTTTATTCGGCATTTCAAAAGTTTCTGTTATCTATTCAAAACATCTATTGAATATCCTTCTAATGGTCATTTCTCCAAACCTAATTGAAAATAAAGTGAAAATTTTATAACTTTGCTATGATGCAAACTACAATGTTATAGTTATGCTAACAAAAGTATGGGAGGATTGCTAAAAGAAAAATTCATCAAGAATTTTCCCATGGTAGTGTGGAAATCCAAGAAGTTTGGGAGACTAAACTTTTAAATATAATAAGAATAAAAAATAATTAATTTTAAAATTTATTTTCTATAAACAAATTAAAATCTCTATTTGCCTTTCCCTCCATTGAGCCTAAAAGTCATTTAGCAATTAAACTATAAACAAATCATGTTATATATTCTATATGAGTTTAATTGGTATACACGATCAGTGTAAAAATTTTTACATTCATTCAATCACAATCTTTCATTTATAGTAAATTTGTTAACTTTACTAATTGATATTTAAAAGTCACATAAATAAAAATTATGATTGATTGTCACCGTAAAAAATCTCTACACTGACCGTGTATACCAATTAAACTCATTCTATATTACCTATAAAGTGAAAATTACAAAGTCACCTGTTTATTATTTATTAATTTGATTTTAAAAGGTAGCAGTACCCATTAAGACGAAAAGACACAACATATTTAAAATAAATTTTAAGATCAAAACTGTAGCATACAGGCCCTAAATTTGAGTTAGTGTTTTTATCAACTGCGGCAACTTCACTGCCTCCGGTTAACCATTAGCATTCCACTTACCCAAAAAAAATAAATGACAAAATTTGATGATGTGCTACGAGTGTGTCAGTGTCAAGAACAACTGACAACATTCCTATTCAGAATCTATAAGTAAAAAGGACATATAACATCTCAAGATTGGGTTGAATTTTAAATATTTGAAGCATGATTGCCAACCTGTGGTTTTTGCTTGCATATGAAACAATTTGCTCCCCCAACACTGTGGTGGACCTGAAGATCACTGATGTATAATCATATATGCTGTAAGTTGTTCCCCCACAATGGTAGTCACAGATTTCACATATGTACTGGGAAGATTTAGCTTTGAAAATGCTTATCTATCAGACTTATGCTGTGTTGAATTTTGCGTCTACTTCACGGTCTGAACAAAAGACAGTGTCAAGTCAACTTAAAATCAAATCTGGGTTTTAGATCATAAGATTACCTTAAGTTGAGTCCATTCAACCATGGTGGAATTGCTATATTCCGTTCGTTATGAATCCAACATGGGTTTCTCTTAGTAGTGTAAATTCCTTTACGCATAAGAAAACTAAAACAAGACAACTTTAGGTGGAGTTGGCTGCATGAATAAAAAAACTACCTAGTCTCACATGTATAGATAAACAAAAGCCGAGACTATTCCATATCTTCCGTACAGAATCTACAAATGTTCAAATCAAACCACGTAAAGAAAGTTTCTATCATCTTTTATGCCATGGATGCTACCCCATCTTACAATCTAATGCCTCCATTCCTAGATATATATTCTCTGGTACATCCACTCATCTAATGTAACATTATCATCTCTGCTACATTGAGTTATTCGATTGTTAGCCTTTTGCAAACCTAGCTTTTAGTTTTCAACAACATCGGGTATCTTATGACTGTGCACCTGAAGACTGAAGTAATCCTCCATTTCCTTCGCCTTGCTTGAGTCTTTTGTTCTACATCTGCTTAAAATCCAGGCAGGTTGATACCTTGTCTTATTTGCACTAAAAGCAAGGCTACGTTCTTACCATCATGTTGAGTCACTACTGAAAATCAATGCCTGTCAGAATAAACTAACATGATGTTTGATGGCACGATTGATCTGAAACTGCATCATAGGAACTGTAGCAAGCTATGGTTGTGAGAATTTGATATGGAAGATTTCCTGAACTGAAATAGATCCATGGCTAAACTGAAAGGGGTTTCAAGTTAAATCCCTTCATGAATTAGGAAATACAACCCTTAAAGGCTTTTACCTTCGCTTTTGTACCATCTGATGATAAGTACCAGAACCAACCAGACAACCGTTTCTTTCCTGAAGATGACTTTGCTTGAATGTTATTCACTTTTAAAATTCCATCACAGAAGTCAAAATGCAATCGTATTACAAGAGGATATTGGCTCAGTACAGTATATACAGGAGAATATTTTGCTTAATGCATTTCATATCCCAACAAATCCAATGTCACATAAATCTCCTCTGTTTTGGGGTGTGATCTATCGCTAGCAATAAATACATGTTGTTCTTGTCCAACTTCAATCCAGCTACACCCAGGAATCTTTCTTAGACCCTTTTCTTTCATGAGGCCCCTTATATTTGATACTTTATCCCATTTTCCTACAGCCGCATATAAATTTGAAAGAGCCACATAATTCCCAGAATTATCTGGGTCCAATTTCATCAACCATTTTGCAATATAATCTGCAAGTTCAATATCATGATTTTGTCCACACGCTGCAAGCAGGGATCCTAATATAGCTGCATCTGGATGACTTGGCATTGTCAAAATAGTTCTAAGAGCTTCATCCAACTTGCCATCGTTGGCAAGAAGTTTGACCAAACAACCATAATGTTCCTCACTAGGTTTCATTTGGAGTTCAGACACCATATATTTGAAAATCTCCATGCCCTCCTTCACCAATCCCCCGTGGCTGCATGCTGACAACACACTAGTAAAGGTTATGCGATCAGGAACTATTCCATCTTTCTCCAATTGTTTAAAAAGTGCAAGAGCCTCTACAGCTTGACCATGTGATGCATATGCAGAAATCATTGCATTGCACACAGGCAATTCCTTTGTTGAACACATACTGAAAACACGCTTTGCATAATCCAAACTTCCACATTTAGCATACATATCCATTATAGAGGTTGTAACATGAAGAGATTGAGACATATCATGCCTCAAAACATACCCATGAATAGCCCTTCCATATTTCAACAATGCCACACTTGTGCAACCCACGAGTGCTGAAGCTATGCTCATGCTATTAGGTCTGATCCCAACATCCTGCATTTCCCTAAAAACCATCATAGCATCATATCCAAGGCCATTCTGAGCCAAACCAGACATCATCGTCGTCCACGTGATCAAATTAGGCACAACACCAGACGAACACATCTCCACAAACATATCTCTAGCCTCAGCAACCTGACCATTCTTAAAAAAACCAAAAATCACCGAATTCCACGACACCACATTCGGAGGCACACTCTCCAGCTGCATCTGAAAGAACAACTTCAACGCCTCACCACTCAAACCCTGCTCAGCACAAGCAGCCAACATCGTATTCCACAACACAATATCCTTCTTCCTAGCAGACCCAAAAACTCTTATCGCACAATCCATCCTCCCACACTTGGCGTACATATCAACAATCCCACTCAAAACAACCACATCACCATCAAAACCATTCTTAACACAATACCCATGCGCCTTCACACCCAACCCCAAATCTCTCATATCAGCAGCAACAGCCAACAAAGCAGACACCGTCACAGAGTCAAACCCAAAACCCTCTTCCCTCATCAAACAACACATCTCAAGCGCCTTCTCAACCATCCCAAACCGCACATACCCCGCCACAACCAAATTCCACGTCACCACATCCCTCACCACCATGTTCCCAAAAACCACCAATGCCTCCTCCACCAACCCAACCTTAAAATAAAAATTCATAATCGAACTCCCCAAAACGCTATCCAACTCCAACCCTCCCACAACAGCAAGACCATGGCCCTGTCTACCTTCTCCCACAGCCCCCAAATTGGCACAAGCAGTAAAAAAACCCGACAAAGCAACCAAACTCACGTCCCTCCCCTGCACCCTCATCTCCCTAAACACCCCAACAGCGTCCTCGTTCCTCCCATTCTGCGCGTAAGTGACAAGCATAGAGTTCCAGGCAACGTCGTTTCTCTGAGGCATAAAAGCAAACACCTTCTCCGCATCCTCCAAAGCTCCACACTTTCCATACATATCAAGCAACCCAGTTGAAACATAAACACATTGGGTCAAGAGGGTCTTCAGGAGAAAGGCGTGAACCGCTCTACCGAACCGGATGAAGCGGAGAACCGCGCAGGCTTTTAAGACATTGGGGAGGACGAAGTTGTCGGGAAAGACCCCGTCTTGGAGCTGCATGGCGACGAAAGCGGCGAGGGCGGCGCGGGGGCGGCCGGAGCGGGCGAGGGAGGCGATGACGGCGGCCCAGGAGAAGACGTTGCGGTTGCGGGGGTCGAGGAAGAGGCGGCGGGCGGCGAGGGAGTGGCCGCATTTGGAGTAGAGGAGGATGAGCTTGGAGGAGAGGAAGCGGTTGTCGGAGAAGGTGGGGCCCAGTTTGATGAGGCGCGCGTGGAGCTGGGTTCCGAGAGGGAGGGCGCGCTCGTAGACGCAGGTCTGGAGGAGGCTGCCGTAGAGGGCGGGGCCCGCGGCGAGTGGCTGCAGCTGAGTGAGTGACTCGGCCGCTTCGCTCACTCGCCCGGTTTTGCAGAGGTGAGAGATATGGTCAGGTGTGGCGGTTGTGAGGGGGTGGAGAGAAGCCATTCATTTGCAGTTGCAGAGGAGTGGTTGGTTCTGAAGGGATAATTATCTAAGGAACCACATACAATTTTGTTTCAACTATACATCTCACACACTTACCACTTACCACTTACCACTTACCACTTACCACACACTTTTTAGTTTGGTGTTCAATCAAAATATTATTATTTTTTATTTCAAAATTTAAACTTACATTTTATATATATATACATATAATACAGATACATTTGTATTATTAAAAAATAATGTTCAACTTATTTTTTAGTTTTATTATCATACAAAAAATCATATAAATAGATGAATATTTATTTCAGCAAATGGTGATGGATTGAGGTTACTACTTTAGTCTGTGAACTGATACACTGAGTTCAAGCTCTCAATCTTATTTTTACTTGAGGAAAGCAGAAAATCAAGATACAAGAGTAACCAATCGCATGGGAACATTTAATACAAGTGTTAAAAATCCAACCAAACTCAACTCTGAGAATCGAACACATTCAAAATTACACGTAATCGATTTAATACGAAGCAGTTTAATTTTTGTAATAATCACATTACTGTAATTTACGGTTTAATACGTTGATATTGCATCAAACTAGATTATTTATTCTTAATTATTTTAACAAATATGTAAATTATTTATTAAACTAGTATTCAATTATAAGTTTTTATTTATTATAAGTTCGTTTAGTTTACTAATAGTTTAAAGATCATAAATAAAAATATATGATTGGATGGTAGTATAAAAATTTTTACACGATCAATGTATATTAATTAAATTTTTTTTTTTTTTAATGTTGGTATGATTTTAACTTAATCGTTAATTAAATTATTAATTAATATGTATTAGTTGATAAATTAATGTTTTAACAACACTATTTATTTTAATTTTATTATACATAATTTTATAATAAATAAAATGTAATGTTTAAAAGGAAATGATTATTTGTATTTTAACTTAAAAAAAAATTACTTTTATATAATTTTGTTTGTTGCAAGTAACCTTTTATATGATTTTGAAAATAAAATTGAATATATTTTTTAATACTTAATGATAGTTGTTACGAGTTTAATAATTTTTTTCCTAATAAAAAATATTTATAATAAAGTTTTTAAATCATAAAATTAAACTAAAATAAACCCCAAAAGATAACTGGAGATTGATTTCAGATTTTATAATTAATCTAAATAAATAAAATTGTAATGCAATTATTTTTTTAATTTAATTCAAATTAATTTTAAACACAAACTTGCATCATTTCACACCCACACACTCCTATATTTTATAGGTTCACCTCTTGTGTAGGCATATATCGAACTTAGTCATGCTTTTATTGGGTAAGAATATTTACTGATAACATTTTGGGTGAAACATTCACTCTTAAATTTATTGTTTGGCTAAATCTTACTTTTCATAAATTCTATTTTAATATTATTTTATTTTAGTATATCAAATTTTAAAAGTTTATTATAATTTTTTTTTGAAAAAAAGCAAAATTCATTAAGATTAAATTTGACACATGTCACAAAGATATGACAATAAAAATTTATGAGTTACAATAACAATAGGAGTAAAAAAGCACAGTCAACTCCCTCCCTCCCTCCCGAGAGAGAAGCAGGCTAGGTCTTACCCACAAAAATCCCATAAAACAGAAAGTACATTATTCTTCAAGTAAAAAGCCACTAAAACAGTCTAAATCGTGATCTGCTTCATACACAAAATTGGGAATAAAAACCACTCAACAAAAGACACAGTTGAAACCTTGCAATATTTTTTGCATAGACATCTGCCAAACTTCAACAGGAAGGAATGGTTCACCTTTAAAGACAATCACATTCCTAGTGAGTCAGATATCCCACAAAACAGATAACCAACTAATACTAAGGATATGAGAAGTACTCCTCTCTATTGGAATATATAAACCCAAGATATGCCAAAAACTCATTTCATAGCTATCAAGCATGGCAAATTTATATCCTAACCACCTATAACACTCATCCAGATAGAGTAGTTACACTTACAAGAAAATAGCATATGGCTAACTAATTCTGGAGCAAGGCCACAGAGAGGACAGGCTACCTTGGCCAAGGAAATAATAGACCACCTAGCCAGTTCAATTTTAGAAGGGATCCTATTCAAAGCCGTTTTCCAAGAAAATGCAACCACGAAGCCTTGGCCCTCTACAACTTGCTAAAAAACAGAGATACATTAACTTGGGACATCCTACATGCTAATCGATATGCATCTTTAACCAAATAGTGATATGAGATCCACGAACTAACTCCCCAACCCCAACCATCATTCATTTCTTGCCTCATATGGACCTCTTCCAAAATGCCCTCCAAATCTCTCACCAACTCCTTCTCCCAACTAAAAAGCTCCCTTTTCCATCTAAACCTTTAAACCCAGTGGTTATTACACCACCCCAACCTCAGAAACGAGAGTCTCTCTTTGATTAGACACAACATATAAATTGGGAACATAAATTTAAGCCCACCAAATACCTTCTAGTCTCCTTTCCAGAACTTAAATAAGAGACCATCTCCAACCAACAGTTTAACCTCTCGTAAAAACCAGCCACCCCTCCGCTCTTTAGCAGTAATTTTTTTAAAACCATTCCACCATTGAGATCCTTTACTCCTTCTCCTCACTACCAAATTCCTCTTGATATCTACCCCATATCTCGCCTCCAGCACTCTGATCTAGAGAACACCACCACCCTGAAGGATCTTCAATCGCCATTTACCTAGCAGAGCTTTGTTGAAAGCCCCCACATCTTTTATTCCTAGCCCACCATTGTTTTTATTCCTGCACACCTGTTCCCAACTAATCCAAACCACTTTTAAGTACTCTTCCAAACCACTCCATAGGAACCTTCTTTGCAGTGACAGAATTGTATTAGACATCTTCTTGAGAACCCTGAAAAAAATTATTATACCATTTGTGTTTTTGAAAATTTTATTTTAGTTCACTATTTTGTATTATATTATTTTTCGATAACTTTAAAATTTTGAAATAGTTGAGTTAAGGAAAGATGGATGTGAGGAAATGTTGTATCTTCCATCCTTATGGTTGACAAAAAACTAACATAGCTAATAACACCAATATTTAATGTTAGAAAAAAAATTGATAAACTTATTTAGAGCATGATTTTTACCATCTTACAATAAGAATTAGTATTAATTATTTTTTTATTTTGAATTAAAACTGTTGAATGATAATTATGTGTGATATACAAATATAAGATAACTGAGTGATTAAGAAATAAGGGATGTAAAGAAAGGTTGTGGGTTCAATCCTTATTGCTAACAAAAATTAATATTATTTTATAATAAAAAAAATTATATGTGATATCTTTCAAGAACCTTACTGATAAAGAAGTTTTGGTAGATGGCAACTAATGCAATGATGCTTTTGGGTAGCCAATATGGTAGTGTTTTGTAGCTACGTGTTTGTTAGATCCTATATATGCTGGAATAATATCAAAGAAATTGAAGAATGAAAACATGGTGCGTGTGATGATGATAACATATTTTCAAGTGTTTGTGTTAAATTCACTATGTAGGACCTTCATGTTAAAAAGATGTGTGTTCGAAGATGTAGATGTATTTGTTACAATTAATCTTGGGTTAAGTAAATTTTTAGTACGCAAGTTATTTTGAGTTAAAATTTTTATTGCCGGTTTTATTTGATGCTTTGAGTTATTTATCCAAGTTTTTTTTTTCCACTATCTTTTAAGATTAATCTTAGTTAAAAGAATTTTTTTAAGTGAGACTAAGTTATAACCATCCATGTCATTGTCTTATTGGGTTTAAGAGTGAAATAAGTTTTTAATACTCAAAATTATCCAAGTTAAATTTTTAGTATTGTTATTATTTCAATGCTAACATTTATGACTCATTTAATTTTCCATTATATATAAAGGTTATCTTAGTTAACATATATATATATATTAATAAATGATTAATTAATCAGGTATTGTTTATCACTTGACTTAATAACATGTGTTCACTATTGATGGATTGTCACACACGTATGTCATAATTAAGAAACTTAATTAAGTTTTTATGATTTTAATTTTGAGTGACTTGTTGATAACTATATATCAATACATCAAGTTATAGTCATCCCATTAACATATCTAATCATTAGTTAATGAAAGTCTATCAACAAGGATAACCATTTTTATGTGGCCAGAAATTACATAGGTACTAAAAGTTGGTATTAAATAATATAAATACTAAAAAATTTAACCTAACATAAGTAGGATATTGAAATCTTATTTAACTGATTGATAATCTACGTCGACTTAGTAGCTTCATAAGATAATGACATCTGTAATTATAATCTAGGAAGCCTATTCATTACTTTCAGAAGTCTATTGATTAAAGTTACTTTTATGGATAATGAGAAAAAAATTTGATACTAACCCTAGGTATCAAAAGTGACACTAAAAATTTTAACCTAGAGATAAAAACACTTATTTTTCACGTTTTCACGTCAATGTTTGATCTTAATTTTATTCTAATTATTAGTGGAATTTGCTACAAAATTTAGAGTAAATGTCCCATAAACACTCGGTGCCTTCTACAATAAGTTCTTTAATAGTCGAACTAAGTCTTACTTTTCTTCAATAATTTTGTGTTGCCGGCTTAGTGCTTAGTAATAAGCTTCTAGAATATGCTTAGCTATATATTATTCATGATCGAAATCCTTCATTTCAAATTCGTTTCTGATTCTTGTCGTCAGCAATCAATGTAGCTCATTAAATATTTTTATATATTATGTAACTTATTAAGTAATATGATGTGATGTAATTCTTCCTTTTACGCGCTTCAAGTAGGACCAATAAGAAGGGAACATAACTTGGATGAAGCTTCAAGGAGCTTAGTTTAGGACATGTTCTATTTTATTGTATTAATTTGACCATTTTTAGGCTTGTATAAGCACCCTTAAGTCATTAGGATTTTAATGGTGTAGTTAGTTTTATTTTTGGCCTTGTATTTTGGCATATAGGTTTTTTTTTTCTTTAAGAGGTGTAATTAGTCTCCTTGTGGAGTGTGTTAATTAGTTGGGTTTGGTCCATGAGGATTTGGACATGTGGAATTTAGTTTCTACAACCCTAATTCCTCTTCACACCCTTCTAACTAACACATGAAGCATGTAGGAAACATGTGGACCCCTTTGTCCCCTTATTTAACGCCACCTAGGCTATTCTCTCTCCTACATGGCTGATTTTAGTTTCTTCTTATTTAAATTTGAATTTTGGAGGTGTCATGTCATTTCCCTCCAAAATTCAAATTCAAACAAGAGGGAACATAAATCCATATTTTTAGGGTCATTTTTGGATCTTTAGTTGGATTAATTTAGTGTTAATTGAGCACATGTTAAATTAACATTAGATTAAGCCAATTAATCCCTCATTAGCCTAGTTGGACGTTCTCCTTAGTGCCTAGGCCCATAGATCGATGCTTGCTCTATAAATAGAGCTTTACACCTCATGTAATATTTTAACACTCATTTTATGAAAAAATATTATTCTCTACATTTGAGAGTCTCTTCTTCTTAGAGAGGGTGTGTATGTTCTCTCCTTGAGTGAGAGTTCTTCATGCTATTATCAAGGGTTCTTTCTATTGTGGCTAGCTCCCTTAGAGGCTTGTCTCCTACCTAGTAGAAGTGACGCCTACCTCCACTACCATTTCTTGTCTTTCACCTCCAATTCAAAGCTCCAAAGGACCTCTAAAGAGAAGATCTTTGCAGCATTCCTTCTCCAACAATTGTTCAATGATGGCTTGGGAAGGGTTGCACCATTTGGTATCAGAGCTTAAGCTCTGATAGAGGTTCTTAATATATTATATCTTGTTTTAATTTTTGGTTCATTCTTTTTGTGTTGTCATCTTTTCTTCATCTCAATTCTCCATTTATTTTCAGTTTATCTATGTTGTTTGTTAATGTTCATTTACTTGTCTTGTTAATTGTGTTGTCTTGTTGTTTTGTATCAATTTTTGCTTTTAAAAATTTCAAAAAAATTCTAGGTACAAATTGTGCTAAATCTTCTAAAAATTTTGGTTCAATTTTTGCTTCCTATCATTGAATCACATGCTTGTTGTTTAGATCTAGAATTTTCTGTTGCCTTATCTTGCTATTTGATGTGTTTTTCATGCTAAGTTTAATCCTAAGAAACACTAAATTGTGATTCCATAATTTTGTCGATGAAGCCATACATGCTTGGTTTTGGATTTGAACCATTGCATTTTCTTGCTGTGTTTTGCTGATGCTATTGGTTAATTTTTTTCCAGTTTCGTGTTAGTGTCTTTGTGTCATCCATTTGTACTTTTTTTGTCCTTGATTGCTAAAGTTTTGAGACTAAGAGGTTTTGTGAATTAAATCCACACGACTGTGGCAAAAACCACATCGTTGTGGTCACATCCTTGGCTAGCTTTGCATCAAGACTAGGTGCAATTTTTTTGCTTTGTTTTGGTTCTGTTTTTAGGTGTTAATTTTCAGTTTTATAATATCCTTGTTATGTCATTAGATTTGTCTTGTTTAGTCCTTAATTTGTCGATTTAAAATTTCTTAGGTTTTACTAAATTTTTTGTGTTGTTTTTGAGTCTTAAAAAAGGGAAAAAATAGGGTGAGGTTGCTTCTTGAAATTGAGCTTCTAAGAGAGTTTGATCTCTCTTGTCTAATAATCTCTTTAGAAGTCTCCTATGTTTTTAGATCAAGCATATTATCTTAACAAAATTATTTAAAAAATTTAGCTCAATTTCATCTTCTAAATTTTGGTCTCTTGTTGAATTGTAGTAGCTCTTTGTGTGCTAACTTGAAGTCAAATTTGCTGCACTTGTTTGGAAGCTTTGGCTGTGGCATGTGAGCATAGAACTTCCATAAAATAACTTGGCTCTTGCTTAAACAAACTCTCCTAAGCATACCATAAATCACTTCTCAATTTAGGGCACTTTTGAGTTACTTAAAATTTTCTTAGATTGCATCCTTGTTTTGAAATTGTGTGGCCTTACTTGCTAAATTTTTTTCAAGCGTTTAACATCATTAAATTCCTCATAAAATTTGCAATCAAGATTGGTATTAGGTGCAGCCGAAAGAATAAAAAAAAAGTCAAAAGACAATTTGAAAAGAAAGAACAAAAAAAGTGCTAAAACAAAAGAAGAAAAAAAATATACAAAGTGTTGTACCTAATTGAAAATTATTTTAATTGCAAAATAGGACCTAAAATCAATTGAATTTTTTTGGAAATATCTCCTAATGCATTCAGGCATGCATATTTGTGTTGGTGCAATTTTTTAAAATTAGTTGTGGTGTTTTGCATTTTAGTTCTTATTCTCATCTATAACCTTTCTAGGATTTCTTTTGAGTACTTAGCCTTCTTTCTAGCTTTATTTCTACTTTGTCTTCTTGAATCTCTTCGTGTCTGGTCTCCAATTAATCCTTCCACTTGGAAAGTTTACTTTTAAATTTGTGTTTTTCTTGCTTTACCTTTTGCTTTTCCTTCTTTGATTCTTGCCTTGGTGTGGTGTCACTTTGTGTAGGTAAGCCTTGAGTAAGGAAGTCTTCCACAAGGATGGCCTCTTAAGGCAGAGTTGAAATAACTAAAATAACTTGAACAAAAGGAAGAGCATGGACAAAGAGTAAAAACACTTTGGGAGAGACAACTTGGAGAGGAGACTTGAAGAATTTTAGTTTTTATTCCTTGTTGATAATTTTTAGTGTAATTTTCTTTCTTGGTTTGTAAAAGACCATTTGTTTTAAGTTTTTAGCTTAGTCTCTTGCTAATTAAGGTGTGAAGGAGGAAGTGACACACCACTCTCCACACCTTTAGGAGCACGTTAAATCCTTACCTCTTTTTAGTTTTGTCTTAGTTACTTTAGTTTGCTTCATATGTTTTAGTGTGTGCTTAAGAGTTCCAAAGGCTCTTACACTTGTAGGTTTTCGTTTAGGAGTAGCTTTTGTGTGTTTTTGGGTTTTAGGTGGTGTTGAGTTCCCAAGACTAATGCACTTTAGTAGAGAAACCAAAACAAAGGGTGAGATGAGTGACTACTCTTGGTGTCATTATCCTCGTAGTCCTTCCCATAACTCATACTCAACTTCATACCTCTATTTTAGAAATGACGAAAAAGAAAGAAAAATAAAAGAGAGAGAATAGAAAGAAAAGATATAGAGAAAAAAGGGAAGGAGGAAAGGGAGAAAAATGATCGAGAGAAAAAATAGAAAAAGGAAGAATATTGGAAAGAGAGAGAAGAGTATTCGAAGAGGAAAGAAAGAGAAAAGAAACAAAGAGATGGGTATTGGGAAAAATAAGAGAGAGAAAGAAAAGAAAAATATGAAAGAGAGATGAGAGAAATAGAAGAAAAATATGAAAAGAAAAGACAAGAGAGGAAAATGGAGGATAAAGAGAGAGAAGAACGGGCAAGAAGGAAAAGGGAAAAAGAGAAAAAAGAAAGAAAACTCAAGAGGGAAAGAGAAAAGAAAAAGAGAGAATTAGGGAAAGAAGAGAGAGATCACCCACAAACCTTTGAAAAAAAATATAAAATTAGAAAAAGATATTGGTAAGAAGAGTGATCCTAGCCAAATCCTAGCTTTGAACTCTAGCTTAGGTCAACCTTCTAACAATCTCAAATTAACCTTGGATTAGATTCTTCTTTAAACACCTTAACAAATGTTGGACATGTATCAAAACATTTTGAAAAACAAGTATCTCAAGTCCAATACTTGGAAAAGGTTGAGAGAGAAGTCAAGCTTAAAGAAGGTTTCTCTTTAGTTTCCAAGGAGGACCTTACTCAAGAAGCTTCTCTTCTATAGAAAGGTTAAAGTAAAGTCCTAGTGAACACTTCACCAAGTTTTGAACTTAAGCCTCATTCTTTAAGGTTTAACCAAAATTCTCAAGTTAAAATCTTGGTCCAAAGTGAGAAGGAAAAAGGTCTTGAAGAAGATCACTCCTTACGTCCAAAGAGGGATCTTATTAAAGAAACTTTTCTCCTAAGACAAGTGCAAATGGAGGTTGTATCCAAACCATTTGAAGATAATAGCTCACAACCTCTAATTGCACATAAAGAAAATATTTCACCAACTGTGGAACTTGATCCCCTTTTTATAAAACTCTATCAAGAATCTCAAGTTCAACACTTAAAAGAAAAAGAAATTGTCTTTCAAGAGGACTTCTCCTTGCCATCCAAAGGGAATCTTATTGATGACAACTTTCCCAATGCACAAGTGGAGATTGAGGTTGTGCCAAAACCTTTTGAGTACAAAGAACCACAACCTCAAGTTCTACTTGATGCCACCTTAGAAAATTATCCAAGTGTTGAGCTTAACACATCTTCCTTTGAGCTCAAACAAGAGTCTCAAGACTTGGATGAAGTTAAGGAATCTTTCCTTACACAAGTAGGTGTAGAGGTTGTGCCAAAAAATTTTGAGCACAATGAAACACAACCTCAAACAATACTTGTGGATTTGGCCAAGTGTGGTCATGAGATTAGGCTACAAAATTTTCCTATCTATAGCCAATATCAAGGCCCACTTACAGAGACCTTGAAAGAAAATGATGTGATCTTTGATGATCACTTGTCCAAAGGATCCTTTCTAAGGTCACTTGGAAGGGAAATGGATTTATGGAGAGGAAAGGAATAGGGTGAGGCGCCACAAATACTAGATTTGATAAGCCAAAGGGGAGAGGCCACAAGGGACGGGTCCCTTAATAACTCTTAGAATCTCTCACAAAGGAGAAGGGGGGACACTCAAAGGTAAGAACCTCACAACCAATATGGTCTCTAGGATTAAATTCAAGTGTAAAAAATACAAGTGAGGGGAAGAGTTCCTATTTATAGAGGTAGCTAACCTCTTGAACAAGATAACCTAAAAAAGAAGGGCTAGGATTAAAAGGAGAGATCTAAGGGAGGAGGATTGAGAAACAATTCCCTACTTACATCATCAAACTTGGTGCCCAAGTTTCTCAAACCAAGGGTCAAGATTCCTTCTTATTGGCTTAGGGGGTTTATGTAGGAAAAGAAGGGTGTAGATATCAAGGTTACCCCTTATTTCCTTCATAAAGACCCAAAAAGCTAAATCCACCCTCTAAATTCCTAAGACACTTCCTAAAATAAAAAATGGACTAAACACATGTCCCAAATTAAATTCCTAATGCTCCTCAAAATTAAAATAAAGGAAAATTACATTTTATTAACTAAAGTCCCTAGCCTAATATCTTCACTCTCCATAGGAGGTGAAGTCTTCCTTTGTCTGCAAGGGCTAGGTCTTCTTCAATCCTTCTAGCCATGGCCCTAGTGATAGGTCCTTGGCTAGGCATGGTCACATCATCTCCTCCCCCTTGGAGAGGATTTGACCTCAAATCCATGGGGTCTTCATTTCAGCACCTACAAATGGAGACAAATCGGAAACATTAAAATTGGTGCTTACCCCATAATCCTCAGGAAGATCTAAAACATAGGCATTATTACCGATCTGCTCAAGGATTTGGAAAGGTCCATCTCCTTCTAGGGCTAAGTTTGGACTTCCTTTGAAAAGGAAATCTATCCTTTCTCAAGTAAAGCCATACCCAGTCGCCCTTTTCAAAGATGACCTCTTTCCTCCCCCTATTAGCGAAAGTAGCATCTTTCAAGGATTGACGCTCTATGTTAGCTTTAACCCTCTCATGTAATTGTTTTACAAAAATGGCTTTTGCCTCTCCTTCTTTATGCACAACAACAGAAAGAGGAAGAGGTAAAAGATCTAGAGGAGTATGAGGATTAAAGCCATAGACCACCTCAAATGGAGAATGCTTGGTGGTTCTGTTCTATGAACCACCCGGTTATAAGCAAATTCAATGTGGGGAAGGTACTCATCCCAAGACTTATGATTGCCCCTTAAGGAGAGCCCTCAGCATAGTGGATAAAGATCTATGCACCACTTCTGTTTGCCCATCAGTTTGAGGGTGACAGGTAGTGGAAAAAAGAAGTTTAGTTCCCAACTTAGCCCAAAGAGTTTTCCAAAAATGGCTAAGGAACTTCACATCCCTATCTGACACTATTGAAGAGGGTATGCCATGCAATCGAACAACCTCTTTAAAGAAAAGTCTTGCGATGTTGCTCGCATCATCCACTTTGTGGCAGGGAATAAAATGGGCCATTTTTGAAAATCGGTCCAGCACCACAAATATGGAGTCTGCACCTCGTTGGGTTCTTGGGAGCCCAAGGATGAAATCCATGCTAATATCCTCCCAAGGTGTAGAAGGAACAGGTAAAAGTGTGTATAGTCCATGAGGCATTGCTTTAGACTTTTCTTGCAAGCAAGCTATACATCTAGAGCAATGTCTATGGACATCTCTACGCATATGGGGCCAAAAGAATTTCTCTTGTAAAAGCAGAAGGGTTTTTGAAATCCAAAAATGTCCCATGAGCCCACTTTCATGGCTCTCTTTTGTGAGTAAGTTCCTAATTGATCCTTGGTGTATACAAAGCTTACTCCCTTTGTAGAGATACCCCTCATTAATGAAGTACCCATCATGGGCCTTTAACGTGATTGCAAATGCTGAGGCAACAAAGATGGGGCCAAAATCCTTGTCAGAAGGATACATAGCCCGAATGTCATCAAATCCCAAGATTTTTGCACTCAAGGATGAATAAAGGGCATGATGCCTAGAAAGAGCATTAACCACCACACTTTGTTTTCCTTTCTTGTACTTGATGACATAAGGGAAGGATTCCAGATATTCCACCCACGTTGCATGCCTTTTTTTCAATTTACCTTGACCCCTCAAATATTTTAGTGACTCATGGTCACTATGAATGACAAACTCCTTGGGAGTAAGGTAATGCTCCCAAGTTTGAAGGGCCTTAATTAGAGCATAAAACTCCTTATCATAGGTGGGGTAGTTAAGGGGGGCACCATTGAGTTTTTCACTGAAATACGCAATAGGGTGCCCTCCTTGCAACAAGATAGCTCCCACACCTACACCAGAGGCATCACATTCAAGTTCAAATGTTTTAGAAAAGTCAGGTAATACAAAGACTGGTGCATGGGTCAGTTTATGCTTAATTAGCTGTAAGACTTTCTCTTTTTTCTCACCCCAAAGGAAAGGAACTTCCTTTTTCACCAAATCATTTATTGGTGAGAAAAGCGTGGAAAAATTAGGCACAAAGCGCCTATAAAATCCAGCGAGACCATGAAAGCTTTTGATCTCTGTCACACTCTTTGGGGTGGGCCATTCTTGAATAGCTTTTATCTTTTCGGGGTCAAAATGGACCCTTTTTGTGCTAACTACAAAACCTAGGAAAACTACACTATCTACACAAAAGGTGCATTTTTCTAAGTTACCAAAAATATGATTACTCCTAAGAAGAGAAAAAACATGTCATAGATGTCCTAAATGATCATCTAGGTTCCTAGAGTAAACTAAAATGTCATCAAAGTAAACTACACAAAATTTACCAAGGCAATCCCTCAGTACATGATTCATTAAGCATATGAATGTGCTTGGGGCATTGGTTAGCCCAAAAGGCATAACCAACCACTCATAAAGACCAAATTTAGTCTTAAAAGAAGTTTTCCACTCATCACCCTCTTTGATCCTTATTTGGTGGTAACCACTTCTAAGATCTATTTTTGAAAATATTTTTACCCCATGCAATTCATCCAACATGTCATCAAGACGGGGGATTTGGTGCCTATATTTGATGGTGATGTTGTTGATTGCACGACAATCAACACACATCCTCCATTGGCCATTCTTCTTTGGCACCAACAAGACTGGCACAACACAAGGGCTTAGGCTCTTTTGAACCCAACCCTTCTCCAACAGCTTATTCACTTGAGACTCAATCTCTTGGGTCTCCATGGGGTTGGTCCTAGAGGTAGGTCTATTAGGTAGACTTGCGCCAGGCACCAAATCAATTTGATGTTCTATACCCCTAATGGGAGGAAGTCATTTCGGAACCTCATTAGGGAATATATCATCAAATTCTTTTAAAATATCTTAACCCCTTGAGGAAGGTGCTCATGTGCATGGGTTGTGGTAGTGCTCTTAGCAGAAGAATGAAAAATGGGAGAAGGATTTGATGCCTCTTTGCAAAAGAGAAGATAAAAAGGCTTGTTAGTCAAATGAGCTTCTTGTAAATCATGTTTAGTAGCAAATAGGCTCATTTTACTAATATTCCCTTTCGAAGGGGCATCACCTTCCGACTCTTTCTCTTTACCCTTTTCAAGCTTTAAGGGTGAAGTGATGAAGACATGAAGCTTGAAGGACTTGGAGGACCTATGACAAGGGCAAGGACAAGAAGAGCTAAGAAAGCTATTCAAAAAGTATTGACAGTCCTTTTGCAAAAAGAGCCAAACATTGAAGAAATAATGTTTAAAATTGTTAATTGTCTCAGGACTGAAGAGAGCAATACTTGACCTTAATGGAAGAGAAGTTTGGAATAAATTAAACTTATTTTCTTGGAGTTTACTTAGTTAATGGTGGGCAACCAGAATTGTCTAATTAAAGTTGCAGCCACCTAGGTTATCAATTCTAATTAGTATACATGTTTAATTTTCTTTGGCAGTTACACTTTGTTATTAAGCTGCCCATTATTAGTTTTTATTATTTTGTAACTTCAGCTGAATTTGGAAAGCCACTAAACCTACACAAGCTGGGTTTATTAGGCATATAAATTTGGGCAAGACTGAGATGTAAGGCATAATATTTTGGAAATAAAAAACTAGTTGAGTTTTCTCTCCTTTGGGTTCTTGACAATCCAAAATCTTTTGAGATTTATCAAAGGTAATTCACCCCTTTGTGTGTGCAATCTCGTAGACATATCTTCCAGTAATTCTATTCAGTTTGATAGTAATTCTATTCAGTTTATTTTTTGCAATAGTTTGCATTCCACGTTGATTAATTTTGTTAACGTGGCAAGCTAAATTCCTAGGATCCTTTCAGAATCCTAAACTGACAGCGGATTAATATCATTTGCTATCAGAGCTTTGGTTTCTAGGAATTGCAAGGCTACACTCCGGGTAATTTCTTTCCTTGATTCTTATCATCAATAATATTACCTTAATTGTCAATCAGTTAGGCTGAACAATTGCAAAAGTTAAGCCCTTAAAAAAAATCTGAGATTGTAAAAAAAAAAAAAGGAAGAGGAATTTTGAAAATCTGAAGAAAAAAAATATAGAGAAAAAAAAGAAGCAAAACAAAGAATGCAAATGTGTTTAAAATATATATATATATATATATATATAATTGGCTGAATGGTTCATGCTAGAAATTCTTCATTTTGAAGGTAATATTGTGTTTGATTTGAAGGAAAAATTAATGCACCTTGTTAGTTTACATTTCTGAAATTTTGGGCTGCACTTGTAGGTTACAAATTGTGTCAATTCCACTCTGTTTTGGCTTCACATATACTGCACATTCTTGCTGGATTTTGCTGCATTTGTTAGTTTCATTTTAAGCCAAAATTTTATCCTCTGTTTGTGTCTTTACCTGTTAAAATTGGCTGCACAATTTTCTACTCAAAATTCTGGTTGTGGTGTTTGTACCTTTGTTTTTGTGTGCCCAGTTTTTGTCCATTTCTTTTCTTACTTCCTTTGTTTTCATTTTGAGACAAATTTCTTCTGTCTTGTTGGTGTCAAAAAAAAACAAATCCAGTTGCTGTCCTAGTATTTGTTGCTTTCGTTGGGTTTCATTTTAGTCATTTTTGTTAGTTTTCTTGTGTCTTATTTGCCTGTACACAAGTTGGTGTTTGTCTTTGAGTTTTTCTCTTTTGGTTTGTTAAGAACTTAAGGAGGAATAAAGAGGAAAAAGGCAAGAGAGTTCCATTATAGTAAAAGCCAATATTTGTTAGCGCAAACACTTGAGTGGGTGAGAACATTTTCAAACACCACATACATACTTTTTCTTGTGACATTTGACCTTTTTGTTTATCATGGCGGAAAGAAATAATAACAATGATCTTCAGCTTCAAATTGTTGCACTATCTCAGCATTTAGAGAGATTGATGAATCAACAACAAGATGAGTTCCATGAGAGGTTGGATCAGTTGGAGAATAGAACCCCACCAGCAGGAGGAGGAGGAAGGCCAAATAGAAATGAAGGAAGAATAGAAGGAGTGAAGTTGAATGTGCATCTTTTCAAGGGTAGGAGTGATCCTGAGGCATACTTGGAGTGGGAGTTAAAAATTGAGCATGTGTTCTCTTGCAACAATTATAGTGAGGAGCAAAAGGTGAGACTTGCAGCTGCTGAATTTTCTGATTATGCACTCATTTGGTGGAATAAGTTGCAAAGGGAGAGGATTAGATATGAGGAGCCTAGGGTAGACACTTGGGCTGAAATGAAGAGGATCATGAGGAGGCGGTATATACCTTCTAGCCTCTATAGGGATATAAAATTAAAACTTCAGAAATTGTCTCAAGGAAGCAAGGGAGTGGAAGAGTATTATAAGGAGATGGAGATGCTAATCATCCAAGCCCAAATTGAAGAAGATCCTGAGCTAACTATGACTCGCTTCCTTAGTGGTTTAAATCATGACATTAGAGATGTTGTTGAGTTGCAGGAGTTTGTGGAGATGGAGGACCTTTTACATAAGGCTATTCAAGTTGAACAGCAAATAAAATGAAAGAGTACAACAGGAAGAAGTTCTACCGGGTATAATGCTTCAAATTGGAAGGATAGAGTTAAGAAAGAGGGTGTTGCCTCCTCAAGCAATGCATCACTTTCTAACCACGAAAAAGCACCTCAAAAGCAACCTGAACATCCTCCTAAAAAGACTAGAGAAGTGAAGTGTTTCAAGTGCTTGGGCATGGGTCATTATGCCTATGAGTGTTCCACAAAGAAGATTGTTCTTCTCAAAGATAATGGGGAATACACAAGTCAATCAGAAGCTAGTGGTGGAGAAGAAGAGGAGAGTGATAGAGAATTGAAGGCTAATGAAGGAGAGTTGTATATGATTAGGAGGATGCTTGGAAGTCAAGTCAAGGCCGAGGATGCATCTCAAAGGGAGAACATCTTTCACACAAGATGTTTAGTCAATGGTAATGTTTGTTTGGTAATTATTGATGGATGGAGTTGTACCAATGTTGTGAGTTCAAGATTAGTGTCAAAGATGAACATGGACACTACACCGCATCCTAGACCATATAAAATTCAATGGCTTAGTGAAGGAGAAGAAGTTCAAGTGAAACAATAAGCAATCATTTTGTTCTCCATTGGAAAATATCACGATAAAGTCATATGTGATGTGGTTCCCATGGAGGCCAGCCATATCCTTTTGGGAAGGCCGTGGCAGTATGATACCAAAGCCATTCATGACGGCTTCACTAACAAATTTTTTTTCATGTATCAGGATAAAAAGTTGGTTCTCAAGCCTTTGTCTCCTAAAGAGGTGTGTGAGGATCAAATCAAAATGAGAGAAAAGTTAGCAAATGAAAGAAAGAGTGAAACACTTGAGAGGAAGAACGAAACATTTGAGAGGAAAAATAGAGAAAAGAAAGATATTGAAACACTTGAGGAAAAACACATTTGTTTAGCAAAAAAAGAGGAAGTTAAGAGGCTGCTTTGTGCAAGGCAACCCCTATATTTGTTGTATTGTACAAGTCAGTTTTTGCATGCTAACCAATTTGAAAATTTTGAATTGCCTTCTTGTGTTAAACCTCTTTTGCAGAGTTTCCAAGATGCTTTTCCAGATAGTGTACCTAGTGGATTACCACCTTTGAGGGGAATTGAGCATCACATTGATCTCATTCCAGGAGCATCATTACCCAATCGGCCAGCATATAGGAGCAACCCACAAGAAACTAAGGAAATTGAAAGGCAAGTGGCTGAACTCATGAGCAAAGGTTGGGTGAGAGATAGCATGAGCTCGTGTGCTGTACCTGTGATTCTGGTGCCAAAGAAAGATGGCTAATGGAGGATGTGTTCTGATTGTAGAGCCATAAACAACATCACCATCAAGTATAGGCATCCAATTCCCAGGTTAGATGATCTTCTTGATGAACTTTATGGTGCATGTGTGTTCTAAAAATATACTTGAAAAGTGGCTATAATCAGATTAGGATTAGAGAAGGTGATGAATGGAAAGCTGCCTTTAAAACTAAATATGGATTGTATGAGTGGTTGGTTATGCCATTTGGTTTGACTAATGCACCTAGTACTTTCATGAGATTAATGAATCATGTTTTAAGGGAGTTTATTGGAAAATTTGTTGTAGTGTACTTTGATGATATTCTGATCTATAGCACTAGTCTTGAGTTGCATGTTGAGCATTTGCAATATGTTTTGAATGTGCTTAGAAAAGAACAATTGTATGACAATATGGAAAAATGCATTTTTTGTACTGATCATGTGGTATTTTTAGGCTTTGTTATTAGTGCTAAAGGTGTATTAGTTGATGAGGAAAAGGTTAAGGCCATCCAAGAATGGGCAACACCTAAGTCTGTGAGTGGCGTGAAGGGATTTCATGGTTTAACAAGTTTCTATAGGAGATTTGTTAAAGATTTCAGTACATTAGCTGCACCTCTAAATGAAATTGTTAAAAAGCATGTGGTTTTTAAATGGGGAAAGAAGCAAGAGGAGGCCTTTGCTGCCCTTAAGCATAGGCTAACTAATGCTTCTATTCTTTCCATGCCTAATTTTGCAAAATCATTTGAAATAGAGTGTGATGCATCAAATGTTGGTATTGAGACTGTTTTGTTGCAAGATGGGCATCTGATTGCTTATTTTAGTCAAAAGTTAAGTGGGGTTGCCCTTAACTATTCTACTTATGATAAGGAATTGTATGCATTGGTTAGAGATTTAAAAACTTGGCAGCATTATTTGTTACCCAAAGAGTTTGTCATTCATAGTGATCATGAGTCATTGAAATATTTGAAAGGACAAGGTAAGCTTAACAAGAGGCATGCTAAGTGGGTAGAGTTTTTAGAGCAATTTCCATATGTCATCAAACATAAAAAGGGGAAAGGAAATATAGTGGCTGATGCGCTTTCTAGGAGGCATGCATTGCTTTCTATGCTTGAAACTAAATTGTTTGGTCTTGAGTCTTTGAAAGGCATGTATAAGCATGATGTTGATTTTGCTGAAATATTTGCTGCATGTGAAAGATTTTCTGAAAATGGATACTATAGGCATAATGGATTCTTGTTTAAAACAAATAAATTGTGTGTACCTAAGTGTTCCATTAGGGAGTTGCTTGTGAGTGAATCACATGAAGGGGGTTTGATGGGCCACTTTGGGGTTCAAAAGACTTTGGAGATTTTGCAAGAGCATTTCTTTTGGCCTCCTATGAAACGATATGTGCATAAGTTGTGACCACTGCATTGTGTGTAAAAAGGCCAAATCTAAGGTTAAGCCTCATGGATTGTATACTCCTTTGCCTGTTCCTGAATATCCTTGGACTGACATTTCTATGGACTTTGTTTTGGGGTTGCCTAAAACAAAGAATGGAAAGGATTCTATGTTTGTTGTTGTTGATAGGTTTTCCAAGATGGCACATTTCATTCCTTGCAAAAAGGTGGATGATGCTAGCCATGTGGCTGATTTATTTTTCAAGGAAATAGTGAGACTTCATGGACTGCCAAGGAGTATTGTGAGTGATAGGGATGCAAAATTCCTTAGTCACTTTTGGAGGACCTTGTAGGGTAAAATTGGTACTAAATTGCTGTTTTCTACTACTTGCCACCCACAAACTGATGGTCAGACTGAGGTAGTCAATAGGACTGTAGGCACATTGCTTAGGACTGTTTTAAAGAAAAATCTTTGGGAAGCATGTTTGTCTCATGTTGAGTTTGCTTATAATAGGATTGTCCATAGCACGACTAATTGTTCTCCGTTTGAAATTGTGTATGGGTTCAATCCTTTGACTCCTCTTGATTTGTTGTCCATGCCTAACATTTCTATGTTTAAGCATAATCAAGCACAAGCTAAAGCTGAGTTTGTGAAGAACCTGTATAAGCAAGTGAAGGCTCAAATTGAAAAGAAAAATGAGAGTTATGCAAGGCAAGCTAACAAGGGTAGGAAGAAGATCGTGTTCCAACCTGGTGATTGGGTTTGGGTACACATGAGAAAGGAAAGGTTCCCTAAACAAAGAAAGTCAAAACTCCAACCAAGGGGAGATGGTCCTTTCCAAGTTCTAGAAAAGATCAATGACAATGCCTATAAGATTGATCTTCTAGATGAGTATAATGTTAGTGCTACTTTTAATGTGTCTGATTTAACTCTCTTTGATGTAGATGAAGATGCTATTGATTTGGGGACAAATCCTCTTCAAGAGGGGGGGAGTGATGAGGACATGAAGCTTAAAGGACTTGGAGGACCTATGACAAGGGCAAAGACAAGAAGAGCTAAGGAAGCTATTCAACAAGTATTGGCAGTCCTTTTGCAAAAAAGAGCCAAACATTGAAGAAATAAAGTTTAAAATTGTTAATTGTCTCAGGACTGAAGAGAGCAATACTTGACCTTAATGGAAGAGAAGTTTGGAATAAATTAAACTCATTTTCTTGGAGTTTACTTAGTTAATGTTGGGCAACCAGAATTGTCTAAATAAAGTTGCAGTCACCTAAGTTATCAATTCTAATTAGTATACATGTTTAATTTGCTTTGGCAGTTACACTTTGTTATTAAGCTGCCTATTATTAGTTTTTATTATTTTGTAACTTCAGCTGAATTTAGAAAGCCACTAAACCTACACAAGTTGGGTTTATTAGGCATATAAATTTAGGCAAGACTAAGATGTAAGGCAGAATATTTTGGAAATAAAAAACTAGTTGAGTTTTCTCTCCTTTGGGTTCTTGACAATCCAAAATCTTTTGAGATTTATCAAAGGTAATTCACCCCTTTGTGTGTGCAATCTCGTAGACATATCTTCCATCCTTGGAAGTGTGGAGTTTATCAATTCCAATTTCATTTTCTGTCTTTTCCATTCATACTCAATTCTGCCCAGCAAACTCTATGACAGGAAAGTCCTACACTATTCGAAAACTCGTTTAATTGTTGAATTTCAATAACTTTTAATTTCCATTCTGTGTCTAAAAGTTTGATAGTAATTCTATTCAGTTTATTTTTTGCAATTGTTTGCATTCCATATTGATTAATTTTTTTAACGTGGCAAGCTAAATTCCTAGGGTCCTTTCAGAATCCTAAACTAACAGCGGATTTATATCATGAAGCTTGTTGTGTTTTTTTTTTTTTTGTTTTTGTTTTTCCTCAACTCTTTTCTTTTTCATTGCAAATTGATCCTCAACCACTTGAGAAGGTGACAAAGGATACAATTTGAAGCGTTTTTCATTATGGGTGAGAATTATTTGGTTGGAGTCACCATGGTGAATAGCCTCCATAGGAACTATGTCACAAAGAATCTCATCATTATAAGATCCTATGGAAATTGGAACCATAACTTGATATGATCAGGATATGACCAGCCTCCATAGGAACTATGTCATAAAGACTTAGACAACATCTTTTGTCTAGCCTCCAACAGGATATGACCAGCCTCTATAGGAACTATGTCACAAAGAATCTCATCATTATAATATCCTATGAAAATTGGAACCATAACTTGTTCATTGACTACCATCTCCCCTTACTCATTGAGCCATTGCAATTTGTAAGGTTTTGGATGGGGCATGGTAGTCAAGGCTAGCTTTTCAACCAACCTAGAGCTACAACAGTTACAACAAGAGCCACTATCAACAAGGAGAAAACATACTTTGTCATTTACTTTACATCTTGTATGGAAGATGTTCTCTCTTTGTGACTAGCCAAGCTCTAGAGGTTGTCTTCCAAGAAGCCTTTGAACCATAAGGAGGTCCCTCTCATAAGGAAAAAGTTCTTTACACTCTTGTTCAAAAGTATGTCCCCCTTCTTCCTCACTCTCACTAGAGGAGGAAGATGAACTATTCTCACTACAAATGTCTTGTCCCCTCATGATCATGGTTTTCTTGTTGGGGCATTGAGAGGAAATGTGGCCTTTCCCAAGACATTTGAAGCATTTGATACTACTTTACCTCTCAGTAGGCTTAGTAGTAGGGGGTTTTCTCTCTACATGAGGTGCCTTTGTATCTTGAAAATGCTTGGGTTCCTCTTTGGGAAAAACCTTGAAAGAGTTTCCCTTAAGTTGGTCTATCTTTGAGTAAGAGGGAGAATTTTTTTTAAAGCTTTTTCTCTTGAGTTGATTCTCAGCTCTTACACAAAGTTCTACCAACTCATCAAGGTTTGAGTTTGAAAAAAGTTCTACCTTATCTCTAATCTCAGAGCTTAATCCACACAAAAACCTAGCAAGGGTGGCATTGGGTTCCTCAATGATATTGGCCCTTAGTGTGAGAAGCTCCATCTTTTATCTATACTCCTCAATACTTAGGTTATGTTGCCTAAGTCTTTGGAGCCTATCCAAAAGATCCCTCTCATAATATGAAGGAATGTGCCTTTTTCACAAACAAGTTTTTAAATCATTCCATTAGCGAATGTCAGGCATTTGTTTACGGGCCCTATCCTTGACTAACCCATCCCACAAATGCAAAGCAGAACCTTGAAAACTAAGGAAGGCCAAAGGTACTTTCCTTTCTTCCCTTATTTCATAGCATCAGAAGAGTTGTTCCACTTTGACTTCCCAATCTAGGTAAGTCTCAAGATTTTTCCTACCATGAAAATGAGGTAGGTCTACCTTTGGCTCCCTAGCATGATTTGTGTTCTCTTGAGGAGAATTATGATTGTATGATGAATGAGAGTGATGCTTATGTTGATTTCTATAATATTCTTCTTCGCTAGAGCTAAAATGCCTAGATGAGGATCTTATGAGAATTCCTTTGTTTTTTCTATCACTCTCCCTCCCATTTCTCCTCTTACTCTCTTCTCCTCTCCTTCTCTCTTCTTCCTCTTTTTTTATTTTTCTTTCTAGTTCTTTCCTTCTTCTCCTTTCTTAATCCTCTCTTCTCTCTCTTTGCCTTTTCTCTTCTCGCTCTTTTTTCTCTTTTCTCATTTCCAACATCTCTTTTTTTAACTCTTCCTTCTCTTTTTGTTTTTCCTTTTCTTTTATTTCTTTTTTTCTCTCTTTTTCTTCTCTCCTTTCTTGTTCTTTAGCCATCCATTCCCTAAATTCTAAGTTAAGGTTTTCAAGAGTGTCTCCCTTAGAAGGTTTTCTTTGGTTGACACTCTTACTTGATGAACAACTATGTGCACTAGAGTGTGTGTGAGAAGTCATGGTGCTTGGATACTAAAAACTAAAGGGTAGGCCAAATTTTTTTTTTCAAGCAACACTCCTCTCTTTTTTTTTTGTTTTCTCACCTAAGGTGGCTTGATGAGTCTTTGGAACTCTTAGCCTCTACACGTTTTTTCAAAATAACATAAAATAAAATAAAAGTGCAAGAATGTAAAAGAGAAAGGGCTCTAATCGTGCTCCTAAGGTGTTGAAGGAAGTGTACCACTTCTCTCTTCTTCACCTAATTAATGAGGAACTACGCTAAAATTAACCAAAATTATTACAAACCAAGGGAGGGCCTTAAGGGCACTCAAACTCCCAATCTAAGATTAAGTTTACACAATACAAAGAATAAAAAAATAAAACAAAGTCTTCACTCCAAGCTTGTTGGTGTTTGACTCCTTTTGATCAAGCCCCTTTGAGCTCCATCAACCCACCCCAAGAATGCTACCCTTGTTTCCTCTTGTTTGGACTTGCCAAAATCTTATGTATGACACCTTTCCCAATATTTACTTACCAAGGCCGAATACAACACAAGACAAAAAATAAAGGTGAATAACAAAACAAGGTTCACAAATCGAAGTGGATAGATTAAACAATAACAAACTCAAAGAAGTAAATAAGACAAGCAAGAAAACATAAGGTCCACAATGGAAGGTAGCACACAAATAACTTTCCTAGATTAGCTCTAAGAGTGGAGAAGAAAAAAGACTCAAACAAAAAAAATGAAACCAATAGTTGCACACTTAATAAAATTTAAGTGACCAAAAGCTAAAAAGCTTACTCAAGTAATTTTTTTTTGAATCACAAATGGTTCCTCATATCAAATGTTTCTACTATTAGGTACACAACTTCAAAATTGTCTTTCTTTTGAGTTCTTTATCTTTTTTTTTTTAACTTGAAATTTTTTCTAATATATATTTTTTTTAACTTTTTATAATAATTTTTGTTGCACCTAATAGCTTGTTTAATTGAAATTTTAATGAGGATGCTTGAAATAATAACGCTTGAGTGAATAAGCATAAAGTAAGGTCACACAATTTTCAAGCAATGCATGCAACTAAAGGCAAAACAACTTAGTAGTTCCAAATGCCACTGAACTAATGGTGCTTAAGGAATGATTTAGGGTTAATTTTGAAGTAAATTGATTGCTCAAATTACTAACACAATTCACCCAAGCTAAAATTCCATAAAGAGGCACCAATAGTGAAGGTAAACCAAGTGGAAAACTACTAATAATTCAACATAAAAAAAGAAGCATATAAATATTTAATTGAGCAAATATTTAAGAACAACAAAGATATTACTATGCTTGA
This sequence comes from Psophocarpus tetragonolobus, assembly GCA_037954015.1. Classification (NCBI taxonomy): domain Eukaryota; kingdom Viridiplantae; phylum Streptophyta; class Magnoliopsida; order Fabales; family Fabaceae; genus Psophocarpus; species Psophocarpus tetragonolobus. Next base: position 76,124,726 of record CM075688.1, on the reverse strand, counting down.
ACTAAAAGCATAAAAGACTTAAGAGACTCAACAAGAGGTTCACCTCTTAGGAGCTCAATTCAAAATGTTTTTGAAGGCTTTTTGTAAAAATTTTAAGAGGCTAAAACCTAAGGAATTTAAATGAGACAAAATAGGAAACTAACATGACTAGTATTTGACAAAACACAAGATTAAAAAAAAATAACACACCTAGAAATAGAGCAAAAATTTCAGCAAGAGACTCAAAACAAAAGGTGCAACAAAGTGACCAAAGTTGATCACCACAATGGTGTGGAAAAATCCTCAACCATGTGGGTTTAATGGTCACAACTTATTAGGCACACTTTAATATAAAAAACAAGGGGAAACTAAGTAATTTGAACACGGAAATAAGGTGCAAAGAAAGGGACAAATAAAATTTCATAAAATTAAATAGAACATATGCGCATAGATAGGAAACAAAAGTGCATATAATAGCTAGAATAAAAAGCTATACTACTAGACAATAAATGAAATAAAGATGACAAAAAATGAAGGACTTTAAAATAAAGAGATTAAAGAGATAAACAACAAAGCAAAAAAAAATTGAGAAATAACGCGACCTTTAGAAAGTGGCTCTAGATACCACTTGATGTGATCTTTGATGATCAGTTGCCCAAAGGATCCTTTCTAAGGTCACTTAGAAGGGAAATGGATTTATGGAGAGGAAAGGAATGGAGTGAGGCACCACAAATACTAGATTTGATAAGCCAAATGGGAGAGGCCACAAGGGAGGGGTCCCTTGATAACTCTTAGAAGCTCTCACAAAGGAGAAGGGGGGACACTCAAAGGTAAGAACCTCACAACCAATATGGTCTTTAGGATTAAATTCAAGTGTAAAAAATACAAGTGAGGGGAGGAGCTCCTATATATAGAGGTAGTTAACCTCTTGAACAAGATAACCTAAAAAAGGAAGGGCTAGGATTAAAAGGAGAGATCTAAGGGAGGAGGATTGAGAAACAATTCCCTCCTTAGATCATCAAACTTGGTGCCCAAGTTTCTCAAACCAAGGGCCAAGATTCCTTCTTATTAGCTTAGGGGGTTTATGTAGGAAAAGAGGGGTGTAGATATCAAGGTTACCCCTTATTTCCTTCATAAAGACCCAAAAAGCTAAATCCACCCTCTAAATTCCTAAGCCACCTCCTAAAATAAAAAATGAACTAAACACATGTCCCAAATTAAATTCCTAATGCTCCTCAAAATTAAAATAAAGGAAAATTACATTTTATTAACTAAAGTCCCTAGCCTAATATCTTCATTCTCCATAGGAGGTAAAGTCTTTCTTTGTCTGCAAGGGCTAGGTCTTCTTCAATCCTTCTAGCCATGACCCTAGTGATAGGTCCTTGGCTGGGCATGGTCACATTAGAAAGGTCCACCCCTAGGCCCATCATCATCTTGTGGGGTGAACAACAAGATAAGGCCTATCGGGCTTTCTTGGATAAGTGCTCCAAGGCACCAAAGCTTGTCTCACTTTCTACCCACATGGGACTAGCCCTTAGTGAACTTGGAGTCACTTGGGGAACTGCTGTGTGGAGGCATAAGCACAACAAACAAATTTTAAACTTTAGTGCATACCCTACCACCCCAAGTTTATGAGGTGTCCCTATAGACCTCCCACTCTTAAAATCTATGTATATAATCACTTAGTCATTCCTTTGCTTATTCTCCTACAGGACTAGAAAAAGAGGAAGAAAGACCATAGGATTTGAGGTCAAATCATCTCTAAGGGAGAGGAGATGATGTAATCCTCCCTAGAATAGGCTTGAGCTAGGACCAATAAGAAGGGAGCATGAATTGGACGAAGCTTCAAGGAGCTTAGTCTAGGACATGTTCCATTTTATTGTATTATTTTGACCATTTTTAGGCTTTTATAAGCACCCTTAAATCATTAGGATTTTAAGGGTGTAGTTATTTTATTTTCGGCCTTGTATTTTGGCCTATAGGTTCTTTTTTCTTTAAGAGGTGTAATTAGTCTCCTTGTGGAGTGTGTTAATTAGTTGAGCTTGGTCCATGAGGATTTGGACATGTAGAATTTAGTTTCTACACCCCTAATTCCTCTTCATACCCTTCTAATCAACACATGAAGCATGTAGGAGACATGTGGGCCCCCTTGTCCCCTTGTTTAACGCCACCTAGGCTATTCTCTCTCCTACATGGCTGATTCTAATTGCTTCTTATTTAAATTTGAATTTTGGAGGTGCCATGCCATTTCCCTCTAAAGTTCAAATTCAAAAAGAAGGAATATATATCCATATTTTTAGGGCCATTTTCGGATCAACTTAGTGTTAATTGAGCACATGCTAAATTAACATTAGATTAATCCAATTAATCCCTCATTAGCCTAGTTGGATGTTCTCCTTAGTGTCTAGGCCTATAGATCCATGCTTGCTCTATAATTAGAGCTCTACACCTCATGTTATATTTTAACACTCATTTTATGAAAAAATATTATTCTCTACATTTGAGAGTCTCTTCTTCTTAGAGAGGGTGTTAATGTTCTCTCCTTGAGTGAGAGTTCTTCATGCTATTATCAAAGTTCCTTCCCTTGTGGGCTAGCTCCCGTAGAGGCTTATGTCCTACCTAGTAGAAGTGGCGCCTACCTCCACTACCATTTCTTGTCTTCTACCTCCAATTCAAAGCTCCAAAGGACCTCTAAAGAGAAGATCATAGGCGACATTCCTTCTCTAACAATTGTTCAATGATGGCTTGGGGAGGGTTGCATCATGACGTTTATTGATTAGTTGAGATAATAAATGAGACATAAATTTAGGAAAAAGGGAAATGGATTTGTTGTTGTTACTTATGTGATTGTATAGAATCTCAACCATAATAATAAATTTTATAATAAAGATATTCGTTGTTAGATTGTGAATGCATGTCCTATAGTCACTAATGAATGCAAATATTCTACATTACTATTGACAAGTGCACTAGTAGTATGTAGTATCTGATAAATATCATATTGATCTTATAGGGATTTGGATGATACCTCAGAAATCTCAAGAATTTTTACTTGTACGAATGAAAATGATAGAACTTTACGCTAACAACTACTAAACCATAAAGTAAAATAAAATTTTAAGAAAACAAAAGAAATGATTACATGTATGAGATTCAGTTGTATTTTGATTTCACTAAATCATCCCTCAAGCGCATAAATAAACTCAAAATGATCATGCACTACCCATGTTCCCATCATCCATAAGAGTATCCTTAACCTTAATCTCTTGAAAGCAAGGAACTAAGCTATTTGAGCTCTAGACTATGTATCTCTTGCATAATCTAAACACAAATAACTCGCATTAAGAAAAGGAGCTTAAGATGACTAGTGAGTTTTACTCTCCCTCGTGCAATGAACCGCATTGGAGCTTTTCTCATTTTACAAGTCAAAATCCTTTCTCGAGCTCATTCAACAAGTAAAATACATGAAAGATAAAGAAATAAAACAAATGGTAAAGAAGAATACCAACAATGAATAACAAACTTTTATTAAAAGAACAAAAATACACATGAGTTCAAGTTCAGATACATCAAACCCCAACAAAATAGCAAACCTTAGTAACCATCGGGATGGATGAATGCGGAGAATGGACCAAGATGGGTGTAGAGCGTGCTCTTAGTGAACAAGGTTTGCAACCCCTTTCCAGAACAAAAGACGCCTTATAGATAGCCTTAGATCTGTTTGCAAGCACCCAACGATCACAGAATGGGCACTGGGCAACAAAATATGCTTTTCGGAAAATTTGTCCTCGAGCGTTAGACGCTTACAGAGTGGGAATTGGGCTCTTATATGCTATCACATCACCAATTAGCTCAATTCTATTGCTATTTCTACGGTCCTTCTAATTTCCTAAAAACAACTAAAAATAAGGTAAAATAAATCCTAAAACAACTAAAAATAACTTATCTTAAAACAACTAAAAATAGGAAAATAAAGGTAAAATATGTATAAATTAAATCCTAAAACTAATTTCCTAGATAAATCTAATTTTAAGTGAAAATAAGGTCTTGAATGAGAAAGAATTAGGATAATTGCTCTAATTTACCTATGTGATGCGTAATTTAGGCAATCATCAAACTCTCCCAAACTTAAAGTTGTGCTTGTTCTCAAGCAAAATGACACTTTAGTAGAGAACAAAACAACACAGACATGATGTATGCCAAAACAACATTGACATAGAATAGAGCAATGACAAAATGCAACTAAGATAGAATGCACTGTAACAAACATAGATGAACAACATCACAAAAACACAGTCAAGACTCATATCTACCCTTTATCAGCAATTAAATTTTAGTTCTCTCCACTCATTTTTTTCTCACTTCTTTTTCCTCGTCTTCACTAAGTGGATTATTTGAAATCTTCACTTTCATATATTCCTCAAGTAATGGTGAGTCTACCCTAGATTCCAAGTTGTGGTTGACAGCTAGTCAAACATGCTTTATTCATATCCTTAACTTGCTTCACCATTTGACTAGCCTGCATCTCAATCTTTTCTAGAGTGGCTTATGTGTCCAAACAAGATTTTTTATATTCTTTAACCAATTTGTCCATGTCAAACCTATTCTTTTGATGCACTGCTTGATCATCATTTCCATGTAGCCTTGAAATGTGTAATTTGAAGTGGAGGTCATGCCTCATTGCCATGGTTCTGTATGAAGCTTCTCTTTCCTGTTGAGTTGACCAATGCATGAATTCTTAGAAATTTCCTTGAAGATCTAGAGTGTTATCTTGGTACCATGGCTATAGATGTTTTTGGCGCCATTGTGATTGAGAATGGTACTAAGGTACTTGAGTTTGTTGCTTATACCATGGTCTTGGAGTTTGGTCTTGGCATAATGGCTAAGGAGGTTGTGGTGAGGCAATAATTCTTCTTCATTCAAGCTCTGAAAGGAGTTGGTTTGCTTGCATCTCATAATCTTCTGCAACTCCCTCTCTTTTCTTTTGCAATTCAAGACATCTCTGCCTCCATTCTTGTAGATTCAATTTCATGTCCTCAACCATGTTAAAGGAATTTTGATTATTGAGATTTGGATTGTTGGGATTTACTTAGAACAGTTGATTGCTAGCTTGCTTTTCCATCTCTATAGTTGCTTTTTGTTTCACTTCACCTATCAAATGATAAGACACAAAGAACTAGAACAACAATTAGTAGTAATGGTTAAGAACAAGAGGAATAAAACTAAATCTACTAAAAAAAAATAAAAATGAAAGAATGGGTTAGTCAACTATCCTAACAAAACTTTCCAAGTATAAAGAATGAAATTTCTAAGTATCAAGCACAAGCCCTCAACAATGGTGCCAAAAACTTTATGAGTGCAAATTTTCTACATTATTACTCACAAGTGCACAAGTTGTTTGTAGTATCCGATAAATATTAGGTTGATCCCATAGGGACTTGGATGATATCTTAGAAATCTCAAGATTTTTTACTTGTACGAACAAAAAAGATAGAAATTTATGCTAACAAATACTAAACCATAAAGTAAATAAAAGAATAAGAAAACAAAAAAGCAGTTACATGTATGATATTCAATTGGGTTTTGATTTCACTAAACTATCCCTTAAGTGCATAAATGAATTCAAAATCATCATCACTACCCATGTTCCTATCACCCATAAGAGTATCCTTAACAATCTCTTGCATACAAGGAACTAAACTATTTAAGCTCTAGACTATTGATCTCTCGCATAATCTAAAGATAAATAACTCACATTAAGAAAAGGAGCTTAAGATGGCCAATGAGTTTTACTAACCATTTGGATGGATGAATGTGGAGAATGTACAAAGATGGGTTTAGAGCGTGCACTCGGTCAGTAAGGTGTGCAACCCCTTTCTAGAACAAAATATGTCTTATAAATAACCTTAGATTTGTTTGTGAGCGCCCAACAGCCACAAAGTAGGCAGCAGGTAGCGTAATATGCTTTCCACAAAATTTTTCCCCGAGTGTTGGGCACTTATAGAGTGGGTGTTGGATGCTCATATGTTGTCATAACACCAATTAGCTCAATTTTACCACCATTTCTTCTGTTATTTTCACAACCTATCTTAGAACAACTAAAAACAGGAAAATAAAGGTAAAATATGCATAAATTAAACCCTAAAACTAATTTCCTAGATAAATCTAATTTTAAGTGAAAATAGCGGAAAACAAGGCCTTAAATGAGAAAGAATTAGGATAACTTCTCTAATTTATCTATGTGAAAATAGGTAATTAGGCAGTTATCAGTTACAAAGTGATTGTAGAAAATCTAGATTCGGGGACTTCCATCCATATTAAACAATGATGAACAATACATCTCCAAAAAGTTATCATTCAATTCACTTTTTTTTCTTAGGCAATTTTGTTTTAAGCGTTTTCTATTTTCATTTTCATAGAAAATAAAAAAAATTAGTGAAATATGTTTGGTTATAATTTAGAATACATTTTTGCTAAAAACATTTTGAAAAAACAACTGAAAACAGAAGACAAAAAAAGTTATTTTCAGTGTTTTAAAAAGTTAACATTATGTGAAAACTTAATAACACTATTGTAATTATATAAAAAATAATATATAAATTTATTTTAAAACTATATATATAAATAATTTGTAATATATTTTCTAAAATTGATTAAATTTAATAATATGATTTTTTGAAAGTAGAAAATATTAAACGAAAACAAGCATATTTTTTTAATGTTAAAAACTTGCAAAATGAAAACAGTTTTCGAGTTAACCATAGGTTTGAATCCTACCACCTTTCTTGTGAATCATCTTATCCCTAGTTACCAGATGATGGGACAAAGTAGAAATTTTGAAACGAGAACAACACAAAATAAAAACATAAAAACATTTTCTCAAACCAAACACCATCTTAAGTTTCCCTAAGATTTTCCAATATGTTTCTCACTTACACATGCATTGCATTAGAAATAACTAATTATATATCTTTGTGTTTGAGGGGAGGCAAAGACTCCATTTGAAAAGTTCATTGAGTGAGTGGGTAGGAAAAGGAAGATGTTGGTGGTTAAATTACATAATATCAAAATGTATTTTTTTTTTTTTGTGATGTAATCAAATTGGAACAATACAAATAACAATAGATAGACAATTTGAAGAATGTATTTGATTAACAAGGCATGAAGTGCTCCAAATTGTCAAGGATAAAGGGAGAGAAGTTTTGCCCTTATTTCCTTCATTACCAACTACAAAGTTGTCTAACCTTGAATATTCACATCCCAAACTCCTATATTGCATTCCCAATGTGAAAAAAATAGGAAAGATTTTCTAGATGAAAATACAAGCATAATTGTCATTTGGTTTGCTACATGCATGCAGAAACTTTGTATCAACCCCATGATCTCAATATTGTTGGATACCAGAGTAACAAAATAATAATTCATTGAAATAAAATGATGAGAAAAATAGGAATTAACACAATAAATTTTTTGTGAAAAAATCTAATGAGGGAAAAACTACAAGCAACACTAGAGAAATATTTATACTAAGTAGAAGAAAAATCACTATCTCTCTAAATATAAGGAGAGAAAAATTTTAGATTCTGTTAATTATACTAGGAGAATACACTCACAACTAACTTTCTTATTCCTAACTCTCAATAAGTAGCTACTAGTGGTGATTATAATCTTGTGGTGGAATGCCTCAAATGAAGAAACGATTAACTATTTATATCTAAGGATGGGAGCTCTTGCATCTAATGCTATGTAAATTTTCTACACCTCCCAACCACCAATCAATTCCTATGTTAAAAAAAAGTTAGATGCGTGCTCCCTTTTTTTGACTATTGTTACCACATAAAAGTGGCTTTATGGTTTCACAAATTCATAACAAAAGATACCATGAAGCAATAAATTTGACATGTACTATGCGACAAGTAGGATAAGAGAATTGGAGAATGCTCTTATTGTGTGAGAAGTATTAAATGGTGAGACTTATTGTAAGCACCTAATTTTTTTTCAAAAACTTGATAAAATTGAAAAAAGTTTAACAAACGAATTAAAAAATATATAAAAATAAATAAAAATTATCTGATTTGGCACAAATTTGGGCATCCTATCTGAATTGAAAAAAAAAAAAGAAGAAAGAAACCATTCTGAAAAGGAAGAGTAGCAAATTCCTAACTAAAGAAAATAAAGTTCATGAGAAACAAGAAAGATCGGGTAACACACGAAAGCTACTTATGAATGCTTGCTCCAATGCAAGTTTGATTTGTTATGTACTATTCTGTCTCTACCTTAGTTATTTTAAACTATTTTCCTTTGCTATTTTTGACTTTACAATCCTATCATACTCCATCTAGCTCCCATTGCATTTTCAGCATTTGCAATCCTTATGTTTTTTCATATCTTGCTCCCAAAAAGTGGAATCTTCATTAAATGTGTGTGAATCATTTAAAAAATAATCCTAAAAAACAAGCACAGAATTAACAATAAAAAAAGGGATGATAGCCATAAAAAGATAGAGTTTTTTTTTTTTTTCACAAAAGAGACAAAAAAGTGGCAAGAAGACTTCAAAAGTAAGAGAGTTTTCCTGATCCAACTTAGAGAATCTGCACAATAGCCTCGCTTGTGTTTTGACCTCTCTTTCTCGTGGTATGTTTTGTGAGTCTAGTTTTATGCTTTCTGCAATTTAGAGATTGCAAGCTTTTTTAACCAAACCAGCGCATGTTTCGGGTAGTGGGTTATGGGAGTTTTCTATTTATTGTTATTATATTCTTTATTCCACAGTCTTTTTGTTTTTATTTCATAGCTTAGAGGGTTTTTGTTTATTATTATCCTAGTCTTTATCCCATATCCCATAGACTTGTTGCTCTTATCCAATGGATGGTCTTTCGATGGCCACCGTGCATTTTTTATTTCCTTCCTTCAATTTAGTCATTCATATTCTGCACTTTTTTCTTATTTCACTTTTTTCCTAGATGGTACGTATGTGATGGCCTTGCATTTTAATGATTCATAGCCCTGTACCTTTTTCTTATTTCACTTTTTCCGTTGATGTTACATGTATGATGACCCCTCCACTTTTTTTTGTGCTCTTTTTTACTTTACTCTTTGATGTTCCGTGCCTATATATACCTTTGAGATTTGAAGTTTTAATGTTGCCATTTGTTTTCCGCTAATGCATCTTTGGATTTGGCTATTAATTTTAAACATGAACAGCTTTAACCCTTTTTATATATATATATATATATATATATATATATATATATATATATATATATATATATATATATAACACGAATGTAAATCAGTTAGTTTGAAAAATAATAATAACTAAAAACAACTATTATTTTAGTGGGATATTATTTAAAATAATTTAGTTAGAAAAATAAATTAATTTTCAAGGAGAAAAAGAAGATTAATTAGATATGATGTTTTTTTTTACTTTCAGGATTTAAGGACACTAATAGTGACAATTTGGGTTACTTAAATTCTTCCCATGATTAAGTTTAATCCCAATTAATAATGTTTTCTTTTATAAAATTATATTATATGAATTTTATATGGTTTATATCATAATTATTAAAATATCTTATTATTAAGTATGTAAGATCTCAATTGGTAGAGAAAGAATTAATTAGATATGACATATTTTTAGTTCTAAGGTTTTATAACACAAGTCATGATGATTTGATACTTTAAAAATTCTCTCTAATGGCTATGTTCAATCCAAATAAAGTTTATAAGTGGAAATATCTAATTAAACATTTACAAGTAAAAATTAAAATTGTGTCTTAATAATTATAGTATTATATTTAAATGCAGGTATTTTATTATCAATTTTTAATTTAACAAAGCAAACCTTCAATAAGAAAATACAGTTATTAGAGAATGAATTATTTAGATGTGACATTCTTTTAATCCTGAAATTTTAAAATGAAAGATGCTTTAAATTTTTTGTAATTAACACTTTAGTTAAAATTAAATTACTATAAAATAATATATTATAAAAATCAAAATATTATATTATAATAGAATCCCAAATATAATTAGTTTATAATTTAATCAAAATAGTTATTAATAACAAAATTTTCAGACATCTTTTTAATCCTAGGGTTTTAAAACACAAGTTGGTTAGTTTGATATACTATCTCCCTCTAAAATAATACTTTTAAATAAAATTATTCTAGAATAAAAATATGATATTAATATTATAACATCTAACACAAAAAAGAAAAAGAATTAAAAAACTTAGCACACGAATATTCTCATTAATAACAAAATTAAAAACTCAGCACCCAGATAATTTTAACAAAGAACTATGTCAATTCTTATTATTTACTATATATGGAAATACGTAAGGGTAGAAGACAATTCTTGTCGAGTTAAAAAGAAAAAAAATTAAAAATGGTAAAATACAATAATAAGAATTCTTTTTAAATAATAAATTTATTTTCAATAATAAAAATTTTTCATGTTAAATTTATAAAAAAATAGTTGTATATCTTAAGGGGTGAAATAAACATGTTTAAAGTTATCTAATTTTACATATTTAATTAAAGGTCTGTCTTAGGACGGACATTTGTGTAATTAATTCCCGAACTCAAGATTTGATTTCGTTTACCATTTGTTTTTTTTAAGTTTTGTTAATGTTTTCCCAAGTAAATATGATAACATCTCCTCTTATTTTTAAATTATTTTCCACCATTTCGTCAAGACTTAAGAACCCGGTGTGTCGACACTTATACTAGTGTCTAGGCCTTGTTGTATCAAATATTAATCTTTCAAGAACCTTAATGACAAGAGAGGTGAAGGTAAATGCAATGGATGTCTATGGCTTCTAATGTGAGTGATTTGTGGTTATAAGATTTTGTTAGATCCAAAATTTGCTGAAATAATATCAGAGAAATTGAAGATAAGTTCATTGGAAGGTAATTTCAATTAAGAATTTGTTCCTTTCAAACCTCAATCTCATGTGTTGCACTCCTAATGAAACCAAGAAAATCTTGGTGGACCTGAATATAAGATATTATATCTAGAGTTAGTTTCTTGATGAAAATGTAAGCATGCTTGCCGTTGGATTTGCTACACGCATGCAGAAACGATGAAGCAAATTTTGATATGTGCCATGATAAGTTGGATAAGAGAAATGCTAGAAATTATTAATTAATTTTAAAATTCAAATTTAACTTATATAATATTATAATATATTTATTAGTACAGGTGCGTATAATATATTTATTGATTAATTTTGTTTCAAAGTAACATGCTTCACCCTTTTTTCAGTTTCAAAGTAACAATAAAATCTTGTAACTGTGCGAATATTTTGCATCGTTTTAGCTTTGCAGATTTTTTAATCAAATTGTAACTGAATACCAATTCTAACGTGGAGTTGTTCCGATGGAGAAATACATGTATATATATAATTTAATTAGTAACATTTACTCACATATTTTTATTTATATAAATTTTAAAATATTAATGGGTAAATTCAATAAAATAAATTAAGAGTGTTGTGATTGAATTTCAATGTAATTTATAATTGAACTTTTATATATATATATATATATATATATATATATATATATATATATATATATATATATGTGGGTGTAAAAGCAAAACACACACAACACTAAAAATAATTTTTTCTCTATTAAAAAACCTTTAACTTCTAATTTTTGGAGCGGTGTTCATTGGTTTGGGATTCTTTGCTGCACTCAAAGGGTTATCGAGTTGACGTATCTTAGGAAAGAAATGCGTTTAAAGTTCAAGAATACCGGTGCATGTGGGGTGTTTAATTTCTAAGGACGATGCTTTGCGTGCTTTAACTCAGGCTACTCTAAACCTTAGCTAATTTACTGTTTGTGTTTAATTATAATTATTGATTGCTCTGATTATGTTGTGTATTATTGTTGAAACATGACATTTGACAATTACATTATTTAATTTTCTTTAATTAATTTTTATAACAATATTAGAGAGTAAATGAAGTCTTTTTCAGAAAGAATTATTTATTTTCAAATGGAAGGTGAAAAACTTTTTTCAAACCAAGTTGATGAATTTAAAAACATTATTTATGATATGAAAATAAAATAAATTATTTTGCTTGACATCATGCTTGTTAGTCTTTTAATAAATTACCTTCTTCGTCTAAATTTACAAGAAGCCTCAAGCATAAACTTGATTGTTTTGCTTTAGATGATTTGTTGGTTTCTTTGTGAATTAAAGATAAACGTTGTCTTTCAAAAAAGGATTCTCAAAAACCTACTTTTGAAGCTAAAGCTCATTTAGTGAAAAATGCTAATAAGCCTAAGCCAAAGTTTTTTAAAAAATCTGGATTTAATAAAAACAAATTTGGTCAAAGTCCACATTTCTTGAAAAATAAAAATAAGACTTTTAATAACAACAATAAATCAAAGAGTAACATTCAAGGACATGAGTTGGTTTACTTTATTTGTGGAATGACCTGAACCTAAGTCATCTTCTCAGTCTAATGCTGGCTCAGATTCCCCATTAAATAGGTATCATGTCACTAACCCATAGTTAATTTTTATATATAACTTAAATGATTGATGGATTGAATTTAACGCTAATGTTCATGTGTGTGCTGATAAAGAGTTATTCTCTTCATATCAGGAACGTGGCTCACGAACTGTGAGCATGGGAAATGAGAGCGTAGCACGTGTTATTGATTTGATTTAGGCCGAGTCAAACTATAATTATCTTCTAGAAATTTTCTTGTTTTGGATGGAGTCTTTAATGTATATGATATTAGGAAAAAATAATATTGCTTTTCTCATTCAACAAAGATTTAAAATTGTTTTTGAATCTAACAGAGTTGTAATTTTTCATGACATGGTTCTTTTGTTGACAAATGCTATATTTGTGATGACTTGTTTAAACTTAATCATCTTTTACTAATAAACATTCTAGCATGTCTTCATCTTTTATTTTAAATGTTGAATGTTGTGATACTTGACATTGTAGACTTAGGCATGTTAATTTAAACTCTATTAGAGGATGATGACTCTTTATCTTATTCCTAAATCTTTTACTGAATTAAAACAAAATTTTGAAGTTTGTGTTCAAGCTAAATAACCTAAAAAATCATTTCAAAATTCTAATCAAAAGGAAACTAGTTTGCTTAGTATTTCATTACTTTTATTGATGACTTCTCAAAATATTGCCATGTGTATTAATAACTCATAAAAGTGAGTTATTTGATAAATTCAAAGTCTATAAAGCAAATGTTGAAAATCAATTAGAAAATAATTAAAATTCTTGGTTTTGATAGAGGTGTAGAATATGCCTTTAATGAAATAAGTGAATTCTTCATGAAGTCACTCCACCCTATGCTCCTCAATCAAATGGTATTGCGGAAAGAAAAAATCGTATTTTGTTAGACATGGTATGCTTATAAATTCTGGTTTGCTTGATAATTTGTGGGGGAGAACTTTTTTTATTGCATATCATATTCTAAATAGATCATGAAAATTTAGATAAAACCCCTTATGAGTTATGGAAAAAATAGAAAACCAAATATGAAATATCTAAGTGTTTGCAAAGGTGAATATTCCTATTAATTAATAAGAAAAGGAAAATTGATCCTAAAATTGTTGTGTTTTTCTTGGATTTTTCTACATAGTACTTATAGATTTTTAGTTATTAATTTTGAAGTCTTTGATATTTCTAATAATATAATTATGGAATCTAGAGATGCTATTTTTTATGAAAATTTTTTTCCTTTGAAGATTAAATTATCTAGACCTATTTGTCATACTACTAGTACTGTTATGCCTCCCATGCCTCCCAATGGTAATACTTATAAAAATATTGAACCTAGAAAAAGTAAAAGGCCTAGGAAAGCCAAAATTTTTGGTCCTGAAGTATCTTGGGTCAGTAATAAAAACTCATGATTGTATTAATTTGACATAATCACATTAATGTTAAAGAAGTTTAATTATTTTGATGTAAAACATGTTTCTACACCTTTTGGCTCTGATACAAAATTAAAGAAAAATATGGATGAATGTGTTTCTCCTCTTAAATATTCTCAAATCATTGGTTCCTTGTTGCATTTGTCAAATTATTCTAGACTAGACATTGCATATGCAATGAGTAGATTGGGAAGATATATTCATAATCTTGATCATTCACATTGGATTGGATTGCTTTAGAAATTATATTTGTAGATCTTAAAGGAGTTATTAACTATGACATTCACTATACTCGTTATCTTGCTGTAATTGAAGATTTTTGTGATGCAAATTGGATTTATAATTCTAATGAAACTAAATCAACTAGTCATTATGTCTTTATTTTAGTTGGAGGTGCTATAGCTTGGAAATCTATTAAACAAACTATTATTTCTCGTTCTACTATGGAAGCTAAAATAATTGCCCTACGTTAAATTTCTAAAAAAAAAATTATGTTATTTACCTCTATTAAATAAACCTATACTTCCAATCTCAATGCATTGTGATAGTCAATTTGCTATTACTAAAGTTACTAGTAAGAACCTTAATGAAAAAACAAGTCATTAGAGATTATACTGAAGGGTGATTGTGAAATAGAATTTGTAGATACACATAATATTAAATTATTATATACTCAATCAAGGGTGACGGTTCAGTAAGTTGAAACCTGAGACCCAACCCAACCATAATAGTAAATTATTATATTATGTATTTAAAATTAATTATGTATTTTTTTATATTATGTTTTTGTTAGTTTAGACAAATTGTGTAGTTTGTATTTTTTTGAATGACTTGACTAACTTTGATAAATTGTGTTTACTTTTATTTTAAACAAATGTTTCTTTAGTTATTATTGTTTGAAAATTTAGTTGTATGTTAATTTTAATTTATTTTAGTTTGATATATAATTTGTGACTATAATTTATGGTATATTTTTATTTTATAACAATTATATAGTCTATTTTTATAAAAATATCCTAAAAAATCTTAGTATTCTAAAATTTATTTTTTTAAAAAAAAATTTAAAAATATTTTTTCAAACTGTTACCTAATTAGGTTTAATAATAATAAAAAAAAAACCTAACTCAACCCAATGTTTTTTTATTGGTTGGGTCTTGGGTTTGCTTAAACCAGACCACTCATGTTCGCCCCTAGTGGGTTGATGGTTGGTATTCCTCATTTTCTTAGTTTATTGTTTTTCTTTTGAATTTCTTCCTTTATTTTATAATGCATTTTCTTTCTTTCCATCCTTTGTTATGTGTTTCCATGCACTAGGGACATTGCTAATTTTTAAGTGTGAGGTGGAATCCAAGGGTTACATGATGTATAAAAAAAAAGAAAGAAAAAGAGGTTTTGTATTCTCACATTAGATGTGAATGTGCTTAAACTATTCCTACTACTACCTTTAGTTGATAATGGACATTATTATGGTTTTAGAATCAATTTTGAAAAATGATAAGAAAATTGAAAGTTTCTTATAAAGAAGCTAAGTAATAGCATAGCCCAAGATGTAGTTTCTCTGCCATATTAACTACAAAAATAGTAAGGTTTGAGGCACAATGAGGTTACATTACATACAACCTCTTGATTTTTTTTCTTTTCTAAGTGTAAATATATCTAAGCTTGGTAATCTTTGATTATTGTGTTAAAGTTTGTGCCTTATGAATTTACTTCTCTGTTTGCTAATTACTGGAGGATTTTTTTTAGGTCTTCTTACAAGCCTCTACCTAATTAAACATGCTTACCCTTAGTTGCCCAAGTTGAGCCTATGAAAGTATTTATTTGTTACCCAATTTTTTCCTTGATATTTTTAATAAGTGACACATTATCATCACCATGGAGCAGCCTCTAAAAGGGAAGAACTAGAGGAAAAAATAAAAGGAAATTCAAGATGACAACACAAAAGAAAGGAACCAATTCTCTCTCTTTCTAAAAAAAAATATATAATTAAAAGAACCCAATAATTAGCAAGCAGAAAAGTGAATTCATAAGAAAAGTGAACTTTAAAACAATAATTAAAGGTTACCAGGTTTAGATATATTTACACTTGGAAAATAAAAAATCAAGAGGTTGTATGTAATGTAACCCCATTGCGGCTCAAACCTCACTATTTTACGGTTAATATGGCAGAGAAGCTATATCTTATGCTAATGTTAATTACTCAGTTTCTTTATAAGAAAACTCTCAATTTACTTATCATTTTTCAAAATTGACTTTAAAACCATGAGGATGTTCATTATCAGCTAAAGGTAGTGGTAGGGATAGTACAAACACATTCATATTCAATGTGGAAAGAGAAAACCTTTTTTTCTTTCTCTTTTTTTATACATCATATCATATAACCCTTGGGTTCCCCCCTCCCACACACTTAAAAATTAGCAATGTCCCAGTGCATGAAAAAACATAAAATAACAACTAATGAAGGATGGAAGGAAAGCAAATGCATTAAAAATAAAGGATTGCAACAGGAATTAAAAAGAAAAATAATAAATTAAGAAAATGAAAGAAAATAAAAAACCTAGAATGATCCTCAAGGTTGAGGAGGATAATTGTTGGGGAAGTACTCTCGAAGTTGCTGGAGTGTGACATGAGTAGCTACAAAGCTATCTGTGATACATTGTTGGTGCTCCTTGAATCATGTATGCCTATTGCTGCTCGAAGCGAGCATCCTGAATATCTACTCAGGATAATCCTCCATTTGCAGTTGTTGCGCGTCCTTTTTCCTCTTCTACAAGGGGTGCTCCCACATGGATGTAATGTTGCCCTTGATATCTCAACACTCTAATGGCTGCTAATGGAGTTTTCCTAATAGGGTCCATGGGAATAGCCTAAGGCTAGTCAATAGGTTCCTAAAACCCACAGTGTCGAGCAAGATGTGTCATGAATGAGCCACTCATTAGGTGGCTTTGATGACCTATGGACAATTAATTTTCGAAATCACGACAAGTGCGCAAGAACATAAGACTGGTGTTGCAGCAGTGTGTATAAACCATTGCTCACAAGAGAAATATATCATGAGATGTCATCGTGTCAGGGCTCCACCAACGAGCATGGATGATCCAACAATCCATCGGTGCATGATGCATAAAACAAAATCTCTAATTCAGCTAAATTTTGATGAGTGAGGATCATAATGATTGAGGCTCATCAAATGTTGCCACACAGAACCCTTCCATATAGTAGTGGGGGTTCCACTAGTGCCCTTTAATATGCCTCAATGTGGATGGAGGCCTTAGTCTCAAACCCTATAAGAACATTAAATCTAGTGAGGGTCATGGTGTGTGTCCTCTCTATTAAATAGAGAGAAACCATGTGCTCTAGGGAGGTTGCCCCTCCTCTTGCTTTAGTTGCCACTCCTGTGTTGATGCCATAAATTCTAGCGTGATTTAATGAAATGCAGGCTCATAAATTTTTGCTATGGTCTCCCACCTAAGGCGTGGATATAAAGCTGAGCATCCTTAATGATACTTGTTGCATTGAGGTCTTCCATGTCCAATGGTCATGTGGGATGTACTAAAAAGAGGATAAACGAGTGTAGCGCTCAAGGTATCTAGGAAGCATAACAGCTTTGTGAGTAGGAGGGGCTACTGGATCATTGGAGCAGATGTCCCTAGTATGCCTTGCCCTTTTAGGCGCTGTAGAGGAAGGGCCATGTTCCATATTTGTAAAACAAGAAGGCTTGGCATTATAAAGGAAAAGGAAAAATGAGCTACGAACTAGCATGGCCGTGGTAAGCGGGATCATGTTTGTCCTCAACAGCGAAAAATAAAAAATGCAGATGTTTCACATGAACATGGTTGTGTTCAACAGAACAGCAGAATGAAAACCACTGACAGCGCATAAGTGAAAAGAAAGGCAAATAGCAAAAACAAAACTGATAAGTCGAACAAGAATGAAAACTAAACAATGTGAAAGAAAACTAACCCTTGGAGTTGAGTACATAGAACTCAAAGGGGAGATTTGTTAAATGGAGATGATAAGGCTCTTCGGAGAGATGGGTGCACGAGTAAGGGTGCAAAAACATTTCTCAGGATGAAAACCCTCACCCTTTAGAGTCCTTTTTATAAGACAATGAGTATGATCGTGCTATTAGGTAGCACCGACCACGTTGGTCGATATGGTGCAAAAAACATGAGGGGTGCAAAAATTCATGTTAGTTTGAACAACATGGTCATGCTAACCTTAGCACAATTGTGCTATTTGAAAAACATAGATATTAACAAAAATGCAAATAACACAACCATGCTGTTTGGGAGCACAACCATGAATTTTTAAGCGTTGATTTGAAAAAGTAAGCACAATCGTGTTTTCAGGGAGCATGATTGTGCTAATACTTTGAGTGCTAAGATGCAAATGTATGCATGACTGTGCTAATAGGGAGCACAATCGTGCTATGCAAAAACACAAACAAAAAAGGAAAAAATTAAATAAAAGGGATATAAAATGACAGGTTGCCTCCTGACATGACTGATTTACAATTGTTAATGAGTTTTGCAATTCTCTTGGCCTCAGACACCCAAGTGTGGTGAGATGAGTACCCTGTTGGCAATTAGCTACATTTTCTTTGGTGCAAAGTCTAATTAGGATTTCTATGAGAAAACTTCTATTTGAAAAATAATAACTTTGTTTCATCACTAAGGTTCTTTACCAAATGAGTGTTCTCTTTAGCTAAAATAATTACTTGAGGAAAAGTAATGTCCAAGTGTGGCGAGGTTTGATAAACTATTTTTTTACACATATTTTTTTCATGTTTAATACCTGTTTATAAGGAAAAGAATGCATATTTATTAACAAAACTCATTTTTTAGTATTTATTTCCACTTTAAACAGATACTTAGAAAACAAGAAGAAAAATGGACAAAATCAAGCTCTTATAAAGCAATAGTTGAAGATCCAGGACAACACGAATGTGCTAGGTCAACTCAGCCCGAAAGTCATCCAGAAGAAGCACAATCATGCTTAGTTTAACACAGTTGTGCCATGATTCCAGCATCTCTGCTCCAAATACATGATTGTGTTGCTAACTCAACATTTACGAGCACAATGTGCTTACCAATAGCACGATCGTGCTGCGATCTCAGAAACTAGTAGCATGACTGTGCTACTTGAAGTTCATGAACGCTGCCAAAATAACACAGTCATGCTTGTTCTAGTACACCCATGCTAAAAGGTTCAAACCCTTTCTATTAATACTAAAAGATGAGGAACAAAAAGGTCTCGCTTTGGCTCAGACAAATAGTTAAATTTGTGACTTAGAGGCAAAGAACAACAATGAAGTTTTGGATTAAGTGGCTATACATTACCCATGTGTGGCTAATCATCTTTTTTTAGGGCTGCGATGTAAAATCTTTGTGATTCCCCCTTACACTTTACATTATCATTCAATGTTATTCAGTATTAATTTGTTTCATTATTTTATTTGCTAACATCTTAATTGTTTGAATAATTGTGATCATTGATATTTGAATAATCAATATTTAAATCAAATAAGTTATTGCTTTGGTAGAATTGATTCAATTTATTGGGTGAACCTCCAATTAGTTAAAAAGGAACGATCCTAATTTGAATTCTTGTTTTGCCAAACTAGAAAACAAGTTAGGGCTATAGTGTTTGTGTGAATGACCAAACACACAACAACAATTTTGCTAAAATATTGATGATCAATGAATATAAAAGAATGAGATTGCTTAGTAAATAGGAGGTAAAAATATTGCAGTGAAAATCATAATCCTAAGCCTTAATCATTGAATTTGAAACCACTCTCTTCGTGTTTGCATTCTACTCACAATCTAAACAATCAAGAACACACACTTATTATGTCATTGTCTTCTTTTCTATTCTCAAAATCAAATTATTTGAAAAATAGATTTAGTCCTTTGAGTACGATATCCAGGCATAGATATAATGTTAATACTGCATAGGAAACTCTTGTTTTTAAGCGATCATATTTTACGCATCTTACAACTTATATAATATACTCTTTGGTTGTGCTTGAAACACACAAGAATTCATATACATATTCATCTATTTCTACACAATGATAAAAACTTCCATTCATAGATAAAAAAAATAAAAATCGATGACTTAATACTGAAATAGGTCATCATATTTTCAAAAATTCTAGTTAAGTCCTAGTATGTTTTAAACTACCTCGATGTTTTTTGTGATGATCTGATGTCAACGTTGAAGAATTTGTCTAACGAGAGAGATACTTGGGTGGTCAAAATATTCGAAATCAAATTGCTATCTGTGATGACAGGATACTTAAATGATGAAGCCTCAAGTCTTCATATTAGAAAATTCTTCAATTTGTTAAAAACTTAACAGCTTGATTGACTAGGAACTAAAGGTGTCAAAACATACGGTTTTTAAACGAGTCAGCCCAATACGATTAGCACATGTTGGTGGGCTAAGACAACTGATACACCAGATTTAATAAAACAATTAAAATCTTATTATAATAGGGTCTAAATATAGATTAAGCCAACACCTTTGCTTTGAGTCATTTCCTTTAATAATCTGACAACAAAACAAAATGTAAAACATGAAAAATAGTAAAGCCTGAATGCAATCTAATTTCAATGTATAATGCGGACAAAACATTGCATTAAAAGGGTGTCCCTTGAAAATAGGAACTGACATGTTAGAAAAGGTGAGTAGTAAAAGTCTTGCCTTTATTTGCCTTGGCTTTGTTTGTTTCTCTGCATCCTTGGCTCTAAAAACCGTTCGTTCCTGTGCACCATTGGCTTTGTTGCTCTGCTAGAAATTGAAAAGAAAACCCAAATGAGAAACTTTACAAGATACAGAATTAGATGGCCTTGGTGGAGTCATAATCAAAATAACATTAGTCAAACCTTTTATAAGTTTAGAGTTTTTACATTAACAATATATATAGCTAACACAAATATATTTGTATAATTTCCACAATAAATAATTTTCATTTAACATACCATCAATGCTATGTGAGCAACATATATTTCACAAACAAAAGACAGAAATACAGAAAACTTATCAAAATCTAATAATATAAAGGATAAATGTAATATAGGAAAGGTTTTACAAAAGAAGCTGAAAAATTCCGTAACAACTGTGCATGCTGAATACACTCCTTTTACAATTAAGGTCCAATAAATTTTATTTTTAAGATCCTGCTACTTACACTCATCATGTTTGTTAAATACACTACTCTGCAATTCAAGTTCAAGGGTCATATAGATTTTATTTCTAGGCTCCTACTATCTACACCTGTAGCTTACTAAATGAATCACCTTTTTCCGCTTTAGGTCTAGTAATCTTTATTGCTAGGTTCTTGCTATTTACACCTTAACATTGCTAAATGGACCATTTTAACTGCCATTAATGAAGTGTACTTAATAAAGATGTGATGAAAATGAAAGTTTAATAAAAAATATGTAAAAATTGACAAAGTTGGGTGTCTCCATGGATAAGGTTATTTTTTATTTTTGACAAAAACTATTGAATAATACTTATGTGTTGATGATTCAAGGACCTTAAAAATAAGGGAGATCTTGTACATGGCAACCAGTGAAAAGGATGACTAGGGGCTGCCAATGTGGTTGTGCTTTGTGACTACTACCATGTGTTAGATTCAATGTTTGTTGGAATAATATTGAGAAAATTGAAGAATGAAAACATAGTCGTGTTCAACGTAGTTGATATCTTTCCAATGGTTTGCGTCAAAATTGTTAAATGTTGACCTTAATGTTCTAAAAAAGATGTGCTTGATGCTTGAGAGGTATTTGTTCTCAATCAATTAATGCTTTATCTTAATTGTATTATATTCTTGCCATTAGTTGAATTTTCTTCAGAGTCAATGACGCAAAAATATTTGGTGCCTACTATGATAAACTTCTGCATAGTTTAGCAGGAATCAAAGGGACCTGGTAACTAAATTGAAAGGTAATATCGACTAAATAAGAAATTGTTCATTTCTACTAACTTATACTTTACTTCAATACCTTTGCACAACACTAATGTATAGTGATAGCAAACTATAACCTTTTCCCTAATTACAGAAGTTTGTCTATATATGGTAAGAATTTTTGCTTTTTATATATATATATATATATATATTGACTGTAATAATCTCACAAAGTTATCCTTCAAGTCACTTTTTCTTAGGTTTTCTTAGTTTTTGAAGGACATTGCCAGTATCACTTTCAATCTAAAAAACATTGAACAACTAGAGGAGTCATAATTTTGATTCCACAATTTTCTAAATAGCTTCAATGTTTATCACTTTCATCATATTAAACCTAATAAAAAATACTATTAATGATTACAATTTGTTAAATAATTTTAATGTCATTCTACAATGATATTTTTAGTGATATAATCGCCATTAATCAAAGAGTTCAACCATTTTAGTATATTAACTTCAATTTGACGAGAGGAATAATATTAAAATTATTTTAAAAAATGTGAAAAAATAGATCTAAAATAATAGTGAAATCATTTTGAAGTTATTTAAAAAATTGAAAGATGGAATTGAATAAAAAACAATAGTAAGTAAGCACTTAAGTTGTAGAGCGTCAAGTGAACTCACACACATACACATGCGCGCGCACATATATATATATATATATATAGAGAGAGAGAGAGAAAGAGAGAGAGAGGGATTCAATAACTACAAAAGTAAATACAAGAGATTTTACTCTTAATCCTCAATTTCCATTTACTCTTATTTGTCCTTAATAAATAATATTATGAATATTTTATTTCTAAAAGAATTTGAAAATTCATTTAAAAATCTCTTAAATTTCTTAAACTCTCATGATATTTATCAACGTTCTATAACATTAGTGAAGATAAAATTTGTACATTAATAATTTTTCTTAAAAAACTAATAAATTAACAATAACTACTGTTATCCGTTAATTATGTCCAAAGTATGTTCTAAAACAATGGAGGTATTTTTAATTTTAATTTTTTATATAGATTTTTTCTCTTTTCCAGCCTTTTACTATTTATATTTATTAAGAAAATGTTAAAATTCCTTACAAATTTCTGCAGCTATTAATATTATATTATTTATTTTAACTATCATGCAATTTATATATTTATTTTTCAATAAATATTTTCATCTTTAAAAGAATCATAAGAGCTCAAAATCACTTAAAAACTAAAATTTATAATCACTATTTTTTTATCTTTTTTGTTTCAACCATTCACTGAATTAAGCTTACTTTCGATTTTTAACTACCAGAGTTAGTTTGCATAAAAATTCTAACAAATGGAGTTAAATATTAAATTTTCTTTTTAATTGTAATCTAATGCGCCATATATTTAATTTAATGTACATTTATGCAAGGATTTTTCGCAATTTTTCCTAACACATGCTACTCGCCTGTAATAACATATAGTATATTATGTTGGTCAAACTTTGCTTGTGAGCTTTGTCTTTCAAACTCCACCACTTCCCATCTTTGCTTGGGTTAAACAAAAGAAACTGCAACTTCTTTCAGGTCAGTTCCTGTCTCCGTGATTCATAGATCTCTCTTCTCTTTACCCACTTCCAAATCTGTCATTATATCTTTATAAATACCAGTTTTTTTCATGTAACCAACCAAGGATCATGAAAACTTTGTAGGGTGTGTTTGGCTTCTTTTAAGTTCTAATTGGTATCTAAACAAGCATAATCATTTGTCTTTTTCTCTTTTTTGTTTCAACCATTTGCATTAGCCTATCTTTTATATATCACACGGTTGTACTATGTTTATAATGTTCTAGTTAGGTGCTAGTTTTCCATGTGTAACGGCCAAATCTTCAATTCTAAGTGTTTTTACTTTGTTACAACTGTTTATGCTCCTTGATTGGTCAATTGCTTACAAGAATTTCATAGAGGAATCTTCTATAGTCTATACATATAATCGTGTTGCTGAAATAGAAAAACACTGCACACCATATGTTCCAACATTATTCAAATCAATTCCTGATGATGATAGTGGCTACACACTTGATACACAACTCTCTTTCACTAATGGAGATTGGAATCAAGAGAATGGTGGTTTCCCTCTTCTGCCATTCGATGAGAGCGACTTGCAAGGGCATAAGTTCCTTCAAGGAGCAGATCCATTACAACTTGTTTCATTCCAAGTACAAGACATCAATATAGTTCATCACTTTGAAAATGCTTCAGTTAATGTTGGAGGGATATTGTCCATAGGCATATCTAGAAACACCACATTTTACCCTTCTCTTCAGTCTCCATCTTTCACCATGATGCCTGGTTTTTCCATCCTCACTATTGTCTTTGAAGGGGTCTATTTTGAAAGTGGGGGAGATCGGTTATTGTGCCTTTTGGGGAACACAGTTTTTCCCATATCAGAACCTCGTTTTGAATATTGGGACATAACCAATAGCCATTGGTCTGGTTATAGCCACAAGCCACATCTTTTGCATGATGATCAGATTTTGCTTGTTTTAAGGTATCCTCAGACACTAAATTTGACTAGTAGGGCTATCAAGGGTGAAATTAGAAGTTTAAGAAAACATGGAAGCTTGAAGTACTTTGATAATGTTCACATTTCTTCTCAGTTGGGTCGGTATTCCAAATATCAGTTTAGTCCTGAATTAATAATGCCAAGATCTTGTGATGATAAGCACTTTTGTATAAGGGATTGGGCAGAATATGATGTTCTCACATTCAGTGGCTCTGAGTTTTGCAAGACTCTCCAAAGTATTTCAGAACCTTTCAATGTTATCCCAAATGGCTCTACTAACAGGAGATTGAACCAGGAAGATCTCAAGCTTGTCTTGCAGCATGTAATATGTGAGGAGGAAACTAACAATCATAATATAAAAAATGCAAGAATTTCAGCAACACTGAGGGTGTTTCCTATATCCATACCAGAAGATACTGCAAGAGAAAGAACAGGCCTCTCCAACCTTACTTTGTTAGTTGAGGGGACATGGGATTCCACAAGTGGGAAAGTATGCATGATTGGGTGTTCCGGTGAAGTTGATTCAGTGTTGGAAGAATGTAACTATCAAATATCCTTGTTCTTTCCAAGAGTGTATTCCATCAAGCAGAGAAGTCTCATGCTAGGGAGTATATCCAACATTGCAAATGAAACAAACATGTTCTTCCCTCTGCTGATTAATTATGCTCCACGTCCAGTGTTTCTTCATTCGAGTCTTGGTCCATGTAGTTCTTGCTTATCATATAATTACTCTATGATCCAGCTAGCAAGTTCAATCAGAAGGAGAAATCAGCCATCAAAATTCAGATATATCAAGAAACCATCATTCTTGAAGTATCCAGCTTTGGAAGATGAACAACAAGATGTACTTGCTCAGCTACGTTTTCTTTCCACTAATCTCAACGTTGATGCATATGCAATTTGCAAGCATTGCTTAAACAAACATAACTCAAGGGTCTTCATCCATATGGATGTGTTTTCTTTAGGTCCATTATTTGGTCCATACACATTCTTGATGTGTAAAAATGATGGAGTAAAGAAACCATTAGGAACTGAAAATCTTACCAATACCCAACTTCTCAATATCTCACTGCATCTTATATTCAATGAAGGATCTTCAGTGTTTACAATCAAGCAATATACACATTTGTCACCTTTATTCTTGGAAGGTGTATATGATCCATTAGTTGGTCAAATGTATCTAATTGGTTGCAGAATGGTTTCAAATGTGAGCACTATTGTAGGGCATGGCCTAGATTGTCTCGTGGATGTTAAGGTTCAGTACCCTCCTTCAACTGGAAGATGGCTGAAAAACCCTTCTGTTGAAATAACTATCACTAGCCAAAGGCCTGAAAGTGACCTTCATTTTAATGCTATAACTCTTCAGACAGACATTAGTCCCTACTTGAATCATCAAGATGATGTGGCCTTCAGAAAACTCTTTGAAAGAGTTATAAGATTACTCATTTCCTGTGCTCTTGTAGGAATCATTTTTAGTCAACTCAGTTACATGAACAGAAACATGGCTTCCATTCCTCACATATCTCTTGTCATGGTTGCTGAACAAATTCTTGGTTATGTGCTGAGCTGTTCAGGGACACCGAGACCCTTTTGGAATCAAAGGAATCTGAAGCCTACAGGGATTTATCTCATGATTATAAACACATACTAAATCCATTTGAAATCATAACAAGGTTTTTTGTGCTGATTACCTTGATTCTCACAATAAGATTGTACAAGAAGGTGTCACAAGCTAAGAAAAAACCAAGTGCTTATGGATCTAACAAGGAACAGTGCTTACTCCAACATAAGAATGTTGTATTATGGAATTTGAAGGTTCACATAGTTGTATGTCTTGCGCTAACAGGTCTACTTGCAATTGAGCTTTATATCAGAAATAATTTAAGGTCTCTAGGTCTGATAGATTTTCTTCTTCTGCCTGGCATCTTAGTTCAACAAGTGCAAATGCATGTAATTTGGGCTCAATATCTTTTTCTGGTTCCTCAGGCGCTTCAGAAGTCTGCATGGCAAAGCCAAGTTAAGCCTTTGAGGAAAATGTACTATGTTGGACTCACATTGCTAAGGCTAATTCTCTTTACCTATGACTACATAAGAGACCCTACTCTAGCTCCTTACTCTGATAATGGTGATTTCAATAGAATCAGGTCAAATTTGTTTTCAATTTATGGAATCAATGGTGCAGCAGTTCCCATCATTATGGTTTTAGTTGCAACTGTTGTCCACATTCAACAAAGCTGGAACATTAAGAAATCCTTCTATAGCTAAATTCTAGATTATTATTTGTGTGCCCTGTTGTCTTTTATGAGTCAGCATTTCAATTGACTTAAATTATTTATATAATCTACAATGTTTTCCCCTAAAAAGCAGGAAATCACCTATCTTGATTCTCTATGAAAGCAATAACTTCTACTATTTGACTCAATGATAAATGGATATTACTTTGGAAGATAATTATTATATTGTGAAAATGTGCAAGAGAAATTTGCTGCATTTAGTTGTTTTTTTTTTTTTGCATAAGCACTTGCTGCATTTAGTTGATACCATGCGTTAAAACATATACTAAAGATTCTTATTAAGTAGCTCCAAAATTAACTCCTAATATATACAAAAGGTTCTTAACAATTAGTTTTCTAATTTGCTTCACTATCATTAAGGTAATCAAAGCATATATGTGTACATATGGTCACTGAAATCATGTTGATAATCTAGGTTGTAAGGACTTATATGATTCACCACAAAAAAAAAAAGGATTGTGATAATTATCTCATTGATGTTGATATATTGATATCATAATTTTTCATTACCTTCTGAAGTTGGATAATTTTCCCCTGCTTCTATGGAATTTCTCCTGCAAGCATTTGTATCTTGGAGGTGTATTTTTTTCCAAAATATAGAAGTGAAAAGGAGGAATTATCTGCAATATACACATTATACATATATATCCAACTATTCTTATAGAGTAGATTGTAAAAAATGTGTTATAATTAAAAATAAATGTTAATGACATTCTTATATAAATATAATTTTTTTAATACTTTTTTATTTGACTAATTAAAATTTATTAAAAATCATTCAATTTTATTGATTTAATCATCTTTTCCGTCCCATTATTTTTGAAATTTTTTTATCCCACTATTGACTAATCTTAGATTCACTTGAAGATTTAGATACAACAACTTTACACTCACATATGCATAACCTCAAAAATTTGAGCTACACCATCAAACCAAGCTTAAATTCCCTTAAGGTTTTAAGATACGACACACTCGTACATGTCACCTCACTTATATAATTCTCAAGGATCCAAGTTTCACCAAACAATACAACAACCAATTTTCTATACATTAATGAGTTAACTAAACATTTTGGTAAGTATGATTGAACACTCTAACACACTGTTCAAAATCACAAACAATAGGGGTGATACTTACGAGGACACCTCACTAGGAGAAACCACTAAATTGCTTTTAGTGAGGTACTGCTTGGAACTCACCACTAAAAGACTTTCTAAAAGTATAATTTCTTATTTCCCCATATAGGAGTGATTCTCATACATTAACTTGATCATTATCACCAAACACATAAATCATACCACATCATTAATACATTTCAATTTATTCCACACTCATATTAATATCAAATATCTTAATTATTTCAACATTATATAATATAAAACATGATCCCATCAAGAGTCAAGAATCAAAACATATGCAACATTATCTCATAATAATACACCCTTAAAATATTATATTAACTCCTCACTTTATGTTTAACGTCACCAAAACACCTCATAAGTTGTGGAATTTGACATAGTGTTGCAGGAGAATCTTGATGCACTTATTTCTTCAGAGCATATACCACACCTACATGGGATGTAACACAAAACTGTGGTCCAACCCTAACACACTTCTCTCTTTCAATGCATCTTACACCGATGTGGTAATATCCACCATTATGGTCCAATTCCTAATGTACTTCTTTCTTTCAAAGCATCTCCCATACCCATGTGGTAATTACACATCATTGTGGCCCAACTCCTGATGCACTTCTCCCATCTAGTGCGTCTCCCATGCCCATGTCGTAATATCCACACCACTGTGGGTCAACCCTAATGCATTTGTTTCTTTCAACACATCTCTGAACCATCTCGGTAATTATTGTCATCATTGTGGGCCAACTCCTGATACATGTTTTCCTTTTATCGTCTCTTCTGTACCCATGAGGGATTTTTCACAACTATGTGGTCAAACATTTGATGCATTTTCTCGTATTGCGTATCTTCCACAACCTTGTAGAAATTACCATAGAATTTTGGTGCACATCTCCATGATAGTTATAAACCCAAATCAACTTCTCGATCATTCATAATTTTTCAAATCAGTCACAAATGATCCAAATCAAACCCCAAATGTCCTAGGGAAGATGAAGAATGATTCTCCTTTTCATGTGAACTTGAGAGATCCTAGCTTAAGGAAGAAGAGAGGAACTAGGAAGGGAAAAGGAAAATGAAGGAGATGACAAACGGCAAGACTACCAAAGTGCATAAATTGGAAAGATGTATGGAGATTTTTCTATTTATCCTCGTCTTTTTAATAAACTACTATATAACCCAGTATGTATTTGGGTGGTTTTGAGTTTCTAGTTTTTAGGTTTGAAATTTATTTTGAAAACAGAAACGTGTTCGATAAAAATAGTTCTATTTTGGTTGTTTACTTATTTTTGAAACAATTTTCACTTCATATAAAAACAATAAAATTTAGTTTTTACTTGGTCATCGACCACCAACTCTAGTCGATGGTCACCAGTCGCCACCTTTGGTCGACGATCACCGACCGTCATCTCCAGTCGGCAGTCACCGATTGCCACCTTCGATCTATGGTCATCGACCATCAGCTTTGATAACGATCACCGATTGTCACCTCTGATTGATGGTCACCGATTGCCACTTACAATCGATGATCACTGACCACCACCTCTGACCGGCAGTCACTGGCTGCCACCTTCGACTGGTGGTCATTGACTGCCACCTCCTATCGTCGGTTATTGGCCACCACCTCTGGCTGTCGGTCATCGACCACCACT
The DNA here is from genome assembly GCA_037954015.1 of Psophocarpus tetragonolobus. Classification (NCBI taxonomy): domain Eukaryota; kingdom Viridiplantae; phylum Streptophyta; class Magnoliopsida; order Fabales; family Fabaceae; genus Psophocarpus; species Psophocarpus tetragonolobus. The sequence goes on along the minus strand of CM075688.1, from coordinate 76,095,241 downwards.
TCTGATTGTAAATCACTAACTGTCACCTCCTACAAAAGTCATCGCTGCCACCTCCAACCTCAAATTTCGACACCAACCATCGGTCATTGATCATTAGTTTTCACTCTCTAAGGAGGAAAGATTCTTTTTGTTAAGATTTGAAAAGAATGTTTTAAATTTGGAAACCAAAAGAATGCTGTTTTTAAAAATTTGAAAATTTACAATCAAAACTAGTTTTTGTTTTTATAAATTTTAAAACTGGAAACCGAAAACTGTTCCATTTAAATAATATGGGGAATCAACATTAATATATTTTAAAGTTAGGTTAGAAAAATAAAAACAATTGAGAAACTAAAAATCATATATACAAAGTATTTTGTGTTTTTACTTAATTGATAGGACATCCTTATTAAAAATAATTTTTCAACAAAACATTAAAAAATATTTAGAGGATAAAAAATGCATATTTTAATTAAAGGAAGAATTTAAAAAATAAAATCATACTTCATAAATTGTACAAAAATTAAAAATATATTTTATCATATAGTCTCACATAAATTACATTCATAGTCTATCATAAAAATTTTGAAGCTCATAATTGTTTGTTTATATGTTATAAAATAATTTAAAACTAATTTCATTTATGATATTAATTATCATGGATTGAGTTATAAAAATAAAGTCACTCCAAACTAAAAGGGGTTTTTGTAATTTTTGGCTTGGGCCGTTGGATTTTCGCTTTTCAATTTGGTTTGATCCAGTTTTGAACACCCCTAGTGATTATATCTTTATGAGATTTATCATATCTTATTATATTTTATTATGTTATTTGAATGAAATTATAATAAAATTGACTTTATGATGAGTTAGGGTCAATCATAGAAATTCCATTTGAAGTGTTTTTTGTCTATCTTGATGATTATAAATTTGTCATTCCATGAACCGAATTTACATACACATTCTCTACAATAATTTCTTAGAAGGTCGATAGAAAAATCCTCAAGAACTTTTATTAAACTTATATCTCTACAATAATCATAGAAAAAAACATTATTCGTGAAGAGTAAAAAACTTTAATTCAATCTATATGAGGTACATAATTTCTTTGTCTTATTCTTTCATATTTATTTTTTATATATACTATAATATTGTATCTAATAATCTAAAATTTATTTTATTTCCATCAAAATTAAGCACTGTTATTTTGTTGCACGTGTACGTCATTATTTTAATCTTCAATAACATTTCTATCTTGCTAAAGGCAAAAGGAAGCAGACTGTGGACAACATCTGCAAAAATAAACAATACATCAATACAAGATCATGCTCATCAAGTTGTATAAAAAAAGAAATGAATTTAGTGAAAGCAATTTAAAAATAAATATACAAATAAACATGAAATAATGCATTTTCAATGTATTTTACGTTTTTAAAGGTGTTTTTTATATTTCAAAGGTGTTGAATAATTCACCAAAAGATAAAACTAGAGTGATATATTATTGTGTATCAACCTATGTTTAAAAAATCAGACTAGCTGGTTTGACTGGAAAATCGGTGAACTGTCTGATAACTGATTAAGTCAATTAAGAAAATCTATCAATCAAAGAATCAGTCCTAAAACCAAAAATCGGTCATGAATTGGTAAAACTGGTAAAAATTGGTGAGAATTGGTTCATAAGTTTTTTTTTTATTTTGCTAAATGCACCCCTCTTTTTTCTAAGTTCACCATTTTTTAAATTAAAAAATTAATAAAAATAAGGGTTAACTTAGCAATATTAAGATGTACTTAATAAAAATATTTTTTTCTTTTATAATTAACTTCTTAATAAATTTTTCTTTTATCTTAATTTTTATAATATATTAATAATAAAAAATATTATTTTTGTATGACTAATTCAACCACCGATTCAATAATAATTAAACTAATGAACTAGTATCAATATTTTCATAAGTTTTATCATCAATCCAGCTTTAAAAAGATAGGTATCAACTTAGTAAATTTTCACCAAAATAACCTTAGGTTAGCTAATTTATCCGTGTTCTGTATCTTAATTTGAAATTAGAAGTGAATAGAAATCAAACAACCTTATTAATTTCTTAAATCATGGGAAAAATGATTATATAATTATATTATTTCACCAAAAAAAAATCTTGGTATTAAACTCCTTTAACGCTAAACAATAATCTTAAAGAGAATATATTACCTTCCATATTAACATATAGAAGGATCCAACGGAAGCTTTGCTTTTCAAATCTATAGATTTGGCATGGTTCCAGAGAATTAAAGCATGAACAGCATATCCTATACCCTGAAACATTAGCATCAAATAATTTTCAAATATTGTTGGTAAATTTAAACAAATTTATATTCAATTATATTGATCTACAAAACAATATATATACACTTTTTTCTAAAATTAAGAATCCTTTAAATTTACCCTTGACACTGCATCAAGATTATAAACTACACACGCACACACACTCATATAGCCGCAGATATCCAAAGGGAGCCACAAATTATGTTTGTATTATAGAATGAATTACAACAACCTAAACTTTTGCGTTATTACACAAATATTTCTATATTTTTAACTATTACATTTTTCTTTTTTACAGGGTGTCAGAGTAAAACTTGAGAAATTGTTAGTAAAATATTTTCAAATATATAAAGGCATGTCAATTAGTGTAGTATTTTAAACTCGAGGAGTGTTGGTGTAGAAAAAAAAAAAAATAAAGTATTTATAATTTGATGAAAGTTCATTTGAGTGATCTTATAATTTGTTCAATATTGTATATTAATATTATGTAAAAATGGGATACAAATGATAAAAAAAACTATTATATTAATAGTACACCTTTAATACCAATTAAATAAATAAATAATTCATAATATATATTTAAGAAAAAAAATTAATCCTAAAGGGATAATCTAATTGCTTTGAAGACAGAAAAAAAAGAAAACTATGTCTCTATAAAACTTAAGAGACAACTAAGATATATATATATATATATATATATATATATATATATATATATATATATATATATATATATAAAATAAATTCTAAGACTTACTAATCAAAATAAAAAATCCATCATCAAGTGCATAATAAATAACTTAAGTGCAAGAAGTACATCATGCAATCATAATTGCAACCTATATATATGATAAGCATATTACCGTGATCATTTTAATCCAAAGAGAAGAAGATGTTAATCCGAAAAGAAGGGCAACTCCGAAAGCCATTTCAAAAAAGGAGACACAGATCCAGAATACCTAATAAAAAGTAGTTAGGAAAAACCAAGGAATTGTAAAAGGGATTAACCAAATTTTCTAAGAGATTGTGTATGAAGAACATACTCGTTTTTGACCTAAACATGCTGAAAAAGAATTGATGCCAAATAGTTTATCTCCTTCCATATCAGGTATATCCTATATAAATCCAATAAAATATTTTACATTAGGCATACATATTAAACCGAAAGCTTGATGTTGCAAACAAATGTATGTTTCAAGAAATTAGAGGACTTTACCTTTAACATTGCTATACCAATAGAGTAGAAGCTCATGAAAGCAATGATAAAAAATAGTGATTTTGGAAAGTTTGCTGGCATCTTCAATACAAAAGTCTGGATATTGTTGCATGCATCAATAACATTAAAAAGTTTTAGCTTCCTTTCATGTTTCTTATTTTAATTAAAAACATGAAAATGGTGAAAATATATTAACACATGCATACATAACGTGTTATAGTTTATAATTTACACATATGTAACCATTTAAACTTATTGCCAATTAGTTGTATAGGCTATTTATTATTTAGATGAGATATATAGTTATAATTGGCATCAAGCTTTCAATATAAATTTTTATAGTTCATACTAGAGGAATGAAAATGGTGATAAGTATTTTCTCTACATATTTAGTTTTGTTTATCTTTTTCACTAACATATAATTCAATTTTGATTCATCAATAGTTGGTCATGAACCAATTGAAACCAGTTCTATACAAACGTAGGATAATGATTTGTAACTATTATTGCGTGTATATACTCTTTGAAAATTAGAAACATATATAAAAATAAATTAATATAGGACAGAACCTGCATGTGAAGGAAAGATGTAATTGGAAATACACAGGCCCAAGTAGCAAATATGACCATTGCTGCAAGTAGTGGATTTCTCTTCCATCTCAACAAGGGCACCTGAAAAATTTCAAAACAATGTTATCACTATTAATTTTTTTTTTAAGAAAAAAAAAACCTCATTTTTGCTAGTGTATTTATAAAATATGTTCATTTATGTTCATCTAAAATATTAGTTTGTAAATATTCATATATTTTCATAATATCCTTACAAGAAAATGTTTTTTTACTATGGTTACATTTATTGGATGTGGAATTTTTATATTTTAAATAATTTGAAATGCTAAAATTTGAATTATTTTTATTTAAATTTTAAATGTCATGAAATTGTTAATTGGGATAAAGAAATTCAATTTTAATCATATGCAAAGTATATTTTTAAGTTTTAATAATAAATTTTACCAAAAATAAGCGTTAGCTAAATTTTACCAAAGATAACTTTAGTATTAGACAATATTTAATACTTCAAAAATAAATTTAGTTATTTAATATTAAAAAAATGATAAGTTTTAGTTCATATTAATAGAGAGAAAGAAGATATATAAAAATGAGAGAAAAAAAAGGACTAATATAAAAAGTGAGCATAACAAATTTTAAATTCTTATTATTATTTTTTGAATTTAAAATTATATAATTTTAAGTAAGCAAAATACTTCCTAAAAAATTATTTGAATTTCAAATATTTTATCACATTATCGGAATAACATATTTTATAGAAAATTTTTTAAAGAGTTTAACTAGTATGTGTTTTCATGGTAAAATAAATTTACGTTGATGTTTCAATCATATTTTTTTCTTGACTTTTTTAAAGTATTAATGGGTAAAGTAAACAAACTTATCCTAAATAAATGATTGTAATTGAATGTCACTTTACACCAATAGTAAATACTAATTAAACTCATTTTTAAATTCTCTCTTACTTAAATTAAATTAGTAATTTAACTTTCCCTATCCAAGCACATCATAAGAGATTTGGAATTCTATTCGTTTAGTTTATTTTAAAAATATCTATTCATAAAAATAAAAAAAAAACTTCTTTTTTGAAGGGATAACCTAAAGAATCAACTTCTAACGAAAGATTCAATGTCTAACATATTTTACTAATCAAAATAAAATATTAAACAAATAAAAGTAATTATTATGCATCAATTCAATTAATTAATTTATTTTTATATAAAATTCTTTTAATTTTTTAATCAACTCATCGAGACACAAAATTATATTTTTGGAATAATTGGTTTTTGTCATGGTATCATTTTATCGAAACATCTAATTATGTTGTCTACAATTTAATCAAGACATTATTTCAATCAAACCTAACTGTCTTTTGTGTAAAGGGATATGTTAATTAAAGATATAAATTAAAACATTCATACACTTTTATTTAATAGATTAATTTTTTGGATAGTTACCTCGTATCCATTTTTAAAAATATAATATTTGTTTGCATATACATCCCAAAATATCAAGAGTAAAATCAATCTTAAGTAGTACACAGGGATGGTAACAGGGCAAGGCGAGTGCAGGTTTGACCCTTCCCATTCTCGTCTCTGCAAAGTGTGGGACGAGTTTGGGTATAAAAAAAGCGGGTATAGAATTTTAATCCCCATCCCTTGCGAGTACTCGTCATATTATTTTTTATAAATTAAATTTACTTATTTATCATTAAATAAATTATATATTAATTTATTAATTATATTTTAATTTAAAAAGTATATAAAGAATAACTAATAACAAGAAATTATAAATTAAAATTTAAGAATTAAATTTTTTAATTAAATACATAAATTTAAACTTATTGTATAATTAATAAAATTATAACAGGGCAAATACGAGTTCGGGTACAGGTAGTCACATACCCATGTCCAGTTTAACACACCGAGTAATACCTGTATCCGGTCAAACCAGGTAATACCTATCAAAATCGAGACGGATTCGGATAGGTACCCACGCATATGGGTAATTTTGTCATCCTATAATACATGTTATAATTTGAGAACTACTTTTTTATATATAGAGAGAGAGTAAATGAGAGAGAGTGAGAGAGACATGTCAGGGAGCGACGATGGAGTCAATCCTGTTGGCTTGGAGGAGCGTAGTGGTCAACGGATGGTGTTTGGAAGAGTAGCTGGAGAGTCCGTTCCTAGTTCAGAAGGAGATAATCGAAGACAGCACATTTCTCATACATTTAATTCTCTTAATTCAAAGGAAAATGGCTTTTTAGTTTCTAATAACGTGGATGAAGTGGCTGAGCATCTATCATTGGAAAGTGAAGGATAATTTAATTGATATACACACTTAAGGTAAAGATTTTTTTACTAACATTCCATTCCTATCTTTCCTTTATAGTAAAAAGTTAAGATAAATAAAAAGTCATCATCCTTCTTTGTTTATAATAAAAAGTAAGATAAATAAAAAATCATTTTATAACTGTTAGTGTAAAAGGTTGTTTCCTTAATTAGGCCGTTTGGGTTGCTGTCAAATTAGAGAAGGGGAAGAGGATTTTGAATTGGCTGGGTTAAAAATTAATATTGGAAGTTTGGAAATTGGTTTTGTGGAAAATGATGAGAGAGTGCCTTTAGTAGACGTGGGCTGGGTTTGGAAAAAAATTTTATGGTGTCATCGAGACTTCTGTGATAATATGAAAATCTAAGTAAATGGACATTTAGAGAGTTTAAGTTATCTTAAAACGTGTATGACAACCTCAACTATTGCACTTATATTTTAAATGTTTATATTTTAAATGTTATATTAAGGAAAAAGAGAGCTTTAGATTCAATTAGAAAAAACTCACGTTCACCGAATAAGCTGTCCACAATGCACAGCATAGTACAAGACCCCAAATTAATGGCCAAGAACCTGTAATCCATCCAAATCCGAAACTCTAAAAAATAAAATATAATAGTAAGTATCGTTTTACTTTAAGTTAGCTTGAAAAATATCAGTAAAATAGATGAACTTATTGGGTACCAGAATTAAGCTTGACACAGTAATTATGACACCAGTTGTGAAGGATAATTGCCCTGATGCTAATGGAAGAAATGGTTTGTTTATCTGAAAAATAGAAAAAAAAATAACATGTAAGATAAGTTGTTAATAAGAAAATGGTAGTTTCATGTTTTCTAAACCATATCAAAGGTTATAATAATTAGCAAGGCTTGGTAAAGAAAAATATAACAAGAAATTTAGTAATCAAAATCATATTAAACTCCCCTAATTGTTGTGTGTGACAGTGTGAGCAAAGGCTCTTGCATGTACACATTTTTTTATTTCTTTTTGAATATTAAACCAAACAAAAATTTAATCATTGAAATATTTTTTAATTAATGCAACCTTATATTAGTCCAAAAGAGTTTAAATAGTAATTAATTTATTATTAATGCAAAGGATTTTTTTTCAATAGGAAGATTCTTACCTTATCTATTTCAAGGTCAAACAATTGATTCACACCACCAACATAGATATCCATAAATAAGTGGGGTATCAAAACCTGAAATGTTTTAGAAAAAATAAAAAGTATTAATCAATGATGGTTAAAAGATAGTTTGGAATTGGTTATCAGAACAAGATGAAATCTCACCTGTAACAAACCGGTCAAAAACAATGGAGATATATCTGATATTCTATTCACTGCTAGGAGAGATGTAGCAATTGTGATTAAAGTCTGGCAAAAAACAAAGGAAAAAAGACCCATTTAAAACATTAGGATATTGTTATTATCTAAAAGGTATTTCACACTAAACTAAATTATAAGTACTATTTACTATGAGTACATTTGATGATTATTTATGATAGTAATGATACAAAAATTTAAACTTACTCGGGCAATCACTGAATAAGGATAGCAAAACCAATATAAAGCATCTAAGAAATTTTTCATAACATCGAAAATGTTTTTGGGAACAGAGGCATCTTCAGAACTAAATGATTCTTTAGGAATTGCTTTCGCAATAGATTTTGTTTTGAAGTCTGGATATGAAAACCCTCCTCCAATGCATTTGTAATCATGGTTCACACTTGGGTTATGAGAACTCAAAATATCATATTCTATTTGAGTTTTTCTTTTGTAGTGTGAAGCTTTCGGTGCAAAACAACCTACAACACCAAATGTTGAATAATATATAATTAGTGCGTATGCAAAAATAACAAATAGATTCACAACATTTTAAAGTTATTATTGTGTCAATATGATAACAATATGATGAATTAATGAAGAAAGAATACTCAATTTGAAAGGTAATAACACAAGAATAATTCAAAATTTCATCCTATTTTTACAAAAATAAAATTAAAAACTTTAATTAGAAAAAATTACTTCTCAAAAACAAAATTGGATTTTGGAGACAAGAATTGTCTACCTATAAAAAAACTTAATTCGGCCAATAATGAAAATCAATGTTAAAATCAACAAATTGGTAAAACTGGTAGTTCAATTAGTGTGACTAGTTTATAATTATTTTTTTAAAATTTTTGGATTTCATTAAATGAATCTTATTTTTTCTAAGGCAAGCTAAAAATTAATGAAATCGAGGTTAACTTAATCATATGAAAATGTATTGAGTAAAATTACTTTTTTAATCCATTTTTCTTTTATAAAATTAATTTTTATAATGAACTAATAATAAAAATAATATTATTTTATAAAGACTGGTTCAACAATTGGTTCAATAATTAATATTTTTACTAGTTTGATTACATCCAATTTTAAAAACATTGATATCTCTTAACAAGAAAATGAAGTTGATTTTAACTTTTTTTCTTTTTTTATTAGATTATTTTTTATTTTTGATACATATAGAACTAGTGCTTTATATGCATGCACGACTCCAACTTTAGTATTTAAATTTTACGATTATAACGATTTGTGTTAAATATGTAAAGAAAAAGTGTCATCAAATAAATAAAATATATAATAATAAATATATTTTCAACCTTTCCACTTTTCAGTTAGTTTAATTTGTTATCGTTATCCCACAAAACCAGTTATTTAATGTCAATATTTACAAAGTAGAAACAGTAATAATAACTTACTCCTTCTGCTTTCACCAAATAAATAAATAAATTGTTCCTTCTCCTAATACATTTTATGCATCTAGCAGATGAACAAAAATCATGAAGACATAATATGAGACATACTTGCATGGTAAATATTCTTTGTGGAATGTTTCCTCGCCCATGGATTTCCACCTACAATGTAATTAACAATGGTTCTTCAGCAAATTTTATAGACAAAAATGAAAGAATCGGTCTGTTCAAATGATATTTTTCGTAAATATTTCTCTAAAAAATTAAATAAATTTTTTATAAGTTAAAGTAGTTCATACATTAACTAATATGTAAAAATTTATCATATAATTTTTTTTAAAAGATATCTATTTTTTACAAATTAACTTATAGATTTAAATATTTTTAACTTACTTTCTATATGAGAATTGTACTTGAGCTCAATAAATTTTGTTTTGGGTTAGATTTTCAATTATTTTTTTATTTTGCTTTGATCTTAAAACATGTTACACAATACTTAAAAATATTTTAAATACTTTAAAAATTTATTTAGGTAACGCTTTAATAACCCAAAACAAAATAAAAAATTTTATTAAAATTCAATATAAACCAAAAAATTTACTAGGGACCATCACAAAATGGATTAACATATCACGATACAAAACATATTTAAGTCTAACTTATAGTTATATTTATTAGGAGAAGCTAATTTTTTTTTTCCAGAAGTTTATCTCAAAACAAGTATGAAATCGAAGAAGAAAGTAATGGGTGGTTGGAAAGAAGACATGTATAGATATATAGTTGTGGCTGAAAAGTATTTGAAAAAGATATAGCTTTTAAAAGATGTGTATAGTTGTAGTTATAAAATTGGTATAATAGTAAAATAAAGAGACAGATAAAGAGAGATTATGCGTTTGCATTCCTCCACTAATAAAAAGCTAATATATTAAAAACTAACATTTAATTTATAAAAAAAACATGTGTATAGTTTTTACAAATTAAGACTTGAATATTTTGAGGGTTGATGGTATATTAGTGAATTGCACGTTAGATTTTTAATAATTTTGTTTTACGTTATTTTTAATAACTTTTTATTTTGTTTTTATTCTAAAATACGTTACAAACCACTTAAAAATGTATTAAAATATTTTTAAAAATAATTTAAAAATAGTGTTTTAATGCCTTAAAATAAAATAAAAAATATACTAAGAATTCAATATAAACCAAAAATTTGCCAGACACCTAACCCAAAATTGGTTAACATATCCTCACACAAAACATATTTAAGTGTAAAATATGTTTATACGTTTAAATTTAGAAGAAGTTAATTTTTTTTCTCGAGAACTTTATCTCTAGACAAATATGAAATAAAAAAAGAAAGGGTGCTGAAAAAGCAGACATATACCACTTGTGGCAGAAAAAGCATTTGGAGAAGATATAGCAAGCCCTAAAATCATCGAAGCTGAAACAACTTACAACACTAAAGCACTTTTTAGAAAAAATTAAGAACGTACACAACCCTATAAGAAGAAAGGAAGAGAAACTTTTTTAAGCTGAGCATAAAGAGATGTTAGATATTGCCATATATATATAATAATTTGATTGATCAGGCTACAAGTAAGTATTCCACTACCATATTGAACATGCAAGGTCACAGAAAACCTGAAGTTTTTTTTAAAGTCAACTACGCAATATTATTGCACCTAAACATCAACAAGTTTGAATTTTGAAGTTTGAAGTTTGAAATTTAATGATACGAAAAGTAATGAGACATTTCGTGTGTACTGCATGAGTTAAAAGTGCAAGATTAATCTTTGAAACTAAAATAAAATTTTTGGGTTTAATAGATGCTTTTCCATATCAGGAATCGAATCTTTCGCTCTATGTTAAAGTAACAAGATAATTTAGCACCAAGCTGGTGAAGTAATCAGATATTGTTACCTTGGAATTTGAAGTTGCAATATAATAGAGAGAAAAAATATTGCAAATAATTAAAAACGTGAAACAAAAAAAAAAAAAACAGAAAGGGAAAACTAAAAGTTAAGGTGCCGTATAATTGACGTAATAAAGTGTTTGAACCCGTGGGTGGGAACTGGAGAGAGGTTGAACAGTTGAACATGTCTTTGTCTAATTTGCATTAGATATTTCAACCAATAATTTTTCCGTCTGTTCATATTTAGTGTTTATATTGAATTTAATTCAATACAACATGGTTAAGAAGGAGCAATTTTTTTTATTAGCAAAAACTATTATTACTAAATGAAATACGAGCAAAAACTATTATGGTTAAGAATTGTCCACCTCAAAGTGTACAAGCTAATTAAGTAGAGAATTTTAAATACAAAATTTAAGCTTTATAACTCATTCAATATAGGACTGTGTTGACATTTTTTATAAATGACATCATTTTCATATTGATTGTTGTACTCCATGAATTATGTTAACAACCTCGGATAATTGATATTTAAAGATTTTAACATTTCTTGTCTTCTAAATGTATCAAAGTCAACAAAGTAAATAACGAGTCATGCATGTCTAATTGTTTGGGAGTCACTAACTAGGCTCAGAATTTGGTAACAATAGCCACGAACTCATTAAGGAGAGTCATGAAAATTCCCCACAAAGCACATAACTAAATCCAAACCTAGTTTGTCAAAACACAAGTAAAAAACAGGTGGGGACCTGTTTCCAGAGCTCCATTATAGAACAAACATTTGACCGCATTTTCTTAAAGTATTCCTCATTGATGAAGATTATTCCTTATTGGTACCGTGTTTACTTCCAGTTTCCAAACCAAACTTAATCTTAAAGGGAACTCCTCTCACCCATATGAGTTGGAAAATTGCATTTTTAGGTTGGGACCCTTCTGAAGCCAGAATCTTGTAAATTGATGGATAAAGTACACTCATGAACTATCTACATTCCAAATCCACTTATCTGAAGACTCCTTAGACAACACATATCCTCTAATTTATGACCTAACTCTTCTAACTTCTCTTCCTCCAAAACAAATAACTGCCTTCTCCGAGACCACTTTGACTGTGAGCCACACTTCTCTCTCTCACACACACACATGCACACGCACACATGTACACGCACACACACAGGTTGGGACCTTTCTGAAGCCAGAATCTTGTAAACTAGCCAGATCGGGTACACTCATGAACTATCTGCATTCCAAATCCACTTATATGAAGACTCCTTAAACAACGATACATCCTCTAGTTTATGACCTAACTCTTCTAGCTTTTCTTCCTCCAAAACAAATAATCACCTTCTCAAACATTGAAATAAAAATTAATAGTTGAGATCCACCACTCATTCTCTTTCTTTCAACATTTATTACCTGTCACTTTTCTTTTCTCTTTCCTCTCTTAATGGTTGAGATTTGCTCATATCATTCTCATATAAATTTGACTTTCTCACTAGATATTTCCTCTCTCTCTTTCTCTCTCTCTCTCTCTATATATATATATATATATATATATATATATATATATATATATATTCGAAATTAGTTAATATGTATATTGAAAAAATTATATAACATGTAAAATAATTAGTGTTGTTATATAACATATTATAACTTGTTTATTACATTTTATATATTAAAAAAATGTATTAAAATTATTAAAGAAGGTTTGATTGTAAAACTTCTTTATACTAATTATAACTTTATAAGTGCATGAGAATTTTACTCATTAAAAAATTATAGTACACAATTTATTTGGAGTTGATGTTATTTTTAAATCCAATTAAGTTTAACGTAAGTTTACACCCCCTATGTCTATTTAATTCGTGAATTAAGTGATTAGGATAAGTCATAGGCAAAATGCTAACTAGTATTGCATTACCGCATTTAAAGAAATTAAAAAAATAATTTTATTAGAATATATATATATATATATATATATATATATATAGATATATTCATATCAATTTTAATCTAGGTAGTATAACCTACGTTAAAATAACGGTTAATTTAAATATTAGCATCTTTAATCTAGATTATTTAATGAATTTAATCAATGAGTTGAATAGGTTCAGTCTACATGTCAATAGGTCATATTCTGGATAAAATGTTTTATGTTTTAAATATTAATTATTATTTTATAGTTTTATTAGATAATTATTACTTAATATTTGATTAATGTCTGCGAACATTACGTGACCTAGGTGGTAATAACTTTGTATCCTTAATCAATGATTCAAATTTAAATCCTGATCACTTTGAATATGAACCAAATCTTTTTGAAAGAAGAATACACATGTGAGTTTATGGTTAACTACTCCGCAATATTATCTGTAATACTCTGAAATTTTATAAAATAAGAATTCAAATTTTTTTAGTTTTATCTATTGGCTTAGTGAAATTTGATATTATTATTAACTAAAATGGGTTGGAAATGAATTATTATTATTATTTATTAATGATAATATTAGTTATTATTATTATTATTATTATTATTATTATTAATTATAATAAGAGGAAGTTAAAAAAAAGTGAGATCGGTAAGGTTTAACTATCACCAAAGTTAGCAATTAGAAGAAGTTAGGAGAGAGGTTTGACCATTTTACTTATTTTGTACGCAAACCTTAACCCTAATCGTGAAATCAGAAGAGGTGGCTACGAAAGAGAACTCAGAGAGAGACGATTTCCGCTAAAGACCTTAAATAATAATTCTTAACTTCTACGTTCTTCATCTCTTCGAGGCAAAGAGGAGTGAAATTAACTTATATATAGGCATATATAAGAAATAGGATAGTGGAGGCAAACCCTAAGCTCTGTAGGGATTAAGTTTTATGTGTTTTATGAAATTGATTTATTATTTATTTCTATGAAAGAATGTTATGGATGATTAAACAATAAATAACTCTAATTATATGATTGCTTATGGTGATGACTGAGAAACTACTCTTTCTCTCTATATAATGTAGGATTAGGTGTTGTTTGTTAGGGGTCTTCTTCCACTGAGAGGATTTATAGCAAAATTATGCTTATTACTGATGCAATCCTACCTATCAAGGGCCTTCTCACTAGGGCAATGGCTAGGAGGATTGAAGAGGACTTGGCCCGGAAAGACTCATCAAGACCCCAGCTCATGATGGAGATAGATATTTTAGGCCATAGTCCTTAGTTTTTCTCTTGTAAATATTAATTAGCTTTTAATCCCCTTTTAGGCCTTGTATTTTGGCCATTTATTTTAGTTTTTAGAGTTTAAGGTGTAATTAGCTTAGGAAGGGAGGTGAGGGGAGTAAAGGGTCTAATAACACAAAGGAGTGTGGATCTCTTTCCACACCCCCTTGATTAGGCCGTGACACTCCCTAGCTTAAGGCTAGGCACCACTTTTAATGGGCCTAAGAGGGATTAGTGCTCCTAATACTAATTAGGCCCAAGTCCCACATTGCCTAGTTTTGAGTGTCTTGCTCCCTCTTTGGGCTATAAATACACCTAGTCTCTCTTGTACAAGACACACTTGATTGAATGAAGTAAGACTCTTTTTGAGCAATTTATTCTTGAGTGTCATTGAGAATCCTCTTTCTTGAGGAATCTCTCCCTTAAAGCTTTTATCAAGGGACCTCTCCCTTGTGGCAAGCAACATAAAATTTTTTTACTCATCTTTCTCCTAGAAAGAGGCATCAACCCTCTCCCATTTCTAACCTCTCCATCCTCCATTTTCTTAGAGGAAGGAACCTTGGTTGAAGAGATCAAGGGAGTGCATCATTTGGTATCAGAGCCATCTTCATGAAGGTTCAGTTCCTCCTCCTTCTCCTTAATTTATGTGTCTTTCTTTAGTTTCTTTTTTCTGCAGTTTTTTATACTTTATTTCTTGCTTCCTTTATTGTCATTTAAATTCCTTATTGTCTTGAAGTTTATGTCTTAATTCTTGCAATTTTTATTTCCATGTCTTTATTGCTTTCTAGATTCAATTTATTTTGTTCATTTCTATTGAATCTTTGTATGTTTCCTTTAGGTTTGTTTTTTTAAATTTCTGCCCATCTTTTTAATTTTTCCTTATTCTAGTGCTTACCCTAAGAGGATCATAGTAATGACTTCACAAACTTTGTGAAGGAAGCCACACAATTGTGGTTTTGATCCTTGGATGCACTTTTGCTTCTTTCATTTAGAGTTCTTGCATTTTAATTCTATTTTCCTGCACCTTTTTCTCTATTTTTTTCCTGCACCTATTTCTCTATTTTTTCCAGCCCCTATTTCTCTGTTTTTGTGTCACATTCTTGGTCATTTTGAGTCATTTATTTTCAGTTTTAATCCTCCTACGTTGTGTCTTATTTTGGTATTGTTTAGTCCTTTTAATTGTCACTTAAAATCCATTGTTTAGCTCTTTTATTTTACCATAAAAGTGTGTTATTTCTCTATTGGAAATTGAGCATCAAAGAGGCTTACTCTTGATCCCATGTCCTTAGAGTCTCACATGCTATTTAGATCTTAGCATGTTCTTAAAAAAAATCTTCAAAAAATTAATGCTCAATTTCTTCCAAATTTCATTCACTTGTTCAATAATTTTAGTATCTTAATTTTGTGCTAGTTTTTGTGGTGATTTTTGTTGATTGACTTTGAGAGGCATGTTGGGTATGTAATTGGGCTGATTATTGAGTAGTCAAGTTGGCCTCAACTTCCATAAAACTCTCCTTGTGCCATTTATTTTTATCACCTAAAATTACTAGTTCATATTAGGTTGCTTTGTTTCTTAATTTTGCACTTTTGTATATCAATTATGGTGGCCATTTCCTATCCTTTGTTGAGCATTTATGATTCTTTGACTCCTCACCGTATTTGCTTCAAAATTTTGTTAAGAGGTGTAGCAAAATTGTATAAAAAATAGAAATTAAAAAGAAAACAAGTGAAAAAAAAACGTGTTAGTAAAAAAAAAATTTGTTAAAAAAAAAAGAAATGAAAAGAACAAAATATCTTTAGTGCACATCATATTGTCCCAATGACTAAAAGGAGTGATTTAAAAAAAATTAATGAATCTTGCTTGAACATACTTGCATATAATTTGGCCATATTGATTTTAAATGATGCAAATGATTGAAACTTTTGAGTCATTTTTTTTGTAGTCCATTCTATTCTAGGCCCATTCTAGGAATTTCTTTTGGTTATCTTTGTCTTCTTTGGTTATCTTTGTGTTTGTCTAAATAATTCTTTACACTTGGATGTTTATCTCCCTTCCTTGAGTTTTCTTTTCATGTTTTTTTTTGTATTGCACTCTCTTGGTTCCTCCTTGGGTGCGCCACTTTGTTGAAGGAAAAGAAAGGTCAAACCAAGCTTTCCACAAGGGAAGCATCTTGAGGTGTGTTAAGCTAAGGAAGAGGTTCATTCAAGGGAGCAACACCACTTTGAGAGAGGCAAACACTTGGAGTAGAGAGCATCTTCAAACATCAAGCCTTTTGTTTCTTTTTGTTTAATTGGGTGTAAATTTTATTAAGACCATTTTAATTGAGGTGTTGGATGCCCATAAGGGTCACTTTTTTTATTGTAATAATCTTTTAGTTTCTCGTTTAGGTGGGAGAAGGAATTGGTACCCCATCTCTCCACCTTAGGTGCACGCCTTTAGATCCTTACCTTTGTTTTAAATTTCTTTTATTTGCTTTGCATCTTAGTGTGAAAAGCTTTTGAGTTCCAAAGACTCTTAAGTAATTCACTTAGGGAGAAAACAAAACAAAAGAGTAAGGAGTGTTGCCCATAGGTTCTTCCCAATCACTTTCAAAATGAGCTCACACAATCTAGTAAAGGTAGTGTAAATCAACAAGGTTCTCAAAAAACCAACAACATGGATAAGTTTGTGAGTGAATTTAGGGAATGGAGGGTAGAAGAGAGAAAAGAAAGAAAAGAAAGGGAGAAAAGAGAAGAAAAGAGGTGTGAAGAGAAAGAAAAAGAAAAGAGAGAAAGAGAGAAAGAGAGTTAAGAGAAGAAATACGAAGAGAGGAAAAAGAGCGTGAGAAAAGAGAGAAAGAAAGGGAGGAGAAAAGAGAGAGACAAGAACGAGAAGAAAGAGAAGAAAGACGGAGGGAAGAGAAAGAAAGAGAACGAAGAGAAAGAGAAGAAAAAAAGGAAAGAGAAGAGAGAGAGGGAAGAGAGAAGAGAAGAGAGTGAAAGAGAATAAAGAAGAGAAAGACGAGTTAGAGAAAGGCATAGGTATAGGTTTGCCTCTAGTGAAGTAAGTGAAAGTGAGGGATATGAAAGACCTAGGGTAAGGAGAGCACAACAACATCATAACCAACCCCAAGCCCAACCTAGGGAACAAAAAGTTGACCTCCCTCATTTTCATGGCAAAGAGGATGTGGAAGCCTACCTTGATTGGAAAATGAAGGTAGAGCAACTCTTTGTTTGTTATAACATAAGTGAAGAAAGAAAAGTTCCGTTGGCAACCCTTAGCTTCCAAGGGCATGCCATGTATTGGTGAACCTCCTTGGTCAATGAGAGGCGCCGCCTTCGTAACCCTCCGGTGGATTATTGGAATGATCTCAAAAGGGCTATGAGGCGGAGACACGTCCCTTCTTATTATGAAAAAGAGCTCTTGGATAAAATCCAAAGATTAAAACAGTACAACTCAAGTGTTGAGGAGTACAAACAAACTATGGAGCTTTTCATGATGAGAGCGGGCGTCACCGAAGAACCAAGGGCCACCGAAGCTAGATTTTTAACTGGTTTGAACTCTAACATAAGAGACAAAGTTGAGCTCTTACCATATAATAATCTAGATGACCTAGTCCAACTTTGCATAAGAGTGGAAAATCAATTAAAAAGAAAAGGTGGAGCAAAAAGAGAATTTTCATCCTACAATTATGCAAAGAGGGACCTAGGCAAGGGAAGCTCTTCCAAGAGCTCTCCTAAAGAGGAACCATCCAAGCATGTGCATAAAGAGCATAAACCCATGCATCATAGAGACAACCCCCCTACTAGTTCTAACAATAGGACTAGTAGTATTAAATGCTTTAAATGTCTTGGGAGAGGCCACATTGCCTCTCAGTGCCCTAATAAGAAAACCATGATCATGAGGGGCCAAGAGATTTTTAGTGAGAGTAACTCATCTTCCTCCTCTAGTGAGAGTGAGGAAGAAGGGGTCATGAGCATCATGAGCATGACATTGTTGAAAATCCTTGTGATAGAGACCTCTTAATGGTTAGGTGCCTTCTTGGAAGCCAACCCCTTGAGCTTTACCACTCCCAAAGAGAGAACATTTTTCATACACGTTGTAAAGTTTTAGACAAAACCTGTTCTCTCATTGTGGATAGTGGATCCTGCTGCAATTGTTGTAGCTCAAGGTTGGTAGAGAAGCTAGCCTTACACCCAATTCCTCATCCTAGACCTTACAAGCTCCAATGGCTTAATGAGGAAGGGGAAATGGTTGTAAACCAACAAGTGAAGGTACCGTTCTCCATTGGAAAGTATCAAGATGAGATCTTATGTGATATAGTTCCAATGGAGGCTGGCCATATCTTGTTAGGGAGGCCTTGCAAGTTTGACAAACAAGTCATTCACCATGACTACTCTAATGAGATAATCCTCACTCATAAGGATAAAAGAATAAAGTTGACTCCTCTCACACTTTCACAAGTGGCTAAGGATCAACTCATTATGAAACATAAAAGAGATGAGGAAAAAAAAAGTTCAAAGTCAAAAAAAAAAAAACTTTCATCCCTAAAGCTTGAAAAGGGTAAAGAGGGAGAGTTGGAAGGAGGTACCCCTTCCAAAGAGGTAATTAAGAAAGAGAGTCATTTTGCAACAAAAATGGATATTAAAGAAGCTCTCTTGCTTGATCGACCTTTTTATCTCCTTCTTTGTAAAGAGGTACCTTCTGGCACTGCCACAAGTCATGAAATTGAGTCTCTTCCAAAAGGGGTTCAAAATCTTTTAAAAGAATTTGATGATCTTTTCCCTCAAGAGGTTTCGAGGGGATTACCACCTCTAAGGGGAATAGAACACCAAATTGACCTTGTTCCTGGCGCAAGTCTGCCCAATAGACCCGTGTATAGGACAAACCCCGTTGAGACCAAAGAGATTGAGTTTCAAGTTCAAGACTTGTTGGAGAAGGGTTGGGTTCAAAAGAATCTTAGCCCTTGTGCGGTTCTTGTTTTGTTGGTGCCCAAAAAGGATGGAAAATGGTGGATGTGTATGGACTGTTGTGCCATCAATAACATCACCATTAAGTATAGGCACCCAATCCCTAGGCTAGACGATATGCTTGCTGAATTGAATGGAGCCAAAATATTTTCAAAAATTGATCTTAGAAGTGGTTACCATCAAATAAGAATCAAAGAAGGAGATGAATGGAAAATCGTTTTTAAGACCAAATTCGGTCTTTATGAATGGTTCGTGATGCCTTTTGGGCTCACCAATGCTCCAAGCACTTTCATGCGTCTCATGAATCATGTACTTAGGGATTCATTGGTAGGTTTGTAGTTGTTTATTTTGATGATATTTTAGTCTATAGTAGGTCTTTAGAAGAACATATAGGACACCTTAGGGAAGTCTTATCTGTCCTTAGAATGAATAAACTATTTCCAAACTTAGAAAAATGCACTTTTTGTGTTCCTAGTGTGGTTTTCTTCGGCTTTTTCATTAGTGCCCAAGGGGTCCAAGTGGACCCCTAAAAAATCAAGGCCATTCAAGAATGGCCCACCCCTACTAGTGTGACTGAGATCAAGAGCTTTCATGGTCTCGCAGGATTTTATAGGCGCTTTGTGCCTAACTTCTCCACACTAGCTTCACCACTCAATGAATTGGTGAAGAAGGAAGTTCCTTTCTTGTGGGGTGAAAAACAAAAAGAAGCTTTTCAACTGCTCAAGTATAAACTCACTAATGCACCCGTTCTAGCCCTCCCCGACTTTTCAAAAACTTTTGAGCTAGAATGTGATGCATCGGGAGTAGGTGTAGGAGCTGTGCTGTTGCAAGGGGGGCACCCCATTGCTTATTTTAGTGAAAAACTCAATGGTGCCCACCTTAACTACCCCACCTATGACAAGGATTTTTATGCTTTGATCCGTGCCCTCCAAACTTCGGAACATTATCTTGTTTCCAAGGAATTTGTCATTCATAGTGACCATGAGTCACTTAAGTATTTAAGGGGGCAAGGAAAGTTGATGATGTGATCTTTGATGATCACGTGCCCAAAAGATCCTTTATAAGGTCACTTGGAAGGGAAATAGATTTATGGAGAGGAAAGGAATGGGGTGAGGCGCCACAAATACTATGTTTGATAAGCCAAAGGGGAGAGGCCACAAGGGAGGGGTCCCTTGATAACTCTTAGAAGCTCTTACAAAGAAGGGGGACACTCAAAGGTAAGAACCTCAACCAATATGGTCTCTAGGATTAAATTCAAGTGTCAAAAATACAAGTGAGGGAGGAGCTCCTATTTATAGAGGTAGCTAACCTCTTGAACAAGATAACCTAAAAAAGAAGGGCTAGGATTAAAAGGAGAGATCTAAGGGAGGAGAATTGAGAAACAATTCCCTCCTTAGATCATCAAACTTGGTGCCCAAGTTTCTCAAACCAAGGGCCAAGATTCCTTCTTATTAGCTTAGGGGGTTTATGTAGAAAAGAGGGGTGTAGATATCAAGGCTACCCCTTATTTCCTTCATAAAGACCCAAAAAGCTAAATCCACCCTCTAAATTCCTAAGACACCTCCTAAAAATAAAAAATGGACTAAATACATGTTCCAAATTAAATTCTTAATGCTCCTCAAAATTAAAATAAAGGAAAATTACATTTTATTAACTAAAGTCCCTAGCCTAATATCTTCACTCTCCATAGGAGGTGAAGTCTTCCTTTGTCTGCAAGGGCTAAGTCTTCTTCAATCCTTCTAGCCATGGCCCTAGTGATAGGTCCTTGGCTAGGCATGGTCACATCATCTCCTCCCCCTTGAAGAGGATTTGACCTCAAATCCATGGGGTCTTCGTCATTTTCAGCACCTACAAATGGAGACAAATCAGAAACATTAAAACTGGTGTTACCCCATAATCCCCTGGCAGATCTAAAACATAGGCATTATTACCGATCCGCTCAAGGATTTGGAAAGGTCCATCTCCTCTAGGGTTAAGTTTGGACTTCCTTTGAGAAGGAAATCTATCCTTTCTTAAGTGAAGCCATACCCAGTCGCCCTTTTCAAAGATGACTTCTTTCCTCCCCCTATTGGCGAAAGTAGCATCTCAAGGATTGGCGCTCTATGTTAACTTTAACCCTCTCATGTAATTGTTTTACAAAAATGGCTTTTGCCTCTCCTTCTTTATGCACAGCAACAGAAAGAGGAAGAGGTAAAAGATCTAGAGGAGTACTAGGATTAAAGCCATAGACCACCTCAAAAGGAGAATGCTTGGTGGTTCTATGAACCACCCGGTTATAAGCAAATTCAATGTGGGGAAGGTACTCATCCCAAGACTCATGGTTGCCTTTAAGGAAAGCCCTCAGCATAGTGGATAAAGATCTATTCACCACTTCTGTTTGCCCATCAGTTTGAGGGTGACAGGTAGTGGAAAAAAGAAGTTTAGTTCCCAGCTTAGCCCAAAGAGTTTTCCAAAAATGGCTAAGGAACTTCACATCCCTATCTGACACTATTGAAGAGGGTATACCATGCAATCGGACAACCTCTTTAAAGAAAAGTCTTGCGATGTTGCTCACATCATCCACTTTGTGGCAGAGAATAAAATGGGCCATTTTTGAAAATCGGTCCACCACGACAAATATGGAGTCTGCACCTCGTTGGGTTCTTGGGAGCCCAAGGATGAAATCCATGCTAATATCCTCCCAAGGTGCACAAGGAGCAGGTAAAGGTGTGTATAGTCCATGAGGCATTGCTTTAGACTTTGCTTGCAAGCAAGCTATACATTTAGAGCAATGTCTATGGACATCTCTACGCATATGGGGCCAAAAGAATTTCTCTTGCAAAAGCATGAGGGTTTTTGAAATCCCAAAATGCCCCATGAGCCCACCTTCATGACTCTCTTTTGTAAGTAAGTTCCTAATTGATCCTTGGGGTATAAAAAGCTTACTCCCTTTGTAAAGATACCCCTCACTGATGAAGTACCCATCATGGGCCTTTAATGCAAATGCAGATGCAGAGGTAGCAAATATGGGGCCGAAATCCTTATCAGACGGATACATAGCCCGAATGTCATCAAATCCCAAGATTTTTGCACTCAAGGATGAATAAAGGGCATGACGCCTAGAAAGAGCATCAACCACCACATTTTGTTTTCCTTTCTTGTACTTGATGACATAAGGGAAGGATTCAAGATATTCCACCCACGTTGCATGCCTTTTGTTCAATTTACCTTGACCCCTCAAATATTTTAGTGACTCATGGTCACTATGAATGACAAACTCCTTGGGAGCAAGGTAATGCTCCCAAGTTTGAAGGGCCCTAATTAGAGCATAAAACTCCTTATCATAGGTGAGGTAGTTAAGAGGGGCACCATTGAGTTTTTCACTGAAATACGCAATGGGGTGCCCTCCTTGCAACAAGACAGCCCCCACACCTACACCAGAGGCATCACATTCAAGTTCAAATGTTTTAGAAAAGTCAGGTAATGCCAAGACTGGTGCATGGGTCAGTTTATGCTTAATTAGCTGGAAGACTTTCTCTTGTTTCTCACCCCAAAGGAAAGGAACTTCCTTTTTCACAAATCATTTATTGGTGCGAAGAGCGTGGAGAAATTAGGCACAAAGCGCCTATAAAATCCAGCGAGACCATGAAAGCTTTTGATCTCTGTCACACTCTTTGGGGTGGGCCATTCTTGAATAGGTTTTATCTTTTCGGGGTCAACATGAACCCCTGTTGTGCTAACTACAAAACCTAGGAAAACTACACTATCTACACAAAAAGTGCATTTTTCTAAGTTACCAAAAAGATGATTACTCCTAAGAAGAGAAAAAACATGCCTTAGATGTCCTAAATGATCATCTAGGTTCCTAGAGTAAAGTAAAATGTCATCAAAGTAAACTACACAAAATTTACCAAGGCAATCCCTTAGTACATGATTTATTAAGCGCATGAATGTGCTTGGGGCATTAGTTAGCCCAAAAGGCATAACCAACCACTCATAAAGACCAAATTTAGTCTTAAAAGCAGTTTTCCACTCATCACCCTCTTTGATCCTTATTTGGTGGTAACCACTTCTAAGATCTATTTTTGAAAATATTTTTGCCCCATGCAATTCATCCAACATGTCATCAAGACGGGGGATTGGGTGCCTATATTTGATGGTGATGTTGTTGATTGCACGACAATCAACACACATCCTCCATTGGTCATTCTTCTTGGGCACCAACAAGACTGGCACAGCACAAGGGCTTAGGCTCTTTTGAACCCAACCCTTCTCCAACAGCTCATTCACTTGAGACTCAATCTCTTGGGTCTCCATGGGGTTGGTCCTATAGGCAGGTCTATTAGGTAGACTTGCGCCAGGCACCAAATCAATTTGATGTTCTATACCCCTAGTGAGAGGAAGTCCTTTCGGAACCTCATTAGGGAATATGTCATCAAATTCTTTTAAAATATCTTGAACCCCTTGAGGAAGGTGCTCATGTGCATGGGCTGTGGCAGTGCTCTCAGCAGAAGAATGCAAAATGAAAGAAGGATTTGATGCTTCTTTGAAAAAGAGGAGATAAAAGGGCTTGTTAGTCAAATGAGCTTCTTTTAAATCACGTTTAGTAGCAAATAGGCTCCTTTTACTAATATTCCCTTTCGAAGGGGCATCACCTTCCGACTCTCTTTCTTTACCCTTTTCAAGCTTTAAGGGTAAAGCTTGTTGTGCTTTTTTTTTGTTTTTGTTTTTCCTCAACTCTTTTCTTTTTCATCGCAAATTGATCCTCAGCCACTTGAGAAGGTGACAAAGGATACAATTTGAAGCGCTTTTCATTATGGGTGAGAATTATTTGGTTGGAGTGACCATGGTGAATAGATTTTTTGTCAAATTGCCATGGTTTCCCCAACAGGATATGACCAGCCTCCATAGGAACTATGTCACAAAGAATCTCATCATTATAAGATCCTATGGAAATTGGAACCATAACTTGTTCATTGACTACCATCTCCCCTTGCTCATTGAGCCATTGTAATTTGTAAGGTTTGGGATGGGGCATTGTAGTCAAGGCTAGTTTTTCAACCAACCTAGAGCTACAACAGTTACAACAGGAGCCACTATCAACAAGGAGAGAACATACTTTGTCATTTACTTTACATCTTGTATGGAAGATGTTCTCTCTTTATGACTGGCCAAGCTCTAGAGGTTGGCTTCCAAGAAGCCTTTGAACCATAAGGAGGTCCCCCTTATAAGGAAAAGCTTCCTCACACTCTTGTTCAAAAGTATGTCCCCTTTCTTCCTCACTCTCACTAGAGTAGGAAGATGAGCTATTCTCACTACAAATGTCTTGTCCCCTCATGATCATGGTTTTCTTGTTAGGGCATTGAGAGGCAATGTGGCCTCTCCCAAGACATTTGAAGCATTTGATACTACTTTGCCTTTCAGTTGGCTTAGTAGTAGGGGGTTTTCTCTCTACATGAGGTGCTTTTGTATGTTGAAAATGCTTGGGTTCCTCTTTGGGAAAACCCTTGAAAGAGTTTCCCTTAAGTTGGTCTCTCTTTGAGTAAGAGGGAGAATCTTTTTTAAAACTTTTTCTCTTGAGTTGATTCTCAGCTCTTACACAAAGTTCTACCAACTCATCAAGGTTTGAGTATGAAAGAAGCTCTACCTTATCTCTAATGTCAGAGCTTAATCCACACAAAAACCTAGCAAGGGTGGCATTGGGTTCCTCAATGATATTGGCCCTTAGTATGAGAAGCTCCATCTTTTGTCTATACTCCTCAATACTTAGGTTATGTTGCCTAAGTCTTTGGAGCCTATCCAAAAGATCCCTCTCATAATATGAAGGAATGTGCCTTCTTCGCAAACAAGTTTTTAAATCATTCCAGTAGCGAATGTCAGGCATTTGTTTACGGGCCCTATCCTTGACTAACCCATCCCACCAATGCAAAGCAGAACCTTGAAAACTAAGGAAGGCCAAAGGTACTTTCCTTTCTTCCCTAATTTCATAGCATCGAAAGAGTTGTTCCACTTTGACTTCCCAATCTAGGTAAGTCTCAACATCTTCCCTACCATGAAAATGGGGTAGGTCTACCTTTGGTTCCCTAGCATGATTTATGTTCTCTTGAGGAGAATGATGATTGTATGATTAATGAGAGTGATGCTTATGTTGATTTCTATAGTATTCTTCTTCACTAGAGCTAAAATGCCTAGATGGGGATCTTATGAGAATTCCTTTATTTTTTCTATCACTTTCCCTCCCATCTCTCCTCTTACTCTCTTCTCCTCTCCTTCTCTCTTCTTCCTCTTTTTCTCTTTTTCTTTCTAGTTCTTTCCTTCTTCTCCTTTCTTCATCCTCTCTTGTCTCTCTTTGCCTTCTCTCTTCTCGCTCTTTTTTCTCTTTTCTCATTTCCAACATCTCTTTTTTTAACTCTTCCTTCTCTTTTTGTTTTTCCTTTTCTTTTATTTCTTTTTTTCTCTCTTTTTCTTCTCTCCTTTCTTGTTCTTTAGCCATCCATTCCCTAAATTCTAAGTTAAGGTTTTCAAGAGTGTCTCCCTTAGAAGGTTTTCTTTGGTTGACACTCTTACTTGATGAACAACTATGTGCACTAGAATGTGTGTGGGAAGTCATGGTGCTTGGATGCTAAAAACTAAAGGGTAGGCCAAAAACTTTTTTTTTTCAAGCAACACTCCTCTCTTTTTTTTTTCGCACCTAAGGTGGCTTGATGAGTCTTTGGAACTCTTAGCCTCTACACGTTTTTTCAAAATAACATAAAATAAAATAAAAGTGCAAGAATGTAAAAGAGAAAAGGCTCTAATCGTGCTCCTAAGGTGTTGAAGGAAGTGTACCACTTCTCCCTTCTTCACCTAATTAACGAGGAACTACGCTAAAATTAACCAAAATTATTACAAACCAAGGGAGGGCCTTAAGGGCACTCAAACTCCCAATCTAAAATTAAGTATACACAATACAAAGAATAAAAAAAATAAAACAAAGTCTTCACTCCAAGATTTTTTGGTGTTTGTCTCCTTTTGATCAAGCCCCTTTGAGTTGCATCAACTCACCCCAAGAATGCTACCCTTGTTTCCTCTAGTTTGGACTTGCCAAAATTTTATATATGGAACCTTTCCCAACCTTTCCTTACCAAGGCCGAATACAACACAAGACAACAAACAAAGGTGAATAACAAAACAAGGTTCACAAATCCAAGTGGATAGATTAAAAAATGACAAACTCAAAGAAGTAAAGAAGACAAGCAAGAAAACATAAGGCTCATAAAGGAAGGTAGCACACAAATAACTTTCCTAGATTAGCTCTAAGAGTAGAGATGAAGAAAGACTCAAACAAAAAAAATGAAACCAATAGTTGCACACTTAATAAAATTTAAGTGACCAAAAACTAAAAAACTTACTCAAGTAATATTTTTTTTGAATCACAATTGGTTCCTCATATCAAATGTTTCTATTATTAGGTACACAACTTCAAATTTGTCTTTCTTTTGAGTTCTTTATCTTCTTTTTTTTTTTTTTAAACTTGAACTTTTTCTATTTTTTTTTAACTTTTCCTAATCATTTTGCTGCACCTAATAGCTTGTTGAATTGAAATTTTAATGAGGATTCTTGAAATAATAACACTTGAGTGAATAAGCACAAAGTAAGGTCACACAATTTTCAAGCAATGCATGTAACTAAAGGCAAAACAACTTAGTAGTTCCAAATACCACTGAACTAATGGTGCTTAAGGAATGATTTAAGGCTGATTTTGAAGTAAATTGATTGCTCAAATTACTAACACAATTCACCCAAGCTAAAATTTCATAAAGAGGCACCAATAGTGAAGGTAAACCAAGTGGAAAGCTACTAATAATTCAACATAAAACAAGAAACATATAAAGATTGAATTGAGAAAATATTTAAGAACAACAAAGAGATTAATATGCTTGAATTAAAAGCATAAAAGACTTAAGAGACTCAACAAGAGGTTCACCTCTTAGGAGCTCAATTCAAACTGTTTTTGAAGGCTTTTTTGTAAAAAATTTAAGAGGCTAAAACCTATGGAATTTAAATGAGACAAAATAGGAAACTAACATGACTAGTATTTGACAAAACACAAGATTAAGAAAAAATAACACACCTAAAAATAGAGCAAAAATTTCAGCAAGAGACTTAAAACAAAAGGCACAACAAAGTGGCCAAAGTTGATCACCACAATGGTGTGGAAAAATCCTCAACCATGTGGGTTTAATGGTCACAACTTCTTACGCACACTTTAACATAAAAAACCAAGGGAAAATTAAGCAACTTGAACACAAAAATAAGATGCAAAGAAAGGGACAAATAAAATCGCATCAAATTAAATGGAACATAGGCGCGTAGATAGAAAACAAAAGCGCATATAATAGGAAGAATAAAAAGCTATACTACAATAAAGGAAATAGAGATGACAAAAAATGAAGGACTTTAAAATAAAGAGATCAAAGAAATAAACAACAAAGCAAAAAAAAATAAAAAAAATGAGAAAGAACGTGACCTTTAGAAAGTGGCTCTGATACCACTTGATGTGATTTTTGATGATCACGTGCCCAAAGGATCCTTTATAAGGTCACTTGGAAGGGAAATGGATTTATGGAAAGGAAAGGAATGGGGTGAGGCGCCACAAATACTATGTTTGATAAGCCAAAGGGGAGAGGCCACAAGGGAGGGGTCCCTTGATAACTCTTAGAAGCTCTCACAAAGGAGAAAGGGCGACACTCAAAGGTAAGAACCTCAACCACTATGGTCTCTAGGATTAAATTCAAGTGTAAAAAATACAAGTGAGGGAGGAGCTCCTATTTATAGAGGTAGCTAACCTCTTGAACAAGATAACCTAAAAAAGAAGGGCTAGGATTAAAAGGAGATATCTAAGGGAGGAGAATTGAGAAACAATTCCCTCCTTAGATCATCAAACTTGGTGCCCAAGTTTCTCAAACCAAGGGCCAAGATTCCTTCTTATTAGCTTAGGGGGTTTATGTAGAAAAGAGGGGTGTAGATATCAAGGCTACCCCTTATTTCCTTCATAAAGACCCAAAAAGCTAAATCCACCCTCTAAATTCCTAAGACACCTCCTAAAAATAAAAAATGGACTAAATACATGTTCCAAATTAAATTCTTAATGCTCCTCAAAATTAAAATAAAGGAAAATTACATTTTATTAACTAAAGTCCCTAGCCTAATATCTTCACTCTCCATAGGAGGTGAAGTCTTCCTTTGTCTGCAAGGGCTAAGTCTTCTTCAATCCTTCTAGCCATGGCCCTAGTGATAGGTCCTTGGCTAGACATGGTCACATCAGTTGAACAAGAGGCATGATAAATGGGTTGAATTTCTTGAAACTTTTCCTTATGTCATCAAATATAAAAAAGGAAAAACAAATGTGGTGGCCGATGCTCTTTCAAGGAGGCATTCTCTCCTTGCCACCCTCAGTGCTCAAATTTTGGGATTTGATGACATAAAAGAAATGTATCCTTCTGACCAAGACTTTGGAACCATTTATACTGCCTCATCTTCCAAAGTCAAAGATGGCTTCTACTTGTGTGAGGGGTAGTTATTCAAAGAGGGCAAACTTTGTGTACCCCAAGGATCCATTAGGAAATTGCTGACAAAAGAGAGCCATGAAGGTGGGCTCATGGGCATTTTGGAATTGATAAAACCTTAATGCTTTTAAAAGAAAAATTATTTTGGCCCCATATGAAAAAAGATGTCCAAAGACATTGCTTGCGATGCATAGCTTGTTGACAAGCTAAGTCCCGAGTAATGCCTCATGGACTTTACACACCTTTACCCACTCCTTCTACACCTTGGGTAGATATTAACATGGATTTTATCCTTGGGCTCCCAAGAACCCAACGAGGTGTAGACTCCATCTTTGTGGTAGTGGACCGCTTTAGTAAAATGACACATTTCATTCCCTGCCACAAAGTGGATGACGCGAGTCACATCGCAAGGCTTTTCTTTCGTGAGGTTGTCCGCTTGCACGGAATACCCTCAACCATAGTCTCTAATAGGGATGCTAAGTTCCTTAGCCATTTTTGGAAAACTCTTTGGGCAAGGCTAGGAACTAAGCTCTTATTTTTTACCACTTGTCATCCTCAAACAGATGGACAAACTGAGGTAGTAAATAAATCCCTATCCACTATGTTGAGGGCACTCTTGAAAGGCAACCACAAGTCTTGGGATGAATATCTCCCCCACATTGAATTTGCATATAATAGGGTGGTTCATCGAACCACTAAGCACTCCCCTTTTGAGCTTGTATATGGTTTTAATCCTCACACCCCTCTAGACTTGTTACCACTCTCTAACACCTGAATTTTTCATAAAGAAGGGAAAACTAGGGCTGATTTTGTCAAAAAATTACATGAGAGGGTCAAAACTAATATGGAAACCCAATCTAAGGGGTATGCTTCATCTAGCAACAAGGGGAGGAAGGAAGTCATCTTCGAAAATGGCGATTGGGTTTGGCTTCACCTAAGAAAGGATCGTTTCCCTTCTAAGAGGAAGTCCAAACTTAGCCCTCGAGGAGATGGTCCCTTCCAAATCCTTGAGAAGGTAAATAATAATGCATATAAGTTAGACCTTCCCGAGGATTATGGAGTTAGCACCACCTTTAATGTTTGTGATCTTACCCCCTTTTTAGGTGCTGACATGGAAGAGGACGACCCTTCAGATTTGAGGACAAATCCTTCCGATGGGGGAGGAGATGATGCAATCCTACCTATCAAGGGCCCTCTCACTAGGGCAACGGCTAGGAGGATTGAAGAGGACTTGGCCCAGAAAGACTCATCAAGACCCCAGCTCATGATGGAGATAGATATTTTAGGCCATAGTCCTTAGTTTTCCTCTTGTAAATATTAATTAGCTTTTAATCCCCTTTTAGGCCTTGTATTTTGGCCATTTATTTTAGTTTCTAGAGTTTAGGGTGTAATTAGCTTAGGAAGGGAGGTGAGGAGAGTAAAGGGCCTAATAACACAAAGGAGTGTGGATCTCTTTCCACACCCCCTTGATTAGGCCGTGACACTCCCTAGCTTAAGACTAGGCACCACTTTTAATGGGCCTAAGAGGGATTAGTGCTCCTAATACTAATTAGGCCCAAGTCCCACATTGCCTAGTTTTGAGTATCTTGCTCCCTCTTTGGGCTATAAATACACCTAGTCTCTCTTGTACAAGACACACTTGATTGAATGAAGTAAGACTCTTTTTGAGCAATTTATTCTTGAGTGTCATTGAGAATCATCTCTCTTGAGGAATCTCTCCCTTAAAGCTTTTATCAAGGGACCTCTCCCTTGTGGCAAGCAACATAAAATTTTTTGACTCATCTTTCTCCTAGAAAGTGGTGTCAACCCTCTCCCATTTCTAACCTCTCCATCCTTCATTTTCTTAGAGGAAGGAACCTTGGTTGAAGAGATCAAGGGAGTGCATCAATTACCACAATTATAGGGAGTGATGATAATTAAGTATTAGAGATTATAAAGAAATAAAATGTGTAAGGGTTTGTAGTTTCAATGTCTAAGGATTGTAGTTCCAATGTCTAAGTGTTTGTAGTTTCAATGTTTAAGACCTATTATATGAAAGGTTTGATGGCAGGAAAAATGATGCTTATCACTGCAATTATAGGATTTGATGATAATTAAGTATTAGAGACAGAGAAGTAGAATGTCTAAGGGTTTGTAGTTTCAATATCTAAGGTCTGTTATCTGAAAGGATTGATGACAAAATGATGCTTATCACTAAAATTATAAGGTGTGATGATAATTAAGTATTAGAGAGAGAGAAATATAGAATGTCTAAGTGTTTGTAGTTTCAATGTCCAAGGGTTTGTAATTTCAATGTCTACGACCTGTTATTTGAAAGGATTGATAGAAAAATTATGATTATCACCGTAATTATAAGGTGTGATGATAATTAAGTGTTAGGAACAAAGAAGTAGAATGTCTAAAGGTTTATAATTAGAATTATATTTTAGGAACCTTAAATGAATTGAATGTTTGTTATCTCAAACTTTTTCGTATGAACATACCTTAGTGTTTCTGTCATATACTTCTGTGTTATTAACCAAATACAATTTCGTTTGTTGTTAGAAACTAGACATTTGGGGCTACAATTTAGACTTAATAATCATGTAAATAAGTTAAGAATAGACTGTGTTATGTTGGTTGGAAGTTAAGTTTCCCATCTAGTGCGCGAAACATAATTTTGTGTTTTGTGATCCCTGCGAGGTAACCTAGATGACCTTATCAGGCTTCATGTTCCCCATGAAAGTTGTACCCCTCGATGTTAGGTTTCCCATAGAGTTAGAATCACTTAAAAGGATATATATAACTCAAGTTATGAATAAAATAATTAGTAAAGGTCAAGTTGTCAGATTTGGGTTAGTGGCTATGAGTTTGTAATTTTAAAAAATAGTGAATGATAAAATCAAGTATGGACTTCAACATAAAAATTTTATGTAATTATATTATCTTTATAATAAAATTTATATGACTCATATATCATTAGCATAACTACGGATATGATATGTAGGCTGCATAATGTAACAAAAGGATAAGATAAGAATAAATAGTTTGTGAATTGTTATAATTTGGATTGTGGTGGTGTCATATCTTGTGATGTACCTTATAAATTGTGTTGGTGGTGGTTGAATGAATGGTTATAAGTGATGGAGGTGCATGAATTGGGGATTTGTCACACTATATGAAAGTGATGTGAATTATATTTAGATGCATGTTGTGTTGATGATGATGGTCAGGGTGTGCCTGACAAGGTGCCATCGCAGCTGCAGTTGGGGATGAATTATGATGGCATAATTAAATATTGATATTTTTAGTTATGTTGTTACATGACATGATGCATGAATATGGTAGTCTGAGAAGTTTGTAAGGATCGTCCATTATGTGACACTCTATAGCAAGTCTTCTTAGGTTGTGTTGTCTTGTACGATTGTCCCTACGTGTTACTAATGTAAAAGAGGATTCACTTTGGGTGGATCTATGGTTAATGTTTGTACCTACGTGTTACTGGCATAGAAGAGGATCGCTTTGAGTGTGTACCTGAGAGAGCATACATAAGTTGCATTGCTTGAACATCATTAGCATGACTTGAATTTAATATGGTCATGTGGTTTAACGTGATATACAGTGATGAATATATTTCTTATATATGATACTTAAATATGTATGAGTAAATTTCCCACTCCTTATTTGTGTGTGTTGCTTGGGATTGAAAGCCCACATGCCAAGAAGATGTTGAAGAGGTAGATGTTAGTAATGCCTGATAAGATGTGGGATTCCATGCTCCGATAGATATGGCATCGGGGCTTTGCGACTATATTAGGATGTTAAATTATTTTCTTGTTTTAAAAATTATTTTAATTACTTCTCAAGTTCTTTTCTTTCTTTTAAGTTTTCAATTGTAAAGACTTATCATTTGATCAAAGATGAGGTTTTGATGGAAGGACTTTTGTGAACTTGTTTACCCAGTTAAAGGACTTTTATTTAATCATGTTATATTTATTTATTTGAGATAGAAGAGTGTCATAGGATTCATAATGTTGTATTAGATAATCCTGACAATTCATTTTCTATTTATATAATGCCCATAACTTTGATTGTAAGTTAACCCAGTTTAACGGATCTATGTTAACTAATAGTTTATATCCCTTTAATAATGTTTTTAAATCAATGTGGATATAAATTATTTTCTCTTTCATGACTTGTTTAGTAATAATCAATTCATGATGTCACAATGTGAATCATTTTATCCAAGTGTCAAGTCTAGTTATTTAAATGAACAAATTTTTATATTATTGTGTAAATTAAATAATAAAGCATTTATTTGTCAATATAAAAGACTTACTCTTAATCGCATTCATTCATCTTATTGTAATCCAATATTGTAACAATTATGTAACATTAAGCATTAGATTTCAAAGAAATGAATAGTGAACATGACAAATAAGTCTTTTATATTTACTTTTAAATAATATATATATATATATATATAGAGAGAGAGAGAGAGAGAGAAAGAGAGAGGGAGGACATATCAGGCTAAAAAAAGCTTATTTTGAAAACTCAGAGGATTTAATAATAACCATATTTTAAAAATAATAACTATATGATTAAATTTAGAATTTAATTAGTATTCATTGATAGTGTAAAAAGTTTTATACTAATATTCAATCAGAATCCTTAGTTTATGATAAACTTGTTAATTTTTCCAATCAATACTTTAAAAATCATGTAAATGAAGATGTGTGATTAAACGTTAGTGTAAAATTTTTTATACTGTCATTGCATACTAGTTAAACTCTTAATTTAACAATACCGATTGTATTATTTGTTAAAAATAATAACTATATGATTAAATTTAGAGTTTATTTAGTATTCATTGATAATGTAAAAAGTTTTATACTAACATTCAATCACAATCCTTAGTTTATGATAAACTTGTTAATTTTTTAATCAATACTTTAAAAATCATGTAAATGAAAATGTGTGATCAAACGTCAGTGTAAAACTTTTTACACTGTCATTGCACACTAGTTAAACTCTTAATTTAACAGTACTGATTGTATTATTTGTTAAAAATAATAATGATTAAACATCTTACTACTAATAAACAATACAATTAACATTGTTAAATTTAATTTATAGTTATTATTAAATCCTCTATTTCTCACATAATTTTTTTTTTCACTTGAAATGTTCTCTCTCTATATAAATAGGGGAAATATTCATTTATGCCAAGAATAAGTTTAAGAAAGTTATTTTTCATCTTCACCTTTTATATATATATATATATATATATATATATATATATATATATATATATAATACATACAGTGGAGGATCTTCTTAGGAGTTAGGGGGAATCATGACCCCCAATTTTTCCCCCCTTTTAGTAAATATAGACTTTTAAAAAAAACTAATTTTTTTTGTAGTATATCTATTTGATTTTCTTTTACTCCCCCAAACTTTTTTTAACAAATACATTTTTTTTTACAAAAGAATTATAATTTTCTTGAAGTATATATATTTTATTGTTTTGGCTTCCTAATATTTTTTATCAAGATTTGCCACTATATATATTATCTTTTTTACTCTGCCAAACTTTTTTTAACATACAAATTTTTTTTATAAAAACAATTATAATTTTCTTGAAGCATATATATTTTATTTTTTTGGCTTCCCTAATATTTTTTTTTTCAAGATCCATAACTATGTGTGTGTTGTGATAAATGGGTGGATGTGGTCTTTGAGCCTTTTATACAAGATACATTATATATATGGAAGGGTAGTTGTTTTGGTTGGTCTAGCAATGATGAGCCACTTGTACATGATACATTATATATGTGTGTGTAAAAAAGGGTGAGATGAAAAATAACGTTCTTAAACTTAAACTTATTATTGGAGTAAGTTTATCCATATTTTTCATCTCACAATTCATTCTATTGAAATCTAGTAGTTGGAGAAACCAATCTTAATAAGGTTGAAATATTCCTTAATCTCATAAGTTTGAAAAGTTAGATGAGTTTTTAAGTTAATTTATTTATAAAAAATTTACTTTAATTTTTATATATTTAAATTTTATTAATTTTTTTCATTGGGCCTCGAAACCACTCCATAAGCATGTAGATAATGGGTTGGATGCGAACTAAGAAAACATGATGACAATTGATATTTTTTGTTTAAAATATATCTTTATTATTTTTAAAACACTACTTTTAGCCTTAATCTTTAAAAGTTTGGTGTGAAAATTGGATTTGAATAACAATGAAGACGAAAAGGCGCTAAAATAAGGTTTAGAAGGGTGTCAATAATTCAATTGAAAAAAAATATAATATAATGATCTAACTAAAAATTGCTAAATAATTTAAGAATAGAGTAATTTAACCTAAGAAAAATTCATTAAAAATATAAGTGTAAATACTAAATATCAATTGTCTCAATTTAATAACTGGGTCAGTTATTAATAGCCATAAATGTGTGATATCTATTGGTCATGCTAGTTCATTCTAAATTATTATAATAACCAAGTAAATATTTTTTTATAATAATAAAAAATTTGTATCATTAAAATAATTTAAAATAAATTAAAGTTACTAAAATTATCAAATCTCTACTTAATCGAAATTCATTCATTATAATCCTGTTAATTAATTTGAAGTTGCATAAATGGGAAAAGAGAAAATAACACGAGATCAAGTTGTATTTTTAAAGTTTTCAAAAAAAAATTCATAGAAGACTTCGTCGTGTTCAAAAACAAGTTTGTAAGGAACATAAATGATAGTTTTAGAAAATAATACGTACATATGTTTGCATGTAGATATGAACAACTAAACATTAATAAAAATACAAAGCCCAAGTATTTTTATATAAATTTTTCATGACCTGAGATGACATCTATTTCTTTGACAACACCAAAGCTCTATTTTATTTCTAAAGATGCAAATTATTATTTCAAGTCACTTTTAATTTATTACTAAATAGTCTTTACACAGTGTCTTCAATTTAAGAACTGAGTATTATTTCGTAACTAAGCCTATCAAAACTCTCATTTAAATAAAAAGATTTAAAGGTTTATATGGTAAAAAAACTTATACAATGTCTAACAAATGAATATGAAACATTTCTATGTTTATACTCTTAAGATATACTAATATTTAAAAAGCATGAGAGATTTTCAACTCTTGAGCTTTTCAAAAATGTTAAAGAATACTTTTAATATATATTAAAAGTGAAAAAGCTGACCTTTGTAAGTTAAAAAGTCGTTCGGTTTTCATTTGCTTTTGATTTTCTTTCTATTGGATCATTGCGACATTAATTATAGCATTAAATATTTTTTTAAAACTAGTAACTTTGATAATGTTAAAAATATGATTTGATATTATTAATTAGTGAATTATTTTTATGAATTTAATAATTAATTATCTTTATTTTATTTCTATTTTATTGTACTTATTACTCATTATTAATAAAAAATTTATGTGTGTATATTGACACACAATCCAATCATATACACCTTACATGGTATAAAAAACCTACGCTTTCTTTCTTCTTCTTTTTTCCTTTTTTTTTTAACCATACATATAGAGGATGTGTCAAGTGAGAAAAAAATTTATGAAAAGTGAAAAGAATTTATAATAATCATAAGATTAAAAATAATTGTTCATATTAAAACAACTCACTTAAAGATATCATGTTGCCACTATCGTCGCTGACTCTATCAATATCATGTGGCGGTGGTGGCACTGGTGGTGTTGGCGGTGGGATGAGGGTAAGTTACACTGAAAGACATACAATATCTTTATGTGAGTTATTTTAATCTAATTCGTTATTTTTAATCTTACAATTATTATCAATTCTTCTCATTTTACAAAATAAATATTTTTTTCACTTGATATGTCCACATATATATATATATATATATATATATATATATATATATATATATATATATATATATCAAATGTTATGAAAATTTTGAAACAGGCATATAAATTTAATTGTACAAAATATTTTTGAAATTCTAATGAAATTTTTAATTAGGTGTTAGTATAAAAAAGAGGGAGAATATATATTTTTTTATCGGTGAAAGAAAATCAAATAAAGGTTATTTATTTTCTAAGTAAAATGCATTATTCATTAATTTGTATATATTACAAAAAAGTGCAATAATAGTATTAGAGTTTAATTGGTATACACTGTTAGTGTAAAGATTTTTACACTGACAGTAAATCACAACTCTTCTTTATGGTAGATTTGTTGACTTTATTCATTACTATTTTAAAAATCACATAAATGAAAAGTTATTATTTACTCTCAGTGTTACACTGATAGTGTACACCAATTAAACTCATAGTATTAAAGAAGAGTTTGGTGGTCATGCACTTAAAGTCTTAAACCAACGTCTGTTTATATGACTTTTAAGATATTGTTAGATAGTCAATAAACTTATTTATCCATACATAAAAGGTTGTAACTGACTAAGATAAAGAGATAGGATTATTTTACTAGTTAATGAAAGATGGTACACAATTTATTACATAATAAAATGAGTTATCAATATGATAAAGAGATAATATTAAATATTAATAAAATAGTATTATTTTCAATTTAAATATGTAAAATAAAAAAAATAATCTTGAATCAATATAGCATAAAAACCGTGTAAATTTAATTATTTATTAAATTTTACATTACCAAACATAACAAACAACAAAATATTATTTTGGTGTTGATGTTATTTTTAATAATCCAACTAAATTGATCCTAATCGCCAGCAAACTCCCCTATGTCTATTTAATTCGTGAATTAAGTGAGTGGGATAGCTAGTGAATAACAACATTCGTAAAGAAATTAAAAAAATAATTTTACTAAAATATATAAAATTATAGAATTACAAGGTTGGTCTACAGTAAAGTGGAGAGATAGGGAAAGAGAGGTCATAGGTTTAAATTTTTTTACCAACAAAACTAACGACTAACATTTGCCTATAATATATATATATATATATATATATATATATATATATAATTACACTTATAAAAATAGATATATAAAATTACGTTTTCATATCAATTTTAATCTAGGTAGTATAACCCTAAGTTTAAAATGAAGGTTTATTTTAAATATGAACTTGTTTAATCTAGCTAATTTAATAAATAGGTTGAGTCTATGTTAATAGGTCATTTTCTAAATCAAATTAATTATTATTTTATGGTTTTATTAGATAACTATTACTTAATATTTGATTAATTTCTATGAACATTACTCGGCACAAGTCGTAGTAAGTTTGTATCCTTAACCAAGTGGTCCAAGTCCAAATATTGCTCACATTCAGTATGGAATAAATCTTGTTGCAAGGGGAATACACATCATGTGTGGGTTCATGGTTAACTACTTATGCACAATTGTCATAGTTATCAAAATCTTGAGTTAACCCATAAAATTGTACAAATTTATGAATTTATAAGCCTTTAAACTCAAAGTAGACTTGGTAGAATAGTGAAAATTTAGTACAATCAAAGTAAATCTGTGAGCAAATTTGTTGGGCAGTGTTTTCTTGTGTTGATTCTAATTTTGAGTTCTTAAATGTAATTTATTGTTATGTTTAAGGAGTTTTGAAATTTTTTAGTGCTCTGACTTTAATTTGTATTTATTTATAGTAATGGAGATTTATTATGTGAATTTGAACCTATTATATATTGAAATTTTTTTAATTTTTATGTTATTTATATTTGTAGTTTTAATAAAGTAAACGATTACGATTCTAAGAATTGAGTTTTAGGGACACATGTAAACTTTTGATTTTGGGAATCTATAAGAGTAATCTTAGTCATTAGTAAGGATAAGAATAACTATCTTATACTTACTCTTAAACAAACTAGATTTCTACTCATTCATTCACACACACACACACACACATATATATATATATATATATATATATATATATATATATATATAGGGAGGGGATCCCCTTACTCCAAGAGTAAGTTTAAGAGATTTACTTTTCATCCTAACTCTTCATCTTCTTGAAATCTAATGGTAAAAATTAGTTATTGATTACTACCATTAGATTTCAATAATATGAATGGTGAATATGGAGAGTAACTCCCTTAAAGTTATCTTAGAGTAAGTGGATCTCTTCTTATATATATATATATATATATATATATATATATATATATATATATTATGATAAATGTGTTGTGTTGACTGAATGTGGAATATGGTAGGGTAGGTTGTTTTTGTTGGTATAAGAATAATGAGCCACTTGTAGAGGATACATAAGGTGATGATAGTGAGTAACTCCCTTAAACTTACTCTTAGACTAAGTGAATCCATACTTGATGCATTTCTCCCCAAGGCATGTGTGCGATTCTAGAGGTAGAAGAATGTTTCCGAAGATCATTGGTCATAGAGGTTCCTTTGATGTAGAAATGGAGGTGGAAGACTAGGAAGTGGAGAAGAAGTATGCGTCACTCTTATTGAAAGAGATAAGCATTGAGTAGTGAAGCTAGCCACAAAGGAAGGAACCCTTGATAATAACATGAAGGACTCTCACTAAGGAGAGAACAAAGAACACTCTCTAAAAAGAAGAAGAGCTCTCAATTTAGAGAAAGGTAAGTTTCATTCAAATGAGTGTTAAAAATGATACATGAGGTGGAAAACTCTATGCAAAGAGCAAAGGATGGAACTATGGGCCTAGATCCAAGTTTGAATGTCTAACCTCTTAATTAAGGGTATTAGTTTAATTAATTAAGTGTTAATTTGGTAGGAAACCAATTTAGCACTTAATTAAATAAACTAGATCCAAACAAAGCCCTAAGAAAATATATCTATGTTCCCTCGTAATTTGAATTTGAATTTTGGAGGGAGATGACATGGCTGCTCCAAAATTCAAATTTAGTGAGAAGGTGAGGTGGCATCTAACAAGAGGGAACAAGGGGGCCCACATGTCTCCTACATGCTTCATGTGTTGGTTAGAAGGGTGTGAAGAGGAATTAGGGGTGTGGTAGCTAAATTCCACACATCCAAACTCTCGTGGACTAGCGCAAACTAATTAACACACTCCACAAAGAGACTAATTACACCTCTTAAAGGAAAAAAAAAACTAAAGGCCAGAAATAAAACTAGCTACACCTCTAAAATCCTAATGACTTAAGGATGCCTGAATAAGCCTAAAAATACACGAATTATTACAATACAAAGGACCATAGCCTAAACTAAACTTCTTTAAGCTTCATCCAAGCCATGTCCCTCTTTTATTGGTCCTAGCTCAAGCCCATGCTAGGGGTGAATGCATCATATCCTCTCCCTTGAGGAGAATTTGACCTCAAATCCTATAGTCTTTCTTCCTCTTTTTCCAATCCTGCAAAAGTACCCCATAAGAATTAGTATATGATTATCTACAACCATGATAAACATGAGAGGCCAAAAGTGTTTTGCTGATAGAATTAGGGTGGTGAAGGTGTGTACTAAGTTTAGAAAAATGTTTGTTGTGCATGTGCCCCCACACAATGGTTCCCCAATCAACTCCAAATACACTAAGGGTTAGTCCTATCTGGGTAGGAAGTGAGGCAAACCTTGGTGCAGTGGAACAATCTTCCAAGAAAGCCCGATTGGATTTATCTTGTTGTTCATCCCAAGAGATAATGATGTGCCTAAGAGTGGACCTTTCTTTCAAGGTATATTTCATTTAGCCTTGATATTGGCTATGGATAGACAAAGTTTGTAGCCCAATCTAATGACCAAACTTGGCCTTATCCATAAGTACTGCTTGAGGTTGTGTTTCATTGTGCTCAAAAGGTATGGCACAACCTCAAAACCTACTTGTGTAAGGAAGGACTCTTCAACTTCATCCAAGTCTTGAGACTCTTGTTTGAGCTCAAAGGAAAATGTTTTAAGCCCAACACTTGGATAAGTTTCAAAGGTAGCATCAAGTAAAAATTGAGGTTGTGGTTCATTGTGCTCAAAAGGTTTTGGCACAACCTCAACATCCACTTGTGCATTTGGAAAGTTGTCATCAATAAGATTTCCCTTGGATGGCAAGGAAAATTCTTCTTGAGGACAACTTCAGATTATTGCTTGAAATTTATGAAAATGGGCTCAAGTTCCACACTTGGTGAAATATTTGCTTCATATGCAACTAGAGATTGTGGAATGTTATGTTTAAATGATTTGGACATAACCTCCATTTGCACTTATCCTAGGAGAAAAGTTTCTTTAATAAGATCCTCCTTAGGACTTAAGAAGTCATCTTTTTAAATGCCTTATTCTCTCTCACTTTTGACCAAGTTTTGAATTTGAGAAATTTGTTTGAATCTTAAAAAGGTAGGCTCAAGTTCAAAACTTGATGAAGTGTCAAATAGGACTTTACATTCACCTTTTCTCAAGAAGAAGTTTCTTGAGTAATGTCCTCCTTGGAATCCAAAGAGTAACCTTCTTGAAGCTTGACTTCTCTCTCAACTTTTTTCCAAGCATTGGACTTGAGATACTTATTTCTCAAAAGCTAATGATACAAGTCCAACACTTGTTAAAGTGTTTGTTGAAGAATCATACTCAAGTTGATTTTGAGATTGTGAGTCAATGTGCTTAAAAGTTTTTGACACAATCTCAATTTAACATGTGTTTTTGGTGATTGGTTGGAAGATTATTCTATGCTAAGATTCTCCTTTGAAGGCAAAGTAGAATCTTCTCTAAGAATTTTCATCCTATCAATTTCTTTTTCTCTTTTTATTTTCTTTTCTTTTGATTTTTTAAGGGCAAGTTGTTTCTCTCTTTCCCATTCTTCCTCTCTTTTCTTCCAATATTCTTCTCTTTTTTTCTTCTCATTCTCCCAATGCTCCTTTCTTTTTTTCCCAATACTTTTTTCTCTATATTTCTTTCCTCTCATTTTCTTCTTTTTCTATTCTCTTTTTCCTTTCTTTTCTATATTTTTATCTCCTTTATTTTTCTTTTCTTTCTTTGTTTTCTTTTTCTCTCCCCTCTTCCCTTTCTTTTCTCTCTTCTTTTTCTAATATCTTTCTTTCTTTCTCTTTCCTCTATTTCTTTTCTATATCCCTCTCAAGTTCAACACTTAAAAGAAAAAGAATTTGTCCCTCAAAAAGACTTCTCCTTGCCATCCAAGGGGAATCTTACAGATGACAACTTTCCCAATGCACAAGTGGAAATATTTTTCTCTTATGCCCTTCACTAATGATGCAACGACCTTTCACCAACAACGGGAACAATTCTTCATGTTTGTTGCACTTGTAGACTCCTATTTGAACTAGCGGTACTAGGTGTGGAGGAGGATGTGATGATGTTTTTTGTAATTACTGCAATAAATGGGATACATTGAATCAAAATGTTGTACCACAGCTAGAGACTAGTCTCCATCAGCTAATATAAGTCACCACTTTTTTGGCCTCAAACATCACTACCTTTATCGATGAGTTTAATGAGCTTCTTTAGTTGCATGTTGTCAATGAAGCCAAGGAAACATTGCATCACCTGTTATTGCTATTTCTCAGTTGGGTAATCCTATAACTTTTGTTTCTTAGTCTCTCTCTCACTTGAATCTTGGATCCTTGGTTCTAGTGCCTCTTATCACATAATCCTTAACCTATACCTTTTTTTCCTTAACCTTTTCCAATTTGTTTCCTTATATTACACTTCAGTTGGCTCTCTTATTAAAGTCTAGGGCATCGGAAAAACTCATCCTTTGCAACAAATTTCTTTAAATTTTGTCTTATTTGTTCATGGTTGTCCTTTTAATTTAAATTTTATTAGTAAACTCATCGCATTCTCGATATTTCTGTCTTGTTTGTTAATAATTTTGTTCTTGTTCAGGATCCATGCATTGGAGGCATAATTGGAGCAGGACATGATTCTAAAGGATTATACTTACTTACACCTACAGTAGCCTATGTCTCATCTACTTCTCTCGCTGTTGAGCATGAATGCCTTGGGATTCCGAGTGTAGAAAAATTGTGTCTTCTTGCTCCTATTTCTCAAATTTTAAGTCATTTTAGTGTGAGTCATGTCAATTAAGTAAATATATTCATACTAGTTATGGTCTTAGTCTCAATAAATGTGTTGCGTCACCTTTTGCTTTAGTTCACTCTGATATTTGTGGTCTAGTCAAGTCTATTCAAACTTAGGATACTTTTACTTTGCCACCTTTATTGATGATGTTTCTAATGAAGAAATGTTTGGGGTAAATATATCTGTGTTTGGGTTTTTCTAATGAAGAAATGTTATGATATTTTCTCTATTTTTCAAACTTTAATGAAATTCAAACTTAGTTTGAATGCTCCATGAAAACTTTACGACTGACAGTGCAAAATAATATTTGTCATCTAGTTTTATTCTTTTTTTACTTTGCAAGAGATTCTTCATCAAACTTCTTGTGCTCACACACCACAATAAAATGATGTTGCTAAACACAAAAATCGTCATTTTATGGAGACAACTCGTACCCTTCTTTTTCATTATAACATCCCATCAAAATTTTGGGGTAATGCAGTTCCGGCCTATCATATGATTAACCATAAGCCTTCATAGGTTCTCAATAATCAGATTTCTTTTTCCAGTTTACATCCTACATAAGACATTCATCCTATTCCTCTATGTGTCTTTGGGAG
Organism: Psophocarpus tetragonolobus; assembly: GCA_037954015.1. Taxonomy (NCBI): domain Eukaryota; kingdom Viridiplantae; phylum Streptophyta; class Magnoliopsida; order Fabales; family Fabaceae; genus Psophocarpus; species Psophocarpus tetragonolobus. Next base: position 76,051,905 of record CM075688.1, on the reverse strand, counting down.
TACTTGTTTGTCCATTATCTCACCCCAAGTAAGAACAAACTATCTATTGATTCATTAAAATGTATCTTTCTAGGTTACTCCCGCTTCCAAAAAGGTTACTAATGTTTCCATCCACAACTACAATGGTATCTAGTATCAGCTAATGTTACATTCTTTTAACACACTCCACTCTTTTCTTCCACTGTTGAAAATGTGCCTCTAGATATCTCACCTACTGTTCCAATTATTGTTACTCCATTCTGTAACACCTTATTTTCATAACCATGTTATTATATAATTACATTTTTTATTTAGGTGTTAAAGTTAGAAACTTAGTTGTTATAAATACCCAATTTTGTCCAGATAAGGTTATTAACCCAAAACAGGATGAATAAGAAAAAGGTTTCAATGGACTAAGGATGGACTCTGGTCCATGTAAATTGTAGCACAACGACCCGAGCCTCAACCAAAGGATTCAATGCACCAATGGTGGACGATGGTTCATGTGAATGGTAGGACAACGACCTAAGATACAAGCAAAGGTGTCAATGGACCAAGGGAGGACGATGGTTCATGTAAATTGCAAAGTCATAAGTTAAACCTCAACCTACAATGTCATTAAACCAAAAAGAGTCATTGGTTCAAGCTTAATTTTGCTAAGCCATGAGAGAATGATGCCCTAGAGGTCCTTAGTCCCAAGAAATAAATGGAAATTAGGGAAATTTGGTTAACAGATTTAATTTTGCTCAATGGATTTTCCTGCGTAAAGGTTATAAATAGGGGTCCTTGGGTGCGTTTTGGGAGAGGAAATCATTGAAGGGAAGGGAGAGAAAGAGATAATAAGTAGAGAGAAATTCTAGAGTGACAAAGCAAAGCTCTTGAGGAAGGAAGTTAGGAGGAAAATCTTCCACGGAAGATTGAAGTTGTGAAGGTTCTGCACCATTCTTAATCAACCTCTTATCAAGGTAAAAGGGAGTGAGATTTATAAACCGTGGGAGGTATTAATCTTAATAAAATATATGTATTTATCACTTTTATTTTGTTATTGCTTTATTGATCTGTTGATATCTATTCCTTCCGCATTGTTATTTACTCCAGATGTTATTCCTAGCTCTTTGATCATGATTTTCAATTATTGTTTATGATTCTTGTACATGTTATTCTTGTTGGTTACCTTAATATCTTGGTTATAATAAGTAGATTGCCAACATGGTTTCATAATAAGGTTTTATGAATCAAGTTGTGAAAATTATGATTTGTGAATTTTTTATGAACTAACCTCAAAATGAATGAATACGAGAAAGACAAGCTAAGTAAGCTCTGTGGATGTGGTCTAATTCAATTTTCCACATCAGAAAGGATGTCTTTTAGTAATACTACACTATTTTTTTTATGGATATTAACCCGAAATTTTGAAGAAATAAATTACTTACTATGAACTGCTATTTGAAACATATAAATATTTTTTGAATTGTGAAGTGATATTTGATTCGTGATATGTGGTCATTGAATTAGTATTCCTTGGGAATGTGCTAAGAAGTAGTGAGGAGAACTTAGTAAAAGTCTAGGTTCCCTGGTGGAGGTACAATGTAGGTGCAATAGTGCGATGTTTAGGAAGTCAGCATGGTACTTTGAGAGATGGAAGGTTGGATCTAGTAGATTCTAAGATGTGTCTTAAGTAATTGAATATTCATGTGTGATTCTAGTTACCTGTTGTGCTGAAAGACTGTCTGTGTGATTGCGCTATTTTGGCTAAAAAACTGCCAATATAACTTGCTGAAAGACTGTCAGCATGATTTGGCTGAAAGAATACCAGTATGATTGTTATAATTTGGCTGAAAGTTTGCCAGTATGATTTGGCTAAAAGACTGTCGGTATGATTGTAATAATTTTGCTGAAAGACTGCTAGTATAATTTGGATGAAAGACTGCCAGTTTGCCTGAAAGACTGTTAATATGTTTGTAATAACTTGGTAAAAGACTGCTAGTATAATTTGGCCAAAAGACTGCCAATATGATTTCGTTGAAAGAATACCAATATGATTTGGCTGAAAGAGTGTCAGTATGACTTGGCTGAAAAGACTGCCAGTGTGATTTGGTTGAAAGACTGCTAATATGATCTAGCTGGAAGATTGTGGTGATGGTATGGTAATTTGAACTAAAAGGTTGTTCGATGATTTTCTATTTTGGGTTAAATATTAGTCACATTGTTTGATTAGTTTATTAAGATTAACATTTATGATTTATAATTATCTCACTATTTTGTGTTTGTTTTGATTTGTGTTTGAGATATAAATAGAAGAGGAGCCGAATTAAACAGGTATGATGGGCAACTCTGAAGATTTACTTTATGCTTCATATTATATTATGCTTGTATTAAGCTAATCTTAATGCTATCTTATTTATTTTGTCAAAGATCCACTGCTCTGAGTGAGATTAATTGGGGTAATGGTAATAAGAAAATATATGATGAGAAACATTTTGTAAAAGAAAGACTTTTTTTGTAATGAATTACTATTGCTCTATATTTGTCTTAAGAAGATTATGGTTCTTTATGTAAGAACAAATTTTGAAAATTTCTTATAATTAAGTAAAAGCATTTGACAAATCTCCACATTTTCATAATTGAATTGGGTTAGTGAAATGGGTCATTACACAATCCCCTTTGTTACTCCTACCTCATCTCCACTACTCACTTATCATCATCAGACATGGGCTCCACCAACACCTTTTGATCCTCTAGTATCATCTCCAACACCAAATGTTCTTCCATTATTGTCCTCGCACATGAACTTCCTATAGCACTTCATAAAGGTATTCGATCCACTTGTAATCCTAATCCTAAATATGTTTTTACTCTTATTTATGACCATTTATCCACTCTATTACTCCTTTGTTTCCTTTTTGGATTTTGTCTCTATTCCTAAGTCTATAGGTGAAGCCATGGCTGACCACAATTGGTAATAATCGATGTTGACAGAAATGGCTACATTGGAAGCTAGAAACACACAGGAACTTGTCCCCTTGCCTCCTTACATGTTTAAAGGTGGGTGTTGATGGATGTATAGAGTGAAGATCACACTTCATGACACTATTTATAATTACAAAGCTCATTTGGTGGCTAAGGGTTATACTAACATTTTTGGGCTTGATTACGGTGAATTGTAGGAGAGGTTTACATGGATCAACCACCTGTTATTATAGTTTCTAGTGATTTTTTCCTTGTATGTAAGATTCCCTTATCACTTTATGGCTTGAAGCAATCTCTGTGTGCCTATTTTGGTTATTTCAACTTCGCTTTACTTGAATTTGGTATAACTTGTAGTGAAGCTGATCACTCAGTTTTCCAGCTTCATTCTTCCACTAGTGTGTGTGTTTACCTAGTTATGTATGTTGATTACATCGTCATGACTGGTGATGACTTTGAGGCATTCCTCATCTCAAGTCTTATTATCTTCATAGTCACTTTCAGATTAAGGACTTGGGACCACTCTAGTACTTCTTTGGCATTAAAGTTGGTCAATCCTCCACTAGAAAATTTCAATGCAAATATACCTTAGACATCTTGATCAAGGTTGGTATGCTTGATTGCCACTCAAGTGAAACACCTATGGATCCAAAATGTGTAGCTTCTTCAAGGTCAAGAGGAGTCATTCAAAGACCATGGAAGATATCTTCATCTAATGAGCAGACTTACTAACCTTACAACCACTAGACCAGACATCACATTTGTAGTTAGCTTGGTTAACTAGTTCTTGAAGGAGCCATATGACAGTCATTGGAAAGCAATCATGTGTATTCTTTAGTACCTCAAGAATGCACCAGGTCGCAAATTGATATATGAAGATAAAGAAAATTCCAAAATTTTCTGTTATTCTAATGCTGATTGGGCAAAATCACCATGAGACAGGAGGTTTTCTTCTAGGTATTGTATTTTAATTGGAGGAAACTTGATCTCATGGAAGAGTAAGAAGCAGCAAACAGTTTCTAGATCCAGTGTCAAAGAAAAATACCATGCATGGCAGTAGCTACTTATGAGATCATGTGGCTCAAACAACTTCTCCAACAATTAAAATTTGGAGATGTTGATGATATTAAGTTAAAATGTGATAATCAGACTGCATTTCACGTTGCAATTCATATTCAAATCTCTATGTTCAACCATATATTCCTTTGTTCAATGTTGTGTTCTTAACTATGATACATTCTACATCTTTTATTTTTAAGGACCAAAAGTAAAATTTAGTCAATTTCAAGGACTAAAAACTTAATTAAGCTATTTTTTATTTATTCCTCGTATGATATGTTTCTAGAAAAAACTTACCTAAACAAGCTCTATATTTTTTTATAAGGCAAAATTTTATTAATATGTGATATAACTTAGAACAATATATGTCACCTAAGAATACAAGAATGACAAAAAACTTAACTACCTACACAGATAACTGACAGTTGAACCTTTCAACCCATTATATACAATAAGATGAGTTCATCACCCAATCTGAAAAACTATAAGTTGTTAATTTTGCTGCCCTATTCCATTCCCAAGAACTTAGCTGAGTTGCAAGCATTATGTTTTTATAGACCGGTTGAGTGGAATTAAAAACTGAATCATTGTGGGCCTTCCAAATATGTCATATAGTTGCAAACCATACACAAGACTAGACTTTCTGTAATTCGATGGTCCCTTCAACCAAACCCAATAATTATAATCCATGACCACGACTGTTGTTTTGAAAAAGTCGTGATATCTCCCACCAAGCACATATCTAAACCCAAACTCTCTTAGCCATTATGAAAGTTGTAAATAAATGATTCCATGTCTCTGTGGCCATGTCACAACACCTACATCTAGCATCTTCCACCTGAACTATCCCTCGCTTGACTAAATTCGCCCTTGTAGGCAATCTATCTACCTTTAGTTTCCATACAAGAAGTTGTACATTTGGTGGTACTCCTACTACTCATATCCATTTAGAGAAGTCATCCACATGTTGTCGCGTAGCGGCTGATAAAACCATGTATGCTGACGAGACTGTGTAGACTCTAGAACTGTTAACTGTTCAAACCCACCTATCTTGAACCCCTTCAGACATCTGTATAGACCCTAATCTATTTTCCATATCCTCCAACAATGTTTCCTCACAAGCAAATAACCCCCTCCTTTATTCCCATTTCGACCTACGCTCACCCTCATTCCACATGCCTCATACAGAAGCTTCCTTATTTATCGCTATACCGAATAGTCTTCTAAAGCCATATTGTAAATATTGATCGCCTGACCACTCTATCTTTCTAAAAAGTTATTTCGCTCCAGTCCTTAAGACAATGACTAAACTATCTAGACCACCATCCTGGATGAAAGTCACTTCTATAGAATTCACATCAGGCCACCATTTTGAGCATCTGCCACCTGTGTCCTCCCAAGATCATTTTACACTCCCATACTCCGATTTCAATATTTTCACCCAAAAGATATTCTATTCCACCCTCAGTCTCCACTTCCACTTCCCTAACAAAGCTAAATTTAACTTCTGCACATCTCTCAAACCTAAAAACCCCCTTCTTCTTTGATTGACTCACTTTCTCCCACGAAACCCAACTAACCTTCCGACCACCTAATGAGCCTATCCATAAAAAGTTAGATAAAAGTGAGTAAGGTTAAGAAATGATACATTTGGCAGCCTTAAAGAATGAAAGGAAGTAGATTGGAAGTGCAGACAATACAACTTTAATGAGAACAACTCTCCCTGCCATGGTCACACACTTATACCATGACAACCGCTTCTTAACCCTAGCCACTACTGGTTGCCACATCTCCATCCTTGTAGAGTTGGCTCCGATTGGGAGCCCCAAATATTTAAATGGCATGGACTCTACTCTACAGTTCAACAGATCTACTACCTTTTCCATAATTGCCTTATGAACATTAACTCTCCTACTATCTAACTCTTGTGAAAATTAACCCTTAAACCCGACATCAGTTCAAAATTAAGCAGCATCTCTTTCATTACTACAATTGACTCCCAATCCATCTCTGCTGTTAAGAGCGTATCATCTGTAAACTGAAGATGCGATATACAAATCTCCTCCCTCCTGACAATGAACCCCTTCCATAAACCTTGATCGATTGTCGAATTCACCATTTGGCTTAACCCTTCCGCTGTAATGAGAAATAGAAAGGGTGATAATGGGTCACCTTGCTAACCTCGACCAACTCAAACTCTTTAGTAGGGCTTCCATTCACCAACAATGAAATTCTTGCCGACCCTACACATTCTTTCATCCATTGAATCCACCTCACTCCGAAGCCCATGTTCTCTATAACTTGCCACAAGTAAGACCAGCTTACTGAATCATACACTTTTTCAAAATCAGCTTTCAACATATTAGCTCCTTATTTACATTTTCGCGTTTCATCCACAAGCTCATTTACAGCTAGAACACTGTCAAGAATCTGCCTCCCACAAATAAAAGTCGTTTGATTCTCAAAAATTATCATTTGCATGACATTTCTCAATCTCAAAGTGAATACTTTAGCTAACAATTTGTAGATGCACCTAATCAAGAAAATAGGTCGATATTCATTTATAGTACTTAGGCATGAATTTTTAGGGATGAGCGTAATAAATGAGAAATTTGATCATTTCATCATTTTGTTGTTGCTATGGAATTCATGGAAGAAATTCATGAAATCTACCTTTATCAGTAACCAAAACTCCTTTAGAAAAAGAAAGTTTAACCTGTCTGGTCCAAGACTCTTATTACTGTCACAATCCCACATAGTTGCTCCCACCTCTTCCTCTGAAAACTACCTCTCAAGACCTTTTAGCTCCTCAATTGAAATCTTTTGAAAATTGAAACCATCCAATGGAGATTTGCCCCAATCTTGATTCTAAAATTGTTGTTGGAAATGCTCCTTCACCTTTTGTCTAATTCTACACACCTCTACCACTTCCTCTCATCAAAATTAAGGATTAGAATTTTACTAGATGTTCTTCTCTTCACCATTGATTTATGAAACAACTTAGGTTGGCATCGCCTTCCTGCAACCATTGCAGCCTCAACTTTTGATGCAACAAAGAACACCCCATACCAAGCCATTTCCTTAAATTCACCATACTTCCCACTCTCTCCTTGATCACATTTGCATCTGTATTACCATCCTCCACTTTCAAATCTAACCCCTTTAACCTTGTCCTTTCTTTAGCAATTTCCTTGTTTACATCACCAAACTCATTCCTATTCCACTCTTTTAAGTTTCCTTTGATCAATTTTAAACAAGCTCTATATTTGGTAAAATTAATTGAAAAGAAGATATGAACTTTAAAGTTAGTAGGTTGTTGCAAGTTGTCAACAAACCTATTGAATCATAACTATTTAATATAATTTTTTGTTGAAATGACTAATAATAAAAATTATATTAATAGAAAAATATAATAAATTCTTATTTTATATAACAAAATAATAAATATTCACGACATAAAAAATTAAAAGTTAACTTTTAAAAAAATTAAAATAATTTTTTTAAAAAATTAATAAAAATTACTAAAAATTTTCTTTATTAAATAATCAAACAAAATTTTCACCAACAACAAAGAAAAAGTTCACTACTATTCTTCATTAAAATTAGCAGGGCTTGACCGTGTCCGAGTGTCCTTGCTGTATTTTCATCACTGCAAAATCGGGTAAGGTGGTAAAGTCAGCGCTACGAAAATCGTGTTCGTATTGGCGCTTTGATGTCTATTTCGTCCGCTATTTTGGAAATTGGATAATAACTATTCTGACTATAACCATTTTAAGATAGTGACAAAACTAATGAGTTGATTTCATTGCACAGCATAATTATCTTTTTTATTCCTATATACATTTTAGTGTAAAAGATTTTTATATTAATAAATTATTATGATTTTTTATTTATGTAATTTTTAAAATACTAATAAATAAAATTAATAACAAATTTATTATAAATAAAAGGTTGTGATTGAATTATAATATAAAATTTTTTATATATTGATATACTGTATATACTAATTAAACTCTACTATATACCACTTAACAAAAATAAGGACTAATTTTTAAAAAGTACTGAAAAAATCAGATCATTTAAAAGATTAAATATTTTACTAGATGACATAACAGAAGATATTTACGTGATTACTAAAGTATTGAGAGTTAATTCGGTAACTTGTTAACGGATCTATTTGTTATCTGGGAATTAATTCTGGAAACTATCTTTTTAGTAAATTTTAAATAATTTTGGTCAATTTTATGTAAACTTTTAATTTTATTACTGAATTAACGAGTTAAGATGTTAAAAAATTAGCTTACAACATTAGGTATTTTGGGTTATTTGTATATATTTAGGATTCAATATATTTTCATTTGGTGTTGGATCAAAGTTTTTTCTTGTTTTTATTAACATCAAATCCTCATATTCTAACAATATTAAATTTTTAATAAGAATGTTTTACCATTATTATCATATTTACAAGTTATTATTTAATAGTATATGTTACTATAGGTGTAGTTATTTAAATATTGTAAAATTTATGGTTTATTATTTTGATTTATTATGGTCTTAAATGTTTAATTGGTATGTTATTTATAAATATTTTATTAATATTTTTATACAAAAATAAACTCTTACCATTCCAATCCACAAATTCGATGAGTTTATAAAACTTTTATGAGTTTATAAATAGGCTCTAGATAGTTTGGGGTGGTTTCAAGTTTCTAGTTTTTTCTTTTGAAATGTATTTTGACAATAGAAACGTGTTAGATAAAAATGATTGTGATTTGGTTTTAGTTATTTTCGAAACAGATTTCAGTCAATTTAAAAAACAATAAAATTTGGTTTTCAATTTTTTGTTTCTGTTTTTATTTAACTTCATTACTTGACGTCATTTGTCACCACACGCGATCATTGTATACCACCTCTGATTGACAGTTACCAACTGTCACTTCTGAACAACGGTCATCAGTTGCCAACTCAATTGACAATCACGATCGCCACATCCAACTAACAGTAACCGACGACCACATTCGACTTAACTAATGGTCATCTTCGATTGGTGGTCACCGAACTTAACTTTTGACTGACTACTGATCGACACTTCCGACCGGCTACACCAACCACCACATCCATCCTTCACCTTTGGCACCGATCGTCACCTTTAACCGTTGGTCATTGACCTTCAATTTTTTATTTATAAGGAAGAAAGATTTTAGTGGAGTTAATATTTGAAAACAATATTTTAAATTTGGAAACCAAAACAATGTTCATTTTAAAAATTTTAAAACTTAAAACTAAAACTAGTTTTTGTAGAGTTATAAGGTTGACCGCTAGTAGCTTTGTGAGATAGGAGAGGAACAAGTCGTGGATTCAAATCTCTCTCCTAACACAATAGAAACTAATATCTGTCTATAAAAAAACTAGTTTTGTTTTTAGATTTTAAACTAGAAACCAAAAATCATTCTTGAAGCTTTAGTTATTTAGGATTGTCATTAAATAAAAAAAAATATTTTTTAGTATAGTCAACATGTTTTTTTTACTTGAACAAGTCAACATATTACTTAGATGGTGTTTGAGAAATATTATAATATTTAATGTAATTTGTTTTTAAATTACAAGTTGTTTAAAAAAAATAAACTGATGTTTAGCGATCTAAATTAAATTAGAAAAAATATTCTTTTAATAAATAAAATAATTTTAAGCTGAAAATTTATAAATGATCATTTTTCAGTTGTTTATTTTTCTTTTAGTTTTTCTCACAACCTTTTATTATATCAAAATTAATTTTTATTACATCCAAATAGGATAAATTATTTTCAAACCAGTTTTTAAAAAACTTAACTAAACAAAAAATGATTATGATTATAATCAAATAATTATTATTTTCAAACAATTTATTGAAATAATATAATTTTTTCAGCTTTTCCAAAACTACTGTGCATGGCTATTTCCTTTATATTTTGCCAAGAAAAATGAAATTTAACACATATTAAGTATATTAGTTTATTGTATTAAATTTTACGTACTAATCTTACAATATTTTTCTTAAATTGTTCTTATATAAAATGTGAGAACACCAAAAACAAAGAAATAAAAAAATACAATGTTGTATGCAATGGGATTCAATTATTGGATTTTTATAGTATTTTAATTGATAATTATAATTAGATACTCAAATCTCTATTCATGAACAATAATATTTCTTGGGTGAACTCCAATCAATTAATAAACATAATTATCCCTTATGTGAATCAATAAACTGACTTTGAATTAAATTCTTGAATAATCAATCAGAAAAACCATTTAAGGTTAAAATCTATGTATATAGATGAATAAATGCACAATTTTAGTAGGGCAGTAATAAGTGAATAATAAGAATTGAATTGGTCAACAAATACAAGCCATGCACAACCTTAGGCTTTAGTCTTTTGAATCCCAATCTTTTCACTAATTGTCTATTCACACTGTGCTCCTTGTTTGAACTATCAAACTCACATTCTCTAATTTTATCGATCTTCTTAAAATTGTTCTTTTATCTTCTAAATTAAACTAATTGAGAACTATTTTTTGTCCTTTTAAGATGATATTCAGATTAAGTTTACTATAATTATTACATAGAATACATTTGTCCTAGAGCAATTATATTTTTTGCATCATCTTAATGTAAGCACAATGTTGAGAAGAAAAAGAGACCCAATTCATGAAAGTGAAAAAAATAGCTTTTAGAAAGAAAAATATATATTTCCTTTCATTAAAATATGAAATATTCACTTTACTCCCTCAAAATTTTATGTTTTTAGTCATTCTAATTTTGAAATGTGATACTTTAGTTCTTCAAGTATTATCTAAATCACATTTTATTTCTACACTAATTAAAGATATAAAAGCTATATATTTCAAAATTAGCGTAACAAAAAATTTATGACATTTTTTGGAGCAGAATGAAAAACTAAATATTTTATATTTTAGAAGGAGAGAAAACATTTTTTTCAAAAATAGTTGTCGAACTGGTCAAACCAATAAAATGATTATTCTTTGCTGGTTTGCTGGTCAAACTAAACAAATTATTGGTTTGTAGTTAAACAAGTCAATCCATTTTGCATTAAAGTGATATTTTAAAATTTTAAACTTTTTTTTAGACGCATAAAATTTTAAACTTCAGAACAGCATTTGATATATCTAGTAAACCACACAATCCATTGGAAAGTAAAATTTCAGTATATTTTAATTAAGAATGAGAAGCCATTTTTTATGAATTAAACTTTCTCCTAAAACCCAACTTGTAGTAGTCAAACATAAACATGAGAAAGAAATATGTCAACCTTATATATGTTTGACTATCATTTAATTAATGTCAGTGTTCAACTCTCTTTTACTACCTAACTGATCTATTTTAAATTTGACTTATTATTAATTATAATGCATAAATAGGTTTGACAACTTAACATGGATTTGTTAATAGCCTTATAATTGTGGATGACAATAGAATGAGATAATCACAAATAATATAGCACATTTCCTCTCATCCACTCCCACATATACTTACAAGTTATATTAATATTTGCGGAAAATCATGAATATCTATGGATATTTGTTAAAAAACAAAAAAATCTTAAAAATAGTTTTAAAACAAATTTACTTTAATTTTTAATTATTCTTACAATTTAAATGCAAAAAAACTAAAAAAGACATTAAAAACTTTGTAAATTAATAATAAGTAAATAAAATTAATTTAACAATAAAGGCAATACTTTAAAAAAATGGTACCTAACTATGACATTGATGTGGAATCTCAGTTTAATTATCACTTAGAACGTGTAATATTTTGACAATAAAAGTAATATTTTAGTAATGAATATTGGTGTGTTCTATAACCTTTATAATCTTTATATTCATCTTTAGTAAATCTTGGATAGACACATACTTAACATATCAATCACTCTTACACAAAACCTACAATTTAGCAGTTAATTAAAATAAAAAATATTAAACTGTTATTCTAAACATATTTATAGACATTAATAAATTTTTACTTTATATAAAAAATATAACAGAGTAAAAAATATTCAAGGCAAAATAAAAACAAGCATTAAAAATTAAAAGTTAACTTTTTTAAAAAAACAATTAATTTTTTTTAAAAAAAATCAATAAAAATTCTCTTTATTTAATGATCAAACAAATTTTTCAACAACAAAAAAAAAAAGAACAGTTAACAACTATAAGCTATTTTCTTCAATAAAAATTAGCAGGGTTTGACCGTGTCTCGTTGTTCATGCTGTATTTTCATACTGCAAAACGGGGTTGGCTGGTAAAAATCAGCAGTATGAAAAAGCTTTGATGTCTATTTCATCCGTTATTTTGGAAATCGGATAATCACTATTCTCACTATGTTAGCCATTTTAACATAGTCAGAAAACTAGTGAGTTGATTTTATTGTGCAGTATAACTATCTTTTTTAATAGTATAAATCCCTCAACAAAAATGATGACTAATTTTTAAAAAGTATTGAAAAATCAGATATTTATTTAAAAGATTAAATTTTTACTGGATGACATAATCGAAGTTATTTTCGTGATTACTAAACTATTGAGAGTTAATTCGCTAACTGTGTTAACGGGTTTATTTGTTATTTGTGAATTATGTCTGTCTAACTTCTCTTTTTTTTAAATTATGAATATGTTGGGTGGATTCTATGCAAACTATATAATCTTTCAAGTTTATTATCAAATTAATAAGTCAATAAATTAAAAAATTAGCTTAGAATATTAGTTATTTTAAGTTATTTTTTATGCATTGAAGGATCAATATATCCTTATTTAGTGTTTTGCTCCTGAATCAAAGATTTTTTTGTTGTTTTGTATTCTAACAATACCAAACTCTTAATGAGAATGTTCTACTATTATTATCATATTTACAGGTTATTATCTGACAATATATGAGTTACTAAGCCTAATTAGTTAAATATTGTGACATTTGTTGTTTATTATTTTCATTTATTATGTTTTTGAAATGTTTAATTGAGATGTTATTTATAGATATTTTATTATTATTTTTATATGAAAAAACTCTTACAATCTCATCTGCAAGCTAGCGAGTTTTATGGAACTTTTATGAGTTTATAATTTGCTCTTGTTCGGGGTGGTTTCAAATTTCTAATTTTTTGTTTTAAAATGTATTTTGACAATAGAAACATGTTAGACAAAAATGATTTTTATTTGATTTTTTAATTATTTTTGAAAAAAATTTCACTCAATTTCAAAAACTATAAAATTTAGTTTTCAAATTTCTATTTCTGTTTTTATTTAACTTCATTACTTGGCATCATTGACCACCATGGGTCATTGTTTGTTACTTCTGATTAACAATTATTGACCACCACTTCCGAACGACTATCATCACCTACGACTTTGATTGATGATTATCGACCGCTACATCTGATTAGCAATCACTAACCACCACCTCTGATCTAATTGGTGGTCACCAAACTCCACGTTTGACAGACTGACAATAACCGACACCTCTAACTGGCTACAACAATTGCTACTTTCATTCTCCACCTCTAGCAGCAACTGTCACCTCTGGTCGTTGGTCATTGACTGTTGATTTTCAATTTATAAGGAAGAATTATTCTAGTGGATTTAAGATTTCAAAATAATATTTTAAATTTGGAAACAAAAAAATGTTTATGTTAAAAATTTGAAAACTTAAAAGTAAAATTAGTTTTTATTTTTAAAAATTTTAAAACTAGAAACCAAAAATTCCCGCAGTTTTATTTATTTAAGACACTCATTAAATAACAAAAAATATTTTTAATATAGTCAACATGTTATTTAGATAGTAGTTGGGAAATATTATAATGTTCATTGTAATTTGTTTTTAAATTACAAGTTGTTTCAAAAAATAAACTGGATACTTAGTAATCCAAATTAAATTTAGAAAAATTATTATTTTAATAAATAAGATATTTTTAAGCTGAAAATTTATTACTTATGATTATTTTCAGTTATTTGTTTTCTTTTAGTTATTTTTACACCCTTTATTATATCAAATTAATTTTTTATTTCATCCAAACAAAATTAATGGTTTTCAAACCACTTTTTAGAAAACTTAACAAAACGAAAAATTAATTATGATTATAATCGAACAATTATTTTCAAATAATTTATTGAAATAATATAATTTTTTCAGCTTTTCTAAAACTACTACCTATGGATACTTCCTTTATTTTTATACAGGAAAAATCTACGGATACTTTCTTTTGTCGTTCTTAAATTGTTCGTATATAAAATGTGAGAACAATATAAACAAAGAAATAACAAAAGATAATGTTGTATGCAATGAACCGGTCAGCAAGAATTGAATGCAATTTTAGTACGGTATTGTATGGATATGTGTATCTCAACAGAAGGATAATAGATATTTTAAAAATTAAAAAAGTTGTCACCGTTGTATATTAAAAAAATATATTAGAAAAATTTAAAACAAAAAAATGTTCACATAACTAAATTTTGAGTTCGGAGAGTAATTACACGTAAAGAAGATTTTAGTGCTTAAGAAGCAACAATTGCTGGTATATAATAATATTATTTTTTAATTGAAAAAAGGGAAAAGAAAGAGACGAGAGGTGGAGAAAGGAAGAGAAAAGAGGTGCAGCCAGAGGAGGAGGCGGGCGGTACGACAAGGAGGCAGGAAGAAGAGAAGGAGAAGAAAAGAACAAAGAGAAAACAAGAGAGTGGAAATAAATTAAAAATGAAACATTGGAAGGATGGAAAAAGTGAAAAAACAAATTTAAAAAAGTGTAAACATAGCATGACCATTGCAATATGAACATTGGAGGATTCATTTTTTAAAAAAAGTAATTTTAAAAAAAATATTAATTTTTATTTAAGTATAAATAGAAAAAAAATAGTATTAAAAAAATTATAGAATATTGTATATTTCATTGTCATGTCTTTTTTTAATGTTATTGTTTTTAATTTTTATATTAGTATGTATTTTAATTGTTAAGTTCTTATTTATATGTTACATAATTGTCATTGTTTTTAAATTAAAAAATATTAAATATTTTGAATATTAATTTTTTTTCTGCAAAATAAAAGAATGTTACTTGATATGCAATAATTAAAAATAAATTTTTAATTTTAAGGTACCATAATTTTAATGAAATTCAAGATTAAGAAAATTATAAAATTATAAAATATACTAGTTTCTACAAGATTAATTAGATCCAAAAGTAGATTAATATAATATATTATAAGAAAATATTTAATACAAATAAAATCTTTATTTTATATTATCAGTATTTTTATAATCAATAATTTTATTAACTATGAAGTTTTCATAAAAAAATAACATTGATATCAATGAAGGTACCCGCAGGTACGGGTACTATGATACTCGTACCCGTTAAGAAGCGGGTAGAAAAAAAGTCGTACCCATGGGTGGCAAGTACCCAATTATACTATCCTTGCGGATATTTTTGCGGGTTTTATCTACTAGTATCCACGAGCGCGAATTTTTTTGCCATCCCTACTTGGAGTTGCTTGAAGAAACTCAATGTTGGAGTAAAAATAGAATAAAGTTGGTTAAAGCTGATGTGATACGATAGGGACCACCAGACATAGAAATTGATGCACCAAGCAACTCTTTAGAGTTTCTCCTGTTGGAGATGTTCTTACAACGTTCATCATAAAAGACTATTACTTCTAATTAATTAAGCAAATTTTTTATCTTTTAAAATATTTATCTTATCCTAAAATAACTAAACAATAATATAAGACTTTAATACAATAATTATTATTATTATTTGTAACCATATCTTAATATTTTAGAAAAAAAAATGAGGGTTCCTATTGTCACAACTTACTTTTATCTCTATGAAAAAAATATTACAAATATAAATAGTAATAAGAAAGTTAAGATTTTTATTATAAGGTATTTACAAGAGAATTTTATTATAAATGAAGAAAAATTTTAAGGATACAAAATTGTCACAATTTATACAAATTTATAGTTTTTAGAGATGAGATTTAAAACAAAATTTATGCCTTAAAATCTCAAGATTAGAAAAATGTTTATCTAGTTAATCCTTTTATCTCTATCAAATAAATATTACAAATAAAAATAGTAACAAGAAATTTAAAGTTTTTATGTTTTTATTATAAACTATTCTTAGAAAGAAAATATATAATTAATAAATAGGATTGATTAAGAGAGAAATTTGAGTACACCAAACTGTCATAATTTGTATCCTTAAAATTTTGGAAAGTAAAAAATGTCACATTTAATTAACCTTCTCTTTCCATAATTAAATAATTTATTTAAAATTATTCTTTTTCTAACTACATTGGTATTGATAAAATTTTAGGCCCCGTTCGGGGTGGTTCTGAGTTTCTGGTTTTTGGTTTTGAAATGCATTTTGAAAACAGAAACCTGTTCGGCAAAAATGGTTCTGTTTTGGTTTTTTACTCATTTTCGAAATAGTTTTCACTCAATTTTAAAACAATAAAATTTGGTTTTTAGATTTTTGTTTCTGTTTTTATTTAAATTCATTACTTGACTTTATTTGTCATCATTGACCATCGCCTCCGACCAAAAGTCACAACTGCCACTCTGACGGTCATTACCTCCGATCGGCGGTCACTAGCCCCCATCTCCAACTAGCAGTCACCGGTAGTCACCTCTGATTGACAGTCAGCGATCACCACCTCCAACCGACTGTCACCGACGACCACCTCCAACTGGCGGTCACCAACCGCCACCTCCGATCTCCAACAGGCGATCACCGGCCGCCACTTCCAATTGGCGGTCACCAGCCGCCACCTCTAATTGGCGGTCACCAGCCGCCACCTTCGATCGATGATCACCAGCCGCCACCTTTGACCAATGGTCACCGGCCGCTACCTTCGACCAACGGTCACCAGCTGCCACCTCCGATCGGTGATCACCGGCCGCCACCTTCGACCTGTAGTCACCGGCCACCACCTCTGACGAACGGTCACTGGCCGCCACCGCCGACCAGCGATCACCGACTTCCAACTCCGACCGATAGTCACCGGCCGCCACCTCCGACCGGCGCCGTCACCTACGACCGGCGCCGTCACCTCCGATCGGCGGTCACCTTCGACCAACGATCACCCGCAGCTATCTTCGACCGGCGGTCACCAACCACACCTCCGACTAGCGATCGCCAATGACCGACTGTCACCTTTAACGATCGCTACCTTTAACTAGTGTTTTGGTTAAGATTTGAAACCAATATTTTAAATTTGGAAACAAAAACAATGTTGTTTTTAAAATTTTGAAAACTTAAAACTAAAACTAGTTTTTGTTTTTAGAAATTTTAAAACTAGAAACCAAAAGTCACCCCGAACAGGGCCTTAAATATTTGTTTATATACCTATATAATTTTATAAAATCCGTATATAAAAAATTATCATTATTTTCATAATAGAATCTTAAACGAATATCAACATTAGGGAAAGAAATTAAAACAATAGCATAAACAATCCTTAAGAATATAAAAGGGAAAGGAAAAGAAAAGAAGCAAAATAAGAAGAAACTTACAAGAAGAGTATAAGGTTTCCCAATTTACAATTTAAGAAGAAAGGAAAAAACTAATAACAAGTTAATCCCAATAGGAACAATGGGGTATGTTATGAGTGTAAATAGAGAATCAAGAAATAAAGTGTTTTGGGATCTAACAAGGAATGATGTGCATTTAGTGGAAGTGGGGCTTCTAACAGTACACAAACCCAAGCCATGTATCAACCAATAAACATAACACATAAGGAGTTGGGTAGGGAGTATATTAGCAAAAATGAGGGTGTAAATAGAAATACATAATAAAAAAAGGAAAAGGTTCACAAAAAGCATGTGCTCTCTTTTCTCCCTGTTAAAAAAAAAGGAATTCAAATCCACAATCTTAGAAAAAATGGGTGCAACAGCACAAGAAGGAGAACGAGAAAGGTGTCTCGTGTCCAAGCTGTTTCTAGCAATGCCTTCGTACCAGCAGCTCACTAGCGTCGCCTCCACCACCAAAAATCATCTCCTGCAGTGGCAAATGGAGGTAAATAAATTTCTTCTATCTCTTCCTATTTTTGACTGAGTTTAAAATTACTAAAAGTGGAGAAGAGAAGTTGAGTACCTATTGTGTGCAAGTGAACCTTTCTTTGCTCTCACCCTGAACTCTCTTTGTTATTCCTTCTTGTTCTGTCAAATTTTTCCTCCGAAAAGAACTTCTCTCTCTGGTTCAAACCCCCTTTTTATAATGTTGATTTCTAAATATGTAATCATGCTAATTTCATGCTTTTCGGGAACAAATCTCTTTAAGCAGGATTTAAGGGAAACCTATTGGTGGCTGTTGGAAGGGCTACTGGGGAAGGGTGGCTAAAACTGATCAAGGGTTCTGAAAAGCCCTCGCCAATCCTTGCTTGTAGATGGCTCATGTGTAGGAAAAAGGAGTAGCTAGTGTTGCAGTTATTGTTCTTTTTTCTTCTTCTCGTTTTATTTTTTTTCTCTATTTTCTTTTTTTTTATTTGCTTTATTTATTTATTTTGTTATTGATTGGTTTGTTGATTTTGCTGGTTATTTATTTGTGATTGATGTTTGTAATGGTTATCTTTGTAATCTGGAAATTTAGAATTGGAATTAGGAGAAGTATATACTTTTTATTTATAAATTGACTCAATATTGAGAAAAGATTACTAGGGATAGTTAGACAAAATTGTGTACTGAAAATTTCCCCTCTTTACTTAGATTTTACTATATAATATGAATAATTTTAATTTTCATATTATCATAGTAAAAGATAAGTAAAAATCTCAAATCCCAATCTTGTTAGAGATAAGAATAGCAGACATGAAAGTTTAGAACACAGAAAGATATGTATGAGGCTAACTTATGGATGTGGGGATCCTAAACTGCACTATTGGATACAAGGATTTGAAATATTTAAATCGTCCATTATGATGATCCAAAATAGTGGACACGAGGATCTAAAATGCAAAACATTGGACACAGGGATCCAAAATGTAAAAACATCGTGCACAAAGATCCGATACGTAAAAGCATCAGACACATGGATCCAAAATGTAAAATCATCAAACACGAGGATCTAAAATGTGAAAACATTGGACACAGGAGTCCAAAAAGTAAAACCATTGAACACAAGGATCTGAAAAATAAGAAACAGTGGACACAAGGGTCCAAAAAGTAAAACCATTGGATATGAGGATTCGAAACATAAAAAACATTGGACACAGGGATCCAAAAAGTAAGAAGGGCGAGCATAGTGGTGCTGATTTTAGCTATGTTGAGCAAAATGATAATCTGCAATGCAAATGCATGATATCATTATGCCATGAATTTCAATTGTCACTCGTTCATTTTTTTATATATATTTTTCCAAACTTTGACCCTTTTAGGACTCGAAAGCACCTAAATATTCATAAGACTTGGGATTATCTTTCTTTTGATCTTTCTCGACTTTTTAGTGCTTAAGAATTCTTTCAAGGCTAGCTACGACTATAGGAGTCAAGATCCTGATCACTACTTAGCTAGTACCCTTGCCAAAACTGATTAAGAATTTGTAATATCTCCCATGACTCTTAAGGTTATTCATTGTAATTGAAATGCTTTTAGATGTTACCACATGCTTTATTTTGGAATATAGCATAACAAAATGCAACAATGAGGGGTGGACAAAGAAAGAAATATTTCATTACTTCAAAAAGGAGACAGTAGATACAAAAGAGTCTTGCACGATTGTAATTAAAATAAAATAAGACAAAGTTGATGGTCGTTGGGGTATTCTATATAACAATTCCAATTCCTATGTCTACAACTTTAAGTATTCCCTGCTAGCTTCCAAGGACTTTATATGTTTGATAAAACTATCTTCTTATTTGTCGAGTCACTTCAACTTTGAACCATTATCTCAAGATGTTAAGTTGTCCCTGCCTACATTCTGACATTTTTAGGATTTTTTTTAAGTTGCTCTACGTTTTGCCTAAATTGTCTTTTTAAGTTTTTAGCCCAGCGAGCACTTCTTGTTTTCATTATATTTTTTTTATCCTATCTTTTGCATAGGCTGCTCTTTTGGAGTTTTCACCTTACTAGGTCGTTCTAACTTTTTCCTAGGTCGCCTTTTAAGGTTTTCAACCTACCAAACTTTTATTTCTTTTTCTTTTTCATCTTCTTTTTCCTTTTTCTTAAGTATAATTTTTTTTACTACGTCAGAATTTATAGGGAGTGACAAGTCTTTGTTGTCCATATTTGTAAGAATTAGAGCCCCTCTTGAAAATGCTTTCTCTACCACATATGGTCCTTCATAATTCGGGGTCCATTTCTTCTTATGATATTTCTAGGTTAGTAATATTTCTTGAGCACCAAATTACCCTCTTGAAATTCTCGAGGATGGACCTTCTTATCATGAGCTCTTTTCATCGTTCCTTGATATAGTTAACCGTGACACAAGGCGATTAATCTTTTTTCTTCAATAAGGTTCAACTGGTCATAGCGAGCTTGAATCCATTCACCCTCCTCAATCTTTGCTTCTGTCAACACTCTTAGTGAAGGGATTTCAGCTTCAATAGGTAGCACAACTTCCATCCGATACACTAAAGAATATGGGGCCCTAGTTAAAGTGCGTACAGAGGTATGATAGCCAAGTAATGCGAATGGGAGCATATCATGCCAATCCTTATAAGTCACCACCATGTTTTGTACAATCTTTTTTATATTCTTATTTTCTACTTCTAATACTCCATTCATCTTGGGATGATATGGTGAAGAATTGTGATGTTGAATCTTGAAATCATTGCATAATTCTATCATCATATTGTTGTTCAAATTGGTATCATTGTCAGTAATGATGTCACTTAGCAATCCATATTGAAAAATTAAATCTCTTTTGATGAATTTAACCACTACATTTTTTGTTACACTGAAGTATGATGCTGCTTCAACCCACTTGGTAAAGTAATCAATGACAACAAGGATGAAATGATGCCTATTCAAAGCCTTTGGTTCAATCGGTCCAATCACATCAATTCCCCACATTGAAAATGGCCATGGTATAGCCAAAACATTCAAAGATGTTGCTGGTGCATAGATATTGTCAGCATATGCTTGATATTTATGACATTTCCTTACGTGTCTACAACAATCAACTTCCATGGTTGACCAATAATAACAAACTCTTAAAATCTTCCTTGCCATTATGTGTCTATTTGGATGTGTTCCAAATGAACCTTCATGAACTTCCTCTATTATTTTCTTGGCTTCAGTTGCATCAACACATCTAAGCAACACCATGTTGTGATTTATTTTATAAAGCACATCACTATTTAAGAAAAATCCCATGGTCATTCTTCTCAGGGTTCTTTTGTCATTTTTAAAAGCACCAGAAGGATATCTCTATCTTTCACATATTGCTCGATATCACAAAACCAAGGTTTTCCATCTCTTTCATCTTTTATTGCTTCACAGTAAGTTAGCTGCTCCTGACTTTGTATTATAAATGGCACATCTACTTATTGACTTACCTTGAACATTGAGAAAAAAGTAGTTAAAGCATTAGTCAATTGGTTATCTTTCTGATGGATGTGATGGAAAGTAATTTCATTAAACTGCTCCATAAGTCCCTTGATGTAATTGTAGTACAAGATCAATTTTGCATCCTGAGTCTTCCATTATCCTCTGAGTTGATGAACAACTAGAGTTGAGTCTGCATATACTTCCAAAATTCTAAACTTGGACTCAATAGAAGCTAAGACCCCCATTGCACATGCTTCGTATTCTGCCATGTTATTCATGCAATAAAAACTCAATTTTGCAGTGAATGGGATAAATTGGATTTTGGGAGAAATTAACACTGCCCCAATGCATTCAAAGCACCATCAAACATTAGTGTCCATGTTTTCACATTTAAAGATTCTTCTTCAAATAATGCCATTATGTCCTTATTTTGGACGGGAAGTCACACTACATTAATTGTTAATCTTCAATGAGATGAGTCAAGTGCTCGATTAAGGCTTTTGATAGCTTTTTGAGTGACATAGACGATATCATATTCTGACAACAAAACTTGCCATCGAGAAATTCGGCTAGTAAGAGCAGACTTCTCAAATATATACTTAATTGGATCCATTTTGGAAACAAACCAAGTAGTATGACATAAGATATACTACCTCAGCCTACGAGTAACCCAAGCCAAAGCACAACATGTTCACTCCAACAAAGAGTATCTTATTTCACAGTTAGTGAACTTCTTGCTCAAATAATAAATAGCATATTCCTTTCTGCCATTTTCATCATGTTGCCCCAACACACAACCCATAGATTCCTCGATCACTATCAGGTACATAATAAGAGGCCTTCTGGGTACTAGTGGTATTAAAACTAGAGGTTTTTGCAAGTATTTCTTAATTCTTTCAAAGTCTTTTTTGCAGCCCTTATTCGATGCCATTATTTGATTTTATGCAACAACTTGAAGAATGGATTACAAGTAGCAGTCAATTGGGATATGAACCTAACAATGTAATTCAATCTCTCCAAGAATTTCTTGGATTGCTCATACCTTGTCAGGATCGACTTTTATACCTCTCTGACTAAGCACACACCCTAATAACTTTCCAGACTTTACACCAAAAATGCACTTAGTAGGATTCAATCGGAGCTTATTCTTCCTTAGGCAATCAAACAAATTTTATAGATTGATGATATGTTCTTCCTCTATTCTTGACTTAGCGATCATGTTACCAACATATACCTCAATCTCTTTATGCATCATGTCATGGAACAAGGTCACCATCGCCCTCTGATACGTTACCCCTGCATTTTTCAACCTAGATGACATCACCTTGTAACAAAATGTTCCCCTCAATGTGATGAATGTGGTCTTTTCAATGTCTTCAGGCGCCATTTTGATTTGATTTTATCCAAAGAACGCATCCGTGAAGGAAAATGACAATACCTGATTTTTTCCTACTACCCATTATAATTTATTTCTTAGTACTAAGACCATTTACAAGCAAAATGTACATACTTATCCTAATTTTAATTCTAAATTTTCATATTACAAATATAACCATTACAAATATTACCAATCACAAATAAATCACCAATAGAATAATCAACAACAAAAAACAAAATAAATAAAAAAATAAAATAAAAAAGAAAACAGAGAAGAAAAAAAAAACGAAAGAACCTGCAACATTGGCTACCCCATTCTCTTACACCTGAGCCATCTACAAGTAATCAATAAAGGGGACTTTTCAAAACCCTTGATCAGCTTTAGCGACCTTCCCAAGTAGCCCTTCCAACAGCCATTAAAGGTTCCCTTAAATCTTGGGTCTGAAAGATTTGTTCCCAAAATCACAATTTGTCATGATCAAGGGTTTAAAATTAAACTTATAAAATGGGCATTGTAAATTAGAGAATGGGGTTCTTGGAGGGAGGGGCAAAGAAAAATTTTCATAGAATAGAAAGGAATAGAAAAGAGAGTTCAGGGTAAGGGCAAAGAATGGTTCACTTGCACACAACAAGTACCCACCCTTTCTTATCTACTTCTAGTAATTTTAAGACTCAGTCAAAAATAGGAATTGAAAGAAAAAACTGATTTTACTTTCGTTGGCCACCACCGGAGACAATTTCCAGTAGTAGAGGTGGTACCAGTGAGTCACTGATGCGGAGGCATTCTCAGAAGGGCTTAGGTAGAAGACTCCTCTCTTGCTCTCTTTCTCGCGTTGTTGTACCCGTTTTTTTTAGATTTGGGATCTGAATCCCTTTCTCTTTAATGAGTGAGAGAAGAGAGTGATGCATTCACCTCTAGCAAGGGTCCAATCACAAAGGTCATGGTTAGGAGGATAGAGGAGGACCTAGCAAATGGAAAAGGAGGAAGGCATAAACCCCTTTTTGAAGTGAAGATTAATCCTCCTATGTAGATAGTTTTAGGTTGTGCCTTCTTGTTTAGGGCACAATTCCTTTCCTTTCTTTGTATTAGAGTTTGGTGTATTTTGGCTTTGTTTCCTTTTAGTGTGTAATTAGAAGGTTCATTTAGTGCTTAAAAGGTGTGAGTTGATTAGTTGGGCTTTAGGAAGGTTTTTGGCTGTGTTTCTGGCAAGAACACTCCAAAAATCATCTTAACACCCCTCTAACCAACTAAGAGACATGTGGGCCCCTTTGTTCCCCTAATTGGAACCTAAACATCTCTCTCCTCCGCTTGGACGTTGAGTTGGCTGGTTTCTAACCAACCAAATTTGAATTTGAATTTTGGAGTGCCAGTTGGATTCCCTCCAAAATTCAAATTCAAATTAACGGAGCATATATCCATTTAATTAGAACCTTGTTTGGATCTTCATTTTCCTTAATCATGTGCTAAGTTGCCTTTTGCCTAACTAACATATGATTAAGCCCCCTTGGGCCTTGATTAGTGAGGTGGATGTCTACTCTCACTCCTAATCCCCCATAGCACTATAAATTCATGTCTCGTCCTCACTTGTAAGCTTATACTTCTAAATTTGAGTGTCTCCTTTCTTTCTTCTTTGAGCGAAAACTTCCTTGAGCTTTTATCATGGGACCTCTCCCTTATGACAAGCTCCTCCACCAAAGGCTTATCTCCTCTTTTGAGTGGCACCTCCACCTCTTTTTCTTGCCTTTTCACCCACCATTTCTAAAACATGAAGAACCTTGGGAGTAGATCAAGGGAAGTGCATCTAGTGGATGCATAAAAGAGTATGCTTTTTGTGCACCTTTTTTTTTTCTTTTATTTCATGTATGTCTATTTACACTCCCTATTTTTAGTAATACACCCCTTGCCCAACTCCTTATGGGTTGTGTTTACTGTTTGATACTTTGCTTAGGTTTGTGCCCCACTTCCTCTAAATGCACCTCATTTCGTGTTAAGGCCTAGAAAACTTTATTTCTAGATTCTCTGTTTACACTCATAGCATACTAAACATACTTCACTGTTCCTATTGGGGTTAACTTTCTATTATTTTCCCCTTTCTTCTTAAATTGTTAATTAGGAATCTTTTTGTAAGTTTCTTCTTTTGCTTCTTTTTTTTTCCTTTCCCTTTCATATTTTTAAGGATTGTTTATGTTATTGCTTTATTTTCTTTCCTTAATGTTAATATTAGTTTAAGATTCTGTTATGAAAATAATGACATTTTCTATATATACAAATTTTTTAAAAATAATATATATATAAACAAATATATAAAATTTTATTAGTTAGAAAAATAATAATTTTAAATAAATTATTTGATTAGGGAAAGAGAAAGTTAGTCAAATGTGACATTTTTGAATTTCCAAAATTTTAAGGATACAAATTGTGATAGTTTGGTGTATTCAAATTTCTGCCTTAATCTATCCTAATCATTAATAATATATTTTCCTTCTAAGAATAGTCTATAATATAAACATAAAAATCTTAACTTTCTTGTTACTATTTTTATTTATAATATTTCTTTAATAGTGATAAAAAGATTAAATAAATGAGACATAATTTTAATCTCAAGATTTTAAGGTATAAGTTATGACAACTTTTTGTCTTAACCTCATCTCTAAAAAAATATATTTGTATAAATTGTGACAATTTTGTGACTTAAAGTTCATCATTAATTAATTCTAGTTATAATAAAATTCTTCTAATTTACAATAAAAATCTTAACTTTCTTGTTACTATTTTTATTTGTATTATTTCGTTAATAGAGATAAAAAATTAATTAGATGGGACATCTTTTTTAGTCTTGTGATTTTAAGGCTTAAGTTGGGACAACTTTTTATGTTAAATTTCATATCTAAAAATAAATTACTAGTCAAAATTATATTTCTAAAAAGAAAAAAATAATCTAAAAAAATAAAAATGTTCTAATGAATTGCCTTGGGTGTACACTCGTGTCAGTTTTAAATTTTAGGATGTATGAACTATGATAATTAAAAAATTCTAAGCTTAATAAAGTAAAAAATAAATAAATATCATCACAAATATATTTTTTCAAAGAACTACATAAAGTCAAATTCTACGTTGCACTTACAGATACCTAGGAGCAAGAGCCCACTCCTGTTGAGCTCCCCCAAAACATAAAAAAAAATTAATTAATCAAAAAGATAAAAATATAGTAATGATAATAATAATAATAATATTTTATAGTAAATTTCTCAATAATAAATTCTTTTTTGTAAAAAAAATGCTAGAATCAATTAATAAAATAAAAATAACAATATTTAGGAGAGTGAAATAGATATTTTTAAAGTTATCTAATTTTGCATGTTTAATTAGAGGTAACCGACTTTCGAATTCAAAATATGGTTTTGCATATCACTTTTTATTTTAAAGGTTTTTTAGATGTTTTCCCTAAGAAACATTGGTAACGACGTCTCTGGTTTTTAAATCATTTTTTTCGTAGTCTCATTGAGATGCACGTGTCTACTAAAAAGGAGTGTTTAGTAATGTTATCAACCAACATGTCTATATAGGGTAGTGAAAATCATCTTTAGTGCTAGCTTTATTTAGATCTCGGTAATTGACACACATCCTGACTTTTCCATCTTTCTTTTGGACTGACAATA
Source organism: Psophocarpus tetragonolobus (assembly GCA_037954015.1). Taxonomy (NCBI): domain Eukaryota; kingdom Viridiplantae; phylum Streptophyta; class Magnoliopsida; order Fabales; family Fabaceae; genus Psophocarpus; species Psophocarpus tetragonolobus. The sequence goes on along the minus strand of CM075688.1, from coordinate 76,025,337 downwards.
CATTAGCAACCCACTAAGGGTATTTAGCTATTGCAAGAAACCTAGCATAAAATTATTTCTTAACCTCTTCTTTGATCTTCAAAGATACCACTGGCTTCATTCACCTTAACTTTTGCTTGAATAGAGGATACTCTGGATTTAATGGAGATTTGTTCTCAACTATGTTATGATCTAGTTGAGGCATATCTTGATACATTCATGCAAAAGTGTTAACATAGTTTGCTAGAAGTTTAAGCATTTTGTCTCGTTCTTTTCCTTTTATACCAGTGCCAACTTTGATTTCTTTTTTTATCACTTTCATTTCCTAAATTGGCCAATTCAATTTCCTCTTTACGGGGTTGAATTATTTGATCCTCCTGATCGACTAACTATTTCCATTCAAGGGGAGTTTGTAAATCATCATTATCCATATCAGCTTGATAGATAGGATGATTAAAGTTGTAGCAAGGGATATTAGTATTTTCACTTTTAAAATGATCATTTTCAGATCTGCAATTAAGGTTAACAAGGAATAAACGAAGAAAATAAGGGAATATTAAGATTGAAGGGCAAAGGGAAGAAGAAACACATGAGATAACTAGAAACTATTGCGAAACACATTTCATTAAAATTGTATACCAAAACATTAACATGAAAACCCATCATAAAAAAAGTGATACTAAGATATGGGCATAATCATAAATTTTGCATTACAATTGATGTGGAAGTGAATTAAAAACTACCGAAAAATTCAACAATCTTTTAATTGTTGAGCTTTTAACGAGGGTGTTATGGGTACAGTAGGCTGGTGTGATCATCAACATCACGCTCCTCTTTAGCGATAGCCACTTGATTTAGATGCATTAATCCTTCACTTCTAAAATTCTGATAAAGGTCACAAACAGGAATCTTTCTGGTCTTTAGCTTTCGGTTCTTCCATTGAGCCAACCTCATCTCTTTCTTCTCTTCCATCATTCTTTTTTTGTCAACTTTAGTGGGCTTAAACTCCAGTCTAACACAATTTTATTCTTGGCAGCTCCACTATCTTCGCAATGCTTTCCTTGTTTTTTCCAAGTGCACGACCTAGCTGATATTCCTTGCTCAACATTATTCTTACTGGCATCAATTTTGCTCTTGAAAGTTGCAGATTTTTTTTTGCAGAGGCTTCACATAAGCAATGTTGATTATATCTAGAAATTGAAAATAGGTTTCAAGGGCTTTGTAACATCCCTAATTTCAATTTAGAAATTAGAAATAGAAATTATATTCATGTCAGATTTTAGTGACACAGTATTAAAAAATAATAGTATTGTTAAATTATAAAAAAATAGGAACTTCATGATTTATTACAATTTTAAAGAATATTCTTGAATAAAAAGATATTTTTAAAAATGTGTTGCTAAGTGATGTGAGAGTTTCTTCAATATTAAGAATTGTTACTCACTAAGTGAAAATCCGTCACTAAGTGAAGTAACGAAAATACATTGGCAGCGACTTAGCAACTACCCATGGCTTAGCGAGGTAACTAAAATACATTGGCAGCAACTTAGTGACCAACTGTGACTTAGCGATGGTAGACAAAAGTAATTGGCGGTGACATAGTGACCAGAATTCGCTTAGTGACCAGATGTGGATTTTGCCTATAAATAAGATAGTTCGTTTGCAAAATGGGAGGGAAAATAAAGAGAAAATATAGGAGACTCTAATGAAAGAGAGAAACTTAAGAAAGAGAAGAAAGAAGAGAGGAAAAGTTCTTAAGAGAGGAAACTCTTGACAAAGAGAAGGAAAGGGAGAACTCTTGAAATAAAGATTAAAGTTTCAAAGATTCTACACCACTCTTCATCAAGCTCTTACTAAGGTAAGGAGTGAGTGGGGTTTATAAGCTACATGAGGTGTTATTCTTAATAAACTATGTGTGTTGTTGTTTTAAGTGAGCCATTGTTTTATGAGTTAGTGTTTTATTAATTATTACTTACTTGGTTTGTAAGTGTTTATTACTTTGATTGTTTGAGTGAAATGAGTAAATATAATATGCATTCAAAGGAAAACTAGGTATGCTTTGTGGTGGCGGTTTAACTCGATCTTCCACATTAGAAAAGATGTCTTTGGGTAATTAGTTGTATTATTCTTATATGAATATTATTATTACTTATGAAGAATGTTGGATGGATGATGATGTGTGGTTGACAATATTTACTTGATTATTAATGAATTAAAAAATTCCTTAGTAATACGTGAGAGGATATGGGGTGAACTTAACAAGAAATTCTAGGTTCCTTAGTAGAGAAAACATACATGTGTATGTGTTATTTATATTGAGAAGTGATGATGTAATGATTTAGGAGATAAAGTCAAAATTATAAGATTAGTGAATATGATGTTTAAACTAGAAATTATCTGTATTTGGCTTAGAAAGATTACATGATTTTTAGATGAGATGATAATGGTAATGTTATCAATAAATTAACATATAGATATATGTATATATATAGTCATCATGAGTCTCGATGAGAATAAGAATGATGTATTGGTTGATAATTGGTAAGTTGGTAATCTGTGAGAGTGTGTTGAGAGATTGTAAGGTGAACTTAGTAAAAAACCCTAGGTTCCCTACTGGAGGTATCATACAAGTACATGTATGACATGTTTTGGAAAGTTATTGTTTGGTGCATTACAAGGTAAAGTAGAATTATTGGAGTATATAATTTTCAAACTAAAAGAAATGCCTAGTAGTAACTGGTTGGGAACTAATAATTGATTGTGGATCAATACCTAGAGACCAACTTATGGGTGTTAAATTCTCATATCTAATTGAGGACCAGAATATTATATATGGTGGGGGCTCAATACTACTTGGGTTATTGTTTTGAAAATTATACTGTTACTATGGTTAGAAAAGGATATATAGTTATCAATAACTTCCCAAAGCAATAATTGTTATAATGGGGATAAAGTCATGTATGAGTATAGTGAACTGAGTTTGATGTTGAAGAAGAGTGAGATTGAAGTTATGAGGAACCAAGTCCTAGGATGAATCTTAGGTCCCATTATTTGTTTAGTTTATTAAGATTAACATTTATGGTTTATAAATATCACTCCCTTGTGTGGTTGTTCTATATGTTTATTTTTGTATGTGCTCGAAATATGAATAGAAGTGGAGCCGGGTAAACTTATGAGAATATGGAATGTTGAAGATTCTATTATGCGTGATGCGTTATGAATAATGTTTTTATTATATACTTTTGATGTTTGTTTAAGTTGTCTTGTCAAAGATTCACTACTCTAATTTAGGTTAAATTGGGGTGGTGGGAATAATTGATAAATGATGTATTGGAAAACATTTTGTAAAGGATAGGCCTTTGTAATGAATACAATTGTCTTATATTATTTCAAGAAGATTATAGTTCTTTATGTAATATTAAGTTTCAAAAATTCCTCATAATTGAGTAAAATCCTTTGACAAACTTCGGCATTTTCATAATTAAATTTGGTAGAGAATTTGGTCGTTACTGGATTCTTTGGCTGCATCAATATAGCGAGTAGGGGACGGGCTACTCACTAACATATCCTCTTCACCTGAAATAATTATCAACTTGTCATCTACCACAAACTTTAGATTTTGATGCAAAAGTAGAAGGACCTATTCCAACTGAATGGATCCATGGCTACCCAATAAATAACTATATGTTAGCTTGACATCCATAACTTGGAAGGTGATTTCAAAAGTGAAAGGGCCAATTTGGATAGGAATTTCAATCTATTGCATTACTTCTCTATGAGATCCATCCAAAGCCCTCACAATCATAGAACTCAGCTTCATGTGAGTCCCATCATAAGGTAGTCAATCCAAAGTTGACTTTGGCATCACATTCAAAGAGGATCCATTGTCAATCAACACTCTAGCTATGACATGATCCATGCACTTCACTAACATGTGCAAAGCCTTATTATGCCCCATTCCCCCACTTGGTACTTCATCATCTGTAAAGGTGTGGTAGTTGTTAGTGGTGATATTTCCAATTATACCTCCAAACTTGTCCAACCTAATACCATGAGCCACATGTGCTTCATTGAGAATCTTCATAAAATATTTTATGTGACTCTCTGAGTTCATCAATAACGTCAAGAGAGACACTCTTGTTGGGGTACTATTAAACTAACCAATAAGTTTGTATTCACTCTGTCTGATGAATTTGAGAAATTTTGAAGCTTCATCATCTAATATTTCTTTCTTTTTTTCATTGGCTACTTCATAATTAGTAACCTTCCTTTCTGCTGTAACCTCCACTTCAACGGCTTCCTTTTCTTTCCTTTTGATGTCCTTTATTGGATATTTGCTTCCAAATTCCTTAGGGGTATAGATTCTACCTATACGAGTCATTTAACCTTCCCTAACAATATTTGTACCAGCAGTTCCTCTAACACTAGATTTATCTTTAGTTCCTCACTCAGGCCATTGGTTGCTTGCACTTCTACACCATACCTCCATGAAATTGCTTTAGAATCTTTGTAAGTAAAAGAGGTTGGAATCTGGCACTTCCACGACAAGGAGTTTAGGAATTTGCGAAGCATTTCTCACAAAGTGAATTATTAATGGCTTTGGAACAACATTAACTTGTTTTTCTTCTAACTGAGCCATTAACACATCTTGGTCCCTTTGCAAATCGTTGATTTGAACCAAAACTGAGTCCATTAAGTATTGCAAAATCCACTTAAACTCATGACAATATTCAATAGAGTGTTTGCTTTTTGAGTGAAAACAACAAATATCTCTTTCGAAGGCCTGACCCTTAAACATTCCAGATTCGCATAGCTTCTCAAAGATAACCCTCATAGGGTTTTTAATTCTCCCTACTTCCTTTATTAGTTGTTGATCAAGGTCCCCCTCAATAGCGTTCACCGATGAATTGTTGTGTCCTAGGAGTAGATTATTTCCAACATTTGGCCCTTGTTCCTTAAAAGTCAACATCCCCATTTCTATCAAATCTTGAACCTTATGCCTCAAACCCCAACATTTTTCAGTGGAATTCTCTATAGCAACTAGATGGTAATCACATTTGGCATTTGGAACATAGCCTTTTGGGTATGGTGGTTGAACATGTTTTAAGGGGAAAGAGAGAATTAGAGAATTATGAATAAGATGTGGTAGGAGGTCAGCGTAGGTCATTAGAATCGAGGAGAATGTTCTTTTCTAGTTGATTACCTTTTTTGGAATGTTGTTTGTGTTAGGGTTTCGAGTTACTGGCTAGTTCATCTAAGGTATTGAAGGTGGTAGGGCTTGTGGTCAGGGCAACTGATAAGTCATTCCAAGTGGATAAGTCCGTGGATATAGTAGTGGTGAAACTATTGCTATTTGTGGAGTATACATGAAGTGTGGTGTCAATGATTGGGCATGAAAGGGATAGGTTATAGTTGAGCATGGTGGAAGTAGGTATTATGGCATTCGTTTCTCGTCCTTTCTTCTTCTCGATAATTGGGGTTTTCTTTGCACTTATCACTCTTATTGATACATGGGAAATCTTCCCCACTGCTCACTCCTATTTCAACTCGTTCTCAAATGACAACTAGGTTTGAGAAGTTCGATGATATGTTTCTAATCATCCTGTCATAAAAGGGTGATTGTGGCATATCAATGAACATGATAACCATTTATTTTTCAGACATAGGAGGTTGCACTTGAGCTGCCACCCTTGTCCATTGTTGAGGATACTCCTTCAAAGTTTCATTCTCTTTATTTGTCATGTTTTGCAACTGCGTATGATCTAGAGCCATATTTATGTTGTACTTATATTGCTTCATGAAAGCTTCTGCCAAGTCCTTCCAAGTGTGTATTGTAACACTAAAAAATTTTAATGATAAATATTAGTTAATATATGACTTGTGTTCTTTTTAGTTTGTGTGTGAATCTAATTTTTCTGGTTATCAGTGTGTTTGGAATTAATTTCCGTCTACAGAGAAAATTAATTATTTTAAGTTGAAGGTAAATTACTTCAGAATATGAGTTTAGTTAATTGCTAATGATATAAAGACATATTTTTTATAAGATAAAAAAATTCAATTTTAGTTTTTCTTTTTAGTAATAGTTAATTCAATACAAGTAATTTATTTTAATTACAGTTTGGACATTAAATTAAATTCTTTAATAACAGTAAAAGAGGGAAACAGGTCGGGTTTATGCAAGAAAGAGTAAATAAAGGAGATAGAGACAGAGCCACTATTCATTGATGTGACACTATCTCTATCCTTTCCTTTTTTTTAAAAAAAAATAAATTCTCTCACCTCACTTTCACTCAAAGTCACATATACAAGAGAAAGGAAAAGGATATAAGCCATCTCCATCTCACTTTTTCTCATCTTCATCTTCATATCATTCATGTTCATCTTTCTCACTAATTTATCCATTCTCACTTTAATCTAAGGTAAGAACTTCAAATATTTGAGTTTTACTCTCTTGAATCTTTGATTCTCTTCTCCTAATTCCTTTTAGCTCACCCAATCTTTCTCTCTTTAGAAGAATCTTGTGCTAGAACTCATTCTAACAGAAATTTCTTGAGGTAAGGGGGGTTGAACCCAAACATTGAGCTTTAATATCTATTGTTTTTCGAAAATGAAAGTTGTCACATTTTTTCTATTGCTATTCTTAATTCTGCTAGGTTATAGTTTCTTTTTAACAAATGGATTCCTTGGGTTAGACTTAAGAATAACCAAAAACAAAGTTTCTTAGTAAAAGATATGACGAAAACAAGTTTAGAGCTCTTTTGTAAATATTTCCCTTTTTAATCTGATAGCAATGGTACTCTAGGAGATGAATGTTGTAACATCCCAAATTCTCAATATTTTCTATACTAACTAATCAAGTAATCTAATCCACTTTTAATGTAATATACGATCCAAACACTAGAAAATAAAAATTTCATCATAACACAATCAATCTAACATTATACACATTTTCATGTATTCAAAATTTCAAACAAAATATAACAATCATATAAACTTAACATCACTATCTCTAAATTCAAATAACAACATTTCTACATAACTCTCTTATATAAATATTCAACAACAAAATAACATCCTCTGAGACTTCCAACTACAACCTGACATACTTCACTCGAGAGCGTCCTACCACTCTGCATCATCACTATTATATGCTCTCAGGCAAAACACAATCATCACAATCACACAAAAAACACAAATAGTGCAAGGGTAAGCATAGGATAAAAGATATATTATTATATTATAATTATACACTCACAAAGTATAATCAATCAATCAATCACCCTTAGGTTTCATCTAAACATAATTACTCACAACCAATCAATCACACTTATGCTCCACCTGAACATAAACACTAACATCCAATCAATCACACTTATTATCCACTTGAACATAAGCACTAACAACCAATCAATCACACTTATTCTTCACCTAAACATAAGCAGTAACATCCAATTAAATCACACTTTCCGAAAAGACTCACTACATTAAATTTGGATATCATGGTAGCAACTCATCTGACTTCCCCTACATTGGTATCTAATGTCTATCTGACCCATCTGATAACCAATTGAAGTTTGAGTGATGCATTCCTCCCTAGCAAGGGACATTGGCTAGGAGGATTAGAGAGAATACATGGCTAGGAAGAAGCTTCATGAAGACTTTAGGACCATTGTCTCAAAACTATGTAAATAATTTGTGTAGTATTTTGAGTGGTGTAATTTCATAATTTTAGGCCTTTTATTTTGGCCTATAGGTTTTAATTTCTCTGGGAGGTGTGTTTAGTCCCTTTAGAGGAGTGTGCTAATTAGATGGGCTTGGCCTAGAAGAGTTTGGATGTGTGGTTCTCCTTTCCACACCCCTAATTGCTTCTAAAACCCATCTAACCAACACATTTAGCATGTAGGAGACATGTGGGGCTCCTTGTTCCCTCATGAGTGGTGCCACATCATACTCTCTCTCCTACATGTCCGTTCTTGTTGCTTCTTATTTGAATTTGAATTTTAGAAGTGTCATGTCACTTCCCTCCAAAATTCAAATTCAAATTAGAGGTAACATAGATCCTATTTTTTAGGGACTTGTTTGGATCTTTTCCCTTTCTTTTTCTTAGCCCCTTGAACGTCCAACACTCCTTTTCCCTCTATACATAACCCCATCACTCACTCTTGTAAGAATCTTTGATCATTTGAATGAAATTAGACTTTGTGAGACTCTTAAGAGTGTGTTCTTCTCTCTAACCTTGAGAGTGCTTCTATGGCTTTTATCAAGGGTTCATTCCCTTGTGGCAAGCTTCTACAAACTAGGTTTATCTCTACCTAGAGTGGCACCTCCATCTTCATCTTCTTCCTATTCATCCATACCTTTTTACACAATTGGAACCTCTTGAAGCAAGATCCCAAGGAGAGCATTCCAAGAAGGCATCAAGTGGTATCAAGAACCTTCTTCTAGAGGTTCTTCTCCTTTGTTTCTAATTTTTGAATTGTCATCTCCTTCTTCTCCATCTATTCTTCTATTTTTCTTCAATTAATTTTGTTTTGTTCATAATTCATTACTTGTCTAGTGTTGTTGTGGCTTGTTGTGATTTTTTTTTTCATTTCTAAGCAATTTTCTTCAATTTAATTGGTGCATTTTCTTCCTATGCATTTTTGTTGATTTTAATCGGTTCAAATTTGTTAAATCCTCCATTGAACCACTGTTTTGTGTGTTAGGAATTCATGTTTTCCATTAGCCTTTATTTTGTTGTGGTTTGGTGCATGTTGAAGTTCCTAAGAAGCACCTTATACTAAAACCACACCTCTGTGGCGAAAACCACATTGATGTGGAAAGGTGTTTTGACTTCAATTTTGCATTTCCTTGCTTAAATTTTGTGCTTTTTTTGCTGTTGCTTATTTTAGGATTTATTTTTAGTTTTAATAATATCAAGTATTTTATAGGCTCAACCAAAAGGAATTCATCTATTACAGAGTGGAGAGTGTCTACGACAGGTATCAATCTCATATTATCTTCCATATTTTGTATTCTATTCAAAACCTCAACCAAATAATCACAAGTAAAAAAGAAAAGAAGAAAATCCTCACTGACAATGGTTCTGAAAATCTCTTTCCAACTTTGACTGGCACCATGGCTTCTTTGAAGTCATTGCCGCTCTAACTAGGTCGCACCCGAAACAACACCAATCACATGATAAAGCTTCACAAAATGATCATCCTTGATGATCTCCTCTAACGATTCAATGAGATGGCTTTGCATCTCCCTCCCGCCACCATTCTATTCTAACCTAAATGTTAAATTAGTTTTAGTGTTATGTTAATTTTAGTATGATTCATGGACTTGAGTACGTGTGGGCTTTCTTTTTTTTTTTTTCTTTCCATCAATTAAAGGTCGGATGATACTTTTAGATTTTTTCTATTTTGAATTTTGTTATTCTTTTATTTTCTTTAGCCTTCTAGATTATTCAGTCAAAAATAGTTATATGGTTTTCCTTGTTATTTTTTTTATTGATTCTCTTTTCTATTCTCCTTTAGTCTTTATGACAAAAATAATAATTTTTCTAATGCATACTAACTTTTTGAAAATGGCAAGAGAAAATATTAATAAATTATTACGGTAACTTTCCGTAATTTTGAGGATACAAATTATGAAAGTTTGGTGTACTCAAATTTCCCTTTTAATTAATCTTAGTTATTAACAATATATTTTCTTTCTAATAATGGTTTATAGTAAAAACATAAAAATCTTAACTTTCATTCTACTATTTTTTATTTAATAAAAATAAAAAGATTAATTAGATGAGACATCTTTTTAGTCTTGTATAAGACATAAGTTGTAACAACTTTTTGTCTCAAATATTATCTCTAAAAATTAAATTTGTAAATTATGATAATTTTGTATATATAAAATTTTTCATTAATTAATTCTAATTCTTCTGTAAGTACAATTTATAATAAAGACATTAACTTTCTCATTATTATTTTTATTTGTAATATTTTTTAATGAAGATAAAAGGATTAACTAGATGTGACATCTTTTTAATCTTGAGGTTTTAAGACATAAGTTGTGACAACTTCTTGTCTTAAATCTCATCTCTAAAAAATAAATTTTTAGTCAAAATTATATTTCTAAAAAATAAAAATAACGTATGAGCTGTGGCAGTTCAGAAATACTAAGCTTAAAAAGTAAAATTGCAAAAAAATATCTAACACATAAATACTTTCTAAAAAAGAACTACGTAAACTTTGATTCTCCATTGCCCCTAGAGATACATTGGAGCAGAAGATCACTCCTGTTGAGCTAAATAAATAATAATAATAACCTTTTTTTTCTAAAATATAATATTAGAACATGGTTATGCATAATAATAATAATAATAATAATAATAATAATAATAATAATAATAATAATAACAATAATAATAATGAATAAAAATTTTTTAATAAGTAACATTTTTTTAATAACAATAACAATAAAAATCATAATAAAGTCCTTGTATTAGCTTTTTAAAAGATGATAATTGGCTTAAGTAATTAGAGGTAATTGTCTTTATCACGAACGTTGTAAGGTGCTAATACATTCCTTACACGTAATTGATTCTTGAACTCTAAATTTGGTTTCGTTAACAATTTTTTTTCCAAGGGTTTTTTTTTCCGATGTTTTCCTTAATGAACATTGTGGCGACTCCATTGTGTTTTTAATCATTTTTCTTCGTCTTGTCAAGACCCTCGTGTCGACAAGTCCAACAAAATAAATTAGTAAAATATTTAATACTTATTCATGATTATCGAAGCTTAGGGATCGCTTCACTACCCACTTTCTCTACACATGTCACATGAGAGATAATTTTTCACCCCCCTTACCTTGAAGGATGATCATGAATGTGAAGGGTGTAGCCTTAACTTCCCAAATGCTGCTCGGCAAGGTTTCCTCTGCAACTTTCTCTCTCACCTCCAGAGTCAGAAACGTTAACTAAAGTGCAGCACTTAGATACCCCTAATTTTATGCTAACTTAACCTCTTGTTAGGCTTCTAAAATCAAACCCAAACTTAACCTCTCTTACTATTTATACCCACATTTATTTTATTTATTTTATAAAATCAATTCTCAATTTATTTTAATAAACACAAACAGTAAATTAATTTAAGCCTATTAATATAAATTACATTTTTTATTAATATATTATTTTTCTAAAAAATAGGATGTTACAATTCTCTATTGCACCTGGAGATACGTAAGAACAGAAATCCTCTCTTGTTGAGCCCAAAAACATAAAAAATGAATTAATTAAAAAGATAAAAATATAATAATATTTTTATAAATAATAAATTTCTCAATAATAAAATTATTTATGTTAAAATATTAAAATCAATTAATAAAAATAGAAAATAATTTCTATGTTTGAAGTGGTGAAATAAATATTTTATAGTTATTTAATTGAAAATATTAAAATATAATAATAATATTTTTATAAATAATAAATTTCTCAATAATAAAATTTTCATGTTAAAATATTAAAATCAATTATAAAATAAAAATAATTTTGTGTGTTAAGAGATGAAATAAATATTTTTAAAGTTATCTGGCTATTTAATTAGAGGTAACCATCTTTGTGGCGAGTATCATAGAATACTAATACCTTTCTTATGCGTAATCGACTCTCAAATCTAAAATCTGGTTTTGCAAATCCTTTTTGTTTTAAAGATTTTGTTTTGATATTTTTTTTTAGTAAACATTGGTGATAACTCTCTCTACTTTTTAAATAATTTCTTGCCATCCTGTGGAAACTTACGGGTTGAGAATAGACAAAAATGTTGCTATTTTAATAATTAGAAAGCTTTTTAATAAAAAATAAGAATAAATTACACTTAGTACATGTTTTTTTATTGGAAATATATTCAAGTAATTAATTTTTTTTTTAATATCACGATAGTTAAAATTTTTCTTATCCAATACTATTTGTATGACCTTTTATTTTAAATTATAAATTATATTCAACAAACTTAACGATTAATTAATCGAAAATTCATTCATCCTTTGAATATTTTTTAAATAAATAATATTTAATTTTACATTTTTATTATTTTCTTAAATTTTTTATAAAATTTAAAATTTATATATAAATTGATGAGTTAAAATATAAATTACAATAAATAGCTACTTATGTAGAATAAACGAGGAAATAGAATTGTTGCAAGTTTGCACCAAAATAAAAGACAAGTAAGTAAAACGATTTTAAATCTCTAATAAAGAATGGAAGATTTAATTACAATTAAAAATAAACTTTCTATATTTTTTCATAGATCTTTTACTCTATTCTAAAAATTCAGATTATTAATGCAATTGCAAAAATGTATGTTTCATAATTTTAGAATTCATATAGTCAATTAATTTATAATTGATTCTTCCTGTAACGAATTAATGTATATTTCATAATTTAGATCTTTAATAGTAGTTTTAGTTTACATTAATGATTGTTATTTGATAGGATTTTTTTTTTTATCTTGACTGTTTTTATAAAAGGATACTTTCCGACAGAAGAAACACAGTACTATAAGTAGCATTAATTTTTCTCTTTCTCAAAGAATTAATTTTTTCTCAAACATTCTATAGTATATGAAATTATTTCTCTTTTCACTTATGAAATAATTGACTGCAGTAGAGGTCAATCTTATTGTAGATATACATAACATTTTTAAAGAATTAAAGAAAGATAGTAATATAATACAATTGGAACTTATATTTACAGTTTTACTATTTTAATAAATTTTACACGAAAAATTAACTACTGTTATTTTGTTGAACGTGTCATTATTTTAATCTTCAATGACATCTCTATCTTGCTAAAGGCAAAAGGAAGCAGGCTGTGTACAACAACTGCAAAAATAAACAAGATCATTTTCATCTTTGTATGAAGCAAGAAAAGAATTTAGTGAAAACAATTTAAAAATAAATAGATTTCAATTGTTATACATCATCGGTGTAAAAAACTTTTATACTAACAGTCAATTATAACTTTTCATTTATGTGACTTTTAAAATATTAATTAATAAAGTCAACAAACTTATCATTAATGAATACTTGTGATTTAACAACAGTATAAAAATCTTTATATTGACCGTGTATACCAATTAAACTCAAATAAATATACAAATAAACAATAAGTTTAACACCTATACACTTGCATTGTAAAAGAGTTTTACAATGGCAGTTAACCAGAATCCTTAGTTTAAATGACTTTTAAAATAGTAATTGGTAAAATCAACAAACTTACTGTATACAAAAGATTGTGATTAACTATTAATATAAAACTTTTTATACTAACTATAAGTGTTTTTCTCCTAAACAATTTCCTGTGTGTTGTACGCTTTGAAGGTTGAATCATTCACCAAAAGATTGAAACTAGATTGATATTTTGTATTTTAATTTGAAACTACAAGTGATTAGATATCAAACAATTTTATTCTCAAATCATGAGAAAAATAATTTATTTATTCTAAATAATAACCTTGATATTAACTCCTTAACCGCTAAACAGTGGTCTTGAAAAGAATATATTACCTTCCATATTAACATATAGAAGGATCCAATGGAAGCTTTGCTTTTCAAATCTATAGATTTGGCCTGGTTCCAGAGAATTGAAGCAAGAGCAGCATATCCTATACTCTGAAACATTGACATCAAATAATTTTCAAATATAGTTGGTAAGTTTAAACAAGTTTATATTATAATTGGTCTACAAAACAATATACATACACTTTCTTGTATAAGAATCCTTTAAATATCTTTGACACTACATCATGATTATAAAGTTATAGCAATCTATGCAATATAGACAAGTTTTCTAGAGAGACATTTCTTCATTTAAGTGTAGATATTTTATATATCACAAGCGCATAATGAAAACTAAAATCAGAATTGTTCAACTCCATTATACTTTATATATACGGTGATGTTCAAAGCGAGGAAAAAAAGTTATATTTTAATTTTTTATGTATTTTTTAATTTATAGCTTAAGATTATCAAATACTTCATTTTTCTCATTCTATGACTGGTTAGTATACTTAGAATACTGTATCCTCAAATTAAACAATAAGTAACATAGGAAGTAGTGGAGAATTTATCATCTGAAATGCAATGTTATAACTGTGGGGTAAGGTTGATATGATTTTCTGCTCTATATTTGTGGTGTTCCTATGTTGGTATTCTTTAATTGATCATTTCTTATAATTAAGATATGTCCTACAATTGTTAATGAATAAAAATCTTAACCTTCTTTTTAAAAAATATCTTACTTCAGAGCATTTGTTTTTTAATTACCTTATACTTTTTATTATTTTCTCATAATATAATAACATAATCACAATGGTAATTCTTCCTACCTAGACACAATTAATAGTTAAAATATACTTGAACACATGAGAAAAAAAAATCTATATCAATAAATATTATAGAGCAAATTACGAACACCGTAATCTTTTGTGTAATTTTGTGTAATTATACAAATATCCTGTAATTTTAATTATTACATTTTCAAGAGTGTTACTTTAAGAATTGAAAAGTTCTTAGTAAAATGTTTTTAAATATATAAAAGGATATTAATTAATCTAGTATTTTAAAGTCAAGGAATGTTAGTATAGAAAAATATAAAAAAAATAGAGTATTACAATTTGATAAAAGCTATGCTATAATTTGTTCAATATTATATTACTATTACTGTAAAATACGGGATACAAATTATAAAAAATTATTATATTAATAATAGACCTTTAATACTAATTAAATAAAAAAAATAATTCATGATATGTAAGAAATATAACAAATTAATCCTAAAGAGATAATATAAGTCCCTATAAATAGTTAGATACAACTGATATATATTATAAATTTTAAGACTTACCGATAAAAATCAAACATCCATGTACGATAAATAACTTAAGAGCAAGAAGTACATGTTACAATTATAATTGCAACCTATAAGTATATTACCGTGATAATTTTAATCCAAAGGAATGAAGATCCTAGTCCGAATAAAAGGGCAACTCCAAAAGCCATTTCAAAAAAGGAGACACAAATCCAAAATACCTAATAAAATTAAATTATTTAAGAAATTAAAACCAAGGGATTATAAAAGGAAATAACCACATTTTCTAAGATGTTACATATGGAAAACATACTCGTTTTTGACCTAATTTTGTCGAAAAAGAATGGATGCCAAATGTGTTATCTCCTTCCATATCAGATATATCCTATATAAAAATCCAACAAAATATTTTACATTAGTTACACATATTCAACTAAAAGCCTTGATGTTGAAAACAAATATATGTTTTAAGAAATTAGAAGTCTTTACCTTGAACATTGCTATACCTATCGAGTAGAAACCCATGAATGCCATGATCAAAAACAATGATTTTGGAAAGGTTACTGGTCTCGCCAATACAGAAGTCTGGAAATTGTTGGATGGATCAACATTAAAAATTTTTAGCTTCCTTTCATATTTCTTATTTTAATTAAGAACATGGAAATAATAAAAATATATTAACACGTGCATACATAGAGTGGTCCTAAGTTATAGTTTATAATTTACATATATGTAACTATTTAAACTTATTGCCAATTAGCTGTACAGGCTAGATATTATTTTGTTGAGATAGTTCATACTACAGGAAACAAAATGGTGCTCATTATTTTCTCTATACATTTAGTTCTTCTTTATCTTTTCCACTAAATCATAATTTTGGTCAGAAATAGTTCATCATAAATCAAATCAAACTAGCTCTACAAACTTAGGATAAAGATTTGTAATTATTTTTGTTGTGTATAGGCTCTTTCAAAACTATATATATAATCAATTAGTATAGGACAGAACCTGCATGTGAAGGAAAAATGTAATTGGAAATATAAAGGCCCAGGTAACAAATATGCACATTGCTGCAAGTAGTGGATTTCCTTTCCATCTCAACAAGGGCACCTGAAAAGTTTCAAAACAATGTTATCACTATTAATAGTTGTTTTTTTTTAAAAAAAAGAAAAAAACTTATTTTTGCTAGTGTATTTATTAAAATATATTCATTTATGTTAATCTAAAATCTTAATTTGTAAATATTCATATATTTTCTTAATATCTTTACAAGAAAATGCCTGAAATTTGAATTATTTTTATTTGATTTTTTTAAATGTCATGATATTGTTAAGTTTTAATGATATGAAAAGTATATTTTTAAGTTTTAATCCTAAATTTTACAAAAAATAAGCATTAGCTAAATTTTACCAAAGATAACTTGAGTGTTAGACAATATCTAATACTTCAAAAATAATTCTAGTTATTTAATATTAAAAAATGATCTTTTTTATTTCATATTAATAAAGAGAAAGAAGATATATAAAAATGACAGAAAAAAACAAGGACTACAAAAAAAATGAGCATAAAAAATTTTAAATTCTTCTTATTATTTCTTTTTGGAATTTAAAATGAGTGTAAAAATTTTTACACTCAATTATAACCCTTTATTTATAATAAATTTGTTAACTTTACTCGTTACTATTTTAAAATTCATATCAATGAAAGTAATGATTTAACTTCAATGTAAAAATCTTTTACACTGAAAGTATATATCAATTAAACTCATTTAGAATTCCATAATTTTAAGTAAGCAAAGTACTTCCTCAAATTATTTGAATTTCAAATATTTTAACACTTTATCCGAACAACATATTTTATAGAAAGATTTTTAAATTCTCTCATATATTAAATTAATAATTTAACATTCCCTACCCAAGCACATCATAACGAATTTAAAATTCTATTTGTATAAAATATTTTAAAAATATCTATTCATAAAAAAACCAACTTTTTAGAACAGGTAGCCTAAAGAATCAACTTCTAACGAATAATTGAATGTCTAACATAATTTATTTATCTAAATAAAATATTTAAAAAAACCAACTTTTTAGAAAAGGTAGCCTAAAGAATCAACTTCTAACGAATAATTGAATGTCTAACATAATTTATTTATCTAAATAAAATATTTAACAAATAAAAGTAGTTAAAATACATTTTTTAAATAGGTAGTTAAAATACATTTTTTAAATTAACTCATAGAAATAAAAATTATATTTTTGGAGTAATTGGTTTTTGACATGGTATCATTTTATCCAAACATCTAATTAAGTTGTCTATGATTTAATTAATCATTGACATTGGCATGCACCTCTTTCTTATAATTGAATTTTAAGCACGATAGATCAATGCGTTATTATTCCACACTTCAAACCTAACTGTTTTTTGTGTAAAAGGATATGTTAGAGATATAAATTAAAACATTCATTTACTTTTATTTAATAGATTAAGTTTTTTGGATTGTTACCTTCTATCCATTTTTGAAAATATAATATTTGTTTGCATTTATTCCAAAAAAAAATCTCTTTCTAATTCAACTTTCATCAATTGTTAAGCTTAAGAATCATGGTCAACAAGACGAATGAAAGGTTGGATTAAAGGATTCAAGTCCTCACTAATAAAAATACAAAAGAAGGTAGAACCTAACTAAGCTAAAAGAGATAAAGATTGTGAATACTAAAAATGAAGAATTTGAAGGAAAAGTTATAAGTAGTAGTAAAGTAACTTTAGCCCATGTACAATCCAAATTTTTTTTTTTTTTGAAAGGCAAAATTGTATTGTATTATAGCATAACATATTGAGCCGAAACAAAATGTTTCAACTTACAAACAGTACTAGAATAGTAACTTTACTGTGCTCCCCCTAACCTATGTATCTATTTCATATTCATCAGACACAATTTAGGATGGGAACACCAGTCAGAGAAAACACATCCTGGATTAAAACCAAAAGAATACAATCCAAATTTACTAGTTTAGGCCATAGAAAGGAAGGGTGAAATATATTATTAGAATTAAGAAGTCAAAAGCAATGAAGGTTGTAGCTTTGAAAACCAAGAACTAGAATAACAAAGATGTTGGTAGTGTAACCAAAATTCATAAAAGAAACAAACATAACAGTGAAACAAGGAAATAATTAGTTCAAAGAAAAAAAAAAGTAAAGATAACAAGAAGACTTTTGGTATTGAAGGTCATTCTTAATTAGGGTTATAAAAAATATATGAAAATTAAGTAAATGGAAATTTAGAGAGTTAAAGATATCTTAAGAAGTAACTTTAACTATCGCGTTTTGTGTACATTTCATAAAGTTTTTAGACTTATATTTTAAGGAAGAATCTATTATGTTTTTCTCTAATTTAAGAAGCATTGATATTTTTTATTTTTTTAACTAATCGAAATCCAAATTTATATGGTAATATTTTTATAAATTAAAATAAGCTTGATTTATTTATTATAAATAAATCCTTAAAACAAAATTATTTTACTATAAATCATAGACATATTTGCTTATTTATAAATAAATAAATAAATAAAACTTATTTTAATTTATAAAAAAAATTATTTAGATAAAATCTATAATTTAATTGGTTAAAAAAAGAGAAATATCAATACTCTCAAATTAAGAAAAGTACCATAGACATTACAATATTTTAAATGTTATTAAGAAAAAAGAGAGGTATAGATTCAATTAGGAAAACTCACATTTATTGAATAAGCTGTCCAGAACGCACAACATAGTATAAGACTCCAAATTAATGGCCAAGAACCTGTAATCCAGCCAAGTCCCAAACTCTGTAAAATAAAATATAACAATAAGTCTCTTATTACTTTGTCAATGAAATTTGTATTGAAAAATAACATTTAAAAAAGATGAATTTATTTGGTACCAAAGCTAAACTTGACATAGTAATGATGACACCAGTTGTAAAGGATAATTGGCCAGATGCTAATGGAAGAAACGGTTTGTTTATCTGAAAAGAAAAAAAAGAAGAATATTTGATAATTCTTACGATATCACGTAATTATTAAATAATTCGTACTCAATTTTAATTTAAGAAAAAAATTATAAAATAACTTTATGAAAATTAAAATTTTATAATTTTTATTTTAATTTTATATTATTATTAATTTGTACAGATTTAATAAAAAATATTTTTTTAATCATAAATTGTTTCAAAACAACTCATTAAGTTTTTAAGGAAATTTAGAAACATATATTAAAAATACTTTAATAAGACAAAACATATTATTTCTTTTTAATAGTAAGATTCTTACCTTATCTATTTCAACGTCAAACAATTGATTCACACCATTAATATAGATATCCATAAATAAGTGGGGTATCAAAACCTGAAATATTTTAGAAAAAAGAAACAAAAAGTAATAATGAAGGTTAAAAGATAGTTTGTAATTGGTTATTTAAAGAACAACTGCATACTTGAAACCTCACCTGTAACAAACCGGTAAAAAACAATGGAGATATATCTGATATTCTATTCACTGCTAGGAGAGATATAGAAATTGTGCTTAAAGTCTGGAAAAAAAAAATCATTTAAAACATTAAGGAGATTGCTATTATTCAAAAGGTATTTCACACTAAAACTAAATTACAATTACCATCTATTAACAGTAACATTTGATGATTATTTATGATAGTAATACTATAAAAATTTAAACTTACCCGGCCAATCACGGTATAAGGATAGCAAAACCAATATAAAGCCACCAAGAAATTTTTCACAACGTCAAAAATGTTTTTGGGATTAGAAGCATGAGGTTCACAACTAAAAGATTCTTCGGGAATTGCTTTCACAATAGATTTTGTTTTGAATTCTTGATGTGGAAACCCTCCTCCAATGCACTTGTAATCATGATTCAAACTTGGGTTATGGGAACTCAAAAGATTATATTCTATTTGAGTTTTTCTTTTTTGTTGTGAAGCTTTTAACGCAAAAGAACCTACAAGACCAAATGTTAAGTATATAATTAGTGCCTATTCAAAAAATAAAATAGATTATCATTTTAAAGTTATTATTGTCAATACCATAACAATATGACGAAAAAAGAAAGCATACTCAAAGTAATAACCTATATTTTTAATATCGAACCAGTTATTAGAGTAGAAAAAATATTGGTTCATAATTTATTGATTTAACTATTATTAGTTGCTGGTTGAACCCATTTTAACAAAACAATTTTTTTTTATTATTAGTGTGCTACAACATATTAAGTAAGTAATTATAAAAGAAAAAAATAATTTTACTAAATACACCTTCATATTACTAATTTAACCTTCATTTTTATTAACTTTTACATTAAAAAATAATAAACTTCAGAAAATGAGGGGTATATTTAGCAAAATCGAAAAATTTTCAAAAAAAATTTATAAACCAGTTGAACCACTAATTTTATCAGTTTGTGATTGGACCAATTCATTGATTTTTGGATAGAATCAATCAATTTGATCTGATTTTTAAAACAATGATAATAACATAAGTTAACTCACTTCCAAATTTAGTATTACCAACTTAAATTCGAAATTAAAAACTTTAATATCGAAAAAGTATCATTACCATTTAACCATTGTTACAATAATATTTTTAACATTATCGTCACTATCACCTATTGAATTTTTCATGACCTCTATTATAACATTTAAATTAATATTGTGATAAAAAAATTAAAGAAGAATTTATTGTAGTGTTTTAAATTTTTTAAATTTAATTAAAAACCACCTCAAACGTATCCTAAAATATATTGAAAACTTTATATTAATTTTACTATTATCTATTCCAAATTGTTACTTATTTGTTATTTTTTTATTGAATCTCGTAAGGTGAATGTTATTTAAAAATATATGAAATCCATTAAAGCCTTATAATTAAATTCATAGAATTTTCAAAATTTATGAATTTATTTTTATAAATAAATCCATTAAAATTCAAACTGAAATTTTGTAAAACAAAAAAAAATTAAAAGTCACAAGACTTTTTTTATAATAGTCTTTTAAAATTTCAATTGTATACACATTTCACACTTAAGAATATCAACATAAAATTATATAATTTGTCTCATTCGGCTTTTGTGATCGTAACTATTTACCATTACTTGTTAATGATATACATATATATACATATATATATATATATATATATATATATATATATATATATATATATATATATAAAACATGAAAGTGAAATTTTAATTTTGTTTGTAAACTTAACATTATTTTTTATAGCCAATTGAGATTGAAAGTAAGATCGTTAAAGGACATGGTTGGATTTGGTTACACACTACACACACTCTTTTAAATAGAAATTCATTTAAAAATACACAAACGTACGTGAGCTTCACTCTTCATTAAATGACTTTTATTTTTATTTTTGAAACTTAGCTTTGATTTTGAAAAGATTTGTTAAGTTTTTTTTTCCCTTTAAATAATGGGAAATAAATCTACTTGCATAAAGTTCAAATTACTATATTTAAGAAATTCTTAACATCTTAATGGCATGAAAAGATAACACTCAAATAATTTATTGGAAGAACAGAATTGTATTTAACATTATATTAGACAAAACAGTCAAAGGAATAAAATATTCGAAGTGCGTAAAAAAAAAAAAACACAAATTAAAATTACTATTATTATTATATATTCCATATTTATAGTATTTTCTTCTTTATAACTTCAATTAATTTTTCATTGACTAGACTAGAGAACTGGTAACTTAATCTACATTCCATTACGTATTGCGTATTTTATTTTTTTCTCATTACTTTTTTATTTTTATTATTACGGAAAACCAACCTTTATTTTATTTTTTATTTGGAGACTAAATGATACTCTTTACTGTGGGTCCTCGATCTCTATTTTATAGTAATATTAATTTTGAACCAATTAAACCAACAATGATTGAGATTACGTAATATTCCTAGATCTTTTACTATTACTTTGACGCAAGAGATACACGGTTTAATATATTTTAAACCTTATGAAAAGAAGTATAATGTAAAAAGGAGAAAGTTTGGGTAGGTATAAAAAAACAAGGATCTTACGTGTAATTTAATAAAACATATTATGTAATTTGTCTTAATTTTTTTAATGTTATCCTCCATTAATAAAAAATAGTTAAATTGATCCTTTCAACTTGGAATTAAAAAAAAAAAATTATTCTCCATTAATCTTTCAAGTTGAAAGTTTCAACTTGGAATAAAAAACAAAGTTATCCTCCATTAATCATTTCAACTTGGAAACCTCCCCCAAAGGACCACAAATATTCTACCCCAAAGGTGAAAGATAATTTTGATGATCCAAATATATTTTCAACCTTTCCACTTTCCAGTTAATTTAATTTGTTATGTTATCCAACTAAGCCAGACTAATTTGATTATTAATGCCAATATTTACAAAGTAAAAATAGTAATAATAACTTATTCCTATTGCTAATACATTTCATGCACCTAGCAGATGAACAAAAATGAAAAAGATTTTATATAATCAAATAGTTAAATAATAATAATAATAATAATAATAATAATAATAAAAAAAAAATGAATAGGGGATATGTGAGACATACTTGTATAGTAAATATTCTTTGTGGAATATTGTTTCCCCCGCCATAGATTTCCACCTACAATATAATTAACAATGGTTCCTCAGCAAATAATTAATTTGTAATGTAAAAATTATCAAATTAACACCCAAAGTTTATACACAAAAAATGAATGATTCGTTCTGTTTAATTGATATTTGTTCTAAATATTTCATTAAAAAATCAAATAAGTTTTTATAAGTTAAAGTAGTTCACACATTAATTAAATATATTTCAAGGTAGCAAATTGTACATTAGATTCTTAATAAAATTTTGTTTTGTGTTATTTTTAATAACTTTTTATTTTGTTATGATCCTAAAATACTTCATAAAACACTTAAAATTATTTTAAAATATTTTAAAAAGTGATTTAGATAACATTTTAATAACTCAAAATAAAATGAAAAATTTATTAAAAATTTAATATAAACCAAAAATTTACTGGGACGACCACAAAATTGGTTGGTTAAACATATAAGTCTAACTTATGTTTATGTGTATATTTAGAAGAAGCTATTTTTTTCTTTTTCTTGAGAAATTTATCTCAAAACAAATATGAAATAAAAAAAGAAAGGGTACTGGGAAAGCAGATATACATATAGATATGTACCTGTTGTGGCTGAAAAAGCATTTGGAAAAGTGGATATAGCAAGCCCTAAAACCATCGAAGCTGAACCAACTCACAACACAAAACACTTTATATAGAAAAAAGTTAAAAGAATACAACTCTATAATAGGAAAGGAAGAGAGAATCTTTTTAAGCTGAAGAAAGAGCTGTTAGATACTACCATATATATACAATTTGATGGATCAGGCTCCAAGTAGAAAATACCACAGCAGGGTCAATAGAAAATGTGAAGGTTTTTGAAAGTCAAATACATGAGTAGTATAATATTTCACCAAACCATTAATGGAATATTATAACATTTCGTGTGCACCATATGAGTTAAAATTTCAAAACTAATTTTTCAAGATAAAATGACATTTTTAGGTTTAATATGTTTTTTCATACGCATAGATTAGAACTAAATCTAAACTCTAAAACTTTCGTTTGTATATATTTACCGACATTTGTTTCAAGTCTTATATTATATTCTTTAGAATTTTATTTTTAGAATAAATAAAAAAAAAAGAAAATATTATGCTAAATAAATTTAAAATTATGTTTGATTATTTTTAATTTATATTTTTTGAAACATTTTTAATTTTAAAATCATTTAAGTAAAAATAAATAAAAATTATATATATATTATAAATAACTTTCAATATTTTCATGACATGGAAATAAAAGTTAAAAAAACGAAAAGTTGAAACATCAAAAAGACTGCAAAATGTCAAAAAATAAAATTTCAAAACTTTTGATAAATATTACATTCTAATGTTTATATTTTCAAGAATTATATTTTAATTCATAAAACAACTGTCCTCTAATTTGATTCACAATTTGATCTCACTTAATTAAAACTTTTTATCCCTGTTCAAAGGTATACAGATCTATCCCACAAAGTCAGCTTGTGATTTCACATGTTGGTGAAGTAATAAGATATTATTAAATTGGAATTTGAATATGCAATTTAACAAAGAGAAAAACTGTTACAAGTAATTAAAAACAGGAAATGGAAAAAATAATAGAAATCAAAACCGAAGGCGCCGTATAGTTAACGTAATAAAGTTTTGAGACGTCGGTGGCGACTTGAACAGTTGAACATGTTTTTTGTCAACATTACTTTTTCGTCAGATATTTCAACATTAATAATTATGTAAATTTGTAAGAAAAGAAAAAGCATAGAAAAGTTAATCAATTTAATAAATAAGAAAAACAAATTATATTTTTTCCAAAAACTCATTAATTATATAGTAAGAATGATATACATGCCAAAAATAATAACTTTTTATTTCTGGTAACATTTCATTAATTTAGAAATTAATGTAACATGTAAATAATAATATATAATAATTGCATGATAATGAAATATTTAATTTTTTTTAGTTATTATTTTGAGCCACCACCTAATTCTATAGATAAGGGTCGAATTGCACTCAGAAGACAACTATTAAATTAGTGAAATTATAATTGTGTTTTTACCCTTTTGTGAGAGATCAGTTTCTCTTTAGAATCCATCAAGGAATTCTTCCTTGTGCTTTGGAAGTGACATCATTTATTACCTTCCAACCTAGATAGATCTGCAAAATGAATCCAACCCCTCTGGATTTACATCAATTGGTACCAGAGTTTCGGCTCTAGGTTTGAAACTATGGTGGATATTTTTTATACAAGGTGTTTAATAGAAGGTTATTTGTATTTATTTGTAGTTAATAGAGGAAGTTATAGTAACATGGTGAACGAAAGATTGGTGAATAAACTCAACTTACCAACAAGTTTTCATCCTAGACAAACTAAGTTTAGATTCACTGTTGGAAAATATGTGGATGAAGTGACATGCGATATTGCTCCCACAAACTCATGTCATTTTCTTTTAGGGAGATCTTGGTTGAAGAATAAAAAGATTAATCCTAAAAAACTTTCAATTTCTTTGGTGCATGAAAGACACAAACTTAATTTGAAATTTTTGACACTAGGCCAAATTTTTTATGATCAACATAAGTTGAAGGAGAAAATAGAAAAAGAAAGAGAATAAAAGAGAAAAATAGAAAAAGAAAATAGTGAAGAGGAAGAAAGAGAAAAGAAAAGTCAAAGACAGAAAAAAGAACAATAAAATTTTAACTACTAATTTGATATTATAAATGCACAAGATCATGAGTATACAACCCATAGATTGCCATGTATAAGGAATAAAAATGTTGATATCACTCCGAGAATGTCATTGTACATCCAGTTCATTATTGAAGTTTAAACTCATGAAAAAAAATTTCAACTCTGGGTTTGAGCACCAAAAAGAAGAACTTCTTTTATGCATGAAGTTTTACAAGTTGTATTTTATCTTAGAGGTTGTTTTGTTCGTTATATGAATAAAATTATAAAGTCTTAGATTTGAGGACGAATCTTTTCGAAGGAAGAAATAATCTGAATGTCGAAGACAATGACTTTTCATTTTTTGTAATGTTTCATTAATTTAGGAATTAATGTAACATGCAATTAATCATATATGATAATTGCATGATAATGGAGTATTTAATTTTTCTTTTGAGTTATGATTTTGAATAGCCACCAGTTCTATAAATAGGGGTTGAATTGCACTCAAAAGACAATCATTCAATTAGTGAAATTATAATTAGGTTTTTACTCTTTTGTGAGCGATGAATTTCTCTTTAGAACTTATCAAATAATTCTTCCTTGTGGCGTTTCGCTAGGCTTATCAAGGGTAAATCACCACCCTTGTAGCATCATATGACTTATTTTCCATCCTTGGAAGTGGCATCATTTATCCCTTCATTAAACCATTTTCATCCTTTCCATTTTCTTGTTTACCCAATTCTCATTTTATTGTTAACTTATTACCTTCCAACCTATATAGATCCGCAAAATGAATCAAACCCTTCTGGATTTATATCAGTTGGTATCAGAGCTTCGGCTCTAGGTTTGGAACTAAGGTGGACATTTTTTATACAAGGTGTTTAATAGAAGGTTATTTGTATTTATTTGCAGTTGATGGAGGAAGTTATAGCAACGTGGTGAATGAAAGATTGGTGAATAAACTCAACTTACCAATAAGTTTTCATCCTAGACAAACTAAGTTTAGATTCACTGTGTTGGAAAATACGTGGATGAAGTGACATGCAATATTGCTTCCACAAACTCACATCATTTTCTTTTAAGGAGATCTTGGTTGAAGAATAAAAAGATTAATCCTGAAATACGCATTAATCTCAAACACCTTGTAATAACACACCTCTTAGAGCTCCGTTCAGTGTACACAATCGGAAGGATTCAAAATTCATTCTACAAATGTGTGATATATTAGTCATGCTGCCTTACCCTATTCCCAAGAAGTGAGTGGATATCAAGGATAATAGCCCTCACATGTGAAACCTTACTCTAAAAAATTGAATTATTATGTGCCTTCTGAATATGTCACTGGGTTGCAACAACACAAATAATCATGTCTTCCTTGCAGCTTTGTTATTGCTTATCAACCCCATCAATTGCATACCATGATTATGAATATGAACCTATAATGTCATATAGCAACCCTACCAATCGCATAGATCACTCCAAACTCTAGTAGTAGTTGCACATAAGAAGAAGATATGACTACTAGTTTCCAACGCTCTATCACATATGTAACATCTATTCGGTCTAGGTAGAAAATCTCCTGCTTCGCCAAATTAAACCGAGTAGGGAGTCATTCATTAACCATTCTCCATACCAATACTTGAACCTTATGAGGAACTTTTTTTTACCAAATTATTTTAAAGAAATTGTCCTTGCCCTATTATGATTTTGCTGATAGTACCTCGTATGCTAATGCAACAATGTAATGCCTTGATCTTGATGCATCCCAAGACCACTGATCTTGAGTCTCAGTTGACAAAGAAACCCTACCCAACCTACACATTAACTCCCATACCAACTCTTCCTCCCAAGCAAAAAGCTTTCTCTGTAATGCCCATCTCCATCTACCCTCCTCTACATCCCACATATCTTTCACTAAAACCTTACAATTCACAGTTATCCTAAAAAGACAGTTATAGAGTTGCTGCAAAGTGGCTTCCACTGACCATCTATCACACCAGAAACTAGTATCCCCACAATTCCCAATTCATCACTGAATATTATTTGACCATCACCCACTAGGCCCTCACCCTTCCATCTCAACCGCATGCAAGTCATTCCACCATCTAAAGCATTGACTACCCCTCTCTTTCTAGACCTTGTCCTTCCATCTCAATCAAATAAAGCAATTGGTGTAAAATTAAATAATTATAGCTAAAATTAACTTGAGAAATTAAACACAATCATAACAACAAAATCTAAAGCTTTGCATTGTGAGTCTTATTGAAGGACACTAAGGTGCAATGTTCTGATTTTTTTTATAGGTCAATGTGGATGCCCTTAACTAGTGATATGCTCAAGATAAATTTTGCAACAATATTCAAATGTGTGACATCCTTCTGCCCCGAAATGCTTTATTAGTTAATTTAAAAAATACTATAGAAATTTATTCATTTAAATAACTAGACTTGAAAGTTGGGTAAAGGATTCACATTGTGACACCATAAATTGGTTATTACTAAACAAGTCATGAAAGAGAAAATAATCTATCTCCACATTGAGTTAAAAACATGGTCAAAAGGATATAAACTACTAGTTCACATAGATCTATTAAACCGGGTTAACTTACAATTAAAGTTGTGAGCATTATATAAATAGAAAATGAATTTTCGGGATCATGTAATACAACATTATGAACCATGTAACACTCTTTTATCCCAAATAAATAAATATAACACGATTAAATAAAAGTCTTTTAATTGGTAAAAAGGTTCACAAAAGTCCTTCCAATAAAACCTCACCTTTGAAAACTTCAAAGAAAGAAAAGAACTTGAAACGTAATTGATATAATTTCTAAAACAAGGAAATAATTTGAACATTCTAATATAGTCGCAAAGTTCCAATTCCATATCTATCGGAGCATGGAATCCACATGAATCTCTGACATTACTAACCTCTACCTTTTTAGCATCTTTATGATCTATAGGTGTTCAACCCCAAGCAACACACACAAATAGGGAGTGAGACATTTACTCATACATAGCTAAGCAGCATAAATAAGAAATACTACCACTCACAGTATATCACATGAAATCACACAACCATAATAAATGCAAGTCATGCTAATGATTCTCATGCAATATAACTCATGTATGCCCTCTCATGTATGCTAATGATGCTCAGTAACACGCATGTACAATTGTGCAATGCAACACAACCTAAAAAGACATGTTATCGAGTGTCACACAATTGGTGATCTTTACAAGATTCTTAGAAAGTCATATTCATGAATCATGTCACGCAACACAATAATTCACAATATTATTATTTAATTATACCATCATAATCCACCCCAACTGCAGTTGGGATGACACTTTGTCAGGTACACATTGATTATCATCATCAACACATCATGGATCCAATTATAATTCACATCACTTTCATATAGTGGGACAAATCCCCAATCCATTCACCTCCATAACTTATAAACAGTCATTACAATTCACTAGATATCACATCCCCACAATCCAAATCATCACAATTCACAAACTATTTATTCTTATCTTACCCTTCTATTACATCGTGTAGCATACACACAATATCTATAGTTATGTTAATGATATAGGACTGATGTAAATTTTTTATAAAGATAATAAAATTATCTAAAACTTTTATGTTGAAGTCAAAAATTGATTTTATCATCCACTATTTTTTAAAATTACAAACTCGCAGCCACTAAATCCAAATCTGACAGTTTGACCTTTATTGACTATTTTATTCATAACTTATATATATATATATATATATATATATATATATATATATATATCCTTTTTAATTTATTTCAACTCTATTTGAAATATAACATCTAGGGCTATAACTTTCATGAAGAACACGAAGTCTAATAAGGTAATCTAGGTTACATCTCAGGGATCACAACATACAAACTCTGTTTCGCACACTAAATGAGAGATTCAACTTCCAACTCGCATAATTCAGTCTATTCTTAACATATTTACATGATTCTTGAGTCTAAACTATAGTCCCAAATGTTTACTTTCTAAAACAATAAACATAACTCAATTTGGTTAATCACACAAAAGGATATGACAGAAATATTTAGGTATGCGCATACTAAAATTTTCAAATAGCAAGCATTCAACTTATATAAGGTTCTCAAACTATAATTCTGATAGAAATCCAGAGGGGTTGGATTCGTTTTGCGGATCTATCTAGGTTGGAAGGTAATAAGTTAATAAAACAATGAGAATTGGGTAAACAAAAAAATGGAAAGGAGGAAAATGATTTAACGAAGGGATAAATGACGCCACTTCCAAGGATGGAAGATAAGTCATATGACGCCACAAGGGTAGTGATTTACCCTTGATAAGTCTAGTAGAATGCCACAAGGAAAAATTCCTTGATAAGTTCTAAAGAGAAATTCATCTCTCACAAAAGGATAAAACCCAAATATAATTTCACTAATTCAATGGTTGTCCTTTGAGTACAATTCAGCCCCTATTTATAGAACTAGGTGGCTGTTCAAAATCGTAACTCCCAAAAGAAAAATTAAATACTCCATTATCATGTAATTATCACACATGATTAATTGCATGCAACATTAATTCCTAAATAAATGAAACGTTACAAAAAATGAAAAGTCATTGTCTTCAGCATTCACATCATTCCCTCCTTCTTCGAAAAGATTCGTCCTTGAATCTATGACATTATTTTCCTATCAATTTTATTTAATTATAATTTAAAATAAACAAAATCAACCTCCAGGATCAAATGTAACTTGTAAAAATTTATGCATCAAAGAAGTTTTCCTTTTTGGTTTCCAAACCCGAACATTGGAATAAAGAGGAATTCTTCTTTCAAAATAGACTTGTGCATTTTCTTCGTGAGTTTTAACTTCAACAATGTACTGAATGTACACTGACTCTGTAAAAGGGATATCCACATTTTTCTTCCTCAAATATGGCAATTTATGGGTTGTATTCTCATCTTGTGCATTCAAAATACCAATAAAAGAAGAAAAATCATTAGCAGTTTTCATTTTAACATTCTTTTTCTCTCTTTCTCTTTCCTTTTCTCTCTCTTCCTCTTCACTCTTTTCTTTTTCTAATTTTCTCTTTTCTTCTCTCTCTTTTTCTATTTTCTCCTTCAACTTATGTTGATTATCACAAACTTCGCTTGGTGTCAGAAATTTCAAATTAAGTTTGCGTTCTTCATGCACCAAAGAAACTGAAAGTCTTTCAGGATTTATCCTTTTACCCTGCAACCAAGGTCTCCCTAAAAGAAAATGACATGAGTTCATGGGAGCAATATCGCATGTCACTTCCTCCACATATTTTCCAATAGTGAATCTAAACTTAGTATGCCTACGATGAAGACTTGTTGGTAAGTTAAGTTTATTCACCAATCTTTCGGTCACCATGTTGCGATAACTTTCTTCATCAACTGCAAATAAACACAAATGATCTTCGATTAAACACCTTGTATAAAAAATATCCATCATAATTCCAAACCTAGAGCTATAGAAATCCAGAGGGGTTGGATTTGTTTTGCGGATCTATCTAGGTTGGAAGGTAATAAGTTAACAAAACAATGAGAATTGGGTAAACAAAAAAATGGAAAGGATGAAAATGGTTTAACAAAGGGATAAATGACGCCACTTCCAATGATGGAAGATAAGTCATATAACGCCACAAGGGTAGTGATTTACCCTTGATAAGTCTAGTAGAACGCCACAAGGAAAAATTCCTTGATAAGTTCTAAAGAGAAATTCATTTCTCACAAAAGGATAAAACCCAAATATAACTTCACTAATTCAATGGTTGTCCTTTGAGTACAATTTAGCCCCTATTTATAGAACTAGGTGGTTGTTCAAAATCGTAACTCCCAAAATAAAAATTAAATACTCCATTATCAAGTAATTATCACACATGATTAATTGCAAGTTACATTAATTCCTAAATTAATGAAACGTTACAAAAAATGAAAAGTCATTGTCTTCAGCATTCACATCAAATTCTAACTTCAAACTCTCAAACATTACATTTCTCTACCTAAAATACTTAATTATCATCACACCGTACAATCACAGTGATAATTATCAATATTTCCATCAATCTCCTTAATGGAAGAAAACCCACAACCACATATAATCCTATGTTTATAGAGCAGTTCAAATAACATAAGAGTATCTTAATCATCACATTAATTGATCACATAATTGGAGTTATTCATCGTTTAGTCATCCATAAAATTCATTTATAGAAACAAATAAATAAGTCAATTATATAAAACTTAATCCCTACGAAGGCTTAGGGTTCACCTTTAGTTATATACGCCTATGAATTATATAAAACTCCCCCTTGCCTTAAACATATGAAGAACAAAGAAGGTAAGAATGATTCTTTAAGATTCTTAATCGAGAGTTCTCCTCTATAGCCACTTTCTCTGCATGCTAAGAATTTTTAATCTATACCATCTATCAAGATTTTTGCCTTCATCAAATATTTTTCCTCAAAGAGATAAAGAACTTAGAAGGTAGGAATGATTCTCTAAGGTCCTTAGTAGAGATTGTCTGATGCATGCTCCCCAAGCAAGGGTCCTATCACTAGGGTCATGGCTAGGAGAATAGAAGAAGACATGGCTAGAGTAGAGGGAGGAAGATCTCACCTCCATATGACCATCAAGTTATGCAACCCATGACTTATTTACTTGTAATTTTTCTTTTAGGAACCTAGGAATTTATTTTGAACATGTATTAGTCCATTTAATTTTCTAGGAGGTGTCTTAGTAATAAGAAGGGGTAAAATTAGCTTTTGGGCTTTTATTTAGGAAATAAGGGGGTAGTTTGATAACTGCACCCTCTTTTCCTAAATAAAACCCAAAACTAATAAAGGAGTAATCTTGGCCCTTGGATGAGGTAGCTTGGGCACCAATTCTCATCTAAAGGAGGGGATTGATTAGACTTTGGGCTTCAATCCTCCTCCCTTGGATGACTCCTTTTAATCCTAGTCCTTCCTTTCCTTCTTGACTTGTCCAAGAGGTTAGCTCTCTCTATAAAAAGGTGCTCCTTCACACTCTTGTATTTTTTACACTTTATTGAATGGAAAAACCTTGAGTTGGCAAAAATTCTCTTAGTGTCCACCCTTCTTTCTTTGAGAATTCCTTAGGTTTTTATCAAGGGTTCTATCCCTTGTGGCAATCTTTCCCTCTTAGGCTTATCTTACCTTAAGTGACGCGTAAAACCACCTCACTTCTTACCTTTCCATAAACCATTTCACCAAAGAAGAAAACCTCTAGAAAAAGATCAAGAGAGGCATGCATCATTTGATATCAGAGCATTGGTTCTAGAGGTCTAAACTCTCTTCCTATCTCATTTATTTTTTCTTTCCGTTTTCCTATTTTATTTTATCTTTAATTTCTGCAATTTTTTCTAGCTTTCCATTGTTGTTTATAATTTCCATTTATGTCTTAAGTTTATTGTTTTGAGTTATAGTTTATTTGCGCCATTTGTTTTTTGCTTGATGCAATTTATATTGTTCTTTTCTTTGCATCTATGTTTCTCCCATATTCATTAATTTCCGCTTAAGCTTTGAGTTAGGTGCTTTCTTGCTTGAATTTTGGTTTTGAGAATTTCTTGCTAAAAATCCATGCCGTTGTGGTGAATTCCACAACCTTGTGGTCAAGAAATTTAGACCAAATTCTTGTGTTTCCTTGCACCTAGTTGCCTTGTTTTTGCCTTATTTTTAGCTTTTATTTTTCACTTTTATACTCTTGTGTAGTTGTCTATAAGTCATGTTTATAGTTTCCCATTTTGTCTATTAATTCCTTTTAAGTTTAGCCTCTTTTGTTTTTCAAAAAAGCTATAGAGGGTCATACCTCATGTCTAAGTCTCTTTAGAGGTTCATGTGTTTTTAGTTTCAAGCATATTCTTAAAAAAAATCGAAAATAGTTGCTCAATTCCCTTTGTCTTTATTTTCCTTATACGTATAATTAGTAGCTCATTTGTATGGTAAAGATAGTTCTTGTTTGTGGGTGCTTTCACTTAAGCTATAAGTTTAGTATTTGTGTTCAACAAATTACTAAAAACTTAACAAAGCTTGAGTCCAGTGGCACACCAAACTACTAAACCATTAACACATCTATAACTACTTTGCATTTTGAAGTCATTTCTAGTAGTACCTAAATTGTTGCTTTTAATTTTCTTTATTGTTCCAAGCGCATAACTCTTTGTTATTAAGCACTAAATTCACAATCAATTTAGGTGCATCTAGTAAATATTCAAAAAAAAAAAAGAGAACAAACAAAAGAAAAGAAAGTTTGAAAAATTCATTTGATGTACCTAACCTAAAATTAGCAAGTGCTTCAACTTTGAACTTGGAACCTTAAAAGAAATTTTATTACTTTTGGTACACTAGAACTTGATATTTGTGTCTTTCTACTCTTTAATCTAGTGTCATTCTTAGGTATTCCATTGTGTGCTCTCTTTCTTTTGTTTACCTTTTAGTTGTTGCTTGTCTTTTAAATCATCTTTCTAGTTTGTCTTATATACTATTACCATTTGGTTAAGTGTCCTTTTAATTGTGTTATCTTTTATTGTTTTTTGAGTTTCTATTCGCACATCCCCTTGCCACTTTTGGTTTCTTTGGTTTGTGTGTTAGTGCCACTTTTGGGAGAAAGCCTGAAAAAGGACCTTACCAAAAGGGTAGCATATTTTTGAAGGTTGGACTAAGAGCCTAAGGGATCACCTCAAAAGGAAACACACCTAGCTGTGAGGACTTTGATTTGAGGGAGCATTTGGAGAATCATTTTTTGAAGACTTTACTTTTTCTTTAATTTGGGTGTATTAATTTTGTAGTTGGGAGTTTGAGTGCCCTTATGGTCCTCCCTTTGGTTGTCATAAGATTTAGTCAATTTTTTAGTTTCTCGAAAATTAGGTGAAGAAGGAAGAAGTGGTACACTTCCTTCAACACCTTAAGAGCTCGCTTTAGATCCCTTCTCTTTTGAATTTTTGCTTTAAAATTCTTGCTTTATTTTTCTTATTCAAAGCGCTTAGAAGGCTAAAGAGTTCCAAAGACTCATCAAGCCATTTTAGGCAAGAAAACACAAAAAGAGAAGAGTGTTTGTTTGTGAAAAGTTTTTAGCCACCTTTTTCCTCTTAGAAATTCAAGCACAATGGCATCACACACCCACTCTAGTGCTCATAGTTATTCATCAAACAAGAGTGTAAACCAAAGAAATATTTCTAAAGATTACACTCTAGAAAACTTAAACATGGACTTTAGGGAGTGGATGGCAAAAGAACAAGAGAGAAGAGAAGAAAAAAGGAGAGCAAAAGAGTCTAAGGAGAAAATAAAAATAAAAGAAAGAGAGGAAGAAAAAAGAGAAAAAAGAGAGAAGGAATAGAGAAGAATAAGAGAAAGGGGAGAAAGAAAAGAAAGAGAAAAAAGAAAAAAGAAAGAAGAAGAAAAATGAAAGCATGGGAATAGTGACAATTACAAAATGAAAGGGATAGTCTTAGGTTCCCCATCTAGACATGT
Organism: Psophocarpus tetragonolobus; assembly: GCA_037954015.1. Lineage (NCBI taxonomy): Eukaryota > Viridiplantae > Streptophyta > Magnoliopsida > Fabales > Fabaceae > Psophocarpus > Psophocarpus tetragonolobus. Next base: position 75,990,646 of record CM075688.1, on the reverse strand, counting down.
CCATAGGAGTGAAAGTGAGGAAGAATACTACAATCATCCTAGGAGAAACTCCCATTCATCCATGCATAATAATGGGCCCCTCCAAGGGAGCCCAAAATTGATCTCCCCCCATTTTATGGGAGGGAAGATGTGGAAGCCTACCTTGATTGGGAAATCAAGGTAGAACAACTCTTCACATGCCATGAGGTAAGAGAAGAAAGAAAGGTTCCAATGGCAACCCTTAGTTTCCAAGGGCATGCCATGCATTGGTGGGTTGGGTTAACCAATGAGAGAATCCGCACCAATATGCCTTTCATAAGATATTGGAATGATCTTAGAAGTGCTCTAAGAAGAAGGCATATTCCCTCTTGGTATGAAAGAGATCTTTTGGATAGACTCCAAAGACTAAGGCAAACCAACCTTAGTATAGAAGAGTATAGACAAAAGATGGAACTTCTTATCTTGAGGGCGGGTATCATTGAGGAACCCAAGGCCACTATGGCAAGGTTTTTGTGTGGGTTGAGCCCCGAAATTCGTGATAAGGTGGAGCTCTTCTCATACAATTCCCTTGATGAGTTAGTTCAACTTTGCATCAAGGTGGAAAATCAACTTAGAAGGAAAACTTTTAAAAAGGATAACCCACCTTGTGTAAAGAGGGACCAACCTAAGGGGAACTCTTTCAAGAGTTACCCCAAAGAAGAACATCCCAAGCACTTCAAAGAGCATAAAACATCACATGTAGAGAGAAAAACCCCTACTACTAACTCTCATGAGAAAGTTAGTAGTATCAAATGCTTTAAATGTCTTGGGAGAGGCCACATTGCCTCTCAATGCCCTACTAAGAGAAACATCATCATGAGGGCCCAAGATGTTTATAGTAGTGAGTCTAGCTCACACTCCTCTAGTGAGAGCGAAGGAGAAGGGGTTCATGCATACCAATCTGATTGTGATGAAACCGCTTATGCATTAGAGGGAGACCTCTTGATGATAAAAAGGCTTCTTGGGAGCCAACCTTTGAAAGTATCCTCATCTCAAAGGGAGAACATATTCCACACTCGTTGTAAGGTGAATGACAAAATATGTTCTCTCATTATAGATAGTGGGTCATGCTGCAATTGTTGTAGCTCAATGTTAGTCAAAAAGCTAGCCTTGACCCCACTTCCCCACCCTAAGCCTTACAAGATTCAATGGCTCAATGAGCAAGGGGAAATGGAGGTCAATAAGCAAGTCAAGGTTCCAATTTCCATTGGGTCTTATAAAGATGAGATCCTATGTGACATAGTCCCAATGGAAGCTGGTCATATCTTGCTAGGAAAACCATGGCAATTTGATAAGAAAGCCATACACCATGGTTATTCCAACAACATCATCCTCACTCATAAGGATAAGCGCATTAAGTTGTATCCTCTAACACCGTCACAAGTGGCGGAGGACCAACTCATCATGAAACATAAGAGAGATGAGGAGAAAAAAAAAAGCAAAGCTTCACCCCTAAAGCTTGAAAGGGGTAAGGAGGTTGCGTTGGAAGTTGGTGCCCCTTCCAAGAAAGTCATTAGTAAAGGGAGTTTATTTGCGACAAAATTGGATTTAAAGGAAGCTCCCTTAACTAACAGACCTTTCTATGTCCTTCTTTTCAAAGAGGCATCCCCCATTTCTTCCCCCTCCGCTTCTTTCCCTTCTAGTTCTAGCACTGTCATAGAACTTGGATATGAGAACCTACCTCAAGAGGTTCAAGAGCTTTTAAAGGAGTTTGGTGATATATTCCCTAATGAAGTTCCCAAAGGACTTCCTCCAATTAGGGGTACAGAACACCAAATAAACTTGGTACCTGGGGCTAGCCTGCCTAATAGGCCTGCTTATAGGACTAATCCCATGGAGACCAAGGAGATTGAGTCTCAAGTCGAAGAACTATTAGAGAAGGGTTGGGTTCAAGAGAGCCTAAGCCCTTGTGTTGTGCCAGTCTTGTTGGTGCCCAAGAAGAATGGCCAATGGAGGATGTGCATTGATTGTCGAGCAATCAATAACATCACCATCAAATATAGGCACCCTATCCCTAGGCTTGATGACATGCTTGATGAATTGCATGGGGCCCAATTATTTTCAAAAATTGATCTTAAGAGTGGTTATCACCAAATCCGCATCAAGGAAGGTGATGAGTGGAAAACCGCTTTTAAGACCAAGTTTGGGCTGTATGAGTGGTTGGTAATGCCCTTTGGGCTTACCAATGCCCCAAGCACCTTCATGAGGCTTATGAATCATGTCCTTAGGGATTGCTTAGGAAAATTTTGTGTTGTTTATTTTGATGACATCTTAGTGTATAGCAAGAGCCTAGATGAACATGTAGGGCATCTTAGGCGTGTCTTTTGCATTCTTAGGTCACACCAACTCTATGGAAATCTTGAAAAATGTAATTTTTGTATGGAGAGTGTGGTGTTCTTAGGTTTTATAGTTAATAAAAATGGGGTTCAAGTGGACCCCGACAAAATCAAAGCCATCCAAAAATGGCCCACCCCAAAAGTGTGACTGAGATCAAGAGTTTTCATGGTCTCGCAAGCTTTTATAGGCGCTTTGTGCCTAACTTCTCCACACTTTTCTCACCAATCAATGATTTGCTAAAGAAGGATACTTCTTTCCTTTGGGGTGAAAAACAACAAAAAGCCTTTGAACTTATCAAAGAGAAACTAACCCATGCACCAGTTTTAGCTCTTCCTGACTTTTCTAAAACTTTTGAGCTAGAGTGTGATGCATCGGGAGTGGGTGTGGGAGCTGTGTTCTTACAAGGTGGTCATCCCGTGGCTTATTTTAGTGAAAAACTAAATGGAGCTGCCTTAAACTACCTCACCTATGATAAAGAGTTTTACTCTTTGATAAGGGCCCTTCAAACTTGGGAACATTATCTTTGTACCCAGGGAGTTCATCATTCATAGTGACCATGAGTCACTTAAGTATTTGAAGGGTCAAGGCAAGCTTAATAAAGGCATGCTAAATGGGTAGAATTTCTTGAGACTTTCCCTTATATCATCAAATACAAGAAAGGAAAACATAATGTGGTGGCTAATGCTTTGTCTCGTAGACATACCCTTTACACCACCTTAAGTGCAAAGATTCTTGGATTTGATAATATTAGAGAAATTTATCTTTCTGATAAGGATTTTGGATCCATTTATGCTGCCTCTACATTTGCATGTAAAACCCAAAATGGGTTCTTTGTGAGTGAGGGGTACCTTTTCAAAGTTAGCAGACTTTGTGTACCCCAAGGATGTATGAGAAATCTGTTGACAAAAGAGAGCCATGAGGGTGGGCTCATGGGGCATTTTAGAATTAACAAAACTCTTCTGCTTTTACAAGAAAAATTCTTTTGGCCCCATATGAAGAAATACGTCTATAGACATTGTCGTAGATGCATTGGTTGCTTGCAAGCTAAGTCTAAGACAGTGGTTCATGGATTGTACACACCCTTACCTGCTCCTTCTGCACCTTGGCTGGATATTAGTATGGATTTCATCCTTATCCTGCCTCGAACCCAATGAGGTGCAGACTCTATCTTTGTGGTGGTAGATAGATTTTCAAAAATGGCTCACTTTATACCATGCCACAAGATAGATGATGCGAGCAACATCGTGAGACTTTTCTTTAAAGAAGTTGTCTGTTTACATGGAATTCCCCAATCCATAGTCTCTGATAGAGATGTGAAGTTCCTTAGCCACTTTTGGAAAACATTATGGGCAAGGCTAGGAACTAAACTCTTATTTTCTACCACATGTCACCGCCAAACTGATGGGCAGACTGAGGTAGTAAATAGATCTCTATCTACTATGCTTAAGACACCTCTTCGAGGAAATCACAAGTCTTGGGACGAATACCTACCCCATATTGAGTTTGCATACAACTGGGTGGTTCAAAGGACCACAAAGCATTCTCCCTTTGAAGTTGTTTATGGCTTCAACCACCTCACTCCTCTTGATATCTTGCCATTACCATTCCCTTCTTCTGTTCGCAAAGAAGGAATAGTAAGAGCAGATTTTGTTAAAAAATTACATGAAAGGGTAAAGGCCAACATTAAACATCATTCAAATGAGTATGCTAATAAAGCCAATAGGGGCAGGAAAGAAATTATCTTCAATGAAGGGGATTGAGTTTGGCTTCATTTGAGGAAGGATCGCTTCCCTACTCAAAGGAAGTCCAAGCTTAGCTCCCGAGGAGATGGTCCCTTTCAAGTCCTCAAGAGAGTGAACAACAACGCATACATATTAGATCTCCCTGAGGACTATGGTGTCAATACTACCTTTAATGTTTGTGATTTGATCCCTTTTATAGGTACTGATGAAGAAGACGAGGACCTATCAGATTTGAGGTCAAATCTTTCCTAAGGGGGAGGAGATGATGCATGCTCCCCAAGCAAGGGTCCTATCACTAGGGTCATGGCTAGGAGAATAGAAGAAGACATGGCTAGAGTAGAGGGAGGAAGATCTCACCTCCATATGACCATCAAGTTATGCAAGCCATGACTTATTTACTTTTAATTTTTCTTGTAGGAACCTACGATTTTATTTTGGACATGTATTAGTCCATTTAATTTTCTAGGAGGTGTCTTAGTAATAAGAAGGGGTAAGATTAGCTTTTGGGCCTTTATTTAGGAAATAAGGGGGTAGTTTGATAACTACACCCTCTTTTCCTAAATAAAATCTAAAACTAATAAAGGAGTAATCTTGGCCCTTGGATGAGGTAGCTTGGGCACCAATTCTCATCTAAAGGAGGGGATTGATTGGACTTTGGGCTTCAATCCTCCTCCCTTGGATGACTCCTTTTAATCCTAGCCCTTCCTTTCCTTCTTGACTTGTCCAAGAGGTTAGCTCCCTCTATAAAAAGGTGCTCCTTCACACTCTTGTATTTTTTACACTTTATTGAATGGAAAAACCTTGAGTTGGCCAAAATTCTCTTAGTGTCCACCCTTCTCTCTTTGAGAATTCCTTAGGTTTTTATCAAGGGTTTCATCCCTTGTGGCAAACTTTCCCTCTTAGGCTTATCTTACCTTAAGTGGCGCTTAAAACCACCTCACTTCTAACCTTTCCATAAACCATTTCACCAAAAAAGAAAACCTCTAGAAAAAGATCAAGGGAGGCATGCATCATTTTCTCTCTCTGGGTTTTCTTCTATAACCATCTCCTCTAATTTCAGGTTTAGGGTTAAGGTTTGTGTAAAAAATTAGCAGAATACCAAGACCCTCTCCTGACCCCTTCTGATTACTAAATCTGATGAGTCAGGCCCAACAGACCTAACGTTTTTAACCAACTCTTATTATAATAAAGTAATAATAAGAGTAATAATAATAATAATAATAATAATAATAATAATAATAATAACAATAATATTAATAATACTAATTTACTCCAAACATATTTTAGTTAATAAAAGTATCAAATTTTATGAAGCCAATAATTAAAAATAAAAATATATGAATTTTTATTTTATAAAATTTCAGGTTGTTACAAAAGGCACATTTGTGGTTGACTTCTCAAGAAAAATCCCTTGGTGTGAAGTGAAAAAGGTGAAGCTCTTGACTATCCTTAAATCCCTAGAAGCCGCTTATAATAATGGATTCTGGGACATCATTATTGAATCTGACTCCATCTCTATAGTCAATCTCCTAGATGAGGGATGCACTATTAATCATGTGTACTACCCTATACTGGAAAAAATTTATATGCAGAGTGGAAAAACCTAAAAGTGTAATTTTGCTTTTATCCCCTGTGAGTCAAACGTAGTAGTTGAAAGCTTTGCAAAACTAGGTTTGGTTATGCCCCATGATAACAATGTTTTTAATTCTTTTTCTAAGTTTGTTCTTACTTATATGCAAAAGACCCAAACTGTATGTCACTTTCTAATAATTAATTTTTCTAATGGCCTGTGACCTTACCCTTCACAAAAAGAAAATCATCTACCTACTAGAAAACACCTATAACAATGAATTTCAAAATATCATTATTGAATCTAACTCCCTCTTTATAGTCAATCTCTTGGATGAGAGATTAACTATCAATCAAGTATATTACCTCATACTAGATAAAATTTATAAGCAGAGTGGAAAAATCCAAAAGTATAATTTTGCTTTTGTCCTCTATAAGTCAAACACAAAATAAAAAGCAGTCTTTGTGACGAACTTTTGTAAAGGAATGTAGTTCCTTGCAATCTGTGACAATTTTTGTGAGGAATTCGTAAGATTTGTGACGGATATTTAATTAAGTTATTTTGTGATGGACACTTATTAAGTCATTTTGTGACGGATTTTGTGATGGACAATTTCCCTCTCTAAATACCCGTCACAAATGATGTCACTAAATTGATATATTTACTTTTGTGATTATTGTTTGTGGTGAACACTGAACCTTACTAATTCGTCTGTCACAAAATCCAGCACAAATACATATAACATTGTTTGTAACATAATTAAAGGAATAAAAAATAATAATTATAATAAGTTCAAAAGATATTTTATTAATTTTGTGACTTTTTAAAATATAATTATTAGAGTAACTCCAATGATAATTGCTTATAATATTTACCAAGTTCTTGACTCACCTTAAATGATTCATATATCATGTTAGATTATTTATAAACATTTACTCACAATACAATATTGATTTAACGTGATTTATAATCTTTTATAATATAATATATTTTTTATAATACATTTACTTTTTGTGAATTTTAAATTAATTTAATTCATTTTATCATTTTTATGTATATAGCATTATATACTTTTATTTATTGTTAATCTCCAACATCTGTTACATATTAACACAACATTTTTTTATATATTTATTGTATTAAAATAACTATCAAAATCAATATTAATTTAATACTAATAAAAATACTATGATATCATTAATTTTCTTTCACTAAAAAAAATTATGAGTAAATAAGTTGAAATAGTTTTTAAGTGACATATTAATTATGTTAATAATTATAATTAATATTCTTAAAATAAATGTTACTCACATTTTATTATTTCTCACTCTAGATGTTATTTCACTGAACCAACAGTTGAAAATAATGATTAATAACTTACAAACTTACTTTCCAAAAATAAACCAAATCCAGCGGTTAACGAATTATATAGAAGTTCCAGGCAAAGTCTATCATCAATGTAACATCTTAAAAATAAAGTTCTTACTTTGACTTTGTTATCTCTCATTCTAGATATTATTTCCACTATCCAACCGTTGAAAATAAATGTTAAAGTGTTATGAACCTATTGTACAACAATGAACTTATTGCCACTAATGTAAAATTCTAAAAATATAATTGTTACTTTAACTTTATTATCATTCACTCTAGACATTATTTCTATGATCCAATCATTAAAAATAAATATTAATGTCTTGTGAACCGACTTTCCAAAAATAAACAATGTAATAGTTAACGAATTTTGTAAAAGCTACAAACAAAGTTTGTCAACAGTGTAAGATCCTACAAATACAATTCTTATTCTAACTTTGTCATCTCTCACTCCAGAAATTATTTTCATTATCCAATTGTTGAAAATAAATATTAATTTTATAAAGCTAATGCCAAAAAATAAACCCAATCTAACAGTTAGCCAATTTTGTAGAGGCTCCAGATGAAATTTGTCACTACTCTAAGATTATTAAAATATAGTTCTTACTCTGACTTTATTATCTCTCACCCCCAACACTATTCTCACGATCCAACCATTGAAAATAAATATTAATATATTATGAACTGATTGTCCAAAGATAAACAAAATCCAATGGTTAAAGAATTTTGTAATGGCTCTAGACGAAGTCCTCCATTAATGTAAGATCCTAAAAATACAATTCTTACTCTTACTTTATTATCCCTTAATCCAAACATTCTTTCGACAATCCAATTGTTAAAAATAAATATTAATTATCTTACGAACCTACTATTTAAAAATAAATCACATCCAACAGTTAAGAAATTTTGTAGAGGCTCCATGAAGTCTACCACTTATGTAGGATTCTAAAAAGATATTTTTTACTCTAACTTTATTATCTATCACTCCAAAAATTATTATGACAATCCAGCCATTGAAAATAAATATTAATTTGTTATAAACTGAGAGGGCAAATATTAGCCAAATCTAACTGTTAACCAATTCTGTAGAGCTTTCAGACAAAATCTGCAACTAATGAAGATTCTAAAAATATATGAACACTCGTTCCCGCATTTGAGGGGGATTTTTTTTTTCTTTTCTGTAATTTTGTTTTTGGGGTTACTTTGTATTTTTGTTAACTCATTTTTTGAAGTCATGTCTTGTGTTTTTCACCTATTTCAATATAATCTTTTTTGGTATATAAAAAAATAATGGTTCATTTAAATATGGGCTTGTTTAATATGGTTCATTTAACGAATTTAATCAATGGTTTGAATAGACTGAGTCTACATGTTAATAGGTCATTTTCAAGATAAATATTTTATGTTTAAATATTAATTATTATTATTATTATTTTATGGTTTTATTAGATAATTATTACTTAATATTTGATTAATCTCTACGCACATTACTTCTTGCACAAGTGATAGTGACTTTGCATCCTTAACTAAGTTGTCCAAGTTCAAATAATGATAACTTTGAGTATAGAACACATCTTGTGTGGGTTCATGGTTAACTACTCAACATCATTATCATGTTTATCAATATAAAAACTTACTCTTAATCATCTTCATTCATTTTATTGTAATCTAATGGTCGTAATGAGTAAGCAATCTTAGTCACTAGATTTCAAGGAAATGAATGGTGAGGAAAGTATAAGGGTTTGATTGGTTTGATTTTGTTTTTTAGTTTTGGAAAGGAGTTTTCAAAGATAGTTTTCTGGAAGAAGAGAAAAAAAAAATTGTTTGAAAGGTGTTATTTAAAAATTGTTTTGAAAATAAAAAAAATTTGTTCATATTTACTAAGATTTCATTAACGAAAAGCAAAAATCAACATATTCTTATTATATTTTGTGTCTTGAAAACAAAAATAGAAAACCGAAAAGCAAAACTTGTTATAGTTGTTCTTATTTTCTAGTTTTTAAAAACTAAAAAACTACAACTATTTTCGTAAATTGTTTTAAGAAAATAGTAGCTAAACAAATTTTTTAGTTTTTAAATACTAAAATACTAAAAACAGTTTATTAAAACTATTACCAAATAACTACTTAGTCTCTTATACTTGCTACTATATATAGAGACAAAGAGAGACAGTGAGAGGGGGGAGAGAGAGAGAAATGATCAATTTAATCCAAGAGTAACTTTAAGGGATTTACTCTTCATCCTAAATATTCATTTTCTTTCGAAATCTAAAACTTAAGATTAGTAATTCATTATAACCATTAGATTTCAATAAAATGAATGGTAGGTATGAAGACTAGAGAGAGAGAAGGGATCAATTTACTCCAAGAGTAAGCTTGAAGGACTTACTCTTTATCTTAAACATTCATTTTCTTTTGAAATCTAAAGGTTAAGATATAAAGTAATTCATTATAACCATTAGATTTCAATAAAATGAATGGAGGGGATGAAGACTAGAGAGAGACAAGGGATCAATTTACTCCAATAGTAAGTTTAAAAGACTTATTCTTCATCCTAAACATTCATTTTCTTTTGAAATCTAAAGGTTAAGATTAATAATTCACTATAAGCATTAGATTTCAATAAAATTAACGGTGAGAATGAAAACTAAGTCGTTAAACTTACTCTTATAATGTGTAAGTAATCTTAGCCACTGTATTTTTGAATAAATCTCATATGACCTTTGAACTCTTTTAGTGGCTTTCTATTATGCAGACATTCTATCTTTCTTCCTTTTGAGTTTCTTTTTAGTTTCACATTTGTCCACCACTTTTTTTGAGATCTTTTCCTCTCACACTATTGAGTGTGTTAGACCCAAGAGAATGTGATACCAATTAAAATAATCAAAATGTCACCAAAGGAGATTAAATTGTGGCTTAGCCAACTTTCTTGAAATATTTACCTTTCTGAACTTATACTCAATTGACTTTGGTGTTCAAATAGGCTAGACATAAAATATTAATTACTTAGAAGATTAATGCTATTTGTTAAACTTAAGTTCCAATTACTTTTACTGTATTAAATGTATATTTTAAAAGACTTTGTTTACACTCAGAAAACCATATATGAATCAAATGTATTCTACATTAAAAAGCAATCTTGTGAAAACTTTAATTCAGGAAGATTCAATATCCAAAAGTCTATATTGTAGTTTACTTTATACAAAATGGTATTGTTTAGAAGATTGATTTACTTTAGAGAGGTTTTCTGCACTTTGAAGATTATTGGCTAACTATATGGTTAGAAGAGTTTACTTCAAAAAATTGAATGAAACTTTTTATGCATAAATCCTTTCTTTAGTCTTATAAAAGCTTTCTTCAATTTCATGATATAATACATAAAATTGATTTGAAAGAAAATTTCTAATTGTACACATGCAATTGTACAAACTTATCAAATTATGTTAAGAAAAATTTATGATATATTTATTCTAGTTATAAAATATTTATATTTTTAATGTAATCCAAGTGGTGTAGGTCAATTATTAATCTTGGATTAACTCATTATGATATTCTAATTATGATGTATTTATTCTAGTTGTAAAATATTTATATTGAAAGTAGTTAATAATAAAAATGACACAAATAGAAAAAAGATCTTGCTAATGAACCCTTAGATTTCAATTAAATTTTGTGAGGTTCTCACTAGATCAAAATTAAATTTTGTGAGATTCTCATATCTTTGTTATTTACTATTTAATGTGATTAAAAGAAAAATATATATTTAATTTTTCAAGCAAGATAATTTAATTGTTTTCTCCTCTCATGATATCGTTACTGTTGTTGCCATCCCAATATTACTATCATCATTGCAACTACTACCACTAATACAATCACGACCATCGTTACCAGCATTACTTTTCTTTTAATCACATCAAACTACTAATAATAAAGATCGAGAAATTTAAAACAAAATTTAATTCTTATCTAACCGTCCAGAAACACTTGTTAGCTTTTGCTATAAAAAAATAATAAATTCTTATTTCATATAAAAAATTATAAATATTAAAAAAATAAGAACAAACATACAAAATTAAAATTAAAATTTTAAAAAATACTCAAAATAAAATTTCAAAAACTAAGAAAAAGCATTAAAAAAATTATTATTATATAATAAAAAAATCAACTAAAATAAAAAAGTTAGCGATTATTCTTCATTAAAATTAACACGGCTTGACCTATCCCGTGTCCGTGCTGTAATCGGGTAAGTTGGTAAACGCTTTGATGTCTATTTCGTCCATTCTTTTGGAAAAAGTATTGGATAATGTTAGCCATTTAATATAACTATATATTAAACTAGTGAGTTGATTTCATTGTACGGCAGAATTTTTTTTAATAGTATATAACTATATATATCCCTCAACAAAAATAAGGATTAATTTTTAAAAAGTACTGAAAAATCCTAGATTTATATGATATTTTGTTATTCATAAATATTTTGTTGTTATGTTTATAAAAAAAAAAAACTTTTATGAATCTACAAATTTAACTTACGAATTATTGAGTTTATAAAAAAATATTTTTAACTACCAACATTTTTTTTACCCGAACAGGTCAAAATGTTATTTAGATAGTATTTAGAAAATATTATAATGTTCATTATAGTTTGTTTTTAAATTGCAAGTTGTTTCAAAAAATAAATTGGAGGGTTAGAAATCCAAATTAAATTTAGAAAATATTTTCTTTTAATAAATTAATAAGATATTTTTAAGCTGAAAATTTATAAATTATGATTATTTTTAATTGTTTATTTTTTCTTTTAGTTGTTTTCACTCTCTTCTATCATATCAAAAATAATTTTTACACGAAATAAGATATTTTGTTATTATTTATTTTAATAAATAATATATTTCTTATTATTTTATACAAAATAAACTCTTAGGATCTACAATTTCGATACACAAGTTATTGATTTTATGAAACTCTCACTTATGCAGGTCGTCAAGTTTAACAACCTTTGTTAAATAACAAAAAATTACTTTTACTGTTAACATGTTTTTTTACTCAAACAAGTCAACATGTTATTTAAATAGTATTTGGAAAATATTATATTGTTCATTATAATTTGTTTTTAAATTACAAGTTGTTTCAAAATATAAACTGGATGTCTAGGACCTAATCTAAATTAAATTTAGAAAAAATTTATTTTAATAATAATAATATTAATAATAATAAAAAAAATAATAATATATGTAATTTCTCCCTCACTTTCGAAATTTCTCGAGTATCTTATTCTAGATGTGTATTTTTTTACTTTAAATTTGGCTCTTCAAAAGTGTCATGTGAGGTGCGGAAGAAATTATGGGAGTGAAGAGAGAAATGTCCTTCGTGACATTGTGAAGGCCATCCCCCTTTTATATATCATCGGCATCACTACCTAAAAATGTGGTTTTCACTAATAAATTATGCGACACATAAATTTGATTAATCAATTTCATTAAATTAAAAAATTTCTTTATTTATTTTATAAATTGTACGAATAACATATAATTAAATAATAAACAATAATTTGATATTGATAGGATAATATATTATTAATGCTCCAATACCATTTGATAATTTCTCTACAAACATTCATTATTGCACCCAACCATTTTGAAGCACGAGACTTTGGGCAACGAGACTTGACTATGGTGATGGTGACGAGGGATTAGATATTTGATTATGTGGATTGTAAGGATCCATGTATGTTCATTTGATACTTTTCAAAATTTTAGAAAAAGAAAAACTATTGTGATTAAAAAATGTCACTTTTTTCTGAAGTAAAAAAATGTTCAATAGAATTCTTTCAAAATCCTTTTCAATAGAAATCAAAGAAGAAAAAAAATCTACTTTGTCACATAATATATTACAAATAAGATTTTAATTATTTAATTTCGAAAAATTTGTTTTAATAGATACATAAGTAATAGAAATAGTTAATTTTATTCTATATTCACATATTAGAAAAACAACTAAATATGTAATATTTAAAAATTTTGCAATAGTTATTTGGGAATTATGAAGGTGATGTAATGAACTAGGAAGGATCACAAAAGTCAATTTCAATTTCCTACCAAATGACATTCCTACATGTGTAAGATTGGAGGGTAAAAAAAAAAAAGAAAGTAAAGAATCCACTTATATTCAAGACATCATGTTACTGGGTTACTTTTTATGACAAAAACATTAAGATTTATCTATATTATTAATAAAGAGAATTATTTTTTTTATGTCCACTTTTCAAAATATATATTTTACCTTTTTATACAACAAAAAGAAAAATTTACTTTGTTAAACAAGAGAGTTGAACCTATGACTTTTCCCTTCTCCATTTCTCTAAACTTTTTTACTAGATCAACCTTATAATGTTAACAAAAAAATTATTTGAAAACTTTTATATCAAACATACATAATTTGTCCTACTATCTATAATTTATATGTATAATCAATAATCTATAATATTATATTATATAATGAGAATATTACTTTTTAGTGTTTACATTTTATGACTATTTTACCCTTCTAAACATTTTAAAATTTCTCTCACTCTCACAAATATAAATTTTCCGATATTAATAAATGAACATCTTTACAAGTTCTATCTTCCTACAAATCAATCTTATTTAAACACTATTAACATATGTATACATTTTATCATAAATATTTTTAATAAAAATGCAAATGGACAATTAGAACATTTTGAATTCTATTCAAACTTTTTTCTCTCTTCATTTTCTCAAATTCATTCCAAATCTATCATATTTGTTAATGATATGACATTTTTCTATCATATTTACAAAATGTATTTTAAAACATATTAAACTAAAATTATTATATATGATACAGTAAATTATTTATATTTTATTATATTATTACAAAATATATTAAATTAAAACCTTAAAATTATTATAATATACAAAAAATAAAAATGCAACCCACTGTTTTAAAATTTTATTTCATGATAATCATAACGTTGAAGTCAACCCCTAAAACTCGCCGCATCAGGTTAAAACTTCGAAAGAGTCCAAAAATCCATAATAATGGTTATTGACGAGTTGTGATTTAGGGTATAACGTCATCATGAGTTGGCGTGATCTTTTGAAGATTGATTGGTTCAACTATTTATGGCAGTTATGTTTGAATAATTTTTGTTGAAAGTATTTATTAAAGAAGAAACTATAGAAAAATAAGAAAAAGAACTTTTCATAAATTAAAACTAACTTATATAGTTTAAAAATTAATTTTTCAGGAAGTTAACATAAGAACAATATTTTTATTTTTTTTCTTCTTATAAATACTTATACAGACAGGTTCTAAACTATTAACAAATTTTATGTAATGTCATTATTATTTTTTATCTGTAAGGAAAAATTATTTTGGTCTAGAAATCTGAGTAACTTACCACTTGTGAAAATAAATAAAAAATCCAAAACAAGTTATAAAAAATTAAAAATAATATTCGTAGTCTAAAATAACAATAAATGTACTTTGCTGACTCATGACAGGTTGACGGACTTGCTAACAAAATTAATAGAACTAGCTGTCAAAGTCAACAACTCAAGTTAATTCAATTTAAAATTACAACAAATTTAAAAGATAAAAGAAATATTATAGAAAGTTTAAAATTTAAAGTCAATTCATTTTTTTTTTGGAACAGACCTAGGGTATATTAGAATAGAACTTTTAAAATTTAAAGTCAAATAAATTATATCAAGCCAGAAAAAAGACAACAGACTTAGGGGTATATTAGAATAGAATTTTTAAAAATTTAAATTTATAATAAATTTTTTTGTCGAATTTGAATAAGATATCCTTTTCAATGATAAGTCTTATTGTATTCAACCAATACTTTTTAGAAATTTTAAGAGAGAAAAAAAAATCTTGTAGTGATCAATTAAATTTTCTTACAACTTATGAAAAGATTTATTGTATCAAAAAATACAAATTTAAAATTATTATTTTTTAAGATACATTTCATTGTATTTTCTGTAATTTTTTAAATATAAAATTCTCATTGCTTCATAACTTCTATGGTAAAAAAAGTCATCATAATAAACTCTAATTGAACCAGTAAATAGATTTCATCTTTAGTATACCAATTAACAAAACCCATAATTTTAATAATATTATTCAAGTACCAAGAGCAGAAACTAAAAGATGTTAATGGATAGAGCTACTATAAGTTTACAAATTAGAGAGGTGATACTTAAGAAGTCATGAAGTTAAAATTATCCAAATCTTATCATTTTCATTGCCTCTTGTTGCTTTTTATTTTTTCTAAAAATATATGAAATTCATTAAAATTTTATAAATACATAAAATCTTTTAAAATCTTATAAATTTTATGTTATAAATACATTAAAATCCAAATAATAAAAATTGATGAAGTCTTACAAGAACATTACCTATTTTTTACTTTAACCGTGAATTTTTATAGCATTCATAATGACGAACTCATAGATTCTTAACTTATTTTTTCTTAATCCCCCACTTCACATCATTTTTAAGAACTTTACGTTTTTTTTTTCAATGGTAAATTCATTATGAACTCAAATTAGACCCAGATGTTTATATTTTAATATTTATTTTTGTTTTAAATTAATAAATCATTTATTATTTTATACTAAAATCAAAATATTTTAAATTCTTAATTATTAATTATTAATAAGGTGCATATATCTTGAGGGATCCTCAACAATATTCAAATCTCCTCCAAATGTATTGAATTTAGATTGAAAAATCTTGAGGTTGAAATTTTATTTCAAAAACCCTTACTGGAGATGTATTTGTGGTAAAACTTGTTTTTAATGAAATAAATATTTAAAATTAAACAAATTTTCACTAAGATTCTAAAACCAAACAAATTTATATTTATTTGAGGAACTTTAGAATACAAAAGGTGTAATTATGTGTGAGTTCTTTTTAATCAAACTAGTTTTTATTGATATATGAACCGATATACATGAAAGATGACTTAGAAGGTTTGAGATTTGATGTAAACATAGTGTTTTTATTGTTAAGTTTGGATTAAAAGAAAATGAATCTCAAGTGGGATATAGTTGTTGATGAAGAAGTTGTTTCAAAGTAAATAAATGCAAAGAAAAGTAATTGAAATGCATTGTAAAAATAAATGAATTGTCAACATAAATACTCAAAGAAAATCTCAAAGTTCTAATGCTAATAAAAGCAGTAAATGCAGAAACATAAAACCTCAAAGATTAAAGGAAATTAAAAGCATGAAAGTAAACACAAAGATAATAAACGAAATTGCAGAAAATTTCCCTCATAGTTGTGGTGAAAACATACATCTCAATCTCTTCACTCATTATCATTCCCTAGGTATATTGAGTTTAGTAAGATCTTATGTAAGTGTTCCGACCCTGATTCTGGCATAAGTTAAGAGTATTGCAATGGACACTTTTCCCTATGAATTTGAAAGAAATAGTATTTTATTCTCAACGGAAATAAACTACAAAAACTTACTAACCTCCAATAACTACCCTAATGGATAATAACTTTTTATTTTGACTTTTGATCTTTCTCCTTTTGACTTATTATCTCTTCAACCTTTCCTTTTAAAGTTGTTTTTCTGATGTTTTTCTTCTAAGTTTTAGTGAAGTGCTCGATCTTTCCTGCGTCACTACGTTGCTCGAGCATATTTGCTTCAGTCCCTTCTTGAGGATAGGTCGCTTTTAGAAGTTTTCTTTTCTTGACATCTCGAGAAGATAACCTCCTTATTCAGGTCCTCGATATCGAGCTTTTATTAAAAAAAACTAAGTTCCCTTAAATTGTTGTCTCAAGTGGAATAGGTTCCAATGTGATTCCCTTTTATGACTTTCTCAATCTCAAGTTTCATCCTTTGAATTCTTGAATACTACTTTCCTTGATTTCAATACCCTTAGTCTTTCAAGATGCATTAAATTTGAACAAAAGTTCCCAAATCACCTTGGTTTTTTCTTTTTACCCCAACAAGATGCTCTAAAATCTTATAAATAATTATATTTCTATAAAGTATTAAAACAGATAAGACTTTCTTTATGGCTAAATAGCCTTTTAAAATCTCAATTCAATACGCTCCCTTAATTGTAATTATTCTCTCCCTATTTTACCAAATCCATAAATTATGTTCCCTTATTTAAAATCAATACATTTTACCTTCCCTCTTCGTTAAATTGAAACATTAATCTTTAAAATTTACATATATTAACGGTCACATATCATGTGTTTACTACAATTTATCACTAATCACATAACACATAACCATCAAATCAATTTTTTTCAATTTAATGGATAAACATGCATAATTGAATTCTAAAAATTGGGAAGTATTTTTATTTTATAATAGAAAGGCAAACTTTGTAGATTTTCTAAAACAAGGGGTAAAGATTGATAAACGGACTTTTTACATATATTTTTGTCATGTTTAATGCATGTTTATAAGGAAAGAAATACATAATTGCTAGTAAAACTTAATTTTCTATGTTTATTTTCACTTTAGACAAGTACTTGAGAAATAAAAAGAAAAAGAGGCATAAATGGGATTTTCTAGAGTAGATGTTGAGGAGGTAAGTATGATTATGCTCCATTACAACATGATTGTGCTTCACTATAAAACGTCATGCTAAGTCAACAAAGTCCAAAAGTCAACTAAAGAAAGCATAGTCGTGCTCAGATTAAGCGTGGTCATGTTATGATTTCAACACCTTCGCACTCTTGCTAATACTAAGCAAGGTTGTGTTTGGTCAGCCACATCCATGCTTTGTTATTGAGTATGACTGTGCTAACCAAAAGCATGACCATACTATTTGAATTTTGAGAAGTATGCCAAGACAGCACGGTCATGCTCACTTCGAACACTCATGCTAAAAAGGAACTTATGCCCTTGCTAGAAAATCTGAATAACCAAACCAAACCAATCTTTTGTGGTGGGTTGGTTTGGTTTGATTTTGAGATTTAAAATTTTTATTATTAATATTAAAAAATTTATTTCCTATGTAGAAGTTTAATTGCTTCCAACAAATTATATAAAAGTAACAACTATTAAAATTAAATTATAAATAATAAATTCATTTAAACATTACATTTTACTTGTCAAATTTTATCCAATAAAATGAAATAAAATAGGTTTTCTAAAATATTTATTCGTCAACTAATACATGTTAGTTAAAAATCCTAACTAAAGATTGTAGAAACTCAATTTTGTCCATTTTTTATACTTTATTTAATCTTGGATATTCATTTTTATCTATACAATAGGTATTTTGCATCAATTTAAGTTGAAAAAAGGAAAACAAAAGAATAAAAAATCAGCAATAACAAAAATGGACACTTACTATTTACACACATCTTTGCTAAGTATAGCCCCTGAGATAGGGGGCATTTAAAATCTTGATATGTAAACAAAAAGGATCCATAAATGAAGTTTACTGAGCCAAAATAGCAATACAAGGTATGTTTAGCAAGCTTGAGGGTGCAAACAATAGGAACTTGGAAATAAAGTCTATTTAATCCATATTACAGAGGTATATTTAGCATAGCGGACCGGTGTAAATAGAAAAACACACAAAAAATGATAAACCAACGATTGGATTTTATCCTCAAAATCAATGAATGTCAATCAAAACCAAAATAAGAAAAATTAGCCAAAAAATAAAATTTAAAATAAGTAAATAATAAACAAAGGAAAAAGAACAAAACAAGCTATCTTAGTCCATTATTTTTTGGCTCTATGGTGTTGTTTCGCTCCCTCCAACTCCCATTGCATCCTTGCCATCTACAACAACAGAGAGATCCATGTTAGTCTCTACCAGCCAACACCAAGCCACTAACCTATAAATCCTATTGCTTTTGCATAGTTAGCACACGAAAAGAAGAACATTCATTAAATGACATTGAATCATAAAAAAAATGGAATCCAAAGAAAGGCACGTAATTAGTAAAATAAAAAAGGGATAAGGAGTAGGAATAAAGGAATGAAATAGGAAGTAGTGATAAATGCTAGGGGGAGGAGAAAATTTGAGAAACAATGTTGATAGAGGGAGAAAAGAGAATAAGAAACTAAGAAAATACATTAAATAGAGGGGAAACTCGTAGGAAAATTACTGGAAAAAAAAAAGCAACCAAGGAAGAAAATGGAAAAGTTAGCACACCAAAGGGACTGAGGGTTTCTATCTAATTAGAGTCTCCAATCAAGGAAATACAGTCACTATAGGTAACCCTTTCATGTATGTTATTTTCTTTTCTTTGATTCTCCCATTGTACTCTATTATGGCCATGCATTTGTAACCTGAATGATTTAATTTGTTTGTGCCAACTTTGTATTTGTTTGCAATCAAATGAAGAAGATATTTGAACAAATTATCAATATAGTTACACATTTCTTACTGAATCATAAAAACGAAAAGTGACAAAAATTGATTTTTTTTAAAAAGGTAGATATGTGTTTGTACTAGTGAATCAATCATGCAATTGAGTCCCCATAATACTTAAATACCAACCATGAATCCTTCCCATATCCATATGATAAATAGTTCCACAACTTAAATCCAATAAAAAAAAGCCAAAACCCCAAAAGGAACAAAAGCAATGCAACAAACATTTAGTTAATGCCATTTCGCCATACCTAAACCGAGACCATAATTATGAGGACTCATATTTTCCCTAAGATCTACTTCCATGAAGACGTTAGTTTAAGGGTGAAACGGGTTATGGAGAGGTGAGAAATGGAAGGGAATCTCACACCACTCTAGAGGAGTTTAGAGATAAGTAAGGGAATTACAAAAATCAAACTACCCCAAACTAAATCGGTTTTTTTATGGTTTTCCATTTTTGCGATTAAGTTTTTAGTTTTCAATTTGGTTTGATTCGATTTTGAATACTCTTATCTTTCATATGCATTATTAGCTTTTGAACTCAAAATCTAGTTTATAGACCATTTCTTTTAAAAGATTTTTTCAATATTTTCCTTAATCAATATTGGTGACTACAAAAGATATCAAGTTCGAGTCCTTTGTATATAAGATACATTAAATAATCAGAGGAAAATGTTTGCTTTTGATAATATGTGGTCATATATTCTCGACTTAAACAAGAATATTATCTCTAATAAAGAATACCTGTAGTTCATAAAAAAAAACAAATTCAACCAATAACAAATTTTATGGCACACAAGAAATGAATCAAAATGGAGCCTTATATAGAAGAAAAAAAATTTGAGGTACCATTTTAAATGACGCCTCTTGTTATCAAAACTACATATTGGTTAATAATTATGTTTGTAAACTAGCCATTTTATTATACACTTTTCAAATTTGCACTGCTTTTGTTTTTTGTGTTTTTAGAGGGAAATAGACTTCATTAAACCACTTGGGCCAATACCTGAGGTCATGAATAATTAATTACAATAGAATATAATTGATGTGGAACTTCTTCAATCTAGCAAAAATCAGAGAAAACTAAAGCCAACGTTGCTAAAGAATATACACCCTTATTAGCTATTCTAGAGTCCAACTGAGATAAAAAAAGTACTATAATTAGTAAGATGCAAATAGTCAAGCAAAATATCATCAAAATAATTAAAACTGATCTGGTTTGAAGTCCTTCAAGCATTGAATAATCTTTTACAATCAATTTCAAAACGAACACTCCTAAGAGCAAGATGACCATCACATTCAATGGCTCATCTGAATGTCAGAGCTTCGGCTAGAGCATGTTCAAAATTCCTGGAATAAGCTTTGTAGCAGCAATTAACACTTGACCTTCACGGTCCTTAAAAATAACACCATAACTCATACTTGAGTGATTTATGATAACAACGTCAAAATTAGCATTTATCCTTCCTAAAGGAGGTTTCTTCCAATGGGTGAATTGTCTTTTGCCTCAATATCTCTGGCTCTTTCTCCTGATGCAACAGTTGGGACTTAGCCAAAACAAGGGGGATAAAGGCTATTTTTTTTTCAAAGACCCATGAATTTGTTTTTGTTCATATACACTATAAAAGTTCAACAACTCTAGCTAGAAAATCAACATCATTAATTTCCATAGAGTCCACTAACCACTCCTTAAAAGATCTGTTGTCAGAGATATTAATACGCTCCCAAGATTAGAAGTAAACCAAAGCATTTTTTGTCTCTGGCCATCAAAAGGAGAAACTGCACTTTGGTTTCAATTGCCATACCACATCTCAAGCAAACTTGGTTAATATTGAGCCCTCTTTTCTGTAGGTTTTCTTTGATAAGGAGGATGTCTTTGCAAGCTCTCCAAACCAAGTTTAGGCACTTTGGAATTGTAGGAATCTGCCAAATTTTTTTTCAAAAATCACCTGGTGTAGAGGTTGATGAAGCTAATTGTTGACCTAAATTTTGAAGAGCCATTTGGTATCTTGATTTCGCCAAATAAAGGCCATCATTTGTTTTTTCCCAAATCCCTCGATCCCTTTCAGGAATAAGACTTAAGGGGATGCTAAGGATATCATTACAAATAGGAACATGAAAAATATTTCTAACCTTTACCACATCCCATTTGTCAGTTTCTACATGAATTAACTCAACTAGTTTTTACAAATTTTGGTAGTGAGTTTCTTCAACCCAATCTTAGAGATTTCCATGGAACTTTGGAATCATTTTGTGCTTTCAAATGTTGATATTTGTTCCATCAGCAACTTTCCAAATTACTCCATTGTCAATTAAATCTTTTGAATGGATAATACTAGACCATGTATAGCTTGGTCTATAACCTTTTCTAGCCTCAAAAGGGGAGTTGGTTTGAAAATATCTAGCTTTGAGGACACGACCAGCCAAATATGTCTCATTAATAATTAGTTTCAAAAGTTGCTTTGCCAACAAATCCTTATTAAAAGCTTGAATTCTTCTAAAATCGAGCCCTCCACTGCTTTTAGGTTGGGTTAGCTTGTCCTAATGGAGCCAATGAATCTTTTTGCAATCTGAATTCCCTCCCCAATAGAATCTTTTTTTGTATTATAAATTTGAGAGCATAGATTTGAAAGCAATTTGAAACAGCTCAAAATTTAAGTTGGAATTTATTGCACCACTGCCTTTATAAGAATCTCTCTGCCAACTTTAGATAAAGCTTCTTCCTTCTAACCTTTTAGCTTCTTCCAAACTCTATCTTGAACAAATTGAAAAACTTGTGTTTTAGATCCAGCTATAAGAGAATGTAGACCTAAATATCTTCCATGATCTCCCATAGTCTTAAAACACAACAACAATTGAAGCTCATAATTTTTTAACTGGGCATATTTCCACTAAATGAGATCTTAGATTTTTCCAAGTTTATAAATTGGACAAAGGCTGCTTCGTAGGATGTTATAATAGAGACAATAGAAGTTGCTGCTTCTGGGGTAGCCTAGACAAAGATAAGGCTATCATCTGTAAACAGAATATGAGAAATAGCTGGAGCTTTTGGACAGATTTTAACTCCCAAATGACTTGATTTTCCAATGCTTTCGAATCATGGTCGAGAACACTTCTGCACAGAGAATTAACAGATAGAGAGAAAAGGGGTCTCCTTGTCTCAAACCTCTATAGAGCCGAAACTCTTTTCCTGGGTTCCCATTTATAAGGACAACAAAGGAAATAGAACTTACACATTTCATAATCAACATACACTAGATTTGGGGGAAACCCATGTGAATTAAAGTACTCTCCAGAAATTTCCACTCTACTTGATCATAAGCTTTTAAAACGTCAAGCTTTAAGGCCATGTGAGCTTTCTTTCCAGACTTCCTAGTTCTCATAAAATGGAAACATTCAAAAGCCACCAAAGCATTATCAGTTATGAGTCTGCCTGGAACAAAAACACTTTGCTGCTCTGAGATAAAGCAGCATGATTTTCAACATGTTTGCAATAGTTTTTGTCACCAAATTAAACACCACATTACAAAGACTTATTAGGCGATATTCAGAAGGAGGTTAGGAGAGGTTTTTTATCTTTGGAATTAGGGAAATATAAGTTGTTTATGTTTGAGGGATCAACCCCATTGTTTAGAATATTCAACACCAACTTTGACACGCCTAACCAACCCAATTCCAATTTTTTCTAAAGGAAAAAGTTGGGTTTCTATCAAGACCTAGTAGGGCTTTAAAGGATGCATGTCTTAAAGAGCATTAAAAACTTCAGCTTCTGAAAAGTCTCTGTTTAGCACATCTAGATGATCATGTAATATCTTATTTGACACAAGCTGAGTTACTTCATCGATATCCTGAGGATCATTAGAGGAGAAAAACTTCTCAAATAAACTAGAAAACTCTTCTTTAATCTCATCTTCCTTTTTTAACACAATTCCCTCTGCGGAGAGGATTTAGATATAGTCTTCTTTTGTTGGCTGACTTTTTGGTGGAAAAAACGAGTTTTAACCAAGATGCCCTTGATCTTTATTCCCAATGCAGTTCTTCAATTCTAAGCAAATCATCTAGTTTTGCCTCTACACCATGAATCTTGTGGATAACCTCTTCAGATTGGGTTTGTGCCTGGAGAGCTTCAAGGCTTTTTCTCAGTTTCTTAATTTTCTGAGGAATATGCTCAAATGTTGATGAACCCCACTCCATAAGATTTACATTTGTTCTGCCTATATTGCTTAATACAATTTCACTAGATATCTAGGAGTTTTTCAACACATGCAAACATTCACTTTCTTTTTCAAGCCATAATTGCTCAAATTTGTACAGATGTGGTTTCTTTTCGTCTACAACCTAGATTTTGAAATTGAGCACTCTAAAAGAATAGTATTGTGATCAAATTTGTACTTGGGAGGAGTAGTCACCCTAAAAGTATGCCATTGCTTTCTCCATTCAGCATTATCTATAGCTCTATCCAACCTCTCTTGGATGTTATTCAGGCTTTTTCTCATGTTAGACCAAGTGAAACAATGACCTTGGAAGCCATGATCTTGGATATTGCAATTTGATATGGCTTCATGAAATTCCTCATGCTCTAAATGTTGCAACTCCTCTTTCTTTCTCTTCCTGATTTAATATTGCGTTGAAATCCCCCATACAGAGCCAAGCTTTTCCCCCCACTTGATGTTGAGATCTCAAAAGTTCCCAAGGCAAGTGTTTATATTGATTTTGGGGGTATCCATAAAACAGAGTGATATGTGATAGTTACCTGACCTCATAATTAGAAATGTAGCAGAAATATGATGCAGGGAAGACGACTATACTTCTAAACAAATTGACTCTTTCCATAAAATAGCAAGACCTCCAACATGCCTATTACCAGAACAACAACAGTCAATAACAAAACAATTTTGAAATCCTTTCGTGCCTCTCAAAAAACTCATCTTAGTACCTTTCTTCTTGGTTTCTATTGGGAAAACCAAATCGGGATCTTCAACTAGCATAAGCTTCCACAAAGCTTGTACTGCCCATGGGTTCCCAAGCCCATGGTAGTTCCAACATAAAGTTTTCATTGGGACTAGCAGGGCTGGCAACCAGTGTTTGCCGATGGGAGAAGTTGGGGTTTCTTCTAAGAATGCACTTCTTTAACCTCCATTTGAATCACTCTGTCTATATTCTCTATGTTTTTCATTTTCCATGGGTAGACTGATTCTTTTAGTTGTCCCCTGATTGGTCTCCTCTTCCATTCTTTTCCATTTTTTGAAAGCTTTGGAACTTGTTTTCCTAGTCCCTTTTCTTGAGGGGTGGGAATTAATACACTCTTTGTTTGACTAGGTAGAGATAGTTGTTCTCCCTCTTCTTTAGAGTGTTGTCATAATTGTTTGGCCCCATGGGAAACCCTTTTTTCCTCCTTGTCTTTACTCTCGTGCCTACCTTCTTCTCTGTCTTCTTTTTGCATAACTGTTGGTTGTCATACACTATTTCTTGCCCTCCCAACACACTAGAGACATTAAGAATTCCATGGCCTTTATAATGGCACCCACTCTGTCATGTGGTAGCATGTGAGGCATTTGTACACTCCTGCACATGGAATTTACATGTCTTCTTTGATCTCTAAGCCTTTTCTAATACCCATGAAAGCCACCTCAGTTTTTATTCTTGTTACGACATGAGACTTTGTAGGGGGTGCACATAACCACGTTCCATATGAGAGACTTGTCATATCTTCTTCATCTTGATCATCATTCTTTTGTTCACAATCCTTTATATTGTGGTCTAGTTTCCCACAAATTAAACAAAAATTCTCCAGTCTTTCATATTTTAAGAGTAGTCATTTTGCCTCCCTTCCTTTGAAACTGATTTTTAAACCTCTTTTCAAGGGCTTTGTGATATCTAACATAACTCTTATTCCTAGAAACCTTCCCATGCTATTCTCATCCCAATCATCCCATTCCATAAATTCACCTACAGAGTTGCCAATAATGGTGGCAATTGCCAAGTTTCTCTGTCCCATTGGAACATGGAAGACCCTAATCCAAAACAAGACTTTTGTCAACCTTACCTCTTCTAGAATGACCATCTTCTTATCAAACGTCGAAGGGCAACCTTTTTAACTAGCTCTCTATCCTTCTTTGTGCCAAATTCACATGTAGATACTCATAGATTTTCAGAATATATTTATGGATATCAATAAGTATTTGTTAAAAAATAAAACGTTTCAAAACACTTTAACCATAATTTTTAATTTTCTTAGTTTTTTTCAAGAATATAATTTAAATGAAATTAAACAAACTAAAAAAAATACATGAAAACCTTCCTAAATTCATAATAAGTAATTAAAATGAAATAACTTAACAATAAAGGTAATATTTTAAATTTAAGTTAGAGCACTTTAGTAATTTTACAGTAAAGAATAATTTTGTATTTAAGTACCTTTATATTCATCCTTGTTCCGTTATTAAATACGTAGTTAAAATATCCAATTGAATTATATACATATACCCATTTAATTATCATCTTTTCGCCTGACTTATTTATGACAATTAGCAGTCTAACTTATTCAATTATAAACTAAAAAATAATGAAATATAATCGCAAACTTAAATACGCAATAATAGTTATCTATCATATTAATGAGTGGATTTTCTGAATAAACTTGTATAAAATAATGGTTAAGCTAAATAACTAATTAATTAAGTGATTTTGTATCAATTATCAACATGCCAATGAGTCCCAAAGCATGAAGATCATTAAGTGAATTCTTGAGTAATTTGATTATCTTTTTTGTTTTGTTCAATGAAAATACCTCAGTGACGAGATAACCAAAGCAGAATTTCAGTTTGACAAAGAAATTAATCTAACGTGGACATGTACTTTAGGTTGACACATGCAAATGACAATAAAGAGTCAACATGAGCTTTTATTATAATGTTCAAAATTCCAGTCTTCACTGAGACACTGAATTATAGTGTTACCTTTTCTCTTAAGAAAGTTCATCTTTCAATAGAGGCCGAACAAAGTGATTCTATTCCTTCCTCCACTCTCTTATTCTTTTGAATTCAGATGCTGAATGTATATATGCACATTTATTATCTACGGTCAAACTAAAGTGCTCTGATCCTGTGTGGTACTATTAAATATGCACTCATCTCGAATTGCTATCAATGATGGGTTTTTTCTACCTCTACTCCACCACTCCACCTTGATATGTTTCAATATACCAAATTTACAATTTTAAAATCTATAAAATAAAAATTAGTTTTGATTTTAAGTTTATAGTTTTTTTTTTAAATAATGTTTATTTTTCTAAATTTAAAACATTATTATCAAATTTTAACTCTACTAAAACCTTTTATTCTCAAATATCGGAGGTGGCGGTCAATGTTGGAGCTGAAAATTGAAGGTGACAGTCTGTAATCGATAGTTGAAAATAATGGTTAGTGAATGATGGTTGGAGTTGGAGTTAGTGAGAGGTGACTGACGGTCAGA
The DNA here is from genome assembly GCA_037954015.1 of Psophocarpus tetragonolobus. Taxonomy (NCBI): domain Eukaryota; kingdom Viridiplantae; phylum Streptophyta; class Magnoliopsida; order Fabales; family Fabaceae; genus Psophocarpus; species Psophocarpus tetragonolobus. The sequence continues at coordinate 75,963,744 of CM075688.1, read as the reverse complement.
GTTAGTAGCTATTGACTGACGATCAGAGGTGACGATCGATGACGGCTAGTCATTAGTAGCGATAACTGATTTATAGTCAAAGATAACATGAGATAACTACAAATCGAAGGTAACGATCAGTAACTGGTAATCGAAAGTAACGACCGATGATCGTTGGTCGAAAATAACAATCAGTAATCGATGGTGATCGAAAATAGTAGCTTAAGTTTTCTTGAATGTTAAGTCTTAAATCAATTTATATATGCAATTCTGAATGACTATTTTGGAATGAGTTACGAAATAGTAATTCGGAATAAGATGCAGATTTTATAACATACGGAGTCCAGATAATATGTTTAAACAAAAGTTTTCTTCTTCCGGAACATATGCCTCAACTCGAACCTGGCCACCTCAAATTGGTGAAGGATGGGCTTTGAACCAACTTAGTTTTTGAACGCCTATAAAGATCCAACACTTAAGTAATTTGAAAAAATAAAATTCATTTGATTTCTTAAGTGTTTTAGATAACAATTTAAACGCTTTAAAAATTATTTATATAATAACACTTTTAAAAATTAAATTGTACAAAAAATAGAAACATCTGAAAGTAATTTGTTTAAAAATTTCTTTTAGAAACTTAAATACTAATACTTATATAACTTTTATCAAGTAAAATGGTATACTTCACTCACAATAATTAAACTACTTGTTAGGAAATTGTAATTTGTTAATTTTCTGTAACCAATGAATGACTTCGAAACCAACACCACCTAATGAGCCAAATACTAGAATCAACCCACGAAATGCACTACATTCATCAACCAATTACACACAAGCGTTAATTTGCATGGATTAAACCATGAAACAACACCTACAAAGCCTTATCAATTTACAAGTAGACTTGAACTGGTCCTGTGGCGTGGGGTGCATCATACACACACAGAATCATCCAAAGATTTATGGTGGATTGCACAACGGTGTGGGAGATCTATAGAAATAGAATGGCAAAAATTAAATGTTAGAACATAATATTTTTCTTTAAACAAAAATAATATTTATAATAAACAAAGGATAAGAATATAAAAGAGGAAGACCTAGAATAGTCTTTTGATAGAAAACGCCTATTGCATGGTAGTGTAAACTAGCTCTTCTCCCAATATACAATAAGTCGATAGAAAAGGCCTCGAATGTAACGAAGTATCTTCGAACCTTAACCACCATGCTCTTTGTAAATAACAGCACAAGAAATCTTGTAAAATAGAGGCACCCTTTTGTCCTATAAGAGAGAATGTTATAAAATGAATAACAACGCAAGAAATCTTATAAAATGGGTGTAAATAACAACACAAGAAATTTTATAAAATAGAATACATGCATCCTTTTGTGCTATAAGAGAGAATGTTATAAAATGAATAACAACACGGAGAGTCATCCAAAGATTTATGGTGGGTTACCTGGGTGTTATTCACTTTGGATGCAGCACATATGTTGATAATATGGGTGTTGAGTAGTGAGTTAGTGACATCAATATATAAGGTCAACTTAAGTATTTCACTGTTGGGAATACACCTATAATCTTACATTGTGGTTTCCGTACTCTAATGTAAGTACTCCACAGTTGAGAGTATACTTGTAGTCTTACGTTGGAGATACCTAAAGAATATACTTGTACAACAGTTGTGTGTCATAAGAGTTAAACATACTTTAGGCAACTGTGTTGAATGAGTATGCTATTAACTTTGGTTGGTTGTTAGAAGGGTCACTTAGACTCTAAACACCAATTGTGAGAGATTTTTAGCTGCCTTGGTGTCTTACTCAATAAAGTCTTTCCAAAAAGCACTAGTTGTACATTGTTATGACTTATATTCAAGGGAACATGAATGTTGTTGTTTGCTTTAAGTAGATATCATGGATTGTACTGATTAATGATATTTAACTTTTATGCTTTATGCTTAGGTTGATTGTGATGAGCTTACCCTTGCACTATTTGTGAATTATGTATGACTGTGATGCTCGTACTATGCACGGAACCATATAGCAATAGTAGTATCCATAGACAAGAAGAGTTGGACTAAGGAGTATGCAGATTTCTTAAGAGTTGGAGATTTCATTTTGTACTTGTAAATGTAAATTAAAGAGTTGTGATATAGTCTAAGCTTAAGGGATTTATGCTTTGTTGTTAGCATTATGAAATAATTGAAGAATATGTAGTACTTGGAATGTGCGGATGGTAATGTCTAAGAACTAAGTATATGAGTAGAATATATATATATATATATATATATATATATATATATATATATATATATATATATACACACACACGAATATATGGGTGTCTTGGAATTATTTGAAATGCATGCTTGTTGTGCTAGTTGACCTATTTATCATGTATGATAGAGTAATATGTTCAAAATAGGAAGTTTGTTAAGATGGAATCACATAGTAATGTTGTGTATGTTGAGACTATGCAATTGAGCTTTTGGACACTTTGCATAGTCTCGTTGGGCAGTAGGTTTCACCCAGTGAGAATTCATCCCTAGTAGATTAATATTTCAACTTTACACTCAATGAGAGGTCTCACCTAGTACAAAGTTGTCTCTGTTGAATTTATATGGGGTCTGCGTCCAATGAGAGGTCCCATTTAGCGCAATTTACTCTCTATTTAGAGTTTAACATGTTTTTTAACCCAATGATGTGACTCACTGAGCGAAGTCCCATTATTGGACAATTTGATATAGGGTCCTTACTAAGGGACAATTGTCGTTATGTGAGTTACCCTAGATCTTGTTAGGCAACAAGGTTCGTCACGCGAGTGTATAGTATATGTGCTTTGTTATATTTGGTTGAAATTTTAGTTATACATAATTGTGTATTATGCTAGAATAATTGCATCGTGATTGATTTCTAGTGTATGGGCAATGATACTGTGTTATTGTGGAATACCAACACTAATAAGATGCAAAGGAACCACTACCGATCCAAATAGACTTTTCTATAATGCTCAATGTAAGTTGTGGATTTTTTGAGTGGTGCAAAAATGAAATTGATGAAGAATATGAAATCATGAAGTATGAGATGCAAAAACTGAAGACCGAAATTTGCAAAAGGAAGAAACAATTTGGCTGCACACTTTTAGTTATAATTATGTTAGTGTTTTTTTTATCCGTATAAGAGGAAATGAATTACACAGTTCAAGTGTAAAAAAAATTTCTCTATGATTCCATCACAACCCTCCATGAATGATAACTTTCTTTGCTTTATAAAACTTTTTTGTTTAAAAGTCATATAAATGCAATGTTGTGAGCAATTGTTGGTTTAAAAGTTTTTTACATGGTCAGTACATAAGTACTCCACCTAATCAATGTTTTTGACATATTTGTATCATGAACCATAACTTATTTTATTTTCACTAGTACGTGGATTGTCTTGTTTTTATTTCGAATAGTTTGTCCTATTTTCCATATTACTAATGTTATTTTTTTCAAACTTTATAAATCTTATGAAACTTAGTTTTCATGTTTATTGTTAGCTGAATTATGATTTTTTTTAATTGCATTTATACCCATCATAATTATCCTTAATGAATGAAAGATTATACAGGCTAGAAATGTTATACCTTTCAAAGTTGGGACCCTAAGAGAGTTTTGGATTGTATATGATTTAGGGAACATTTCAAATTTAAAATTTCAGATTGATAAAAAAGCAAGAAAATAAGTTGTGTGAGTAAGAAATATGGCTTCAAGTTGAAGGGAAATTGTTTACAATGTATTTTACCCTCAAATTTTTTGTCTTTCATTTCGTAAACAGTAAAAGATTAAAAAAGTAGGGTGAAATGAATAGGGATGATAATAGGGCGGGGCAGTGGCAGGTATGGCCTTCCCCATCCCTGTCTCCAAAAAGTGTGGAGCGAGGGTGAGGATGGGTATAAAATTTTAATCTTCGTCCTTATCTATGTCGAGTATTTTCGGGTTCAAGTGTACCCGTTGATACCCCCTTATATTATTTTCATAATTTAAATTTAAATTTACTTATAATTTATTAAATAAATTATATATTAAGTTATTGACATATTTAATTTATTAAATAAATTATATATTAATTTATTAATATATTTAATTTATTAATATATTTAATTTATTAATTATTAAATAAATCATATGTTATATTATTAATTTTTTTTAATGGTCCACATGATCCCTACATGTATACCCTACTTGATCCATTAGCCCAAAATAGGTTGGTAAGCTTACCATTGGTTGTTATCAAGTATCTTGAAAAAAACTTACAATCACCACTGGTCTTGCCTTGTAACCAACTTAAAGCAGAGATAAAATATATCTTCATCTTTTATTTTACAACGCTTCTTCTACTCAACATGATTAAACATATCCTTCTTATTGAAGTTGACACCTATAAAACCACCTTTTTTATCCATATTGTAACTCATAATCTAACAAGTTCAAACACCATGTGCACGAAGGGAATCAACCTAAGTCTTGTCTACATTCGTCATGCCATGGTAGTTACGAATTAAAGGAACAAAATTTGAATGGCACAATACATGGTTATGTTGTTTATGAAAATATGCAACTTCCATTTTTGTGGGATCTAATTTTACTCACAATTTTGCTAAACATTGAACATGTGAGACTGGTCTATAGTCCCATTTTTTATCCATAATGTAATGTTGTTTGACCCTTAATCCCTCCTTGTTGCAAACAAATACACGTGGTTTACCTTTGCCATTGACATCATAATGAACCTTTTGTTTTCTAATGGCAAAATCATGGACCTTGGCATAAGAAAAATAAAAATCATAATCATATGCACTTTCAGCTCTAGAAAACGTTAAATCCTTTATATCTTTTGGTGTCAAATCAAACATACTTTTATATAATTTACTACCATCTACTCCTTTTTCACCCATTGCAATTTGGCTTTCACTTTCACTTCTAGTTTCACTACTACTCCCATTCCTACTACCACTTTCACTCCTACTTCCACTACCATTGTCATTATCAGTATCACTCTCACTATCAACTCGAAAATCCTTCTTACAAAAATTAACTCTATTGTTATTTTCGAAGAACACAAAAGCTTGGTTCTTAGACTAATGTATCTGCATTTTATATAACCAACTTATTGTCAATAGATACACACATACATATATATATATATATATATATATATAAATGCAACAAAAGCCGAAGAAAGAATTTCATTTTAATAATAATAAATTCAAGAAACTCACAATGTCTGAATTTTTTTAACTTCGTATCAATTGCGATTACCATCAACAAAAATGAATAATTAAAATTAAACATATTGTCCTAAACATTTGATGCTCATTATCAAACAGGCAGGACATTACCTTACAACTTTGAATATGGAATTTGTTACACAACCACGCCAACAACTACAAACATGGAATTTGTTTCACTGTTCGAGTTCCTAAATCAACCATTCAGTGTAATAGTTGCACGAAGATTCCTCTCTGTAACAGTCAAGTGAAGAACTGTGAAAATGCATAAATCGACTTTTCAGTTTCACTTTTATTATGACCGAACATGCACAAATTCAACTGTGTAAATTGTTGATGTTGAATTTGTCTTGGTCTGGCTGATGAACATTGAATTTTCCACAATTCAAACAAAAGATGTAATTAAGGAGAATAAGTGAAGATAATTCAACTACCAACTCTATCTATGACTAAAATAAGTTTTATTTAAAAAATTTAAATATAATACATACGCTATACGAAATCAAATACAGTACAATACACAATAAAAATCAAGTTTGATCATATACTGTCTTAAGTTAGAGACATGGCAACTAATTCTACTTGTTGTAATATTAGTGATTTCATTTGAACATGCTCCAAAACATATTAAAAAGAACATGTTTTCCAGGATTAGCTTATCGTAATTACTTTCCAAAACTAACACCGTATTTATCCAAAAGCCAAGAAAATAACCATGCATTATCCAAAACTAACAATAACTATTGTCATCATTAACTTCGGTAAGTATAAGGTCAAACTTGATTTTTACTATGTATTGTATCGTATTTCGATTATGGTAAGTTTTAAATCAATATTACTTTCATGATGTCTGACTTAACTTTGTTTGGTACAGATGATGAACTCGATTCGAGGACGAATCTTTTTGAAGAGGGAGAGAGTGATATGATCTTGTCAATATCTAATTATTTTAAATATTCACAATGAACAAAAGACCCAATTATTATAGCAAGTTATTAAGGTTTTTCAAAACATATTCATGGAGGTATCTAAATCAATAGTTAGTTCATATCTACATTAGAGGCCAAATTGAGTGCAAAACATGAGTGATTAAAATCTTTATATGAGTGTAAACACATGAGAGAGCCTTTGTGTGAGGAATTTTTTTTCTAAATCAATTTGTTTCAAAACATGTTATATTTAAATTTTTTAAATAAAACTTAATTCTACTTGTCTATCTCTTATTGCTCAGAAGACTAACATGTTACAAAACATGTTAATTACTACATGAGGCAAAGGCAATGCCTTACAGTTATGACATTGTTTCATAAATATTTATCAAAATAAGATAGTTTGACTAGGAGGTGCCAACTAGCACGACAAATCTCGCTTGGAATGTGTCAACTCACTTAGATATTCTTGTAAATTCTAATAATTGTTAGCCACATTACCTCAAATATATGTTAACTAGGGAGGAATTTTCTACTAGGATGTGCCATCTTTAGAGGCACATCCATTGGTCTACACATATAAACCCTTTTACTCTTGTTATCTTAAACTCCTACAGGACAATTTGTGTCTACGTTTATATTAGGATTTGCATGTGGAAATATAATAATACATATTCATGTAAAAAATAATACATATTCTTTTTTATATGATTTTAAAAATTTAAATAAAAACACATCTCATGCAGACACAAACACATCCAGATGCATATATGGATGACTCTATGAAGTTTTAGATAATAAGATCCTAAGGGCTAATATGCACACTAAAGGATGAGTCTCTAGAGTTGGTACATCCGAATTGGAAATGCCTCCTAAATTATCAAATCCGTGGGGTAATGACACATATGAGGATATGCCATATTAGTTGGCGCAACGTCAAATTACTCCCACTTTAGTAAATATTTTTAAAACAGGATCATATTCACACATTTATTTTCCGAAACAACACATTTATAAAAAACCCATTTTCCGAATACCTTGTGCGTCAGTTCTAACGTTGCGGTTGTGTTTTAAATCCATAGAAGTCGCTTGCCTTGTTATCAGAAGTTTAACATTTCCGGAAATTAGTTTTCGGAAGAAGGGTAATCTTGGAAAATAATTAAGAAAGGGAGGTATAAATATAAATGGGAGGTACAAGTAGCAATACCCATTTCTTGTTAAGATGCAACTAATTATTATAGATGATTGAATTTATTGGACATTATAAATATAAATAAATATATGTAATAAAATAGCATTTCATAATTAATTCTTTTAAAACTAATTTACTTATAAATGCTATTTGTTTAAAATTAAAAAAAAATCATAAAATAAAAAAATTGAAAGAATTAAAAATATAAAAATTCAAGACGCATGGAATAAAGAACAAAAATTAGTAAAAAATGAATGAAGTAATAAATAAATTAAAAATATACAACTCTGGAAAATGCTGTGACATTTATAATGATAGAATTTTGGTATGTAGAAATATAAATATGATGTAAAGATGGAAAGATGGAAAAAGAAAAAAGAGAAGTTTTTTTTAAAAAAGAAAGAAGTGTGAAATGCACACCTGTTTATGGTGATCAACTCATAAAGAATCATGTTATTATATTTAAGTTTAATTGCACACTTTATTATATATAGATTTTACATGTTGCCTGCACGGTGGAGGTAGAAAGGAAAAGAAATTAGTTATTGTAGGTGGCAATATTCTTTGTTTTTTTAATCTTTACAATAGCAATAATTGTTGTTAAAAGATAGAATCCTTCTTTCAATGGTAATGTTGGAACTTCACCAATGCCCCTCTTCCTACAACTTTATTTATGCCAATTTTATTCATGATTCGTTAGTCCTTTGCTTTTGTTCATTGAAGCTTTTGACACAAGAGCAGCGGTCTCATTTATCCTATTTATTTTTTTCCATGTCTTTCTTATTACATCTTTAGACATGCATGCGAATCTAAGGTGATCCACTCTATACTTAATTTCATTATTTATATGATTACAAATGATTATTGATATTAGTTTTAACATATAGGGAAAATTATACTTATCTCTTTTAAGGTATTTCTGATAAATGAATGGTCTTATCAATACACAAATGTATAACTCCCAAGAAATTTAATAGCACTTATATTCATAACTGTAGGAATTGGGTTCAAGCTTTCCCCAGCCCCTTCTCAATAATGGACTCCTGACATATACGAAGGAGTGCGGTTTGTTCAATAAATTCCTATCTCTTTATCTATTTCTGAGATGTTTGGATTTTTCAAAACTCCATGAATATGCAAAAGAGAAATGTTATTCCCACTCGGACCAAGACATAACTTTACTTGTTCAAATAACAATTAAGGTGAAGAGTCAAGAACAACGAATCCCTTTTTGATAAACAGATTCATTTTGCAAGTTCGTTATTACGGGTAGTTCCTACAAAAAATCGGACTAATGCTATTTCTAATATAGGGGAGAGATACACCCCTCTATTTTTTTTTTAAAATACTCAAAATACTCACCTCTCTTAAATTGTAACAAAATAAAATGTTTATTTGATATGGTAAAGTAGAGGATCTGTAATTATAGACTGCAATTATAGTGGACAGATATATTGTGAGATAAAAAGTTCAAATTTAATTAATTTGATTTTCTGAAATGAAGTCTGAATCTCTAGTTTTGAGGACTTTTGACTTGTTTTTTAAAACTACGTTCCTATTAGGTTATGATTGAATTTAGTTTAAAAAAATCACATACGATTTGTACTTAAAATTTAAAATTTAAAATTTAAATCTCTTATTTAAAGAATCCAATTAATTTGGTTCATTTAGTCATACGAGGAGTGCTAAATAACTCTGAAAAATTCTATTTCTAAAATTCTCTTCCTATTTTTATTAGAATTTATTGAAAATAACGGACTTTATAATAGAAAGTCATTTTTCTGTAAAAATAAAGGATAGTAAACAATTTAGAGACAAGTAAAACCTGTCCAAATTGATGATCTCGAATAAATTTTAATCAATTTTAGAGAGAGTTTTAACACATCTCTTAATCATATTTAATTAATGTTTTTTCATATAATGTTTCTCTTTTCTCGTTTATGTAAAAATAGATAATTTTCTATAAATTTAATAAAATTGAGAGAATCTTTAAAAGAAAAGAGTATTAGAGAGATTACATTTCTCTAACATAAAATAAGGCATTTGAGCATAGTTTATAAAATTGAATGGGACTGACTAAATTTATTTATTGAACCGAGAATTGGTCTAGTGATTGATTGATTCGATTAGCACACAACAAAATGGGAGGTTTTTAGAATTGGTTAAATTGACTATGAACTCGTCTTGAAAATCAGTTGAATTGTTCCCATCTAAATGTTATTTTTTATATTTCAATTTTTATTTTATTTTTAATTTTAATTTTTATATACAAAACAAAGATAAATATAAATGAATATTTATAAGGATTACAATAAATATATATTTTTTATCATTTTTTCTTATAAAATATATAATTTACTCATGTATATTATTTACAATTTTCATATCTTAATTTCTTATAATTTTATATTAAAAAATTTCCTATTTTTATTTTAAATTTTTTTTGTTGATGAATATTTTTATATTTTCTTAATTATTAAAATTTAAACCTATTATTATTATTATTATTATTATTATTAGTTTCATATCGGTTTTACTAATTTGATGACCGTCTAATTTTTAAAACCTTGTATGTGACTGTTACTTAATAAAAATACAAGAAACTAATTAAGTGTGTCTATTTAAAACTACTGAGGATATGAGTATCATTCATAAAGACTTTAAAAAAGGTAAGTGCAATTTTTAAATTAATTATTTTTTAAAAGTTTCAGATATTCCATATTTTTAATTGTTAATATCAATTTTAAAACGATTTTTATAAAAATTAATAAATTTAACATATATGGCAAGCAATTAGATATCATCATAATTTTTTTGGACTTATCTGTATATAAATTCTTTTGTCTAAAACACAATTATAAGAAATTTTGGCAATTAAGAAACAGAAACAAATATCTCCTATGCAAAGCATTCTGGTTTTTATTGTATTAATTCAAAGAAATGAAGATAAGAGAAACTTGGCATGGTCTAAGAAAAGGAACAATGAATCAAGAGTCGTGTATTTGCTTCTCGAACTGGTTCCAATACCATTGTGGGGGTCGTATATAGCATTGGAGAAATACAATGTGGTGGGGCACTTTTCATGGCCAATCTTTTTTGTTCTAGGAGATGGGGGAATGGTAGAAGGAAGGAATATTCTGCCTCCTTGTATGCAACTGTTGATGGACCAGACAAAAGGGATATTCATAAGTGGATATGGAAGAATATTACGACACATGTCACCCACAACCCTCTTCAAGTCTTCCTTTTCTTTTTTAGTGTCTTTTCTTGATTTAAGTAACAACTATTATTAAAAATGTTAAAATTTTCATTAAATCAGTTTGTAAGGTTTTGTTTACACTTCTTTTATATATATATATTTAATTATAACATAAGCTGTAAGATAGATCCAATAATAATAAATTATTAATATAGACTTTAATACTATATTCGAAATGATAATATTAAGTCTAATTTAACCTTACAAACTTGTTAGTAAGGTGAGATTTGCATCTCGCTCATAATCTATATACTATCGTTTGACCATATTACTATATTTCATGTGAGATTCTTGATAACTATTGAGTACTCTGATAAACTATCATGAAATTATTCTAACTTAATTTTCTCTAGTTTGTGTCCTAGATATGCAATGCAATTGTGTTAAATTTCGTCAAAGAACATAGTCATCTATAATAGTTTTGTCTATCTCAAATAGAATTAATTGTGGAGAATATATGTGATCTGATAAAAGTGTTTTAAATACCAATTTGCATGACAATATAATTATTAAGGGTTAATTTGTCTAATACGGTGCACTTTTTTTTCCCTCAAAATTTTTCTTTTGCTTTTCCTTTTCAATAGAGAGCAAAAAGAAAATGGAAATTAGTGAAAGATATGGGTTGTAGTGCAGCTTGAATGAGAAGAATGAAGTGGGAAAGTGACGAACCAACCATTATTGTATGCTCAACTTAGGGACAGGGAATTCGATGCACTCTCCCTCTTACGCACAACAACCTTTCCCTTTTTCATTTTTAATTAAGAATCTCAGTATCTTTTGCTTCTCACTGTGCTTGTCGTTTTACCCTTTTGGTTGTTAGGTTCCTTTTATTTAATAATAAATACCAATAAAGATAGCACTTGACCCTAATCGATCCAAAGAACATAATACTATTAGTATTAGCTAATTTAATTTGGATTATTTTGTACATTTTATTTAGCCCATACATGAAAACATGGGAAGTTTATGCATAAAAAAACGTAACCTTTTTAATAATTATTTTAATTTTTAACTACTTTGCTTCTGATATGTAAATTAACAATGATATTAATTTCTAAGCACTGTTGTCTTTAATATGGTATAATTAAAAAGATTTCTCAAACAGAAGCTGGACGATTGTGTGTCCCACTCTATATTAAACTGTTGTAATATTATAATAAACTTTCAAGAATAAAAAAAAAAAAAAGTTTGATGTTTACATGAATTCTTAGCTGCAGACCGACTATTAATTAATAAAGTATTTTTCACAAAACTTTAATTTTTCACAAATATATATAAGAGTCTTACATCTATATAGCTATTTTTCTTGAAATATAATTGATTTTAATTAATAATTAATTTTAACTATTAGATGTCAAAAAATAAATGATAATAATAAATAAGTAAATTTTTTATACTTATTCTTTAGCTAAATAGATTTATCTCATTTCCACTTTAACAACCTCATAAGGACGTTCCTTTATAATCTTAGATCTAGTATGTGGGATCATGTATCGAAGATGACTTAAGACTATTAAAGTTAAAGTTTTAGGCTCATTAATAAAAAATTTATTTATTACTAATATTTATAAAAAAAAAATCTCATGTGTCAAAAAAGAATTATATATATTAACAAAAATCCTAGTGTTTAACTATATCATTTAAAAGAAATTTATTCTTATAATATGTTTTACATCTCTCTTGTTATTGGTCGAGCATGTATGTATTTTAATGAATTTGATACAAAAATAATAGACTAATTATGTCTATGTATTGGACAACCTAACTACACAACATCTCCTTCTTAGACAAAAGTACCTAAAGTTCTCAACTCCTTGAGTAATAACTTTGCTAACTATCACTTTCACTCAATAGTGAGCATAACTACTCACTAATAACTATAACATTCTTTCTTTGTCAATTTAGACACATATCAAGGATCCCAATGATAAACATCTAGCTTAATATTTCTAAGCTTCGATATTGATCCACTCTTGCCTTCTAGTTTGTATTTGGTGCACTTTGCTCTTTAGGCAAATGAATATGAATCTATTTATATCTATGGATCGACTTGGAATTTTTAGAAGATATATTTAGCTAAAAATATCCCCTATCTCTTTATATCGAAAATAATTACTTGTTCTTGAGTGAAGATATTTTTTTGGATTTCTAATTCAAATATTAGATATTGAATCCAATTTGAAAAATTATACACTCTTATATAAATCAAAAGCTTTGTTTAATTAGGAAAATAACACAAAATCATCAAATTTAGGTTTCCATGTTGTGGGACTCGAGTATGCTATGCCTGATTAACTGACTTTGAGCCTGCTTGAACTTGAATTTGATATACCAAACTTGAGTCTCGAGTTTGGATTGTGGGGGTTTGAGCACTCAAGTTTTATTGTCCATTAGGTCCAAATTCAAACTCTTGGATCAATTTCTAGTGAAAGGTTTTGTTTAGTGGATTCACCATTTACTTAGATTGTTTAGTGGAAGCCTTGGTTTAGTGGGTTTACCATTTAGCTGCTTGAACTTGAGTTTGATTTACCATTGACTTTGAAGTTTTTATTTAGTTCCTAAAATTTAAAAAATATTTTTACTTCTTCTGTATAGTGTGGACATGTGATACAGGAATAAGCGATTCACAATTTGGATCAATTTCTCACAGCTTATCGAAATTTCAAAGTAGGATTTACCTGGATATTTAAAATTACTAAAATCAAGTTAATAAAAAATTAAAGTGATTTTTGAAACAGTTAGTGAATTTTTAGTTCATGATTTGAAAAAATGTTTTCTATTTTATTTTTTATTTTTATTTTTTAAAAACTATTTTCATTTTCAAGTTTTTAACATTCAAAAAATATTTTTTTTTACTTGATATTTTCTATTTTCAAAAATTAATATTGTTTAATTTAATTAATTTTAGCAAAAAATATTATAAATTATTTATATATAGTTTAAAATATATTTATATATTCTTTTTTATATAATTACAATATTGTTATTAAATTTTCACATAGTTTTAACTTTAAAAAATACTGAAAACAATTTTTTTCTATTTTCTATTATTTTTTGAAAATATTTTCAGCAAAAATATTTTAAATCTAAATTATAATAAAACATATTTTCACTATTGTTTTCTGTTTTCTTTAAAAATTAAAACAGTAAAAATTAAAACAGAAAACACTCAAAAGAAACTCCACCTATTTCTTAGTTCTAAATTTTTAAAGGTTGAAATATTGTACTTTAAATATAAAATAAAAAATTACATTAGCTGTCACATATAAGTATATTTCACAAATATATTAGATTTTTATACATATAACTTTCTAGAAATATATGGGTTAATTACACTCTTTGTCACTTATTTTACTTATTTTTTAGTTTTTTTTTATTTTTAAAATGTGATATTGTGTATAGAGATGTCAAATAAGCATGTACCTGCATGTGAGTAATTTCCAAACAGGTCCAAAATTTGACAAAAATTTTCTATTGGACCTAGCATGAATACCAGTACAATATATATATATATAGTTAAAAATGGAACAACATGAAAATATACATATTCAACTCATCCGTGTCTCCACCCCGCCCTTATTTTACTAAATAAAATACTCCAAAGTCTTACCTTAATTTATTGGACCTAATTTTTAAATTATATAACCTCTTAGATTCTTATTTTGTTAACAAATTACAATTTTAGGATATCAAGAAAGGTTTAAAAAAAGTGAAAAATTTGACATATAATTTACAAATTATAAATTTTACATTTATTAGACAACTTTTGAATTAATATCATTATATTCAAATAATTTATTTTTATTTTAAAATTATTATAATTCTTTTGTTGGTAGGGGACAGGTACAAGAATACTTGATACTCGATGGGTACAAAGATCAAATGTAAATCTCATACCTGTAAAGTATGAGGTGAGAGTAGGATGAGTTTTACGCACAAGAGTGAAAAAGATGATTAAAATGTCATACTTTCTCGTTTCGTACCGTTATCATGTCTAATTATGTACGTCTACTTTTAAAATTGATGAACTTGTACCCAGCTATTAGAGTATTTAACTTTAACTATTAAAGTGACAAATGTTTGCTACAAGTTCGACTTCAAGTTAGATGAAGACAAACTTTGACTAATCACACAATTTAATTTTTATTTTACATTTAAAGTACAAAATTTTGACAATTAAATCATAGAATTAGAATATGTTTACGTTATTAAATTACTATACACATCAAGAAACGTTTATTACTTAAAAGTGAATAATTTCAATCCACTTACAACTGTAGATACAAATTCAATAATCTTTTACGAAACATAATATCATAATTTAAAAATTTAAAAATAAAATGTTAAGAATGGTAAATTAAGACAACACATAATATAATTAAACAAAAATATATCTGACCTAGCCCGGATTGTAGTGGAGCTTCCAAACCCTCCAACTTAATAAAAGGAGAGAAAAAACATGGTTAACATTGTAAAGGGGAATCTTCTTGGCTTTCATACCCACTTCACTAAAGATAGTAGCAGAAGAAGATTCTCCATTGTTAGCCTCCTTTATCACTCTTTTTAGGGAGGTGATTTTTTTCTTCTGCCCTCTTTAAGCTTCGTGAGTTGTGTTCCCTTAATTTACAGTCACAGAATTGGAACTAAGATATTCCTTGCTTGTATGCAAATATTTTATTCTATATGGTGAATGTCTCATTTTTTGGAATTAGATATTCCTCTTTTCCTCTCTTAATATTCAATCAAATTCAGCACAATTATGCAACTTTTGGACTCAGAGAAAGTTGCAAGGTGGATTAATTGATACTAACACCTGTTTTGAATATGTGCTTTCCCTCTCCCTCTTTTTCCCTTTCTCTTTATTCAATGTGGTGGTGAAAATTATGTTGATGGTATATGCTTGTTCAATTCTCGTAGATCAAAGTGTTTTGCTATTAATTAATCGAATCATTAATATATCTGCTCTAACAGCAATTGCATTATACAGTATTGGTAAGGACACCCACAAGTACAATGTTGCCCTACACATGGCCAACATATGCCACCCAACTGGTTTGATGGACCATTATTCTTTTCTTTTATCTTCTAATCATGAGACTTTGTAGCATGATTAACAATGTTATCACCATTAATGTATTATTTTTAATATGTTTGTTAAAATTTATTAAAAATTATACAATTAGAAGAGAGAGATATTAAATAAAATATGAGATTATTATCAAAATTTATGTTAAGAGTATGCTAAAAAAAATGTGTTATTATAAATTATACATTCTTACTTAATTATAATAGTATATTTACTAAATAATTATTAGGTTACTCATTTACTACGCCCTTTTTAATATATATTGACCCATGGAATTCTATTTAAATAAATTACTTTCTTCATCTCAAATATTATTGAACAATAAAATAGAAATTTTTAGATGTATGTTTTTAATTAACATTTAATTTATCTAATATTATATATAATAACATATTTGTAAATTATATTTAAATAAATTTAATCATTTTAAAATTTTAAATGTATATATCAATAATTTTATTTTTTTATTTTTATCATGAAAATAAATTAATGTTGATTAAATTCATTTTAAATTCTTGGATTAACTAAAATTATTCTAGTCAAGTTATTTAATTATATCACGTGGGAAGTAAACGTTAATAGTTTAATAAACAATGACTATAATCTAACTAATAATTCAAATTTCATATATCAATTTATAAAATGAAGGGACAAAATATGAGTGATTAAAAATAAGATATCAAAATATCAACCATTAAATAAATTGAAGAAATTTTAAACCATAGTTGTGTCAAACATGATTTATTTTTCTTTTAGTAAACATATAGAAACTTATGAAATTAACTTTTAAACTATGCTTGTAAATTTTATGATGATCACTTTTTTATATATAAGTTCCCAAATAATAACACGTTGATATCCTGTATTAATTTTTGGTATATCTTATTTTTTAAAATTAATTATTCTATCCATCCCAAAATAAATATAACATTTGAAAAAAAATATCCTAAACTAAGTGCCATAGCCTTTCAACATGATATTAATTATTTTTTCCACTAACTAATACTTATAATCATTTTAATTTATTATTTTTTAATATAATATTAATATTAAAGAAAACTAGTTTTGTGAAATCATTATTTTTTTTTTGTGTATTTATTAATTTTAGTTAACATGATTAAAAACAAGCTAAGACGATACTCATTTTAGCACTAGATGAAAGAATAATTATTTTCAATATTTCTCTCATAAAACTAATAATTAATAAAAGGTAGTTATATTCAAATTAGACCAAATTAATATGTATAGGTTTCTTACCAACCTACCCTTTTTTTTTGTGAATTTTGAATGAAACATGTATCTCCCTCCATTCCTAATTAATTAAGTCTTAATTAAATTGTTATAACAAAAAAAATAATTAAATTTCGAGAAACCATTTGATGGATGACTTGTGTGCGTCCTTATCTTTATATATTTATTGCATAAAGAGAAACTTTGAACCAAAAAATCATGGATATCCGTTAAAGCAAATTCAAATCCCAGGTTAAAAGATAAAGAAATCAAAGAACTAAAAATAAAGGAAGAAAGATATCACACTGTTAGTGAAGTTTGATATAAAGTTGCTTGAGAATCCGAGTCTCATTTACAAATATGTGCTATTTTTTATTTTTTTTTTAACAACGCAGAGCTACTATTTATTTAAGCTTAAATTAAAAACGTCATACAAAAATTGGCAAACTTTTATTTGTTAAATTAAGGCTGAATAAAATAAAAAAAAATTATTCTTACACTACACTATTTGTTTATTTGGTCCCTGGCTACATGGAAGTTAACTTTTTGCAATTAATTTAGGTCATTCAATAAGATGTTAATATATATATATATATATATATATATATATATATATATATATATATAATTAATTTGCGTTAAAGAACTAAAATATAGAGATATTTTTTTCTATTTTCTCATCTATAAATACTTATAAAAAAATCATCCAAACAAACCTGTTAATATTTCTGAAACTTTGACATGATGGAAAATCTTATATTTATGTTAATTTATTTTCATTTAAGAACTAAAATGTAAAATTATTAGATAAACCTAAAAATGATGAAAAGACTAATTAAGATCCTTATTTAATACTTTCTCATTTATTAAAAACGTTTAGATCGAATAAGTTACATGAATTTGTTATAAACCTCTAACACTTATATTCAATTTTTATTAGGAAAAAAAATATCTTCTCATTTTAATTTTAAAAATTATTTTCTAAAACAAGTTCAAATTTCACACAATCAAATTTCTCAGCTAAAACCTACTCCATTTCCCTAATTTTCTGTCAATCCTGAACAAGTTATCCCGCACATTTATATGGGTAAATTTAATGTTTTTTAATAAGAAAAAAAATTTACTAAAATTAGACGAAAATACAATATTTGAATTCCTCAAATCAAACCATAAAGAGTTCATGGCTTTTCAACATGGAAATTTGAAACTAGTTTCAGTAAGCAACATTATTTTCAAGAATATAGCTGATCAATAGCCCTGAAAGATTTCTTGAATATAAGCTTTAAAAACTACAGTATTTTTTGTCTTTTAAAGTTGTGAGACTCTTGCAAACCATACATAAGTAATTTAATGTTCATGTTTTAAAATATATACGGATTTGGTCCTAATTAATTTATTATTTATGATAAATAAAAATACCAATATATAGGACCATATATAGGACCAAACTGATGTTTAAACTCACACAAAATAAAACTCATATATTTAAATTTGTACATAAAATTTATTGATATATATAAAAACTACAAGATACTACGATCATGTTTGACTAAAAACATAGGAATTTGAAAAACTTTTTTCCTTTTTTTCTGGTTTAATTTTTGCTTCAATTCCTTACTCTCCTTCCTGCACTAGATGAACAACCATTTTTAGTTATATTTTGAAAACTAAAGATAGTTTATGAAAATAGGAAACAACACACTCTCATTTAAGGTGGGAATGAAGAAAAAAAATTGTTTCGAATAAATTTTGTCCTTATCTATGATTAATATTCTGGAACTCTTTCCCTTCTTCTTTGCAGCTTATGAACAGAAAGTGTCATCCAAAAAAAAAAAAACCCTTATGAATAGAAAGCGAAAAAATAAGGGAGACACAAGAGGGATAGAAAGAAAGAATGGAATATAAAGTGGAAAAAATAACAGTAACAAGAATCATCTTTTCAATATTATTGCTGGTTTTGAATTGATGCAATAACACTCAAAGTTTTGCTAAAACAAGGCTCTAAGCACAAGACTCTCTGTTGTCAGATTCTATGATTCCTTCTCTCAATTTTTTTTTTTAATCTTTGAAGGAAGTTACTTCTTTCTCCTTTATCCCCTACTTTTCTTCTTTTGTTTCTCTCTCTCCTAGCCCTTGCTTTATTCCATTGAACTCACTCCTAAAAAGAAGACGATCCCCCCTTGATCCTCATTGTGTTCTTCACAAAAACCATCACACCCCTTTTCTCTCTCTCTCCCACTTGCACTAGAAAAGGAAGAGGCCAAAGACCCTCTTTTCCTTTGTTTGTTCCTACATACCTGCATTTTTGTCGTGAACAACATTTCATTTTCATATTCCTAAAGAGTTTCTTGTTATTATTATTAATTAGTTTTTATCCATAACTATACGTGGAAATTAAGATGGTTTCACAAGCTGAACTTAGCATGGATTACAAGCCCTACAGCTACTCCACTCTGCTGAAATCATTTGCAGATCAAACTGATCAAACCTACAAGCTTGAAGAGTTCCTCTCTCGCTTAGAGGAAGAACGTGTCAAGATTGATGCCTTCAAACGCGAGCTTCCTCTCTGCATGCAACTCCTCACCAATGGTACACGCCTTTCAATCAATCATCACTGTTTTACCAATATCAAACATAGTTCATGATGATGTTCCAAATTCCAATGAACCAATCAAAATAAGGAATGTTCTAAACCCTAAAGTTTCATCAATATATACCTCATGATGAAAATATTATATCTACTTTTATCAAATTACTCAGTATATTCATCTTCCTTTTTTTTTTCTGATTTCCAAAAAATAATGATTTTTGTATTAATGTCTTCTATTTAGTTTTTCCTACCTTCTAGCTCTCTTTCTTGTAGTCTTCTCCTTTTGCTTTTGCTTTCTCAGACAAAAGTGAGAGATATATATCTTCTTTATTATTATTATTAGACTTGCCATGGTATCGAGAGAAATTCAAGGATTTTGTATACAATAGTTTTGTTTGGGTAAATAGTTAAATGAGTTTGCACACATAGAGAGAATTTTCCAATAGTTGTACCTAAACCTTTAAACTTGTGAGAGTGTAATATAATTTCTCATATTATTATTATTAGTAGTATAGTATATATACACAATCATTAATCTAGAATTTGATCCTTAATGCAAATAAAGTAGTAATCTTAATTTCTTTCCAATCTTTTATTTTGCGTAGCTGTGGAGGCTTCAAGACTGCAACTACAAGCCTTCAGATTAAACCAAGGCACAAGGCCAGTTCTTGAAGAATTCATACCAATAAAACATTCAAACTCTCAAGAAATCACTGAGAAATCATCAAACATGTCTGACAAGGCGAATTGGATGACATCAGCTCAACTATGGAGCCAATCAAGTGAAGGAACAAAGCCACAATCCACAATTGCATCACAACAAGAAGGTGCTGAAGGTGCCTTTAGCATGAGCCCTAAGCTAGCCCTAGAGAACAAACACAGAAATGGGGGAGCCTTTTTACCATTCTCAAAGGAACGAAACTCGTGCAAAGGATTAAGGGCTCTTCCTGAGTTGGCCCTTTCCTCTTGTGAGAAAGAAATTGAGGAGAAGAAATGTGGAGAGGCAGAGAAATGTTCAAAAAGGGAGAATTCAAGCAAAGGAGGGAGTTGTGAAGATCAGGGAAAAAGTGTTGGAGTTGCATCTGAGGCACAAACAACAAATACTACTACTACCATTACCACAAGTAACTCCAATGGCCAAACTCAGAGAAAAGCTAGAAGGTGTTGGTCACCAGATTTACACCGTCGATTTGTTAATGCTCTTCAAATGCTTGGTGGATCTCAAGGTATCCCAATTAAATATAATTTTTTATCTATTGAAATATGACTCTATTAGTTTTTCTTTTCTAAGCTTCACCTGTTTTCTTTATATTAAGGAAAACACTACCCTTTAAGAAAATTCAAAAGCATATAAGTCTTATGTGTTTTAAAGATTAAAAATCAATAAAAAAATATTTATAAGCAGTAAAAATATATTTAAAAAGACTATCGTGTTAGTACTTAAAAGAAACTATCGTTTAATAATCCAAATTTAACAGAGAGAAGAAATCGATAAAAAAAATTATATGTGGTGATCAATAAATTATAAACTACGAAGAAATAGATATAAAATATTATATAATTTGTCTAATAAATAATGCATTTTTATTTGAAAATTTCTATTGAGTCTTTTCTAATTCAAAGAATATTAATATTTTTTTTAACTAATTAAATTGTAGATTTTATCTAAATTATTTTTTAATAAATTAAAATAAATTTTATTTATTATTTTATAAATAAGTAAATTACAATAAAATAATTTTATAAAGTTATTTAAAATAAGTTTTATAAATAAGTCTTTAAAATAAAATTATTTTACGGTAAATCTTAAACATATTTACTTATTTATAAATAAATAAAACTTATTTTAATTTATTAACAATAACTTAAATAAAATTTACAATTTCATTACTTAAAAAAAAGTATTAATAAACTCTCCCTTTTATTTTTACATAATCGTGACCCCTCTTTAATTATTAGCTACATAATCCTGACCCCTTTTTAATAGATACATAATCTTGATTTGAATTACAATCATTACTGCAATCAAATTATAATCATTGCTCCAATCACTAACAGGTGTTCTCTTTTCTTTTTGTTGTTTGTCACTTTACAGTGGCCACTCCAAAACAGATTAGGGAGTTGATGAAGGTTGACGGTTTGACCAATGATGAAGTTAAAAGCCATCTCCAGGTACTTCTCTCTCTGGATTGTACATACAGACAGAAATGAAAGAGCGACTTTGTTGTGTACTATTATCATTGCTTCACTGACAACTTAGTAGCATTCTGCATAAATACATATTTTGCATTAGGAAACAACTTTTGTTTCTTTCTTTTTATGGTTCTTTTGTCTGTTTTAATGCACTTTAATTTCTCATCGTGTTTTCATGTCAAACTTTGTTCACAGAAATATAGGCTTCACACTAGAAGACCTACTCCGAGTCTACAACCCGGAGGACAAGCACCCCAACTTGTAGTACTCGGAGGAATTTGGGTGCCACCAGAATATGCAACAGCTGCAGCAGTAACACATTCTGGTGGCCCCACTCTCTATGGCCCACATCCTACTTCTCATGTGTCACCATCACATTACTGTGCAACCACTCCAATAGTTTCATCATTATCGTTGCCGCCGCCACAACTAGATGATCACTCTTTTCATCATCACCATTTTCACATGTACAAGACAGCACCACAGACCAGAAGCTCACCGGAATCCGATGTTCGGAGTGGCGGCGACCGGTCGGAGAGCATTGAAGATGGGAAGTCGGAGAGTGGTAGCTGGAAAGGAGAGAGTGGAGAGAAAAAAGGGTTGGCAACACTAAGAGATCAAGAAGGGGAAGAGAGCAATGGGAGTGAGATTACTCTTAAATTCTAGGGCTTATGTGGTCACTATATGAGCATTATTTTAGAACTAGGGTTTTAATTATATAAATATTTTTTAACCCTGCATGCATACTTAATTAGCCATTTAACAAGAGTGGAGGGAAGTAACAACAAATGAGAAGATATCCTCATAATATGAACTTTTTTAAGATATATATTGTATTTTGTAAACAATGGATTGGTGAAGAAGGTATGGGGCATAAAGTGTGCATCTGTTTTGTTTCGCTTCGTGTGAATACGTCGTGTTAACAAACATAATATGGGAGGAAGAATTTTCATCGTTCTTATATATGTTCTTGGCATTTTCTGCTTCTCTTTATTATTACATATTTGCCCTTTTATTTTGTAGATAATGACGATGGCAATGGTAAGCTAGTTGGCCAACATTTAATTAAACTACTGTTCCGAAATTATTCATAGGCAAATTTTCTCTATACCTTTAGGTATATTGTATGGTTGTAAATTACTTAGCTTGCAGCCTACAGATTAATTATTACCATAATGTAAAATAATCATATGTTTGCATTAAATATTAAAAAATTCAACTATTCTAACTATTGAATGCGCATGTATAATAGTAATTAATACTACAACTACAATTTCATGTGATTTTAGACAACTATATACTTAAAACTACATTGGGTTCCATTTCGATCAGTTTCACTAAAAGTTTATGTAAAATGAATGGAAAAAATGTTAACATATATAATGATTATACTAGATGTATTATTTATTAATTTGTTTAGTTCACCAAAAAATATTGGAGGAAAACAATTATGACCCACTCTCTATAAAAATTAATGTCATCTTATTTATTTTACACAAAAAATAATAATAGATAGATTAACTAAAAAATAGTGTTATTACAAAATTAAGTTTAATATTAGTATAACTGAAAAATTAAAATGAAGTTATTAAGAACATTAGTAAAAAAAATTATAAATTAATATTATATTAAAATATCAAATGCAATCCTTGTTTTAAAATATTATTTTAAATACGACATTTATTTTTGGATGGAAAGAGAGTAATTTACTTTTTGTTAAAATCATATTGAGTTCATCTAATCACCTTACCAAACACGTGTTAGGGAGACCATACTTGGCTACCATGTGAATTCTCAAAAAGTTAGCAATAACTTGAGAATGGTAACAAATGAAACTGAATAAATGTTGAAGGTACGTAATTTCATTAATCGAATCCTTGGATTTTAGGATTTTAAAAACACTTTTGAGCTATTTAACTGAACCTTTTTTGTTCTTTATTACTATGTTCTGTCTTCTGATCTGAGTAGTATATATAAATGCAGGATTCCAACACAGATCTGGTTGAAGCTGGTCTTCGTCCATTTATTATTTTCTCAAAGAATGGGCCTTAAAAGAACCACCGAAAGTAAAGAAGTACTTTCTTTCCACCATATATAAGTCTTAGCTGCACTTTCTTGCTTTCTTTGGCTTTTGTAATATCAAAGCAGAATTAGTTTATTTATTTTTTTTCAATTATGTGCAATATTGGGATTTGCACCCACTTCTCTTGTGTCATATTGGTATCTATCAAGTGTTTGTGGTCGCTTACCTTCTATATTAGGGAAGGTCTATATCTAGAAATTAATGAGTATGGCTAGACTTTTGGGTGAGTTTTTATTTAAATTTTTACAAAAAAAAATAATTATTTAAGTAGAATAAGTATTTATCATAATTTTCAGATGTTTGATTAAAATTTTTATAAAGAACAAAAGCTGTAAAAAATTTGAAAATAGCTTCTCAAAATTAACTGACGTGAAAGTTGTAATTTAAAAAAATATTTTTTTATAATTGTACCTGGATATAAAAAGTTTCTGTTTTATAAAATTCACTTATTTTAAAATTATTTTATTTTTTAGGCAAAACAATCACCCTAAAACTATTAGCAGCTAGTAAAATTTAATTATTATTATTATTATTATTATTATTATTATTATTATTATTATTATTATTATTATTATTATTATTATGTTGTGATGTATAAGATGAGAAGATTTTAGAAAGCATCTCTAATTATCAAAGTTTTAGATACCCATTTTAAGTATCTTAAAAATAATAAATAATTTTTGTGGTCCCATATTCTTAATGGGGTTGCATGGACTCATTTTTATACCCATATTTTTGTGATTTGGTCAAGGGAGAACTTTGTGGTTTTGATACGATCATGTATGATGATTCGTGTGTTAAGTTCATTCTCAAAAGCATTGAATGTTGTTGCTAATTTTTTATATTCTTATTTTTTCAAAAATACCATATTTATTTAATATTTTTATATTATTGGTATTTTTTAGTATAAAAAAAAATTTGATTAATTCAAGATTAAATTAAATTTTTTTTTACTATTATAATCTAGAATAATCCCCTAGAAAGTAGGTAGTAAAATCCTCAAGAGTTCTTATTGAACTCATATCTCTACAATAATCATTCCTAGGGTTTTTTTCTTTTTCTTAAAGATCAAGAACTTCAATTCAATATATTTGAGGTACACAAATTCTCTTTTTGCTCTATCTTTTTTATATTTAATTCTCTATACATACTATAATCTTGTATCTATTGATTTAAGGTTTCCTTTTATTTCCATCAATTGGTATCAAAGCCAAATTAGATACATATTATAGTTGTTTTCTATTAGAGAATTATGGTTGTTTTCTATTAGAAAATTAAATTTGAATTGAAGATTTTTTGTGTTATTAGTGAAATTTTATAATATAGTTCACTATTATCTTTTTCACAAAAAAAAATGAGGATTTACGCTACTTGTTATTGTTAAAATAACATGTTAAAGTTTCATTCCCTTACTCTTACATGGGTAAATTAATATTGAAACTTTTTTTTAAGTGCTACCCCTTTTAAAACCTAGTTTTCTTTTTTAAATAATTATGGGGTAAATTGTTTTTAAAATTACTTAATAGTTTTCCTTTTTTTTATGTTTGACCAATATGAGTCATTTGTGTGGGCAACATAATATATTTGTGTTAACTTTTACTTTGAAAAGTATTAATGGGGTTGCATGGACTCATTTTTATACCCATATTTTTGTGATTTGGTCAAGGGAGAACTTTGTGGTTTTGATACGATCATGTATGATGATTCGTGTGTTAAGTTCATTCTCAAAAGCATTGAATGTTGTTGCTAATTTTTTATATTCTTATTTTTTCAAAAATACCATATTTATTTAATATTTTTATATTATTGGTATTTTTTAGTATAAAAAAAAATTTGATTAATTCAAGATTAAATTAAATTTTTTTTTACTATTATAATCTTGAATTTTTTACCTATTTTCATTGTGATAATTCTTTACAGTATTTGTATTCTCCAATTATACTGTACTCTCTCTAATATTGAATTATCATTTATAAATTCATTTTAGGTTATTTTATTAATTGTGCACAATCTTAATTGTACTTCTCTTATGAGCATAATTTTCTTTATTAATTTGCATTATTATTACTTGTCTATCATGGGTATAATAATGTGAATTTTGTATGTTGGTCATATAATATATATGATTAAAATTATGCAAATTTATTGGACAATATGCATAATTTCCTTTTTCATTTACATAATTATAATTTCACTATTTTGGATGCATTTATGTGAATTTTGTGATATAATTATTTTTTTATTGCATTGATGATAACTATACTCTATCGGTGTATTGTTATTAATGTAATTTGGTGTTATACAATGTATTTTTCTTGGCTTATGTTAATGATTTTTTAATACCCTATCGGTATTAGGATTTTATTGATATAAGTTATAGTATATTGTAATTTCTTTAGGGATTCTCTTTTAACTGAACTTTTAGAATTACATAATGTTTCCCTATTTTTGTAATGTTCAGTTTATTTCCCTCATTTGATCATGTTTAGTTATATTTATATGGAACCAAAATTTACACTCTCATTTCCTTTTGTTCCATATTGATTTATAACCTTTAATTGGACATTTTTTCCTTCAAAACAAAAAAAAAATATTGCATTTTTTGTGGTGCAAATTTTCTATATATATTGATAAAGAAATAGTTGAATTTTATTTAGCCCTCTGAGTATTTTTTTATTATGTCAACTTATTTTTTCTTTATCAAGTGGAAGGATTTTGTATATTAGAATTTTAATTAATATCTTATAAAATAAATTTTCGTGATATAAGATTTTTACCTTAAATGTCCAATTAATCATACATGTGCAAAAAAAAAAAAAACAAATGTTCTTGATAAAATTATTTTTTCTTATCACATTATTTGTAATCACATTGTTGGGATCTATATTAAGGATTTTATATTGGTCTCTTGTAAAATATTTTCTTGTATAACAAACTCTCTATTGATTTGCAATATTAGTATGCAATTCTTGTAAGGACAATATAGGAATCCCAAATTTTAAGAGATTAATTTCTCCATACCATATTTTATAATATTGTTAATGGTATTCTTGTAAAAGCTAGAGGCTTTATTTTGGGATATAGAAATAAACTTATGTCCATTATAAATTGTGATGAGAGTTAGAGACTATTTATTATTATATCCTTAATATATGCAAGAATATGTCTCATTCTTCCGCTGCATGTAATCATGTTTTATTCTCAAGTGTGTGTAAATATTGTTTATTGTAGCACTTGATTTTTGTTTATGATTACTTGAGAACTTGCTTATGATCTCATATTCTACGCAAAATTATCAAGTGATCTATTTTCTCACTCATGTAATTATTTTTTCAAGATCCTCATAGGGGTCAATATTTTTGTAAAGATTGATTAATATGTGGTTAATTATGAAACCATTTGTGAGAATTATTTATTCTTATAGATGAATTTGTAGGTTTCATATTCTTGTTATTTTAACCACTTCTCTCATTAATCATTCCTTATTCTACTACTTTCTAATTCCTTAAGTAGAATAATAGTGAATTTTAATTCACTTTTATTATTATCTTATAAAGTCATCATCCCACTATCACTAGAACTTTTAATACTAGTGTACCCTAATGATAATCCTAATATTTTTTTGGTATATTAAGGATTAGTGGGAGTATATATAATCTTGTATTATCTCTCGAGACTTATCTATTTGTATTGTCATATATTCTTGTGCACATTTAATTGTGATATGACATACTTTATAGGACTTGACTATTTATTTTTGTCCTATTTTAATTGAGATACATAATTCATTGTATCTTAATAGACATCTTTAATGGATGTTAAGAGCATTTTGTTGGGCATTGCACATTAATTCTTTTGGTATGCAATTAAGTATTGTGCATTTCTTTACCCAAAATTTCACATTTTGTTTGGTCAAAATTCTATAAGTATATTGTAGATGCAATACTCCTATCGAGTATGATTTTCTACTTTGTAAAAAAAAAGGTGCTTATTATGATAGTACTCCTATTGAGTACAATTTTGCACTATTGAAGTACTTATGAATTTTTTATTTTTTTTTTTTTTGACCAATTATCTAAGTGTTTGCTCAATTGACATTTTGTGGCCACAATAATCTGAGTATCATTTTATATAAACTAGGTGTCTATGTGGTTTTAGTAAGGAATTTATGGATTTCCTACTTATCTTTGGATTCTTACATAGTCACTCTTTTTTGAAACTCAGATTAGTTAAATGTCAAATATTATAGAGCATTTATGTAGCCTATATGTAATTACATATGTTATTGGGCTATGATGAATAATTAGATGCATGTAAATTATGTTTTCTCACCTATATAATTTTTCGGACTCAAGTAAAAAAAAAAAATTATTAATTAAACATTTTTTTATTCACTGATCAAATACTTAACTTCGGAGTTTTATAACTCATATGGTTTGGTTAAGTTTTGATGTCTTAGATCAGTGGGAGTCTGAAAATTTTCTTATGAGATATGTGTGAAGTAATATCATTTTAGTAACATATCTCTTAGCATTTTTGGATGCTTGAGACCATGTAGTATCATTTTATTGAACTACATTATTCTATATACTTTATGAGAAATATTTATGATATATATCCCTATTGGATATTATTTTGTAGCTCAAATTTCTCATTATCTAATATAAGATTTGTCTATAATTGTCATTCTAGCTTAATGATTTATCTTTGTATTATTGATTAATACCATCCAAGTGGGAGAATGTTGGAAATAATAGTGGATTGGTATTAATCAATTATATTTTATCATTATCTGGCAATTTAAGATTTGGTGATAATCATATCTTATAATATCTTTATGATTATTTGAATGGGATTATAGTAAGATTGACTCTGTGATGGGTTGAGTCAATCATAAAAAAAGCCCATTTGAGGGGTCTCTGCCTACCCTGGGGGATTATAAATTTGTCATCCCATTAAGCAAATTATAACAACAACAACAATACACACTCTCTAGAATAATCCCCTAGAAAGTAGGTAGTAAAATCCTCAAGAGTTCTTATTGAACTCATATCTCTACAATAATCATTCCTAGGGTTTTTTTTTTTCTTAAAGATCAAGAACTTCAATTCAATATATTTGAGGTACACAAATTCTCTTTTTGCTCTATCTTTTTTATATTTAATTCTCTATACATACTATAATCTTGTATCTATTGATTTAAGGTTTCCTTTTATTTCCATCATAATATGCATAATATAATCTTTTAAAAATATTATATACAGTAATATGAGTGTAAAATAATTTTACACTAATATTTCACCATAATTCTTCATGTATATGATTATTTATTCTTCACTAAAAAATTTACAGTTTTACAACATGTAAATATTAGTTTAAAAACACAATATTGATTAAATTACTCCAACTAGAAAATATATTGTCATGAAATACAAGTCAAATAAACGATATATAATTTAAAACTAAAAAAATTATATTCACTTAATAATAAAAAATAAAAATTAGGTTGATCGATGGCTAACGTAGTTAAGAGTCTGGTTGTAACTAAGTTGACCTACAAATCTAATATAATTAACTTGTTTAAAAAATTTTCAACTTAATCTTACTTAGATTGTGGTGGATTGAGCTAGCCCATAAGTTTAACAAGTATACCTAAATGTTATAACAACGTAGAGGAAATATGTTACGGTTATTCATTGTTTGAATTAGACAAAGAAAGGGAGAACGAAAAAAAAAAAGGAAAAGGAAATTGCAAGTATCTCTCTATATTATATTGTTATCATTTGCCTTTCTCATCATGCAAAATATTATTCAGGGTAAGGATTATCCATGTTTTACTTGGAGATGGAAATGTTGTATTGAAATGAATGGCTTGTATAGACAATTATCCATGTTTTAATTAAATTATGCTTTTAACCTTATAATTATATTGTGCTTAAATGCTTTATGCTTTTCCTAACTAATTGAAGTTGCAAGTAGCTAGTAAAGTGATGAGTTACATGTGGAATTGTGACATAATTGTTTCCTAATCGTGTAGTTTGTCAAATTTATATGATTGTATGATCCCTAAAGATTGTGCATGATCCATGTGGATATTGAGATGTTACTGTGAATTCCATATGTGATACTTGATTGATGTGTATGTTGCATAAGAAATATGATGTCATGTTATTATGATGTTCACAGTATGATATATTTTATTGATGGGGTTTTTGTCTAAAATTAATCCAAATCAATTTTAAAAGTTTGATTTGGTTTGATTTTGTAGATTAAAAATTTTATTATTAAGTATTTAAAAAATATTTTTAAAGAACTCAAAAATATCTAAATTTTAAAATAGTATTTAACTCTTGTCCTTTTTACACAAGGTTTAAGTGGAAACTTCTTATCAATATACTACTAGAAAAATATTCTTATATGCTTCAAAAATCAAGTTGACTATATATAGCTTCATCTCAAATATAACAAATTTATAGAATCATTCACCAAAGAAAAAGTTCCATAAGAAATCTATCAAGAAAGAACAATTTGAAACCTGTAGACAATTATTTAATTTATTTTTAACCTACTAAATACAATAACAATTTTAAGGGATATTTATTTATTTTTAAATAAATATGTATCACGAGTTATCTATGTATGACGGAAGCAATTAAAGAAAGAATCATAGTTTTTATTTTACAATATGTTTTAGATTTCCTATAACAATTAAAGTGTGTAGTTTGCTTTGGTATAATGTAGTTTTCAACAAGGTAAACTGCTAATCGAATATAATTTATGAAAATTAAGAAAATTGAACAACCACAAATTAAATTGGGTTTTTTGTGGGTTTTTTTTTTTAGTTCCGTTTTCAATAAAGAATGAGGATTTATAAATAGATCAAAATTATAATTTAGATAATAATTTATGTCACAATATAAATTGTTCAATAAAAATATAAAATATAATTTATATATTTAAAAATATTTATTATAAATTATAATTATTATATACTCTAATATATTTTTATTATAATTTTTAATTCTATAGACATAAAAAAATAATCTTATAAAATGCACAGGTTAAAATAATAATTTTACAACGAAGAAAGTGATTTTTAACTATAAAAAAAATATATTTTTTAAAATTAATTTTCATCTAACCTATATCTAAGGATCTATATTTAGATGAGTTTTTTCATAAAAATATTTAAAGAAAATAATACAAATAAAACTCTTTATAAACTAATTAAATTTTAAAATATCTGAGAGAGAACTATTATATATTGACATTATGATAAGTTAATTTTATTTGTAGAGAATTATTTTTTACTTTTTTTTTGTATTTTTTCTTATAAGTACTTTTATAGAATATTTCACAAATTAATATATCTTACTGACGAAAAATTATAAATTTCCATTTATTCTAGAAGTTATACTATTCTTGACAGGATTATTTTTTAGAATATAAATTTTATTTGTACAATTATTACATTAATTACATTACCACACTTTAATGAGACAATGTTCAGTCGTTATTATACAATTATTATATCTTTCGTTGTATAGATTTTACCAGTGAAATAAGATCTTATTGATCATTTTATTAGTAAAAGAAATATTTATTACAAACACATTTTTTAATTTATTTTTCATGATTTGTTTAAATAGATTGAAAATAAAAAAATTTGAGAGTTCTATGTCTAAGTTGTACGTTATTAAATTATTTTTTATATAATTCTTTTATAAATTCTAATCTATAATAGAATATGTAGTAAGAGAAATGTATTAGAGACTGAATTTCTATTTTCTTTCGCGCGCTCTTTTTATATAAAATGATGTGAAGTATTATTTAATGTGTTTTTAAGTAAACTTTCACATGCTTGATTTTATATTAAGCAAAAGATTTTAGGTTCAATTTGATAAAAAAATTATATTGAATTACTTATTTTTAAAATGAAAATCCAAACAAATCCCATTTCACATTTAATTAAATTAATTTTATCTAAAATGAGTTTTATAAAATTAAATTTATTAGAAATGTCCTTTGTAAACAGTCACCCAAATATATAACATGTTATTTTTCACTCTCTTTGTTTACTAAGTACAATCACTACAATCAATTTTTATGCTTTCTTCATTGCATTACTACCATCAATAATATTGTTTATAAATTCATTAGGTGCCATATTCATCTTACTAAGAAGAACAAAAAAAATTAAAATGTTAAAGAAGCAAGAAGACAATGGGGGTGGGGGGGATCCGAAAAGCACTTTGCAAAGCAACATTTTATATTTTGAAAATGACTTTCTAAGTTTTCAAAACACAAAAAGCAAAAGATTATTGTAGAAAATACTTTCTAGAACATATTTTTTGTTTTTTGTGATTTGAAATGTACTTTCAAAATACAAAAATGCTGTATTTTTCATAATGTTAGAAAAACATATGTTTCGGAAAATATTTTTTTGAACATTAAAAATTAAAAGAAAAGAGAAAATCCATTGTGTGCTTCCCTGTAGAATTTGATATGGAAAAAGAAATAAAGACACCAAATACATGGTTACTCAAAGTTTCAATTATAGTGTTTTTTATGTGATTAAATACAATACAAGAGTTAATAAAAGGATGTTAAGGTAAAACACTGATACTTTAGGAAAATAAAAGATGGAATGAAGAGGAAATAGAAAATATTTTACTATATAAAATAGGATTTATATCTATTTCTGTATATGTAAAGGTAGTTTTTGTATAAAAAATTATAATAATAAAAACGTAAAAACAATAATAAGGGAATTGAAGTAGAAAAAAGAAAAGTGAAGATAGCAAATGTTCATATATAATTGTCATCTACATCATCCAGCCCAATAAGGTGATCCAAAATAACATGGATTGGGCTTATAACCCACTTACTAATAGGCCCAAATTTGTCCACCGGTTCTCTTTTTTACGTAATACGATAAATGTCGGTATTCCTACTAAGTTCTTTTAATAAATGATTGTTTATTATAACTTATAAGCATTTGCACCACACATTATTTTGGTCGAATCTCCTTGGGATAAGTTCTTTAGTACAATACAATTATTTTCTCCAACTCAAAGCTCGATAATAGCAATTACTTGAGTGCCTCTAGGAGGAGCCTATAAGTAACCTATTGCAAAACTATGATCTTGTATATTTGAAATTTTTAGTTGGTTACCTATCAATTATTTTAATTAATTCTTGGATGAGGGGAAAATTGTATTAGACCAACAAATCATAATGGTCACGCACCTTTAAAAAATTATTTTTTAACACATTTAAATTAGAGTTTAATTGGTATACACGGTTAATGTAACATTTAAGTATGACAAGTAATAATGAGTAAAGTTAACAAATTTACCATAAATAAAGAACTGTGATTGAATATTTTTACACTAACCGTGTATACCAACTAAATTCTTTAAATTATCTATTTAACAATTGTTTTATGTTTGATTTTTTCTGTGTACAAAAATATAATTACACCAACAGACGACGATAACTACACATCTATAAAAAAAATTATCTTCAAATGACACATTTAAATTTTTTAATTACAAAAAATAATAACAATTCATTACGTGTAGAAATAAACGAGAATCAAATAGTTTTTATCTATCTAATAATTTTTTTTTAAAGATCTTATAGTTATTTTCTTTATGAATAAATGTTATTCATTTACCAAAATTTATTGAAAATAAGAAAATTTTGAATATTAATTATTTCATGTGTAACAACTTTTTATTAATTCTTTAATAAATTTTAGCTAATAAAAAAGATCAGTGTGTTAGGAATTGTATTTTTAACGTTTTCTCTTGTTTAAATTGGAACTATTGAACTCTACAGTGTTATGCGATAACGCCTAAAAGCAATAATTTTGCAGCTCTGTATAATGAAGTGGAAGATGGAAATTACGTTGGAACATAAAGCACGAAACTGTAATAATTTCTTTTTCTTAAATACATACTAAAAACCACCATAAAAATTTTAGTTGGAACTTGGTTTCAGAAAAGATTTGAATTTTGTGAATGAAAAAAATGTGACTGAAAAGAAAATCTTACTAAAGGTAGTGAGTTAGATTTTTCGACAAAAAATTGTCTTGGACAGACATGATAAATTTGTGAATACTTTGCACTAACATCATTTGTGTTAAAAAAATAGAACTCTTTACAAACATGTATGTTTAGACCATTGAATTTGTAGGCCACAGAAGCACTCTTATTTTGTTATTCTCTTTCATTAAAGTGAGAAATGATGAGCAGTGCATAAATAAGCCAAGGAATTGAGTTAATCAATGTGAAGGAAAGAAAAAACTTTGTACAAATCCAGATATAATTCAAAGCACAACAACATCTCCAAGAATGATTCCAAATATGATACCAAAAGCCACTTTCCAGATCCTGAGAGTGATTACACAAACGATGCCTTGTTCATTGCTGGGTGCAAATCATCATAATGCAAAAACAACCCATGATTGAATGAGGACAAAAAGTTCAAAAGATCTGTGCCTTTAGCATTTGTCTTCAAAATATATATATATAAACAAGTACACGTTAAGTTCCTTTCATATGAACTCTCTCTCGTGTGTGTTGACAAGATGCTTGTCGGACATTACTCACTGCCTTTTAAACGTGTGATGTTGTTGGCAGAATGTGGAAAAGCCAAAAGTGATTTCAATTAGCGTTACAACTTTGCAAAAGTATGGTTCTATTGTGATGCCTTTACACGTTACATTAATAACCACAGATTCATTTTTATGGGTTTTTCCCATGCATTTCGTTTTTTCCATGGCTAACAAATGATGTCAAATGATTTAGTGTGCTTGTGTACCATTGGAAATCTGTTTCACTACACATTCTTAACTCTTAAGTGCCAAACGTGAGAACAAAAATGATTAGCTTTTCCAACATTACAAGCACAACCTTACTCGATTTTGTATTTCCCTTTCGATTCATCCTCATTTTACTTCCTCCCAAAAATACCTTCCAACATGTGAATCAATTATATGAAATTATTCTAATTTGGATTTAGAGGTCTCAACTTTTTGAATTCTTAGTATAGTTGCGTGAAATACTTCAAACTATTTTGATGTTAACATTGATACCATCCGATTTGAATAGAATCATGGAAGGAAATCTTTTATCCACCATTCTTGTGTCTCTGTCTCTACCAATAAAAAAATACTATATTTGAGTCACACTTAATTTTATCTTTTTAATAACTCATGATATAGTATTTTTATGGGTGGAATCAGAAGACAGAACACCAAATAAGTGTAAAGAATTTTCATTCTTGAATCATTTCAAGAGAAATATACCAATAATATATTAAAAAAAAGTATTTTCCATGTACGTGTATGTTTGGATGCTAAAGATATATACTAAACACTCTAATATGATTTTTCATCCATATTTAATACAATATATAAAAAAAAATCAAACTTGATTAAACTGAAATAATCTCATATTAATCAACTTCAATTGATGTTCAGAATTTTGAAGGAAAAACAAACACACTTGTAATCAATGCACTGATTTTTTTATTTTTTTTTGGTGAAGTAATGCACTCATAGTTATCCAAATACACTGTAGATAGTTTCTTTAAATTTATTTTATTTATATACAATTGTACTGAAGATGGCTGGTACACACAAGAGTTAACATGTCCTGGGAAACAGCAAGGCTTTCTCAGATACTGGTTACTATGCATGTCTTATCAGAGCAATGGATTGGTCTTCCCAGCTCTGAAAATCAACCAGTTTCTGCAGATTTCTATTACCAAACTTCTGCAGCAACTGATTCTATATCTATATCTCTGAGAGAAAGATCAGTCAATGCTAGTGACATCACTTAGAAAATTCGTCATTTCTTTATTTAATGTGTTTCTATCCCTTCTGTAAGACAAATTAATTTATTGGTCTTTGTTTGAAGGTATGCATAAACAATTAAGTTCTTCAGAAAATATGCATTGTGAGAATTTTAAGAAAATTTTTTATCACTTGACCAGCCAAGAAGGAAAGGGTAAAAACTTAATTTCAATTTATTATGTGTTTATGATGTCCTTAGTTGAAATTGGAATTATAGTTCTAAGTGAGTCCTGTTAATTATTATGAATGACAAATTTTTTATCCAAATAAATTCACTTGTATATTTAGAATTTAAATTTAATACTACTAATTAAACAAAAATAATCTTATATTAATTGATCCATGTCTACTTAAAAAATAGATAAAGAATTGCATTTAAATTTTGTGAGATTAAGTTGAATGTCTTCCTTTTATAAGTATATTGAATAAATTATATAGTAATACCCATTCAAAGCTTTGTATTTTTACTTTCTATCATGAAAAATTTGATTGTAATAAAAAAATATTATTGCGATAAAAAAGAATGAAATTTTTATAATTTTATAAAAATTCACATGATATTATTGTAATTTGTTAAGGATAACATTCAACTAAGATATTGTCCTAGAATTTGGGCCTAGAAGTGATTTTGATCTACAAAGTTATGTGGGCCTAAAATCAACTTACATTAAATTACACACATACACAACATGTCACAATCCCTGTTACGAGCTTTACACCTTTACATAAAGTACCTTTGGTATAATTCACATTATTTAATTTAAACATATATTTTTTAAATACTAATGCTTATAAACAAAAGAAGGATACTACCAAATTTAATGTAATATTTAGACAAACTCCATCTTAGTTAGTTCTAAGAAGTTTTCATGACTTGGGGAGTACAATCTCCGTCTTGTGATCTATGGCAAAGGGAATGTCGGTGAAAAGGAAAATGATTAAAGGTACAAAAGCGATTTTTATGATGATTTTACTAATGTCTGAACAGAACACAAGAAAAGTGGTCTAAAAGGTGGCTAATTATGAGTACATTGTTTTGCTTTCACCCCTTGAAAATTTACTCACCCTTTCTCTTTTCTCAATTAAAAGGACAAACTAGAATTCAAACCATATCTTGTAGGATGGAATATATCTCCAATAATCTTACGTAAAGTACTTAATCTTGAAACCCTTATAAGTATATTTTTGAAAGATCATCAATTAATATTTGTCTGTTATGGTGAGGTCCATGGATCCCATAATCATTTTCATCTTTATGGACATACATTACCCTTTAGAGGG
Source organism: Psophocarpus tetragonolobus (assembly GCA_037954015.1). Lineage (NCBI taxonomy): Eukaryota > Viridiplantae > Streptophyta > Magnoliopsida > Fabales > Fabaceae > Psophocarpus > Psophocarpus tetragonolobus. The sequence continues at coordinate 75,926,796 of CM075688.1, read as the reverse complement.
TAACGTTAATCCCTTTGCCAATCATTTTGCTTGGTGGGGCAAGTGTGAGTAATGTTCCACAATCTTTTTACAAAGAATCAAGACCCATTAATCTAAAAAGATTGGTACTTTGCGCCAAGATTTGTCTTCTTAAACATTTTCTGTTCATTTTAATTTATTAATTAATATATTTTTTAAGTAATACCAAATCACCAACTAGTTTAATGGGAAGTTTTGAGTTCAAGCCCTATTGAAAGAAGAGTTTTGTTGTCCAAGTGGCTCTTCCCGACTTAAAATTATAGGGTTGCTTCTGGTAGAGAGAATACCTATTAAAAAAAAAGTAACATCAACTTCATCCTTTAAAAGAATTAGCACAAATTTAGTCTTCAACTATATAAAATGATGTTAAATTTTATCATAATTTTTTCAACGAAAATCAAATAGAAACAATTTTCCCTTGTTGTTGAATCTACTTAGCTACTCCATTAATAATTTCATCATATTAAAAATGCTAATCAAGAATATTTATATATACTAAGGGTGCATTTAATAGACAAAAATACTATCATTTTATTAAATATTTGTTGTTTATATGTTACTGAGAGGATAGGATAAAGGACGAGACAATACTATGATATATGTTTTATTGGCGTAAAAACAAACTTGTTACAACTAGATAAAGTAATTACCTTATTTTACTATATCCTAGATTTCTAGTTACTAAGTGTTCAACGATCGAATTAAATCATATTTGGAGTAAAACAAAATTTGATCAAATCAAATTTAATTAATTGGATCGAATCATATTTGTAAAAAATAAATTAGTGATCCAATCTAATTAAAAACAAATCGGATTAAATTGCATCAACGAATTATAAAGAAAAAAATATTTTCTTTTTTTATAACAAATACAAAATAAAACATTAAACATAAAAATTTATAAATAAATACTTTATAACAAATAAAAGTTCCTTAAGTAATTTATAAAAGATAAAAAGTAAATCATAACAAACTAAAACTAAACAATTAATTGTCTTCAATCATTTATGCATTTATTGCTATTTATACATATTGCTATTTATACATATTCAGATTGATTCATAAATTATCATATCTATAGAGTTCAAATTCATACACGGATCTAATTAAACTCAGATTTGATCGAATTGAATTGAATCTTATTATATTTTAATCAGTTGATGGATGTAATTAGATTTAATATGATATTTAGTTTAGATTATTGGATTCATCGATCCATCCAAATATGTGAAGACCCCTAGTCGGCAAAAGAACCTTAATAGTGCAATTTTGTGCTTGCACATATAAATATTTATTTTATCCTACTTAGATTTATGATAAATAAATATTTTCAATATATAAAATATATTATAACTAAAAGATGTAATAAATAAATTATATTTTATATTTATGATAAATAAATTATATTTTATATTTATGATAAATAATTTATATTATGATATATTATTATTTTTATTGATAATTCCTCTTTAAAAATATTGAAATTAAAGTTATAACTAAAGAACTAAAATTGATAGATTGGCAGAGAAAAAAAAAGAAAAGTTAAACCATTAAATTTATATTAAAAACATAAAAATTACATCGGGGTCGACATGGAAAAAATGTAGCAGTTGGGAGAGAGATTCTCACTAAAGATGACCAGATAGGTTATTCAATAGAAGGGGTGTTAAAAAAACTACTTTGAACTAAACTAAACTATAAAATATCAATTTTTTTATAAAATAATTAAACTTGAAATATTTTTTAAGTTCATTTTTTAAAAACTAAATTGCTAATAAACTAGTTTAGTGCACTATAACTAAATTGTTAATACAACCTTAGTTATGAATTACATCACACACTGCATTGTTTGTTGTGGGTAGTATAATTTTCATATGGATAAACGGGTTATAATTTTCTTTTTTTTTATTTAAACTAGAAAACATCTACAAAGAAATGAGATAAACATAGGAATTGGCACTTTTTAACGAAGAATCTAGCTTTCTCTCATGCTTCTTGGCTTCGTTGGTTACAAGTTGACCTGAACCTCCGATAAGAGAAAGGATCATCATACGTTTTAAATATTAAAACTATTTTTTATTATATTTAGTCAAATAGATTGTTTGATTGCTACAAAAGGTGTTTACTTATCATATTAGCTAAAAACTTAATTAACATAAAATTAAAAATTCGTAACTACTATTTTGATGTGTCCCACAGAGGTGTGATTATTTTCATATAGGTGTAGGAGACATACCAAAAAGGAAAGAGCATCAGTAGTTGCCCACAACAATGTGGAATATACATTATTAGAGAGTGTGTGAACACATTTTCTCAATTTTCTATATTTTTTCAAGAAATAAAAAATCTGAAAAACTTCTTAGAAAATTGAAAATTTTTTCTCCAACTAAAGATCAAAGCATTGAAAAAGGTAAAAATCTTGAATAAACAAAGTGTAAGGTTTTGTTTAATTTTATAATATATGTGTGTGAAATAATTAGAAAAGAAAAATTAAATTTAATTCATTATAAATAACTTATTAATTACAAAATATTCATGAGTTCGATTATTATAGTTATATTTTTGTGTTTTGCAGGGATAGGTGAGGGTGTGTATAATGAATAATCTTTTGAAATAGAAATATTTGGGAGATTATTTAGAAATCTAATTAAGAAGGGGTTGCGGTTAGCAAGTAAGAATTACTAAAAACAATTTTGATTCTATTTTTCCTTTTCTTCCTTTCTTTTCTCTTTCTCCCTCACTTTTTTTCTTATTTTCTCTCTCTTCCACATATCTCTCTCTCAAATCCACAAAAGCTTCACTCCTCTACATGTGAGTCCTTTCGCTGATGAAATCCAATGAAATATCTTCTATTGCTCCTAATTTTGAGTGTAAATCATCATAGGTAAGTCTGATCCTATTTCCTTAGGTCTGTTTCTATTGTTGGAATTGAAAAATTGGAAAGCTTGAAGAAGCCATGAAGTCCTTGGAAGTTTTTATTTTGAAGAATTAGTTCTATCACTTGGAGTTTTATTTTTAAGTTTTACTCAATTCATTTTTATGGTACCAAACACATTTGATAGGTGTGGTACTTGTATTGTGTGTTTAGATAGACATGAGAATGTGTTTGAGTAGCTAAGGGATAGATTACATAGGCTGGGAAGTGCTGAAAATCATTGAGTTTTTTGCAATAAGGTAATCGATCGATTACCCTTCAAGAAAATTGGGTATTCTTATTCCTACTCTCGGGAGTAATCAGTTGCCTAAAAATAGTAATCGATTAAACCCGAGACCATGCTTTATGGGATTGTTTTGTAGGAGCAGATCAGGTAATCTATTGGGTAATGGATTACCCTACTACAAAACTCATATAAAAGCATTTTTAAACTAGATTTTTTATAACTAACAAAAGTTCCAAAGAAAAGCTTCCTTATTTCTAACTATTTTTACCCATTTTCTCCAAGAACAAAACCCATAATTTGATGTTTGAAGGATCAAGAATTTGTTGATCAAAGGGAAAGAAATTGTGAGCTTGATCTCTATTGCTTAGGTATTCATCACAAATAAGGTGATATTGTTTTATACCCTAATCTTTGTGTTTTTTCACAAGTCTTGATAATCTCTTGAGGGAATCTTGAGATTATTGTGAAATCTTACAATTTTGAGTTGTGAGTGACGGGGAGTCACAGTTTAACAAATTCTTGTGGGGAGCAAAATGAAGCCTCTTTTGTTGTGTGATTTTGAATCTTTTCGGATTAAAAGTATGTATCAAAGGTTGTATATGTAAATTAAATTATGTTAAAGTATGTATCAAAGGTTGTATATGTAAATTAAATAATTATGTTATGGTCAGAGTTGGATAGTGTTTGGTATCAACATTTTGCTATATTTGAAGAATATGTAATATTTGAAATATATGGATAATTATGTTTGGAGATTGAGTCTTATGAGTAGTTTATATATATGTACAAATGGTGGATATGTGAATGTGTCAAAATCAGTTGAAATGTGTGCTTGTTTTGTTGTTATATCTACTTGACATGTACGAGATAGCAATAAGTTCATGTTAGGAAGTTGAAGGGATGAAATTATTGAGTTATGTGATGTATGTTGTGATTATGTAGCTAAGCTTTTGGACATTCTATATAGCCTTGTTCAGTGGTGCGTGCAAATTGCCCAACGAGAATTCGTCTTTGACAGATGGATAACTTAGCTTTGCGGCCAACAAGAGGTCTCACCCAGAGCAAAGTTATCTCGTATTGAATTTGAATGCGATTTGCACACAGCAAGAGGTCTCGCTTTGTGAAAATTATTCACTATTTAGAATTAAATAGGGTTTTTGCCCAACGGTGTGTCTTGCTGAGCAAAATCCCTATTACTGGAACAGTCTAATATAGGGTCCTTGCTAGGCGACAACTGTCATTAGGCGAGCTACCCTAGGCGAGCTATTGTTGTGTTTAACATGTTATGTTTTGTTTTAAACTTTGAGATTACGGAGATGTATAATGCTATTTTGAGTATATTGTGACAAAAATTTTATATCTCATTATTATGGATTATAATTTGTAAAAAAAGAAAAAAGAAGAGAGAATTAGATAATTGAAACTTAATAGTATAATTAATATAAATATTTTGGGATGTTATAGAAGTCCCTTCTCTGAAAAATCATAGTTGAGACCTCTCCTTGGACCATACATGCTGCTACGGGAGATACATTATAATTTATAAAAAAAAAGAATTAGATAATTGAGACTTAATAGTATAATTAGTATAAATATTTTGGTATGTTACAGAAGTCCCTTCTCTGAAAAATCATAGATGAGACTTCTCGTTAGGCCACACATGTTACTGAGGGAGGTACCTTTGTTCCTCGTTGGGCAACATATCCCACTGGGCGAGATGTTCAGTATATGATCTTTGATATTGTTTGTAAAAGTTTGTATTTTGAGCATAATTTTATAGGTAAATAGATGTATTAGGTAATATTAGAATTTTGTGAGACGTTACCCAAAGGATATGGAAGAAACTTTTGTTCACTCTTTGCTTGAATAGTACAAAAAATAAAAAGAAACCTATGAGGCATAGGTAGAAGCCATTCTAAATGAACTTGTTGTGCAAAATCCAAATAAAAGGAACTTTACCAAGAAAACATACTACACATCTAGTTGGAGTAAGATAGAAGTTGAGGACATTATATTATATTATATTATATATATATATATATATATATATAAATAAATAAAGGGAGAGATAATCGTCAAAATTTTAAATCTTTAGATTTAAAAAAATGAAAAATGGAGATGAAAAGTAAGTCTCTACTTACTTTTGAATGGATAAACTTATTATAATAACATATAGTAACTTGCAGGTTTAGAGCTCTAATATATTTAAAGTAATTTGGCATGTAAGAGTGTCTTTAAAGATATCAGTTTTTGTATGGAGGGTAGCACACCATCGAATTCCAAGAATGGTGGAATTAATAAAAACGAATATCCATTTTATTGATGACAATGTTTACCCTATTTGTCAGGTTGAACTAGTATCTATTTCGCATATGTTATTTTCATGTCAACCAACATATGTATTATTATTTATGAGTTGGATATTTAAAGGCACTACCTGGAGACTACATACCTCACTTGTGACAACATCTCGAACTTGTTAGAGGTAAGAAATACAAATTAATCATGTGTCATATATATGGTTGACAACTTTGTGGTCTATTTGAACTACAAGAAATGCTTTTATATTTAAAGAATCCCAATTTTGTGTGGCATAGGTTGGGTTAGCCGCTCTACAAAAATCTTACTTATGAGTCAAAGAACTATGTAAGAAAATCTCATCTTTCTATAAGTGGTCCATAAATCCAAATTATTATATTAGAGTTGTTGAAAAGTGGTAGTTAAACTATATCTTTGCATATTGAACTATATGATGGGACACTTATACTTTACATATTGAACTATATCTTTGGGTGGGTGTAATTGATCATATTAAGGTAAATTGTACTTCTATTTTGTATCTATGTTAACACATTTTCATCATATTGAAAATCATCATCATTATCAATAATAATAATAATAATAATAATAATAAATAGAAAAAATTATATATGATATATTGTTGTGTTGTTCTCTTATTACACTCATCCCTAATATGTAAAAATATTTAATAATTTTTTTTGTATGACATATTATCAAAGTAAAATTCCAAATTTGATTGAAAAAACATATCTATATTATTCTATATGTAAGTGTTGTCTTAATAAATATTGTTTCTTTAACTTTGTAACAAGCAAACATAATTAAAAATCATTATGACTTATTATAGATCTTGATTTAACAATTTTGATCATGTTGTTATTAAACTTGTTATAACATATTAATAGTAGTAATATAATGATTCTTTTATTCAAATGGTCAATTACCCCCATTATTGGATTGAGAAACAAAATGGAACCTGTCCAAAACCTCTAGATTCGAAGTCATTTTTTTATTAAATAGGTAGACTAAGGTTAGCAAATTTTTCGGGTAGAAAAACGGTTTGAGACGGACTAAAGCAATCGATTATGTGTTTGAATTTTTTTACCCGATATCCGAATTAGACCTACTATATAGTATGTGATTTAAATTAAGATTTTCTTAAAATAAAAACATGTAACTTTTGACAAATCTTTTGTGAGACTAGATTTTATGGAAAATTGATGAAGATAACACTTATTTCTTGATCCGATTAAGTTAGTACAAATGCTAAAATGTAGCTATGTAAATATTATTGAATTATATATTTATGCTAAGAGATTATAAATTTATAATTTAGTAAATACAAATATTATATTTATGGGCATAGTTTAGTTTTAGTACCATTATCAATTTATAATTTACTAAAATAAGAGTCGCATTAAATAAAAAATTGTTATACCTAGAAAAGATAAAAACAAAATGGTTTTGAACAAATTATGGCTCAATTCGACTATTACCCTTCTAAACCAAGAAACTTATTGTATCAAAATTGTGTTACAAAATAAATGATGAATGTTCATTTTGGATTGAGTTGCTTTCAAACCTGAATCTGACTAAATCGGCCTCATGCCCACTCCTAAATAACAATGCATTCTTATCATCAAACATACATTTAACTTGAAGAAAATATAAAAGATTATTAAGTCAATTTTATATGTTAATTAAAAAGATACAAGAAAATTTTAGTATATATATATACTAATTTTAGATAGGCTGGCAACATGTGACTCTTTATTGAGGAAAGGTGTGCCCTTTACTGAATCTAATGGTGTATGTGTGTTATGCAGATAATTTCCAGAAGATATTCAACATTTATGTCTCAATTGCAAAGTTTCTTTTTCAATTTGGTAGAGAATTCTTAGTTGGTTGGGTTTCTATTTTTTATTCTTCTTTTCTAAAACAATTATTTATCCAATCTTATTTGTCGGTTATAGGAAAGAAGTCTATAAATTTTAGATTTCTATTTTAGCACACGATTTATTGGTTCATTTGGATAGGGGTGTTTATGGATCGAATCAATTCACGAATCTAAATCCAAACTAATCCAATTATATCCATGAATCAAACCAAACATAATCGGATCAAATCTGACCATAGACAGATTGGATCATGAATTTGAACTTTGGAAATATGTAGATTCATGAACCGATATATTCAATTTAAAGTTAATATTTTTATTTTATATATATTTACAAGTGTGTAAATAGAAAAATTTCAATGCAACCAATGAGAAAGCATGACTCATTTGCCCAATCCAATCCATAATCAGATCTCCTAGCTCGTCTATTTCATTCTATTCACTTACTCATGTCTTGTTTAATCTTCAGTTATTCATTTATTCTTGTCTTCGTCTAAAACCTAACAACTCTATGGTCTATGTCTTTATCCAAAACCTTAAATTAAGTGTTGCAGTAATGAAGATTACGAGTTATTAATGTAAGGACTAGTTTAATTAATAAATAATTAGTGAAAAGGAAATAAATATTACTGGGAATTAAATTTAAGTTTATACTTAAATTACTATTAATTTGATACGTGATTGATTTATTAGTTGTGTTAATACTATGTGGTTAAAGGTAGAAGGATATGACAGAAGAGAATAATTATTATCCTTTTGATTAGAAGGGTTTTAGTTGAGTTTTAGGAAGTTCTAAGATAATCCATTATTGGAAGTTATGGTTGCATTTAGCAAATTGTTTTTACTAAATACACCCCAATGTGATATAATTTTTTTCTTTATTTTTCTTCGTCATCTTTCTGTGACGTTCTTCTCTCAATACGCCTCCATGCTTCGTCCCTTTGCATGATGGTCAAAACATCAATGGAATATGTCATAGTCTCTTCTATTGCTCCTGATTTTAAGATGTGATCAATATAGGTATATCTGATCATTGTTTTCTAAACCTTTTTCCAATTGTTTTCGATCCTTTCATTTTTGTTCAAGAGGAAATTTCTTTGAAAATCTTGATTTCTAAGGTTCCTGTTTAATTTGGGATTCTTGTTTGGTTCCTGTGTAATTTCTTTAGTTGATTCCTCCCCTTCTATTTTAATTGGATTTTGGATGGTGAACTAGGTAAGGGAAGATCTTTTGTTGATTTTTTTAATGGGTAAGTGATTTGGTAGTTGAGAGATTTCAGCTATTTGAAATAGCGAGTATTTTGACTATATTTTGAGCTATTTAAGATAACATTTATTTTAATTGTGTTTTGAGTTATTTAATATAATGTGTATTTGATTTTAATTTGAACTAATTGAGTTAGCATATTTGTTAATAATTATGTGAGCTTATTGAATTAGCGTATATTGATTGTAATTTGAGTTATTTGAGATAACATATATTAGGATTGCATAGTTGAGATATATGGTGTGTTGTGTAGTTGATGATTATTATGGGAATGATGTTTGATCTTGAATTGGATGATTTATTGGATAGTTTGGATGTGGCGGTTACAGTAGGATAGCTTAGTTTTGGTTGAATTGATTTTTTGTGATTGAAATTGAATTATAGAATGATAATGTATTATTTGGAATAGTGATGTAATACATATGATTGAAATGCATTATGAAGGTATATTTATTGATTTTGTTGGTTGTGGGCAATTACAATTGGATAACTTAGCCTTGGATGATATGCTTAGTGAGGTACATTGATGTTTAGGACACACCTGGGTCAATGTAATCTAGAGTATTTGATATGTAAAAGAATATTTCTATGATTTGCATTGTGGTCCTGGTACCAGATATGCAAGGGGGTGCCTAAAGGAGATACTCAAACAATGATTGTATGTCACAGGGTGTCCAGGTAGATGCTAGACATCAGCATGTGGTTGTTAGATGAGTATTACTTAGACTTAAATTGGTGGTAACACGGGCAGCTTAGACGTCTGTCACCAATTGAAAGGAATCTTAAGTCGCCTCAGTGTCTGAACTCAATGTAGATATTCGAAATATGTCATGTGTGAACATGTTGTTCTATGAAATGCTTGTATTCAGGGGAATATAAATGTGTTTTATTTGATTGATTATGATATTTAATTAATGTTTTATTGATTGGTTGTAAGTGCTTATGTTCAGGTGGAACATAAGAGTGATTTCTTGGTTGTTTACTATTAGTGAATGTGTATTGATGGTACTAAATATAAACGTTGTGCAGCTTTTATGCTTTATGCTTGATATAATGGTATGTTGTATATTATGTAAGCTTACCCTTGCAATGTTTTTGTTTTCTAGATGATTGTGATGATCGTGCTTTGCATGGGAGCAAATAGTAGTGATGATGCAGAGAGGCAGGATACTCTTAATTAAGTATGTTGAATTGTGGCTGGAAGTCTCAAAGGATATTATTATATTATTGAATATGTATATAAGAGAGTTGTGTAGAAATAATGTTATTTGAATTTAGAGACATTGTTGTTAAGTTATGTGATTATTACGTTTATTATGGACTATGTGTGAACATGGTGTAAAGAGATAGATGAATTGTGATATGCATGCCATAAGAATGTAGAATTATATGTCAGCATGTTGGTTGTTTTGGCAGCAGAGGTTCTACTATCTGCAGGGTCTAGCTGGGCAATAACTGTTGTTGGGCAAAGTTACCCTGGGTCTCGTCAGGCGACAGGTTCACTGACGAGCTGAAATTGTGTGTACTGTGTTATATTTTATTTTGAATTTTGAAAGTGTTGTAATGTATCTTTAATATTCAGTATAATGTAATGAAAATTTTATATCTCAGTCAGTATTTGGGAATATAGATAATAGTAATTTAAATAATTATTAAGAGAATTTATGGTGTAAATAGTATATAAATATTTTAGATGTTACAATTAAATTTTATGGTTTTTAGCTTTTTAAAATTTACATTTTATCATTTATAGACTACTTTTATATGTAATTTTACTTTTATGTTATTTTGAAGAAACAATATATGTTTTATTAACAAACTTATATGTTTACTATTTTATTCCCTATGTTTTATAAAAAGCAAAATAACTCTAAAAAATTTTCTTTGGAATTTGTGGATTCAATCTGATTTGATCTATTCTTGATCGGATCATATTGGATTGCTAAAATTTTCTTTTACAAATCCCAATCCGATTAAATTTGATTGGATTGGATTATATTTCATTTTGTCTCTAATCTAATCCAATCCGATCGGTGCACACCCCTATATTTAGGTATCTAGAAGCTCCATTATTTTTAGAGATAATACTTTGGAACCCTTTAATATCTTTTTCCTTATTTAAGTGTGCTTTTGGAAGTGGATCTTGTATAGATTTGGGATTTCACTAGGTATGATTTTCACTTCTTGGAATGATAATCCAAGATTATGTTTAACACATTTGTGAGTAGTTTTATTATTGCATTTATTCCATTGTGTAATTTTTTGGGTTGTATCTGACATGATTACCTTGTGGTATATTGTATACTTGAAACTTTGTAATTATTGAAGAGCATCTCCAAGGGTAGATCAAGATTTTTTATCTTACCTAACTTTTTGGTATACCTCTACTCCCATGTTATTTTGAAGATCAATTCCATTTTTTATTCCAATAGCAGATTATAGTTTGTGATCTTGGAACACTTATACTGGACCCCGTACTGACACGTTATTAAATTTAATATTTATTTTCAGTTATTGGCAAATAACTTAAATTAAATAATCATATTAATTAAATTAAATAATTTATATTAAATAATTATATAATTTAAATTATATAGTTTAATTATAAAAAAAATTGCAAAGAATAAAAAATATTAAATTTTTTAAAAAAATCACCCTCTCACATACGCTCCCTAACTATCCCTTCTCTTTCATTTCATTTTTCTCTTCCTAGCTCCCTAACAGACACCCTTTCTTTCTTCCCCTTCCCTCTCATTCTCTTTTCCCTTCCCATGGCGGCAGCCTTTCTCCTTTCCCCACCCACAGTAACCACCATCCGCACCTCAGCTGCTATTTGCGTGCCATTTGCGTGCCTTTTCCGCCGTCCGCCCGCCTCCGCTGGCCTTCATGCATCACCCTTCCCTCTCCTCCTTCTTTTTTTCTTCTCTGTTAAACAAAGTTTTCATTTTTATCAATTTTTCATGTGCTCATCTGCTGATATGTTTATGTTGTTAATAAAAATCGATTAGGTTGTTTTTGTTATTGTTCTTTGTTTATTTGTTGTTGAATCTATTTTTTGAATTGATTTTTGGCTAAGTTTCGAAATCTTGTTGGTTTGGGCAGGATGAACAAGAGAGAGACAATAAAATACATTTTTTAAGGGTATTATCTTGGGTATTCTTCTACAAGAAGATATCTCCATGTGAAGATCACTCTCATTTATTCCAATAGGTATTCTTGGTAAGAACTTATCTTACCTTCAAGATCAGTGTACAATATCAACCCTTGAAGATACTTTAGGGGTTTATCCTCTAGTTGTATATTTCTTTCATATTTTCAAAAAAAAATATAACAATCATTAATTAATATTACAATACATAAATAATGAACTACATCATTAGTTATTATTATTCATAAAACATATTAATTAATAAAATTAAAATGGTAAAGTGACTACAAGAAAAAAAATACTAATGTAATTTTTAATGCTATTAATATAATTTATTGCAAAAATGCAAATAACTACTGAATTTTTTTTCTTTCGAAAATATTAGATATTATCTTATCCATTAAATATAATATATAATTAACTTTATTCATACTTCTTTTTTTTTCACGAGATAAAATATATTTCTATTATACTATGAGTATTTGGTTTTCTTTTTTCTTAAAAATATTTTATATAATTAAAGGAATTCCTTTAAGTTTATTTTATCAAAAAATGTTAATTATTAGTTTGTTAATTTTTGTTATGAAGATATATTTAAACCTATGACATCTTCTTTCACCTTCTCCCTTCATGTAAATTTTGCTACTAAGTTATCTTCAAAACTCCATGTTAGTCCATTGATGGGGAGAAGAGAAGAGAGAGGTCGTGAGTTTGATTTTTTCATTAATAAAATTAACATATTAACAATTAACATTTGCTTATCACTATAAAAAAAACTTCAAAACTCCACTTTTTGTTTAAGTGATATCTATCACTATTAAATTTTCACATTTTAATTTTAAAATTGATCTTATGTATTATTTTATATTATTTTTTCCATGTTATGTGTTATTTTTACAGAAAATATAATTAAAAAACATTAATTATAAAAACACAAAAAATACATGTTAATGTAATATTCATTGTAAAAAAATAAATCAACATTCAATTTAATATTATTTGTATGTATATATGTATGTAGGAAAGATTCAATTACTTCAATAGTAAGTTTATCAGGCTTACTATTTATTTTCACCATTCATTTTCTTAAAATATAATGGTTGTAGTAAGTAATTAATATTAACCATTAAATTTTAAGAAAATAAATAGTTAGGATGATGAGTAAATCCCTTAAACTCACACTTGGAGTAAGTGGATTTAGTTAATCCAAGAGAGTAAGTATAATAGACTTACTATTTGTTTTCACCATTTATTTTCTTAAAATGTAAGGATTGTACGAAGTAACAAATATTAACCAGTAACCGTGACATCGTCTTAGGATATGAGAGAAGTCATGACCCTCCCAAAACTTTTTTCTTCTCCTTTTTAATAAATATAGATTTTTTTAAAAAAAATATTTTTTTTATATATATCTTTTTTTTCTCTCCTCAAACTTTTTTCTTCCCTTTTAACAAATACACAATATTTTACAAAAAAGATTGTAATTTGCTTAAAATATATCTATTTTATTTTTTTGGCTCTCTTAACATTATTTTCCAAGATCCACCACTGACCATTAAATTTTAAAAAAATAAAAAGTGAAAATAAACAGTAACTTTCTTAAACTTTCCTTTTAAGTAAGGGCATCTCATTTATTTATATATATATATATATATATATATATATATATATATATATATAAAATGGGATGCACTTACTTAAAAGGAAAGTTTAAGGAAATTATGGTTTATCTTATTTTTTATTTTTTTAAAATTTAATGGTCATATTATATATTATATATATATATATATATGTATATATATATATATATATATATATATATGTATATATGAGAGTTGATCCATTTACTCTAGGTGTAAAAATTAATTAACTTACACTGTCAATTAATAAGTTTTTATAGAATACAAATTTTCTCAATCTAACCATTGAGTATATTTATTTAACTAGAGTTAAGAAAATATCCATATAAGATGATTTCTATCTTTTGTACTAGTGTGGTGTTGTATCATTTAGTGAGCTTATTTGTATATTCAAGCATTCGATATATGATCCTGAAATCATAACCTAATATGATATTTGTTTTTCATTTTATCAAAATTAAGGATACTAATTTATCTTATTACTCAAAAGACCCAAAATAAAAATTTAAAAATATCAGGATTCAAATCAATGAAAAAGAGAATTAGGACTCAACTCATTAAAACAAAACAAGGGGTCTAAGAAAAAGTTGTTAATTTATTAGAGACTCAAAAGCTAACAACCATAACCTACCAATAAAGACTTAGAACATTTTTTTTATTGGTACCAAATGCAAAAGAAAAAATTAGGCTTACATATAAGTCTTTGGCCGTTTCATCAAAAATCACTTTTAGTCCTTAAAATTTAAAAATATTTTTTTTAATCTTTGATTTATTTTTAGTCCTTCTTTTCTTGTTGTTGTAAAAAAATTGCTGATAGGGAATACGTTTTTGTACTCGTGAATTACTCAACTTCTCAACCTTAATCATCTCAATCTTCAATTTCACATCCGGTACAATCAAATACACTGACTGGAACTTATAAATGGACAACGTTAATACAAAAAACAAATTAATTTCAGAGACTAAAAGAAATGTTTTTGAATTTCAAGGATTAAAAGTGATTTTTGTTGAAACTTTAGGGACAAAAAACTTACTTAAGCCAAAAATTATTAGGTACCCCATATTAAATTTCTTGATTTATAGGGACTTAAAAAATGATTTAAGTCTTATATTTTTATTAAAGATTAAATTAATAAATAATATATTTTAGGTCTTGATATATTAGCATGGTAGGTCCTTATAAACTTTGTTGCTTTTATGTTGGATGTTCAATTTTTTTTTATTTTGTTGAGTTCCTATAGCATTTTAGATAGCAATATAAGTTTTTTAAAATGTTAGATAGAGCTTTATAACCTAGAAAAAAATTATCAAGGACTTACGACAACACAAAAATTTTTAAGAAACTTAACAAAAAAATTTGTTAATATTAGTAGGAACTAGTAATTAGGGCACATATATGAACTCGAATCCATGGATTAGTTGGATTTTAAATTTTTTTTTCTCTAAAAAATCATAATTATAGGAAAAGATCAAGTGTAATTCGCGAAATTCGTCAAATTTATGAATTAAGTCCGTAAATTCACAAGTTTTGATCGGGTTTTTTTAAAGGGATAAATTTGTCATTTAGATTATTAATTTATATTAATATTATAATTTATTTATTGTGAAATAAGATATTTTAAATTTTTTAATATTAAAAATACTTAGTATTTTAGATTATTACAAATGATTATATAATTTTTAATATGATATAATAAACTTACTTATTAAAAAATATTTAATTTTTTTAATATATATATATACACAAAGAGATCCATCCGAGTATCAATTCATTAAATTTGTAAGTTTTGCAAATTTTACCCTATCAATTTTTAAATAGGTGAAACCGATTCGTCTCCCATGCCAACTAGTAATAAAGATAAACTTGACAAAAACATCTATAACTCTTCTCTAAAATTTATTATAGAAATAATAAATAATACAAGTACTTTGTAACTTGTAAGATAGAGGTAACTACAAGCCACTAGGAGAGTAACGAGGCCCTCGTAGGGAGTGCCAACCTTCCTTCTTTGCTTTATAAAAGTGTGACCCTTCGCCACATTACACATGCCTCGACCCAAATCTTCTGCTTTCAATCTTTCTTCTTTTCTTTTAACACTGACAAAACACATACTCTCTTAAACCCTCTCCACCATGTAATAAACTGACACAACTTCTCTTTCCCTTAAACTATTTCTTTAATCTCTTTCTTTACTCCCCAAAAGCAAATTAACTGCGGAACCTGCTGCGAAAATGCACTGATGTTATTAACCTTTGCACCAGAGACAGCACAGCACAGACCACTTACCACTTACCACTTACCACTTACCATTTCCACGCCTCACTCTTCTTCTCAGTTTATGTGTATGGAATCTCGCAACTTTGTGTTAGTATATAGTGTGTGTGCTCTTTTTTTCTTTTCTTTTTTTTATTGCTCAACAAGCATCCAAATGCTCCTTTTTGCCACTATTCATTAGTATATTTGGAGTCTCTTTTCCTGATTACCAAAAGATAAACTTTGGTTTGAATGTTACTGAACTTAATTGGTCTATTCCGGATACATCAGGAGGATTGTAAAGGTGTGGCATGATGGCTTATTGTAGTTGTCATGCTGTGTCAAGATGCACCATGAATTTGTAGATAACAAAAATATAATTGTAAAGGATAAAATATACATGGTCATCTTCCTGCTATATTTATAATAAATTTATTAACTTAAAGATAAATTGATTAATAAATTATATAATGTATAGTTATAGAGATAGTTCAAGATCATGTAATATTCTTTTCTAAAGGAAGAGACTCAATACTATAAGGTGATTGGCCATATTCCTTTCACGGAATTTAGTCATCAACAAAACAAAATTGGTGATACTTGGTCCCAATAAAATAAAAATATAAAAAGGCTTAATTGATTTTTACCCTTTTAAATAATCAAAGTGGCACGCTTCTTGTTAGATCTCGTTTCTCGTTTAAAGCTCCTTTCTTAAAGGCAGTGAAGACCAATTTCTGAAAGTGCTGCACTCAGGACTTTCCCTAATGTTTTATTATTATCAATTATGGCAGAAAAGGGAAGAGTTCCCTGTATGCACACTAAACACTAGTCTCTAAGTTCCATGGTATTTTCAATTGTGCTTGTTTTCTTCCTCTTATATATATTCTTGCTTCCTGCCAAACTTTCCTTTGTTTGTTTCATACAATATCTCATTAACTTCCCTCTTCATAGCTTCTTTGCAATTTGGCATGAATTGGTCAAAGCCATGTTTGGTGTTCACTGTTCTCTCCCTTCCCAGCCAAATTAATTAAAATTTGACTGAGGTTTGTTCTAAATGCTTTAGATTCAGAAACTTAGTCCAGTTCTGTGTAATTCACCTTCTGTTTCACCAAAACCAGTCAAGAAAAATAGTCTGGTTGCCTACACACACAAAAACATGCAGTTTAATTTAGTTAAGAGCTACCACACACAAAGATGCATTCATCACAAATTCACAATCCATTCTTGTTGTTTGTGCTTTTATCTTTTAAGCAAGCTTTTATCCTCAAAATTTACCATTGATAAACAACACTAGTGTACTTCATGTAGCAACAAAAAATAAAACCTCTATGATGCATGTAGCCACTCTAGTGTTTGAATATTTAAGGGGTGGGGGCATAGATATATTAATTACAAACTAGCCAGCTGCACTTGATACATGTCTATACCCCTTAATTTGAAAGCCTGCAGTAACAGTATTATACCTTTGTGTGCAGGGAGAATAGAAGAGGTAAAGTGAAGGTTGAGTTCACATTTCATATTTAATTCACTGATCATAGTTGGTTTGGAGCACAGTCACACAGTAGAGCCATTAATACAGCACAGATAGCGTAAAGCAAAAGGTTTGCTTCCATTAACTACTTCTCTTCTATCCCTTCCATCAAAGTTAATCAGTTCTAGACTTTTCAATTTCAATTTAAAGGAGCCTTACATTTTTGGCACCTTTTATCACATAGCTTTCCACTCTACAAAAGTCTATACCCTAGTCATCATCAGTAACTTGGTGTTTGGTTTCAGGTTATCCAATTAATTTTATACCGAAAATTAATTTCTTATAAATTGTTATATATTTAATTCATAATTGATTTTGGGTCCACCATTTACTCTTTTAATTTGTTTTTACATAATAAGATATTTAAATATAAATAACATTATTTTAAAATTAATTTTGTAGTTGTGCTTGCATGAATTTGTGGATGTGAATGTTTGTTGCTTTGGATTGTAGTGTTGTAGGGTTTAGTTGGGCCTCACTTTGTCATCATTGTCATATGGGGGTTTACCTCCACTGCTATTTTAGGCTATTTCCACACTCATAAATACATCTCTAAAAAGTATGAACCACATATGAACCACAAAACATATTCTGCGCAGAGAATAATTGAGAAAAAAGGAAACTCTCATTCTCATATGAAATCAAGAGTGATTGAATTTTTTTTTTTAATTTTCATTTACTTTTAATTTATAAAATTCATTTTTTTTTGTTTTTTTATCTTATTTTTAATTGCAAATAGAAAATAAAATAAATTATGTTTTATAAATTCATAGACTAAATACAAATTTAGAAAAAAAATTAAGTAGCTGTTTATTAGTTTATTCAAGAATATTTCCTTAAGGTACTCAAGTTCTCATGTACCCTTTTACTTGTTGGAGCTAATAATTTTAGAGAAACCGTAGAATAATTTACTATTTGGAGTAAATAATTTTATAACTACAATCATGGAGGATAAGTGTATCTATAATATTATAATTGAATTTTCAATCTCTCATCGAGTCCCAATTTTTTTAAATATAATTATTTTTTAATACACTCAGTAAATTAACAAAATATAATAACACGTACGTCATATTGCTCAAAGAATAAAAAAATGTTTTTTTTTTCTGAATGAAAAAACATAAGATTTATAAGAATTGTAAATACATTAAATTTTGAACATATTTGAGGCGATAGTATTTTTTATCTTTCCAGATTCATAATAGTTTTTTTTTTTTGTAAGCCAAAAATTTTATATGGTATTAAAAATTAGAAAAAATAGTTAAATTAGATTGACCTAATAAATTAACAGGACAAGTAACAAGTTAGACCAACAAAACAGTCTCATACAAAATTCAAGTATGACATATCCAGCCACATGAATCCGTTTAACAATTCTATTTATAATAAGATATTAGAAAGATGTTTGTGTTTTCCATAACACACTAAAATAAAATAAAGAAAATCGTAAGAGGTATTTAAATACCATATAAATATTCATTTGAAATGCATTTTGACAAGCTATTCAAGTAATTTTAAAATTGTTTTACCAGTTGAAGAAAACTTATTTGAATTTAAATATGTTTTTTAAGTAGTTTCTACCTTCTAACATTTCAAATTTTACTTTCTTTTATCCTTAATTAAAATATTTATTAAATTTTCTTGTTATCCCTTTTAAATAAAGTAGAATCTTATTATTTTTCTATTACTTTTTGGATATTGTTTATGTTACATATTTAAGTTAACCATTACACCATTTATAATATTTATTTTTTATTATTTCAGCACGACACTTCATGACATATATAATAGGTTTTTTTTTTTTTCAATTATTTATTAAATAATTTTATATTAGACTATTTATTTTAATAATTAAACTACTTAAGATTAACAAAAATATATTCTCTAATTAAGTATATGCCATTTCTAGTTTATTAAAATTGATATATATATATATATATATAAGATTGATATTATAATATAGAATATGGAAATTATAATTAATATAATTAAACTATAAATAAAAAATTATAAATTTTGAATATAATTAAAAAATTAAAATTATAATCACGTGTGTATATATATATATATATACACATATATATTGATAAAACAAAATTAAAATTCATGCAAAATCTTCATATTAATAATATATTTACTTTTGTCATTTTTACTTTTTTTTCAACTATTTTGAGATATCATTTTTACCAAACACTTAGGACTTGGTTGGTTTGTTTTTATTTTTTAGTTTTTGAAAAAAAAAACTATTTTCTAAAAGAAGAGAAAAAAAACTTGTTTGTTAGGCGTTATTTAAAAACTGTTTTGAAAATGTAAAAATAAAAAAAATTATTTATATTTACGAAATTTCATTAATGAAAAGTAAAAAAACATATTTTCATTATATTTTGAGTTTTCAAAACAAAAACAGAAAATTGAAAAGAAAAACTACTTAAAGTTGTTTCTATTTTTTAGTTTTTAAAAACTAAAAAATCAGAACTGTTTTCAAAAATTGTTTAAAGAAAATAATAACCAAACAAGTTTTTTAGTTTTTAAATACTAAGGGCTTGATTGGTTTGATTTTGTTTTTTAGTTTTTTAAAAGATTTTCAAAAATAGTTTTCAAAAAATTTTTTCAGAAAGAAAAAAAAAACTTGTTTGGCAAGTGATATTTGAAAACTGTTTTGAAGATGTAAAAATGGAAAAATTTGTTAATGTTTATTAGAATTTCATTAATGAGAAGCAAAAAACAACATATTCTGATTGTATTTTGAGTTTTTAAAACAAAAAATAAAAACTGGAAAGCAAAACTACTTTCAGTTGTTCCAGTTTTTTAGTTTTTAAAAACTAAAAAGTCAGAACTGTTTTCAGAAAACACTACCCAAACAAGTTTTTTAGTTTTTAAAAACTAAAAAATTTGTTTGGGTAATGCTTTGTGAAAATAGTTTTCAAAAACAATTCTGATTTTCTAAGTTTTAAAAACTAAATAATAGGAATAATTGAAAGTAGTTTTATTTTTCAGTTTTCTATTTTTGTTTTGAAAACTCAAAATACAATTAGAATAGGTTGTTTTTTGTTTTTTATTAATGAAATTTTAGTAAACATAAACAAGTTTTTCCATTTTTACTTCTTCAAAACAGTTAAAATAACACTTATCAAACAATTTTTTTTTTCTTCTCGAAAACAGTTTTTAAAAACTATTCTTGAAAACTCTTTTCACAAACTAAAAAATAAAACTAATCAAGTCCTAAAATTCTGAAAACAATACTTCTTCTTGCATGTGTCAAATATAAGAAAAAAACTCATTTATTAAAAAATTATTTACCCTTTAATTGTCATTTTTATTTAAAAATAAATTATTATTCTAAATTATCCTTCCTAAAAACTTTATAAGAATAATAAAATGACAACACTAGAAATAAATCTATTAATTAGAAAATATTTTGTGTATTGTTTAAGTGTTTTTAAAAACATAAATGATAATAGAGAAATATAGAAACTTGAAAATTTTTATTTTGAAGATATTAAATTTTTATAATAAATTAGAAAGATAAACTTGATACACAAGAAAAAAAAAAGACAAATTTGATATAAATACCAAAAATAATTAAAGAAAATATTGAAAAAGATTATAAAATTGTTCTAACAACAAAATTGAGAGAGGAGAAAAGAAAGAGATTGAGTATTGAATACTTCCGAATATAGTTGGAGATGTACCATAATATATTTTTATTATACAATATCATCTAAGTTTTAAAATCTCCAGATTTTATTAAAAAAATCTATAGACTTTAGATCAAGATAACTAAGTTTGTTTAAGTAATTTAATGTACAATTATAAAAATTATTTTGACTTTTGATGTTACTATAAAAATTAAACTTATTATATCAATTGGAGCATCTATAAAAAAATATCAAGTGGAGCAGTAAATAAAATTTTGGAGATGATTTATTCGAATTTATTGAATTTTATTGCTTGGTTAAGAATAATTTATTATTTTAAATTATGTGTCTGTTTTTGTATTTTAATGACAAACTTATTTTAATTTATTAATAAGACATATAAATAAGACTATATTTGATAGTATTCGAGTTACTGAGAATGGATATCTGTATTTCAAATTAATAATAGAATTTCCATTAATTTTAAAGCAATAGTCTAGTTGCTTTCCTTTTTTTAAAGCAATATAAACACATTGTAAATCACTCAGGAAAGAAAAATGTTAACAAATAATGAGACCCGGCCAGACAGGTGATAGATCTATACTTGTATAGTTGTGTCTCTCTTAATTTATAGAATATTAAATATTTCTTTTAATTATCATACTATTTTAGTTATTTTTAATATTACACTATTATTTTATTTAATATATTATTTATTTTTTATTTCAATAAATGTTTTATCTTTAAAATGATAAAAGTTGGGAGCCATGAGTACTGCCACCTGTGATAATTAATGTTTTTTATCATTTTGCATTATTATTTACCTCAATAATTAATTTATTAAAATTCATCTAATATAATAAATGAACTTAATACCTTATATAATTTTTAATCAAAACTATTTTTAACTTTTAAAACATAGAAAAACATTTATTGAGTATAAAAAAAATACATTAACAATTTGATCACAACACTTTATACATAATAAATTTATTAATTTTATTAATTAATATTTTTAAAAATTATGTAAATAAAAGTTTGTAATTAAATAAATTTTGTATAGATGTTAAACCATAAAAAAAAAATCTAAACTTTTTTTTTATAACCAAGAGGCACATATATTCTCCTTTTCGCCAAGTTGGCTTAATTTGGGATAAAGTGATACCTTGTGAGTTGTGACTCCCCATATAGGTGTTCTCGTAAGTACAAGTTTTGATAAAAAATATTTTTAATTAAAGTTAATTTTTCCTTTAATTAAAGACTTTCAATTTTTTTATAGCCAACTTTTGACTTTCAATTAGTTTATTAATAGATTCTTGATACTAAGAATTGTTTTTCCTTTTTCATTCGTGTAACAACATAACTTATTTTATCTCAATGAGACAAAAACTCTTCTTTTACATTTAGGGAGCGATTGGTACAGAATTTTTGAAATTTTTGGTTCGTAAAAATATATTTCTTGAGAATTAAAAATTTTCTTGTTTTGTTATAGACTTATAGTATAACTTTTCTAGGTTTAAAAGATTTTTTTTTTAAAAAAAAAAACCTATAGCAATATATATCATCATAAAATATTTTTTTTATCTAATAACCTGTTCAAATTGAGTAGGTTTGATTATTTATGAATTGCAGTTTTTATGACTTGGTTTAGCCTAGTAGTCAATTAAGTTAGATCAAATTGGTCTATTTTGATATTTTCAATCCAAATTTATATAAGTTAAAAAAATAAAGTATCATCAAGTTAAAATGGGCTCATTGAATTTGGATATATAGTTCTTGGTCTGACTGACTAGTTAAAATTGAACATATTTAGTTGACCTATATTGGTTTAATTTTATTAAGACCAATTATTTTTTTATCTAGTCCATTTTTGGACTTAGTTCTATTTAAACAAGAAGAAAATAGGCCTTGCCTAATTAGCTGAAAAGCCAATATGTGCTAGTTTGTTAGACCAAATACAAAAAAGAGGTTGGTTTACCTTGACTTATATTCTTTCTAGATTGTATATTTGTGATTTGACTTAATATAAGTTAGGCCAAAACAGACTTAAGAAATTTAGGCCTATACAGAAGTAAGCCTAAATGGGACAAGCAAATTGGTCAGGTTAGGTGCAAGAAACCTAGATATGTAACCAAATTTATTTGGGTTTGACATTGTTCAAATTTTAATTTTTTTGTTTTAAATTTATATAAACTTAGACATGATAAAGAAAAATAAACCCGTTTTAGCCCAAGTTTTGACTAGATGTGTCACTTGGACTAGTTAGGCTAGATAATAAGGTCTATATAGAATGAGTTAGATCGGTTGACTCATTTTCATGTTAGCGGTAATGAGTTGGTTCGGATAATAAAATAACTCATTTAATCACCTAATATATCGTAATTGTCTATTGATTACAATAAAGATTGAAAATAATTCATATTTACAAAAAAAATGATAATTTAGTCTTTTATGCCATAAAACTTTTTCTAGATGAAAAAGTTGGATTCCCATCCATAATTATGAGAATTTTTTTCATGAAAAAGTGAAAAAAAAACATTCCCTAGTTTTTTTGGAAATGAACTTTTTAAAAATGCATACAAATATAGAAAACTTCATGAAAGCTTTTTTGTTTTCATTTTTATAAAAAACAAAAAATACTACTAAAAATACATTTGGTTATATATAAAGTTTTTTTCAAAAATCAAAACTATGTAAAAAATTTTAAAAAAGTTGTTTTTAAAATCAACTAAAAACAGAAAACAGAAAAAAATTGTTTTCAAAAATTAAAACTATATAAAAATTAATAACAAGTTGTAATTATAACAAACATTATATATAAATCTATTTTAAATTATACATAAATATTTTATAATATTTTACTAAAACTAATTAAATTTAATAATTTTATTTTTAAAAAATTAAAATATGAAATAAAAATAAACATATTTTCTAAATATTAAAAAATTAAAAAAAATATTTTTCAAAAAAAAAAAACATTTTCACAAACCAAACCATCTTAAATTTTCCAACTTTAAATTCAATAAAAACTTTTCAGATATCAAACACCTCTTTAATATATCAAAAAATAAAAATTTCCATTTACAACCCCTCAAACTCCAAACACACATTAGAGTGGAAGATCATGATTTGCCAATCAAAAGCATGTGTTACATGCATTTTGCTTTTCCACTTTCCATTTTTTTTTTATGCAAATTTAGTGTACCTCTTTTCCCAATATCTTTTTTGCTACAATGACCACGATCCTTTCCTTGGGTTTAACGAATATTACCTAGTTTCTTTGTTTTTAGTCATAATCTTAGTAGGGTCGCCATAGACTGGAGAAATATAGCTGAATTGGGTAAACAATTCATATTATCTTATACATGAATTATGAATTGATGGTGACATATTCACATCAGATTTTCCATTTATTTAAGAAGAGACAAAGTTTGAGTACATTTCGGCCTCAGCAGAGAAGGGCCTGTGTTTTTGTTTGGAGTATTGTCTTCCAAAATTTAATTGTACAACAAAATAAATAATGATGCAAAGTCTCATTGATTATGACCACAAGAACAAAACCCAACACATGGAAGAAGAATAGTGTGGTTTGAAGGGGGGCCTGGAAATTTTTCACAGGATGCAAATCTCAGCTAGATATGACCAAATGAAGGAAAATCACATTAACCAAAGAAGCAGTCAGAGAGATAGAGAGAGAGTGAGAGTATTTGGTACAACACAACACCCATATGCAATTTGAAGGCTCTTTTATTATCTTTTTCCTCACACCAATCCAATTGAATATTGTTTCTATATATTATGAAAAATAATTGCTACACAATTGTTTTCTTTCACATGGCTTCTTGTATCTCTTGTTTTAGAGTTTTATTTTTTTATACATTCATAATGTAAAAAAACTGCCAACCAATAACAATTATTTTTTAAACTAATTATTATAAAAACCAACATTTTATTATATATGAGAAATTATAATGAATGATAATATAAAAATAGTGAAGAAATATTTGCACTATCAATATACCTTAAATAAACTCTGTATTTTAAAAAAAATAATTAATTTCTATATACTCATATAAAATAGTAAACAAATAAGAGATTATGTTCGTGTACGTTTTAAAAAAGTACATAACTAATAAAATTATTTAGTAAAAAAGTGTGGATAATACAAAGTGTATTCAATATTTTCTATACATAATATATATTATATTAATTTATCTTTAAGTTTATTAATCTTGTTAAAAAGATTATAATTTTATTTCTAGAATTTTTAATAAATAAATTATTTATTTGATAAAACTTCTTAAATTTTATTTTTTAAAAAAAAAATATTTTAAGAATATCTTCCAGATATTCGCAAGGATTAAAAAACTCCACAAATATTTTGTATAATAAGTATTAATGAGTTTTTTAACAGATGTCCAATAGCATATTTTTGTCAGATCATCATTACTTACTCGTCCATATCTATTATAATTCTTGATTTTATTAAATAATATTGTTAAAAATAAATATTTCACATTTAATGTATAGATTATTTTCTTTTAAGAAATTAATATATGTATTAAATAAATACCTTTTTATGTATTTAAAAAATGTATGTAAAATATAAATGTATTTATTTTTCATAAAAATATGTAAATAAGATTTTAACTACCAATATTTTGTCAATTCAAATAGAATTGGATTCAGTGTCTCTAAGTAAAATTTCAAATTCAAAATATTATAAAAGAAAAACGATTAAAAACTATATTTAACTATATATAAATAACCAATCAACAGGAATAGTAGGAAAAAATATGGAAATGTTTTTGCCTACCACCATGTACTAAGAAAAATCTCAGCAAGATATTTTAAAAACAATGTCATTTTGTGTGTGTTTAATACCAACAATGAAGATCAAGTTAAGTTTATTTATGACCTCGTGAATGTATCCAATCTGAGAACTAGGCCAATCCTATTGAGTAAAAAACAACGTGGGTTTGGTTGTGGAATAATAAATAATGATAAGATCCCTTGTTCAAAAAGTGTTCAAAGGGGTAGTACAATACAACACTAGCTAGAGTAGATTCAAAATTTGGAACTTCAACTTTATTTTTGTGAGTGATTTTCTAAGGATGTTGCTGTGTCTGTTCCGTGAAACGTTTGAAAGCGACAGGACACATGATTGTTCTTCATGTCTTTGTAATGATCCCGAATAGTTGATAAGCGTTACCGTCAATTCTACTTTTCTAAGCACCACATTAGTTCCCATCCAAAAGACCAAAGCCAAAGAGAACAGAGCCAAAATCTTTGTTTTTTCAGCCAGGCATGACAAAGTTGCAGTGTTTTACCCTCCTTGCACGTACAACTGACATTGTTATTGTGGCTTCTTCATGCATTGCATTACACTCAGTCCGGTTTTCCAAGCTTCACATTTTTGTGACTGCTTTACCCCATGTTCTGTCGCTGTAATTCAACATGGGAAGCTGTTAAAGCTTTTTTCGTGGTTTCTGCAAAAGGGTTTTATGCATGCTGTCCCTCCAAGAACTTGGAGTACAGTAAATTTCAAAAACATCATCCCCTTTGGGACCACGAAATGCAATACCAAAATAAAGGTCCTTTGCCTCCCAACTATAGTACCCACATCCCAAATAATTAACCTTACCAGCACTCACAGCCGTTTTGCTTCTACCCTACTTCTATGGCCTATGTTTGCAACCTATGCTTGAGAGCTAATGGAGCATATAGAAAATTTTCAAGGTGTGGTACTTTGTGTCAAATTAGGCACAAATGCACTAGGGAACTGATACTCAGTTCTAATGGCCTGTGGGGTGTCATTGGAGTTGTACATAGTTAAAAAAGACAACTCTTTATTTGGTTGTTTACAGTTGCATGCATAACCTTCAAATATTTAACATATATTATGTTTGATAAAATCTTTTTCTATCAATTAGAAATCTACTTTTTCAATAACCAATGTAATTAAGGTTTTTGGTTTCCCAATTCACTCCACAACTTCCAGTTCTTTGAACTAACTAAGAAACTAATCTTAGTTCATGACTTAGGGTGTGTTTGGATATTTGTTGAAACCAGATTGAACGGAAAAATCACAGATTTCAATGTACAAACTATGAGTGTTGCATTGAGTTAAAAGTCAGTTGAGTTGAATGAAACCGGTATCCAAACGCACATTTACTCACAATTAGAACTCTTTATCCTTTCTAAAGATGTATTATGTAGAAACCATATTCAGATTCTTTTTGACAAATTTAACCGTTGATGTCAACTGAAATGTACTCATTAGATTTAGAAATTATGTCTGGCATGACTTATAAAAGATTCAATAGACAACTTGTTATGAAGTGACAATGGGAGATAATTATACTTGAATTAGTCAGAATCATTTTAAATGACTATGTTTTTTTTTGTGTGTGTGAAAATGGATCAACACACTTGGTGGGTGGATCAGTACTGTTGGTGCAAACAAATATAATCTGTTTATGTATATTTTTTAAATTTTAAACATGGTGACACATTAATTTAAAAAAAGAAATGAGAATTTTGTTGTTGTTGGGAAGTATATATATATATATATATATATATATATATAGGCTATTCCTGGTTTGCATGTATATAATGCACGTCACTTTATTTATCATCCCAATCTTTTCAGAGAATATACAGCACCTAGGGGAAGAGGAAAACACTGTCTGGATTTGATGTCATGCCATCCTCCCCTCCTCTTTTTCCCCTTCTTTTCAGCTTTTCAGCCGTTACAAAGTTTCCTTTCTTTCCTCCTCTTGTGTAATTTCTATTCTCTTCCTTCAAGACCGTTGCTTGAGCCAAAACTTGGTTTGTGAGTGAAACGTGAAACTTATTGTGCCATAAAAACCTTTCAGTTTCTTTTTCCCACCTGTAATCTGTCTTCTTCTTACCTCCCCTAACAGACAATCATAATTTAAACAAACTGGCTTGTGTGTGCATTCCACAGAACTTCACTGCCAAGTGCAAAATGAAGGATCCAGAGGAGCACCAAGTGAAATCTAGAAGGCCTCTTCAGAAATCTGCAGAACGTAGAAGAAGGTGCAGGAGAAGGAGCCAGTGCAAGCCAGAGAAATTACAAGAAACTGAACTTGATTTGCAGCTTGGTTCCAATGCCACTTGCAAGAGTCTTGTGTTTCATCAAAGACCTGGTTTTGGCCAACTTGGTACTAAGTGTCTCATCAAAGCTAACCACTTTCTCGCTGATATATCAGTTTCTGACTTGAGCCATTACAATGTAAGCCTATTTTTAATCTACTGCATGGATGGTCTATTTTACCTTTTTTGGCAAAATAGTTTTGTTTTTTGTGACCTTCATGAAACTGCTTAAAAAAATATTGTTTCTTTCAAAACAATCAAATCTGGGGCTGGGGAGTGGAGAAAATATGAACCCCCAAATTGATAAATCTTCTTTTGAATGATGGAATTCAAGTTGTTTTGCTGGAATTATGTTCTCCTCACTCTGTTGTGTTTGTTTTTGTGAAGGTTAAAATAACACCTGAAGTCACATCTCGTAAAACAAATAAGGCTATCATAGCAGAGTTGGTTAGGCTTCACAGGAACACTGACTTGGCGACAAGGCTACCTGTGTATGATGGAGGAAGAAACCTTTACACTGCTGGTTTGCTTCCTTTTACATACAAAGAGTTTAATGTAACATTGAGTGAGGATGATGATGTTATGGGTGGTACCAGGTAATTGTTCAAGTTTCCATGTTCTCTTCAACAGTACTTTATATTTTATTCATAACCTGTCCTTGATGCTTTTGAATTTGCGACCGATGTTTCGGTTTGTTGGAATATGAGTGTGTTAAGGAGTTTCAATTATTTTGTTACAGGGAAAGGGAGTTTAAGGTGGTAATCAAGTTTGCAACTCGTGTTAGCATGCATCAACTACATGAACTTCTTAGTGGGAAACAAGTGAACAATGCACAAGAAGCGCTAAGTGTCTTTGACATTGTGTTAAGGGAGCTTGCGGCTCAAAGGTGCATTTGTGTTTGTTCTTCTTTGAAAATCATATGCTTCCTCCTTCTGAACCATTGATTCTGATTGTTTTCTTTTTTCTTATGACTTCATGTGCATGTGAAGGTACGTGTCAATTGGGAGGTTTCTCTATTCTCCTGATGTAAGAAAACCACAGCAGTTGGGTGGTGGTCTTGAATCATGGAGAGGCTTCTACCAGAGTATAAGGCCTACTCAAATGGGATTGTCACTAAACATTGGTTAGACATCACTAATAATAATTAATAAGCTTCGATTCTTGGTTTTGCTTTTCTGTTTTCATTTTCCTTTGTCATTGATGTTTATTCAATTTTGTTTGATTGGATTCAGATATGTCATCAATGGCTTTTATTGAACCACTTCCTGTGATTGACTTTGTTGCTCAAATTTTGGGAAAAGATGTTCACTCAAAGCCGTTGTCGGATGCAGATCGTGTAAAGGTATGCATGTTGTATTTTGGAAGTTCTGCTATCATTAGTTCTGCAAACACTACGAATGTTGTTTTTTGGAAACTTTATCATCATTGTTCCACAAACACTGAATGT
Source organism: Psophocarpus tetragonolobus (assembly GCA_037954015.1). NCBI lineage: Eukaryota > Viridiplantae > Streptophyta > Magnoliopsida > Fabales > Fabaceae > Psophocarpus > Psophocarpus tetragonolobus. Next base: position 75,897,376 of record CM075688.1, on the reverse strand, counting down.
TTTTTTTTTGGAATCAATGCAATAAATTCTCCCTGACTCGATTCATCAAGAATGGATGGCGTAATTGTGAAACAAACTTATAAGAAAGTTTAACAAACCGTCCACGACTGCAATTTCAATATTTTTGGGGTCTCTACATCTGACAGTAGAACCACATCAATCACATTTTTTCTGCAATAACAAGGATTGCAACAAAATCACCACCAAATTTAAAAACTTGCTATTGTAGTACTGTTCCAATATGCTATTACTTGAATGGAATTGGCATATTCAATCACAGATTTTAGTATAATCTTTTTAAGGCGAGTCCTTAGCTTAAAGACATTGTTTAGTTGCATAAAAAAAAAGACATTGTTTAGTGCCATAGCAGATGACCGATGAACTCCCAGCTAAGCTTTTCTTTTCAACAAAAAGGATAACGAAAAGTTTTCTTCCAAATGGCCTGAGCTCATACTTTGTTGTAGTGTACCTACCAACTGTTGAGATTCATGATTATGTCTTTGAAATTAGGTTCCTTTACTGGTTATTGAAAAATTTAATTGGCAATGTCATCAACTCTCAAATGGAGAGAAACATTTATGTAATATCTAACCAAAAATCTTTGTGCTGTTACTGGCAAGCAGATCAAAAAGGCCCTAAGAGGTGTAAAAGTTGAAGTTACACATAGAGGAAATTTTCGAAGGAAGTATAGAATATCAGGATTGACTTCACAGCCTACAAGGGAGCTTATGTATGTCTTTTTTAACTTTAGCAGGTTGAACTTTTACATTACACACTTGTCAAGTTATCATCCTTTGAAATGATTTTCTCTTTTCCATTGAACAGTTTCCCTCTTGATGAGCAAATGAACATGAAATCAGTAGTTGATTATTTTCAAGAAATGTATGGATTTACTATCAAATATTCTCATCTACCTTGCCTTCAAGTAGGAAGTCCAAGGAAGGTGAACTATTTGCCCATGGAGGTAATCTTTGCTTTGAGTTTAATCAAATTACATGATTCTAGTCTTTTTCCAAAACAAAACTACATGATTCTGCTTTTCCATAGAGAACTAATTTGAATCATGTTCCAGGCATGCAAGATAGTTGGGGGCCAGAGATATACAAAAGGGCTAAATGAAAAACAGATAACTTCTCTGTTGAAGGTCTCATGCCAAAGGCCACGTGACCAAGAGACAGACATTTTACAGGTCATATTATCATGGAGTCTTGACTTCACCCTCCAGCCTTCCCTTTCTGATCGATTTTTATTCTTCACAGTCCATTGGATGTTGTATAGTTTAAAATGGTCAAATGCCTTGTATTAAATTGCAATCCTTCATCCTTTATAGTCATGTAAGCTCTTCCTCTTCAAACATAATGTTTGTGCTTGGCCTGCTTTATTTATTTCAAACTTCTCTATTTACTTGCAGACAATTCAGCAAAACAATTATGAGAATGATCCCTATGCAAAGGAGTTTGGCATCAACATAGACAACAAGCTTGCTTCAGTTGAGGCCCGGGTTCTTCCACCCCCATGGGTAATTTTCTCACTATTAATTAAATTGTTTACCTATGTTGTGTGCCTTTGCCATTATTCTGATATTAAATTTTGGTTCTTCCTTTCCCTGTAGTTGAAATATCACGACACTGGAAGAGAGAAAGAATACTTGCCACAAGTTGGTCAGTGGAATATGATGAATAAGGTACATGCATGAACAGATAACTGATGGAATTCTTTTATTGAAAGAAAATAAAAAAGGAAACTTACTTGTTCCAAACTGATTGTAATTGTGGTAATTTTAATGCAGAAAGTTATAAATGGAAGTATTGTTAGATATTGGACATGTATCAATTTCTCACGAAGCGTACAGGAAAGTACAGCTCGTGGATTTTGCCAACAGTTAGTTCAGATGTGCCAAATCTCAGGCATGGTAAAGTTTCAAATTTTGGCTATGCCTTGTTTGCTGAATTCTCTTTAGAGACTATTTGTATTGCACTCCATACTATTTATAATTACTCATCTTCCATTACATAATAATCGTCAATACTTAACTACATTCAGTGTAAAACGTAAAGATATTCTTGTCTTTTCACATAGTTTTTTATCTTTTAGGTGATATTGGTGTGTTTATGAACAAGAAGTTTAAAGTTTGATCTCTATTGTCCCCATTCTTCTTACAAATTTTGAATTTCAACATAAGGACGGTGGACTTGTGCATTGTATTATCCACGTTTCAAATCCAAAGGGTTCTTGAGAGGCATGTTAGAGTTAGAGATGCAATATAGAACTGTTTACATGTGTTCACCTAATATGTTCTGGGAGTTGGTGAGTTTAAAAGTAATACTGACAGGGTAAAACAGTTTTACATTGTTAACCAATCACCAATTACTGTTAATATGACATTTCAGATAATTATTATCAAAGTTAAAAAACTTATAGTAAATTGTGGGTTATAATTGAATAATGATGTAAAACTCTTATAGTGCATGATCCATGGATATGACATTCATGGTATAATAGAATGGTGAATTTAATCCTTATAGCCCATCCCATGGAAAAAGAGGTTCAGTTATTGTTGTTGTTTACACTTGACATTTACATTGTTCTTTTAATCTTCATCAGGAATTCAATCTGGACCCTGTGATCCCTATATCTTTGGCAAGACCAGATCAGGTAAAGAAGGCTTTGAAGTATGTACATTCTGCTGCTATAGAGAAACTTGATGGGAAAGAGCTAGAGTTGCTGATTGCCATTCTTCCAGATAATAATGGTTCTCTGTATGGTATGCTTCTATGTCACTCTTCCATTTGCATTCTTCATAATCATAACTAACATGGTACTGATTTATAGTTACCAAAATGTTTTGGAGTAATAATACCTTGATGTAAAATGGTAATGCATCATTCCTCTTGCATATAATTTTTCTTTTTTTCTTGAAAAATTCCATTTATAAACATGTTTTGGGGAAAAAAGATGCTTATCATGTTGGGAATAAGGCACTAAAGGAGAGAAGAGAGAAATAAACAACAAAGTATTTGTTTTGATGCATTTGTAAACCTTACATGAGCTTGCTTATACAGCAAAGTGAAGAATACCATCTCACAATACTAAGCAATGTGGACTAAAAATCAAACTATAAAACTTAATCAAACTACAAAACTAACAATTCTCCCACTTGGAGTTTGATTATCACTTATTGTAGTTGCCTTCATCATCAATCATTCTTGAAGGCCAGTAGAGACACTGCAAAACCTCAACTTCTCTGTTGTGACAACCTTTGTCTTCAAGCTCCCACTTGCTCACATATGTGGTTTGACATGCTTCTGAATAGTCTTCAGGCTGATGCATGTAGATCTCCTCGTCTAGATCTCCATGAAGAAATGCAGTCTTCACATCTAATTGCTCTAGGTAGAGCTCCTCACTAGCCACAATACTTAACACAGTCCTGATAGTATTGAGCTTGACAACTGGAACAAAGATTTCAATGTAATCAACTCCTTCTTTCTGTTGAAATCCTTTGACAATCAGTCGGGCCTTGTATCGCTTGGAACCATCATGGTCTTTCTTCAGCCGATACACCCATTTATTGTAAAGTGCTTTCTTTCCCATAGGTAACTCAACTAGTTCCCATGTCTGATTGGAGATCAAAGACTTCATCTCGTCTTTCATAGCATGCTCCCACTTGTCGGCGTCCATGGTTTGACAAACTTCCATATAATTTTTAGGCTTCTCTCCATCCGTCAGCAACATGTAGTCTATATATATCTCCTCTTAGGCACATGGGGCCGAGAGGATCTTCTCAATATAGGAATTGGAGTAGGAGGTTCTGATTACTCATTGTTCTCTTCATTTGATTTCTCTGACTGAGGACTCCTCAATTTAGGACTTTCTGGGATATCTTCCACCTCTGCATAAACTGATCTACTTGTTTCTGGGTTGCTGGTGCCAATATTATGCATATCCTTGTACATCACTTTTTCATTGAAGATTACATCTCTGCTGCGGATCATCTTTTTGTTTTCATCATCCCATATGCGGTAGCCAAACTCATCTTCACCATAACCGAGGAAAGTACACTTCTTTGATTTTGGGTCACGTTTGTTTCTGCCTTGATCACTGATGTGCACATATGCTACATAGCCGAAAACTCTAAGATATGAGAGTTTTACCTCTTTTCCGCTTCATACCTCTTTTGGTATCTTGTGCTCCAATAGTACTGATAGACCTCGGTTGATCAATTAAGTTGCTGTATTGACTGCTTCTTCCCAGAATTGCTTCGGTAGGTCTGACTGCACACGCATGCTTATGGCTCTTTCAGTCAACATTCGATTCATACGCTCTGCTACACCATTGTGTTGAGGCGTACCTGACACGGTTCTCTCCATTCTGATTCCGTGCTCATAGCAAAACTTCTTCTGGTGTCTACATATTCACCACCATTGTCGGATCTGAGCTTTTTAATCTTCAATCCTGTCTCATTTTCTACCATAGCTTTCCAAATCTTGAAAGCTTCAAATACTTCAGACTTGTGTTTCAGAAAGTAAACTCATACCTTTCTGGAGTGATCATCAATAAAAGTTACGAAGTATTGCTTCCCACCAATGGAAGGGACAGTCGTTGGTCCCCAAACATCAGAGTGGATGAGCTCAAGCCTCTCTTTCTTTGGGGTTTTTCTACTTGTCTGAAAGCTGACTCTCTTCTGCTTTCCAAGTATACAGTATTCACACATGTCAATTTCTACTGACTGAAGACCTGGTAATTTTCCTTGAGTGCATGACTTTCATCCCTTTCTCACTCATATGCCCAAGTCTTTGGTGTCATAGATTGGGACTTTCATTTGTTGCAACTGCAATCAAATGACATGCTTCTGCTGTCTTGTAAAGAGTAGCACTCTTTTTGCCTCGAGCAATTGTCATCGCACCCTTTGAAATCTTCCAATCATCACCATGGAAGATAGATTGTCGTGTAACCTTCACTAGCTAACTGGCCCACTGAGATTAAGTTCTTAGTCAGGTCAGGAATATGTCTGACATTTTTCAATTCTCATACAGACCGTTTAACTTAATCTTTATTGCACCTTTACTTACAATCTCACATGACTACTCATGACCAAGGTAAACCTTACCCAGGTTTCCAGGAACATAATTCTCAAAATAGTTCCGTTTGTGAGGTAGCGTGAAAAGATGCTTCAAAGTCTAATACCCAAGACTCCTCTTTATCTTCAAGAGAGCATATCAACACCTCATCTTTTCCTGAGGTGGAGGCAACGTTTGCTTCGCCCTTTGCTTCTTGACTCTTCGGTGCACTCCTGCACTGGTTTTTGTAGTGCCCGGTTTTCCCACAATTCCAACACTCGATCGTCTTCGAGTTTGGGGAACTACAATGATTTCTGGACTTGGAACGTCTCTCCTTTGATTTGCCGCGTCTGCTTTCTTTGGTTGAACTTCTTCCTCTTGACTCTGTATGCAATACTGAAGAGGTTGATGGTTCACCCGACTCTCTCCGCTGGATCTCTTCACTGAGAACCAAATTTTGAACATCATCAAATATTAACTTATTGCTTCTTGCTTCTTGATGAGCTACTCACAGTCGTGATCGTAGCATTCCAACTTTCTGGCAGGGAAGACAAAAAAGTATTAAAGTCCGTACTTTCTCATCGAACTCAATCTCAACTGGGTTGTAACAGTGTTTAGTTCATTGAGATGATGTGCCACCGAAGCACCTTCAGACCTTCACAGATTGAACAATCGCCTCATCAAGTAAACTTTGTTTTAGGCTGATGGTTTCTCGTACATGTTGGAAAGAGCCTTCATGAGACCTGCCGTCGTCCTTTCTTTTGCAATGTTGAAAGCAACATTACGGGATAACGTCAGTCTAATGGCTCCAAGGGCTTGTCTATCAAGGAGACTCCAATCTTCCTCCTTCATACCCTCTGGCTTCTTTCCTGTGAGTGGTTGATAAATATTCTTCTGATACAAATAATCTTCTATGTGCATTCCACAGAGCATACTAAGAAAATTTATTTTAACCAAATCTTTTCTGATGCGAAAGATTAGACACTGCTGCAACCACAGAGCATAATAAGAAATGAGCTCTGATACCACTTGTTGAGAACAAGGCACTAAAGGAGCGAAGAGAGAAATAAACAACACTAAGAAGTATTTGTTTTGGTGCATTTGTGAACCTTACATAAGCTTGCTTATATAGCAAAGTGAAGAACACCATCTCACAATACTAAGCAATGTGGGACTAAAAATCAAACTACAAAACTTAATCAAACTACAAAACTAACATATCACTTCTTTCTTATCTACATTTCATTTCAGTTTTTCTGTGGAAAAATTTATTTCTTGCTTCCATTAAAGAAACGAATTTTTCTTTCAGGTGATCTCAAAAGAATCTGTGAAACAGATTTGGGGTTGATTTCTCAATGCTGCCTTACAAAGCACGTATTCAAGATCAATAGACAGTACCTGGCTAATGTGGCACTAAAAATAAACGTCAAGGTCTATTGTAATTAAATGTTCAATCATACTTTACAATCCAAGGTCACAGCGTGGCTACATGCTACACTAAAATATTTGCTTTGACCTCTTAATGTGGCACTATTTATTGTTGTAGATGGGAGGAAGAAATACAGTACTTTTGGATGCTTTAAGTTGGAGGATTCCACTGGTTAGTGATATTCCAACAATAATATTTGGAGCTGATGTAACTCATCCAGAATCAGGAGAGGATTCTTGTCCATCCATTGCTGCTGTAAGCATTTCCAAACTCCTATATACAACTAAAGGATGCCCTATTTTTTATATATACTGATTACAGTAATCCAGGTTGTAGCCTCCCAGGATTGGCCTGAAGTAACGAAGTATGCAGGGCTGGTTTGTGCTCAGCCTCATCGAGAAGAACTCATTCAAGATCTTTTCAGATGTTGGAAAGATCCACAGAGGGGTGTAGTTTATGGTGGTATGATCAGGTACTTAACTAGCATCTCTTTAATCTCTAGCCATCTATATATCGTGTATGTGAAATATGTTTGCTTCTTAAATTTTATACTTCAATTCAAATTCATATAGGCCTGCCTGTTTTATTGAACTGATTTTTCTTTAAAGGCCTTAAGACATCCCAGGCTGACATTGTTCCAATTTTCTAATATCATAGGCTCACACCCTTTCTGGGTTCAGGCTTGTGCTTTACACACAGTAAAGAATTTTTTAAAGTTCAATCACTGACTAGTGACTAATGACTACAAGTGAAATTATATTTTCGGCATTTACTATTTTGATGTTATTCAACATTTACTATTGTGAAACTGCAGGGAGCTTTTACTATCATTTAAAAAAGCGACAGGACAAAAACCATTGAGAATAATCTTTTACAGGTAGGGGTGATCTGTTTTTATATTGTTCCCTTGAGGAAGTTAAGAATGTGGAGTTACTTTAATTATAATGTTATCCAATCCAATATATTTTCAGGGATGGTGTAAGTGAAGGACAATTCTACCAGGTTTTGCTATATGAGCTTGATGCCATTCGCAAGGTACTTGGAGAAAACAATTCAGTATAGCTATAGTTTTTATTATATGCCATTCTCCAATATTTTTTTCTTATTTTATATATAGGCTTGTGCATCTTTGGAACCTACCTACCAACCTCCAGTAACCTTTGTAGTTGTTCAAAAACGGCATCACACTAGACTCTTTGCAAACAATCACGATGACAGAAACAGCATTGATAAGAGTGGGAATATCTTACCTGGTAAGTTTTCATCTTGGAAAATAATGCTTGTGTAACACTCAAAATGCTAATTACGCCTAGTTAGAGAGAGATAAAAAAAGAAAAAAATATAGTTATTATTGATGATATGATGTGATACGAAAAGAGAGATAAAGAGAAATAATGGGTGTTAGATAGGTGTTTAAAAATATTGGGTGTCAAAATATCATAACTCTTTTTGCTTCTGCCAGCTGCTAGACTTTGTGTTATCACTGTTTTAAGCATATCCTTGTGCAAGTGTCCAAATAAAAATGGATCTTCTTATTCCCCAATATCATTTACAAGTGTATTAATCAGTCCCAGAGTTGAGTAATGAGTGATTGGTTTGATTGTAATGCAGGTACTGTGGTAGATTCCAAGATCTGTCATCCTTCCGAATTTGACTTCTACTTATGCAGTCATGCAGGAATTCAGGTATGTGAATGGTATTGATGCTGCTACATTTGTTAAGACTAGAAAAAGCTTGTCAATTTCTGCAATGAGCCTCTGATTCTTGTTAATGTGTAGCTTGTAGTAGCACTAAACTTATGTTGGTGATTGACAATTTTCAGGGTACAAGTAGACCAGCACACTATCATGTCCTCTGGGACGAGAACAATTTCACTGCAGATGAGATTCAGTCTCTAACCAACAATTTATGCTACACGTAAATAATTACTCTATTCCTATCTCAAATTTGTTATGCTCTATTTTTAAGATGACATAACCTTTCTAAAACTTTGGTTGCAGTTATGCAAGATGTACACGGTCTGTTTCTGTAGGTAAATCTTCTTTCTCATGCTAAACATGAAACAGTTGTATAATTAGCCAATGTGTATAGCGATGTTAGTTTCAAATAAAAACTATTCATTATTCAATTAGAAAAATACTAACAATACACTTTACGAGAAATTACAATTCTAGACCATCACGTTATCTATGATGTCGACCATAATAGATCATTGTTCATTTTGATTATATGTAATTTTCACCATTTGCAAGATGAATAGATTAATATTTCTTTTTTTTTATTTGATTCATGTCGCTTGATCATTGGTGAGAATCACAAGTGACATGTAATAGTTCCTCCTCCAATACATTCCTTGGAACAAACTATGCATGATTGATTAAAATTTATCAAAAATTATAAATTTACGTAAATCTCACTTGTCATTAAATTAAATTATCCTCTCTTTTAATTTTATAATTTTCAATAAATTTCAACTAATGAGTGAATGCGTGTTTGTACGACTAAGTTGTTAGCACTCCTCATTCAACAATCCTTAGGCACACACTTGTTTAAACAAGCCAACATTGAACTTGCAAACTTAATTGACATGTTTCCAAGAATATTAGTTACTGTTGTCAAATATAAACTTTATGTTGTGTGTGCAGTGCCTCCAGCATACTATGCCCATCTAGCAGCCTACAGGGCTCGATTCTACATGGAACCTGATGTTGCTGAGATAACCAAACTTCGAGGTACGAGGTCGAAAGAAGGACCTGTTCGGCCACTGCCTGCTCTGAAAGAAAGGGTGAAGAATGTTATGTTTTATTGTTGAGTAGAGCAGTGAAGAATGTTATGTTTAACTGTTGATTAGAGCAGTGAGAATTTTATGTTTTGACTGTTGAATGAGGCGCAATAAGAGGCTTCAAAGTAGAGGAAACAGCAGCATACATAGTAAAAGGAAACTAATTTGAGGTGAAAAGGTTGTTCATGTTCATATCATAAGCAAGTTCTGCATGGAAAATTTTAGGTGTGTCTTTAAAGTCTTAGTTTCCTCTCCTGCCATCTTAACTTAATAGTTAATACTACCTCCATCCTAGTGTAAGATATAATTACTTAATTCACACTTGAGAAAATTGGTTAATTTAGTTGGAAGTATTACATTTAAGCTTAATTTCTAAAATTATCTTAGGATACATAATTTATCCATTTTCCTAATTACTTTTTCTATAATTAACTAATATACTTTAATCATATTCTTAGAGAGAAAAAATATTTATTATAGGATATTTTGGTATAAAAATAATTAATACACAACACAATCGAAAAAGTTTATAAAGAAGAACGAAACTTTAAAATTATGTATTATTGGTATGTTTAGCAAAACTAATAAGTATTTGGTAAGACTAGCTTAACTAGATGAAAGTTGTAAAATGACAAATAAGAGTATCATTAATCATTAAATTAATAATGAAGTATTTAAAGTAATTATAATATTTTAATAATATAAATTAATTACATTTTTAAATTATAGATATTATAATTATATTTAAATTATAAATGTATATAATTATATTATTTAAATTATAAATTACTATAATTATATATTTAAATTATAATTTTCTATAGTTAAATATATAAATTTTAAATTACATACTTAAATTATAATTTTTTATAATTATATATTTAAATTTTGAATTACTATAATTATATTAATAAAAAAGTGATGTTGTATCATGTGAGAGAGAGAATTAGTGGGACAATCCTTTGATTAATGAAGGGTAAAGTTGTGAAAAAAAATAAGTTAGTAGCTAAAAATAAGAAATGAGTTTCTTGTTGTGTGTGTGACTGCATGAAAGTCTAACCACAATAATAAATTATTATAAATTTTATAATAAAAATATAAAATGTTAAAATTTTAGTCATTGGATTCTAACTGCATAGTCTTGCTGTCACATTGACACAGAAAAGAATCCAGATCTTTAAAGATAGGAAATCTTTTGAAAAAATTATTTAGTGTAGTTTTTTTTAAAAAGTTAGTATCTCTTACAAAGTTGAAACTATTTTACCTAGCTTTTCAACTTTCACCTAATTTAAATGATAAAACAAACACATCTTATAATTAAATAACAAAGATAATATATTAAGTGTGTTTGGATATCACTTAAAAGTAATCCAAACACATCCTAAATAATGACATTGGTGAGTTGCTTTGCAAAAATTTCATATAAGTTTTTGTCAATGCTCCAAGCATGTGTTTCTCATTCCATTACAAGTAAAGGACCCAAAGAATGTGGATCACCTTAGCTGTTATCGGTTCTTATGTTAGGCTCTTGAATCTAAGGTAAATATGTCTGTTTGAATTATTTTGCAGGAGATCATTGCTTTTTAAAAAAAAAAATTAGAATTGCTTAATAAAATTAAAAGGAGATTATCAATAGAAAAACCATAAACATACACTTTAATTAAATTTTTTACTGGATCTAAATAAGGAAAATACAATTTTATATGCTAAAATGTTCAAATTAAAGTAACACAAAACTGCTATATGTGCTAAAAAAATACTATTGGCATAATACTATGCACAAATTAACTCCATGTTTCGTTGGAATGAAGATAGAAAGAAAGGAAAGAAGGAAAAGAAAAAAAAAATGTTTCTTTTATTTGGTTTACACATAAATAACAAAGGAAAAAAATATTGGTAAGGCATGGTAAAAATACTTTTATCTTCTTCTCCATAAAGAAAAGGAGAGAAAGGACTGTATTGAAATAAAAAAATTACAAAAATAGCCTTATGAAAATATATATCGCTGATTTTGTTATATTTTATGTGATAAAATAATTTTTTAAAATTATTTTAACTTAATTTTTTTATCATTGAAAACACATTTTATGCTTTTATTTTTTTAATTATATTTCATTTTAGTGTAAGGATATTATTAATGTGACTTTACCAATATTTCTTCATTCCTCTCATATTTTACTTAATCAAACAACAAAAAAGGAATTTATATTTCACTTTCACTCTATTTTCTCTCCTACCAAACAATAAAAGAACCATGTCACTTTTTTTTTTCTTTTTCTTCTACTTTCTTTTCTTTCATACTTTTTTTTTAAATGAAACATAATTTTAGCGTAAATAAAATTTAAACTCGCTGTGTCTTTTTTTATGATGAATACAATAAGTTAAAAATATATCATTCTTGTGAAATATGAATACCTCACCCCTCTTGGTAGAGTGGAAAATGGCATGATGAAAAAAATTAAAGTTATACTTTATTTAGTTTGATAGAGTGAAAAATAGTAAGAAAATTGTTACAACATGGTAAATCCCACATGTTTTACTTTTTACTAGCAAAGACATGAAAATGAATGAAATTGTAAAAAAATTTAACCTTCCAAATTACACTTATCTTTATTAAAAAAATACCAACTATTTCAAGAGTTTGAAATATAGACAAAATTAAAATATATATATGTATATACATATATATATATATATATATATATTTTGTAGAATTCAATTATAAGTTTTTTTTTCATATGAATTTTTTAATATTTTTATTGTTAAAAAATTATAATATATAGTGATATTTATCAAACAAAGAAACATTATTTTGTTCTTAAAAAAATTAATAGATGATAGGTAATTTTGTAATTATAATAATTTTACATTACAACTTTATTTCCTTTTTCATCACTTTTTACACAATCGAACAAATTTTTTTTTCACTCTATTTTATCTTTATTTCCTTTTCTTTCTTTTTCTTTTCTACTTTAGTGAAATCAATAATTTATGATGTGATCATCGACAAATAAATATCAACCTTTCCAATCTATATAATCTATCTATGATCGTGTTTTCTTAGTGATAAATTCACTGCTAATCAAATTAATATGGATTCATTCTGAACTTATGAGAGTTAGGTATTTTTGTCTTCTAATATATAATGGAAATGCCGAGAAAAATCTATTGAAGGATTATATATATTCACATTTATCAACGACTCTTTAGTTCATATATTTATGCTGAGAAAAATAAGTTTATATTTTATGAATTTAGTTCATATTTTTTTTATCAGCTGAATTTAGTTCATATAAATTCACATTTCTTCAATTTGATTGCTGTAAATTTTTTTGTTCGTTTTTATTACTTATAGGTAGTATATTTTCAATTTTAATTAGTATTATAATTTTTTTGTTGTCCATTTTTAGTCATGTAAGTCTGTGCCATTGCATTTTTAGTCCATAAAAAGTGAACGTAAACACTAAATTAAAAAATTGGGAACTTAGATTAAAATTGGAAAAAATAGAAACTTATCGGATTAAACATAATTACACTCGAACCCTTTTGTTTATGTAAATTGCATCCATCCTTCTATTATTTTAGAGTTTCAGTTAATACGTACTGATAATGTAAAAGAGTTTTACACTAACGTTTAATAACAATTTTTAATTTATACAAATGATTTTTAAAATATTAATTAATAAATTAAACAGCAAATTTACCATAAATGAAGGATTGTGATTAAATGTCAATGTAAAATTTTTTATGTTGACAATACATACTAATTAACCTCATTATTTTGTTTATATTTTTTTTATCAGCTATTATTTTATTTATATAAACATTCCTGAATATTGTATCATTTTTAGCTTTTCAATGCACCAAATTCCTGCAAACCAAATAAAAGACGAAGTGCGCTTGAACTTTGCCGATCCACTGCTTAAGCCCATGAATTGACAACAATGCCTATGGATCAAATTATGGAAGGTCATAGATATTCCTCACCAAGAACATAATCTACACCAAACTTTATTTCACAAGTGACAGTTTAGAAAAACATGTTGTCTAGTTTCCTCAGCCTCATCATAAAATGCGCAACCTTCATTTCCTTCTTGTAGTATTCCTCTCTTGCGTAAATTGTCCCTTGTTGACATCCTATCTATTTCTAGTTTCCAAGCTACGCATCGAACCTTTGGAGGAACTTCTTTCATCCATATAAGTTTAAAGAAACTATCCTTCTTATGGGATCCCGTTGATGTCAGTATCTTGTATGCCGAGCTTATTGAGTATTTCTAAGGTTGTTTCCCCAACAAAGTATTGTTTGGGAGAATATTTACAAAAATGGGGTGCATGGTTCAATAATTCTCAACTCCAAACTGCCAACTGAGATGACGTGTTGGACCAATTGACCAACAATCTGCCAGCTAAGATGACGTTTTGGGCCCATCCACGTGGAAACCACCATCTTAATTGGCGTGTTAAGCCCACGTTCCACTACACCCAACATTTGCTTTCTAGCGAACACATTTCAAAATCCCTTTTAAGTTTTTTCAAGGTTTTTGAGTTTCGTGTGGACCTACACTGTTTAGATTCCTCCCACACCAAACCATAAGCCCCTCACAACCTTGGAGGATGGAAAGAGCAGCACCAGTTTTATCTCTGACACGATCTATACTAGAGGCTACAACTCTGTCACCCAAGGCCACGTTATTGCATGCTCCAAGGACAACCAGGCGCAACCCAAATTTGTGTTTGTGTCTGTTTGTGCCATAAAGGGTTGCAACAAGGAAGCGATCAACAGACCCTGGAAGTGCAAGTTCAATATTTGTAGGGAATGTTACTTGGAGTGCGAAGACAAGTGTCTTGGGTGTAGAGAGCCTTACAAGTATATTAGTGATGATAATAAGGAGGATGATAAATCTTTTCAAAGCGCAGAACCATGGTCGAGTTCAAGTTGGACAAAAAGGCTTTCTCTTGTCAAGTCATTCAAAGTGCAGAACCATCCTCCTGACTTTGACCACACTAGATGGCTCAAATCATTCACAACGTAGCCCTTTTTCGTAGAAGAAATGTTTAGGTTTGTATGAAACTCCAAAACCTTGAAAAAACTTAAAAGGGATTTTGAAATGTATTCGCTAAAAAGCAAATGTTGGGTGTAGTGGGATATGAGCCCAACACACTAGGTAAGATAGCGATTTCCATGTGGGTAGGCCCAACACACCATCTTAGTTGGTGGTTTAGAGCTTTGAACTATAAAACTACTCCATCCTGGGAATTATTGGACCATGCACCCATTTTCGTAAATATTACCCCAAACAACACTCTCTTGGGGAAACAACCCGTATTACTGATAATTGCCTAAATTACCTATTTTCACATAGGTAAAATAGAGTAGTTATCCTAATTTTTTCTCATTTAAGGTCTTGTTTTCCTTTATTTTCACTTAAAATAAGAATTAATTAGGAAATTAGTTTTAGGATTTTATTTATGCATATTTTACCTCTATTTTTCTATTTTTAGTTTTCTAACAAGTTGCGAGAAGGACCAAAGAAATGACACTAGAATTGAACTAATTAGTGTTGTGACAGCATATGGGCGTCCAAGGCCCACTCCATGGACAACTTAGCGCTTGGGTGATTTGGTCCTCAAGTCTGTAAGCACTCTGCTGTGAGCACCCAACGCTTGGTGACATATTTTGTGAAAAACGTATTAGACAAATGAGCATAGGGGTCTTCATGATCCAACCCATAAAACTGTTGTAAACTTATGAGAGTGAAAAAGGCAGGCTTCATTCCCATGGCTCTTATGCTAAATTCATGAAGAAATTTCTGAAGAAAAAGAAGTTATCCAATGAAAAAGGTGTTATAGAGTTAGAGGCAATTTGTAGTGCCATCATTTAGAAACCCCCACCATTAAAGTCAAAAGACCTTGGAAGCTTCACAATTCAAGTATATATTAGTGATTTATTTGTTGACAAGGCATTCTTCGTAGAGATACCATGGTCAAGCCTACTAGAATAGCTTTGCAATAAACAGACAGATCCATAAAGCATCCTCATGGTATTCTTGAGGGCATTTTGGTCAAGGTGGGTAAATTTGCCTTCCCAGTAGATTTTGTTGTCATGGATTTGGGAGATGATGCAGAGATTCCTCTGATACTGGGAAGACCATTCTTAAAAATCACAAGGGTAGTAATTGACATGGATGCAGACGCATTCCAGATTAGAGTACAACATGAAGAAGTCACATTCAACATGTTTGCAACAAAAGATCATCCAGTCAAGAAAAGTTCATGCTTCCAAATGAATTGCAGTGGTGGTAATGATGTCATCGCTGATGAACCAACTACTATTCCTGCTCTTGTGGAAAATGGTGGTGCAAGCAATAAAGATAAATTAAGCCATAGTGACCCTAAGCCTTTGAAGAATAGACCTAGAGATCCTCTTGATCCTTTGCAATTGATGGGAAGGAAATCCAAGAAAAGATGCAATCTTGACTTCTTAGCCATTTGGAAGAGAAAAAAGATATGACTAGGAGAATTCAACATGTGTAAATCTCATGCTGAGCTCAGTTATCCTATAATAGGAAGGATTGTACAGTACTCTGGTAAGGTAAACCATCAAGCCATTTGATGTGATCATTGATGATCACTTGCCCTAAAGGATCCTTTCCAAGGTCACTTGGAAGGGAAATAGATTTATGAAGAGGAAAGGAAGGGGGTGAGGCGCCACAAACACTAGGTTTGATAAGCCAAAGAGGAGAGGCCATAAGAGAGGGGTTCCTTGATAACTTTTAAAAGTTATCACAAAGGAGAAGGGGGGACACTCAAGGTAAGAACCTCACGGCCAATATGGTCTATATGGTTAAATTCAAGTGTAAAAAATACAACTGAAGGGAGGAGCTTTTATTTATAGAGGTAGTTAGCCTCTTGAACAAGACAACCTAATAAAGAAAGGCTAGGAATAAAAGGAGAGATATAAGGGAGGAGATTGAGAAATAATCCTCTCCTTAGATCATCAAACTTGGCACTGAAGTCTCTGAAACCAAGGGTCAAGATTCCTTCTTAATATAGTTTAGGGGGTTTATGTAGGAAAAGAGGGGTGTAGATATCAAGGCTACCTTTTATTTCCTTCATAAAGACCCAAAAGGCTAAATCCACCCTCTAAATTCCTAAGACACCTCCTAAAATAAAAATGGACTAAATACATGTCCCAAATTAAATTCCTAATGCTCGTCAAAATTAAAATAAAGTAAAATTACATTAACTAAAGACCCTAGCCTAATATTTTCACTCTTCACAGGAAGTGAAGTCCTCCTTTGTCTGCAAGGGCTAGGTCTTCTTCAATCCTTCTAGTCATGACCCTAGTGATAGATCCTTGGCTAGGCATGGTCACATCACCATTAACAACAACTTTAGTGCCTTAAAGGCATTGTACCGTTAAGCTAGTGACATTAAACAAGCCCTTTTAGAAACCAACCATGTGTTCTTAATCTTTTCAATTAGCTTAGTGATTTGTTAGTATTTTATGTTGAGTTATTGCATTTTGTATTTATTGATCTTGTGTTTCATTTCCTTTTCTGTTAGATATCTTTAGGCATGAGTTGTTGTATTTTAGGTGTTGTATCAGGCAGTTAGGCATTCTTAAGCTTAGGCTTATGTGTTGAGTAAGTTACTTGCATTGAGTAGCATTTAGACACTTTAAGGCAGTATTCTACACCATCCTCGTTGGGCAAGCTATTTTGTTAGGGGCAAGCTATTTTGTTAGTGAAGGAGTGAAAATTTGCATACACCTTGATGCACTATCGCTGGGCAAGCTATTTCGTTGGGCGAGAGGTGCGTTTTTGGAAGAGTATTGATTCTCTTTTTGCTGTCGAGACCTGTCGTTGGGCGGCTATCTGATATGAGTTGAACAAATGATGCAGATACGACCCAGCAAAGCTTATCGCATAACACCTTTTTGCCTCTGGAATGTAATTATTTGAATTTTTCACTAGGTGAGCTCCCCTCGCTGAGTGATAACTCCCTTCTGTTAGGTAGATGTCCTATTTTGGCACCCAACGAACCTTGTCGCTAGGCGAGGTCTATTAGGTGGCGCCTAACAAGACATGTCACTGGGTAGGAGTTCATGAGATGAACAAAACTATTTTGATTGAAACCCTAAATTTATTGCTCTTTCCTATTTAAGCGGTGTCACAGAGTGAGTTAAGGGGCACCTCTCATATGCACCAACACTCTTCTTGCTGAAGCACCCTTCTTCACTTACCCTTTTAGCACAATGCTCATAGAGAAAGCTTCCTTTCTCTCCCACCAAACACTTTTTTCACTCTTTTCTACACAATCACTGGTAATATTATTTATTTCTGTTTTAATTTGTGCATTGTGTGTGTATTTGGCTAGGAATGCACTAATTGTTTATTTTCTTTTGTGAGTTATAAGTTGTGCTTGTTAAAATTATTTTTTTTGGAATATTATTTGATGATGAAAAAAAATTGGGTTCTTGGGGGGACGAGTTAACACTGATTTTCGTTAAAAAAGGTGGTGCTTTTAAGATGTTTGATGCATTTCTTGTGTGAAAAATGCTTCATTTTGGGTGAGTCCTACACACATTGTCGCTGAGCGAGCACTCTTGCTCAGCAAGACTCTTTACTTTGCACTACACTGTCACTAAGCAAGCATTCTTGCTAGGCAAATTTTTCTCTCTATGATACAAAATTTGTGGTTTGGACCCAACGAGACCTATCACTAAGCGAGACGTCGCCACTGGAGGCCAGTGTCGCTCAGTGCAACTTATTGCTGGATGAGGTAACCTTTATCGATTTGCTATATTGTGTTGTCTTAATTATTTTGCAGATGGTTTTCCGTGCTAAGAGGATGAGATCCAGGGCATGTTCATCAAACCAAATGCCATCCTCACCCATATAGCAAGAAGAGGAAGAGGAGAATGTTATTTATGATCGAGAGAGGTTGCATTCCTTCACTGCATCAGAGAGGTACAATGCCATTGACAACAAACCACTACTACCTGAGTGAACGTTGAGTTAAGAGAGTGATGCATCCCTCTCCAAGGCAAGGTTGAACAATTCTTGAGGAAGAGAATGCCGCCTAGGATCTTGCTCATAAAAGTTCCAAGGTTGAAGAAATGGAGGTGGAAGACTAGGAAAAGGAGGTGAAGTAGGCACCACTTCTACTTTGTAGATGATAAGTCATGAGTGAAGCTATCCACAACGGAAAGAACACTTGATAATAGCATGAAGGACTCTCACACGAGTGGAGAGAACATGAACACTCTCAAGGACAAAGAGCTCTCAAATTTAGAAAAAGGTTATTTTCACTAAAATAAGTGTTAAAAGCTACATGAAAATATGGGAACTCCTTATATAGAGCTTAGCATGAACCATGGGCCTAAAATACTAAACATGAACATCCAACATGATTAAACAACGGTTAGTTGGCTTAATTTAGTGTTAATTTAGCATGTGCTCAATTAACACTAATTTAATCCAAAGATCCAAACATGACCCTAAAAATATGGATCTATATTCCCTCTAGTTTGAATTTGAATTTTGGAGGGAAATGACATGGCACCTCCAAAATTCAAATTAAAATAAGAAGGAATAAGAATCATCCATGTAGGAGTGAGAAAGCACATGTGGAGTGAAACAAGGGGACAAGGGGGCCCACATGTCTCCTATATGCTTCATGTGTTGGTTAAAAGGGTTTTAGAAGCAATTAGGGGTGTGGAAATTAATAATCACACGTCCAAATGCATCCTACATAGGCCCAAACACACTCCACAGAGAGACTATTTACACCTCCTAAAGAAAAAAGAACTTATAAGGCAAATTACAAGACCGAAAATAAAACTAACTACACCCGTAAATCCTAATGTCTCAAGGGTGCTTATACAAGCCTAAAAATGGTTAAATGAAACATGTCCTAAACTAAACTCGTTGAAGCTTCATCCAAGTCATGCTCATTTCTTATTGGTCCTAGCTCAAGCCCATGCTAGGCGTGCATGCATTATATCCACTCCCTTAAGGAGGATTTGACCTCAAATCCTATGGCCTTTCTTCCTCTTTTTCCAATCCTGCAAAAGCATCTGCATAGGAATGGGTATATGATTATGTACAAAGATGTTGAGGGTAGGAGGTCTATAGGGAGACCTCATAGCTTGGGGTGTTGGGGGTATGCACTAAGGTTTGAAAAATGTTTGTTGTGCTTATACCCCTACATAGTAGTTCCCTAAGTGACTCTAAGTTCACTAGAGGCTAGTCCTATCCGGGGAGGAAGTGAGACAAGTTTAGGTGCCTTAGAGCACTCATCCAAGAAAGCCAAATAGACTTTATCTTGTTATTCACCCCAAGAGATGATGATGGGCCTAGGGGTGAACCTTTCTTTCAAGGTCTCTTTGAGTGGGCCTTGAGATTGGCTATGGATAGAAAATGTTTGTAGCCCAATCTCTTCACCAAACTTGGCCTCATATACAAGTAGCTCTTGAGGTTGTGTTTCATTATGCTTAAATGGTAAGGGCACAACCTCAATACCTACTTGCTTCGTGGGAGGATTGTTTTCAATAAGATTTGCCTTGAATGGCAAGGACAAGTCTTCTTGAAAAACATCCTTTGCTTTTTTTTGTGCAACTAGAGGTTGTGGAAATATGTGTTCAAATGATTAAGACACAACCTCCACCTGCACTCGTCCTAAGAGAGCAGTTTCTTTAATAAAATCCTCCTTAGGACTTAAGGAGTAATCTTCTTGAAGACCTTCTTCTCTCTCACTTTTGACCAAGTTTTGAACTTGAGGATTTGGTTTGAACCTTAAGGATGTAGGCTAAAGTTCAAAACTTGGTGAAGTGTCAAGTAGGACTTCACATTCACCTTTCTCCATCAAGACATTTTACAAGCATTAGACTTCACAATTTTTTTTCTCAAAAGGTAAAGATATAAGTCCAACACTTGTTAAAGTGTTTGATGCAGAATCATATTCAAGGTGAATTTGAGATTATGAGTCAATGTGCTCAAAAGATTTTTTGCACAGTCCCAAATTCCACTTGTGTTTTAATGGATTGGTTAAAAGATTGACTTAAGCTAGAGTTCAAAGCTAGGTCTTGGATATGGTCACTCTTCTCACCAATTTCTTTTTCAAATTTTATTTATTTTTTTTAATTAAGGGTAAGTGTGTGTTCTTTCTTTCTTTCCTTCCTCTCTCCTCTTTTTCTCTCACTCTCCCAATATTTCAAATACTCTTCCCTTTCTTTTTTAAATTGCTCTCTTCTTTTCTTCTTTTCTTTTTCCTATTTTTCTTCTCTCTTTTTTTTCTCTCTCTTTCCTCTCTTTCTCTTTCTTCTTTTTCCTTTCTTTCTTTTCTTTCTATTCTATCTTTCCTACACTTCTCTTTTATTTTTATTTTTCTCTCTCTGCACTTGTCTCTTTCTTTTTCTAAGTAGTCATAGGGATAGGAAAGAGAAGTGTGAAATAATGGAGAATTTGGGTCATGGTAACCACTAAGGAGAGGTTGGTTCTTAGAGTTGAACTCACTCATCTCACCCTTTGTTTTGGTTTCTCAACTAAAAGATGTATGAGTCTTTGGAACTTAAACACCACCTAGAAAATGCAAGAGCATATAACACTAACCTACACGAATTCCTACAAGTGCAAGAGCCTTTGGAACTCCATACACTCCTCTAAAAACGCATGAAATAGCTAAGGTAAACAAAGGCAAAAAAACTAAAAAGAGAAGGGGATCTAAAAACGTGCTCTTAGAAGGTGTGGAAGATGGTGTACCACTTCCTCCTTCCCACCTTATTTGTGAGAAAATAAGCTAAAAAACTTAAAACAAATGGCCTTTTACAAACCAAGAAAAAGAAAATACAACCAAGAATTAACAACAAGGAATAAACTAAAAAAAATCTTCAAGTCTCTCCAAAGCAATCTCTCCCAAGGTGTTTCACTCTTTTTCCATGCTCTTTCTTTTTTTCAAGTCCTTGTAGTTATTTCAACTCTTCTTTAAGAGGCTACCCTTGTGGAATGCTTCCTTACTCAAGGCTTACCTACACAAAAGTGGCACCAAACCAAGGCAAGAATCAAAAGAAGGACAAGCAAAAGCAAAGCAACAAAGGCACAATTTGAATGGTAAACTATCCAAGTGAAAAGAATGATAGAGACATGACTCAAAGAATTCAAAGAATAAAAACTAAAAATAAAGGTAGAAAGAAGGCCAAGCACAAAAAATAAATCCTAGAAAAGTGCTAGATAAGGATAAGGACTAAAAAGCAAAATGACTCAAACAATTTTCAAAAATTGCACCAACACCAACATGCATGGCCGAATGCTTTAGGAGAAGTTTCCAAGCAATTACAATTGATTTTAGGTCATCTTTTAGATTTAAATGATTTCCTATTAGGTACACCAATTTTGTCTATGTTTTTTTTCTTCTTTTTACTTCTTTGTTTTTGCACTCTTTTTTTGTTCTTTCTTTTTCAAATTTCTTTTGACTTTCTTTTTTTTTAATTTCTTTTTGGCTGCACTATTTCAGATTTGAATGAAAAATTTTAAGAGGAATTAAGAGGCATTAAACGCTTGAAGTAAACTTAAGCAAGGCAACACAATTTCCAAACCAAAAGATTCAATCTAAGAAAATTTTGGTAACTCAAAGTGTACTAAAATTTGAAGTATTTTAAGGTATGCTTGGGAGTGCTTGATTTGTGCATGAACTAACTTGTTTTGAACAAGATCTTGTTCAATAGCAATCAGCCAAAACAGCTCCACACACCAAACAAGATTCACTTCAAACAAGTACACTAAAAGCTACTACAAATTCAAATAAGACACTAAAAATTTAGAGAAGAAATTGAGCTATAATTTTCTTTTGAAATTTTAATTAGGAAACATGCTTGAACTAAAAGCATGTGTGACTTCTTAAGAGACTTAAGAAAGAGAGAAGAACTCTCTTAGAAGCTCAATTTCAAGAAGTGAAACACAACTCTTTTTTCAAGACCCAAAATCAACACAGAAAATTAGTAAAACCTAAGGAAATTGATATGACAAAATTAAGGACTAAACAAAACTATAAATGAGAAATACTTTGAGATTTTAAAACTGAAAATAAGTCCTAAGATAAGCAACAGAAAAAATGCACAAAAAATAGTTAAGGAAATGCAAAAATGGAGCCAAAACACCTGAGCCACAACGATGTAGAAAACGCCACAGAGTTGTGGGTTCACGGTTTTGTGTTTCTTAGGAACTTCATTATGCACTAAAAACAAAAAGTTAACGGTGGAAATGAATCATAAACAAAAGAATACATGATTCAAAGGAAGAGTAAGCAATTTGAACCGATTAAACTCAAAATAAAATGCATACAACACAATTGCACTGATTAAAATGAAGAGAAATGACTTAGAATTAAAATGAACCAAACAAAATCACAATAACAAGCCAAATAACACAATACAAGCAAGGAATACTATCAAACAACACAAAATGGTGAAAAGAAAATAGAATTGGAGTAAAAGAACAAGATGACAAAACAATGAACAAGACAAAAAAAATTTAAAAGCTAGAGATAGTAGAAGAACCTCTATCAAAGCCTAAGCTCTGATACCAAATAATGTATCCCTCCCCAAACACACTCCACAAAGAGACTATTTACACCTCCTATAGAAAAAAAAAGCTTATAAGCCAAAATACAAGGCCGAAAATAAAACTAACTACACCTCTAAAATTCTAATGACTTAAGGGTGTGTATACAAGCCTAAAAATGGTTAAATGAATACAATTAAATGGAACATGTCATAAACTAAGCTTCTTGAAACTTCATCCAAGTCATGCTCCTTTCTTATTGGTCATAGCTCAAGCCTATTCTAGGCGTGCATGCATCAGAGAGGGACAATATGATGACTTCAAGAATAAAATTGACCAGAGGGGTTGGGACAAGGCATTCGCTGCTCAAAACACTAATATTGATGAATGGATGGTTAGAGAATTTCAAGTCAATGCTTATTACCCCATAGTGGATCCCATAGAAGCAAACCCATTGAGTGTAGAGTTCACGACCATGTTGTGAAATATGGTAAGCAGACCATTAACAACTTATTGAGTATCCACTAGTCATCAAATTGGACAATAGTAGACTTAATACTCCCTCTTTCTGAATGCCCCGAGAATTATGATCTGATTCGAGATGTCTTATATCTTCTTGGAGTTGACTATGAAAGGGATAAGCAGTACAATAATCCTGCCAAAACTTTGAGGAGGAACTTGAAACCCCTAGCCAGAATATGGATTATCTTAGTCTACTCCAATATGATGCCTAACACCCAGACATAAGGCATTAACATGGACAAGGTATTTTTGGTGTTTAGGGTGATGAGGTTAGTGGATATGGACTTGGGAGACATTCTATCAAGGGAAATCAATTTGTTTGCCAATGTTCTAGAGAAAACTATTTTGGGTATCCCTACACTAATCGCTATTCTATGCAGGAGGGCACATGTTCAAAATGACTCTCTAATTACCCATCAACTTGCAACACTTGTTAATGCAGCTTAAATTGCTAGGAACTGTATGCCTAAAATCGAGGGTGTTCCTAACGAAGGAGAAGACAAAGAAGAGTATGCAGAGCAAGCCCTACTAGCACCTTGAAGCCCCACTAAACCTATTTGAGTTTTGAGTTTAATTGCTAATTGAGAGAATGTTAGTGACTGAATGTTATATAATTTCTATCGAGTCTCCTTAATGATTATCTGTGTACATAATGAAATGATCAGGGTATTGATGTGAGAAATTAGTCACTAAGCCAAATAGGTTCCCGTTATGAGTGATAATTGTTTGATAACCTTTAAACCTGAACCTAAGCTTAAACAATATTCATTAATTCTAAAAAGACCCTGTCGCACCTAGAATAAGAGGGAAGGTAATAATTATGGTTTAAAACAGCTTGAGGGTTATGTGTACTCATGATATAGTTAGTGATAAATTCTTGATTGACACTTCTTGACTTTCGTACAGGTCTTATATAAAAAAAAAGAAAAGATAAAAAGAAAGACAAAAATAGAAAAAGAAAAAGAAAAAGAAAATAAAATGTATATATATGTAAATACCAATGTTTTAAAAGTTAGGATTCTGTGATCATAAAAGGGTAGCAAGGAAAAGTTGCTTAATTGTCAGATTTTTATGTTCTCTTTTTTGTGGTACACAATTTTATTTTCCATAGATAAACCATGATTTATTATTGTCAAGCCACATTAAAATCCTAATGAAAATCCCTAAGGTCAATTTTGTGCATAGTACTTATCTTTTGGAGACGAAAGGCAAAGTTGTGATAAGATGAACTTATTAAGTACATTAAGAGAAACACTTTGACCTTGAGTGAAAAATTAGTTATCCATTTGAATCTACATTATGCATTTTGCTGACTTAATCCCTTGATTGCATGTTTTCTCTGACAAGTTTTGATATGTGAGCAATCAAACTTGATTTGAATTTGAACAGGGAAAATTATGAATTTTGACTGTTATAGGGAAGGTTGATGATGTTTGAAGTTTCAGTTAGCTATAAGCTGAATTCTTTTTGCTTGAGGACAAACAAAGTTTTAGTTTGGGATATTTTGATAATTATCGAATTTAAGATTATTTCAGTGATAAAAATTTGTCAATTATCTCTATTTCCTCAATTTTTCCTTAGTTTTGAACTCGTTTTAATAATTTACTATATATATTATATTTAAACATGATTTTGCGATATATTATAACTAATATGAAGTATTTTGATAAGTTTAAGCAGTGTTCTTTCGCTTAGCGAGCCAAGTCGCCCAACAAGGGGTTCCAGAGCAATTATAGGTCATCATAGGTCGCCCAATAGGGGGTGTCACTAGGCGCAAATCCAAGAAAATGAAGACAGAGCCTAAAAGTCACTAAGCTAGACCTGTCGCCTAGCAAAAGAGTTGAATAACCCCTTTGTAGAAGTTATATGGCACCAAGCGAAAGGCACCGCACATATGCATGTCGCCTAACGAGGAGCTTACCCACCATGGAAGGAAAGCTCTAAAGGTTCGTTGGGCGAGACATGTCACCCAACAAGTATCACCTTGGGATCATGAATTTTTAAGGTCTTGCTAGGTGAGATACGTTGTTGGGTGAGAGTTGATTAACTTGATCAATGAAATTAAAGAACTACTTAAGTGGGAAAAAGGAAGGGAATAATAATCAAACTAGATTCAGAGAGAAAGATAAAGGAACATAGAGATTAAGTCACATTTTGTTCTTGTTCTTGTTTATACGTCGAAGCGAGAGTGAAGACACTCAATCTTCAATTTCTTCTATGAATGTTTGAATACTTTTTTGGTGGGAAAAAAATATTTGAAATTAACTAGATATTTGATTGTTAAAGCTTATGAATAGTTGAACAGAAATCAAGATCCCACATTTATCTCTATTGATTTTCGTTACATTATACTTTTGTTATATTTGATTGCTTTTACTTTTGTTCATATCACATTCTATACATGTTTATGAATTTTATTGGTTTAACTATGAATATTAAATATCAATTATAGTTGTCAATTCCCTAAGGAGACGACCTGATATTATCAGTTCTATACTACAATACGACTGATACACTTGTCAAGAGTAAAGTAGCTCATTAAAACTCTCAACTAGTTTTGTTCATATCACATTCTATACATGTTCATGAATTATGTTGAGTTTGACTGTAAATATTGAGTATCATTATAGTTGTCAATTCCCTCAGGAGATGACCTGATCTTATAAGTTCTATACTACAATATGACTAGTGCACTAGGCAGGAGTAGAGTAGTTCATCAAAACTCTCAACACCCATCCTTTCCGCAACCTCCCACAAATAATCCCAGTTTACTAAATCGTAAGCCTTTTTAAAAAATCTACTTTTAGGCACACTTAGGAATGACAACGGGTCAGGATGGGCACAAATAGTGGTTACTCACTACCCGACCCGCTATAAAAACTCGTTACCCATTAAAAACCCGTCGGATACCAGCTATAAAAATACCTGCAAGGTTTTTTAATACCCGTGGGTACCCATGAATATTTTTAAAAAAATAATTTTTTTAAAATTAAAGATTTTTTATAAGAAGTTTTATCAAATAAATCATTTATTTTTTGGAAAATCTAGAAATAAAATTATACTAATTTCTACAAGACTAATTAGATCTAAAAGTATATTAATATAATATATTACAAGAAAATATTTAATACAAATAAAATCTTTATTTTATATTATTAGCATTTTTATAATAAATAATTTTATTAATAAGAAGTTTTCATTAAAAAATAAGATTGATATTAATGAATTTTGATAATTAATATTTTAATTTGATTTATTTTCCAAATATATATATATATATATATATATACATTATTTTAGTTTAGCGGGTACCTACGGGTACAGGTACTATGATACCCGTACCTGTGCCCCTTAAGGAGAGGGTAGAAAAAAACCCGTACCTGCAGGTGACGGATGCCCATTTATATTATCCGTGCGGATTTTTTTTGCAGGTTTTATCCACGGACACAAATTTTTTTGCCATCTCTAGGCACACTAGATCTTTTTGCATTCTCCTTGCCTCATCCACCATTTCGTTAACTACAATGACACCATTGAGTATCTGTTTTCCTTCCACAATAGCTAATTAAGAATAAGAGATTATAACATGCATCACCTCGTTCAACCCTTTTGCCAACGCCTTCGTTAGGATCTTATGCATGCACCCTACTTATAAGATTGGGTGATACTCTCCTATATACTGAGGATCACTCTTCTTTGGAATTAGTGCTATGAACGAACTATTTGATCCTTTAACAAGTTTTCCAATTTCATAGAATTGTTGAAAAAAAGGCAACAAATTCCAAATCTCCTAAAAAAAATAAAATTTATGTTATTTGATACTGAGCTTTTATTACTATCACAATCTCATACGACCTCTGTAACAGTATTTTATCT
Source organism: Psophocarpus tetragonolobus (assembly GCA_037954015.1). Classification (NCBI taxonomy): domain Eukaryota; kingdom Viridiplantae; phylum Streptophyta; class Magnoliopsida; order Fabales; family Fabaceae; genus Psophocarpus; species Psophocarpus tetragonolobus. Next base: position 75,870,148 of record CM075688.1, on the reverse strand, counting down.
ATCTTAATTTCATGATAATTTCTTTCTAAGAAAAAAAAACTTGTTATTAATTACAAGGAAATAATTTATTTTTTTTACAAATAATTTCTTTTCTTCAATTATTTATTTAAAAAAATAAGATAAAGTAAAATGAAATCATAAACAAAACTATATATATGGGAAAGATTTTATTTATGTGCAGTTCTCCCCTTCACTTATATATTGTTTTCTACAATATTTACATGGCCGATGAAAAAATATTTAACAAGAGATTTGTATAGTTAGTCGATGGTAAATAAAATATAACTACTATAGGTCCTTTAATTACTACAGGTCCCCCATGATCATTCACAAATACTAAAGTGAAAACTTCAGTCCCTCTAAACGTGACTGAGTTCTCGATCACATTTGTATTCCATCCCATTCCTGGAAACATTGCTATAATTACCATGGAGAAAAGGTTCGGATAATTTGTCATGTTCATCTTTTAAATTTTGGGTTTTTTTTTTAAACAAGAAAATAAAAGAGTGAGTACAAATATCATGAAAACAATTTAAATGATAACAATTTAAATTTTAAATGAAAAAAGAATTCTATATATTTATATACGGAGATGTATGTATCATATTAGTTTATAATAATTTATTCATATATATATATATATTTATCTTTTATAGAGAAATTTGAATTACTTTTTGTAGTGACTAGTCAGGATAAATGAGTTTCTTTACCATGGTTTTTTAAAGAATACAAAGATATTTCACCTTAAATATTTACTCATTTAAATTTCCAAAGTCAAACCTTCAACTACAAATTAATTCAAATCTTTATTTAAGTTTTAAAAAAAATTATAAAACTTTTGATTATATTTTTTTATGTATAATAAAAAAAACTGTTACATTTAAAATAAAATAGTTAATTAATAGTTTTAAAATAACTAATTTAATAAATCAAATAAGATTACGTACATTAAATCAAATAATTATAATTAAAAGTAACACAAAATACTAAATAAGTCAAAATTGAAGACATCTTACTAAATAAATATTAGTAGAAGTAACATAAAATAATAAATAAAGCGAGTTTAGTGACACCTCACTAATTACATATAACTAAAAGTAACATAAAATAATTAATAAAGTAAGATTAGAGATATCTCATCAAATATTTATAATTAAAAGAAACATAAAATAATAAGTAAAGTGAGATTAGAAACATCTCACTAAATAATTGTAACTAAAAATAACATAAATAAACAAGTATAATATTTAAAAGTGATAAATATTTCTTTCCTTTACCTTAACAATTGGAATAATATAAGAATTTTGAATTTTTTCCTTCTCACTTCTCAATTCAAACAAAGTAACTTTCTTTATACGTTTACAAAATCCTCAAGTCCTATTTAGAAATCTTTTTTTTTTAAATGGTTGTAACCAATTCTATTTCAATTTCTGATTTCCTTAGTTACATTAATTCTATTTCAATTTCTGATTTCCTTAGTTACATTTGTTGTAGATATGAGTAATATGAATTTGGATAAACCTAGTACTCTAATCTTTTTTTCCCCTTTGTTTACGGAAGTTGCAGTTTATAGATAAGAGTAATATGAATTTAGATAAACCTAGTACTCTATATTTTTTTTCCCTTTGTCTACGGAAGTTGCAGAAAACTGCAACTTTTATATTTTTTTTATAAATAATTTTTTTTACGTAACATTTGTTTTCTTTTTATGTTGTTGTTATATATATATATATATATATATATATAAATAAAATGTGTGTTTTAAATATTTCAAAATAAATTATAAATTTATTTATATTATTTTGATTATACTATATATTCTAAAAATATTTTAAATTAAATATTTATATTTAATAATAATATAATATTGTACTAAAAGTTTAAAAATATGATATTTATTTATTTTAAAATATTACAGCTGAATATTTAAAATAGCATAATTATTTTATAATTAGATATTTATTTCAAATTTTTTTATATATTAATATTTTATTAGAGGTTTGGGATATTATAACCTCCTTTATCTCTAATTTTGAAAATGACTTTCCAGATTCTCCCTTAAAGTGGTGGATAACTTTGTGAAGTTTATGTCAATGATGTTTTTTCTTTGAATAATAGTTTTTTCTTATGTTAATAATGTAATTTTATTAATTCAGAATATTTATAAGAATAAAATTTTATAATTACTTTTAAAAACAATTTTTTAATATATTAGTGATGTTGGAGGTAAAAAATAATTATATATTTTGAACGTTAATAAAAAATTTATGTTCCAAAACTATAAATTTAAAAAGAGCTTATGTACGGAAAACATATTTTACTCTATAATTTATTACATTAAAAATAATTTTTTTGTTAATGTTAATAATTTTTTCCTTTGAATAATAGTTGTTTAAAATGTTATTCAAATAATTTTTATTTATTCAAAATATGTTACAAGAATATAAAATTATTTTATTATTAATAGTATTTTTTGAAAGGGAATAGTTAATAGTTATTTTTATGATATTTTGTTAATGTTAATGATTTTTTTTTCAATGAATAATAGTTTCATTATTCATGAAATTTTTATTTATCCAAATTTTGTTTTATAATAATATAAAAATGCAACATTCCTGAATTTTTTAATTCCTTCTTATCAAATACCGTTGACATTATTTTTTTAATTTATCTTAAATTATAAAAAATTAATTAATCAATTAAAAAGTCTTTAAGTCTTCTTATCCTTGAAGCTTCTTTTAAATTTTAAATTAAATATCTTTATTTAATTTTTAATGTTTTTAAAATCATTAATAAAATGTGAGTGTTACCTATATATATTCCACTCTTCTTCCTCTTAATATTCTCAACACTCTTTATCCTCTTCTTAAGATATATGTTTCACACACTTTTTCATGTTGCCAAAAGATATTTTTCAATCATGTCAAACTACCTTTGTTTTAAAATTGTTTATATACTTTATTTTCTTGACTACATACCTATTTTAATTTAAAATAAATTTATATCACAATTTAAATCATTTATAATATGATATATATAACTATTTATTCATTATAATTATAATATAATTTATGTATTTAAATATATCTATTATTGATAATAATTATAATTATATTAAATAAATATTTATCTTATATAATGCTTAACTTCCTTTATTTCTTAATCCTGTACTTTTTATTTTTTAACTTTCATTATGAGGCTTTACTTTAAGTTTTACAAGTTAAAACTAGGAATTTAATTAGTATACACGGTCAGTGTAAATATTTTTACAATCAAAACCCTTCATTCATGTAAGCTGCTTGTTGACTTTCCTAATTGATATTTAAAAGTCATATAAATAAAAAGTTATGATTGAGTGTCAATGTAAAAAATCTTTACACTGACAGGGTATACCAATTAAACTCTAAAACTAATATAAAATAAACATAGAAATAGTAGGTGTGATAAAAAAAATCTCAAGATGGTTTAAATATTTTTTTCTATTATTTTTTAATTCAAATTAATTTATATTATATATTATTATCTTTAAATTTAAAGTAAATCATATGTACATATTTAAGTTATGACTTTAAAACATTATTATTATGATTGAACTATAAATAAAATAAATTCTATTTGATATATTTATAGAGTTTAATGTAAAGATTTTTACCCTGACAATCAATCATAACCCTTCATTCATGGTAAATTTATTGACTTTACTAGTTACTATTTTAAAAGTCTCATAAATGAAAAAGTCATGATGGACTATGAGTATAAAAATCTTTTATAATGATAGTGTATACCAATTAAACTCATATTTATATTAATTAATTGATTAAAATATTATGAAATAATTTTAATTTATATACACATATATATAATACATGTTTGTAATAATAATAATAATAATAATAATAATAATAATAATAATAATAATAATAATAATAATGATGATGATGAATGAATAAAAACCATTAAATATAAACTACCAAAACTTTTTATAAAATTTAACATAGTTTTATACAAATTCAGAACACATGGTTTATTATAAAATAATTTTTTTAGGCCAAACATATATTAAATATTTACCTATATCAATAAATTCTACATTATTTTCTGGACTATTATTATTTTATATCATAGTTTTTTTTTAAAGATGATAGACCTTCATTCTATATATCAATAAAAAAATTGACATCACATACTAGCTGCACCAAAACATTCATATTAAAACACCAAACATTCATTAAGAATTTGAACTATTTTTAATATCTTTTAATTCATATTTTATAATAATTAAAAATTATAAAATTAAGAGAATAAGTTATTAAATTTTCTTTTAAAAAGTTATTCAATTTTGTTAAAAGCTATTAAACTAAAAGAGTAATGTGGCATACCAAAGTTTACGGATTTTAATTTTTAATAAATTTTAATCAATAATAAAATATATCTAAAAGAGTATATTAAAAAATGTGTTACCATTATTTTTCATAAAAATTTTAAAATATATAAAAGAAGTAATTTATTAGTTTATTTATTCTAATGAATATAAATTAACTAGTTTTTAAATAAAAATAAGATTTTTTTTTCTAGATCTACTGTTAGCAAGAACCATGAAGTTCTATTGCATGAAAAAGATGTGTATATTGTATATGTTGTGAAAGTGAAACTAAACTTAATCATTCATGAAGATGTGATATATTTTTATTATATTATTTCAAAACATGTTACATAATAATTTATATTTTAAAATATAAAAATTTACAAAAGAATTAAATTAAAATTTTAAAATTATTATAACATGTTAAAATAAAAATATAAATATTTACCGTCGCATAGATGTTTTTGCTAGTTGAGATAAAAGAAGAGAAAACATGAATTGGTAAAGAGAAATATTGATATAAGAAGAAAAACTGAGTCGTCAAATGAGAAAACTCACAAGAATCTCACAGTTTACAATGTATTTACAATCTACAATTTAAGATCTCAAAGAATTTAAATAAAATTTTATTAATTTAAATTGCTTTGATTTGAATTTTTATCATTTTGTAAATATTTTATTTGGATAAATCAATTAAAATCTTTTAAATTTCAAATTTTTTGTTTTTACAAAGCAATTCAATTTCTATATTAACAAAATCAATTCAATTTCTTTAATTTCAATTTATTAGTTTGGATAATACAAATAAATTCTTAAATTTATAAATAAAATTTCTTTAATTCTTAAATTTCTTTAAAATTTGCTTCTTATAATTTAATATATATTTATAAATAAAATTTTAATTTTTTTTCTTATAATTTAATATATATATTTATAATTTTTTTTTTACAAAATTCTTATATTTTCGAGTGTTAGTCATGGTCCCTTTTAATATTTAATAGTAACTATAAAATATAAATATTTAATTTTTTTTTTCCTTCTGAACCATTTATTAATAAAAGTAAACATACCAAAAATTTAAATATGTTGTTACTGTTAGGGTTTCACATTCTTGTGGCGCAAAAATGGTTTCTCCGAAGCAGCTTCTATGCACCGTCGAATCTGCGCTTCTCGGAGCTTCGTCAACCACAGCGGCGCAACGCGTCGAACTCTTGCACGCTCTTCGAACTTCTCGCGCTTCGCTCCAGTCCCTTCTCTCCTATTCCGTACGCTGTTCACTTTCTCTTTTCTTGTTCTTTTTTATTGCTTTCGATTTGAAATCGAAATTGAAGTTGTGTTAATTTGTTTTGTGTTTGTTGTTTAGCCCCCAAAGCCATCTGATCGAAGTCAAGTTCAGTCGAAGTTGGTTAGGCTTCCGGATTCGCCTCCTATTTCGCTTGATGACCAGGATGTGCAGATTGTAACTTCTCACTCTTCACTTCTCTGCACTTTTCAGCAGCTAATTTTCTAGTCTGTTCTTTTTTTTGTTCTATCTAACATATCAAATTTGTGTATTATGTGAATGCTTGTTATGTGAATGACGCCGTAGTTTGTTATGCGATTGACACTTTAGTTTGACTTGAGACTGACTGAAAGATGGTCAATTTGCTTTGTTTAACAAGTGTGTCACTAAATGTGTATAACTGTACTACTTGTTATCCCCAAAAAGAATTTATTATGTTTGACCGTTAGCTCTTGCACAGCCATATGCACATGGTCAAATCTGTGAAAACTATGATGCATTGTGCATGTGTACATGAGTGGTAATGGAAATTGAACAACTGCTCATCTTTACATGCTTAAATATGACTATATAATGGAAATGAGTTAGGTTACTTTACAGAAGACACCTCTTAATGCCTTAGGTAACTTTGTGAAGGTGGATTTTCATTGGTGAAAGAGTGAAATACAAATGAATTAGGAGTTGAATAGTGCTCTGAGTTTCTTAGTTTTTGTTGGTAACAGTTAACATTCCTCTCTTTAGGCACATGTTTGATTCAGAATTATTTCCTCAAATAATTGCTTTTTGTTTTGTAAAGCTCTCTCTGGATTTTGGTAAAAAAATCAATTATTTCTTTAAAATAAGTTGAACCAAACATGTGCAAATAAATTTTTAAGGAAATTTAGTTTCTTAGAGTCTAATATTTTCTACAAGCAATATGCAGCAATTTTTTGATATCATGTTTGAAATGGCCCAAGTCATTAAATAATCTCGTCATATAGCATTTTGATACCATGAGTCTTGGTAATAGGCAGAAGGTGGCCATAAGGCACATTAGGGCAATATTGTCAAACTTGTAACTTGGTAGAGGAATGAAAGATATGTAAAAAATCGTAACTCGAATATCGTAACGTGACTAGTAAGAGTTATATGCATATATAAAAATTATATTTACAACATACACATAAAGAAAAATAATATAAACAAGTAAAAAAATAAGATAACTCATAATAAACATAAATATTAATATCATTGTATAAGACAAATTTTAAATTAGGTTGTAGTTAAGTCACAACATACCACAAAAAGTGATTAAAAAAATATTCACAAGTCATCATAACTCAAAACAACCACCGTAAAACACTTAATGTTTTAGCAAGTAGATAGAAAGATGAAAATGAGAAATAAAAGGACAGTGTGAGAAGGGGTGGGATGGTCAGTGTTGAAAGTGAGACAATGGTTGGCAGCGAAAGCGAGAGGGATGATCTAGTTGGTGTTGTAAATGAGAGGATCGTCAGTGCCGGAAGTGAGATGGTTGGTTGGCGCCGGAATCGATAGGGACAACTGGAAAGCCCAATTGATTGGGTGTTGAAAACTAGGCTGAAAAACCCTACATGAACTCAAAAAAGCGTTCTTCGCTCCGTTTTGCAGTTTCTTGATGCAGCTGTCGTGTATAATCATGGATGAAAACAGAGCTGCTGCAAAATGGAGGGAAGAACATGTTTTTAACAAATTTTAAAATTAAGTAAGAGATGCCTAACTAAGAAATGGAGCATGCCGTAAGTAAACCAAGTTTTTAAATTGAAAGAGAAAACTATCCTGAAAAATGATGAAAGACATACTGAATAGAAGTGCAAATTAAAAATAAAAAATGTGCCTCTTGCTTCAAGTGGTGGCTGAGGTGTTTTGCTCATCTGTTTTACTTAGCTTGAATTGTTGAATGACTCCTAGCAGCTACTGTCTTTTAAATTTAAATGTGGGATTTTTCATAACTTGCCAAATCTGCTAGTCATGTGCTAATACGGACTGCATCTTCTGTTATGAGCACTGCTGCAAAAGCACCCTGTAGGAATGAGAACTGTGTACCAAGTTTTCAAATTGAAAGAGAAAACTATCCTGGAAAATGATGAAACACATACTGAATAGAAGTTCAAATTAAAAATAAAAAAATGTGTCTGTTGGTTCAAGTGGTGGCTGAGGTGTTTTGCTCCTCTGTTTTACTTAGCTTGAATTGTTGAATGATTCCTAGGTAGCAGCTACTGTCTTTTAAATTTAAATGTAGGACTTTTCATAACTTGCCAAATCTGCTAGCCATGTGCTAATGGGGACTGCATCTTCTGTTATGAGCACCGCTGCAAAAGCACCCTGTAGAAATGAGAAGTGTGTACCTCACCTAAGGGCCTACATCTTGACCAGTAGAAAGTGTGGACCCTTTTCATGTCCTGTCTTGGCACCTAAGGCTTATAGTTATACAATATTTGTATTTATCTTTTGTTGTATGGTGTGTGTTTTGCTATTTTTTATCTTTTTCAGAGTTCAAAGAACTTTTTGTATATTTAATCATTAAAAAATTGGACTTTTCCCCTTTAAATTATTAGTTTTCTAGGCTCTTTTTGTCATCAGAATTTGTGGATGAAAACTTGCAATTTTATTGATATTATTCTTGCCACTAATAATGTTGTTTATGTTGGTGATATATGTGTTCATTGTGGTTTCTAGCCTTATTGCGGTTTCATTTCCTGTTCCTTTTCTAACATCTTTTTTTATGACACCTAGGCCCTCAAATTGAGTGATGATCTACATCTCAATGAAGTAGATTGTGTTCGCTTGCTTGTATCAGCTAATCAAGAGGTAGATCTCAGCTGTTCCTTTGTATACATAAATATGAAGACTTAGTAGTAATAGCATTGAATTTGAAACAGACTTGGTCTGGATGCACAAACCTTTTAATTTTATTTTGTTACTTGATTGCATGATAGTTTGTACTTTCTTAATTTTAAACTCTACTTAGTAAATAAAACAGTGTTTAAACAATTTTCTGAAAATTAAAAACTCTGGAAATATTGAATGTGGATTATTGTAGAGTTGGGTTAATTTTAGTTGTGATGATTCAGTGGATCTTTATCAGCTTTTATATCTGAGTGAGATACATGATCCCATGAATGGTATTTGTCAATGCATGCACATCTTTTATATTTAATTATTTGTTTTGGCTTTATCTGCAGTGGGGCTTAATGGGAAGGGAACCATTGGAAATTTTACGGCTGGCAGCAGGACTTTGGTATACTGAGAGAAGAGATTTGATAACATCCCTCCATTTTCTCTTAAGGGTATTTCTGATCAAGATATCATTCAAGTTCATTTGGTCATTAGTTTAGTTCTTTAGTTTTTGGTTAATAACTTTATGTTGTTTTCTTGACAGGCTGTGGTGCTAGATCAGGGACTACAAGATGATATATTGGTAGATATTCAGAAGTATCTGGAAGATCTAATCAGTTCTGGACTTAGAGCACGGTTGTTATCTCTTATTAAGGTTTGCACTGTCACAAATTATTATATTGCTACATATCTTCCATATTAAATTCTGATTTTGGGCAAAGTCACTCAAGAGTGTCTATTGTTCAGGCTCACTCTTGTGGGTTACAATGCCTGATACATTATGTAAATAACTTCTGTATCTTTCAAAAAAGTATGATTGATAAACTATATGATCTTAAAAGCATAGCATTCTCTGGTATTACTCCATTAGACTCCGTGGTTGTTCAATGTGTATATGTAACCTTTGTATTAACCTTGAACCTAAATATAGCTTTCCTTAAGAATTTGCTTTCTCAATGTAGGAGCTCAATAGAGAAGAACCTTCTGGTTTGGGTGGGCCCTATTGTGAGCGTTATGTTGTTGATTCAAGAGGTTCTCTTGTGGAGAGGCAGGCAGTGGTCTCTAGAGAAAGACTGATTTTGGGACATTGTCTTGTCCTTTCTACTCTAGTTGTTCGGACAAGTATGTTTTGTAGTCTTTCATGTATGCTGAAGTTCGATTTGGTTGACTATTGTATTTTGTGACAAATTATACTTCTTGAATACTTTTTTATGAGCACCGCTTCTATCACAAATGGAAGTTCATTGAGAATCTCTATTTTCAGGTCCAAAGGATATAAAAGATATTTTTTCTATTTTGAAAGATAGTGCTTGTGAAGTTGGAGAGAGCAATACCACTGTAAAACATCAGGTGCATTTTATATTCTTGTTGAGCTAATTTTTTATACTTTGTTTGGTATTTTGGTGGAGCATTAGAGTTATGTTTTTAAATCATAATTTCATAAGCATTAAAACAAATCCAACTAAAGTTGCATGGTAAGAAGTTATTCAAGCTATAAATTCAACCATCTTCCTCTTTTTGAGTTTTGTGCTCTATGATTAGGTGCTCTGTCTGGCATGTTGGACCTCATATTGTTCTTTGGTGTTAAATTTATTTGTCATTTCAAAGAAGCATTTCCCTTAAATGAAAGGTACAAATAGAGGCATGTTATTGCAGTTTTTCCATTTGAGATATCTTTTGTTAAATATAATTTGTATTTAATGGTGGTTAAGTTGTATTTTATCTTTCATTTATGATTGTATGTCAGAGGTAGGTGGCTTTGGAGCTCACTCTTCTGTTTTCTTATGTCCTCTTATTAATCGCTATTAATAAGATGTTTTGAGCTGAGTGGGAGTCAATCACAGTGGGTTGTCCGCTGCCGTCGCCACTAGTCCACTGCCATTGCCGGTGACCTTTTTGTCCGTCGAGTAACTCTAATGTTTAGTTACATTTAATTCTGATTCATTTGTCATTTAGGAACGTGGTACTGACCGACATATTGGCACATGACATGAATCAAAGGGGTCTTTATTAAGAAAATGACTCCTTGCTTCTAGTCCTTCAGTGTCGTGCCTTGCTTCTATCTCTCTTAAACTGTTCATGATTGTTTTGGACACCCAAGTTTAGCCAAATTAAAGATAATGACTCCTAACATTAAGAAAATGCAAACTTTAGAATGTGAAGCTTGTCAACTAGGCAAACATGTTAAATCTTCTTTCCCTAGTCAAGATGAGTCAAAATGTAATTCAACCTTCTACATTGTTCATCTATATATTTTGGAACCTAGTCAAGTTACTACTTTTGGTTTAAATATTTTGTAACTTTCTGAACTTTTGTCCATATTTGTGTCTTTTTTCCATGAAATAAAAAATTATTTTGGAAAATCAATTAAAATTTTTCGAAGTGATAATGCAAAAGAATATTTTTCATCTGAACTCTGTTCTTTTTTGTCCTCTCAAGGAATCTTATACCAATCTACTTGTCTTCACACTCCTCAACAAAATGGATAGCAGAAAAAAAAAATTGCCACCTTGTTGAAATGGCTTACTCCTTAATGCTTAATGCAATAAGTTCCATTACATCGTTGGGGAGATGCGATTGTTTTTGCCTGTTATCTTATCAATAGGATGTCTTCTTCCTATCTTGATAATCAAATTCCTCATACAATCCTGTTTCCCATTAAATCTTTGAATCATGTATCACCACGCGTATTTGGTTGTACGTGTTTTGTTCATGATCTGTCTGTAGGTAGCGATAAGTTGTTAGCTAAATCTATCAGGTGTGTCTTCTTGAGGTACTCCCGTTTTCAAAATTGTTACAAATGCTATTCTCCTAATACCAAAAGGTATTACATGTCTGCTCATGGTACCTTCTTTGAGGATGTTCCCTTCTACTCATCTTCCATATCGAATTCCATTTCCATCCAAGAGGTACTGTTCATTTCCACCTATAGTCATGAAATTGTCATCTATCTAGGCATCTCTTCTCAATTTGATCATGCAAATATTCCTCCAACTCCTAACTTCACTGAAGCTGATCCTTTACCTTCTGGTACTAATCAACGCATGACACCTGAAGCTAGCTCTGTCGTACCTGATGACTCTCTCATGACTCATGTCTCTCTCCATCTGCTTTCTGTACAACGACTAAGAATTCTTCTTCTATGGCCGATGACAACTCAAATTGGCTTATTACCCTCCGAAAAGGTATTTGCTGCTCGCGAAACCCATATCCTATTTACAATTTTTTAAGTTATCATCGTTTGTCTCCTTCCTATTGTTCCTTTGTGAATTCATTATCGTCTATAACCATTCCCAAAAATGTTTGTGAAGCACTTGATCATCCTAGATAGTGACAAACCATGATTGATGAAATGCAAACCCTTGATCATAATGATACATGGGAGATGGTTCATCTTCCTCCTGGGAAGAAAGCTGTTGGCTGTAGATTAATCTATGCTATTAAGGTTGGTCCTAATAGTGAAATTGAACGTCTTAAGGCTCGTCTTGTAGCCAAAGGCTACACTCAGATCTCCGGACTTGATTATGAAGACACTTTCTCACTGATGGCCAAGATCACTACTATTCGTCTTCTTCGTGCCATGGCGGCTATTCGTCATTGGCCCTTGTATCAAATGAATGTTAAAAGTGCATTCCTTCATGGTGAGTTGGATGAGGAGATTTACATTGAGCAACCATCTGGTTTTATTGCTCAGGGGGAGCTGGTCTAGTGCGTAAACTTCGGCGATCTCTCTATGGTCTTAAACAGTCTCCAAGGGTTTGGTTTGGAAAATTTAGCAATGTTGTCCAAGTTTTTGGAATGAAAAGGAGTAAAGCTAATCACTTCGTCTTCTACTATCATAAATCTGTTGAAAAATATGTTCATTTGATTGTTTATATTGATGACAGTGTCATTACAACGAATGATGAAGTCACAATATCTCAATTAAAGAAACGTTTATGCAATCACTTTCAAACAAAAGATCTTGGTCATCTGAAATATTTTCTTGAAATAGAAGTAGCTCAATCCAAAGGAGGCATTGTTGTTTCCAAGAGGAAGTATGCCTTGGATCTTCTGAAGGAAACCAAAATGTCTAATTGTAAGCCCGTTGACAGTCCTATGGACCCTTACAAGAAGTTAGTGCCTGATATAGAAGACTTATACTCTGATCCAGAAAGGTATAGGAGGTTGGTTGGGAAGCTCATATATCTTACTATTACTAGGCCAGATATTTCCTTTGCAGTTGGAGTTGTGAGTCAGTTCATGAATTCACCTTATATTGATCATTGGAATGGAGTAATTCGTATTCTTAGGTACATAAAGAAGGCTCCAGGTCAAGGTCTTTTGTATGAGGATAAAGGAAATAGTCAAATTGTTGGATACTATGATGCTGATTGGGCAAAATCCGATAAATCGATACTCTACTACTGGTTGTTGTGTGTACCTATGAGGTAACCTTATCTCATGAAAAAGTAAGAAAAAGAATTTCTAGTGCAGAAGCTGAATATAGATCTAAGACCTTAGCTATATGTGAGTTGGTGTGGGTTAAACAACTCATACAAAATTGAAGTTCTGTGAAATTTCTCCAATGCAACTTTACTGTGATAATTAGATAGCTTTTCATATTGCCTTCAATCTAGTGTTTCACGAGAAGCTAAACATATTGAAATTGATTGTCACTTTGTAAGATAAAAAATGTAGTCCAAAGAAATTAGAACTGGGTTTTTAGCTCATATGATTAGTTTGTAGATCTATTAACCAAACCCTTGACGGGTCCTCGGATTCAATACTTGATTTCCAAGCTTAGAACATATGATTTATATGCTCCAACTTGAGGGGAAGTGTTAAATATAATTTGTATTTAATGTTAGTTGTTAGTTAAGTTGTATTTTATCTTTCATTTATGATTGTATGTCAGAGGTAGGTGACTGTTGAACTCACTCTTTGGTTTTCTTATGTACTCTTGTTTATCTCTATTAATAAGATGTTTTGAGCTGAGTTAGAGTCAATTCTCAAGCTTTTCCTATATTCAAGTTCTTTTACTAAAATGGTAGTAAATGCATTCTATGATTGTTATCTTCATCTTCATTCTCTAAATCTAATAAATGAAGCTAATGATGTAACTATGAAGAACTTTTGTCTGCTATATTATAATTGAAAGAACTTTGATGCAAAGAAAGGGAAGGGAAATAAGGAAGAGAGGATAATGCAAATGAAAGACTTGAGATATCAGAGTACTCTAGTTATATGTGTGTATATGGCTGTCTCAACTGCAGACTTGCGTCCATGCCAGACAACTTCGGGCTGAGTTGCGTGCTTCCAGTTTTGATGATAAATCTATGCGTGACTTTCTTTTCCACATCAAATCACTTGTTGATGCCTTGACTTCTGTCGGTGATCCTATTTCGCACAAGGAGCATGTTGATGTGATTCTTGAAGGACTCCTACAAGAACATAGGTCTGTTGTTATTGTCGTTGAGAGCCGCTTCGAGCCTCTTCTGATTGAAGAAATTGAAGCCTTACTACTGGCTCAAGAATTGCGAAATAAGAAATATCTCAAGCAACTATTAACTAGCACTCCTTCAAATCTTGCTCACGGTGCTCGTGAAAACCTGGATTCATCTTTGTCTCAGTTCCACTAACGCCTCTGCCTCGCAATCGTACTCTGCAAACTCTCTGACCGGTCGTGTGGTGATTTAAGTTGCACTGACAGTCACAGTCGCGGAGGGCGTCAAGGCGGAGGTCATGGTCGTGGAGGAAGGTTCTCTAACTTTCAGAGTGTGTTTTAAATATGAGCACATTGACTCCTTTTGTTACTATAGGTTTGATCAGCATTATCAACCTAATCCTAATCCTTCTCTTTCGCTGCAAGAACCTGTGGCATAAAACCACTCTCAGCAAAATATGTCTGTCCCTTTGTTCGGTTATAATGAAAGTTTCCAGTAAACTGCCCTCTACAGACCAAATGTAAACTGAATTTCTGAGTCCCAGTTATACAGACTTGCTCAGCATTCTCAATATTCAAGTGCTATGGTAGCAAATACTCCTACTCAACCTTGTTCTACATCTATAGGGAGGTGCCTCCTTTCATGTTACTGGAGAGTCTCAAAATATTCAGCAGGATAAGTCCCGACCTGACCAGATCTCTATATTGGTAATGGACAAGGTTTGCCCATTAATTTCTCGGGTTCCTCTACCTTTCCCTTTCCTTACTTCAAAAATTTCCTTGTCTCTCACACATTTGCTGCATGTTCCTTCTATAAGCAAAAACATCATCAGTGTTAGTAAGTTTTCTCAAGACAATAATGTCTTCTTTGAGTTCCATCCTAATCTTTGTCTTGTTAAATCACAGGTCACCTATGAAATCTTGCTTCAAGGTTATGTTGGTACTGATGGTCTCTATTCCTTTCCAACTCTTTGTCTCCAAATTTCTCCAACTGCTTCCGGTTTAGTTTCTAATTCTGCACAAACTGTCAAACCAACTAACATCTCTTGTAATAATTCTAAGTCTCAACTGCTATGGCATGCTCGGTTGGGTCATCCCAACTCACATGTCTTGAAATTTGTTCTGAAATATTGTGTACAGTTATCCATTAGAATTGGTGTATAGTGACTTGTGGGGACCTTTCCATATTCCCTCTAAATCTAGTTTTCTTTACTACATTACTTTTGTTGGTGCCTTTTCCAAATTTACTTGGATATATCTCCTCAAAAATAAATCTGATACCTACAATATTTTCTTACAATTTAAAGTCATGGCTGAACTCCAATTTCATACTAAAATCAAAAGCATTCAAACTGACTAGGGAGGTGAATTCAGGTCCCTCACCTCTTATTTTACCATCATTCATAGAGTTATTTGCCCTCATACGCATCACCAAAATGGTGTTGCTGAAAGAAAACATAGACATGTGGTTGAACTTGGTCTTACCTTGCTAAGTCATGCGTCTCTTCCTCTCTAATTTTGGGATTTTGCCTTTACCACGACTGTTTATCTTATCAATAGACTACCTGCAACCTCTGTCAACATTGCTGTCCCTTATACTTTTGTTCAAACACACTCTCCCCCCCCTAAGAGTACAGTTTCCTAAAAACCTTTGGCTGCTCCTGTTACCTATTTCTCAGGCCTTACAATAACCACAAGCTGGAGTTCAGGTCTCATGAGTGTGTCTTCCTTGGTTATTCCACTTCTCACAAAGGTTATAAATGTCTATCACTTACAGGTAAACTGTCTATATCAAAAGATGTGGTGTTTAATGAAATCAAGTTTCTTTATACAGACCTGTTCTCCTCCTCTCCTAGTCAGCTCTCTGTTGACAGTTCTTCCCCTCTCGTGCGCCCCCCCCCCCCCCCTATTCCTCTAGTTGCCCCTGTTCAGCACCCTGTCATTTCTCCCTCACAATTCACTACACCTAATTCTACTTCTTCTAATGATGAGTTTACTGCAGCGAACAATTAGCCTACCTCCACTCCCTCCCCACCTGTTAACACTCATCCCATGCAAACCAGGTCAAAATCAGGCATTCCTCAGAACAAAATTCACCTTTCGTTATTCCTTACCCATTGTGAACTGAGAAATGTTAAATAGGCCTTGAGTGATCCTAAGTTGTACCTTGCAATGCAAGAAGAATATGCAGCTTTACTGAAAAATCAAACTTGGGATTTAGTATCCCTACCTCCCAATAGACAACCAGTTGGGTGCAAGTGGGTTTTCAGGGTTAAAGAAAATGCTGATGGTATTGTTAACAAATACAAGGCCATTGTTAAAAGATTCCACCAACAACCTGGCATTGACTTTCATGAGACTTTCTCTCCTGTTATCAAACCTGTGATTTGTTCTCACCTTGGCTTTGACCAATCATTGGCCTCTTTTTCAGTTAGATGTCAGCAATGCTTTCCTCAATGGCATCCTTGAAGAGTAGTTTATATGCGCCAACCCCCAGGGTTTGAAAATTCTGATCCTTCTCTTGTCTGCAAGCTGAATAAAGCTTTATATAGGCTGAAACAGGCCCCTTGACAATGGTTTGAACGTCTTAAGGCCATCCTTACTCAGTTCAGTTTCATGGCCAGCAAATGTGACCCTTCTCTTTTCATTTATAAGCAAAAAGGCCATAATGTTTATCTGCTTGTCTATGTTGATGATATTATCATCACAGGCAGCTCATCTCAACTGATTTAAGTTCTCACTAGAAAACTTCATTCTAGTTACTCTCTTAAACAGCTGGGACAATTGGACTATTTTCTTCTCTGCTGTACATTGTGTCTTCTGTTGTTGATTATGAGCATATTCTTCTCTGGTGTTGCTCTCTTATTATCTGTAATGAGAAACAATTTTTACCTTGATTTATTGTGGTTCTGACTTTGATTTTTTAACTTCGGTTTGTCAAGTTTTAACTTGCATATGGGCTAGTTATAAAATACTGTCCTTTAATAAAATATATGCTAACTTTCCTAGATAGCACATTATGTGAACTAAATTGAATTATACATACTAAAATACTAGGATTATGTATTTTAATATGTTATACTCATTTTTATGCAGTTAATATATAGTTATCAACAATTCTTAAAATGTAGTTATTATATATTCTGTGCAGTATTTTAACTCATAATAAAAGGGTATCTTTCAATTACCCTTAACAAAATCTGTATTTGTCAAATTATCTTGTAGGAAACATATACATTATATAGGTTAATATAAGGAAAGTTACCCATATAAATCTATGAATATGAAGATGTTTTCCTTATGTCATTTTATAGCGTGTATATTTTTTATGCATAATTTTTCATCTGTTGAGGTTTAATAGGATCTTATAATCCGTTATGATCTTTTGATTTACTATCTTTCATCCCCTTTCCAATCCCATGTAATATCTTATTTTCTCAACATTACTCTGAGAAACTTGAAAGCATATTAATCTGAGTAAGCAGATTCCTTTGTTTGGTACATAATTGTTTTTTGTAAAAAAAAAAAGAACAAATGAATAATATACCCTTACTGCCTGTCTAATAATTCATTTCAAATATTTTATATTTTGTTTATAATTAACAGTTAGATTGGTGTGGTGTTTTTCTTTTGATATTTTATTTTATATTAGAAAATAGAAAATAATAAGTTTAATTTCTGAAAAAGTTAAACTTGAATTTGAGGTGTACATGCATTGACATGAGTATCAAGCTGTATTTTGTTTTGCTTTTCTGACTAGGGTATTTTTGCTCTGAAAATGTGTTGCTTATAATTTTCACTTTGTTTTTGCAGATTACCTTTTGTCTTCTCTTTGCCCTTGTGATTGCTTTTGTTTCAGATGGTTTAAGTACAGTGCCTGATAAAGCATCTGTCCTTTCTTCTAATATTTCCTTCAGACATGAATTTCACGACCTTGTAAGATGAAAGATAATTGCTTTTTTTTTACTGTATTTATAATTATTTAGTATCAATTTGAGATGATGTTAATGTCTTTTCATGCTGAAGGTAATGACTAACGGAAATGATCCAATTGTTGAGGGTTTCGTTGGTGGCATAAGGCTTGCTTGGGTGGTACATTTGATGCTAATACAAGATGGTGTTGCTGCAAGAGAGACTATTTCAAGTGGTTCATCAAATGAACTGGGCTATCTTAGCCAATGCTTGGAAGTCATTTTTTCAAATAATGTTTTTCAATTTTTACTTGATAAAGTTCTTCATACTGCTGCCTACCAGGTTCATTTCTATACCACATTTATTTTGCTTTCACTTTTTGATGAAGTAATATATTCATTGAGAAAGAATAATATTACAAGACATCATAGGACTAGAGATTCTTCGTGAGGTAAAAAAGGAGTATAAAGCAAGAAAAGTGAAAACATGAATGGAACAAAGCTGCCCAATCCATCTGCGTGTATCTGTCACTGAAAACCTGTAAAAGTAAATTTAATTTAACTTCTGAAAGATTAGCACTTTAATTAGGTAAGTAGAAAAGCATTTTCTCAAGTAAGTGCATAATATATTAAGTGAGGTATATATAATTTTTTAGCTTTCTAGGACAGAAATGCTTGCTCTTTCCTCAAGCACTTATGAAGTCTTTACAATTTACAACTTTCAATACTATTATAATCCTTTGATTTTCTTCTGCTGATTTTTTGTTGGATTTATATGGTTTTGGCCTTTTGGGTATGAAGGAAGAGAAAGAGGCAGGAAAGAAATAAGAATTATGATAGGATCATGGAGGCCCAAACCATTTTAATATGGACTAATGTCGTGACTCAACTATATTCTAGAATAAGTTTGTTAGGTTGTTTGCTCTATATGCACTATATAATCTTGTATGAGAGAAAAAATGGACATCAATGAAAATTATCAAAGTTTACGTTTTGTCTGATCTATAGCTCTTTTAAATGGTAGATTGCAGGAGTAGTGTAGAATGGACTCATCTTTTAATGGTATTATTGGTGCATACCACAAGCCCCATCATGGGATTCTTGACTATGGGTTTCGAACCTATAGCAACATTCTCTGTTGAACTATTAGCCTTGCCATCCCAAACCATTTTCTTTTCCGTTCACAACATATTGCAACCTTATTTCCTCAAACTCATCTTACAACCCACATTCATCTCCCCTTGCTAACCAAAACCCAACACGAACCATCACCATACCTTGTACACTTCACCTTCCCCATTTCAATTTCTAGAAACCCAATACACTATTAAAAACTTGAAACCATCTGTACCTGGACCTTCCCAAAACTTCAATCAACAATTACACAACCAATACTTCACCCAAACTATTGCAACCAAGGGTACAACTACGTCCTCACCCTTTCCTCACAATTTTCCATTCATGTCAAAAATCTCTCCACCTTCCTCCAGTATTCAAGCAAATACACTACCCACTAACTTGTTTGCTTCCATTACCCAAACATCAACGATTACACCATCCATGCCTTTTTCAAAGAATGCTCGAGAACCCTCCAAGATGACATCAATGGCAGTAACAACTCTTGTGGAAGAGATGTTGGTTATCGTGCATACTTTGGTGAAGCAACAGTCACCCGCGGAGCATGAGATCTTGTTTGAGGAGTTTTGGCACCTTCGTAGTCGTCACTCTCTTTTGCCAACACTTTCACTTCGACGTCGTTGTCTACTGCAACCTCATTCTCATCGTCACGGTTGGCCCCTACACACTCGTTTGCATTGCCGTCTTGCTCCTCAAGCACGTCCACAAAGGCATCAACGTCAATTTTCGCAAGGCTCCATGTTTTCACAGCGGTTCGGTTCTCCATCATCGTAATGCTTGTGCTCGCATTTAGTCTAGTATAACTCGCTGTCCTTACCGCGCATGTGGAAGAAACCGTTGTGGTCGCAATTGTCTTTCCCAACGATGTTCGCGTTGTCATCATTAGACTTGCAAACACACCTATAACTCCCATAAACTTCAAAATGTTCGGTGGAAAACCCATGGTGCAAAGGAGACCACAATGTGTTTTAACACAAGGGGATTAAAAACAAAGGTGTTTCCAAAAGGGTTCATTTTCAAGATGGTGCAAAGGAGACCACAATGTGTTTTGACACAAGGGGATTAAAAACAAAGTTGCCAGCACCGCTGAAGAGTTGTAGCAAACCATGGTGGAGATGTTTCCCCTAAACTTTGCTCATGCAGTATATACAAAACTCTGTGTAATGATTTCTACCTTGGAGATCCTTTCACTCGAATTATTTGCAAGGCTTTAGAATTGGAAGTGATGGGAACTTATAAGGAGTTGACCTCTTCATAAATATTGAACTAAGAACCAGACATTTGGTTGTCTTGTCATGTGTAGATGGCAGTCCAGCTGCTCGTGCTGGTATACATCAAAGAAATAAATTGATTGAGAACCAGGTCGCTATGAACCCAACCAACACTGTTTTTGATGCTAAGCGTTTGATTGGAAGGCGTCTTAATTGATGCTTCGGTACGTAGTGACATGAAATTGTGGCCGTTCAAGGTGATTCCTGGTCCTGATGACAAGCCCATGATAGCAGTGAATTACAAGGGTGATGATAAACAATTTTCTGTAGAAGAGATCTTCCATGGTTCTTATGAAGATGAAGGAGATTGCAGAAGTGTATTTGGGATCCATGGTGAAGAATGTTGTGGTCACTGTCCCTGCTTACTTCAGTGACTCACAACGTCAAGCCATGGAGGATGCTAGTGTCATTTCTGGGCTCAACGTGATGCAAATTATCATCAAGCCTACTGCTGCTGCAATTGCTTACGGCCTTGAAAAAAAGGCTTCTAGCTCTGGAGAGAAGAATGTTCTCATTTTCGATCTTGGTGGTGGGACTTTTGATGTGTTCTCACCATTAAGGAGGGTATTTTTTAAGTGAAAGTCACTGCTGCTGATATTCACCTGGGAGGTGAAGATTTTGATAACAGAATGGTCAACCATTTCGTTCAGGAATTCAAGAGGAAAAACAAGACCTCAGTCTCATCTCTGGAAGCAGACTCATACATAATGGTAGCAGAACATGAGTTGGATATGGAGTATGGAGGAGTCCAAGGGGACTGCTTCTTGAACATTAACAGTTGAAAGAAAGGGTGGTTGAGTGCTAATGTGTCAGTCAATTCATCAATTTGAACAATGTTATCCACTTGGTATACAAAATAGAGAAATAGGTTGGTGCTAAGGATACAGTAGTTACTGGTGTTGTGGCTGCAATTTTGGCATTTTCGATAGAAGTCTCTCAACTAGCAGGAGTAGTTAGAGTGGGTACACTTTTAGCATTCAATGCACTATATAATCTTGTATGAGAGAAAAAATGGATATCAATGAAAAATATAAAAGTTCACATTTTGTCTTCTCTATAGCTCTTTTAATGGTAGATTGAAGGAGTAGTGTAGAATAGACTTATCTTTTCTTCCTAACAAATTACAAATTATATTGATTATTTGATTTTGTTGTTAAAGATGTTAGAAAATACAAAACACGACTTCCTACTCTTTTATTAGACTTCTAATCCTAATTAACTAAGGGAGCATATCATGAAACATGAGGAAAAGTGAAAACTAATTCTCTGAGATCACCTAAGATAGTGTAGAATAGACTTATCTTTTCTTCCTAACAAATTACAAATTATATTGATTATTTGATTTTGTTGTTAAAGATGTTAGAAAATACAAAACACGACTTCCTACTCTTTTATTAGACTTCTAATCCTAATTAACTAAGGGAGCATATCATGAAACATGAGGAAAAGTGAAAACTAATTCTCTGAGATCACCTAAGATAGTTGAAAATATTCTAAGATATAGTGTTGATATTATGGGATGTTTGTGGGTGTTATTTAAATATGTGCTAATCATTTACATTATACAAATTAGTTTTTAAAAATAATTAATATCGTGATATTTATGAAGGTGTAGATCACTCTTTGGAAAGTTGTCTTGGATCGGATTATTGTCTTGAATTCTTTTTTTGTTTTCACTTCTTTTTTTTTTTTCTTGAAAGGCATTTATTTTGACTTCTATACATGAAGATATTAAAATTCTCAAGTAGTATGAATAGTTCTCTATATGTCTAGATTTGAATTTGTGCAGTATCACTTAGCCTTATAAGAGAACTATTATAATTATGTATTTAGTGTAGCTTTTCAAAAGTTATGACTATACTTTGTTGATATACTGTTGAGAGATGGCTGCTTGTTGTCTTACAGACTGAAGATGAGGATATGATCTACATGTACAATGCTTATCTGCACAAGCTGATTACGTGCTTCTTGTCTAACCCTCTAGCAAGAGACAAGGTGAACTGATTTTTCCTGCTCCGTCGTACAATAAGATGGTTTGGTTGATTGGGTGCATAAATCTGGCTAGGATTTGGTTTTGGTTCTCTAACTGCTTTATCATTGTCAACTATTGTATTTAAGCCTCTTATAAGATCTCTTTTATATAGCAGTTGAATCACCAAATTATTGTCTGAGATACATGCTGGAAAGTTTTGGTGTTATTTTTAACTTAAGTATTTCTACTTTCCTTGTTCTCTATATCTCTGTAATATATGTTGGGTAAATTTCAGTTGCATTTTTGTTTTACTCAAAATAACTAAATGGAATTTGACATTTGAAAGGTGCTTTCTTCTCATTTTTCCTTGGGTTATTGCTAATTTTTGTACTTGTTCAATATAATGATAATGAAATGCCCAATAGCTGACATTTCGATTCTTTTCTGGTTTAGAATGTGATGGTTAGGAAGTTAGGATCAGGACTATATTTTGTACTCTTAGCCTGGAGCCTGAGTATAATGTTATTACTGGACATCACCTATAGCTTTTAGCTCTTTCCTCTTTTGTCTCTTTTCAATTATTTGTTTAATACAGGCTATTTGAAATGATTTTCCTTTTTTCCACCTTAAGCTTCATCTTTTTGTTGCTAATCACTAATCATTATTAATTAAATGTTCACTTCTACTCTTGGACATTTAATGTGGATAATTGATGCAAATATTTTGATCTCTACTTTTGTGTATCCTTTTTTGTCTTAAAAATATTTAGTTTTGTACTTTATGTTCATAAATTTTGTAGATAAAAGAATCCAAGGAGCGGATTATGAGTGTGCTTAGTCCATACCGTGTTGTTGGATCACATGATTTTGCACAGGACAATAATTCAAGTTCTCTACATGACACTGAGATGGAGTCTTTATCATTTAATTCAATTTTGGACTTTGTAAGCGAAATTTATCAGGTCAGTTTGACCAAATGGTAACAGAAAATTTTCTATCCTTATTATATTAAGCAATTGATGCAAGTTTTGAACGTTGATAGGGTTTTGTATGCGTTATATTTTTATGTCTAATTACATTGAAGTCATGTGCTTGGCTCTTTTTAAGGCTTTTTGCTTGTGATCATGACCTTTAATTTTGTTTTAAGTTATCAGAAAGAACCAGAGCTCTTGTCTGGCAATGATGTGTTGTGGACATTTGTGAATTTTGCTGGAGAGGACCATACAAATTTCCAAACACTTGTGGCATTCTTGAATATGCTAAGCACCTTGGTAGGGAAAGGGAGATTTTTAGTTATCTATCTTACTTTGATAATCATGCTCTACAACCTTTCTTATACATTTAATTTTGTGACTCTGCTTTCCAGGCTTGTAGTCAAGAAGGTGCTTCAAAGGTTTATGAGTTGCTACAAGGTAAAGCATTCCGCTCAATTGGATGGAGCACTTTATTTGAATGCTTAACAATTTATGATGAGAAATTCAAACAGTCTCTTCAAACTGCGGGAGCAATGTTGCCTGAAATTCAGGAGGGGGATGCCAAGGCCCTTGTGGCATACTTGAATGTCCTAAAGAAGGTTTACTTTTATTTTTTTTTTTCGTTTGGCAACTTGTATTGAATCCTTTGTATTTTCACTTATGTTTAAATTTGTCTTCCTAAAATAAAAGTTGAATCATTAAGCTGTGAAGAAGGGAAAGATTTCTATAAGAAGTTCTTGACTTAAGTTACCTACTTACCTTTATATGAGACCTTGCCTTTTCAGTTTTTATCCAATAGAAAGCAATAATGCTTTTTACAGTGCGTTTCTTGTGTATACAGGTTGTAGAAAATGGGAACCCAACTGAAAGGAAAACCTGGTTTCCTGATATTGAACCACTGTTCAAGCTTCTTAGTTATGAAAATGTACCCCCTTATCTTAAGGTATGATCAATGATGGCTGTAGCATGATGTTCTTTGTAGGAAGGTAGAAGTGTAATTAGATTCTTGATATTGTTGAGAGCTTGGACTTCCAAGTAAAGTGTTTAATGTGTTTTTTCTGATCAAGATGCACTTTAAAATAGGGTGCTCTAAGGAATGCAATAGCGACATTTATTCATGTCTCTCCAGTACTGAAGGATAGCATCTGGACCTATCTTGAGCAATATGATCTGCCAGTAGTTGTTAGGCCTGATATCCAGAACAGTCCACAATCTATGGGTGGTCAGGTTGGTATATCTGTCTGATAAATAAGTAATCTCCTATCAGCACCTTAGAAATGATT
This sequence comes from Psophocarpus tetragonolobus, assembly GCA_037954015.1. NCBI lineage: Eukaryota > Viridiplantae > Streptophyta > Magnoliopsida > Fabales > Fabaceae > Psophocarpus > Psophocarpus tetragonolobus. The sequence continues at coordinate 75,845,675 of CM075688.1, read as the reverse complement.
TCTGAATCAACTGGAAGCATAGGCATTTAAGTGCAGGCTGAGTGACTTATGCTTTATATCTCTAAAACACCACTTAAATATAGGGAAAAAGCTTGAGGGGTTCACATACACTCAGCTCAGAACATCTTATTAAAAGAGATAAACCAGACTACATAAGAAATCAGAAGGGTGAGCTTCAACATCCACCTACCTCTGACATACAATCATAAATGAAAGATAAAATGTAGCTCAACTAATAGCTAATATTAAATACAAACTTATATTTAACAACACTCTCTCATCTTAAACACTTTGATCTTGAACTGCAGCCAAAACACTTCCAGAGGTAGCTTGCGATGAAAAGTAGTTTATGGAGAATGAAATGAACTTGCAAATCCTGACCACTTGGTCAAACAAATTTTGATTTGATCTCAAGAATCACCTTTCCTAATTTAAGTTGTTAGGTGCAGTGACTTAGATGATTGAGTCCATTCAAAATGTTAGTTTGTATTCAATATGATCTTTTTCTCATCAGTATTTCTTTTTTACTTTCTTTAAGATCATTAGGTATGATACATTTTTTGTTTTGATAGCTTTCTGAGAGTGTTAGGTCTGTAAATATCTGTTAGTTGGTATTATTAGTTGTTGATATCTGTTAGTTTGTTGGACTGAGATAGGGAAAAGTTAAGGCAGATTTTGTAAGTGGGGAGGTTAGGAGAGAGATCATCTTATGACTTTATTTCCTAGGCAAATAAACTTCCAAAGACATGTGGAAGCTTAAAATGACAAATGATTGTATGTTATGAAGTACCTATTTGGGTTGGAACTGGTTGATTTTAGTTAATATTTACTCGGCAATCTGAACTAAACGAACTCGATAATACTATTGATTTTTAAAAGTGAAATACTATTGATTTTTAAAAATCTGTTTGTGTTATAATTAGGCTCATTAGGTTGAGTTGTGTTGAGGAATAACAAGCTTGATAATACCCAGATTGTTTGAATTTGACATCTTAAAATGTATTTTACCCATAACTTGGTAGTGTGATGCATAACTGTGGACACCCTTATTTAGAAGTCTAATTTGGTATAGTGTGATGCATCACTATAAGAATAACAATTATGTAGCGTACTAGCGTGATGCATTTAGTTATCGTAATTGCACATAAGTCATAGTCTCATATCTCCTTCCCTGGGAATATCTGTTGCAATCCTCACATTACTTTCGTGGATACTTATCTTTTTCATGCATTTGCACAGCATAGTGCTTATTTTATATTTATATTTAATATTTATATTTCTTTTTCTTTACCTAAGAACTTCTTTACATAAATGAGTAGACTATGTTTCATCAATGACATTACCAATTGGGATGCAAAAGCAGTGCTGTATGTAATTAATAGTATACTAATAGTGGTGACTGATTCTAATTACAAACCTCTTTAGGCTATATTGAGATTATTGAAATTCCTTCTATTTGTTTACCATCATGTCCCTAGTGGGTCTTGAAGTTTCTCTGCATATTGAAAAGCTATATTTTATTTATACTATTTGTTAACTTTTTTTTTTTCCATATTGGTTTGAACTGTTGTACTACAAACTAACAATAAGAGATATTAAAAAAAATAATCTATATTCTAGAAAAAACTAAAATTGGTTATAAATAGTGTTCATCTTCCTTTTATAATTTTTTATTTATCTTTTCTGTAAGCTCTGATGCTCTATATGCTTCCTCTATTATTTTTTTCACATTCGTCATTCTGCTGTGTCTTAACAATCGTTTACTTTCCCTTTCTCTCATGTCTCAGTGAACTTGTAATTCTGACAGGTTTATGATATGCAATTTGAATTGAATGAAATTGAATCAAGGAGAGAGCAATATCCTTCAACTATATCTTTTCTTAATTTGATAAATGCTCTTATTGCTGAAGAAAGAGATTTGTCTGATAGAGGGCGAAGGTATTGCACACTATATTGTGAATCTTTTTTGGAATTTTTTAATCCATTTTTTTCTTGCTTGTGCTCTACAAGTCTATGTTACTCTACTATTTTTTCAGATTTATTGGAATTTTTCGGTTCATCTATGATCATGTTTTTGGACCATTTCCTCAGAGAGCCTATGTGGATCCCTGTGAAAAATGGCAGTTGGTTGGTGCCTGCCTTAAGCATTTTTACATGTGAGTGGTTCAGCTATACTTTGTTTGAGAAATAACTGGTTTTTTGTCTCTGTTTTCTTTTTGATATGGTTCATATTGATTGAGTTGGATTGATCTCCCCACCCCCCAATATATATTTGCATTACATTGAGAGGTTAACAGTACTTTCTATCTTTAAATTGATTGACACTGATCTCTATAATTCAAAACTATGAGCAAGCTCTGGTATAAGCTGTCTGTTATAGCTGACATTGTTTGATATTTTGGTGAACTTAAATTCCAGGGTATTAAGCATGTATGACATCAAGGATGAGGACTTCGAGGGTGTAGTTGATCAATCACGACTTTCAACAACTAAAGAATCATCCCCACTTCAGACACAGCTCCCAGTTCTAGAGTTACTGAAAGTATGTGCTTATAGTTTTCTTGTTCTGGTGTACTGTGCATGTGTGCTTTATTTGTTATATACAAGTTAAAGTTATTCTAATACCTGACTAGAGTAGTGAGAATTGTGTATTGCCTTACATGATCCGTACAACATACATATTGACAACTGAATCAATCCCTTAGGTCAGGGGATTAGGACTAGCTATCTAAGGATCTAACCAGATTCTTTGATATTGATTAATTTATTTGGTTTCAGGATTTCATGAGTGGAAAGACTGCATTTCGGAACATAATGAGTATTCTTCTGCCAGGGGTGAATTCTGTTATTGCCGAACGCAGTAGTCAATTATATGGGCATCTTTTAGAGAATGCAGTGCAGCTTTCTCTGGAAATTATAATCCTTGTTCTTCATAAAGATTTGCTTCTTTCTGATTATTGGCGTCCTCTATACCAGGTAACGGTTTCAATATTCAGAACAGTCTTCACATTTTTGTATAATATATATGTATATGTTATGTGTGTGAGTGAGAGAGAAGAAATGAAGTGAATTTTCTGAATTAGCTTGAAGCTTTCGACCCAGCATTGTTTCAATTTATAGGCACAAGGATAACCAAGATAATAAATAAATGTCAATAAATAACAAATACAATTCACAATATTACAATTATGATACCCATATTTCTTATTATATATACATATATATATATATATATATATATATATATATAATATTAAACATTTAAACTAATTCTGAATTTCTTGTAGATGATTATATAATTCAATTCTCAACAATATGCTTCAATTTCCAACAATACACCTTAAGTTGGGGAAAAATAATTTTCCATTCCTAGCCTAGATACATTCAAAAAATGGTCTGCCGAAGATATGTATAAGTTGTCCTCGTGAGGACACATAATGAGTGTAACTATTGACTATGAATTTGAACAAATGAGACACCCAAAGACCTTTGGTGCAAGATTATTTGTTGTAGAAAAGTTCTGATAGAAAAAGGAAGGAACATCCATATGATCCCTAAATTCCATTAATCTTAAGAGGGTAGCTGATCAATGAGATATGTTGCTATAACAACAACTTCTTAACAATATGCTTCTATTTCCAACATTGCACGCGCACGCATCACACACACACTTGAGTTATATGTATGTATAGATAGATTTGAAGTTACTTGTTTTATCATCTTTTGTTTTGAGTTTCCAAAAAGTTTACTGCATAGTGATAAGTATTGTTTGGAGGCATTGTCAAGGTTATCACTTGCTCAATATAATACTTGATGGATTAAAAGGTTTTTCATCCCTGTTAGAGATCCCACATTGACTAGTGATATGGCTAAACAAAAGTATATACTAAGGTGCAAACCTCACCTTACAAACGAGTTTTGTGGGGTTGAATTAGGTCCAATTTGACCATTTCTAATATGGTATTAGAGTTTATCCTATTGTTTGTGGGCCTATCGTGCCACATGCTATTGGATTACTTACAAATATTAAACTCTATGCCCGAGATGTCCAGTCCTTGTTGGGAGGGGTGTGTTGGAGATCCCAAGTTAACTAGCGATATGACTAAACAAGAGTATATAATGAGGTGCAAACATCACCTTACAAGCCAATTTTGTGGAGTTGAGTTAGACCCAATTTCACCATTTCTAATAGTCCCCCATAATATACCCCTTTTATGGTTTTGGTCCTCTTAATTTTTTGTTAAATTGTGTTTAGATAGAGAATTTTACAAATTGCAAGCAATTTGAAATACATTGAATTTGAAATCTTTTCAATTCAAATGACTTCATTTTTCAAATGTTTTGTTTGGATAAGGTAATTCAAATTTATTGAATTTTAATTTTCTTGTTTGGATAGAGTATTTCAATTCCTACTGAAAATAAAAATTTATTTTATTAAACAATAGTTTGAAAAAAAAGTTTTTTTAAAAAATAATATAAAATTTTTCATTTAAAAATGAATTTTAGTTTCTCAAAAAAGTCATGCTTTTACAAAAATAAATAGAAAAATCACAAAAAGTAAACCTTGAGTAATTGGTTTTATTTTTTTGACAATATTTTGCTTTTACATAAATAAACGAAAAATAAATTTCATGACAAAGTTTTTTTATTTTCTTAACAGTCATTTTTATAAATTCTACATAATAATTTATTTTAGATTTTAATTATTATAATTATTTATTTAATTTATATAAATATTATAATTTTTAAAAATAAAATATAATATTGGTGGGTTAGCAAGCCGGTCCACCTCACCTTTGGCCTGCTAAATTGGCGGGTTAGGCGGGCGGATCAAAACAGGCAGACGGGCTAAAAACACTAGCTCGACCTGCCAAAATGAGGGTGGGTTGGCGGGCCTGCCCACTTGGCCCATTTTGTTTTACCACCCCTAGTCGATGTCAAGTAAAACATAATGTTAACCAATTTTAGTAAAAGAAAAGTAGGTTTGAAGAATTTTAAATTTTTACTTTTTCAAAGGAATTTGAAATTCTACAATTTTAATTAATCAACATACTTTCCAAAATGCTTAGAATTTCAAATTCTTTTAAAATTTCTCATTCAAACACGGTATTTCATCACCAAGCATTTGAAATTCCTAAATGAAATGAATTACCCTCTTTAATTTCTCCATCCAAACACATTGTTAAGGTTTTCTCCATAATTTTTGTTTTACCTTTTTAGTATTCCTCTGTTAACTACAAATTGGTTGCCACATAAGTACATGTCTCACTTCCCACCACAGTGTGGATTTGCCACAATGCTGTGGTAGACACACAGAACATAAGCAGGCTAAATGTATTTACATCCCTCCTGATGAGGCAAATCCTGCCCAAAACCTAGGCACAGTTCTATTTATGAACTATGAAGCCTAACCCCCTGTTTAGCCTGCTGCTGTTCTGCACATCCACCACAACATTGTGGCAAAATCCACACCCTTATTGGCTGCAAGACATGTGTTTCTTAATGGCAATCTGTTTACACTTAATTGAGGATCACTAACGGTAGGGCCTAAAATAAACTGAATATTATGGGGACTAAAACCATAATTTTTTTACAGGGACCAAAAACATACAAGAGGTATAGTGTAGGGACTGAAAACATATTTAAGCCATACTTGATTTAGCATTTCTCTATTGAATTGTTAATTTCTTTTTCTGACATCAATAGATTTCTAAGTGTTTTAGTTGGGACATTTTAAATGCACTGATATAGTGATCTTAGAGGCAATGGTGCCTAATAGTATACTGTTATTTTGGTGTGAAATTAACAATTTATTCTATTCAGATAGAAACCAAACATCTTTGCTATTGGTATATGGGTTATGTGTGTATACTATGTATATATTTATTTGTCATAATTTAATTATATCATTATTTATAGCATTGGATAACTGTTATTGTTTCACTGTCCTTTATTGATGATCTACTTGCAGCCATTGGACATTATACTCTCCCATGATCATAATCAAATAGTGGCCGTGTTGGAGTATGTCAGATATGATTTTCAGCCAAAAGTTCAGCAATCCTCCATCAAAATCATGAGTATTTTAAGGCATTTTCAATACCTTCCCATTTTGTTATCCTCAATTTTTAATTTGATGTCTGCTAATCAAATATGCTTAATCTGTATTTGATATGTTTTTTTTTTTTGAGTGACAGCTCTCGCATGGTTGGGCTTGTTCAACTATTGCTAAAGTCTAATGCATCAAACAGTTTGATAGAAGATTATGCAGCCTGCCTTGAGTTACGGTCAGAAGAGTTTCAGAATCTTGAAAATAACAATGATGATCCAGGCATTCTTATTATGCAAGTTTGTCTTCATTCCAACTTGTTATGTTTCCACTTTCCTTGTGTTTGCATCTACCTAAAATGGTGTTTGTATTTGGCTTCTATATGCATTCAGCTTCTAATTGACAATATCAGCCGGCCAGCTCCAAATATCACTCATTTACTACTTAAATTTGATCTAGACACACCTATAGAGCAGACAGTTTTGCAGCCTAAATTTTACTACAGGTTTTAGTCTATTATATGATGGTGCTTACTAGCTTGATTCTTGAAAATACAACTGTGCCTTATAATATTATCTGCAGTTGCATGAAGGTTATTCTTGACATTCTGGACAAGTTTTCGAAGCCTGATGCAAATGCATTACTTCATGAGTTTGGTTTTCAGGTAGATGTTGTTGATCCAGGGCATAACAATGACATATTTAATATAGTGAACAGAGTTCTAGTTTTTGCATTTTGCCCAATAATTTATACTTTTCTCGAAAAGGAATATTGACATGTTGCTTGATGCAGCTGATTTATGAATTGTGTGTAGATCCACTAACATGTGTACCAACAATGGATCTATTGTCAAATAAAAAGTACCAATTCTTTGTTAAGGTAAACAATGTTTGATTTATCTGAGCAACTTTTTTGCTTCTAGTTGTCGTTTAAGATTATATACTTCATTGGAAGAAACATATCTGGAAGACTCAAACTTTTTTCTTTGCTAAAATGCAGCACCTTGATACGATTGGTATTGCTCCACTTCCTAAACGGAACAGCAACCAGTCACTTCGTAACAGTTCCCTTCATCAGGTTTTTCCTCTCACTCTCTGCTTCCAAATCTTCTGTAAATTTAATTAGAACTCATTCAAAATTTGACCAACATTTATAAAATGTTTCAAACAAATTGTTCCAAACAAAATTGGCTGTAGTGTAATGAAAATAATGAGTGAGTGGTTGTTTCAAAACTAGATCAGCGCAAAAAGCATACATGTAAGTGATGTAACGTGTGGAGAGAGCTCTATTTACTAGACAACTTTTTTTTATTTTCGGTTATTATCCATGTGTTGATAAGCCTTGCAACTCAAGTAACACGTTAAATATTCATATTTTCCCTAGATTAAAAGTGAGACTGTTGGGAAATAAACCCAAGCCTCACATTGACTAGTGATATGACTAAACAAGAGTATTTAAGTGAGGTGAAAACCTCACCTTACAAACCAGTTTTGTGAGATTGAGTTAGGCCTTATTTTACCATTTCTAATATGGTATTAGAGCCTATCCTAGATTAATTAAAAGGGTACCCACCATATTATCTATGCACCAAGCCCAATAGTGCTGGGCGTGAGCGGGTGTATTGGGAAATAAACCCAAGTTCCACATCAACTACTGATATGGCCAAACAAGAGTGTATAAGTAAAGTGCAAACCTCACTTTACAAGCTGGTTTTGCGAAGTTAAGTTAGGTCTAATTTCACCATTTCTAATAAAGACAAACATTACCATGATGTATTGATACATTTGACATTTTTTTAGAAAATAGAAAATAATTATTTTATTTGAAGTAATGAGATCAAGTTTGCTCTACCTTGTAGTGCATATTTTGGTTTACAAACAATCAATTTCCCACACCATGATATGCTATAAAGTAAAATCGGTGACTGATATTAACTTAGGCACATATTTCTATCATGTTCAGTAGTCAATACCAATTCTATCAAAATCTTAAACTAATGGGCACATAGTCAGCAACATGTTGGAATAAAATCCTTCAGTTTGATCATGTATTACTGGTAAGTGATAACTGATTACAGCAACAAGTAAACACCTTTCCAAATTCCAAGTATAATTGTTTTCAATCATTATTTTTAATTTTTAAATGTGGCAAGTGTAGAAGGGCGTGAAAATTAAGTCTAACAATTCTTCATTAAACACCTTATGCATGCAGTGTTTCATTTTTACATGATTTAGGATTAATGTTACTTTCAAAGTATACAGTATACAATATGCATATAAGGTTGGGTTTGACATTGGTGCTTCTTTTATTGCTTTCTCAGAGAGCGTGGCTCTTGAAACTTTTAGCTGTTGAACTACATGCTGGTGATGTTAGGAGCTCCAATCATAGAGAAGCATGTCAGACAATCCTTTCTTTTCTTTTTGCACATGGAATCAATGACATTGATGCTTCTGAAAATACTGCTATAAGAACTGTCAACAAGAGCAAGGTACTGATAGTCATTAAGTATATCATTGTTCCTTTGATTTTATATACCTACATATTTCATGTTTATCTTTGATTATTTATTGTTTGCCACAATTCACTGCCATTAATGTAACTGGTTGGTAAAATTTCTTGTATATCGACAAACTACATTGTTGCTTTGCTTGGTTACGGCTGATAGCTCATATGCTTACTTTTGTTTGTGTTTGGGGGGGGGGGGGAGGAGTCCATGCTGACATATTCTTCAAAATCAATGTGTCAGTTATAGCATAACTCATGAGAGAAATGATCAAGGTTAAATGATGCTTACATATCGTTTTTTATTGATTGGAAAAACCATGCAATTGAGTTCCAAGACAAATATTGTGGAATAGAAAGGTGGTCACATGGCTTATATATTAAGGCATGCCTATATAATTGGGTAATTACTAGCAGTGCATGCATGTACCCCTTAACTTTTTGGAATTTATTATTTTAATATAAATAATATTTTAATATTAGAGTAATTTTTTTTTAATAACGTGTGCTATTAGACATAATAATAGTATTTGATAAAAATGTGTAACTATAAATAACTAAAACATGCAATATTATAACTGAATTCAAGACTTCTTATATCTTGGAAGTGCTTCATCTGTTGAGTAGAGTGGTTGTGATCAGGGGCCAAGAGAAACAGAAGCCAAGCTGTTGAGGTGTTTGGGTGAAAGAGAGAGAGGGGGAACGGGTGTCAGGCCTGAAAAGTAAAGGGAGGTCAAACCAGTGTCAATATTAGACTAATTTAAAAATAAAAACGAACGTTTTAGAGGTTCAGTTTTGTAGAAATTAGAGTAGAAGGATGAGACATAGAGGAAGGAGGGGGAGAATTGGAGCAAAAATAATGATAATAGAAACAGGGGAGGAAGGAGAGTGGTGATGGCTTGGTGAGGAAACGGGTAGAGACTAAAGTGAGACAGGACTGAGTTGTGTGATCAAGGGAGAAGATGTGTGAAATCAGATTTGGGTTGTGCAGCTTGCTCCTCAAGATTTTTATTGTATTTCCACCCCATCTCAGCAACTGTTGAATTGTCTCACGTACATTATTTAGCTCAACTTCACTTCCAAGGTTGCTTGCCTGGGCATATACTGAATTATATTTCTGCAACAAGAAAATAGATCACATTTCACGGAAAATACGTTAACAGTAGACACCTCTACCAGAAAAAAGAAAAAAAATTATCCTCAATAGTTGGTCTCAGATTGTTGAGTTGTTGATCAAGGGAGAAGATGTGTGAAATCAGATGTGTGAAATCAGATTTGGGTTTCTGAACCCTACCTTTTTAGGGATTTTTCTGTTTGGGTTGGGCTTGGGTTAGGTCATATGACCCAACCAAATCTTTATTTTTAAAATGATTTTAAAAAAGCTTGGGCCTGATCTGTTTCAGCACAAAAAGCCTTAAAAAAGACAAATTGAAGCATCTCTAGGTCGGGTTGTGGCAACCTGCATCTTCTTTGCAAACGATCCTTGCAACAGGGGCAGCCTTCTGCCATGCCCCAATACCCACAGTGGCTAGTGGCTACCATGGACTGTGACGAAGAACCTGAGATGCAACTGCATGCCATGATGGTCAACAGAAATCCTGCTACAGATTTTCGTCATGGATAACCATTATTTGGTAACATTGGGTCAAACAGTTCTTACAGTTTGAGACATCAAAGGTTTGGGGATTTCATTTGCAAATCATTGTTGTGGACTGTGAGATTAAATTGAACTAGGAAAAAGATCATATCTGCAAACCTGGTACACAGGAAGCATTAGTCTGGCTGACTGAGTGAGTGACAGGGGAGCCATGGTTGGGATGGTATTGAACTCGACAATCTCACAATCGTGATCTGATCTTACAGAGTAATGATCTTGGGTATGAATAGGGATTGAAATGGATGAAAATATGTAGGATTGTAGATCCCATGAGTTAAGTGCGATTTCTACAGCACTGTTGATTTATAATTCAAAGGGTATTGATCCTGGGTGTTAATAGCCATGGGAATGGATGAAAATTTGTAGGATTGTATGATCCCAAGAGTTAAGTGTGATTTCTACAGCACTGTTGATTTATAATTCAAAGGGCAGGGCTGTCATGATCACCCAGTAAAACAAGGCAAAGATATTCCTACTGATGACCAGGAATGTAAAAAAAAAATGCTTTTCTTTGTGGTCTTCTATTCTCCATTCATGCTAAACTCAACTCTTTTGGTTTATCTGTGATTTTTGTGCCAAGACGAACAAAGTGTACTCTAGTGGTACTGACCACCTATAAAGCATTTGTTTCTATCCTAACTATTCTTAAGAAACAAGATTTGCAGTTTAAGATCTGAGTATGCTTATTGCTGATTTTGAAATCCTTGTGCTCTTCATTAAAATAATGTTTCATGTATCACACTATTACTGTCACATTATAAAATGCATTTAGCATTCATTGGAATGAGTGTTTGGTAAGTTGCACTTGTTAACTCTTAGCCTTGGAAATAGTCCCCTATGAATCTATAAGAGACTGGATATTCTGCACTGTACTTTGTACTGAATAAGAGATCATTCGCATTCAGAAATTCTTTGTAAATTATACTTTTCAGCATTTCTAACTCCATCCTGGTAAATTCAACATTCTTCTTTGAAATTCAGGTATTGGAATTGCTGGAAATCATCCAGTTTAGATGTCCAGATTCCACTGCTCAGCTCTCAAATATTGTGGCTGGTATGAAATATGACTTGCAGGTGAGATTCTAGTCCTTAAAACATATTAGATCTATATTTCCTTGTTTGACTATCTTTCATTCTCTGCTTTTACAGAAATGACCTATATGATAGTTGTTGACTATTTTTTTATTCTTACCTGTTTTTGGGTGGACATTATTTTAGGCAGAAGACATACTTGGAAATCCAGGAAATTCTGGAAAGGGTGGTGTCTACTATTATTCTGAGAGAGGTGACCGGCTAATTGACCTTGCTTCTTTCCATGACAAACTTTGGCAGGTTGGTCCACTTATTAAATATTAATTATTTGGTATTGAGGATAATTTTTTTTCTTTTTTCAGGTAGAGGTGTCTACTGTTAACGTATTTTCCTTGAAATGTGATCTATTTTCTTGTTGCAGAAATATAATTCAGTATATGCCCAGGCAAGCAACCTTGGAAGTGAAGTTGAGCTAAATAATGTACGTGAGACAATTCAACAGTTGCTGAGATGGGGGTGGAAATACAATAAAAATCTTGAGGAGCAAGCTGCACAACTTCATATGTTGACTGCCTGGTCTCAGATTGTTGAGGTGCATATCTTTCTTCCCATAACTTATGTTTTATTATAGAGAAAATGATTTATGCATTGTCTGTGTAAAAAGTTTTACACTGACATTTAATTACAGCCTTTCATGTATAGTAAGTTTGTTGACTTTACCAATTAATACTTTAAAAGTCATATAAACGAAGGATTGTGATTGAATGTCAATATAATAATATTCTTTTACACTGTAAGTGTGTAGAAATGAAACTCTTTATTATATGTATTCTCTAACTTTATGCTATTATATAAAGGTGTCTGCTTCTAGAAGATTAACAATGCTTGAAGACCGATCTGAAATCCTTTTTCAGTGAGTTTGCTACACTTCATTAGTGAAAAAAACAAAAACAGTAACTTGTCATTGGTGCTCTTTATGTAACTGTTAATTGCATTGGCAGGGTCCTTGATGCATCTCTTAGTGCATCTGCTTCTCCTGACTGTTCATTGAAGATGGCATTCATACTATCACAGGTAAATATTACAATGTATCTAATGTTGATAAGGTGTACAACAGTCCAAGTTATTCTGTTTTTATTGATAAGGTTTCCATGCAGACAAAGTGATTCATGCTTATTGCTTACATACATGAAATTTTCCTCAGGTAGCATTGACATGCATGGCCAAGCTGAGGGATGAAAGATTTTTGTTCCCTGGCAGTCTGAGTTCTGACAATATCACATGTCTTGACCTCATTGTGGTCAAGCAATTATCAAATGGTGCTTGTCTGACCATATTGTTTAAGCTTATCATGGCAATTCTTAGAAATGAATCTTCAGAAGCTCTTAGGAGACGGTATGTTACGTGTTCTGTAACTGATTCATGTTGTACGGTTACAGTTTCGGTTGACAAACTTACTCTTGCATGTCCTTGTACAGGCAATATGCGCTCCTTCTTAGCTATTTCCAGTATTGTCAAAATGTGGTTGATCCTGATGTTCCAACCACAGTTCTTCAATTCTTGCTTCTCAATGAACAAGATAATGAATATATTGATCTCCCAAAGGTATGTTTTCTTGAGTTTTATGCAAAAACAATATTTTGATCTGGTGGCAGATTAAATCTTCATTGCATTTTCCTTTTCTCTTTTGCCCAGATTGACAAAGAACAAGCAGAACTGGCCCGTGCAAACTTTTCAACTTTGAGGAAAGAGGCTCAGAGCGTTTTGAATTTGGTTATTTGCTACTGTTACTAAGACTTTTTATATGCATTAGTAATACTTCAGTACAGAATTTTTGTTATACTTATGAATGATCTTTTGTTCTTAATATGGGATGGAAAAAGGGTCCTTCTTCTGCCTGTAGGAGATTATAGATTGTTTTCTGAAAAGAAATAAAATTGCTGTGGTAGTTTACAATTGTTTAGTAGTCACCCCCCCCCCCCCCCCCCCCTCCTTTAGGAGGTAAGGCATCAAATTTGTAAAAAATTTTTGCTATATTCTCTCTGATTAAGCTGATGTAGAATTGCTATTTTTCTAATATACTTTTTTTTTTCAAGAAGTCTACAAATAAAACAAAATTATTTCCTTATAATAAAATAAAAAAGGGATGCATGTTAAAGTAATAAAACAATCGATGTGCTTTTATTTTTCTGTAGATGAAGTGTCCGATTAAAATGTGTCAATATTCCACCCTCACAGTAAACTATGAAAATATCTATTCTTGTTTCCTACTAGGTATGAATACTATGGGTTTGTTGTTCCATATCTATCAATGTCAAGTTTTGATCTGTTTGTCATTAATATTTCAGATTCATTTCTTTTGTTTTGATGAATATGCTTATGCCAATTATTTATAGTTTCAATTAATTTGAAATTGTATTTGTAGGTCATAAAAGATGCAACTCATGGTAGTGAACCTGGAAAGACAATATCCCTTTATGTTATTGATGCATTGATTAGCATAGATCATGAGTGCTATTTTTTGAACCAACTTCAAAGCAGGGGATTTTTAAGGTCTTGCTTTACTGCCATAAGCAATATTTGCAATCAGGTGCTTGTTCTTTCCGATATAAACTGTTGCTTCTATTTCGAAATTGTTGATGTTATTCCCTTGTTCATGATTAGATAGTAAATGAGGATTTACTGGTTATTATCTATTATTAGATTGATTCTTAGTCATTATTAGAGAAATCCCATCTAATCAATATTCAGTATTTATAGAAACACATGGATGCACATTTATAGAAACATTGTATATTTTGGTTTTACAGTTGTGGTTCATTTCTTTACACAAGAGAGTTAACATATGATTGTTTTTAATGTTTATTTGGTTGTGATGGTATCATTAAGTACTTTCATTTTAATTAACTAAATCTCCCATTTGGTGATTGAGAGAAAATTTATGATTTTGAATTTTTATAATAAAGATAAAGATGATATCTTTAGCCTACTGATTCATCAATTCATTGAATTATGTAGAGATTCTGTGTGTTTGTGTAGTTTCAATGTGGGTGCTTGCAATGTATGCCATTATTTTTTCTGCTCATTTAAATGCGTTATTTTTTTGGTTATTAATGTGTTTATCAATTTTCTTATATAAAATGCATTATTTTTATTTGGTTAAAATTTAATGCATTATGTATCATATATCTAATGTAATGTGCCACAGTTGAGTTTTGACATGCTTGGCATTGTTTCTAATAAACAGAATGTTTTTTAGAAAGAAAGCAGAGATCCAACGAGGGCATGTAGTTTTGAGGCCCTCGGCTCTCCAACTATAATGGAAACAATAATACTGGTTTCATTTATTTGTCTGGTTCAAGGAAGGTATTCTTTCTCTGGACTCGTTGCAGCGGGCATGTACTTTTGAGGCTGAACTTGCTTTACTACTAAGAATCAGTCACAAGTATGGGAAATCGGGAGCACAGGTACTATTTTCCATGGGCATGTTGGAGCATCTTGCATCTGGCAGGGCAATCAATTTACAGGTGAGCGAAAATGTCCTTCTTAATGTCACATCTACTTTCATTTCATCTAACTTTTACTAAAGGTAAAGAATCTGCAGGGAAGTTTAAGGTGGGTTGAGACAAGACTTAGAAGAGATATGGCTGTGGATGATGATAGACAACGAATGATTATAACTCCAGTTTTAAGATTAGTGTTTTCACTAACTTCCTTGGTTGATACATCTGACTTTTTGGAGGTTGGCTTCTGTGTTACTTTTACAAATTTTTACATATGATATTTTCTATAAATTTCCCTTGCTCCCTTGCTAGAGAATTATTTTACTAGATTTCTCCTATGATTATTTCTGTTGTGATTTAATTTTTTACTCAAAAGGAAATCCAAAAGATGGTGAATTATATTGTATAATATAGGTGAAGAATAAAATTGTTCGGGAAGTAATTGATTTTGTCAAAGGGCATCAATCACTCTTTGATCAAGTTCTCCGTTTAGACATTGCCGAAGCAGATGAACTAAGAATGGAGCAGATCAATTTAGTTGTTGGTATTCTTAGCAAGGTACTGATTTTACATGTTTTAAAATCTTTTTACTGGATGTGTGATGTAGCTTCTCTGCCTTATAGGTGCAGATGAAAGTCTTACTATATTATCTAAGATAAATTTTACTATGTAGTTGAATGCTTTGGAAACTTACCTTTTATGTGTTAGGTTTTATATAATCTTGTATTCCATCCACAATCGTGAGATACATCCAAGTTCAAGCCTAAAAAAGCTACTGAAATTGCCATTACTGATATTAATGCTACTTGCTGAGCTTTTCTTTTGACACTTTGATTTTAATTTTGTAGGTCTGGCCATATGAAGAGACTGATGAGTATGGTTTTGTCCAAGGGCTTTTTGGTATGATGCATGCTCTTTTCTCACGTGATTCAAAGATTCCTAGTTTTGCTCAATCCAGAGTATCACCTGAGGTGAGTATTCAGTTTTCTTGATCACATGTTTAGGACTTTAGGTTATGGGATGGCATTGTACTTATATGATATTGATCCTAAACTTCTGGAGATGTTGCCTGATGAATTATCAGAATCAGAGGAATTCAGAACTACGGATGTTTAATTTGTGCTACAGCCTGAGCTCTTACTTGTATTTCCTAGTCACAAAGAAATCCCTGAGATTACAGGTATACATATATTCCGCAGGCTGCTATTGACCTTGAGTTATTTTTCCTCTTCATCTTTGTCTGCTTTTTCTGTCTTGGTGGTTATAGTAATTTGCTTTTTCTTGTCATATGTTGTTTCAGCCTTCAGATTCCTCTTCCAGTTACACATCTTCTGTTGAACTTCAACAGCCTACATTGAGCTTACTTAATTCTCTTTTTTCTTCTGTTACAACTGCTCTTGAAAGGGCAGCTGAGGAGAAATCCCTATTACTGAATAAGGTGAAAATACCTTTACCTTCATCTTGATTGGTTTACTCTTTGTTTGTTTAATATGGATGTAATTGCAACATCTTATATGTGGTTTTGCAGATTCGAGACATAAATGAACTGTCAAGGCAGGAAGTGGATGAAATCATCAATATGTGTGTCCGGCAAGACTCTGTTTCATCTTCAGATAACATACAGAAAAGGTTAGTCATTTGTGTGCAGGCTTTTGTCTTTAAGTTCTATGATTATTTACTTTGTATATATGTTTGTTTATATTAGTTGTATATAATCATTTTCTTCAAATTCCAAGCACCTTTCTTCTTTTTCCATAACATTCCTTTTATGGTTTTTTACAGGAGACACATTGCAATGGTAGAAATGTGTCGAGTTGTTGCTAGTAGGGATCAGCTAATCATTTTATTACTCCCACTCTCTGAACATGTGCTAAATATCATCCTTATCCATCTTCAAGAGAGGTAAGGCTTTATGTTTCTCCAAAGGTAATAAGAATGTTACTACCTCCAGTCCTAAAGAAAATTCAATCTATTGCTTATAATTAGGACAGGTGGTAGTATTGTTAATGGAGGTGAAATCAATATACAATCTTGTCTTCCTGAATTAATGTTTTATGGCCAAACAAAGGATATAGGGAAACCTAGTCCTATCTTACTGTAAACTTAGCTGTGGTTTGTCATTACATGTAACTCATTTGTATATCTTTAGGCTAATATTTCTTTGTATTTTTGGGCAGCCCTGTTGCACTAGATTCTACCTTCACTACAAAAACAATTACATATGGTGCCAAGAACGATGTACAACAGGACGTTGCTTTGTTATGTGCAAAGTTAGTTCCAACCCTTGAGCGACTTGAGTTGCTGAGTGAGGTACGGTTCCCAATACACTGTAATTCTTGTTAATCTTCCAATACTTTTATGTCAGTTCTGGAACTTATCCATATTATGGCCTTATCTGGTAGTTTTATGGGAGGGTAAAAGTTGGAACGAACTGAGCTGAATCGAACTGATACAAATTGTCTGAACTGTTTGAATTGTTTTCAATTAATAAACATTTTTAAAGCATATTTTTCAATTTCATAATAAAGTATAGTTTAGTTCCGTTCAGTTTATGAGCAGTCAGTTTAAAGAACAGTTCGATTCAATTTTTTTAATACAGTTTCATTTCAGTCTTTTTCGCCCAGCCCTAGCTAGTGTGACATATTTAGTTGAAATCAAGTTTGCCCTAATAGAAAAATGCTAGGATGCTTGCAATTAAGATTCTCACCTGGGTAGTTGTTGCTTTTGTTTTCAGGAGAAAGTAGGGCACCATCTCAAAGTATTCCACAGATTAACAACTTCTGCCAAAGAGCTTGCAATTCAAAAATCAATTTTGTAATTATTAAAAATGTATTTGCAAATTTATGTCTCACAGAACTGAGTTCAAGCTGTAAGAAATCAACTTCACACTTTTTGTAGTGCTGATGCAAATGGGATTTTAGTGCTATTTATAAATTGTCAATTTGTACTTTTATGTGTAGATGGAAGTTCAAATCATCGTTAAATAGCTAAATAGCTAATCTACGGCGCTTGCAACAATATTTATTTTAGGAACATGTAAGTCTTTTAATTAAAAAATAATATGCTATACAATTATTCTTTTAAAAAGCTTAGTTATAAATTACAAATTTGAATAAGAAATATTTAAATTTATTGTCACCTGAAATTATGTAATACTTATTTAACTACATGCAACACTTTATAAAGTTGTTTTATAATGTATTAAGTAAATATTTATTAAATTATGATTTATTAATGCTTTTATGAATTTGCTGTGTAATAATGTGTTTTAAAATTATAATTTATACACTTTGAAATTAAATATGTAAATATTTCAATATTATATAAGTTTTTTAAATACATAATTATCCATTTCATATATAAAGATTATATATCGTGACATGCAATAATTTAAATTATTTTTTTTTCTGAATAGTAATTTAAATATAAAGAATGATAAATAAAATGTTATATAATCATTCTTTGATGTCAAATAGTGACCAATGCTCTACCCTTTTTAAAATATATCACCTAAAATAAATTTTAAAATATTCTGTTGATAACAATTCTTCCACAAAATTTGAGACCTTTTTCTATCTATCGGAGACCTGGTATTCATCCTCTATATAAACTAGTCCCTGTATTCGTGTGATGTATGGGATATTAATAAAATTGAATAGAAATAACTAGTTTTACTTTAAATTATTTTTTTAGGTGGATGTATTTTAAGAGAAAAAGAACCATGTACTATACATATAAAGAGTTATATTTAATTATAACTTTTTATGTAGGATAAGCTTCTTAACTTTTTTTTTTTTTTATAAATACTTTAAAAATCATATAAATGATAGATTGAGTTAATAATAATATAAAATTGTTTTAAATATTGTCAATTATCCTTAATGTTTTATACTATATACACACCTCTAGTTTTATACTATATATACACCTTTAGAGAATACAATTGGAAACATTTGACATGTTTCAAGCTCTAACAATACAAGACAAATATAAATCTCAGGAAAACTTTTAGTAAGATTTAAATTTATCTTATGTTATGAGAGTTTTGATATTTCTTAAATGTTTTCCTTAGTATTTACTAAAAGTATATATAGTATTCATACATGATCCAATAATAATTATTAAAAATAATAGAGTAAATTATATATTCTACTATATCTAGATATTGATTATAAAATATTTTCATTTCTTAAGTTATAAAATACACTTAAGTTCCTAAATAGGTTTAACTATATAGTCCAAAGCGAAAAAAAAAAAAAAATTCTCCAAGGCTATAACTAGAAGATAATTGTTGCTAGTGTAGAGACGTCAATACTTGAATCTCCTTTGCTTGAATATATTGAAGAAACCATGGCAAAGGAAGAAGAAGACTATAACTAAAAAAAAGTAAGCTAGTGTAGAGATGTCAAATACTTGAATCCCCTTTGCTTGAATATATTGAAGAAACCATGGCAGAGGAAGAAAAAGTTCATTAGAATCCTCGTATCTTAGGAGACTTCACCACATACATTTGTCCCAGGTAGTTCAACAATATAGTAGGGCTCTTCATTGAAGTAAGAAATCTGGAAGTGAAGTCTGCGCTAACCAATCTGGTCTAGAACAATAAGTTCTCTGGGTTGTCTCATGAAGACCCTACACTCATCTCAACGCATTCTTGGACATCTGCAATATAGTGAAGATTCAACATATAAATGATGATGTCATCCGATTGAGTTATTTCCCTTCTCCCTGACAGGGGTCTCAATCTGTTCCCTACAATGCTCAAATGTCATAGGAAGAGTTGGCGGAAAAATTCATCACCAAATTCTTTCCTCCAACCAAAGTGAACTAGAAGAATATTGATATATCCAACTTCGAAAAAGGAGTAGATGAATCACTTTGTGAGACACGAGATAGGTAAAAATCACTACTCAGGAAGTGTCCAGCTCATGGGTTTGATGAAGGAAACCAACTCACTATTTTCTTGTTTGGACTAGAGCCTCAGACCAACTTTTGCTAAACGCTTCAGCTAAAATCTCACTCTTCAACAAAACTCTAGAGCATGCTAGAAAGATAATTAACAATATCACCTCTATTGATTCAGAAGTTCAATATTCACGGGGGCCATCTCAGAAGAAAGGTGTTTATGAATTGAATCATCAAGATTCCCTTCTAACTTAGAATCACAAGTTGGCTCAATAGATAGAGAATCTCACTAAGCAAATAACCTTGATTCCCTAGTAGTTGAAGAATATGCATCACAGTTCTCCCTATCATGACTTTCAACCTATATTTCATGATCAGAATGTGGAAGGATGTGAGCTATGTGGAGGAGCTCATTTTACTAGTAATTGCCTTGTCCCTAGTGGGTCTCAAGAAGAAGTGAATTATATGGGCAACCAAGGCAAATCAAATTTCTATGGCAACAATCCTCCATATAATGCTTTCAATCAGAATTGGAGGAACAACAACAATTTTGTCGACTTCTCAAGTAGACCACCTTTCCAACAACAATAACCAAATCATTTTCAACCTAGATTCCACAGGCAGAATCAGTTTCAAAAAGCTCATCAACCAAGCCCTCCACATAACACTTAGCAGGCTACCTCCGCTAGTCTTAAGGACACTATCAAGGCCTTTATTGAAGCCTCAATTTCAAAGTAAAAGCAGATAGATGCCTCCATCAAGAATCTAGAGACTCAAATGGGGTAGATTGCTAATTAGCTGGCTGAATTCAAGAGTGGATCTTTCTTTGTTCAAACTCAGACAAACCCAAAGAAGTAGTGCAAAGTCCTCTCTACTAGGAGTGAGAAGGCATTGGAAGAGAGAAGAAGTCAGAAGGAAGTTGAGAGAGAAAAAATTGAGAGTGAAAAAGAAATTGAGAGGGATTTGAGTGAAAATAAGAGAGAAAATAAGGACGAGGAAGAAGCAGATGAGGAGATTGAAGTAGAAAAAAAGGCAAAAATGAGTGAAGGTGCCAAGGAGGATTAAAGTAAGGGACAAAGAGGGTAGTTTAGGCATCAGATGGCTCGGGAGGAGAGAGAAAAGAAATATGTATAATTGCTTTTCCCATTGAGTTACCTTACCAACATGCCCCATCTAGGAAGGACATAGAGGGACAATTTGCTAGATTCTTGGGCATTTTCAAGAGGCTGAAATTAATCTACCCTTCTCTAAGACCCTTCAACAGATGTCCCTTTACTCCAAATTCATGAAGAACTTCTCTCCAAGAAATGGAGGTACACTGATCAGGTCACCGTTGAAGTTGGTGGCCACTACAATGCTATCATGTAGAAGATCCTTCTGCCTACGCTCAAATATTCAGAGGAGTTTTACTATACCATACACTGTTAGGAAGTTGTCTATTAGGAAGACATTACTGGAATTAGGAGCTAGTATCAATTTGATGCCTCTTTCTATTGGTGACCTGGATGCCAAACCAACAAGGATGAATCTTCAGTTAGTAGATAGGTCTATGAAGTACCTCTATGGTTTTGTTAAAGGTGTCATAGTACAGGTCAACAAGTTCATGTTTCCCGTAGACTTTGTGGTTATGACTATAAGAAAATATGTATTTTACGAGGGTTTTTTAACTGCAATTGTAAAAACCATGGATAATGTATACATAGTTGGGGTTTAGGTAACCCCTGTTAATTACCAACATTTTTTATTCGATCCGTTCACAAAACATTAATTTTTAAAAATTTAACAATGTAATTCCCTCATTTTCTATTTCCGCCTTAAATTTTTTTAGTTTCTCCCTCTTGTTCCATAAACGCTTATTTTCTTTCTTTGACTGAACCCTTCTTCCTCCATTCTTTAATCACACTAGTTCACCACCACCACACCAAAGCATTAATCTTAGGAACCCAACGTGCACCGGAGCAATTGTTGTTGCAAGCCACCATTACAACCAAAGTGTGCTCTCTCTACCAAACTATTACTATATTTTCTTTACTTCCTCTCTTTAGCCATTGTCACTCCTTTACTCAAGCCATTTTCTCTCCCTTACACAAGACACCCTCATTTCCAGCCCCATTGTCACAACAACACCTTTACCCAAACTTGATGGGCACCGCTCCCAGGTCCTAATTGACAAAGTTTGGGGTAGTAACAAAAATTGTTTAAGGTAAGTTCTTTTTATACTTAATGATTGTTGTTCTTGATTGGGTATTATATTATTGTATATATGATATGATGAGGAGGGTTTCATGTTTTGGTGCGTTGGACATTTGACTTGAGATTGAAAGGGTGAAAAAGAGAAAAGGAGATGGAGATTTTCTGATTGAGAAAGTGTGTGGAGTGTGTGTGTGAAGATATGTGTGGGGTGTGTGTGTGACACCAGAGGTAAAAATTTCCTCGTTGGTGGTGACCATCTTCTTCTCAGCATACAACTTCCCTCGGTCGCCACTATGCAGTTTCGGTGTGAGCGTGAGGTTTCTTTTCAATGACCTAAGATTTCAAGCATTCTCATGCCTTAATTGCAACCTTTTCTTGCCCTCTTTCAGTCTTTCTATGATGTAGCATTTTCTTCATCCAATGGTACCTCAATATTCTTCATTCTCCTGACTTATATTGTTAGTTAAACAATGAATTTAGTGTATATTTTTGTGTTACAACGATTTTATAGAGATTTAAGATTTTTCTTGTGTTCTTATTGTCAGTGATAATCTCGTTGGGGTTCTACTATGTTTAATTAGGTTTTTGCTTGTGTTCTTTTTATGTCAAAAGAATTATGCTCTATTATTGTGTCAATGTTATTTAGGATTTGATTATTAGTAGATTTAGGTTTTTTCTTCTATTTAATTAGGAAATTTAAGGTTATGTCTTCTAGAGATCTGAAAATTTATGTTGTGTGGATATAAGTTGGATATCTAATAAATAATTTTGAAGGTGTATTTGCTTTCTTGAAGGTGGATTTGCACACTAGTGCTATGGCGGAAGGATTGTTGACTTTCACTCACAAGTTGGTTCCCTATTTATGTATTATATTTATGGAATTTAGATTTCAAATTGATTTCTAATAGATATATTCTCATTTATGGTAGCAAGAGTTCAAAGGAAAATGGGTCTCACACATGGATACTAGAATTCTATTAGAAACTAGTTCAAATTATTTAAACTAGTTGGTGATGGGTAAATCTTAACTTAATTCAGATTTTTTAACTTAGTGTTGTGGACGTGCCTGATTTTGTTCAATTATGAGATAATGGACACTTACAAAATAAAAATCACTTTGTTTTGTGCTTGAAAATGAACAATTCAAAAACTCCAAACTTGCAATTACTGCCAACTTTAGAAACTGGATTCGGTGCATTGAACACATTTATAACAAATGCTATTAGGTGCACCTTGTTTTCTTTTTATTAATCATTGGATAAAATGTTGTCTCCTAATTTAGTAACTTACAAAGTTTCATACTTTTCTCCAATCCAGTTTTTTCTTATTGTGTGTTGTCCTTTAACTGTTCTTTAAAACAAACACAGAAAGAAATGCTTTTTGTGTCATGAGTTCTCTACAAGTTTTTAGATTTTTCTCAATGTTGTACTCTGGACACTTATTTTTTGTAATGTAAGGTCCTCTAAAATTACTAAATCAAAGGCAGTCATATTATTGTATATCTAGATTAGATGCAACCTCTGGTTTTTAATTCTAGGCTTTTTTTCTTCTTTCCAGGAAAAAAAGCAATTCACTGGGTCAAAATTGAACGGTATGTTTTATCTTTGGCCTTAAAAAAGCTTTGACAATATTCATTGTTGTTTTACTTCCATTTCATAGCGGCTCCATGCAGTTGACCTTATTAAGTAACGAATGAAGATTTTTTAATTTTTTTTCCACATGCACAGAAATAAAGATGACGAGGAGGTTCAACAAGCTTGACATCACTACACCCAAGCCAAAGTAGAAGGATGTACGCTTTACAAACTTTATGATGATGCCATGTTAAAGTGAGTCAGAATATATTGCCATCTAACGTAGCAGTTTTGACATTTAAGCTTCCAACTTTAATATGGTTTAGGCTGAAATAATTTACAAATATGTTATTGTTTGGTTCTATATATGTAGGAAGCTGAAAATTAGAAATCAATCTCATATTGATGCATTCTTCATGAGGCATGAAGCTTCTTTGAGATTGCTCCCAAAATCATTGTTCATGGAGGTTCCTTTGAAGGTAGAAATGGAGGTGGAAGACTAGAAGATGAAGATGAAGTAGGCACCACTCTTGGTTGGAGATAAGCCTTGGAAGTGAGGCTAGCCACAAAGGAAGGAACCCTTAATAATAGCATGAAGAACTCTCACAAAAATGGAGAGAATAATGAATACTTAAGAGAAGAAGCTCTCAAATTTAGAGAATAGAAATTCATTCAAATAAGTGTTCAAGGTTAAATGAGGTGGAAAACTCTATTTATAGAGCACATATGGATCTATGGCCCTAACTATGGTTGGACATCCACTTGGCTCTAATTGGGGAGGATTAGTTGGTTAATTTAGTGTTAATTAAGCACATGTCAAATTATCACTAAATTAATTCAACCAAGATCCAAACATGGCCCTAGCTTTATGAATCTATGTTCCCTCTTATTTTGAATTTGAATTTTGGAGGGAGATGCATGTCATCTCCAAAATTCAAATGTAAACAAGAAACAACAAGAATTTCTGATTAGGAGAGAGAGAGCCAAGGTGACTAACTATTGGTGGGAAGGGGACCTACATGTCTCCTACATGCTTCATGTGTTGGTTAGAAGCGTGTGAAGAGGAAATATGGGTATGGAAACTAAATCCCACACATCCAAACTCTCTTGGACAAGTCCAACTAATTAACACATTCCACAAAGAGACTAAAGACACATCCTAAAGGAAAATAAACCTAAGGCCAAAATACAAGGCCGAAAGTCAAACTAACTACACCCCTAAAATCCTAAGAACTCAAGGATGCATATATAAGCCTCAAAATGGACTAATTAATACAATAAATGGACCATAACCTAAACTAGGATTTTTCAAGCTTCATCCAAGTCATGCTCCTCCTTTTTTCGTCCTAGCTTATTTCCTTACTAGGCAGACATGCATCATCTCCTCTTCCTTGAAGAGGATTTGACCTTAAATCTTGAGGCTTTTCTTCCTCTTTTTCTAATCCTGCAAGAGAATAAGCATAGGTATGTCTATATGATGATTTACAATGATGTTAAGAACATGAGGCCTATTGGAAAACCTCATAGAATTGGGGTGGTGGGGGTATGCACTAAGAGTTGAAAAATGTTTGTTGTGCCTATGTCCCCATACTAAAGCTCCCCAAGTGACTCCCAATACACTAAATGCTAGACTCATGCAGATAAAAGGTAAGCCCAGTCTTGGTGTAATGGAGAACTCTTCCAAGAAAGCCAAGTAGGCTTAATCTTGTTGTTTACCCTAAGAGATGATGATATAGGCCTAAAGGTGTGATGCATGTCTCCCTTGATCTTTTTCTAGAGGTTTTCTTCTTTGGTGAAATGGTTTGTGGAAAGGTAAGAAGTGAGGTGGTTTTAGGTGCCACTTAAGGTAAGATAAGCCTAAGAGGGAAAGTTTGCCACAAGGGATGGAACCCTTGATAAAAACCTAAGGAATTCTCAAAGAGAGAAGGGTGGACACTAAGAGAATTTTGGCCAACTCAAGGTTTTTACATTCAATAAAGTGTGAAAAAATACAAGAGTGTGAAGGAGCACCTTTTTATAGAAGGAGCTAACCTCTTGGACAAGTCAAGAAGGAAAGGAAGGGTTAGGATTAAAAGGATTCGTCCAAGGGAGGAGGATTGCAGCCCAAAGTCCAATCAATCCCCTCCTTCAGATGAGAATTGGTGCCCAAGCTACCTCATCCAAGAGCCAATATTACTCCTTTATTAGTTTTGGGTTTTACTTAGTAAAAGAGGGTGTAGTTATCAAACTACCCCCTTATTTCCTAAATAAAGGTCCAAAAGCTAATCTTACCCCTTCTTATTACTAAGACACCTCCTAGAAAATTAAATGGACTAATACATGTCCAAAATAAAATCCTAGGTTCCTAAAAGAAAAATTACAAGCAAATAAGTCATGGCTTATATAACTTGATGGTCATATGGAGGTGAGATCTTCCCCCCTCTACTCTAGTCATGTCTTCTTCTATTCTCCTAGCCATAGCCCTAGTGATAGGGCCCTTGCTTAGGGAGCATGCATCATCTCCTCCCCCTAGTGATACCAATGATGCAAAAAGCTTTTTGCACTCCCCTTGATCTTTCTCCTTGAGGTTCCAAGCACCATGAAATGGATGATGGAGAGTAAAGAAAATGGAGGTGGGGCCACTCTCAAAGAGAGATAAGCCAAAGTTTTTAGGTCTTCCACAAGGGAAGGAACTCTTGATAAAAACCAACTAGGAAGAGATTTCTTAAGAGAGAGGATCCTCAAGACCTTTTACTAAGAATGTGCTCACAAAGAGACTATTTTCATTCAACTTCAAAGGTTTGTTTTATCCTTTTCTTTTTTTTTAACTTAATGTTGTTTTACCTAGCTTAATGGAAAGCAAAATTAATGAGGAAAAACAATATTATAATCATCTTGAGCTAAAGGTAAAAGGAACAAGCCACCAAAATTGTAAACAAATGCAACTAGTGAACATTAAAATGAAAGAAACAAAAAATTTTAGTAGCCCCAATTGCCACTGAACTAATGGTATTGTAGGAGTACTTTAAGGCTTTTAAATGAGTGATTTGGTTTCCCAAGTTCAACTCACAATTTGCCCAAACAATTGTACTCAAAAGAATAACCAATAGTGAAAGCAAAACCAAGGGGGAAACTACCAAAAGCATGCGCAAACAAGAAAGAATACAAAGGATTGAATTGAGCAATTATTTAAGAATATTTAGAAACTAGAATGCTTGAATTAAAAGCATAAACACATAAGAACACAAACAAGAGGATCACCTCTTAAAAGCTCAATCCAAAGATGTTTTATAAGGCTTTTTGTAAAATAAGAAGAGGTTAAACCTAAGGAAGTTTATATGACATGAAAGGAAACTAACATGACCATTTTTTGACAAAACTTAAAGATTATAAAAGTAAAAATAAACCTATAAAGTGAGCAAAAATTTCAGCAAGAAATGCACCAAGGATTTGCCCAAAAGGAGAGCCACAAAGTTGTGTAAAATGCACACTTATGTGGACTTACACTACCTCTTTTGTTTAGGCACCTAACCTCAGCACATTAAACATAAAATAAAGCTATACTAAGGGCAAGAACACTTAAAATGCAGCAAAAGATGCAATGAAAAGAACAAAATAAAATTGCATCAACAATAAAGACAATAACGAATAGAATAAGGAAAATTAAGAAACTACTAATATTAACTTCAAGACATGAAATGAAAGAAATAAACAACAAGGGAAGACAAGAATAAAATTGCGGAAATGAAGTAAACAATATATAAGAATGCGCAAAATTAAAAAGATAGAGAAAAAGAAATTTTGACCTCTAGAACCTATGCTCTGATACCAAATGATGCAAAAAGCTTTTTGCACTCCCCTTGATATTTCTCCTTGACGTTCCAAGCACCATGAAATGGATGATGGAAGGGAAAGAAAATGGAGGTGGGGCGCCACTCTCAAAGAGAGATAAGCCAAAGTGTTTAGGTTTGCCACAAAGGAACCCTTGATAAAAACCAACTAGGAAGAGATTCCTCAAGAGAGAGGATACTCAAGACTTTTTACTAAGAATGTGCTCACAAAGAGACTATTTTCATTCAACTTTAAAGGTTTGTTTTATCCTTTTCTTCTTTTTCTCTTTCTTTCTCTCTTTTCTCTTTTTCTCTTCTCTCTTCTCTTTCTTTTTCTCTTGCTTCTCTTTCTCTTTTTTCATTTTCCCTTCTCTCTTGTCTCTCTTTTTCTCTTTCTTCTCTTTCTCTTTGGTCCTTCTCTTTTCTTCCTCTTTTCTCTTGCTCTTTTCTCTCTTGTCTTATTCGTTCCCTATTTTCTCTTTGTCTCCTATATTTTTATCTTTCTTTTTGTATTTTCTCTTCTCTTTCTTTTCTCTCTTTTTCATACTCTTCATGTTCTCTTTTTAATCTTTTCATATATTCCTCCTATTATTTTTCTCTTTTATCTTCCCTACTTTTATTAACACTCCTAATACTTTAGATGTGTGTGATGACATTTAAAAGTGCAAGACCTAGGGAACTAAGTAAAATGCAAGAAACACTCTTCTCTTTTTGAAGTTTTCTCAAATAAAAGTGACTTAAGCCTTTGGAACTTAAGCACTTTCCTAAATGTTGAAAACAAATAAAGAAATTTAAAGCAAAGCTAAAGGATTCTAACGTGCTCCTAAGTATGAATAAGGGGTACCAATTCCTTATCCACACTAAAACAAGAAACTAAGTTTTATTACACACAAAAGAGGTGAACCTTATGGGCATCCAACACCTCTAATTAAAAAGGTCTTTAAGAAAATACACCCAATTTAAAAATACAAGAAACTAAAAGAAGTCTTGAATGCTCCTTCTTCCAATACTCCTCACCCAGTGTTTCACTCAAGTCATGACCTCCTCTTCAAGTTTTCTCTTTCTTGGCTTAAATCAACACTTCCTAAGGATGCTACCCTTGTGGAAGTTTCAAAAAATGGCCACCCAACCAAGAAAGTAACGCCCAACAAGTACCAAGGGAAGCAAGATTTTGAAAGCACAAAAACAAGAAAAGCACTAACAAGAATAGGTACACATCCAAGTAGAAAGAATTTATTTAAACAAACTCAACGAAAGCCAATAAGGACAAGCAAAAAATAAAAGGTGTAGAAAGAAAGTAAGGACACAAAATAAAACCTAGAATAAGTCTAGATTATAATGGACTAAAAAATAAAAAGGCAACAAAAATGATCTACGATTTGCACAATATTTTAATGGTTATGGCTGAATCATAGACAAAGTATTTCAAGAAAGATTCATAAATTTTAAACACTCCTTTAATCAAATTGAAGCAACTTGAGGTGCACTAAAATTTTTATGTTTTTTTTTTCTTTTTAACACTTTTTCTACCACTTTTTTTTTACTTGTTTTGATTTCTTTTTTTCTTCTCTTTTTTTTAAAACAATTTTGCTACACCTCTTAACATATTTTGAAGCAAATATAGTAAGGAGTTTAAGAATTATAAGTGCTTGAACAAGAATAATAAATCAGCAACAAAAATTTGATGTAAAACTGCAAACCAAAGAACACAAAGCAACTTAAAATGAGCTAGTAATTTTAGGTGATTATAACATGACACCAAGTGAGAGTTTTTATGGGTTTAGGGAAGCTTGATTGCTTAATTTTTCATCCCAAATATGTGCCCCAAAATGCTCAACCAGCTAGCATAAAGAAAATCACCACAATAAACTAGCACAAAAATAAGCTACTTACACAAAATGAAGAAATGGACTCTAAGAAAGAATTAAGCAATTTTTTTTTTGGAAAATTTTTGAAACATGCTATGATCTAAAGAATGTGAGACTCTAGGAATAAACACAAGAGCATATGCTCAATTCCAAGAGAGAAACACACTTTTTTTATGGTAAAAATAAAAGGCAAAACTATGTAGAATTAAGAGACAATAAAAGGACTACAACATGACCAACTAAGACATAACTTGGAAGATTAAAAACTGAAATTAAATGACTCAAAATAACCAGAAATATATGCCCAAAACAGAGAACAAGGGGCTGGAAAAACAGAAAGATAGGTGCAGGAAAATAGAATTAAAAACTCAAATAAGAAGAACAATGTGCATCCAAAGATCAAGACCACAATGTGTGGCTTTCTTCAAAAATTTTGTGAAGTCATTACAATGACCTTCTTAGGATTTGTACATGAATAAAAAAGAAATAAAAGGCTGGGCAGAAAATTAAAGAAACAATCCTATAGGAAACATATAAATATTCAATGGAAAAGAATAAGATAAGTTGAACCTAGAAAGCAATAAAGACTAGGAAATAAATTGCATAAAATGAAAACTACTAAAACATAAACTAACAAGACATAAAAGAAATTAAATGAAAAGAATTAAAGGCTGGAAAAAACAAAGAAAACAACAAGAACACTAAGAAGAAAAGATGGAAAAAATTAAAGAAAATTAAGACTAGAAAAGAACCTCATGGAGTTGGCTCTGATACCAAATGATGCATGCCTCCCTTGATCTTTTTCTAAAGGTTTTCTTCTTTGGTGAAATGGTTTGTGGAAAGGTAAGAAGTGAGGTGGTTTTAGACGCCACTTAAGGTAAGGTAAGATAAGCCTAAGAGGGAAAGTTTGCCACAAAGGGATGGAACCCTTGATAAAAACCTAAGGAATTCTCAAAGAGAGAAGGGTGGACACTAAGAGAATTTTGGCCAACTCAAGGTTTTTCCATTCAATAAAGTGTGAAAAAATACAAGAGTGTGAAGGAGCACCTTTTTATAGAGGGAGCTAACCTCTTGGACAAGTCAAGAAGGAAAGGAAGGGTTAGGATTAAAAGGATTCATCCAAGGGAGGAGGATTGAAGCCCAAAGTCCAATCAATCCCCTCCTTTAGATGAGAATTGGTGCCCAAGCTACCTCATCCTAGGGCCAAAATTACTCCTTTATTAGTTTTGGCTTTTATTTAGGAAAAGAGGGTGTACTTATCAAACTACCCCCTTATTTCCTAAATAAAGGCACAAAAGCTAATCTTACCCCTTCTTATTACTAAGACACCTCCTAGAAAATTAAATGGACTAATACATGTCCAAAATAAAATCCTAGGTTCCTAAAAGAAAAATTACAAGTAAATAAGTCATGGATTGCATAACTTGATGATCATATTGAGGTGAGATCTTCCTCCCTCTACTCTAGCCACGTCTTCTTCTATTCTCCTAGCCATGACCCTAGTGATACGGCCCTTGCTTGGGGAGCATGCATCAGGGTGGATAAATCTTGCATGGTCTCTTTAATTTGGGCTTGAGATTGGCTATGATTAAAAAAATTTTGTAGCCCAATAATCTCTTGACCAAATTTGGCCTCATCCACAAGTAGTACTTAAGGTTGTGGTTTATTGTTCTCAAAAGTTATCGGCACAACCTTGATTCCTACTTGCAACATGGGAGGATTGTTTTCAATTAGATTCCCCTTGTAGAGCAAGGATAAATCTCCTTGAAGAACAATCTTCATTTGCTTAAGGAGAAAGTTGTCATCAATAAAATTCTCCTTGAATAGCAAGGAAAAGTCTTCTTGAAGAGCAACTTCCTTTTTTTGCAAGTGTTGAACTTGAAATTCTAGCTTGAGCTTTATGGATAAAGATTTAAGTTCAACACTTGGTGAATTTTCTTCTTTATGTGCAATTAGAGGTTGTGGAAGGATATGTTCAAATATTTTAGACACAAACTCTATTTGCATTTGTCCTAAGAGAGAAGTTTTTTTAAGAAGATCCTCCTTAGAACTTAAGGAGTGATAATTTTGAAGACCTTCTTCTCTCTCACTTTTGACCAAGTTTTGAACTTGAGGTTTTTGTTTGAATCTTAAAGTTGTAGGCTTGGTGAAGGGTCAAGTAGGACTTCATATTCACTATTCCCCAAGAGAGAAGTTTCTTGAGTAAGGTCCTCCTTGGAATCCAAAGAGTAACCTTCTTGAAGTTTGACTTCTCTACTAACTTTTTCCAATCATTGGACTTGAGATACTTGTGTTTCAAAATGTAAAGGCACAAGTCCAACACTTGTTAAAGTGTTTGTTGGAGGATCACACTAAGGAGGGTTTGAGATTGTGAGTCAATGTGCTTCAAAATTTTTGGCACAATCTCAAAATCATCTTTTGTTTTCAAAGATTGGGTAGAAGGTTGCCCTAAGCTAGAATTTAAAGCTAACTCTTGGCTAGGGTCACTCTTCTCACCAATCTCCTTTTCTAAATTTTTATTTTTAAAATTTTCAAGGGTGGGTGTGTGCTCTCTATATCTTTTCTCCCACTCTCTTTTTCCTCTCATTCTCCCAATATTCTTCTCTTTTCTTCCAATAATTTTCCATCTCCCTTTCCACTCTTTTCCAGCTTTCCCCTTTCTCTTTCTTTTCCTTTTCTCTCGTCTCTTCCCTCCTTTTCCAATATTCTTGTCTCTGTTTTTCATATTTTTCTTCTCTTTCTTTCATTTCTCTTTCCCGTTTTTCTTCTCTTTCTTTCTTCTCTTTTTCCCATTTCTCTTCTCTCTTTTTTCTCTCTTTTCATAATTTTCTCTCCTTTTTTTTTCTTCTATTTCTTCTCTTTCTCTTCTCTCTTCCTCTTTTAACTCTTTTCTATACCTCTCTTTTTATTCTTCTTTCTCTTTCCCTACACTTCTTTCTTTCTTTTTCTATTCTCTCAAAGAGGAAGGAAAATAAAGGTGAATTTGGGTCATGGAATGAAGTAAGGGAAGTTTGGACCAAGAATAAAGTTCACTCATTTCACCCTTTTATTGGTTTCTCTAGTAGAAGTGTATGAGTCTTTGGAACTCAACACCACCTAAGAAAATGAAAAAACTCTCACACACCTAATCCGAATGAAAACCTACAAGTGGAAGAGCTTTTGGAACTCTATGCACACACTAAGGGTGAAATAGACAAGCTAAGGTAAAAGCTAGAGACAAAAACTAAAGAGAAAGGATCTAACATGCTCCTAAAGATGTGAAGAAGTGTACAACTTGTCACTCACACCTTGAACTGAGAGACTAAACTATTACACACAAAGGAGTAAACCTTAGGGATATCCAACACACCATAAAAGAATAAGAGTCCATATTACAAGGAGTTAAACAAATGGAAAACTAAAAGAATCTTCAAGTCTCCTCTCCAGGCTTTCCTCACAAGTGTTTCACTCTTATGTCCTTGCTCTTCCTTTTGTTCAAGTAATTTTGGCTATTGCAACTCTTCCTTAATAGGCTACCCTTGTGGAAGGCTCCCTTTCTCAAAGGCTTCCTTACACAAAAGTGGCATCAACCGAAGCACCAACCAAGAGTACAAGAATGCATGCAAAAAGCAAGAAAAACACAATTTGAAATGGCACACTTCCAATCGGAAAGGATAATAGAGACAAGACTTCAAGGGATTCAAAGAAGTCAAACTAAAATTAAGGTTAAGAATGAAGGCTAAGCACAGAAAGAAAATCCTAGAACGGTTCTAGATTATAATAGGGACTAAAATGCAAAATAACTTAAATAATTTTCAAAAATTTCACCAATCCAAATATGAATGGTCGAATTCTTTAAGGAAGGTTTACAAGCAATTAAAAACAAATTGGAGTCTTCTTATGCATTTAAATGATTTTTTTTAATTAGGTACAACAATTTTTTCTTGACTTCTTTTTAGCACTTTGTTCTTTTCTTTCAAATATTCTTTGACTTATTTTTTTTAATTCTTTTTTATGCATCTAATTTCAATGTGGATTTGAAAATTTTGTGAGTATTAATATGATGATAAATGTTTGAAACAAAGCTTAAGCAAGGCAACACAATTTCCATACCAAAAGTGCAATCTAGGAAAATTTCAGCAACTCACAATGCACTAAAATTTGAAGGGTTTTAAGGTATGAAATGGAGTACTTGATTTATGTATAAGCTAACTTGTTTTGCACAAGCTCTTGCTTAATTTCACACGGTCAAAACAGCTCCACACACCCCAACAAATTTCACTTCAAACAAGCACACCAAAAACTACTAAAAATTCAACAACACACTAAAATTTAGAAGATGAAATTGAGCTATAATTTTTTTGAGAATTTTATTTAGGAAACATGATTGAAGTAAAAGCATGTGACACTTCTTAAGAGACTTAAACAAGAGAAAAAACTCTCTTAGAAGCTCAATTTCAAGAAGCTTACACAACACTTTTTTCAACACAAAAAGTTAGTAAAACCTAAGGAAATTAATGTAACAAATTATGGACTAAAAATGAAGAATTCTAAGACATAACAAGAGATTCTAAAACTAAAAATTAACTCCTAAATAAAGACCACAAAACAGAAAATATCAATAGCAAACAAACACACCACAAGATTGTAAGGTTCACTAACCACACATGTGTGGCTTTATCCACAAAATTATGGAATCATAATTTAGTGTTTCTTAGGACCAAAACAAGAATGAAAAATACACAATAAGTAAGAGTAGGAAATGGAAAAATTAGGTCTAAAAGCAGAATTATGATTCAATGAATGATCAAGAAGATTGAACAAAAAAATTTAGGAGAACACATCAAATAATAACACATAGAATTTTTGTTAGGAGAATAATTCTTTAAGAAAATAACACAAGACAAACCATGAGGTTATGAACACAACACGGAATTGCAAAAATAAATGGAGAATTGAGATGAAGAGAAAATGACAAAACAATGAACACAAACGAAAAATTAAAAAGCCAAGGACAGGATAGAACCACAATGAGAGCCTAAGTTTTAACCAAATGATGCATTACTTAAGAAGCATAAAGCTTCTTTGAGAATGCTCCCAAGGAAATAAACCCTTGATAATTGCATGAAGAACTCTCACAAAAATGGAGAGAACAAAGAACACTTAAGAGAAGAAGCTCTCAAATTTAGAGAATAGAAATTCATTCAAATAAGTTTTCACGGTTAGATGAGGTGGAAAGCTTTATTTATAGAGCACATATCTATGGCCCTAGCTATGGTTGGACGTCCATTTAGCTCTAATTGGGGAGGATTAGTTGGTTAATTTAGTGTTAATTGAGCACATGTAAAATTATCACTAAATTAATTCAACCAAGATCCAAACATGGCCCTAGATTTATGGATCTATGTTCCCTCTTATTTTGAATTTGAATTTGAATTTGGAGAGAGATAACATGACATCTCAAAAATTTAAATTTAAACAAGAAGCACCAAGAATTTCCAATTAGGAGAGAGAGAGCCAAGGTGGCTAACTAGAGGTGGGAAGGGGACCCACATGTCTCTTACATGCTTCATGTGTTAGTTAGAAGGGTGTGAAGAGGAAATAAGGGTGTGGAAACTAAATCCCACACGTTAAAACTCTCTTGGACAAGCCCAACTAATTAACACACTCCACAAAGAGACTAAGCACATCTCCTAAAGGAAAATAAACCTATAGGCCAAAATACAAGACCATAAATGAAACTAACTTCACCGCTAAAATCCTAAGGACCAAGGGTGCATATACAAGCCTTAAAATGGACTAATTAATACAATATAATGGATCATAGCCTAAACTAGGCATTTTCAAGCTTCATCCAAGTCCTGCTCCTCCTTTATTTGTCCTAGCTTAGTTCCTTGCTAAGCATACATGCATCATATATATACATCTAACATTATAAATAGATCCAACTATAGTATATAAATGGACAATTATTATCTTATAAATAGGTTTTTAGTTTTATTTTGGATTCAAACTCACATCTCTAAAACAGTATTTAAACTCATTAGTTTTTTGACTATGAAGAATTCAAACATAAGATATTGTGAAGACGTGATGATACATGTACATCATTTATAACTTTATAAGTGATTGCAAAAATATATTATCTCTTTATGGATTAGGTTTCTTTCTTTTCAAGTGATGATACATGTACATCCATTTAATTTAAAACCTCGTCAACACTTCTCATTTTTTTCTCTCTTATCCTATCATATCATAAATATTATCACACTTATATATCCATTTTCCTTCTTTCTCTCACTAGTGTCAAATTGCATAGAGTGTACACAGATAATTTTTCTTTCCAATAACTACTTTTCTCCATTACAGTGAGAAATATTCTTAATTTGTGCTTATTATAAGTGTTCTTCATATTCACTCTCTACGACACTTTAAGTCACAATTATCAATTAAAGATGAGATCACTATTAGGTTCTGAATATGGATTTTTTCTATTTTATAGTTATGACTTTGAATTACAAATTGCAAGTATTTTTTTGTTAGGAGCAAGCTATCCTAAAGAAATAGCAAGGTGGATTCCGTCATTTCATGAAGCATCGTTAAAGGTATGTGATCTAAAAGGTTTTAAGCGTGAGGTGAAATTTTTTTTTTTGAAAGGCAAAGATAATGTATTAAAAAAGTGATCACGGGCGAAATCAGGAGTTTCAAGCACCGAATTACAACAATAGTAAAGGACAGAAACCTCCTCGGACCCACCCCTAAGAAAAACTACATTTTTATCATACACATGCGAGGGTTATTACACCAATCTAAAAAAATACACCCCCTATTAAAACCGAAGCTATACGCCAACCACTTCCAAGATGTCAATTCGATTTGACTGAAAACCTCCATCAACTCCCATTTAGAACTGTTAAAAATAATGGAGTTTCTAACTCCCAAATACTCCAAATGACCATAACACCAAATAAGAACGTAAGGTGGAATTGATTTTTGAGATGGATGACAAATATGCTATTGATATCAATGTGTGCAGGGTGCACTAGCTAGTGGAGACTATGTTGTAGGTTGTTCTAAGAGAAAATGGCAATTCTTTAGGTAGAGTAACCTGTTTTTTTTATTTGATTTATGAATAATTTATACTACAAAAAAAACTTTCATGTTTTCCTAATCAATTTTTTTTTTATATTTTGTTTATATAGCTATTGCATGACTTGTGATTCCTTTAGGTAAGAGTTTATGTATATTTCTGATGTTTGAGTTGTCATTCTTTTGTGAGAATTGTTTTAAAATTTCATAAACTACTAGAGTTGGTTAAAGATGATACTAATATTTTTATGGGTGTAACTCAGGTTTACGACTATTTAAGGAAGCTAAAGACATGGATTCTTGTTGGAAGGTCAGTATAATTCTTTTTTGTAATTATTGTCTATATTTATAATAGAAATATGAAATTTTGAATATTGTACTTCCTCATTTTTGTGCTTGATATAAAGTGTATCATGTGCTTAAATGCATGTCAATTACATTTGCAAACTATCTTGATAGAAAAATTATTCATTTTTTAATGCCCTGTTATTTAGTCCTTGGTTTCTCTCTAGTTATCCTCTTTTGGTTTATTAAAAAACTGAATATTTAAAATTATTGTATTTATTTTGTGAGATAGATTGGTCCTATTAGTATGCATATATCCTTTTAACCTAGTAGCCTTATGCAGATTATAATGATGTTGAATTGTATTGTCCCTCTCTTACACACTGCACATATTTTGAAATTAGTATTTTCCTTTCTTACAAGTTATAATTTATGCTAATTTTCTTTTCGTTTACAGATTGGAGTTGATCATAAAGACTTATATAAAGTATTTATTCAGCTAATGCGAGATTTTGGTTAGAGAGGTATGCTTTACATTAAAATTAGTACAATCCCAAAAAGTTATGCCATGATTTCATGAGTAATAGGTCTTAGAATAGTGAATTGATGTTTATATCAATTGCAGAAGTTTTGAAGCATATGATTCTAAAGGTTCAATAGTAATCGGTGATGAGAGAAAATATAGTTGAGATTTGTTTTATTTATTGTTTTTACAAATAGATTTTTGTGTATTAAATTTTTTAGTCTCTTTATTATATTTGAAAAGTGTTTGTCTCTCTCATGAACATATTTCCTATTTGTTACTACTCTCTCATATATTGTTTATGCAGCATATCGTTAATTGGATAACCGGTATTGTTATCCCCGCAAACCTTTTTCACCATTAATACTTCGTAGTTTATTTGTTTTGTTCCGTTTCTTTTATTAAACCAGTCTAAGTCTAATCCTTTTCTTTCATTCGTTGAAAGTTTTTCTTACCATAATTAGAAATGATTCTTAATTATGCAGATGCAAATGGTAAGTCAATGACTTTCTATGACTATTAGTTATTTATTTACTTCCCTAGCTGATCATTAATAAGAGAAAATAGAAATTGTCATGTTCTTTTCTTTTCTATTAGAAATTTGTTCTTGTTGGTGGACTTGTGTAATGGCCAATTATGTTTAAAATCTATGTCCTATGTAGGAAGGTGGCATTTACAGGATAATTGTAAAGGTTGATAATGTTTACCGCATTAATGAGAGTTGTATAACCATTAGTAATGTTTACCGCATTAGCGGGGTTGCAGAACCATTGGAACTGTGGACCACATTAACGGGGGTTGCAAAACCGCGACTAATCTGTATTGCATTAATTGGGGTTGTAGAACTGCGGGTAATCTATACCGCATTAATGGGTTGTAGAACCATGGCTAAATTATGCATTTCTGAGGGGTTGGCTAAAACCATTGCTAAAGTCTTTGCTGCGAATGCTTTAACCGCAAAAGTTGCAACCTTCAGAAATGCATTTCCCTAGGGTTAAAACCGCGGGGAAGGCAAAAAAAAAAACCCTTGCTAAATGCAAATTTTCTTGTAGTTTATGGACATGGAGGAAGATACTGAGATTCCTCTCATTTTGGGTCGACCCTTCATGAACAAAGCCAATGTGGTTATTGATGTGGCTGATGGAAAATTGACAGTAAGGGTTCAAAATGAAGAGCTAAAGTTTGATATGTTTAAGGTTATGAATCATCCTAAAGATAAAGGAGATTGTTTCAGGATGTATGTGCTTGATGAGGTTATCAGTGAGGAAAGGACTATTATGCATAGTTTTTCTCCTCTTGAGAAAGCTTTGATGGACTCTATGGTGGCCTTGAATGAAGAATAGGAGAAGGAAATAGAAGAATACCTCTGAGAACTTAATGCAACCAAGATGTTTCCACCAAATGAGGTGGTGATTGAAGACTTGAAGAAGGAACTGAAGTTTGAGCCTTCCAAGATTGAGCTCAAGGAGCTGCCATCTTACTTAAAATGTGTTCTTGGGAGGAGGAAGTGAAAACTAGTGATCATTAGTAATTCCTTATATGAAGATGAAAAGAAGTAGTCAGTTCAAGTTTTGAAGGCCAACAGTGAAGCTATTGGGTTATCTATTTCTAATCTTAAGGGAATTAGTCCATCCTATTGTATGCAAAAAATCCACATGTAGAGTGAGTACAAGCCAGTGATACAACCTCAAAGGCATCTCAATCCCACTATATAAAGGAGGTTGTTAGAAAGGAGCTGCTCAAACTACTTGAAGCTGTGATGCAATCCTAGCTACCAAGGGCACCTAACAATGACTAGGAGGATTGAAGAGGACTTGGCCCGGAAAGACTCATCAAGACCCCAACTCATGATAGAGATAAATATTTTTGGCCATAGTCCTTAGTTTTCCTCTTGTAAATATTAATTAGCTTTTAATTCCCTTTTAGGCCTTATATTTTGGCCATTTATTCTAGTTTCTAGAGTTTACAGTGTAATTAGCTTAGGAAGGGAGGTAAGGGGAGTAAAGGGCCTCATAACCCAAAGGAGTGTGGATCTCTTTCCACACCCCCTTGATTAGGTCGTGACACTCCTTAGCTTAAGGCTAGGCACCACTTTTAGTGGGCCTAAGAGGGATTAGTGCTCCTAATCCTAATTAGGCCCAAGTCCTACATTGCCTAGTTTTGAATGCCTTGCTCCCTTTTTGGGCTATAAATACACCTAGTCCCTCTTGTACAAATCACGCTTGATTGAATGAAGTAAAAATCTTTTTGAGCAATTTATTCTTGAGTGTCATTGAGAATCCTCTCTCTTGAGGAATCTATCCCTTAAAGTTTTTATCAAGGGACCTCTCTCTTGTGGCAAGCAACATAAAATTTTTGACTCATCTTTCTCTTAGAAAGTGACGTCAACCCTCTCCCATTTCTAACCTCTCCATCTTCCCTTTTCTTAGAGGAAGGAACCTTGGTTGAAGAGATCAAGAGAGTGCATCAAGCTGGAATGATTTACCCTATCTCAGATAGTGCATGGGTTAGCCATGTGCAAGTGGTGCCTAAAAAGGGTGGCATGAAAGTGATTCATAATGAGAAGAATTAGCTAATTCCTACAAGGACTGTTACTAGCTGGAAGATGTGCATAGACTACCGAAAGCTGAACCAAGTCATAAGCAAATATCATTTCCTCATGTCATTCATGGATCAGATGCTAGAGAGCTTGGCAGGACAAGCCTATTATTGCTTCTTGGATGGGTATTCATGCTACAATCATATTGTGGTTGATCAGGAGAAGACAACCTTCACATGCCCCTTTAGAGTGTTTAACTACAAGAAGATGACATTTGGCCTTTGCAATGCTCCTGCAACATTTTAGAGGTATATGTTGGCTATATTTGCGGATCTGATAGAGAAGAGCATTGAAGTATTCATGGATGACTTCTCATTTTATGGTCAATCCTTCGATGCATGCCTTTTGAATCTGGAAGTGGTCCTCAAAGATGCATAAAAACAAATTTTGGTGCTTAATTGGGAAAAATATCACTTCATGGTGACTAACAACATCGTTTTGGGCCACCAAATCTCAACTAGAGTGATTGAGGTTGATAAAGTAAAGGTAGGTGTCACAGAGATGCTCCCTCCACTAATTAACCTGAAAGGCATTCTTAGCTTTCTTGGACATGCTAGATTCTATAGAAGATTCATCAGAGAGTTCTCCAAGATAGCTAAACCCCTCTACAATCTGCTCAACAAGGACATACCTTTTAGGTTTGATGAAAAGTGCAACTTTTCCTTTGAGGGACTGAAATGCAAGTTGGTATGAACTTCTGTGATAGTGGCTCCTGACTGGAGTCAACCATTTGTGCTTATGTGTGATGCTAGAGACTATGCCTTGGGTGTAGTTTTGGGGCAACATAGGGATAAAGTCTTCCATGTCATATACTATGCAAGCAAAGTCCTGAATGAAGCTTAGCTAAATTATGCCACTATAGAGAAAGAGTTGTTAGCCATTGTCTATTATGCCTAGATTAATTTAGACACTATCTTATTGGGTATAAGTTTGTGGTCTACATTGATCATACTACTGTTAAATACTTGCTCACAAGCCCGATTCCAAGCCAAGATTGATCAGATGGGTTCTTTTGCTTCAAGAATTTGCTCTAAAAATTAAAGACAAAAATGGCATTGAGAATATAGTAGCACACAACTTATCAAGGTTGGTGAATAATAGGTGACCATGCTGGAAAAGGCAATAAAGGAAGAATTACCTCATGAGAATCTGCTTGTTATTCAGGAGAGGCCATGGTTTACAAACATAGCTAAACTCAGACCAGTTGATGTCATTCCTACGGATCTTAATTGGCACCAAAGGAAAAAATTCTACAAGGATTCCAAATCCTATGTGTGGGATGATCCTAACCTTTTTAAAATTGGAGCTGACAATCCGTTGAAAAGGTGTATATCCTAAAAAAAAGCAAGGGATATTCTCTAGCATTGCCATAACTCACCATATGGGGCACTACAGTGGAGAGAGAACAACTGCTAAAGTCTTTCAAGCAGGGTTGTATTGGCTTACAATTTTTAAAGATTCCCATGAATTTGTGAAGAGGTGTGACAAGTGCCAGAGAGCAAGGGGGATAGCAAGAAGAAATGAAATGACCCTGCAAAGCATCATTGAGGTTAAGGTATTTGACTATTGGGGGATTGATTTTGTTGGTCCATTTCCACCTTCATATGGTAATGAATATATCCTAGTGGTACTAGATTAGATAGTCGCCCATAGGAGTGATGCTAGGATAGTCATCAAGTTCCTTAAGAGAAACATTCTACTCGGTTTGGAACACCAAGAGTGCTTGTTAGTGATGGAGGGACTCACTTTTTCAATGAGCAATTAAGAAAGGTGTTGGAGCATTATGGTGTCAAACACAAGGTAGCCACTCTATACCATCCTCAAACCAATGGTCAAACTGAGGTGTCCAACTGGGAAATCAAACGCATTCTGGAGAAGATCGTTGCTCCCAACAAGAAGGATTGACCCATTAAATTGGATGATACTCTATGGCCTACAAAACCACATTCAAGACTCCCATTGGACTGACTCCATTTCAGTTGGTCTATGAGAAAACATGTCATCTGCCTATGGAGTTGGAGCATAAAGCTTATCAAGCCTTGAAGTTCCTGAATTTTGACTAGCAAGGTGCGGGTGAGAAGAGGAAGTTGCAACTGCATGAGCATGAAAAGATGAGATTCAATGCATATGAGTCTTTAAATTTGTACAAGCATAAGTCAAGAGCTATCATGATAAGGAAATGCAGAAAAGAGAATTTAGGCCTGGACAACAATTGTTGCTCTTCAATTCCAGACTTAAGTTGTTTCTAGGGAAGTTGAAGTCAAAATGGTCTAACCCCTACACTGTTAAAGAAGTTAAACCATATAGGGCAGTTAAATTCAAGATCAAGCTACCCAAAGGAGTTAGGTAGTGAATGGCCAAAGACTCAAGCCTTACTTGGGTGGTGAAGTTGGGAGACTCACCATTGTTGTTCATCTGGATGATCCTTGAGTCTTTGGACCGTTAGCCTCGCGACGTAAAACAAGCATTCATTGGGAGGTAGCCCAATTTTTTATCCCTAATCTTGTTGCTACTTTTGCATAGTTGTAGATATTGGTGCTTGTGGTAGTGTTTAGGTGAATTGTTCATATATGTGCTTTAGTGTTTAGTATGAAGTTGTTATGTTTTTACTTTTAATTGTGGTTGTGCCTTTGTACATATAATGTTAGTGTACTTAGTATATGATGCATTCTCCCCAAGCAAGGGCCTTATCACTAGGGTCATGGCTAGGGGAATAGAAGAAGACATGGCTAGAGTAGAATAGAAGAAGATCTCACCTCCATATGACCATCAAGTTATGCAAGCCATGACTTATTTACTTGTAATTTTTCTTTTAGAAACCTAGGATTTTATTTTGGACATGTATTAGTCCATTTAATTTTCTAGGAGGTGTCTTAGTAATAAGAAGGAGTAAGATTAGCTTTTGGGCCTTTATTTAGGAAATATGGGGGTAGTTTGATAACTACACCCTCTTTTCCTAAATAAAACCCAAAACTAATAAAGGAGTAATCTTGGCCCTTGGATGAGGTAGCTTGGGCACCAATTCTCATCTAAAGGAGGGGATTGATTGGACTTTGGGTTTCAATCCTCCTCCCTTTGATGACTCCTTTTAATCCTAACCCTTCATTTCCTTCATGACTTGTCCAAGAGGTTAGCTCCCTCGATAAAAGGGTGCTCCTTCACACTCATGTATTTTTTACACTTTATTGAATGAAAAAACCTTGAGTTGGCCAAAATTCTCTGAGTGTTCACCCTTCTTCTCTCTTTGAGAATTTCTTAGGTTTTTATCAAGGGTTCCATCCCTTGTGGCAAACTTTCCCTCTTAGGCTTATCTTACCTTAAGTGGCACCTAAAACCACTTCACTTCTTACCTCTCCACAAACCATTTCACCAAAGAAGAAAACCTCTAGAAAAAGATCAAGGGAGGCATGCATCAGTATATGTTGTTGGTGGTCTATATTAGCTATTTGATTGTTGTTTCGATGTTTAAGGTAATTATGTATTGGTAATTTAGACTTTTGTGTGTTTGGTGTTTGGTGTCTTGATGGTTAACATAGTTGGTAGGTAGATCCATTAGTGATTGTTAGTTAGTTATTAGTAGTAGGTGTTTTGTAGATGTGTTACTTGTTTATGAGTTCACAATCTTTAGTTTTAAGTAGATGTGTATGTTTTGTACAAATTAGGTGGTATTGTGATTGTTTTGTAGATGTGTTTTGTTCAATTCAGTTTTAAGCATGCGATTTTAAGTTTGTGCTTTTGTTGTGTTTAATTTCAAGTAAATATGCATGTGTGGTAATTGCAATGTGTCGTGTGAATTTAGGTAGAGTTTGGTGCAATTTAGTGTTCATGTGCTTGGTAGTTAGTGCATTTAATTGTGAAAATTGCATATGTGTGATTTGTGAGTTTGAGTGTTAAATTTGTGAGTGTGAGTGTGAGTGTGTGAGCAAGTTTGTCTAGTGGTAAGTACGATAATTATGTTGTTAATTGTGGAATTTGTTATGTAGTTTGTATTTTGAGTATGAGTTGTTTAAGGATGCTAAATTGTGAAATTTGCATATGCATGATTTGTTAGTTTTAGTGTTAATTTTGTGAATTTGATTGTGTAAACAAGTTTGTTTAGGTATAATTGTAAATGTGGTGTTAATTGTACCAAAATTTTATGTAGTTTGGATTTTGGTTGTGTAAGTTATGTGTTAGGAGGCAGAATTCTGGTTTGTTAAACTAGAAATTGCTCTCTGCTTCTTAGGTGCCCAACGCTCGTCATGTGGTCGTTGGGCATCAGTTCTGCATAATTATGCAGATGTTGTGTGATAACTACCTAAATTACCTATTTTCATAAAGAAAAATTAGAACAATTATCCTAAATCTATCTCATTCAAGGTCTTGTTTTCCTCTATTTTTACTTAAAATTAGATTTATATAGGAAATTAGTTTTAGGATTTAATTTATGCATATTTTACCTTTATTTTCATGTTTTTATTTATTATGAGGCAAGCTGTGAGAAAGACTGGAGAAATGATACTGGAATTGGCTGATTGGTTTTGTGATAACATATAGGCGTCCAATGCTCGACACAAATTTTGTGAAACGCGA
The DNA here is from genome assembly GCA_037954015.1 of Psophocarpus tetragonolobus. Taxonomy (NCBI): domain Eukaryota; kingdom Viridiplantae; phylum Streptophyta; class Magnoliopsida; order Fabales; family Fabaceae; genus Psophocarpus; species Psophocarpus tetragonolobus. Next base: position 75,801,536 of record CM075688.1, on the reverse strand, counting down.
AATTCACTGCCTAGCACCCACTTTGTGTTGTATGTTTTTCAATTTCTCCTACATGTTGAAACTTTTTTCACCTACTAAATTTTCTTTCAATTTTTAGAAATACTTGTCCAATATAACCTAGTAAAAAAATTAAATGTCAACTCTTAAATAAAATATGATTTTTGTTATAAAAAAAGGGTGATGGTCCTTGTTTCAACTCTTAAATAGTTTCACCAATCTCAATTATTTTTACTTTTCTCATACTGCATTTTATTTAAGTGTCAAAAAGTACTTTTCTTTAAATAAGTTTTAGGAGTAAAGCAAAAAAAAAAAAAAGGGTTTTGCGCATGTAAATTTTATAAATATAAAATAAAGTAAATTATACTATGAGATTTATTTTTATTATATTTAGAATTTCTTTTTAAACTTATAAAATTCTCTTTAATTTTCTGACTTTTATTAAATCGATTTCTATGAGATTTTATTGTCATTACCTTTTCAACAAAAGATAATACTGCATGGATCCTTTTAAAAGACAAAAATTAGTGTTAAAAAAATACTAGATGTGATAAATAAACTAAGAGAATTTGTGTAATTTACTCTATAAAATAAATAATAAATATTTCATATTAAATAATCAATTAAAATATTAGCTCTCAATAATGTGGTAATTGCAAGTCTTTTATTTTGTTTTTGGTATTAAATTTTATCTATTTGAAAACTTGTTTAAAATTATTAATTATTTCGAAAACAATTTTTATCTATTTGAAAAACAGTAAAAATTGGTTGAGATTTTTTTTTACCACTTGTCACCACTATTACATGTCAGTCACCATCTCCAGTCTCTTATGAGTCACTGCTACCAATCTCTAATAGTTATTACCAAAATTAATCTGCAATTATCAATCATTAGTAATATGTCGGATATTGTCTTTGTCTCTTAGTGGTGGTCTCCCACTACTACCACTACACATAGCATGCATGTAAATCACTTAAAATAAATAAAGTGTGACAAGAAATAAAAGGAGCTTCTAAAATGTAATATATAGTTTGTGTATCATTTTTTATATTATTTTATGTTATTTTTATATATTAGTAACTAATTAATATAGTTATAGGTTATAACATATTTAAATAATATATGAAATATTAATCTTTGCATATTATAATGTATGAAATTCAAAAAATATAGTAATTCGCATATTATAATCTTCGCATATAATTTATTTACTCTATTTATTATGTTTTATTCATTTTATTCTCTCCATGTTAATTATATTTACACCTAATTCATTCTACTAAATTTTTACTTTACCTTCTGGTTATACAAACAATAAATAATCAATTAATATATTTTTATAATTTCATACATTATTAAATAACACACAACGTTGTAGCTAGTATCAATAAAAAATTGGCTATCACATACTCACTGCACTAAAACATTCATAGTCAAACAACAAAGGTTCATTAATAATTTGAACTTTTTAAATATCTTTTAATGTATATTTTATAATTAATTAAAATCAAGATAGAAAAATATATACTAAATGAGTATTGTGACTTACCAAAATTCACGGATTTTACTTTTAATAAATTTTAATCAATATCAAAATATGTTTAAGAGAATATATTAAAAACGGTGTTACTAATATTTTTTATTAAAATTTAAAATATAAAAAAAATTATAATTTACTTATTCTAATGAATATAAATTAACAAAATCTATTACTGAGAGTCTTGCCCATGAAATTCTATTATACGAAGATCTCGTGTCATGTTAAACATGTCAAAATAACACAAACTAAACATGTTGTCAAAGTAACACAAACTAAACATGTTGTCAAAGTAACACAAATTACATGTTGTTCAATGTAAACTAGTACAAAATTAAATCTCAACTCTTGAATAAAATATGATTTTTGTTATAAAAATAAAGGTGATTGATTATTTTTTTTTTCAACTCTTCCTCATATACTTTCACCAATCTCAATCCTCTTACTACATGTTTATCTAAGTATAAAAAAAAGTGTTTTTATTTAAATAAGTTTTACAAGTAAACTAAAAAATAAAGATTTGCGCATGTAAATTTTATAAATATAAAATAAAGTAAATTATACGTAGACTTATTTTTATTATATTTAGAATTTATGTTTTTTTAAACTTAGAAAATTCTCTTTATTTTTTTTACTTTTATTAAATCGATTTCCATGAGATTTTATTGTCATTACAATGAATCTCCTCTTAAAGAAAAGATAATACAGCATAGATCCCTTTAAAAGACAAAAAATAATGTAAAAATATGAAAAAAGATACTACATGTGATAAATAAATAGAAAATTTGTGTAATTTACTCTATAAAATAAATAATAAAAATTTCATTATTAAATAATAAAAAAAATTTTAGGTCTCAATAACGTGATAATTGCAAGTCTTTTACTTTTAATTTTTGAAATTCATTTTTTATCTACTTGAAATCTTGTTTAACTAAAATGATTAATTATTCCCAAAATAGTTTTTACCTATTTGAAAAATAGCCAAAATTGTTTGAGATTTTTGTTTTTACCTGCCACCACAACATCAATCACCATCATCGATTGTTGATCACTAAATATTGACTTGAGTCCCTTGTCAATCATTGTTGTCAATCTTTAATAGTCATCACCCATTATCAATCATTAGTGACCAGTCTCTTGATATTGTCTTTGTGCCTTGGTAGTCCTCTTTCACTACTACTCCACATAGCATGCATGTATATCACCTAAAATTAATAAAGTCTAACACGAAATAAGAGGAGCTTCCAAGATGTAATATTATATATAGTTTGTCTATTATTTTATGTTACTTTTATATATTAATAATTAATTAATATATTTACAGTGTAAGTGGTTGAAAAAAAACTTCTTGGTTAACATTCCTTTAGGAATGAAACCTACATCAATAGTGTCTATGCATTGTGATTAACAATCAACATTAGATGTAGCAAAAAATAAAACTTACAGTGGTAAGAATAGACATATACAATTGAACCATAATGTGATAAAACAACTGCTAAAGGATGGAAATATTTTCATAAACTTTGTGAAGTCAGAATTAAACTTAGCAAATCCTCTAATGAAACCCCTAGGAAGAAAAAATTATATTAGAAACATCGAGGGAAATGAGACTTAAGCCATGATAACCCAACCTTTGTGATTGGAGATTCCATGAAGAAGGTTCATATGGGTAAGAAAAAGTCATTTATCAGTTCTGCTAGCACTAAACTTGATATCAATCAATTTCCTTTTTAGTCCATTCCTATGATGTGAGAAAGTGCAAAATGTTGTTGCATTAATGAGAACTTAAGTTTTATAGTTAAGCTTTATGAGAAAACTTAGCATTTTATAAACTTTTTAATGAATTTCATATCCCTTATGGGTGGTGTATGATTTGCAGCATACACTTGATGAAATCACCTGTATGAGTGTCAAGTGGGGTCGCATGCATGAAATCTTGGTAAATCTCTATAGCACACTTTAATACTGGGCATGTGCATGACCTAAATGCACAACACAGAAAAAACAAAAAAAGATTGTGGAGATGTATTGTGATTAGTAAACCACTATCATATCACATGTTTTTTGTTCATATAGCATAGCTACACCAACTACACTGTGTGATAAGTACTACTAGTTTAGTTTGGTTCATATAGTATAGTTACACTAGGTCTGATGCAATAAATCTCATTTGAGAACCTAGTTAGAGATTTCTTCTTTTTAAAAATTTTATTTGCCTTTGTAATACGTGGGGGATTGTTGGAAAATTTGAGTATTACGATAGGCAAAATTAATTTGTAAAATGTGGTTTTTAGAGCCGTTAGAAATCGATATGGCCATTGAATTGATTTTTCATTACGTCATTAAACACAATTAAAACCGTCATCATATTTATTATAGTCATCATATTAATTATGTTTAGTGCATCCATTGTATTAAATAAATTTTAATGTGCATTTTTCATTACTTCTAACAGCTATATGGAAGTTGGACATGCAACATGAGAACTATAAATAGTGCCTCTGGTGCTCACTTCTAGATACACTTTGTCATTCTCTTATCCTTACTCTCTGGTTCTTTGTTTACCTTGCTAGTTTTGTAGCCTCAAAATATTATTGAGAGGTTCTTATTGTATCTTGGGAGACTTGCAAGATTACTTGGATAAGTCTTTTAGGAAGGTGTCCACCACATCTCAAGAAGATCATTTTTGCATCGAGTTACCAACACTATTGTCATTATTTGTAAAGGACACTTTGTTGGTTAAATTGAGAACATGTCACACCAATAAAAAGTAGAAAATAGGTGTTTGAACCGGGGGGAACCCAAGAAAGAATCGCTTGAAGGTAAGAACCGACTCCGGTTTGTGTAGACGAAATTGATGCACTCACTTGAGCGATACTACGATAAAATTAGGGGGAAATTCAATATGTTATGCGATGGAAAATTAAATCTTCATATATACTAAATGTCATTGGTAGAATGATTTTTAAATTACATTATGTTTTGTTAATTATCTACTTTTAAAAAATTTTAAATTATGGATTGTAATATATAAATTTGCACACTGCCTATTCCTAAAACTAAGTTATGTCTAGGGTTTAGGAGACAACCTAGAAGCATTCAAGTGTGAACTATAGTTCCCTACTTAACTCAAGGGCGCGTTATATATAGATCGAATTATGTTATCTGTGTCCACATATCTTGTTGAATTCACACCATCGGAGTTAGTCAACTCCTCTGCATTGTATTATGTTATTCCAAGGTTTGCTAGGTTTGTAGTGCTTAGTTAGCCCTCCTCCATGAATCCTCATTTTACTTTCTTATGGGCCATCAAAGCTTCTATAGTCAGAGGATAACCATTGTTCCTAGATGAGAATTGTCGTGTCTCATTGTTGTTAGTAGTAGACATGAAGAGTTATAATACGTCTCATGTCACACCCTTCTTCCCTCAAACACTTTATTCATTAATGTAAAAAAAAACAAAAAAATGTTTTATTAAAATAGTAGACTTTGCATTTAGGTAAAAGGATTCACATCTCCCAGTATACACTTATTTTTTAAAATTATAATATAATAAAACATAGCATACAAGTAATAGGTTTTACAAATGAGCTTTACAAAATTCTCAATTACTAAAACTCAATAATTCATCTTCATAACAGAAAAATATAAATAATTATCCCTAGTCTGACATCACACCTACTAAGAGCATCCAAATGGAAAGGTAAAGAAAAGCCGAATCATTCATCACCAATAATATCATCTTGATCTTGGACACCTGGAAATGGCGTTCAACCCAAACAAAATGTAACAACAAATAGTAAGGGGTGAGAATATGTCTCATGCATGTTAAGGCACATATAAAGAGAATGAGTAGTCAATTAAAGTACAATGAATACATATAAACTCATTTCACACCCATAATAGAGATTACACATCTACACGTATGAATACATTCATGCTAATGATGCTCATGCATGCTCTCTCAAGTATGCGCTCGAAGCGGTTCTCTTCTACGCTAATAACAAGTAGGTACAATCATCTCACCATAGGTCCACTCGAAGTGAATCCTCCTCTATGCCAGTAATACATAGGTACAACTGAGCAGCGCAAAACAAACAAAGAACATTTGGTCCAGAACACCACACAATGGGCGATCCTTACAAAAACTCCTTCGACTGCCATATTCATGCATCATGTCATTCACAACATAAATCATAATTCAAACATTTAATCATGTTATCACACTCCATCGCCAATCGCAACTGAGATGACATCTCATCAAGCACACCCTAACCATCATCATCAACATAAATAACAATATCAACATCTAATCATGTCATCACACTTCATCTGATGCATTCTTCCCAAGCAAGGGCCCTATCACTAGGGCCATGAATAAGAGAATAGAAGAAGACATGGCTAGAGTATAAGGAGGAAGATCTCACCTCCATATGACCATCAAGTTATGCAAGTCATGACTTATTTACTTGTAATTTTTATTTTAGGAACCTAGGATTATATTTTGGACATGTATTAGTCCATTTAATTTTCTAGGAGGTATCTTAGTAATAAGAAGGGGTAAGATTAGTTTTTGGGCCTTTATTTAGGAAATAAAGGGGTAGTTTGATAACTACACCCTCTTTTCCTAAATAAAACCCAAAACTAATAAAGGAGTAATCTTGGCCCTTGGATGAGGTAACTTGGGCACCAATTCTCATCTAAAGGAGGGAATTAATTGGACTTTGGACTTCAATCCTCCTCCCTTGGATGACTCCTTTTAATCCTAACCCTTCTTTTCCTTCTTGACTTGTCCAAGAGGTTAGCTCCCTCTATAAAAAGGTGCTCCTTCACACTCTTGTATTTTTCACACTTTATTGAATGGAAAAACCTTGAGTTGGCCAAAATTCTCTTAGTGTCCACCCTTCTCTCTTTGAGACTTCCTTAGGTTTTTATCAAGGGCTCCATCCCTTCTGGCAAAATTTCCCTCTTAGGCTTATCTTACCTTAAGTGGCGCCTAAAACCACCTCACTTCTTATCTTTCCATAAACCATTTCACCAAAGAAGAGAACCTCTAGAAAAAGATCAAGGGAGGCATGCATCATTTGGTATCTAGAGCATTGGTTCTAGAGGTCTAAACTCTCTTCCTACCTCATTTATTTTTTCTTTCTGTTTTCCTATTTTTTTATCTTTAATTTCCACAATTTTTTCTAACTTTCCTTTGTTGTTTATCATTTCCATTTATGTCTTGAGTTTATTGTTTTGAGTTATAGTTTATTTGCACCATTTATTTTTTGCTTGATGCAATTTATATTTTTCTTTTCTTTGCATCTATGTCTCTCCCATATTCATTAATTTCCACTTAAGCTTTGAGTTGGGTGCTTTCTTGCTTGAATTTTGGTTTTGATAATTTCTTGCTAAAAATCTATGCCGTTGTGGTGAATTCCACAACCTTGTGGTCAAGAAATTTAGACCAAATTCTTGTGTTTCCTTGCACCTAGTTGCCTTGTTTTTGCCTTATTTTTAGCTTTTATTTTTCACTTTTATACTCTTGTATAGTTTTGTATAATTCATGTTTATAGTTTCCCATTTTGTCTATTAATTCCTGTTAAGTTTAACCTCTTTTGTTTTTACAAAAAAACTTTTGAAACTTCTTACATTGAGCAACATAGAGGGTCATACCTCATGTCTAAGTCTCTTTAGAGGTTCATGTGCTTTTAGTTTCAAGCATATTCTTAAAAAAAATTCCAAAATATTTGCTCAATTCTCTTTGTCTTTATTTTCCTTATACGTATAATTAGTAGGTCATTTGTGTGGTAAAAGTAGTTCTTGTTTGTGGGTGCTTTCATTTAAGCTATAAGTTTGGTATTTGTGTTCAACAAATTACTAAAAACCTAACAAAGCTTGAGTCCAGTGGCACACCAAACTACTAAACCATTAACACATCTATAGCTACTTTGCATTTTGAAGTCATTTCTAGTAGTACCTAAATTGTTGCTTTTAATTTTCTTTTTTGTTCCAAGCGCATAACTCTTTTTTATTAAGCACTAAATTCACAATCAAGTTAGGTGCATCTAGTAAATATTAAAAAAAAAAAAACAAGAAAACAGTCTAAAATAAAATACAAAAAAACAACAACGAAGGATTCAAAAAAAAAAAAAAAAGAGAACAAACAAAAGAAAAGAAAGTTTGAAAAATTCATTTGATGTACCTAACCTAAAATTAGCAAGTGCTTCAACTTTGAACTTGGAACCTTAAAAGAAATTTTATTACTTTTGGTACACTAGAACTTGATATTTGTGTCTTTCTACTCTTTAATCTAGTGTCATTCTTAGGTATTCCATTGTGTGCTCTCTTTATTTTGTTTACCTTTTAGTTGTTGCTTATCTTTTAAATCATCTTTCTAGTTTGTCTTATATACTCTTACCATTTGGTTAAGTGTCCTTTTGATTGTGTTATCTTTTATTGCTTTTTGAGTTTCTATTTGCACCTCCCCTTGCTACTTTTGGTTTCTTTGGTTTGTGTGTTAGTGCCACTTTTGGGAGAAAGCTTGAAAAAGGAGCTTACCACAAGGGTAACATATTTTGGAAGGTTGGACTAAGAGCCTAAGGGATCACCTCAAAAGGAAACACACCTAGCCGTGGGGACTTTGATTTAAGGGAACATTTGGAGAATCATTTTTTGAAGACTTTACTTTTTCTTTAATTTGGGTGTATTAATTTTGTAGTTGGGAGTTTGAGTGCCCTTAAGGCCCTCCCTTTGGTTGTAATAAGATTTAGTTAATTTTTTAGTTTCTCTAAAATTGGGTGAAGAAGGAAGAAGTGGTACACTTCCTTCAACACCTTAGGAGCTCGATTTAGATCCCTTCTCTTTTGAATTTTTGCTTTAAAATTCTTGCTTTATTTTTCTTATTCAAAGCACTTAGAAGGCTAAAGAGTTCCAAAGACTCATCAAGCCATTTTAGGCGAGAAAACACAAAAAGAGAGGAGTGTTTGTTTGTGAAAAGTTTTTAGCCACTTTTTCCTCTTAGAAATTCAAGCACGATGACATCACACACCCACTCTGGTGCTCATAGTTATTCATCAAATAAGAGTGTAGACCAAAGAAATATTTCTAAAGATTACACTCTAGAAAACTTAAACATGGACTTTAAGGAATGGATGGCAAAAGAACAAGAGAGAAGAGAAGAAAAAAGGAGAGAAAATGAGTCCAAGGAGAAAAGAAAAATAAAAGAAAGAGAGGAAGAAAAGAGAGAAGGAAGAGAGAAGAATAAGAGAAAGGAGAGAAGATGAAGAAAGGAGAGAAAGAAAAGAAAGAGAAAGAAGAAAAGAGAAAGAAGAAGAAAAAAGAAAGCATGGGAATGGTGAGAATTACAAAATGAAAGGGATAGTATTAGGTTCCCCATCTAGACATACCCATAGGAGTGAAAGTGAGGAATAATACTACAATCATCCTAGGAGAAACTCCCATTCATCCATGCATAATAATGGGCCCCCTCCAAGGGAGCCCAAAATTGATCTCCCCCCATTTCATGGGAAGGAAGATGTGGAAGCCTACCTTGATTGGGAAATCAAGGTAGAACAACTCTTCACTTGCCATGAGCTAAGAGAAGAAAGAAAGATTCCAATGGCAACCCTTAGATTCCAAGGGCATGCCATGCATTGGTGGGTTGGGTTAACTAATGAGAGAATCCGTACCAATATGCCTTCCATAAGATATTGGAAAGATCTTAGAAGTGCTCTAAGAAGAAGGCAAACCAACCTTAGTATAGAAGAGTATAGACAAAAGATGGAACTTCTTATCTTGAGGGCGGGTATCATTGAGGAACCCAAGGCCACTATGGCAAGGTTTTTGTGTGGGTTGAGCCCCGAAATTCGTGATAAGGTGGAGCTCTTCTCATACAATTCCCTTGATGAGTTAGTTCAACTTTGCATCAAGGTGGAAAATCAACTTAGAAGGAAAACTTTTAAAAAGGATAACCCACCTTATGTAAAGAGGGACCAACCTAAGGGGAACTCTTTCAAGAGTTACCCCAAAGAGGAACATCCCAAGCACTTCAAAGAGCATAAAACATCACATGTAGAGAGAAAAACCCTACTACTAACTCTCATGAGAAAGTTAGTAGTATCAAATGCTTTAAATGTCTTGGGAGAGGCCACATTGCCTCTCAATGCCCTACTAAGAGAAACATCATCATGAGGGCCCAAGATGTTTATAGTAGTGAGTCTAGCTCACACTCCTCTAGTGAGAGCGAAGGAGAAGGGGTTCATGCATACCAATCTGATTGTGATGAAACCGCTTATGTATGTGAGGGAGACCTCTTAATGATAAGAAGGCTTCTTGGAAGCCAACCTTTGAAAGTGTCCTCATCTCAAAGGGAGAACATATTCCACACTCGCTGTAAGGTGAATGACAAAATATGTTCTCTCATTGTGGATAGTGGGTCATGCTGCAATTGTTGTAGCTCAAGATTGGTGGAAAAGCTAGTCTTGACCCCACTTCTCCACCCTAAGCCTTACAAGCTTCAATGGCTCAATGAGCAAGGGGAAATGGAGGTCAATGAGCAAGTCAAGGTTCCAATTTCCATTGGGTCTTATAAAGATGAGATCCTGTGTGACATAGTCCCAATGGAAGCTGGCCATATCTTGCTAGGAAGACCATGACAATTTGATAAGAAAGCCATACACCATGGTCATTCCAATAACATCATCCTCACTCATAAGGATAAGTGCATTAAGTTGTGTCCTCTAACACCTTCACAAGTGGCGGAGGACCAACTCATCATGAAACATAAGAGAGATGAGGAGAAAAAAAAAAGCAAAGCTTTACCCCTAAAGCTTGAAAGGGGTAAAGAGGTTGAGTTGGAAGTTGGTGCCCCTTCCAAGAAAGTCATTAGTAAAGGGAGTTTATTTGCGACAAAATTGGATTTAAAGGAAGCCTCTTTAACTAACAGACCTTTCTATCTCCTCCTTTGCAAAGAGGCATCCCCCATTTCTTCCCCCTCCGCTTTTTTCCCTTCTAGTTCTAGCACTGCCATAGACTTGGACATGAGAACCTACCTTAAGAGGTTCAAGAGCTTTTAAAGGAGTTTGGTGATATATTCCCTAATGAAGTTCCCAAAGGACTTCCTCCAATTAGGGGTATAGAACACCAAATAGACTTGGTACCTGGGGCTAGCCTGCCTAATAGGCCTGCTTATAGGACTAATCCCATGGAGACCAAGGAGATTGAATCTCAAGTCCAAGAACTATTGGAGAGGGGTTGGGTTCAAGAGAGCCTAAGCCCTTGTGTTGTGCCAGTCTTGTTGGTGCCTAAGAAGAATGGAAAATGGAGGATGTGCATTGATTGTCGAGCAATCAATAACATCACCATCAAATATAGGCACCCTATCCCTAGGCTTGATGACATGCTTGATGAATTGCATGGGGCCCAATTATTTTCAAAATTGATCTTAAGAGTGGTTATCACCAAATCTGCATCAAGGAAGGTGATGAGTGGAAAACCGCTTTTAAGACCAAGTTTAGGATTTATGAGTGGTTGGTAATGCCCTTTGGGTTTACCAATGCCCCAAGCACCTTCATGAGGCTTATGAATCATGTCCTTAGGGATTGCTTAGAAAAATTTTGTGTAGTTTACTTTGATGACATCTTAATGTATAGCAAGAGCCTAGATGAACATGTAGGCCATCTTAGGCGTGTCTTTTGCATTCTTAGGTCACACCAACTCTATGAAAATCTTGAAAAATGAAATTTTTATGTGGAGAGTGTGGTGTTCTTAGGTTTTATAGTTAATAAAAATGGGGTTCAAGTGGACCCTGACAAAATCAAAGCCATCCAAGAATGGCCCACCCCAAAAAGTGTGACTGAGATCAAGAGTTTTTATGGTCTCGCGAGCTTTTACAGGCACTTTGTGCCTAACTTCTCCACACTTTTCTCACCAATCAATGATTTGGTGAAGAAGGATACTCCTTTCCTTTGGGGTGAAAAACAACAAAAAGCCTTTGAACTTATCAAAGAGAAATTAACCCATGCACCAGTTTTAGCTCTTCCTGACTTGTCTAAAACTTTTGAGCTAGAGTGTGATGTATTGCGAGTGGGTGTGGAAGCTGTGTTGTTACAAGGTGGTCATCCCGTGGATTATTTTAGTGAAAAACTAAATGGAGCCACCTTAAACTACCCCACCTATGATTTGTTTTACTCTTTGATAAGGGCCCTTCAAACTTGGGAACATTATCTTGTACCCAAGTAGTTCATCATTCATAGTGAGCATGAGTCACTTAAGTATTTGAATGGTCAAGGCAAGCTTAATAAAAGGCATGCTAAATGGGTAGAATTTCTTGAGACTTTCCCTTATATCATCAAATACAAGAAAGGAAAACAAAATTTGGTGGCTGATGCTTTGTCTCGTAGACATACCCTTTACACCACCTTAAGTGCAAAGATTCTTGGATTTGATAATATTAGAGAAATGTATCTTTCTGATAAGGATTTTGGATCCATTTATGCTGCCTCTACATTTGCATGTAAAACCCAAAATGGGTTCTTTGTGAGTGAGGGGTACCTTTTCAAAGGTAGCAGACTTTGTGTACCCCAAGGATCTATGAGAAATATGTTGACAAAAGAGAGCCATGAGGGTGGGCTCACGGGGCATTTTGGAATTAACAAAACTCTTCTGCTTTTACAAGAAAAATTCTTTTGTCCCCATATGAAGAAAGACGTCTATAGACATTGTCGTAGTTGCATTGCTTGCTTGCAAGCTAAGTCTAAAACAATGGCTCATGGATTGTACACACCCTTACCTGCTCCTTCTGTACCTTGGCTGGATATTAGTATGGATTTCATCCTTGGCCTGCCTCGAACCCAACGAGGTGCAGACTCTATCTTTGTGGTGGTAGATAGATTTTCAAAAATGGCTCACTTTATACCATATCACAAGATAGATGATGTGAGCAACATCGCGAGACTTTTCTTTAAAGAAGTTGTCCGTTTACATGGAATTTCGCAATTCATAGTCTCTGATAGAGATGTGAAATTCCTTAGCCACTTTTGGAAAACATTGTGGGCAAGGCTAGGAACTAAACTCTTATTTTCTACCACATGTCACCCCCAAACTGATGGGCAGACTGAGGTAGTAAATAAATCTCTATCTACTATGCTTAGGACACTTCTTCGAGGAAATCACAAGTCTTGGGATGAATACCTACCCCATATTGAGTTTTCATACAACCGAGTGGTTCAAAGGACCACCAAGCATTCTCCCTTTGAAGTTGTTTATGGCTTCAACCCCCTCACTCCTCTTGATATCTTGCCCTTACCATTCCCTTCTTCTGTTCACAAAGAAGGAATAGTAAGAGCGGATTTTGTTAAAAAATTACATGAAAGGGTAAAGGCCAACATTGAACATCATTCAAAGGAGTATGCTAGTAAAGCCAATAAGGGCAGGAAAGAAATTATCTTCAATGAAGGGGATTGGGTATGACTTCATTTGAGGAAGGATTGCTTCCCTACTCAAAGGAAGTCCAAGCTTAGCCCCCGAGGAGATGTCCCTTTCAAGTCCTCAAGAGAGTGAACAACAATGCATACATATTAGATCTCCCCGAGGACTACGGTGTCAGTACTACCTTTAATGTTTGTGATTTGATCCCTTTTGTAGGTACTGATGAAAAAGAGGAAGACCTATAGATTTGAGGTCAAATCCTTCCCAAGGGGGGAGGAGATGATGCATTCTCCCCAAGCAAGGGCCCTATCACAAGGGCCATGGTTAGGAGAATAGAAGAAGACATGGCTAGAGTAGAAGGAGGAAGATTTCCCCCTCCATATGACCATCAAGTTATGCAAGTCATGACTTATTTACTTGTAATTTTTATTTTAGGAACCTAGGATTTTGGACATGTATTAGTCCATTTAATTTTCTAGGAGGTGTCTTAGTAATAAGAAGGGGTAAGATTAGCTTTTGGGCCTTTATTTAGGAAATAAGGGGGTAGTTTGATAACTACACCCTCTTTTCCTAAATAAAACCCAAAACTAATAAAGGAGTAATCTTGGCCCTTGGATGAGGTAACTTGGGCACCAATTCTCATCTAAAGGAGGGGATTGATTGGACTTTGGGCTTCAATCCTCCTCCCTTGGATGACTCCTTTTAATCCTAGCCCTTTCTTTCCTTCTTGACTTGTCCAAGAGGTTAGCTCCCTCTATAAAAAGGTGCTTCTTCACACTCTTGTATTTTTCACACTTTATTGAATGGAAAAACCTTGAGTTGGCCAAAATTCTCTTAGTGTCCACCATTCTCTCTTTGAGAATTCCTTAGGTTTTTATCAAGGGTTCCATCCCTTGTGGCAAACTTTCCCTCTTAGGCTTATCTTACCTTAAGTGGCGCCTAAAACCACCTCACTTCTTACCTTTCCATAAACCATTTCACAAAAGAAGAAAACCTCTAGAAAAAGATCAAGGGAGGCATGCATCATCATCCCCAACTGCAGCTGGGATGACACCTTATCAAGCACACTTTGACCAACGTCATCAACACATTATGCATCCAATTGAAATCAACATCAATATCACACATTGAAACAAACCCCTAATTCACATACCTCAAATATCTTTTAAACATTCAATGATCCATGACACTCATAATTATAAGATACATTCCACATCCAAACATATGGCTATTATAAGATGCATTACTCATAATCAATGATAACATCATCTACAACTAACTTAATTGTTATAACCAATCACACGGGACTACAAAAGGGCACTACAATTGTTATTATTAATGCAGATTCAAGAACACTAGTTTATAGGGTATAAAAAAGAATATCTCAAAGCCTAATATCAAACAAAATAAATTAATATAGGCATCCAATAACTATTTAGGAGCACCAAATGCATTGATTCTAGGTTGTCATTTCTTCCCATTACTGTGTTTAAAGCAGTAATCTCTAGGGTGTAAAAAGGGAAAACCCCAATGTCCACATAATCATCACATCCAAATAATCCAATAATGTACATGTAATACAACAGTCCAATAAAATAAATTAGTAAGACATCTAATACTTATTCATGACTATCAAAGCTTAGGGATCGCTTCACTACCCATTTTCCTTACACATGCCACATGAGAGATAATTTCCCAACCCCCTTACCTTAAAGGATGATCCTAATTGTGAAGGGTGTAGCCTTAACTCCCAAAATGTTGTTCCTCAAACTCCCTTGTCAAGGTTTCCTCTGCAACTTTCTCTCCCACCTCCAGAGTCAAAAATGTGAACTAAAGTGCAACACTCAGAGACCCTTAATTTTACCCTAACTTAACCTTTTGTTGGGCTTCTAAAATCAAACTCAAACTTAACCTCTCTTATTATTTTACGCCCACATTTATTTTATAAATTTAATCCTCAATTTATTTTAATAAATACAAACAGTAAATTTATTTAAGCCTATTAATATAAATTACAGTTTTTTATTAATATATTAATTTACTAAAAAATGGTATGTTACAACTCCCCCTCTTAAAAAAATTTGTCTTCGAATTTTGTGCATAGTGAAAAACTGTAGACAAGGCTCCTTAATTTTGCTCTTTAGCTCCCAAGTGGTGTTATAAGTCCTCACTCAATTTCTTCCTTCTAACTAGTTTAACCCTTCGATCTTTAAGTCTTGCTAGTAAGATCTCAAAATTTAGTCCTCTTTTACTTGTACATTGTTTAACTAAATCACAAAATCCATAAAGATACTATCTTGCTTCCACTCAAGTACACTCAAAGGTTGCAACAAATTTGAAGGTTTCTAATGGTACTAGTGGGGAAACTTCACTTACTCATATGTTTCTCTTTTATGATAAACTTTCTAAGCTAAAAAAATACTAAGTAGGCACATTCTATCTCTAAAGCTTAACATTTCATCTTCGTCCAAATAAAAGTCACTCATATTTTCCTACTCCAAGGCTCTAGCCTATACGCCAAAAACTGGTCAAACCTTTGACTTTCCTTTATCTTAACTAATAGGTCACTAACTATCCTCATTATTCTTAGTCGCACTTTGTAATGCATGATCTCACAACTCATACTCATATCCCCAAACTGAGTTATATAAAATATATTTCTCCTATTATCAAACCTAACATATTCAAAAGCTTCTTACTAAGGCATTAACTTCGACATTGGCTTTACTAGGGTGATAGCTACACTCATAATCATAGTTTTTAACAAATCCTAACCACCTCTTATACCATGTGTTTAACTCCTTCCGATCAATCAAATACCTAAAACTTTTACGACTGCGAAATGCCTCAAATCTAGAGCTATACAGGTAAAGGTTCCATGACTAAAAGGTAAATACTACAATGGCTAACTCAAGGTTGTTCCAACCTTAGATGTGTAACAAAACACTACATAAGGCTTCTTAAGGTTAGGTAAAGTTAAGATAGATGGAAGAGTTAACTTCCTCTTAAGGGGTTGGGATCTACTCTCGCACTTGACATCCCTCACAAGTCAACTTGGTTAAAGGTAACTCTAGCTTGAAAAAAAGTCATCTATGCACCTCGTATAATGCTTTTGCCCTACTAAACTGTGAAAATTCTTAGACTCACTCGCAAAAGTTGGTCTTCCAAAGGTGATACACTAAGTCTCAACTATTATCCTAGCAACTACCTTAACCCTTCTTAGTTTCTTAAATTCAACTAGCTCTAAGGGAGATGTCCTATAAAATACCACATGTATAGGCTCAATTCTAGGCACAAGGTCTATAATAAACTCTATACGACATTTTGTTGGTAACCTAAGCATAGCCTCAGTGGATACTTTAGGAAAATCACTTAATATTGGTATCTTACTCACAATTTCTTTAGTTTCATAATCTAAAAGAACTAATGTCATCTATACTCAAACATTTTTTCTCTAGGTCTTCTAACTTGATTGGTAATCAAAAGACCTCACTTACACTATCAACATATTCTCAAAAAAAGTTAACAAACTAGACATGGTTGGAAGGTAATCAATTCATACCAACAATAACAACTAGTTGGCTAATGGGCAAACAAAACAAGTTAACTACAAAATATCCATCAAACTCAATAAGTCAAAATAAAATATTGAGGTTGGAACACAATCACTTTAAAGAACTAGCACAATTGTTTCTTAAGTCATTTAGAATAGATAAGAAAAGCTAAATTGAAAAGAAGCCTCAAGCATAAGTTAACAAAGTGATCATTTAAGAAGACACATCTACTTTGCTTTTATCACTTAATAAAGAGACATATATGCAATCAAGTAATCAAAGATGATTGCCTCAAGTATTGCTTTTTCATTTGCCATAATGTCCAATTTGCATTCCACAAGGTACTGAGGTGACCAATTCCAATATCTTGCAACGATGAATAAGGATTTATGGTGTACCAACAACTAAAACACTCAGCTAGCACAATCACAATTTTAAAATAGCACACATGAATATGAATTACCATACACTACATACATGTTTGCAAGGGATCTAAATAGGGTAATCAATATTGAAATTATCAAAGCATTCAAACTATTTTAAACAATGTCACAAAATACACATTGGAAACATAGCAAGCACATAACACATTGGCCAAAAGAACCAACCTACTCTGATACCACTAAATATGACACCCTTCTACACTAAACACTTTATTCATTAATTAAAAAAAAAAATTGTTTTGTTAAAATAGTAAACTTTACATTTAGGTACAAGGATTCACATCTTCCAATATACACTTTTTGTTTAAAATTATAATATAATAAAACATAGCATACAAGAAATACATTAGGTTTTACAAATGAGCTTTACAAAATTCTCAATTACTAAAACTCATTGAAATATTGAATAACTCATCTTCATAACAGAAAAATATTAAATAATTCTCCTTAACCTGAGGTCACACCTAATCAGAGCATCACAATGGAAACGTAAAGAAAATTCGAATCATTCATCATCAAGATCTTCCACACCTAGAAACGGCGTTTAGCCTAAACAAAATGCAATAACAAATAGCAAGAGGTGAGAATATGTTTCATGCATGTTAAGGCACATATAAAGAGAAGGAGTAGCTAACTAAAGTACAACAAATACATATAAACTCATTCCATATCCATAATAGAGATTACACATCCAGACACATAAATACATTTATGCTAATGATGCTTATGCATGCTCTCTCAAGTATGCTCCCAAAGTAGTCCTTTTCTGCACTAGTAACACGTAGGTACAACCATCTCACCATAAGTTTATCAGAAGTGAATCCTCTTCTATGCTAGTAACACATAGGTACAACCGTGCAATGCAAAAGCACCAAAGAAGATCTGGTCTAGAGCACCACACAATGGGTGATCCTTACAAAAACTTCTTCGACTGCCATATTCATGCATCATGTCATCCACAACATAAATCATAATACAAACATTTAATCATGTTATCACACTCAATCCTCAACCGCAGCTGGGATGACATCTTTTCAGACACACCCTAACCATCATCATCAACATAAATAACAATATCAATATCTAAACATGTCATCACACTCCATCCCCAACCGCAGCTGCGATGACGCCTCATCAAACACATTATGCATCCAATTGAAATCAACATCAATATTACACATTGAAACAAACCATCATTTCACACACCTCAAATAACTTTCAAACATTCAGTCATCCATGACACTCATAATTATAAGATACACCACACATGTAAACATATGGCTATGCAAAAATACTTAAGCACTGCTAAACAAAGTTTAGACTTCACAAATGATTAAGTAATTAAGAGTTTACACACCTCAAATAACTTTCAAACATTCAGTCATCCACGACACTCATAATTATAAGATACACCACACATGTAAACATATGGCTATGCAAAAATACTTAAGCACTACTAAATAAAGTCTAGACTTCACATCTTGTCAGACACACTTTGATCATCATCATCAACATAAATAACAATATCAACATCTAAACATGTCATCACACTCCATCCCCAACCGCAGCTGCGATGACGCCTCATCAACACACTCTGGCCAACGTCATCAACACATTATGCATCCATTGAAATCAACATCAATATCACACATTGAAACAAACCACCATTTCACACACCTCAAATAACTTTCAAACATTCAGTCATCCACAATACTCATAATTATAAGATACACGACACATGTAAACATATGGCTATGCAAAAGTACTTAAGCATTGCTAAACAAAGTCTAGACTTCATAAATGATCAAGTAATTAAGAGTTCACTATATACATATATACAAAAAGTTATAGGAATTCAAAACAAAACAGAATCAATTTCCACAATCAACCATAATATTCCCTATTGTGGGATATCCTGAAGCCTTGTACACTACTGCTTTCTGCTTCTGTGTTAAACGTGATCATTATAGTCATATACAAACATAAACAAGTAATGTAAAAATTACTAAAACAAGAAATTAATTGAAGGTAAATATATTACAATTAAAGTATCAATAACAATGCATTAGAATTATAAGATAATCAAGCACACTTATGCTATCCTTGAATCCAAACAATCATTACAACATGACAATATGACATGAGTTTTTCAGAAAACACATTGAGTTTGGATACTAAGGTGGCCTAATCACTTATCTCAATTGTTTTCAGATATCCATCTGATCCTTTGGACAACCAACTGAAGTCTAGACATAGTCATCTGATACCCCCAACTGGTGTCTGACGTACCTGACCCATTTTTTATACTTAGCTGCTATCTGAGTATATCCCTTATGTACCCCATTGATTCTGGCACCAGGATCACAAAGACCTTATTAGTATTCCTAAGTCAATGCACATCATATATTTCACACAAGGCTAAGTTACTCCGCTATAACAACCCACATCCAACATTTTATTATGATATCAAGATATAAGATATAACATATCATTGAAACATTTCAATACTGACACACATCACAAGAATCAAATAACAACACATATCCACTCCTCATCCCTAATAACTATTAAGCCTCAATACATATGTTTCACACATAACAAAATTCTAATCACTACACAAGGCTAATTCCCTCCTCATGCAATTTATAATCTAAAGTAATGAAATATAAATGTTCATCACAATATAATCATTCTAACAAAATATGCAACTAGGTGGTAACTAAAATTTCAAACTAAATATAACATAACATTCATTACACCAACTCACCAAGAGAACCTTGTTGCCTAATGAGATCCAAGGTAGCTCACCTAGCGACAACATCATCTAGCGAGGACCCTGTATCATACTATCCTAGTAAAGAGACTTCGCTCAGTGAAACAAGTTGTTGTCGAAAAAACCATGTTTAATTCTAAACAAACAACTTTGTGCTGGGCGAGACCTCTCATTTGGCGTAAAGCTTTAAAATCTCCTTGGAAGAGTTGAACTCTCGCTAGTCGAGACCCTTTGCCCATCAAGGTTATGCAGACTACAAGAGTCAATTGCATGATCCCCAACCAAACAAATTATAATTAAGATAATTCTAAATCATTTAACCTTCAACATTTAATCAGGCATGTACCTTACACTAAATGCATTACAATATCTTTCAGTGTAATTGTATCACAAAACATAACTAAGTTATTCATGTTGTTCTACACTTTAATAATTACATCAAGTTCAAAAGATTGATACATAATTTAGTTAAAACATATTCTACTCCAAGTCGATTCTTCCCGCATAATCACATACCACTTACCTCACACTATCCTTATCGTTATCTGCTCCCTGCAAAACACGATCATCACAATCATATAAAACAACACCAAAGCAAAGGTAAGCACAATATAAAAGTCATTCAAACATTACTCCGTAAAAAATCAACCACCACATGTTACCACCACTTAAACCATACTCAATTCACCAAAATATAACCATCAATCCAACATATATAGTTCACCAAATATAATCATCAATACATCATATTTAGTTCACCAAGTATAATCATCAATACATTTCACAAATCCATCAACAGTTGATTCAACCACAACATTCAAACTTATATTCCCACAAAATATAAGTGTTCCGAAACACACAATCTCATAATCATCTACTCATACATTTTCCAGAAAGACTCACTATATTGAATTCGGATACCAAGGTAGCGACTCATCTAACTTCTTCCATACAAATATCTAGTATCTATCTGACTAATCCGATAACTAGTTGAAGTCTGAGCATACTCATTAAATATCCAACTAGTGTCTGGTGTATCATCACCAGAAATAAGGCCTTAACACCATATCACTTAACCTATCCTCCTTCCCAATTCAATGTATCATCTCAAGGGCTCTATTTCCTCCTCATAACAAACCATAAGACAATTCATTAATACTCCTTATTAATGAATTACCATCTCCAATCATCCAAAAACACAATTCCAACACTCATCCAATCAACATATCATCTCATAAACATGGATCACAAAATAATCTATTAAAAATCATTTCAATCATGTGTTAATTCTCAAAATGGCATAAGCTCAACACATCATCATGCATTTAATACAACACGTCATCATCATGCATAACACCAACATGCATTACAATATAAATATGATTATCATCATATTCAAAAACCACGTCAATTTCTCATAATACGCAACAACACTTCAGTTCATTCATTCCACCAAAATCAACATCAAAATAATAATCTCTCAACATTTACAAAGATCAACACATTAGATATCAACACTACCAACACAACTAGATTCACATAATCATCGTATTCAATTCAAAAGTTCAATCAGTTACGTTCTATCAACCTTAAAACTATTAAATCACAATTCTTTAACTTAAAAGCACAAATTTAGGTTTCGTTACCTATTTTTCTACTCAAAAGCCTACTTAATAGAAAAGGGAAGGATCAACCCAAAGAAATTTCTCATAACCTAAAACAATGATTACACAGAATCATGAGCTATGGAAGAGATTGTCTCTAATTTCGTCAACTCAAAATTGACCATTCAAGCGACCAAAGAGTGATGGTGAGAGAGAGAACATAACAACACATGGAAGGAGAAAAAAAAGAACCAGGAGAAAAAAAGGAAAGAAAAGAAAAAAGAGAAAGAAGAAGAAAACCAGGGTGTACTTAGTAAGTTTCACTTGCTATTTGCTCTCTTCCTCTCTTTCTTAAACAAAATTTTGAAAAATCTCTAAACTTCAACCAAAACATTCTAAAACAAGGAAATAAAATTTATTCTCATCTCTCCACCATTCTAACCATCATCTGAATAACACTGCAAAGCATTAACATCAATAATAAACCATCTGCACCTCTATTTAATTAATAATTTAAGTAAAAACTTAAATTTAATTTCTCTTGCTATATTTAATTCATATGTTTTTTTACCTATTATTAAAAACTAGGATCTTACACATATAAATTCCACATCCTTAATAACTATTAAACAAAAATATGTATAACAAGTATTACAATCTCAAACACACAAAATCAAGTTTTATCCTCTAGTACGTCTCCCACAGTCCTATGAAAATTTCCACAACTCTGTGAGCAAGACCCTAATGCAAATTTCACTATTGTGTGTCATTTACACCCCTAGGGGTTTGCCACAACGATGTGGTGTGTATTTGCATAACAAATTTCGAATTTCAAACTACATGTAGCAAATCTCCACTTCGTGAAATCACATGCAAGAATAAAATTTCATTCAAACTTCAATACAATTCCAAAACATCAATAATCCATAATCATTTGTATAATCACATTATTAACTCAAAATTTCCCAAATTAAAACAAAGGACTAACTTCCTTTACCTATTTCCTTCAAGATTAGTTGTAGAGAAAAGAAGAACTTAAGATCAAGCTTTTTGTTTTTCTATCCCACTTTCATAGTTGTTGAAAGGTATGAAGGCCCTATCAAAACTCCAAAACCATATAGAACTAGATAAATTAGATAACCATGGCTAACTCTCCCATGGTAGAGATGCATAAAACCATAGCGAGAAGGAAATTGGTCCAATGAAGTAGAACAATTACTTACCCACTAGAACCTAAGGTCAAAGGTGATTAGAAGTTGAAGAAATTCCTCTAGGTTTCCACGGTTAATCTTTAACAGGCAAAGAAAGGGAGAAAAGAGGGGCAGAGAAAGAGAGAATAAGGGGTTGAGAAGGAAGAACAAAATGAGAGAATGAGGGCTCAATTGTACTAAAGAAGTCGAGGAGGTGTATTTAGTAAATCTCGATTTTTGCTAATTGCACTCCCTTTTAACAAGTTTTTTTGCAAAAATCAACCTATTAACCTTAACCCAAAAGATTATTTAATTTACACATCTCATATCTTACTAAACTCACTCACCCACTTTCTATCACTTGAAACTCACTTAAACCAAATACATCTATAAATAAAATAATCATATTTTAAGCAAAATAAAAACATAAATATAAATACCATAAATAATTAATCACCTTCACTTAAATTAATTAAAAACACGATGCCACAATTGTAATTTAGACACAAGTCGCTTGTTCAATGGCAAGGACTACGTGGTGGCAAAGTTAGTGCGACACACATCGTTCATTCGGTGACGAATGCCACATGGTGGTTGTTGTAATTGCGACACACATTGCTGGTTAGATGGAAAAAATATATGGTGGCTATTTGAATTATGATGCATGTATTTCGTTACATTGTGGTGAAGTTAGTGTGACATACATCTTCAATCGATAATGAAGGTCACGGAGTGGCTATTGTAATTATGTTGCATGCCATTTGTTTGGCAGGTGAAGACTACTTGATAATGGTTGCAATTATGTCACACATTGTCCATTTGGCAACGAACGAACAAAATCTAAATGAAACATATCTTATTGAGTGAGAAATAACATGGAATTTGACAAATCTAATGGATCAATCATTGAGTAAAATGAAGAGATTGTATTTAACACATTCAGTAAGAGATATCATAACTTCCTTAAAAGTGTCCTTTAATCTTTGTTAAGACATGGCATATAAATAATCGGTTCAGGAAGTCGTGTCGATGTCACTAGTTGATCATTGACAAAAGCCACTTGATGGCGTTTATATAAAAGACTTGTGGAGGCATTTTTATACCAATCGATCAATTCAAGTAGAAGTCAGGTGTTAGTATTTATTTGTTTATTTACAGGCATCATGAAGGTGTTTCAACACCAACTAGTCGATCCAGGGTACAAGCCACATAGTGGCATTTATTTCTTTATTTAAAGCCTGAATGAAGACGTGTTGTTTCCATCTAGTTGATCTGTGATAGAAGCCACGTGGTGCTTTTTATGAAAAGGCCTTGTAGAGGCACGTCAATGCCAATTGACCAATCTAGGGCAAAAGCCATATAGTGTTGTTTATATAAAGGCTTTCAGGGTCAACCATAGGCCTTGTTGTATGGATATAATAAAATTATTGTTTCATTTTATGTATTGATTTTTACCTAAATTTAAATGTGATATGTGATTAACAAGTATAATTTTCTATCTATTACTTGTTTTTTTTTATTACTTTCAAAAATCTATGCTGAATAAATTTTCAAAATATTTGTTTTTAACAAGATAAAAGACAAATAATATTAAAATTATAAAGAAATTAAAATTAAAAGTTGGTATATTAATAATAATAACAAAGAATAAATATTACTTAAACTTTAATATAAAATGATGATAGTTTGTTAATGCTAAATAATAGCAACAAAATTAGAATATTTTATTTTATGTTTTTAAATTTTAAAATTAAATTATATTTTAATTATTATATTAAATTCAAATAGAAACTTAAAACATAAATGTTAACAATATCTTGCTAAAAACATTAAATAAATTAAAAAAGAAAAAAAGATTATAATGTTGGAAGATAAAAATACTTACTTTTTAAATTTTATTGTAGCAATTTCAATGATTAAAGATATTTATATTATATACATAAATATCATGTTCAAAATTTTAAAGGAAAAATGACACTCAAATTTATTTAAAGTAATTTTTTTATATGATAATAATAAGAATAATACATTTTTTTGTTTCAAATAAAGAAATAATATGTTTTTAAATTTTATTAAAAATATTTAAGAAAAGCATAGAGAATTTTGTTTATTTGCTCCCTAGCTTTCATGTATTCTTATAATAGTTTTTTGCTATTTTTTGAAATTTTTCATTTCCTAAAAAAGTATAAAAAGTTGGGATAATGTGTAGATAAATCTTGTTAGATTCAGAAGATCCGTATAACCAAAAGGTCCTATAAACACCCTTATTAGTTTTTATTATAACTAATGAGATTAAGGTTAAACAGTTATTTAGTCTGATGCTCAACATACTTTACGGAAAAGCGTCAATGAGAAAGTGACCTTCCAGAGCCAAGTCTCAAGAGGTATGCATTCCAAGTCTACATAAAGGAATTCAAATGTGAAGAGAAGAACAATAAAGTGTCCAGAATATTCTTTCATTCATTTATGTGTTAAAGTTTTCCTTGTCAACCTTTTGATCAACACCTTATGGTGTTCTAAGAGGAAACTCTTCGGGTTTTTTTTTAAAAACCTTCACTTTCATGAAGTTACTTCTTACGCTTTATTTGTAAAATCTCTCTTTTGAGAGTTATTTCACTTCAACTTATTTATTTGTATCGAGAGCCAAAAGTGTCTTAGTGATAAAGAATACTTGTTTATTAAACTCAAGAGAGTTTAAGGGTAGACAAAAAATGGTATATAATACTTGTTGTAAGCCATAAATGGTAGTAAGAATATTTGTTGCATTTTTTGTTGAAATAGTAAAACCTTCTAGGAGGTGCTTGGAACAGAAGTAGTTCTTACTACCTTCTGTTACTTCAAGTTTTACGCTATCTATCTTGTTTTTAATAGACTTAGTTCCTTTTTAAATGTCGTCTTAAGATCCTCTCATTAAACTTCTTAAGGAAGTGATTTCGAAAATATTTGCAAAAGGCTTCTTATAACTTGATTCAACCTCTCCTCTAGAGCTAACATATTATTTCACTTCCAGTTTTCCAAACATTCTATTTTCCAATGAAACAAGGGAAGGGCAACAGTGGCGGAAAAGCAGAGATTTCGTGACAGTGGCAGAGGTAAAGACAGTGTGAAGGTCCAGATGGGAGGCGCAGAAGGAGTGTGAGATGTGGTGGCAACAACGATAACAACAAAAAGGTAGTGAGGTAATGATGGAAGGCATGGAAAGAGCATAAAGATGGTTGTGGTGAAGAGGTGGCTAAGGTCAGGGTGGGAGGTGTGGAAGGAGCGTGAGATGTGAAGGCAGCGAAAGGGGAACGAAACTCAATGTGGTTGAAGATGAGACTGTATTCCAATTTTTCAAATCTAGAAAATTGTTTTGGATAGGTTTCTAGAAAATAGTTTTCCATTTTCAAACAATTTTATTTTAAAAATTGAGACTTTAAACATGTTTTCAAATTCTCCTTGTATTCTTAGAATAATTTTCTCAGTTTTCCTAAAAAACATTCCAACTAAATAACAGTTATTCAATCTAACAAATGAGTGTGTAGCACTTCATTATATTGTGCCCATATATCTTATTGAACTCACACTACCTACGTCGATTGACTCCTAATTTCCTTTGCATCGCATTATGTAGTTTAAAGGGATACAATTACACAATTCTTTAGGCTCAAATGTGTAAGCACAAAGATACTAAATCTAACAAAGCTAATTTAGTTGATGTAGACTCATAGGAGCACACGGCCTATGACTAACAATACTTTGCATTATATCACATTCTCTAATATTTAAATTTAATCATATTTATTTATATTCACAACTTATTATTATTAAATAAATCTCAATTTATAATTTTTTAAAATTACAACCTTATAAGTGGAGGTTACATATTTGGTGGACAATCTAGCATAAATCACTTATTGTTAGGAAGTTTTGAGCTTTCAAGATTGAATGTCTTGAAACTAACTCATTACGTGTCTAATTGCATGTTTATTATCCATGTTTCTTAACCTTTTTTCACGCCTAATAAAAAGTGTAAGTTTAAGTTTTGAGAAAAACTTTAAGGACAAATATGCATGGACCCCATATTATTTGACACATTTGAGAGAAGAAGAAAAAAAGTGTGGAATATATTTGAAACACTTGAGTGTGCATATAATATTACCAAACAACAATTCAACGTTAGGCAATCATGTTAGAAAAATTGAACCAACAAAGACTAGAGTGTAGATGTCTAAATTTCAATTTGTTGGAACATATCCTTTCTTAATCACAATAATGTTAGAGTGATTATCATAAACAGTCACGTATGAACCCAATAATTTCGGGATCTATTTCCAAATCCCATCACTCAATTGACCCACTCTTAAGGTCGTACGTCATTTTCATTCGGTTAAACAAAAGTGAAAAATCTCCACCCAAAAAGAAAAAGTCCTAACCAAAAGTCACGTATGCCAAAATTGAAAGGATAGAAAACCCACACGCCAGTTACACAAAATATGACCAAGTCAAAAAGAAACCGAGAAATATACATTATACACCACCCTTTCTGTTTGCTAATTACTACAATAAATAGATAAATAATTGTAAATTACCAAAATTATTGGCACAAGTTCTCTTAACCAAAATCTATTTCATCCCTCAATTTGCATATGGAATCTGGAAATATCACTTTATCTCAAATATGACTCACCTGAAGGAACTGATTGTATATATAAAAAAAAAATAAACAATTTTTCACAGCTCAAAACGCAGCGTTTTGCCTTCTTACATCGGCGCGGCTTGCCAAGCTGAAGCCGCAATTAAAGGACGGCTATGCCAGCCGAGAGTCAAGCAGCCTTGATTCTCTTCAACGCAGTACCCCTCAGCCGAGAAAAGACTCAACAACATGTTGGCTTGCTTGAACGCATTCGAACCCAAATGCAGCGGTCTGAACCCGGCTCTCCCGAGCCGCTCCCTCCACTTAGCCAGTGGTTCGTGCCTCTCAACCCGAGCCGCTCCCTCACAGCACACCACATTGAATATCTCCCTCTGTAAGTACATCTCCGCCAAGGCTTTATCCGGTTCGACCGGACACGCCTCCAGCGAGTCGAAAACGGTCGAGTAGTAATGCAGCGCCTCGGTGAACCGCTCCAAGAAAAAATCCCCGTTGTGGTTCGCTTCTTGTTCCACGAGGGTAACAATCTTCGGGTTCAAGCTTCGGATCATGGATAGTACATTTTCGGTTACCGAAGGACCCGACCCGAGGACACGGTGCAGCTGCATTATCGAGTTAACAGCCACGGCTTCATTGGGGCTCACCTGCAGCATCCACGGCTTGACATCCTCAAGCCGGCAAGCCGACACGCCGTGAAAAGAAAACCTTACGTTAACGGATCGCGCGAGCTCGGCGAGGCGCTGGCCGATTACGCTATCCCGCGGGACGAAGCCCGTGAGCCGGAGAAAGGGCGGGCCGCCGGGCCGCAGCGCGAGGGCCTGGATCAGCGCGGGCCACTGGAGCCCCTGCATGAGATTAAAGTCGATGACGTGGACGCAATCGTGGCCGTTGAAGGCCTCCAGAATCGCCTGGTTGGCGGTGAAGTGCGCGAACTTTAAGTAAGGACACGCTTCGTAGTAATGGTTGTACAACACGACGTCGTTGTGGTAAACCACCACGCTCTGCGCGAAGACGCGGCGGCGCAGGGCGTCGACGAAGACGGCGGCGACTTTCCCGATGCCGCAGGCTGTGTTCACGTGAGCTAGCATCATCCCCTGCATGTTCTCGATGAGGGACGCGGCGAATGGGAGGTCGCCACGTTGGACTGAATCCGCACACGTCATCATCGTGTGGACGAGTCTTATCGCCGAGTCTTCTTCCACGGTTGTTACCATCGCCGGTTTAGGGTTTTGATCTATTCCCAGATCGGGTAGGTCTGAGAAATCGTGAAACGACGGCGTTTGGTTGAACTCGGAGAGGAGCGTGTCCACCCAGGACCCTATGTTGGATGGATCGTAGAGGATTTTGTCGAAAGCGAGTTGACACTCCATGTCCATCACGTTCTCCAAACGCTCCATGTATTTGCTTGCACTGGAACTAGCGTCGGAAGCAGAAGAAACCATTTTCACACACTTAATATTAATAATAAAACACAACGAATAATTAAATTAATAATCAATTAATTTAATTCCCTACTCACTCTTTGTGAACATGGAGAGAAATTGTGGAGACTGGTTGGGGTTGGGATTGGGAGTGAAAACTGGAAAAGAGAAAGAGAAAGAGATAGATGAAGAAAAAAGATGTGTGAGGAAATTAAAGGAGAAGTTTTTTTGTATAATGTATGACTATGATGGGTCATGGGTTGCTAGATTGTGTTGAGTTGCTATCCAAAGTACTGATGCATCAAATTCATAGAAACTTATATCATTTGTTCCCTCTTTTTAAAAGGTACCCTTAATGTCAGGGAATTGGTTATATCCCCCCATCAAATTAATTTTTGCCCCCAACATCAATCAAATTTTATTTGTAAACAAATATAATTTGTAAACAAATATATTTAGATATTTTAATCAACTTTTTAAATAAATTAGTTTCTAATAATTATATGAGAAAAATACTTGTAAATTATCACTGTAATTACATTACAATAATTTATACAAGGTAAATTTGTTGACTTGACTCATTAATACTTTAAAAGTCACATAAAGAAATAGAGTTGTAATTAACCATCACTGACCGTGTATAGATGTTAAACTCTAATTATATAAGTGTTCGACGATAAATCTGCCCATGTATTCGTCAACAAACATAATCTTATGATTATTTAAGGAAGAGATACACATTTCTTTTGGAGGTTTTTATCCTTCTTTGGATGCATTTATTCTCTTATGTAGGTCCTTTTATTATGGTTCTATGATTAAATTTTGAAGTTGTCTCGAACATGAATTTTTTATAACAAATTGTAAAATTAAAATGCTTGGAAAAGGTCGGAAATGCAAGTAAATGTGTTTTGAATGTGAATAAAAAGCAATTAAAGAACAAAACCAAAAGATGAAGTACAAGTAAACCAATTGAATGAAATTGAAATGGTGGTTGAAAACATTGTAGTAATCCAATGATCCATAATAGTTTTGGATATGAAGGATGTTTATAAGTTTCAACTTTCGATCCTTATTACAAAATAACTTCTAATAACTACTCCTAACTTCTCTTAATAATTATCGACCATATTAAGTGTTGATAACTTCTATCTTCGTATCCACAGTTAATGTCTTTTAGAGTTCTTGATGTTTTCAGAATCTATCTTTTATTATTGCAAAACTTAAAACTATGTTAGAAATTGACAATAGTAACAATAAGTGGTTTTAGAAATTAATGTACATCATGTTAAAAATCAAATTTAGTGAGATATTATAAAGGATCACTTTAGAGGTCTACAAGATTGGCTACATAGATAATTTGAGAATTTTTGTTTAAATTTAATGCAGCTGAAAATACTGAGTACTAGAATCAAGAAAAATATTATTTAGTGTTTCATGAAAAAGAGTTATGAAAGAACATGTTTTGCTGTATGGTAACTATTCAAGAAAATACTATTAGGCACACTTGGAAAAAAGATAACCTTAAAGACACATCAGAAGAATTGTCTTCTCGAGATTTCAATCAAGAAAGTGGTTCTTAAAGTAACTTTTAATCAAGAAAAAGAGAATTAGAACAATTGTCTTCTCGAGATTTCAATCAAGAAAGTGGTTCTTAAAGTAACTTTTAATCAAGAAAAAGAGAATTAGAACAAGGTGCTCGAGCAACACAACAAAGGAAAAAAGGGGATCAAGTAACTACTTGACACTTAGAAGAAAAACATTCATAAACTCAACCTAAGAAGAAAGAATCAAGAGACAGTGAACCATAAAGGATAAGGATTAAAAGTCAAAAGCAGAAGGTTACTTCCCGTTGGAGTAGTTATTGGAAATTATAAAGTTTTTTATAGTTTATTTTCACGAGAAATAACATAATATTTTTCTTTGACACATATGGACAAGTGTTCAGTATAACAAACTCTATAAATACTCTTCATTTATGCCAAAACTAGAAGTCAGAACACTTATATAAGATCTTACTAAACTTAAGACGCATAGGGAACGATAAGGTAAGATTAAGAGGTATGTTCTTATAATAACTTTTAGTGCGGTTTACATTTTTTGCAATTTCCTTTATCACTTTTGCATTTACTTTCATGTTTTTACTCACATCTAATCTTTGAGGTCTTTTTCTTTTATATTTATCGGTTTATTAGCATTACATTTTTAGGTTTTCTTTGGAGTATTTACTTTGGATTTTATTTATTTTTACTTTGCATTTATTACTTTTAAATCAACTTTTTTCGTGAACAATTTCGAGAATATCCTACAACTTGAGATTCCTTTTATTTTTAATCTAAACTTAACGATCAAGAATAATTATGTTTTCATCAA
The DNA here is from genome assembly GCA_037954015.1 of Psophocarpus tetragonolobus. NCBI lineage: Eukaryota > Viridiplantae > Streptophyta > Magnoliopsida > Fabales > Fabaceae > Psophocarpus > Psophocarpus tetragonolobus. The sequence goes on along the minus strand of CM075688.1, from coordinate 75,770,598 downwards.
ATCTCAAACTATTAAGACATCATTCATGTTTTTTGGTTTAAAATATTAATTATTATTAGTTTGAATAAAAAAAACTCACACACTCATTTTTTTTATTCTAAAATTCGTTAAATAAATATAAATTTATTTAGTTTTAGAAATTAGTTAAGTAAAAGTTTGTTGATTTTAAATATTTATTTTATTAAACACGAATTTCATCATAAACAATAGTATGGTGTGATTTAATCATGATAAAAAATCAAATACAAAATACATTTCTGAAATTCAAGAACGAATTTGCCAGGTCTAAAAACTAAGTACATGTTTAGATTTTATTTTATTTTACTGGGCATCTCATTCAAGACAAATTTAATGGTACATATGTTTTTGAAAAACATATCTTGTAAAAGAGAATTGGTACGCTGAAATTTACTTCAACTAAAACAAATCAAAACATATTAAAAGTGTGTATCTTATTAACCATTTCAAGAGGAAAAAAAAACACAAACAAAAATATTATAAGAATAACTTTTATTTGAACTGTTAACTCGGTTTGGTCGTAAGAAAAATGGAAAATAGAAAGTTCTATGTATAGAAAAAAAAAGAAAAAAAGCAAAGTTGCACTTTTGTTCATTTGTCAAAGTATTATTTTAACTTTTTTACTTTAATTTATAATTTTTTATAATTTTCATACTACTTTTACACAATTTAACAATTTTAATTTTCACTCCATTTTGTTTCTTTTCCTTTCTTTGTAACCGAATATAATCCTGATTCTAGTCAGTTGCAAAAAAAAAAAAAGTTAAAAGTAAAAACTTATATCTAAAAACTATTTCTATATTTTGTTAGCAAAGAAAATAATAACCCAAGTGTCATTAATTTCACGTATCTTACATGTTTTAACTTTTTACAAAAAAAAAAACATAAAAAAAGAAAAATACAAAAAAAAATTTACAACTTCAAAATTATCATGGTATATAAAAGAGAAGTTACAAACATATAAATAATTTTGTAATTGTTATAACAACTTTAATTTATAATTTTTAGTCCTTTTTACACCACTTTCAACTTTCATTATATTTTTTTTTCTTTTTAATCTCAAATTTATTTTCTGCTGACAATGGAACATACCATTAACGTGTAACCAAACTGATATCCAAACACACCTTATGCCATTTAAGTGAGGGTAACGTGCCCTTGGTTTTTAGTAGCCTACAAGATGCTGTGGTGATAGTTTCATCTTGGAATTTGGGAGAGTCATTGACACAACCAAGTGGCATTTGGGTCTACTACTACCGGTACCACACCATTCACCATTGTGATTTGTAAGGATTTCTGGGGCCAGACTCTATAGTACAACACTTTATGAAAACAGTCTATTACTGTGGTTTACATAACCAACAACACTACACGGGATATAAAATCATAAGATTTGCTCCCTCTCAAATCTCACTTTGAAAGTTCAACTTTTTTTTATATATTTGTTTTTTAATTTCTTATACCTACTATGCATGTAGATAATTTAATTCGCTTAATTATATTAATTATATTACCTATCTTTTCATTTTCTATTTTTTATATTTTGGGTCTTTCTATTATTAATGATACTTAATGTCTTAATTTTTTGAATTTTTGAATTTTTGTTTGCTGATTATTAAGTGATAAATATTGACTGATGTGTGACAAAAATGGGAAAAGAATTTATTATTTTTCTAGTTTGGTTACCGAGAGTGTAAAATATATTTACTAATAAAAAAAGTAAAAAGGAAAATGTCACTAAATTTGATAGTTCCAAGTGTTTTACTTTTGACTCTCCAAATTGTTTAATGCAAAGTATCTATTGATTTGCTATCAGTATACGTGTATGTGGATGATATTATTTTTTATTCAACTAACAACTTTCTTTGGAAAGATTTTATGGCAAGGATGCACGGAAGTTTGATATGTCAATTATGTGAAACTTCAAAATTTTCCTTGGGATACAAGTGAAACAATTGGATAAAGGAATCTTTTTTCTTCAAATTTTTTCAAACCAAGTATTGCAAAGAGCATGACATGGAAGAAAAGTATAAAAAAATTGACTTTTTTTCAAAACTACCTTTATTTAATGTTGAGTGAATGATGAATCTCCACTCTTGTGTTTGAGGGGTATTAAGTGTATCTTTGATAACGGTTTTATAAAACTGTTTTTAATATTTTAAAACTAAAAAACTTGTTTGACTACTGTTTTCTTATAACAGTTTTCGAAAACAGTTTTGATTTTTTAGTTTTTAAAAACTAAAAGCAGGAACAAGTATAAAGGCTTGATTGATTGATTTTTTTTTTAGTTTTCGAAAAGAGTTTTCAAAAACTATTTTCTGAAAGAAGAAAAAAAATTGTTTGGCAAGTGTTGTTTGAAAACCATTTTGGATATGTAAAAATGAAAAAAACTTATTTATATTTATGGAAATGTCATTAATGAAAAACAAAAAACAACATATTTCCATTGTGTTTTTAGTTTTAAAAACAAAAACAAAGAACTAAAAAGAAAAACTACTTATAATTCTTCTTGTTTTTTAGTTTTTAAAAACTAAAAAATCAGAACTATTTTTAAAAACTGTTTTAAGAAAACAGTAACCAAACGAATTGTTTAGTTTTTAAATACTAAAAGCAGTTTTATAAAACTGTTGTCAAACAAGCACTAAGAGTTTAATTGATTTGGTTTTGTTTTTTAGTTTTTGAAAAGAGTTTTCAAAAATAGTTTTCAAAAACTGTTTTCGGGAAGAAAAAAAACAATGGTTTAACAAATATTATTTGAAAACTATTTTGAAGACATAAAAATAGGAAAATTTGTTTATATTTATTAATATTTCATTAATGAAAAGCATAAGACAACATATTTTAATTGTATTTTGAGTTTTCAAAACAAAAATTGAAAATTAAAAAACAAAACTACTTTTACCTGTTTTTGTTTTTTAGTTTTTAAAAACTAAAAAACTAGAACTGTTTTCGAAAATTATTTTCAGAAAATACTGCTCAAACGAGTTTTTTAGTTTTTAAATACTAAAATACTGAAAACAGTTTTATAAAACTGTTGTCAAATGGGTTTGATTGGTTTTGTTTTGTTTTTTAGTTTTTGAAAAGAGTTTTCAAGAATAGTTTTCAAAAACTGTTTTCGGAAAGAAAAAAAAAAAACTTATTTGGTAAGTGTTATTTGAAAACGGTTTTGAAGATATAAAAATGGAAAAACTTGTTCATATTTATTAAAATTTCATTAATAAAAAGCAAAAGACAACATATTCTGATTGTATTTTGAGTTTTCAAAACAAAAATAGAAAACTGAAAAGCAAAACTACTTTTAGTTGTTCCTATTTTTTAGTTTTTAAAAACTAAAAAACCAGAACTGCTTTCGAAAACTGTTTTCAGAAATCACTACCCAAACAAGTTTTTTAGTTTTTAAATACTAAAATACTGAAAGCATTTTTATAATGTTGCCAAATAAGTATTGCTTTTGTTTTTTAGTTTTCTATTTTTATTTTGAAAACACAAAATACAATAAAAATATGTTGTTTTTTGCTTTTCATTAATAGAATTTTAGTAAATATGAACATGTTTTTTTATTCACATTTTCAAAACAGTTTTTAAAGAACACTTACTAAACTAGTTTTTTTTTTCTATTCTTGCAGAAAATAGTTTTTGAAAACTATTTTTGAAAACTCTTTTAAAAAAAACTAAAAAACAAAATTAAATCAATCAAACTTTTATTTTCTTCGCTCGTGCAATCATGTTTCTAGAGTTCTTTTTGTTACTTATATTTAAAAAACATGTCTTGTGTTTTTCATAATTTTAATACAATCTTTTTTTAGCATATAAAAATAATAATAAATATATAAATAATTTCATAATTATAATAACTTTAATTCATAATTTTCTATTATTTTCACAAAATTATACAACTTTAATTTCCAATTCTATTTTATTTCTTTTTCTTTCCATACACTTTCTTTCATTACAAACTAAACAGAGCATAAAATTAATTATAATTAATTTTTATTTAATTAGTCTTTAAATCATAAAAACAAAGTATAGTATGTTATTAAATTACATGTTATTTTAATTACCCTTAAATTATTTTTTTATTTTCATTTGTTGTGAATTGGAAATTGAGAACCTGACGCACTTGATGACAATTGACAACCCTTGGATTCACGAGTTCTCTTCATTTAGCACCCATATGCTGCAGTGCAGATGAACTGTACCTCACAGAGTCACAGGGTGGTCATAAAATATTAAACACTCATCACAGCGTTTTGCATTTTAATTGGACATAGGGTTTAATTTGGATACCCGACCCTGGTGGCAGAGGTTGATGGGTCATATTTATGTTTCCCAGTTTTCCACATTATCTATTCGTGATGCTCAATCTCTGCAGGGCACTAATTGGAGAATGCTGTTTCGTTTTGGTGAAAAATACTTGTGACCTTGTCACTATCGTTTGCCTCAAATAATTACTTGTCCAAGTTAAGAGGCAACTCAAATTAAACCATGCCCAAAACTATTTTTTGAGTGTAATGAACTCAACGTTAAACTATCATTATCAGCAAAAAAGTATAAGGTTCAAGTATTATTGGATTCGGTTTTTCAAGTTCAATATATAATAATCTATACAGAAAGAACATAAAAAAATTATTAAAAAAAAGTATATGGTTTAAAAAATATAAAATTGAAAAGTAAGACTGAACTATTTTTTAAAATTATTTTTAGAAACATTAACTAAACAATTTATTTTTCAGTTTTTAAATACTAAAATTAGTCGGGAGAAGAAGGTATTCCTCACAAACAAGGTTACAATGATCATACCTCGAGTAACTGTTTACCAAAAACACAGGTCTTGACAAAGTCGCAAGAACATGTATGGGGACTAATGCCTACCCAAAAGAATCACTCATATTTTGTACCAATACCATAATTAAAAAAAAAAAGATAAAAATTGTCCAAGTAATTATATATGCCATTTCAATTAGATTCATATTTAAAAGTCGTGATTTGTATTGTGAAGTTAAAATGTGCTGCTGTGTAAAGTCACTTGTGTATTGCTCTTACCGGAAAGTTTTCAGTGAATCTCCCTTTGTATCCTTGTCCTTTTCTAGAGTGTGCAGCTACTAATTTGCATGTTTTGTGCAATGCCATTGTATACATAAGCTTATTTTAGATTGATCGAATTTTCTACAACTCAGTACCCTTTTGTTTGATTTTATGTTGCAAAATTGATTCTCAAAATTAAGGTTAGATTTAATTTTTTAATACTTGATTTTTTATTAAAAAAAACCCTCAAAATTAATTATAGGTTAAAGGAAATTAAAATAACTTATGTGTTCCTATTTAGAGTGGCCCTATGCCTACTTACTTGTTTAATGCAAATTTACTTACTCTAAGAAAAAATAGATAAATGTACAATGTAAGGCACTGCCCAAAAGTACAGTCTTTTTCTTTCATGGTTATGACGTTATTAGTAATTAGAATATTCCTCACAGAGACAGAAAGGCATCTACTGGTATATTTGCTGCTAAATCATTTTAAAAACTATAGAATCCAATGTCACATGAAGCAACAGTTAACCATGCATTAAAGTATGTGATTAATAGCGTAATCAGGACAAAAACTAAATTAGTTACTCATTTAATTGCGATATTTACAACTTAGCTACTTTAAAAATTTATGTACCCAGTGAGTGTGCCTTTGGTGTTATATAAGAGTATCGCATGTTTGAAATTAGGTTTTATTTGTGGTGTACAAATATCGAGATAACTCTACTGAAAATGAAAGAATAAAGATGCTTTTGTAGATATACTTTTGCTACCAATACCAATGTATGATTGAAAAGGCCCAGCTACTCTTCAGGTGCTTATATTGTTTCATATGTATTATGAGTCTTTTATATCTGAAGATATTTTTTTCGTATTTGCAAAACTAGCTTAAAATTTGTAAAATAATAAATAAAAAATTATTAATTATTAGATTAATTATAAGTTAATTAAAATAAATATAATATATTTTAATAATATAACATTTTTTAATATAATTGATCACATATTTAAATTATAAATTTTATAATTATACATTTAAATTTAAATTATTAATTACATATTTAAGTTATAAATTTTTATAATTACATATATAAATTATAAATTACTATGATTATATTATTTAAATTATAATTTTTCATAACTAAATATTTAAATTTTAAACTACATATTTAAATTACAATTTTCTATAATTACATATATAAATGATCATGATAGACAAAGAAATAAATAAGAGATTGTGAACAAGAGAAATGAAAAAGAAGTTGTCACATGTGAGAGGAGAGAGAATAAATGTGGGATAATTCATTAATTGATGAAGGATAAAATTATAATAGGAAAACAAGTTAGTTGATGAAAATATGAAATCTTTTTAAAAGGTTAACTAGAAACCGGAACTAGTAAAACTATCCAAACTAATAGCTACCTAAAAAACTTATTAACTTTTTCTTTACCAAACTATCCAAACATAATTGAAATCTTCTTAATTATCAAGTTAAACACCTTTTTAAATGGCAAGCATACCCATAAACCTAATTATTTGTACCCTACTGATTGATCTAAGTGGATCCTTTTTTAAAAATAATTATCTAGACAAATTTGTTTTAAAAAAATTTAGCAAAGTGAGTCTGTTTTGTAGTTTGACTTTGTTAAACTACAATTCTTAATTACAGTTTTAGTATCATGTCAATTGTATGCTTACATGACATTCAAAGTGGCAAAAAACCTCTTCTAATAAAATTGTTGCGATTTCAAGATGGTCAATAACATAAATTTACACATGGTTGAAATCACAAATTGCATCTATGGTCTTTGACTAGTCATTTACAACAACCAATGGATACGTAACAATACAAAATTTTAAACACATTAAATCATAGATGGGAATTGTAGTTTCTTTGATTATTAAGCAATCTTCCATTATGGTGCATTGACAATAGTTATTACACGCATAAATCGTAAGTGAACACTGCAGTTTATGCAGCCCGTTACCTTTTGTAAAACCCTTCAGATTATCTTTGTCTTCAATAAAATTTTTATTTTTATGTTTTATTTATAAATAATTAAATGTAATATTTATGGAAAAATATTAAATAAATTAATATATGATATAAAACTTTAACGTAAGTAAAAAAATTAAATTTAGTAACTAATTAAAAACTTAATGTAATTAAGGTAAACTTAATATAATTAAAAATCATATAACTAATTAATATATCATATAAAAATTAAAACATCAACTTAAGTAATTAAAAAAGAGTTTAATTGGTATATACTGTCAGTATAAAAGATTTTTTTAAAAATCATAAACTTAATATAATTAAAAACTTAACGTAATAAAAAAACATAAAAATATACAAACTGCAAGTACCAGTTCTGCCTTGTGTGTGTTTTCAAGATAACTTGTCTTTGAATATTATGAAATTGTAATTGAAAATTATTGTTTGAACAAGTCAAACTACAAAATAAATTCATTTTAATAAATTTTTTTAAAACAAAGATAGTTATATTTAAAAAGAACTTACTTAGGGTAATCAACCCGACATTTAAACATTCAAGTGTTGCGTTAAATAGTAGCGGAAATTCTTCCATAATCTCTCCTTTTAAATTCTCCTAACGATAATTCACTAAAATTCTAACTAATAATTAAAAAAAAGTTTCTGATATAGAATTTTCCACAGAGTTTTCTGCATACATTTGCATTAGAATAGAAGAGTCACATGTTAATTTACTCGACAAGTCAATTTTAGACAGGTTCTGTTTTGTGGTCTAATGTTCTTGATGTTATATGTTTGTTTTGAGGGTCTTAAGGTAATAATTTTTGTGTACCCCCAAGCATAATTCAAATGTATATTCTCTTTCATGCTATGAAATGAGAATAGTAATAAATAAACCATGAATTTTTAAGCATATAATATAAGCAATTATTGGGAGAGAGAAACAGATAGATGAATGGACTTTAATGCAACAAAATGTCATTGCACCATGGTATACTCAAGGGAAGAAGGGGATTTTATTTATGTAACTCAATAAAAAAACTTAAGCAAATCCAACAGGGTAAAAGCCATTCCTGTACATTGGTGAGTAACGTGGTCCACATTTTAGGGACCATTTCAGAAGCCCAAAAAGGCTAAAATATCACAGTTGCATAGGTGAAACAAAAACAATAGTTTTCTGGAATTTGAAAGTGAAAAGTGAAAATCATCTGCATAATAGAAATTGCAAAAATTGGAACAGGGAATAAAGATAACAAAAGAAATATATATATAGTAGAAAGCATTGTTGTCAAGCGTAGCATTGTTTATATAAATATATTGTATTGTTATTGGTTTGTTTTGAACCTTGGAGTTCATGAGGGCTTAAAAATGATTCCGAGTTCAGCAAATAAGAAGCGTTTGTGAGCTGTTCAAAGTGGTCCAGAAAGTTAATCAAGATGAAAATTTGGGACCATTTTACAAAGCTCAAAGTGCACGGACTTAAGAGAAGTGCCAGCATCGAGGAGGACCTTTCTTTATCCTTGTGATGCGTTAGGGAAAAATGAATAGAATGAGCCACGTCAGGTGTGAGAGAGAATAAAAAATATATATTTTGAATCTAATTTAATTCATGTGAGTGTCCGGTTGATCGATGACGTGTTTGCATGAAATTATTTTACATAATTAATTATTATTAAAATTGATTTTCACGTGATACGATTAAAGTTTATATAAGTTTTTTATCTTTAAAGTTTTATAAAAAAATATTTAGTTTTTAAAATTTAAAAATATTTTTTAAGAATGATGGACCTAATTGATTTTTTTTTTAAAATAATGATCTAAATGAGTCTGTTTTAAAAAAAATTACATTGTAGGTTTGTTTTGTAGTTTGATTTGATTAAACTGCAATTTGCAATTGTAGTTCTAGTACTACGTTAATTGTGTGTTTACGTGATGTTTGGGGGACACAATTGTTGCATTAAAAACAGTTTGAGTAGTCAATCATAAAACTACAACTCATAGTTGCAGTTTGACTGATCTTGGACTAGTGCCTCATTTTTGTCCAATGGTTACAGAATGCACGTATTTCCAATGCATATAAACGGTAAGAGAGAGTGTTTACTATTTTTTTTTCGGTCCCCTACTTTACCCAATGGATGTGTAACATAGATTTTTGCAGTAAAACCGCAACTAAGAGTTACGATTTGTGTAGACATTGATCAGAACCTCCCTTTTGCCTAGTGGTTAATAAAGAGGCGGATTTCCAATGCAATAAAACCGCAACTGGGAGTTGCGGTTTTGTTCATTTTTTTTTTCTTGTCCCCTCGTAGGTGGTACAACTCCCTTATGTCCAATAGAATGTTATCGGATATATAAACCGTGGATACGCATTGCGGTTTAGGTCCCTCTAGCCTCCATCATATATATACATGTGCAATACATTGTAAAAAATAGTGTACTGATATTAATTTTTACTTTGTTGTGGTATTTTCACTTCGTTATGGTATTTTTCTATTACTATAAATAAATGTGACAATTGGAGCAACCATAATATTGATAAATGTACCTACAAAAAAAATTATTTCCCAACAATCATAAAGTTTGATAAATTTTTTTTATGCAAAACAACAAAAATAATATTATTACAAAATTCATAATAAATATTATATAAAAATAAATTAGTAAATGACAAAACAAAGTAAAAATACCACAATGAAGTGAAAATACCACAACAAAGTAAAAATTAGTATCAGTACACTATTTATATATGATGGAGGCCAGAGGGACCTAAAATGCAATTCGTATCTGCGGTTTATATACCCAGTAATATTTTATTGGACATAAGGAAGGTGTACCACCTGTGAGAGGATAGGACAACAAAATAAAATAAAATAAAATGAACAAAATCACAACTCTAGTTGCGGTTTTATTGCATTGGAAATTTGCCCCTCTATTAACTGCTAGGCAAAAGGGAAGTTCTGATCAATGTCCACACAAATCATAACTCGTAGTTGCTGTTTTACTTGTGCAAAAATCTATGTCACACATCCATTGAGTAAAGCAGGGGTCCAGAAAAAAAATAGTAAACCACAACTCGCTCTTATGTTTATATGCATTGGGAATGCGTGCCTGTCTGTAGTCACGAGACAAAGATGAGGCATTAGTCTAAGACCAGGCAAACCGCACCTGCGAGTTGCAATTTTATGGCTGACTAGTCAAATCGCAACTATTTTTTGTGTTTTTAATACAACATTTGTGTCCCCTAGACGGCGTAAGCACATAGTTGATGTAGTACTAAAACTACAATTGCGAATTGCTGTTTGACCAAGTCAAACCATAAAATAGACCTACCCCTGGTAAATTTTTTTAAAACAAACTCATTTAGATAATTATTTAAAAAAAAAACCCACTTAGGTGAATCAGCCTATTGTTTAGTCTCTGATTTACTTTTAGTCTTTCTTTTTCAGTTAATGCCGTTAAAAAATTGTTGATATAAGTATGTTTTTGTACTTGTGAATCATTTTCCTTCTCAACTCTAACCCCTCATCTTCAATTTCACATTTGACACAACCAAATACATTGGACCTTAACATTAATACAAAAAACAAATTAATTTCAGAGATTCAAAAAAATTAAATTTCAAGGACCAAAAGTGATTTTTAGTGAAACTTTAGAGACAAAAAACTTATGTAAGTTTATGATTTATGTTTGGATGTCTTTATTATAAAAGTAAGTTGTAAAATTTAGTGTAAAGTTTTTTATCCAATGCAAAAGCTACTCTTAGATAGCAACTCCAATGGGAGTTCCTTCAAGAGTGCTTAAGTTGAAAAATGAATTTCTTACTAGAAATCCCCATTGTAGTAGATCTATGTGGCATTAGAGTTTCTTAATAATAAAATATTATTATTGTTATTACCCACTTTACTTAGATGGAGGGAAAGTACTTTGTGAAAATAAAGAAAATAAAAAGTGAATTTCTTAGAGTTTCTTTAAGTTTTTTTTACAATTAGGGCAAAATCCTGTATGAGTTTCTTAAAAATGACGTGCCACTGCAGTCCACAAAAAGTAACTGTTTTTTGAGTTAAGAAACCGGAACCATAGTTGGAGATGCTCTAAGTTGGTGAAAGTAAAAGTTAGTTTTACTAGTTCCAAACTCAAGTTTGTAGTTCCAATAATTGCCATACGTTTGCAAAATTAGTTTTGTATGGAATTGATTTTACAAAATCGATTTTGATTGAAATTGATGTTGAGATTATTAGATTTATGTTTGGATGTTTTAATATAAAAACAAATTAGGAGTAAAACCCAATGAAAAATTCTTTTTTTTTTGTTGATTTTTTTGTAAAAGTTGAAGACAGTGTTAAGGGTTTACAACAACTTACGCACCCTACTCAATCAACTGAGCTAGTTCCCCTTGACCCCAGTGAAAAATTCTTGATCCAATGCAAAATTATAAGTTGTTTTAAGTCAAGATCAATTATAAATCCAAAATAAGATTTTAGATTTTTTTTACTGTGAAACCAGAAAATTTATTTGATTATAGGTTGAAAATCAATTTTGTAGCACATAATCAAATACGTACTTAATTTTATAAAGTTGATTTTGGTTACTATTGATTTTGAAATAACAAGATTTATGTTTGAATGTTTTATTGCAGAGCTAAAGTGAAATATAGTGTAATTTTTTTATCCAAAAGTGGATGTTTTGGTTTCACATTATAGAACTAATTTCAGAAAAATTTGATATGCTTGGTTTTGTATTGAAAAATAATTCAAAATTAATTCTGAGTCCAGGTTTTAGTATGTGTTGAAATAACTTGAAGTATCTTCTATGTTGAATAAAAAATTTTACATCAAATTTTACTCTTTTTTTAAAAGGTGGAAATAGGAATTTATTAATTCAGAAAATGGATCTAGTGATCACAAGAAGTAAGATGAGAGATTACAATAACATCATACAAAAGCATATCAATATCCCCAACAAATTCAATTTAAATCCTTTTCTTATTAAATAAACCCAACTAGCAATGCATCAATATCTAAATCTTATTAGAGACACACAATAAAGGTTGTGCATACCAATTACAAAAAGAAAATTATGAGGACACAACTACAGACAAAGGCAACAAAGAACTCGAAGGATTTGGGGGACCTATGACAAGAGTAAGAGCTAGGAAAACAAGAGGTTTGAGTGGTAGCAACAATTCTTGAGGTTACACCTAATATGAAGGACATCGAAGCAAAATTAATTCAGTGCATGATCATCATTAAAGATCTATGAAATAGATTATGTTGATGCAAACTTTTAGACAAAATTTTTTTTATTAAATAAAATGGCAATAAGTTTAGGTGTCACTCTTTTATGTGCCCATGTTTAAGAAACAAAATTTTAATTTTTCTTTTATTTTGAAGCATTGAATTTTAGTGGTTGGTTAATTTTTTTTAGTGTGTTGTTTTTTCATGCGCACCAATAAGGAATCTATGAAATATATAAATATAAATCATTGTTAGTATATGGTGGATTTGTTAAAATTAAAAGTTGACTGGGGTGCCATGAGGTTTCTATATGTACTAGTGATTTCAATGAAAATAGACATACTTGATTTTTTATAAACAATTTCTTTGTGAGAGTATATCTCCTAAGTTCTTGTCTGAACTAAATTTGACACTTATCAAGGGGTCATCCACCCTCTTGTAGCGTCTTTGAGGCTTATCTTCTTCACTAGAAGTGACACCTCCCCCAAAACTACCATCATCTTCATTTAATTCCTACATTCCTTTTTTAGTCTGCTACTTTAGAAAACCCCATTTTTGTATTAAAAATCCACCATATAAATTTTACAACTATTATCTCCATAACTCTGTTCATTGATCCATTGTCAAAATTGTCCTAAACGATCCGTTCTGAATTCTCAACAAGTGAAATTCATATAAGAAAATTTTACATTGTTCACCTTTGTTTTAATCTAGTTTCATGATTAATGTTAGATATCGTCCAACATTATTTGAGAACACCATTGGGTATCTTTAAAATTATCTCATTTCTCATATGCCAGATTGACCACAAAATAGTCAACCAAGAGATGTCTAACATCTTTCCTTTCACACCTCTAAGCATGCCTTTATGATAGAAAAAAGTGCTCACAAGCGTTTTCATGCAAAGATTGTTGAAATCCAAACTGACCATAAAAATGTTGTCACATGGTGTAAGTTCCAAAGCATTTAAAAAAAGATGGTTTGTTGTTTCTGGTTCATTATTGCATAAAAAAGATGCTTTTAGGTCCAATATTTTTCTTTTATGTAATTGGAACTGTGTTTGAAATCTATCCAATGCTAACGTTTGTCTGAAAGCAAGGATCTTTAATGGGCTTTGATTCCCCATAGATTTTGGAAGAAAGTTGAATTTATTGCATGTGTGAGTAATAATTGAGTATCCATTTTTAACTAAGTAACCATTTTTTGTGTTGTTGTACTATATCCCACCTATCTTGTTTGTCAAACCTTGGTTCCACTTGTAAAATGTCTTGAAGTTCCTACACCAAATCCTTTTCCCAACGAAACAATGGCCTACACCTGCCTTCATCATAAGGAACTCCTTGGTGAAAGCATGATGTTCGAACGCCACATCCTACAAAGATTCAGCATCACCCTTGATCGTCCATTTGGCGACATCCTCCCAGTTCTTGCACATGACCTTAATAGGACTGTCCTCACTTGAAACCTTAACCTCCTCGTGACCCACCACCTCACTCACAAACTCTTTCTCCTTCCTTTTTCCCAACCTTGAGCGCTTCCATGCCTACATGCCTTCCTCGATAGACACTGACATCGTCTTCGAACTCGCAATGACTACCCCAAAGGTTGGAGTCGCATCAGATTGTTACGCTTTCTTCTCTGCCCATACCTTTTTCACCTTAGACATCGACAAAGCTATTTTTTCTATAGGAAGGAAAAATCACGGACATCAAACCAAAGACAACTAAAGAAATTCAAAAGCAAGCGCAAAAATGAATATGATATAATACCCATGTGTTTTTTAAGCTCAACGCCTTTGTGCTCCAACTTGAACATTGTCCCAGTTGAATGAAACCTGAGGCCCTAATCACCATATCTTTCCTTTCTCATCATCAGACATTGTCTCCAAGTCGACCCCTTCATCATAAATTGGCTTTTCAGTCCAATAGAGGGGAAAATTGTCTAAGAGTTCGTCATTAAGAACAAAACTCCTAACCTTTAAATACTTGCCTTAAATTTGTATGAGGAGTCGTACAAACCTAGCAAACCCCTACCAGTAGCACCACCAAAGGATACCTAACTAGATTAGTTATTTTATTTCAACTCAAAGAAATAAAAAAAGACATTAGAGGTCGCCCCCACTCTAATGCTCTTGTAAATGATATGAAAGGCCCTTAGAAAAGCCCAACTATTGGGATGAAGTTGAGAGGGAGATATGTTCGCTTTAGTCAGGACCTCCTTCTCAAAATCCATCAATGGAAGCCACAAACCTAACCTCACAAACGAAGTCTCAAAGAGGATGGTAAAGCAATCTTCATTTCCTTGTGAAGTCATGCAAAACGACTCACCGTGGAGACAAGGTTCACAAACGACTAACTCCTTGACCCTATCCCTTGTTAAAAATTGTCTATCCCTTAATGAGTTAACCTTATCCCAAGTCGAATATGTAACACCCTTAATTCCACCATCAAGGTTAGTAAATGGACTGTTAGGAATTAATTCTGTATATGACCAATTATCAGGATAGTAGATGATGTAGAAATGAGTTTCTTCACTATTAAGGATTGTTATCACCAAGCAAAGGATGTTCACTCAGTGATACTAACTTAGCGAAGTTTCATCGCGAAGCAATGTGAGAGTCTCTTCAATATTAAGAATTGCTACTCGTTAAGCGAAATTCTGTGGCTTAGCGACGTGAGACAAAAATAACTAAAATATTAATGACGACTTAGTGACCATCTATGGCTTAGCGGTGTGAGACAAAATCTGAAAAACATGGCTGAGCGACCATTCGTGGCTTAGTAGTGTGATACACAATCTAAAAAGCATGGCTTAAGAACCATGAGTGGCTTAGCGACGTGAGAGAAAAGTAACTAAAATACATTGGTGATGGCTTAGCAACCATCCATGGCTATGTGAATATTAATTATTTATATTTTACTCGCTTAACAACCAAACACAAATTTTTAATATAAATAGGGACAACCATATTCCAAATTGAAAGGAAAAAATAAGAGAAAAAAAAGAGAGGGTAAACCTTTGAGAGAAGAAGCTCTTGAGAAAGAAAAAAGAGAAGGAAGAAAGTAAGTCCTTGTGAAAAAGAAGGGAAAGGAAGCTCTTGAGAAGAAGATTAAGGTTCCAAAGGTTTTACACCACTCTTGATCAACCTCTTATCAAGGTAAGGGGGGAGTGGGATTTATAAACGGCGGGAGGTGTTAGTCTTAATAAACTCTACATGTTTATTTGCGTTCATTCATTTATCACTTTCTTGATCTGTTGTGTTGATTACTTTGATTGTTATTTTGTTAATTTGATTATTCTTTCCAGATAACCTTATGGTCATTTTTTTATTACCTTCGGAATAAATTTCTGGTCACTCATTCTAGATAACCTTCTGGTTTATGGTTAGTTTTTTCTCCAAATTCTTTTGGTCCATTGATTGTTCTCAAATACTTTCCGGTCCTTGATCCAGATAACATTATGGTCCTTGTTTGTTTACTCCAGATGATATTTCTGGTCCTATATTATCATTCTCCAGACACTGTTTTTGGTCCTCCGTTTATGATTTTTAATTACTGTTTATGATTCTTGTACATGTTATTCTTGTAGGTTACTTTTGGTATATTGGTTATAACAAGTGAATTGTCAACTATTTTCATAAAAATGGTTTGTAAATCAAAGTTGTTAAAGTTATAATTTATGAAACTATTCCTGAAATGGATTATCTATATATATATATATATATATATATATATATATATATATATATATATATATATATATATATTCAACGAAATAAGGAGTTAAACGGAAAAGTATATTTTTTAAAGAATATTTTTGGAAAATGAGTGAAAATGATGTATTTGAAATGGTAAGCTGAGTATGCTTTATGGTTGCGGTTTAATCCAATTTTTCACATAAGAAAGGATGTATTTTAATAATAACCATACTATTCTTTTGATATTTAGATGAATTTTTTGAAGAAGTTGAATTACTTAATAAAAATTTCTATTTGATGATAACCTGAGGCATGATATTATGAATATTTTGTGATTTGAGGGTTATGAATAACATTGTGATGGTGAGTTTAGGGTTGTGTGAGATGTTGAGGTGAACTTAGTAAAAAACCCTAGTTTTCCTGGTGGAGGTATCAGACAAGTATACGTATGACATGTTTTGGGAAGTTATGACTTGGTGCTTTATGAGGTAAAGTAGGATTGTTGGAATATATCATTTTCAAACTAAAAGAAACGCCCAGTAGTAACTGGTCGGGGACCAATAATTGATCGAGAATCAGTACCTTGAGACTTTTGGGGGTAACACTTTTATATCTGGTCGAGGACCATTATATATGGTTGGGGGTCAATACTACTTGGGTTATTGTTTTGAAAATTATATTGTTACTATGGTTAAAAAATGATATATATCTATAAATCACATCCCAAAGCAATAATTATGATGATTGGGATAAAGTTATGTGTGAGTATAGTGAACTAAGTTTGACGCTGAAGAAGAGTGAGATTGAAGTTATGAGGAATTGAGCCCTAGGATGAATCTTAGGCCCATTATTTTTTTAGTTTATTAAGGTTAACATTAATGATTTATATGTATCTCACTTCTCTTTGTGTTTGTTCTATGTGTTTATTTTCATATGTGCTTAGAATATGAATAAAAGTAGAGTTTGGTCAACCTACAATGACATGGACTGCTGAAGATTCCGTTATGTGTGATGCATTATGAATAATCTTTGTATTATATACTTTGATGTTTGTTTAAGTTGTCTTGTCAAAGGTCTACTACTCTGATTTAGGATAAATTGAGACAGTAGGAATAATTAATAAATGATGTATTGGGAAACATTTTGTAAAGGATAGACCTTTGTAATGAATACAGTTGTCCTATATGGTTTTAAGAAGATTATGGTTCTTTATGTAATATTGAGTTTTGAAAATTCCTCATAATTGAGTAAAAGCCTTTGAAAAATTTTCCATATTTTCATAAATGAATTGGGAAGAGATTATGTTCGTTACAAAATACTTGGAAACGTTCTCAAAACCGTCTGCCTTTACTAAGGGTATAACTCTTTCCAGTTTACCGGTGACACTTTAGGCACTGCCGCTACAACCTCCGTCCTTGCCATCTCTCACCCCCATAAATACAAGGTCATCTTTCTCACTTAAAACTACGATTAAGTAAGAAGAGCAATTAGATGGGGCACATACCTCTAGGAAGGTCAAAATGCATGCAAGCCACTTAAAATCACCACCGTGCACCACCGTCTCAGAAGTTTTTTCAGCACTAAGTTCCCCAACTCGGAGACACTCCACCCTTGGATTGTTGCATTGCCTTTATATAGGGGTGAAAGGGTGGGGAAAACGAAAAGGCGGGATGTGGTTTGCGATGCCTCGTTCTCCCGCTCCAAAATCTCCTATCGTGAAATGACATGTTGTCCCTACAACCTGGAAGTGATGCATTGATTGGATAGGCTCCTGTCAAGCAGTGCTTCAGATAAAATGTCACATCATTCCCTTAGGGTTGTCAGAAGAGATTAATGGGCCTGGATATGGCAGGAGGCCATGCGAAATACCGACCTGACTCTGTTTGAGATGTCTTGCTAAAAGCTTTTTCACTCATGCTCACCTTAGGAGCTCGAGGTTGAAGGGCTAGTGGACTGGGATAGGGCTGATGACGATCCGATCCCCACGATGTCACACTGCTGATCTCCCCGCGACTATGACGACTTAAAACCCCACGATGGCGACCTGACCCCCACAGTGCCACATTGTCAATCTACCTGTAACTTGTTAAGCCACAATCAAAGTGGATAAAGAGGATATCCCCAGACCAAAGGGAGGAATATCCACGACCCCAAATCTATATAATGAGGACAAGGTCAACATCTAAGGCATCCAATTCTTTCAAAACACACTAAATTGTAAGAAGTGCAACCTAGCATATATCAACTAGAACACTAACATTCATCCAAACACATTAAATTATTTTAATCTAAAATCAATTCTACATTTTTTTTTCATCTTAAAGCCAACACACGTACATAAAAATTTTATAATATAATCAATTTTATGTTCTAAATCAATTATACAATGATGAAACCAAAGAGGCGACTTATCTCTGACCGAGTTTGAAAATAATCGTGTGTTCCTTGTTCGTGTGTATGATAATGAAAGAGGGAACCTATTGGGACCAAATACCAAAGGGTTTTTCCTGTCTCTGAAAACATGTTATGTTTGGAACAATCGGGTCTATAATTCATCGCAATTCCGTTCCTTTTGCTGACACCATCACGTTATTGCATCTCCCGTAATTGACACAGAACAAGTAGGTGAGAAAACGAGAGAAAGGAAGTGGTTCATTGTAAGATGCGGACATGGGTCGAGTTTCAATTTACTTTAAAGGATACTCATCATAGCCTCTTGAGTGGCATTTGAAATTGGCTAAACCTCTTTACCTTTCCTTAGTGCCTATTCGATTACATGAGAGTTAAAAATTATTAATGAAGAAAAAAATGCAAAAAAAACAATAAGTACTTTTTCTAATTTAATATCATAGAAAAATAACAAAAAAAAGGACAACAATGAATGGGGTTTACTTATTTCCCTTTCCACTAAAAATACACGAAATTACAACTGAAATTGTTGCTTATAAAATTATTCTTATTTTACTTTACATCACTTGAAATTACAATAGCTTTTTTATATTTTCACGAAAAAAACTTCAATCTTTTACTTTATTAATTGAAATTTAATTCCTAATTGAGATTTGCTCGAAACTTAACTTTAAGTTAAAGCTATTTTAATCACACATCTTTTCCCAATTCCTACCACCTGAATATCATAATATTAAAAAGGTCATGCATCACTTTCAAGTAAAGTTGTTCACAGAAAGAAACTTTATTTCCCAGCCTAATTTTCCTTCTTCATTTTCAACGCCATATATTAACTCTTGTCATACTTTGGATACTACTAATAAAAGACGCAGGAATATATATAAATATGGCCCAAAATTTTAGTACCACACATTAACTATACAGCTCTTTCAGTAAACGGTTTTAATAAACTCGTTTATTCAGTTACACTATCACATTCATATTATATAGCTTTCCATCCTAAGTTTTATTTTGATTCTTGAAGAAATTTTTAGGTAAACAAGCTCTTTAGCCTCTTTGTGCTATTGAGGCTATGAACCACCAAGCATTCTCTTGTGTCACATGCTTCTAACTTAGTGTGTCTGGTAAAACTTCTCTCCCGTATTGAAAATATCCAATAAAAAAGAGAAAAATATTAATATATTCCATAAATATTTTTCTCTCCTACTTAAAATTTTCAATAACGGAACGAAATATTCACCCCTTAGAAATCTTGGATCCGAGATTTTGTGAGAAACTACCGACTGCTCCCATCCTATCCAACCAGCTTTCACTTTACACTTGAATACTTCTTCTTAATGAGGTTTTCTAAATCCTAAACCCGACTTATTTTCATGATTCTCAAAAATATTTTGAATAATATTTTTAAAATACTATTTAAAATATTTGAAGAATTAAGTAACAGACTCATTAAATTGTCCGAATGATGTAACACAAAAACATGTTGGATATTATAATAATGTTGGATCATGATAAGGTGAGTCCAGAGGAGAAGCTTATCCCAGCCATGTTCCAACCCTTCATTTTGCAATCAGGGAGGGGCATCCATGTCCATTGCATCCACTTGGTATCAAAAGCGAGCCACGTCATGTCCCAAACACCTTCACAATTAGACACTAACGCAGCCCTAACAACCCCGTTTTTCTCTTCCAAACAACCCATCATTGCCGCAAAGCGCTTTTCAACAACGCAAGGAACCGCAGACACAAACTCCCATGTTCTCCCATCGCAACTCAAACCCCAAAGCTCCACACCCTTCAACACCCTCACACTCCGAACATCCTCGGATTTCACAATCATCATGTACCCATCACCATACACGTGTAACCGGTCAATCACGTTCCCCCACGTGAACCCAACGGTTAGGCTCTCGTTGTTGTTGTTAAACCTCGGACGTATTACGACCACCGGCGCCTCGCGCTCAAGCGTCGACGCCACCAGAACGCTCTCCCTCGGGCCGTGACCAACGTTAAGGTAAAACACGTGAGTGCCGCCACGTGGCGGGGTTTTGTCGGTTTCGTGAGTTTCCTCGGCTGTGGTTGACTTCCACGTGTCGGTTAGGGAGTCGTACACGAATAAAACGGGACGGTTGGAGACAACCTCGGCGAAGATGAAGTGAAAGTGACCGGAGCCGTTGGGGTGGGCGACGAGTTTCATGCCGGAGCGGCGCCAGGAGGAGGTGCCACGTGGGCCGAGGGGGGAAGGTGGGATTTTTTTGACGGTGACGGAGACGAGGTTGACGGCGAGGACTTCTCGGACGGCGTTGGAGGCGAAGAGGAGGACGTTGTTGGAGGCGGCGAGGAAGAAGAGGTCCTCGGCGTGGAGGCGGGCGGGGCGGAGGAGCTCGGCGGCGGGGAAGCGGAACCAGCGGTCGGGGCGGCGGTCGGCGACGGCGTGGAGGACGGCGTCGCGGAGCCAGCGCTTCTTGTAGACGAAGAGCCAGGTGGTGGAGGAGGAGAGGGCGTTGCAGTGGCGGAGGAAGGTGTGGTCGGAGATGATGCGGGAAAAGGACTTGCTCACGAGTTTGAGACGCACGATCTCGGGGAGGACCAGAGAGAGGAAGATGCTTTGGATGAGCTCTTGTGGGAGAAGGCACAGACCAATGGCGTTTTTCGGAGCTTGACTTCGTTGGTTTTCCATGCCAGAGTGGAACTGGTTTTTGGCTTTCAGGTGGGGGTTCTTTTGTGGGGTTCTTGGATTAGTCAAAATTTATACCACAATTTCTTTCTAAGAATTTTGAATTGATAGGTGAAGAATTTACAATTAAAGTGAATTCCAGTAACTTTTCTATTAAAGATAGTACTTAAAATTAATTTTTTTTTTTGACATTTTGATTTCTTTTAATTATTCCTATTCTGTTCTCGCAATTAAAATATTAGTGATAAAAAGCAATTCATTTTGTCTTTTAATTTTAATTTTTAATTTTACATTTGATATATTTACTCTATAACTTATAAACAAGCCGTATTAATATAAAAAATAAATTAATTTTTGAAACTGAGAAGTTATTTTTGATTTTCATAAAGAATAAAAATAATTTTGAATGAAACTTGATAAAATACTTATATAAATCTAAAAGATAAAAAAAATTACACTAAATTTTAAACTTATTTTTATAATACAAATATTCATAGATAAACTAAGTCTTTTCAAAATCAATTTTATTATAATTGATTATATAAAATTGATCTACCAAAAATCGATTTTTTCAACTTTCCTCCCATCACGCACCTAGGAATCTCTAATTCAATTCTCTTAAGAAAGATTCCAACCTAAAACTTGTGTATGTAAAAAATGTGTGGTTGACGGGTGAAAATTGGTGGTAAGTTAGTTTTTCAATGTTAAAAGAAATATTATTCATTATTTAATCTACTGTTTATGTTAATTTTATGTTATTAATAAAGTCAACAATAAACTTAATATAAATGTGATTAAATGATCACTAAAGTCATTATTTTTTTCTTTAATTAATATTTGTTGATTATGATTAGGAATTTAGAATGTATGTTTTTAAATTTAGAAAATTGTGTCTTCTAATTCTTAAAACTTTGTGAAAATTGTCTGAGACTTGAAATTTTTTACCATTAAACAATAAATGTTGCTAAACAATAAATGTTGAGTTTCATGTAAATTTAATAACCGGTGTAAAAAGATGGATTAAAGGTGATTAATAAATTGACTAATTAATAAAAATAATAAAAAGTTGTTCATAATATTTATTTTTAATTAGTTATTGGTTAATCATTTTTTAATCAACTCATAATTAGGGTTCATTTTATAAAAAAATGTTAATTGATTAATAATCAAATTTTCAATTTAATAGTTTGGACAAAATTTATGAATTTTTAAAAATTTAAATATGTAATTTTCAAAATTTAAAATAAATTTTGCAATGAAAGAAAAAGTCATTGTCTTAGTGTGGTTGGGTTTTGACAAGGACGTGGGATGATGAGGGTTTTTTATTGGTCAGATAAGGACCTTTGGATTTGATTAAAATTTCAGGACCTTATTGATGGGCACATAGGACAAGCGTCCCACAAGGATCCCAAACTATAGCCATCGTCATGGGCGGTGTCGATTTTGACTTGGGGTTATTGGCTGGGGTTGTGTGACACTTTTAAAATGCTTTTGGGGAGTGTACTCACTACTGTAAAGAGTTTTAAAACTATGAATCAATTCCAAGAATGCTCCGTTTTAAATTAGTTTATCAATTTATATCATAATCAATTAATAAACGTTAAGTAGATTAATGAGTTTGAATAAAATATAGAAAAATTTATTAAATAACATGATGGTTATTAGTTAATTGTGACAGAAATTCAAAATACCAATCACATTTATTTATGATAAATTTATTAATTTTACAGACAAATATTTTATAAGTCATAAAAATAAAAAAGAATTATAATTTAATATAATGTCAGTCTAAAATTCTTTTATCCGTGTTTACTAATTAAACTCTTTATTTTTTATATAGTTTATTGGTATATACCGTCAATGTAACAATCTTTACATTGACATTCAATCAACTCGTCATAATAAATTTGTTGACTTTACTAATTAGCACTTTAAAAGTCATATAAATAAAAAATTATGATTGTATGTCAGTGTAAAAATATTTGACACTAACAGTGTATAGCAATTAAACTCTTTTTTTATAAAATATTTATCATAAAGACAATAAAGTTTTCCTCTATTTATACAACTATATATATATATATATATATATATATATATGTATATAAATATTTAGTGTGAAGATAATTATAACTCTCTTTGTTAGATAAAATATATAAGTATTATTAATTTTATTTTTAATAATAATAATATTTAAGTATATAAAATATTTTATTGATATTTTAATAATAAATAATTTTTAGTCTTTCTTTTTATCTTGATTTAAAAATCAAATACTATTTTGTTGATTAAAATAATTTATTAAATATTTTATAAAAAATATTTAAGATAAATACTATTTTTTATTAATAATTTATATTTTTTATTTAATCGTCTTATCCTTATTTTGGAACTATAGCTAAAATAAAAAAAGTAAGTGAAAATGAAAAAGAGAATGAAGGAGAACCATTAGTGGTGTTGATGTGTTCCCTAAATAAAGGTCTATAGCACACCACGCGTGCGCTGTGATAGTGGTGGGATGAGCCATGCTGCCTAGTCAACAAAGGAGAAATGACGTTGAATCTGACTTTGCTTCTCTTAATCACGACATTCACATTAGTTTATTGCTAAAGTTTTGGTCCAACTTTAGTGGACATTGTTGAGACTTGAGTCTAATCTCAAGTGTGGTTAACCTTAATTAATCTCTAAGATTTGGGCTATGGGCCCAATGCTTAATGAGTCCATCATATTTTACCACATCTATTTCTGGGGAATTGATTTCTACATCTAACCAATTGGTTTTTACACCTGTTGTTATAATTTTGGAGAAAACCAATGCAATTGATGCAAGAATGAAAACTGGTGTGTGCTGTGAAGGACATTCTGAGTCCAACATGTGGGCAACTTGTTTACACTTTCGTGCAACTCCAATGTTTCTTCAGTTAGAAATTAATTAAGCGTTTTTGTTTTATATACCTTTTACATTGTATTTCATATCCATGGAACGGGTTTAATTAAATTGTATATTTTATATTATTTATTTGTTATCACTAAAATCATTTTGAGGCTAGGAGGTTCAGGTTTTTCAGACCTTTTTTAACATAGCATTCACTTTCCTTGAATTAGGATTTGGTCAATCCACCTTAAAACTGTTAGATATTTGTCTAATTTATTAGCTTATATATTATCATTAATTGTGTTACAAGTTATTTAAAAAATAATTCTATTTGGAGTGTTCTTATAAAGATTAATTTTTAGAATTAATGGCATCTCACTAAGTATGGTTTTGCAATATGTAGATACTAAGAATTTTATTTCTATTTTTGTGATAGACCAAAATAGAAATAAGAAAAACTCTAAAGGAGATAAGTGTTTGTTTGGAAGCCGTCTTATAAAACTGTTTTCAGTATTTTAATATTTAAAAGCTAAAAAACTCTTGGATAGTGTTTTTTGAAAACAGTGTTAGTTTTATAGTTTTAAAAACTAAAAAGCAGGAACAATTAAAAGTAGTTTTGTTTTTCAATTTTCTATTTTTGTTTTGAAAACTAAGAACACAATCAAAATATATTGTTTTGTGCTTTTCATTAATGAAATTCTAATAAATATAAACAAGTTTTTCTATTTTTACATATTGAAAACAGTTTTTAAATAACACTAACCAAACAAGTTTTTTTTCTCTTTTCTTTCCATAGTTTTTGAAAATTATTCTTAAATTTTTTTTTTCAAAAACTAAAAAACAAAACAAAACCCATCAAACCCTAACTCTTCATAAAAGTCGTATTATATATAAGGTTATGGTTTTCAAGTTATATTAAAAAATTTTCTTTTCTAACATTCCATCATTAGAGAAGAAGAGCTCTTTATTCAAGAAGAAAAATTGTACTTATAAACTTGAAAGATCAAACTTAGAAGTCTACATATATCAAGTTTGCTAATAGGTCGCCATTGTTTTTTTTATTTATTCTCTTTGATTATTTAAAATAATTTTTCTATTTATAATGATTCTCATATTAAGTTTTCCACTAAATTTCTAACAAAAACAACATGAATAATAACTCAGGTCATTTGAAATATCTTCCTTATACTAATGTTTAATGGCAGTTTAATTACCTTAATTAGCTTTGACTCCAACAGAAACAATGAGATATGAATTTCTAAAATGGGTATTTTTCAGTATCTTACTAACCTCCCTAGTATGTGGTTAAGTAATGTGATCATGTGTTGCGTTCCTCCATCAACAGCTTGTTCTTGCCACTGAAAGCCGTAATCATTGACTTACTCCAGTGTGATAATTCGAATAATCAAGAAGCGAAGAAACCAGAACTGTCGCGAGATTTTCAATCGTGTTTGAAGAAGACGAAGACGCCATGGAGAAAAACCAGAGCACGCAACAGAGCTCTTCAAAGGAAGAAGTTTGATACCATAACAGAAAGAGAAATGGAGGAACAAACAATGCAGGAACAGAGAAAGAACAAAAAAAGAAGCACAAAAACAGCACACTCTGATTGGATCAGCAACCAACTGATAAAAATCTGATAAAAATGACATAAGAGGCAACAAGCTGTTTATATATAGAGAAAAGAAAAGAGCTGAAAAAAGTTATGGAATAACAGAATTCCAAACAGCCAATAACAGAAAAACAGAAAGGAAAAACAACAAGAACCCATTATCATCTAATTCTCAGTTTCCTTTTCTTTCCTTCCTCATATAAGTACTTGTTTTGGCTTTGGTTTTAGGGATTTATCCCTTTTTTTCTTTCCTGAAACTGAAATGTGACAGTGCTTGGTAAAGACACATGCCACAATAGGTGGAAGCATTTTCTTTCTCACTTTTACTCATATGTTTTTCTTAATTATTATTGTTATTTCCTTTTTTAAACATTTGATCATGAAGAGATTTTTTTGCTAAAATATTTAATTTTATTTACGACCTAGAAAATATAAATTAGTAATAATTAAAATCATACATTAAATTAACGATAATAAAATTTGAATTAATTTTTTTTTCTTAAAGAAAAAATAAGGTTAGATAAATGTCACATTTTGTTTGTTTTATCAAATTTTGAAAATATAAAATGTGAGAGTTTTGTATACTCAAATTTCTCTCTTAATTAATTTTCGTCATGATATACAATATTTTCTTTCTAAAAATAAAATAGTAAAATATAAAATCCTAACTTTTTACCATTTTATTTGTAAATATAAAATTAACTACATATAGCATATTTTTTAATTTTGAGATTTTGAAATATAAATTATAACAGTTTATTGTCTTAAATCTCATATTTAAAAAAATCTTAGTCAAAATTTTGTTCTCAATAATAATCATTAAAATTTAGTCACTTTTGATGGACTTCTAATTTGACTATTACAAAGATTTAAAAGTCTAATAATAATCACTTTAGATCCACTTTTAATTTGATTTATCGTAAAATTTTGGTAATATGATTAAAATTTTCAGATGAACAAAAATAAAAAAACTTAATAATAATCACTTTGAATTTGCTTCTAATTTGACTATAGTGAAACAAAAAGTGTAGGATAATCACTTTGGATACGCTTCTATTTTATTATTGTCAACTCTTTTAATTTAAGATTTTAAAATAATAATAATAAAATAATAAAAATAAAATAATAAAAATAAAACTTTAAACATGACTATTTGAATGTACTTTTGATTTAATCACTATAAAAATTATTATGGTTGAGTAATTGTCAGCTTAGATGCGTTTCTTACTTGGAAAATTGATAATTATATTAAATCATATAAACACCTTGGAATCACTTCTAATTTGGACATGATAAAAAATATTTCAATTAACACAAGAATATCAAAATTAAAAATAAAATTTAAAGTTTTCAATACTTAAATCACCTAAAAGAAACAATCACAATTCTTGAATACTCAAATAATATAAAGAACTACGTAAACTCTAATTAAGAGCCATATTCTGTGGAGTCCAAAAAACATAATAAGTAAATTAATTAAAATGATAAAAATATTAATAATCTTTTCATAAAAAATAAATTTCTTAATAATAAAGTTCTTGTTAAAAATGTTAAAATCAATAAAATAAAAAAAAAGTTTGTGTTTTAAGGAGTGAAATAAATATTTTTAAAGTTATTTAATTTTGCAGGTATAATTAAAGGTAAATCGTCTTTATGGTAGGTGTTAATAATTTTCCTATGCGTAATCGACTCCTGAACTCAAAATTTTGTTTCGTAGATTTTTATTTTTAAAGGTTTTCCTTAATAAACGTTGGTGACAACTCATCTGTTTTTTAAATAATTTTTTCTCCTTTAGCTAAGACCTATATGTCGACAGATAATGACTCCACTGAGGACTTTTGAGAGTCAAGCCTATAATAATTAAACGTGCAAAATTGATAGCTTTAATTTTATTTGTTTTACTCCTTGTTTGATTTGTTTGGTTGTTTGCTCTTATTTCATGTATTATTATTCATCTGTAGTATTTTTTATCGAACCATAGGATAAGAGACATAATTTCTTGTGTATATATATGTATTGTATTTAGGTTTTGCTTCTTCCACACACTATTTGACTCACACCCGTGAATGAGACTTTATACCTGAGCCTGAGAGAAATTTAAGGAGTGAGAGGTTATTGGTGGTAGTCATTGTGGATCTTCTCTCTACTTGGTTATCATGAGAACCTCACCTAAAGTGTGACTCTTTCTGGAATGCCTATATGTTGGATCTCTTTCCAATTTGTGGTCACATTCTTCAGAGGGTACTTGGCTTTAGGAACCTTTCGCCAGTGAGTTTGTAATGCCACCTTTGCGATTTTATCACTATTATATGGCCTATAAATGCTTAGTTTAGAATCCAATAGTTTCTAGAAACTTATTTTAAGGCATCATGGAGCAAGTCATTAAAGTTTATATTCTAAGAAAAAAGGATACAAATAGAAAAGTGAAGAAGTGAGTGGGGATTCTCATCTTTGTTTGAAAATTTAGTTTAATGCAAAATGCACATCCATATTAATGAAAAAGGATACGAAGACTTTGAAGAAGCTTTCTTTAAATTCCTCAAGGGACAAAGTATAGGGAGAAAGAATGCAAAATTGTGGTTACCCGGTTAGGAGACCCATCTAGGCACTTCGTCGAGACAGATGCAATAGTGATACAAAAAGATTCAGGGGTTGGGCTCCATGTAGAGGGTCGTGTAGAGAACTTGAAAGGCTTGAAGAGCTGCCCAATTGTTGGGGTGTAGTTGGCTCCGCACCACGTTCAAAACTCGGAGCACCACCATGGTAAATTCATTGAAGTGCAAGTGGACATAAAGCTCGGTGAAGAGATGCTCATACATGTAAAAGAATTCATTACCTGCCACACCTCGGCCATGGCAAATCTGCTTCGACTCCTGACAAGAGGTCACCAAGATCATATCTTTGCAGCCGTTGTTCCCCATTAGGTCCACATTCTCTAATACCTATTTCATGTCATGTTTCTTCCGCAGGTCAAACGCATATTCCAGAATCGAGGGATCTACCCAGGAGTAGTCTTACCCCGCAACCACTTTGATCCTATCATCTCCTTACTAGAGACCTCGACACTACTTGTATCTCTTACCCTAGAGTTTTGGGAGCCTAAGCTAGCCTCGAACCTATAGACCTCGACTGAACGCACATGAATTGAAAAGCTCAGAGAAGACATGACATCAATCTTTTTCGAAATTGCATGACAACACTTCAAACGATTTACGGCAAGATGTTCACGGATGACACAACACAACAAGGACACGTGCGACACGAAATGGACACACCACTATTTATTGGCACGCGACCTACATGACCTAGCAAGGCAATGCATCCAGGCTGCTTGTTTATGCATGTTTGACGACCAATATTGTGCCACATGGCCCCTAATGGTTGCCTAACGCTTCGTATCCCTAGGTGACCTCGACCAACGAATAACCTCGAAACCAACGCAATGCCTAACCATCCTTAACCATTTTAAGGCTCACACTTCGGCCTAAATGACCTTGAATGAGCTTGGGGGGCCTGTGTACAAGCCATTGAGCTGAGGTCATCTTGAAAGCAACATCATCTCAAAGTTGATGCTAGATCGCGACACTACACGAACATAGCGGATTATCAAAGTGAATTAGCTTAATTTGGTAACTAAGTGACCTAAGCATCATTAGCACGTCATTGGGATTTTGCTAATTAGGTCTATAGACCTTGAGCCCACGACAACACCTATAAATACGTAGATAAATGCATAGATAAAGGTTGTTGTGCTTTTAATATACTTCTACTTACTCCAACTTGACCTCTGCTAAATACTATCTTGAGCGTTGAAGTGATTTCTGTAGGACACCTCAACGTACCATTGCTAAAAGAGAACATATCTCGGATGAGTAGGCCTCATATTGGACATCACCTCACCTCAACTTGGACAATGTTCTAGGAGCAGGATCATTTTTTGAAAATAAAAAAAAATAAAAACAAAAAATAACGTGAGATATTGATTTCTGGAACAAATAATGTGAGATATTTAACATTTATGAATTATTGATGATTTTTATTTTTATTTTTATTTTTTATCTCTCTTTAACTTCGAATATGACAACAAAAAATAATATGAGATATTGATTTACTTTTAGCTATAGAAATAATGATATTCTTATAAAAGGAAAAGTTCAAACTATAGTAAAATTGTATCTTAAAAAAAATATTTAAAATCTTATCATTATAATGTATTTAAAAAATAATAAATTAAAATAAATTATTTGCTAAGAAAAAAATTAATTAGATGTGATACTTTATCTTTTAAAATTTTGAGATATAAACTATGACAGTTTGATGTACTTAAATTGTTTTCTTAATTAATTTCAGTTATAATAAATTTTTTTCCTAAAAATAGTTTATAATAAAAATATAAAATTTTAAATTTTTAAGGTTTATTATTATTATTATTATTAATTTCACTTCACTTTGCACTTATAATCTGTTAATAGAAATAAAAAAATTATTTAGATGTGACATATTTTAAATCTCAAGACTTTGAAATATAAGTTGTGACATTTTATTATTTTAAACCTCACATCTAAAAATAAAAAAATTATTAAAAATTATATTTTAATAATAATAATAATAATAATAATAATAATAATAACAATAAGAACAACAACAACAACAACAACAACAACAACAACAACAACAACAACAACAACAACAACAACAACAACAACAACAACAACAACAACAACTTTTTATAACCAAAACAAACATGTTATATAATACGTTGAGTTTGGGGATCCTAAACGTAATAAATCTAAAATTAGAGAATAGAAATATCAATAAATCTAAAAATAACTATGTTCTAAGATGATAACAGGATGGAGCAGAGGCGAGGATACACACAGGTATCCCGTTATATTTTTTTTATAATTTAACTTTAAATTTACTTATAATTTTATGTTAAGTTATTAATTATATTTTATTTATTAATTAAATAACTAAATTATATGTTAAATTATTGACTATATTTTAGTTTTAATGGTCCATAAAGGTGTAAATTTGTATATAAATAAGTGACATTATATGCATGAAATTTTATTTAACATAGAAACAGGGTGGGGCGTTATGCACCGGGGGTTCACCACACACACACCACCTTCACATTGGTAAAATATTGTTTATTTTGAGCTCAAACCCTCATGATTTTACTTTTGGTTACCTCCCAAAAGGTTTCTTAACCACTGAAAGTGTTGTAGTGTATATAAACTCATATTCATCCTCTTGTTTGACCGATGTGGAACTTTGTTTACATCCCAACAATCCTCTCCTAAAAAACAAAGGATCGTGATACCTCCCCCGCCCCCCGATTTACAGAGGAAACTTTATTCCACGGGTATATCCTGATTGATGCCCTTAGAGTTCATTCACACTCTAAGTTCTAGCATCGTCGATCCACCAGCAAGACACGTTTCCTAACCATCTATACCCAGATCCACCGTTAAGAAGACTTTGGATACAAGGATCCTAAACTCGAATCCGCCTGCCAACCATCATAATTGATGTCAGACACCTGGTTGAACTAGTGACTCTGATACCAATTGTTGTACACCAGGGGGTTCACCATACACACACCACTTCCACATTAGTAAGACATTGTCTGCCTGGGACCCACAACCCACAATTTTGCTTTTGGTTACTTCTCAAAAGGCCTTTTCAAAATAATGGAAGTGTTTTGATGCATCTAAACCTATCTTCATCCTCTTGTTTGATTTATGTGAGACTTTGTTTGCATCCCAACACGAGGCAGGGATGGGATGAGGACCAACAAATCCATCCCTGTCCCTGTCCTTCATTTTTTTAGGCATGAATGGGCCCAGAGACATACATGATTATCATCCCTAGTGAACTCTAATTCTCTATTCTACTAAAAGATATGTAAAAGTAAAGAACCACTCATGTCGAGCTAAAAAGAATAAAAAATGATATTAAATCTTTTTTAATATTAATAAATCTAATTGCATAAAATAATAATAAAGTCTTATCTTATAAGTGTGTATGAGTACTCCTTTGTATTTTCTTATTGTGTTTACTATAGTTATTCAGTTGCTATCTCGAGTTAGTTTATGGATTAGTGTAATTGAGCAACTGCATTCTGTTATGGGTTTCTTTGTATATATATCCCTTTTGTAACTAAAGGCTCGATGACTTTATATCTTTCAGATATTCAATATAAAGATTTTTTTCACTTTCTAATATGGTATCAGAGTTTTCTAATCCCTAGTCATGGCTTTCAGCAAACACTCTCTGATCCATGATAGATCTTCTCCATAATTTCTAGCCTTTACTCTGACGACCTTTTCTCTTCTAATCATAGAGAAACTCAATAATAGAAATTTTTACAATTTCTAGCCTTTACTATGACAACCTTTTCTCTTCCAATCATAGAGAAACTCAATAATAGAAATTTTTTGGTGTGGCACCAATAAATTACACCCATTATTAAACCTGATAATCTTCAATGTTTCATAACCACTCCAAGCATTCATATTCATTTTCTCTCTTTCTAATATTTCTCTATAATATAAATTTTTTTATTTGCTTTTAAGGTGAGATGGATATTTTAAAAGATAAATAATTTATTTAGTTGATTAAAGATAATAGTCTTTATGACAAATGCGATAAAGTATCAATATCTTTCTTATGTGCACATAATTGACTCGATCTCAAAATTTTGTGTCATAGACATTGCTTGCCATCCCGCTTCTATTTGTCTAGATGTTATCCAAGTTGGCTCATGTGCCTAAAGATTTATCTAAATCGTTTTGTTTCTTTTTTGTCCAAGTTTCTTCTCTTTTTGTTTAACTTTTTTTTTTTTTTTTTTAAAAAAAAGTTTTTTCACTGTTTTCCTTAAACTAAATAATGATGACAAATCCTCTTTTAAAATAAGTTTCTCCTGTAAACAGTTACTTAGATAAAAAAGTTAACCATGAGGAAAATCTTATACACATGGACTTGGTCTTTAGGAGACTGTTACCGTAAAAACCCGATAATAAAAAAATAAAAATAAAAGAGAGCTTAAACACCTTCTCTACGGGAACATTTGTTTTTCCAAGGTAACATAAGATTTGGATTCTTTTGGGAAAATGGCGGTGTTTGTGGGATTTGGAAATCTAGTATTGCACTTAGCAAGACATCCATAAGTATACTATACGCTAATTACGCGTGATACAGTTTAGGAAGATCAGAAAGGTTGTAAAATAAATAGTTCAGGGTTAGAGGAAAACTCAAAAATCAGAAGCAGAGCAATCATATACCCTGTAGTTACTCTGCTCTTATCATGCATTCGTCTTTTGGTCTCTATCTTTTCTACATTATCTCCATTTTATTTTATCCTTTCTTATAATTACTTTAAATATTTGAAATTTAATTTGTAAATAGTGATTTTTTTTGTTTAGTAACTCAATGGTTTAGCCAACCACTACTCAATGCCTTCTCTGGTCGATTTTTTAAAACTATTGATAAAATCTCAATTATTATATGTGAATATGAAGCTATGGAGTGATCTTACTGGTTCTCATAGATATTATATGTGAATATGACATAAATTAGTCAACTGCATTAAGTGGTCACCCAATATTACTAACTTTTGCGTACCAAACTTGGAGGGTCTTTCAACTTTTGTTTTTGAAAACCAAAAATCTTCATTAATAAGAAAACTGACTCAAGCCAACATTCAGAAAGTTACAAAACAGTGAGCAATGTAGTATTGTAAAAGCTAACAACCCCTTAATACTAACAACAGTCCCTAAACTAAAATTTGAAGTACACAATTTGTTACCACTAGCTGAGTACCAAGCAAATTGAATTTATGCTGCGGGAGCATAGTCATAAATGTTATCATCATCATCATCACCTTCCATGCATGCTGCAATAGGGTTAAAGCCAGAATCTTCATTTCCATAAACATCTCTTTCCGTGCAAGCCTTAGGTGCATAAAGGTACCAATCACTTCCATTGCTGCCAAATGCATGGTTAATGGCCATGGACATGAATGCCATTTAGCTTTTTAGGATGGGTATGGAACAAATAGAGATTGGAAAAGAACAAATTAAGAGTGGAAGCTATAAGATATTGAATGGTGTAAGTTGTGTTGGGTTATTTGAGAGTTGTTGTTTATATAGAAAGAACTCAAAGAAGGGAAAGTGTTGGACTTGTTTTGGCACATGCAAGCCATGAGGAGAGAGTGTGGAATTTTGGTCATGACTAGGTTATTGGGTGTGTGATGCCATTTTTCCAGCCACATTTGAAATTGTCTTGACAATTCAGCAACACGTTGGAGAGAGGGTGTAACAAGGAATCTCAGTATATATGCATGTTGTCCGGGGTAGGGACAATAACAAAACGAATTTTGTCTTTGATATATAGTTGGGTCATATAAAGTGCATTTAACTGTGCAAGGTCAGAGGTAAAAGGATACTAGTGGATTGGCCTTAACGGTTTAGCTTGTCAACTACTTACCTAAGTAGCGTGTAATATTTATTGCTCCAAGTTGTTATTATTATTAGGGTTTAATTATATGATTTGCTACCTATTTGTTGAGTTTTTGACATTTGACTTCCATTATTAAAATGGGTGAATTTGTGTCAAAGTTGTGAGGAAATTATAGTTTGATGGTTAAGTGAAAAATGTTAATTCACATATTATGATTACAATTTAGTATGACATGACAGATATTAATTCTATATAATTTAAAGTTAATTTAATTAATTATAATTAACTTTTCATTATTTAAATTGCATTTACTTTTTATAAAGGGAATATCTCCTTTTTATGTCTACTTTTCAAAATATCTATTCTACCCTTATACCTATTTTAAAATTAAAAAAATAAACTAATTTATTATAAGAAGGACTTGAATCCATAATCTCTTATTTCCCAAAGATATATTTTACCACTAGACTAACCTTCTAACTACAAGCAAAAAATTACTTTAAAATATTGATATTCAACATAGATAATTGTCCAATTATATCTATAATGTATAATATATGATATTATATTATATATTATATGACTATTTTACCTTGTAAACATTTTATGACTGTTCTCACTTTCACAAATATAACTTTTCCCTTTTTATATATGCGTACATTTCATGATAAATATTTTTAATAAACATGTAAATACACACAGGTGCGACAATATTTTGAGTTCTATTCAAACTCTCCTGGTTCCATTTTTTCATATTCATTGCATATTTGACATATCCATTGATGATCTGACATATTTTTATCATGTTATCATAAAGAAAAAATACAACATTAACAAAATATATTTCAAAACATGTCACATCATAATTTATATTTCAAAATATAAAAGTTTACAAAAGATACTAAATTAAAACCCAAATGCGAATACACAGGCACAACAACACTTATATTTTTGCTAGTTTAAATAATAAAATTAGGGCCCTCACATTATTAAATTACTTTTAAATTACTATTACATGTCAGCCAATGTTTTATAACTTAATAGTCCACACCAATTTATTAAAGCTAAGAACAAATTCAATAATTTTAAAAATTAAAAGGCACAATTTCATTATTTAAAAATAGGAGGCTAAAATGTTAAAAATAGAAAAATAGGATATGCATAATCTAATTAAGACTTATTACCATTATTATTATTATTATTTCTATTATTATTATTATTTTAAAAAATATTTATTTACTATCTATAATCATATTAATTTTACATTTTATTCCATATAGGATAAAGTTAGTAAACTATAAATAGTAAAATTGATTTAAAATTGCACCTATACAGAGGAAAATAAGTTATTTATATGTATGTGGAATAAAAGGTAAAGTGGGGTAAATGGCTAAGTTTTTTCTTATTATTTTGCTTATGTTTGTAAGGATGTTTCTATAGGAGGATGAAATTGTACTGATGAATTTTAACAAAGGTTTGCACTTAACAGAAAAGTTATTAAAGTAAAGTTATATGTATCTAGTTTCTTTTTTTTTTTAACAGCAAGTTAATTAATTTTTTTGGGGACATGATATATACCTAGCTAGTTACTTACGTCCACATCTGGGAAAAATAGTTAAGATTGTAATACATTAACTATATGTGTCATGTGTGTAATAAAATGAAATAAAGGGGTTTCATGACTGAGGTGAGTGGATTGAAAGTGCAAGTCAAAAAAAAAAAAAAAGTACAATTCCTTTAAGAAAGATTTTGTTCCCAGGTTGATTTGAAAGTAAGAATGGTTGGGTAACTTCTAAAGGTCTCTTTTTAGTAAGAGAATTATCTTAGGAAGAAGTTATGGGAATGTGATGTTTTGGAAACCCCTAGAGTGGATGATTATAACATGAAGCATTTTTGGGACATGCTAAAAGATGATATCATAAAAGTTATGTTGAAATTTTATGAAAATGGGATGCTTCCAAGAGATCAAATGCATCTTTTCTTAATTTGATTAAAAAAAATGTTCCAACTGGCCTTAGAGATTATAGACCCATATCTCTAATAGGGGTGATATATAAAATTATTGCAGTGTAAGCAAAACGACTCCAACAAGTAATGTGTAGCATAATAGAAGAGACTCAAACTGCTTTTATCAAAAGTAGACAACTACTGGATATTGTTGTCATTGTAAATGAATCAATCCATGAGACAAAGCATTCAAAGAAGTTACTCTTAATAAGGCAAACTTTGAAAAGTCATATGATTTAGTTAGCTAGTTTTTCTTAATTTATATTTTTTGAGAAATGCATTAGGTGGATAAAATTGTGTTTCCAATCTTTGTTTGTATCAGTTATTGTAAATGAGAGTGCTACTGAGGAATTCTATATACAAAGTGGCTTAAGACAGGGGATCCCATGGCCTTATTTCTCTTCTTAATTGTGGTTGAAGGCCTCGAGAGCATCGTGAAAGAAGCAGTTGTAAAAACCTTTTATCCAAAGTAAAAATGGGAAGACAAGAACTCCAGGTCGTGATCCAACAATATGCAGATGATACTTTGATAATGGTAAAACCAGAAATTCAAAATATGTAGTTACTTTGAAAAGTACTCTGAGATGTTATGAAATGGGTTCAGGCTTGAAGATTAATTTTCATAAGAGAAATGTGGGAGGTATAGGGATGAATGCATAGGAGCTACAATGCTCTGCATGAATTTCGAATTGTAGGATAATGCAAGTGTTGTTCTCTTATTTGAGGATTCCTATGGGGGATAATGTAAGGAGAGAGAGTCTGGAGACTAGTGCTCAAGAAATTGAGTGCCAAGTGTCTTCTTGGAAATGAAAAAGCTTATTTGTGGGAGGGAAGACTTTCCTTATTAAATCCTCTATTTCCGCCATTCCTCTCTTTTTTCTTTCTTTTTACAGGATACCGAAGATAGTGAATCATGTCATTCAATGCTTACAAAGGATGTGATAAATCTGAAGAAAAAAAAAACTAGCACCAATTAAACCGGAGATGGAGTGTAAGGAAAAATAGCAAGGTGGCTTAGGCATAAAATACATGCAAGGCTTTAATAAAGTGTTGCTTGGCACATGGAGATGAAGAATACTTAATAGGGAAGATGCGCTGTGGGTAAAAGTCTTTGAGGCTAAATATTTCCAGACCAATGGAAAAGTGACTCTCAATGGTGGGAAAATATTGTGAAGGTTATACTAGATGAAGATTTTCATTTTTTGTAACATTCCATTAATTTAGGAATTAATGTAACATGCAATTAATCATATATGATCATTGCATGATAATGGAGTATTTAATTTTTTTTAGGAGTTATGATTTTGAATAGCCACGTAGTTCTATAAATAGGGGTTGAATTGTACTCAAAGATTTTTCCCTTTTATGAGAGAGGAATTTCTCTGAAGAACTTATCAAGTAATTCTTCCTTGGTGACGTTCTACTAGACTTATTAAGGGTAAAGCACCACCTTATGGCGTCACATGACTTATCTTCCATCCTTTGAAGTGACATAATTTATCCTTTCATGAAACCATTTTCCCCCTTTCCATTTTCTTTTTTTACCCAATTCTTATTTTTTTTTGTTAACTTATTACCTTCCAACCTAAATAGATCCGCAAAAGGAATCCTGTAGAAAGAGCTAAATATGCATGAATCCTTGTGTGTATCACAACCAAGGAGATATTATATATATATATATATATATATATATACTGTACAAAAGGCAAAAATAAGGAAATGGGCTTAGGCCCATATACTAAATTGCATCTAACACTTCCCCTCAAGTTGGTGCATATAAATCATACGCACCAAGCTTGTTACAAATATAATCAATTCTAGGACTTCGCAATGATTTTGTGAAAACATCGGCTAGCTGATCATAGGAACTAACAAACTGGGTAGAAATGGTTCTAGATAATGAAGTGACAGTCTACTTCAATGTGTTTGGTCCTCTCATGAAATACTGGATTTGAGGCAATATGCAGGGCAGCTTGGTTATCACAGATTAGAGTCATTTATGTAACCTCTCCAAATCTTAATTCATCAAGGAGTTACTTGAGCCAAATAAGTTCACAAGTTGCTAAAGCCATAGCTCTATACTCTACTTCTACGCTAGATCTTGCCGCCACATCCTGCTTCTTACTTTTCCAAGAAATCAAGTTGTCACCAATAAAGACACAATATCTAGAAGTAGATCTCCTATCAATGAGAGAGCCTGCATAATCTGCATCTGAGTATCCCACAACCCGAGTATGATTATTATGCCTATATAACAAACCTTTTTCTGGAGCTCCTTTAATGTACTTCAGAATGCGGATGACGGCATCCCAATGTCCAGTACAGGGTGAATTAAGGATCTGACTTATCACACTGACAACAAAGGATATGTCAGGACGAGTGATTGTTAGGTAGTTCAGTTTTCCAACCAGTCTTGTATACTTCTCAGGATCTAAAAGTGGCTCCCCCTGACTTGACATAAGTTTAACATATGGATCCATAGGTGTGTCATTGGGCTTGGAATTCATTAGCCCAACTTCCTCTAAAATGTCCAATGCGTACTTCCTCTAAGAAATCACAATCCCATTGTCAGATTCTGCTACCTCAATGCCTAGAAAATATCTCAGTTTGCCAAGGTCTTTCGTCTCAAAATGATGACAGAGATGTTATTTTATCTGTGAAATTCCATGAGTATCACTTCCTGTAATAACTATATCATCAACATACACTATCATGTAGATGCACCTACCTCCTGAATTACGATAGAACGCAGAATGGTCAGCTTCACTATGATACATACCGAACTGTTGAACTACTGCACTGAATCTACCAAACCATGCTCTGGGAGACTGTTTAAGACCATATAAAGATTTGCTGAGACGACATACCGATCTAGAAGACTCCTTCTGAGCAACAAAACCAGGAGGTTGCTCCATATAAATCTCCTCATGCAAATCACCATGAAGGAAGACATTTTTTATATCCAACTGATAGAGGGGCCAATGTCACAGCGCAACCATGGCTAAAAAAAGTCGAACAGAAGCCATCTTGGCAACAGGAGAAAAGGTGTTAGTATAGTCTAACCCAAATATCTGAGTATAACCTTTGGCAACTAAATGAGCTTTGAGGCAATCAATAGTGCCATCAGGGCCACTTTGATATTAAAGATCCACCGACAACCAACAACAGATTTTCCAGAAGGCAAAGGAGTAAGATTCCAAGTACGAATGTTTTAAAGAGCACACAATTCATCAAGCACGGCTTGTCGCCAACCTTGATGGGATAAGGCATCACCGACAATTTTAGGAATGGACACAGTGGAAATAGAAGACAGACAAGCATAGAAAGATGAAGACAACCGGTGATAACTCAAATTAACATAATGAGGGGAAGGATTACGAGTGGAACGTGTACCTTTAAGTAGAGCAATAGGTAGATCAGGCGTACATGGAGGAGCCGGAGGAGACAGAGTAGGTGGCAGCAGAAGAGAGTCAGTGGCTGGTCCAACGAGAAGTTGAACATGTTGGCGGCGATGATAAACCCTGAGAGGAGGTGGAGCAGGTGGTGGATTGGTGGGTACAGGAAAGGTATCTATGGGATGGAAGACAAAAGGGGAGGGGGGAGGCATTAGGCTCAAAAGAGGAGGAATTGGACGAAAAATAGAGAGAAGACTCAAAGAAGGTGACATTAGCGGAAATCAAGTATTGACGAAGGGAAGATGAGAAACACTTATACCCTTTTTGAGATCTAGGATAGCCTAAAAAAACACACTTGTGAGATCGAGTAGACAATTTATCTAGACCAGGACTAAGGTTGTGAACAAAACAAGTGGAGCCAAAAACTCTAAGGGGTAAAGTAGTGAATCATGAGGAAACAAAATAGAGTGCAGGATTTGGTTATTGAGGACAAAAGAAGGCATGCGATTGATAAGGTAACACGCAGTGAGAACAACATCCCCTCAAAAAATTGGAGGGACATGACCATGAAGTAAAAGAGTGCGAGTTTTCTCAAGAAGGTATCTATTCTTACGCTAGGCGACCTCATTTTGTTGAGGGGTATAGAGACAGGAAGTTTGATGAAGAATACCATAAGAAGACATGAAGGTTTGAAAAGATTGAGAAAGGTATTCACGAGCATTATCACTACGAAAAGTACGAATAGATGCACCAAAGTGAGTTTTTATTTCATTATAAAAGGTCTGAAAGAGGGAAAGCAACTCAGAACGATTTTTCATTAAAAATAACCAAGTACATTGAGAATAGTCATCAATGAAAATTACAAAATACTGAAAACCTAAACTAGACTTAACACGACTCGGACCCCAAATATCCGAGTGAACTAAAGCAAAAGGAGACACAACTCTTTTGGGGACACGCTGAGGAAAAGAACTACAACTATATTTACCTAATTGACATGATTCACACGACAAATTAGACAACTTAGATAGATGCGGCACAAGGCACTGAAGCTTGGCAAGACTAGGATGACCTAATTGAGAATGAATGAGAGCAAGGGAATCTATTACCGAGCCAACATGAGTGGACGTCCGTAGGTGATAAAGGCCATTCGACTCACATCCAGTCCCAATTATCCGTCCTGAACTCCGGTACTGTAAGAAAACAGAATCTTTAGTAAAAGAGACAAGGCAATTAAGAGAACAGGTAAGGCGATTAGTAAATTAAAGGGAGACCCAGGAACATAAAGTACATTATCAACAGAGAGAGAAGGGAAAATAAGGACAATACCAACACCATGAGAGGGGCCCGACAGTCGTTAGCCATAGTGACAGAGGGTAAAAGACCAGAAGTTACAAGAGAGAAGAAAAAAGACTTATTACCAAATATATGATCAGTGACGCTAGAGTCAAGGACCCAAGAGCCAAAAGAGGCAGAATGAGTGAGACCAACAAAGGAAGAGCCCGTGTGTGCAACAGAAGCAGTGGAGTTAGAGACTTGATGTTCCTTGTATCATTTTAGAAAATTGTTGAATAGAGGCGGAGGTCCAGAGCTATCAGAAGGAGTGAAACCAGAATCAACAAGACCAGTGAGGGTAGTTTTAGCAGCAACAGCAGTAGAAGCCGATCGGGGAGGACGACCATGCAATGCATAGCACCAGTCAATAATGTGACCAAGTTTGTGACAATGGCCACATCGAGCTAAACTTCGGCTAAGTTTGGACGAACGATTATGATCATCACACTGAGAGATCAAGGCAGAGGAGTCACCATGAGAAACAGAAGGAGATATGTCTGGTGATAACTTGCATGGTACACGCAACAGGGTGGACCACACAGAGTTCAAAGTAGGCATAGTCGAAGACCTCAAAATCTGATTAGGAACAGAAGAATACTCATCGGGAAGCCTACATAAGGCCATCAACATAAAGAATGTCTGGCGTTGCTCTAGTTCCAGGGCAGGAGTGGCAGTAGGAGGCAGTAGTTCATTAAAGTCATGAAGAAGACCATGAACCTTACTCAAATATTTGGCCATGGGAGTGTCAAGGCGGCGGGGCCAATGATGCTCAGTAGATATTTTGGCACACGCCATAGAGGCGCTGAGTATCATTGGTGTACAACAACCGAGCCTGTTCTCAAATGCCAGCGCAAGTGTCATGGGCTAGAAATATTTGCTTCAGAGAAGTTTGAATAGTGGACTTTATAACACTACAAACTTGAGCATCCACTTTCGACCAACGTGGGTGATCTTTCTCATCGATTGAGGAAACTGTCTGAGTGAGGTGATCAACATAGTCTTGGCCCTTAAGCCAGAGCTTGATGTCAGAGGCCCAGGTATCATAGTTGGTGCCATCTAACTTGTCAATGTAGAGAGGCACATTGACATAGTTCGTGAACAAAGACGAGTCAGACCTCACAGAAGCCATGAAAGACAGATCAAAGGGAAAAAGCTGCAGGAGAAAGAAGACAAAAACACCTCAAAGGAGAGAGAAGAATGAAGACGATGCCCAATGGAAGATCCGAGACCAGATCCAAGAAGAGGAGAGCACCGCGAGTCTAACACTACTAAGCGCCGTCGAAGAGGGTGCCGGACGCGCCGCCACGCGCGGCTTCCTAAGGCGCGAGGGAGAAGACAAGCGAAGCTTGTCTGCATGCGTGGAGGCTCCGACGGAGGAGCGGCTGGTGGCTCTGGAGTAGCCGGAGGGCTACAAAGCCGATGGCAGGGTTGCCAGCCTAAATGGCAGCAGACGCGGCGGGAAACAGCCGAAAATCAGAAAGAAACATGATTTCCGGAAAAAAAAAAATTAGGCAAGGATTCACTGGCTCTAGATACCATGTAAAAAGAGCTGACTATGCATGAATCCTTGTGTGTATCACAACCAAGGAGATATTATATATATATACTGTACAAAAGGAAAAAATAAGGAAATGGGGTTAGGCCCATATACTAAACTGCATCTAACAAATCCAATCACCTCTGGATTCACATTAGTTGTATCAGAGCTTCGACTTCAGGTTTGGAACTATAGTGAATATTTTTTATAAAAGGTGTTATAGAAGGTCATTTGTGTTTATTTGCAGTTGATGGAGGAAGTTGTAGTAATGTAGTGAGTGAAAGATTGATAAATAAACTCAACTTACCAACAAGTCTCTCCCCAAGCAAGGGCCCTATCACTAGGGTCATGGCTAGGAGAATAGAAGAAGACATGGCTAGAGCAGAAGGAGGAAGATTAGCTTTTATTTACTTGTAAACCATCAAGTTATGCAAGTCATGACTTATTTACTTGTAATTTTTATTTTAGGAACCTAGGATTTTATTTTGGACATGTATTAGTCCATTTAATTTTCTAGGAGGTGTCTTAGTAATAAGAAGGGGTAAGATTAGCTTTTGGGCCTTTATTTAGGAAATAAGGGGGTAGTTTGATAACTACACCCTCTTTTCCTAAATAAAACCCAAAACTAATAAAGGAATAATCTTGGCCCTTGGATGAGGTAGCTTGGGCACTAATTCTCATCTAAAGGAGGGGATTGATTGGACTTTGGGCTTCAATCCTCCTCCCTTGGATGACTCCTTTTAATCCTAGCCCTTTTTTTCCTTCTTGACTTGTCCAAGAGGTTAGCTCCCTCTATAAAAAGGTTCTTCTTCACACTCTTGTATTTTTTACACTTTATTGAATGGAAAAACCTTGAGTTGGCCAAAATTCTCTTAGTGTCCACCCTTCTCTCTTTGAGAATTCCTTAGGTTTTTATCAAGGGTTTCATCCCTTGTGGCAAACTTTTCCTCTTAGGCTTATCTTACCTTAAGTGACGCCTAAAACCACCTCACTTCTTACCTTTCCATAAACCATTTCACCAAAGAAGAAAACCTCTAGAAAAAGATCAAGGGAGGCATGCATCAGTGACCTTCTCTTATCAACTCTTCTATTTTGTTTTTTAAGGTATGACATTCATCAATGTTGTGACCTATGGTATGGTGGTACCGAAAATTTTTGCTAGAGTCAACCTTAGCAGTTGGTTGTCCTAGGTGAGGTAGTGTGAGGATGTCTACTCTTCTTGCTTCTTCCATTACGTGCATCCTGGACATATTAAGGGGAGTATACTGTTCGTATCTAGACTCCTTGGTGCCCTGCTCCTTTATGTGGATGTAGGTTGTACCATGAGCTTTGATTTCGTTCATGCCATTTAGTGCCCTTTTACAAAGGTTGTTCATGAAGGGGTCAGGTCGCAGTCCATTAAGCAAATAATGGAGGGCAACCTTAGGGTGAAGTTGCTTGATCTTGACAGTCATGGCTAGGAATCTGTCCACGAAGTCTCGCAAGGGCTCTTTCTCTCCTTGTTGCAAGCTGGCTAACGCCATTGCACTGGTATATGTCTGGGTAGTGGCATAATCAGCTTTGAACTTTTTTACAAGTTTATAAAAATTGCGTATCGTGTTGGGAGAGAGCTCGGTGAACCAGGCATGGGCGACACCATTGGCTAAAGAGAAAGGATATGAATATCCTCGAGTCTGAGAAGTCGGATGGACAGGAGAACTCACCTCATCTGCCACCATGTGCCCCTCCGAAACAACCACAACGACTTCCAAGGTTGCCCTACTAACAACTTCAGTAGCTATGTCGTCATGCTTTCTCTTGCAACTCTCACCTCCAACCGGAGCAGTATCCTCCAGCAAATGTACTTACCAGAAAATGGTGAGTGTATTCTTCGGCAAGTACACCAGATATCTCCTTGAAAGCAGGTGCTAGGAATAACTGTAAAAGACAATTTATTGCTTATTAACGTTGTTTAATGGTGTCATAACTGTTGGCTTGTTGATGACTGCTATAAGTGTTCTAGAGTCGTTTCTATTCGAGTGAGTGACATTGTTTGAAGGGGTTTGGTTTAGTGTGGAAGTTGTTTGTCATTAATGTTTGAGTGTTTTGGTGATATTAAGGTTTAACTTTGAACTCACTATTGCATTATTTTTTTTTCATCTCCAAAAAACATTGGTTCACTTTTCTCTTTTATTTAATTTGATTACTTCTTTTTCATCTTAACGATTATTTTTTTAGATAAATTAAATTATATTTGTAAATATTTTTGCGTCTCAAATCTTAAAATTTCTCATCTGATCTTTATTAATTTTCAGAAATATATATAATTTTGATTTTTATAAATTTTATTTGAAAAATTTACGTTATGGTCGTTACTTAAAAATTCACTTGTCACAATGGTAATGAAAGAGTAGTTCAGGGTTAGAAGACAAGAAAAAGAAAATAACGCATGTGTTTACATTTGATACGAAAGATATGAAAATCAGAAGCAGAGCCAAATACCCTGTAGTTACTTTGCTTTTATCTAAATGACTATATTGCACTTTTTCTTATCATTTTCTGCTCTCTATAT
The DNA here is from genome assembly GCA_037954015.1 of Psophocarpus tetragonolobus. Taxonomy (NCBI): domain Eukaryota; kingdom Viridiplantae; phylum Streptophyta; class Magnoliopsida; order Fabales; family Fabaceae; genus Psophocarpus; species Psophocarpus tetragonolobus. The sequence goes on along the minus strand of CM075688.1, from coordinate 75,725,765 downwards.
CACTTTTTCTTTTATGCGATTTGCATTTGTTTATGCCTTCCTGTCTTAATTTTATATACAGTCTATTCAATTTGTTTATCCTACGTGGCCAAGGTATATAATGATGAAACCTTGATTCATATATTTGAATAAGATAAACAGCTACCTTAGTTATGCAAAGATGGAAGAGCAAAATCTGGTGTATGACAAAAAAATAAATAAATATACGTGTGTATATATATATATATATATATATATATATGAAAAACTCATGTAATATTACACATTTAGTAAGAAGAAGAACAAAAATAAGGATATATAGGTATGATAGGATTTATGATATGATAGTATAAGAGAGATAGAAAAAAATAGAATGTGTTGATAAGATGTATAAATTAGAGAGATGTATGTGTATCATTACTCTGTTAAAAATTAATCATTGCGTAAAGTGGTCACCTCATATAACCCTTGGGTACAAAATTTGGGGTCTTTCTGCAAGCCCCATTTAACAATTTATTTTGAATTTGGATCAGTCATTTTGTTGTGTAATACTGAGTACTAAATGCATGCTTTTGAAGCAAAAGTAATTTTATAGAAAGCTTTAACACCTTTGTTTTATTTTTATATGTTGAATTTAGATTGAAATATACACTTACCATATATGTAATTCGTAGCGGACGACAGTTTGGATAGATGGATCTGGAGGTCTAGTAGGGATGAAGGATTCTCAGTTGCTGAGACTTATGTGGTACTGAGCACGTATCAGAACTCGACGACTCTTGCCGAGGTGGAACCGAACCAATTGAGACGCATGTGGGAAGATAGTCTTCCATCAAAGGTAATTGCTTTCTCATGGAGATTATTGATAGATATACTACCCACCATTGATAATCTGTTGAAGAGAGGCGTTGAGATTCTAGGAGAAGGGGTTAATATGTCCTCTGTAGAAGCAATATGGAAAGCAGGACTCATCTGTTCTTAACGTGTGTCAAAGCCCAATCTGTGTGGTGTAATATAATGAGGTGGCTGGGAATCCAGGGACCTATTCCCGGGGATCTGCATCAACTGTTTCTTTCATCGTCAGCATGGGTGGTTTCCTGGCTGGCTGCTTGTTGGGGAATCTGGATGACTAAGAACCAGATTGTCTTTGATAGAATTCAGGTAGAGTCAGTAGACATTATGATGACTATTAAGATAATCTCGTGGAAATGGTTGTCATATTCTTTTGGGTTTAATAGGGGGTGTGTATTCTCGGATTGGTATGCTAACCCGATAGAGTGCTTATTAAATATGCCTTAGGTGGAGAAGGGTTAATTACCATGCTCCAATTGTAAATGGAGTAGTATGGGTTTTGGCTCCTTGTACTTTAAGAAACTCTTGGTTTCTCTATTAATAAAATCTTTGCTTTTCAAAAAAAAAAAAAAAGTAACATTTTTTTTCTAAATACTCAATAAAATTTTTGCTAATTTTTTCGTCAAATTATAAATAAATGTTACTAATATATTTTTATAATATTAACTTTTTTAACAAATGTTAAATATATTTTCATATTACTAAAGCCTATTAGTAATATTTTAAATTGTAGTAAGATGAAATGTATACAACATTTGATAAAAATGATGTAAGAATATATGAAAGTGATACCAAAGACCTCCATGATTGTCATATGGATGGTTCTTGGACCATGGTTTATAATGGCCATGGAAACGGATGCCATTTTTGACTAAGATTAAACAACTTGGTTCTTACTTCTTAGTAGGCATTGGTGATGAAGAAAAGTGGAAGTTACAAGTGCTACTAATAGTTAGTGGTTTAAGTTGATATGGGTTGTTGTGAGAGACTAGATGATGTGTTCATTACATAGACAGAAAGAAGTGAAATTTAAGTATTGGATTCGTTTTGGCACAAGCAAGCCATGGAGGGAGTGTGGATTTTTGCTCATGACTCAGTGTCCGAATGTGAGATGCCATTTTTTCCAGCCACATCTTGACAATTCAGCAACACGTTGGAGAGAGAAAGTGTAGTTAGGAATTTCAGTATATATGCAAAGTGAATTTTGGGTTGGATATGTGGGTCATACATAAAGTGTAAGGTTAGGGGTAGAAAAATATGGTACAGACTCACTGGCCTTTTACAATGTTTGGCTTGTCAAATAATTGGCTAGGAATATTTATTGCTTATCGATGTTTTATTTATTTTATTTGCCCAAATGGTCACAATAAAAAATTATAAGAAAAAAAATTAGAACTTTTAAAATTACATGCTTATCAGCATATGTGATTTTGAGTTGCTTTCACATACATTTGTTTTATAAAAAAAAAAAAAATTTCCTTTTAATTCCAAGACAAGACTTTAACTTTATTTTTTCTTGAGTGTAAAGATTTTTTTTTATTCTTAGGGAAGATTCAATTCAACTCAATCTAATAAATAATAAAACCAGATTTAGTTAATTTTTTTTTAAATAATTAGGTGAAACTCAACCTAACTAAATTAAAATCAGTCTATTATGCATTAATTAAATTGATTTCGAAACTCAATTAGATCAGAATATTAAATTTAAACTCAATTAGATCATAATATTAAATTTTTATTTGAAATTGTGTTATATTATTATGTATTCCTTTTGATATTATGTATTTTATTAGTATGGACAGTTTGTATTTATTTTTATGATTTGGTTAGCTTGAACAAATTTTGTTTACTTTTATTTTAGACAATTGTTTCTTTAGTTATTATTATTTGAAAATTTAGTTATATGTTGATTTTAATTTGTTTATTTTTATATGTAATTCGTAATTATAATTTATTATTTATTTTCCCGCTATTATAACAATTATATAGTCTATTTTTTAAAAAAAAAATCTTAAAAAACTAACAAAAAATATTCTAAACATTCAATTTTTTTTAAATTGTAATCCAATTAACCTAACCCAATTAAACTTATTTAAGAATAAATTGAGTTAGATTGAAGTTAATAAAAAAAAATTAAAAATTCAATTCAATCTAACCTGTGTTCTACTATTTATTTGGAACTAAGATAATATTGCATAAGAGTAGATGATAATTAGAAAATTAATTCTTGTTGAGATCCTCGAAGGTGTACTTATTGGGGTCTACATGAGATGTTGCGTCTTTTGGTGAGTTGCTGGGTACCTGAAGGGTCTATCCAGTATAAAAATTTTAATTGTTTAAAGTTAGTATACATACATTAAAAAAATATTAATTAATATATTTATATACTAAAATATTTCTTTTAATAGAATTGTGTCGTTGAAAACATAGTTATTCTCATTGATAAATGGTTTGTCTTTGACTTAGACAATTATAATTGGAAAAACATTATGAAAATAGTTTTAAATTTGTAAAACAACTATATACTCACTTTTGTGTATGCAACAAACTTTGTTTAGAGAGGAGTAGGTGCACTCAGGATATTTTGATCGTGTTGGTCATTACTATCAATTATGATTAATCTGTATTATTATCACAGTTAAAATTAAAATACTAAAAAAATTATAATTTTAGAAAAAAAAGAGTAATTATTATCTATTTTTTTAAAAATATTTTTTATAAACTTTTTAATTAATAGTGTAAAATCATAATTATGAAAATTGAATCAAATCGACCAATTGGACTAGGAATCGGATGAGTCACTACTTTGGTTCAATTCATAGATCAATCATATAGTCAGATCGGTCAAACTAGGTTGAATCAGCCGGTTTTGTTAAAAGACCAGAAACTCATTAGACCAAATCAATTTACTACTTGATGGCAAAGAATTAGATCCACAAAAGAAACACTTCACCCTAATTCAAATTCAAAATTGATAGTTTGGTATAATTAAATTTTTATATTTAAATTTGATCACTTATGAACTTGTTTAAGAAATTGTGTTGTTGAGTTATTGCTTATTAACTTTATTTTTGAACTTTAGTTTAATTGTTATTTTAAATATTGATACTTTATATTTATAATAATGTATTATTATTTTGAATTATAAAATTATGTTAAATATATTTTTTTTATCGTTTTCAATATAATTCGGTTTGACCAATCAATTAGTGATAATTTCTTACAATCCTTAAACCTTCAAACCACGGTTAAATAATTCAACTGATTTAATTTTATAACATAGTGTAAAATAGTCGTCTCACCTGACAGTATATGGAACATAATAATCATGTACATTGAGTTTTTAAGAATTTATTTCCCTTATAATTCCAAGAGCCTAGTCACGATATTCTTCAACTTATTAAATTAAAATTTGGAAGCAAATTAACCATCTTTCGAGACAAAAACCTAATTTGTATGCATTTATAATTTTAACAGAACTCAATCATTGCTCTGATCTCAATGCTAATTCGTACTAATATTATAATTAAAAAAAAATAAATTAAAACTTGCACATGCAATAGACACAAAAAGTTCACATAGAAAGGGTTTTATCTGAATACAACTACTAGCTAGCCATTGCATACAAAATTGGGATGGTAAATCGCACAACCCCAAAACAAAGATTATAGCTAGATGGCTAATAAGCAAACATGTTATTAGAGTTCATCATGCAGCAGGAGCATAGTCATAAACTACATCATCATCATCGTCACCTTCAATGGGTGCAACGAGGGAAAACCTAGGATAATCTCCATTTCCGTATCCTCCAATGCAAACCATAGGTGCATAATCGTACCAATCATCACCATTAATGTTGTATGAGTTCTTCTTGCATGCCTTGGAAATGGGTTCCATTTTGCTTTGGGGACTAGGGAAAGTGAAAGCTTTAAGATACAAATTAACTAACTAGTGGTTTGAGATAGGTTTAAGATTATCATATCTATGTTTATATAGAAAGAAGGGAAGGTGTAGGAATCGTTTTGGCACATGCAAGACACGGGGAGAGTGTGGATTTTTGCGTAGGGTGTGAGCATGCCACATTGGAAATTCTTTTGACAATGAGCCACCACATTGGAGAGTACTAGAATTCGAATCTCCACACAGTACCGTGAGATAGTGACGATAAAAAGGGATCATAAATAGTACGTAGGTGACGAATTTTGGTCAACAACGTTGAGAGACAGAAAAATAAAATGAATATATTTTAAAAAATTATAATTTTAAAAAAATATATTGACTAAAAGGAAAGAAAAATATTTGAAAGAACCAAAAAATAAAATAACTAGGCTTAAAAAATACAATTTTCTTCAAAAAGTCTATATCTATTTAAAAAACAAGAAAAAGTTTGGAAGGGTCGATCATGAAAAAACAATTTTAAAAATGACTTTTCTGATCAGTTACAAAAAACTCGTTCTTAAAAAAATGCGGTGGTAATTTTGTAATTATTATAACTGTTTTAAGATCGGTTACCTTAGGAACAAATCACAAAAGTATTTTTCTGATCTGTTAAAATTTTAACATATCAGAAAAGTATCTTTTCAAACCTGTTAAAATTTTAACAAATCTAGAAAAACCTGTGAAAATTTTAACAGATCCAACAGAGACACTTATTGTTCATTCTAAGTTAAAATATTCACTTGTATTTTCCATAGTCTCTTGTGCTTCCTGTGTTTCCGATTCTCTCTCACTCATCGTCATGCTCACGTTTCGCACCGTCACGGTCTCGCAACATCACACTCGCATCTTGCATTGCCGTGGTTGCGTCTCGCACCGCCGTGCTCGATCGCGCACCATCACGCATGCATCTCGCGTCATCGCGCTCGCATTTTGCACCGTTACGCTCGCATCTCACACCACTGTGCTCACATCTTTGCGTCGCTGTGCTTGTGTTTCAGCAAAAGCATATGGTAATGGCTGAGGGTTCGCACTTGCATCTTAGTCGCAGCGTCAGTTATTGTCCATGATGGTTCTTAAAAGTGTCACTTTTAAGATCGGGTGTAAGCATAGCTGTTCTTAAAAGTGTCACTTTTAAGAACGGTTACACCAGATCTTAAAAGTCGCAACTTTTAACATCTTCGAGAAAGATAACAGTTGTACAATCAATCTTAAAAATCAATTTTAACTTTTCTTAAAACTAATTTTTGTAGTAGGGACTCCTATATATGAAGATCTGTCATTGATCATGAAGTAAATAGTTAGTTAGTACTTAGTACTTTTATCATATAAATTGTACAAAAATGTTTCTTCAAACTACAATGAGAGTAAAAAACTATATTGTAATGCTATGTTGGTTAATTTTTTTAAAATCTTTTAGTAGGTTTTATAATTAATTAATTAGAAAAAAATTGTGTGACCAATAAAATTGATGATTTTTGAAAAAAAGGCAACTATAAAGAGAATCTCTAAAATAGAGTTTATGATAAAGTTTCATTAGTAGTTGTAGAATATTTGATAAGCAAATTTTGTTATTTATCACTTTCATTTTCATGGTATATTTTATGTTTGTATGGGAAAAAGTGAAAGACAAAACTACAAAAACAAATAATTAATACAATGATAACGTAAAAAAAAATGTATATTTTAATTCTGAATTAAGTTTTTAGTCTTGAAATTTATTAAATTTTATTTGTTATTTTTTAACATTAATTTTGATAGATGGAGAATTGAGAACTCCAAACAACAAAGAATTCAATGAAGTATTGTATGACATGTTGTGAAGTCAAGTTGTTGAGATATTAAATATTATGAGACTCTAAAAAATGACACTAGGCCAAGTCCTCGTTCTCTCAAGACTAAAAACTTAATTCACGTCAATTTTAGAAGAAAATGCAGACGCATGAACTAGCCACTTTCATCTTAACGCAAAAAAATGCAGAAGCATCAACTAGTCGCTTCCATCTTAACGCCAAAAGTCGCATCTGCGACACGGAAGCAAACACGCAGTAAATAACACATGAGAATCAGAGGAAGACATGGGACTTTATTATTGAAAATGACTTGTAAGAATTAATAAATACTACTTGTTACTACTCCAAAAACAATATGTTTGGGTGAGATGAGGTTCGGTGTGATTGTAGTCCATTTGAGGTGTTCTCCTTTCCTTTAGCAATGGTATAACAAGAGGTGACCTGCAAAAGTTACTCTGATACTTAAGTCAATGTTTAAGCAAAGGTCAAGTTGGAGTAAGTACAAGAGTAATAAATGTGTAACAACCTTTACTTGTGTACTTACCACCTTATTTATAAGCATTGGTGTGGGCTCAGAGTCCATAGGCCTCACTACCAGTGGTCCAATCACATGTTAATGATGTTTAAGTTGATTAATTACCAGATTAGGATAATCCTCCACATTAATCCATCATGTTCGTGCATCAAAAGTCTAAAGGAGTTTCTACCAAGGTCATATCGGATTCGAGATGACCTCGGTCAGATGCGACAGGTACATAGGCCCCCCAAGCTCACTTGAGGGTTTTGGGTCGAAGTGTGAGCCTTAAACAATTGGATTGTTGAATTGGCTCTGAAGTCACCCATTGGTGTAGGTCACCAAGGAATACAAAGTGTCGGGTAACCATTGTGTGTCACATGGGATGATATTGGTTGTTAGATGTGCATCAACAAAAGACTTGGATGTTCTGTCATGTTGGGCTGCATGGGTCGCACATCTATAAATAGGGAAGCTCCTGTTCCGCATCGCACGCATCTCTATAGTGCTATATTGTCTAAGAAAATCTCATCCTAAATCATCTGATGTGCTTCCATGCTAATTTTTGTTCTTTTCTTTAAGAAAAGTTGGTGCCATGTCTTCTTTAAGCTCTTCAATTCATGTGGGTTAGACTGAGGTTTTTGGGTTCCAGAGTAGCTTAGGCTCTCAAAACTCTAGGGTAGGAGATTCTAGTAACGTTAATGATGCAATCTCACCTAGCATGGATCATGGCTAGGAGAATTCAAGGAAGGCATGACATGGATGAAAGTTCATTGAAGATTTGAAGTCATAGTCTTCATTATTTTTAACTTGTAAATATTTTATTTTAATTATCTAACTAGGAGTGTATTTTCAATTCCCTTAAGGCCATGTATTTTAAGTCATCTTCATTTTAGTTTAGAAGGTATAAGTGTCTTTAGTTAAAAAGGAGGAGTAAGCTTAGAATGGGTGCATAAGTCAAGACATGATTTTGGGCTAGTCCATTGTCTTTAGGAATTGCTAATTGCACCCATGGGGTTGAACTTAAATGCCTCACTTAAGGCCTAAGACTTAGGTTAATTAGTCTTAATCCTAATTAAGCCCAAGTCCCACATTGCCTAGAAAAGTGTGTCCAAGCTCTCCCATTGGGCTATATAAACTCATTCCCCCTCATTGTAAATCTCACCTTTGAAATTGAATGAAATTAGTCTCTTTGTGAGCACATTCTTAAACATTTTGGCTTATCTCTCCAAAGAGAGTGGCACCCCACCTCCATTTTCTTTCCCCTCCATCATCTATTTCATGGTACTTGGAACCTCAAGAAGAAAGATCAAGGGGAGTGCAAAAGCATTTTGCATCAGTCGAGGTCTCCAGTAAGGAGCCATTAGGATCAAGTCCCGTTGTTGAGCCCTTGGCGAATGAAGCTGAGGCCAAGGTGACTACGACAGAGGATTACTCTTGAGTAGATCCCACGGTTCTAGAACACACATCTGACATATGGAAGAATCACGACATGACATAGGTGTTGGAGAATGTGGACCTGATTGGGGACCACGGTTGCAAGGACATGATCTTGGTGGCGTCTTGCCGATTTTGGAGCAGATTTGCCACGACCAAGGTGAAGCAGATGCTGAATTCTTTTGTATGTATGAGTGCCTCTTTACCGAGTTCCATATTAGTCTGCCCTTTGATGAATTTACCATGGTGATGCTCCGAGTTTTGAACGTGGTATCGAGCCAGCTCCATCCAAACAATTAGGTGTCACTTCAAGCCTTTTGAGTTCTTTGCAAGACCCTTTACATTGAGCTCAATCCTCAAATCTTTTTTTACCATTACTGCACCCATCTCGGTGAAGTGCCAAGATGGGTTTTACTAATCGAGTAGCCGCAATTTTGTATTCTTTCATCGTATACTTCATCCCTTAAAAATTTTAAAGGAAGCTTTTTCAAAGTCTTTGTAGGGCTAAAAGGTCACCATCACTTTTACACCGAGAATGCCAAGATGAGCTTCCCTTTTCATTGGACAGCTATATTGGATAGCGATCTGAAGCTGTTGTAAGTTCTCGTCAACCTTTCTCGACACCTTCCCACAAAGGGATATAATGGGTTTGACATTGTTATCCAATCCTAACATGACTTTAGAATGTAAGTTCCTTTTCATTTTACATTTATCGTATTTGGTTTTTGACTTGGGTGAATTTTTGCTTTTTTCATGCAGCTCTCATGGTCTCAAAACTTGTTGTTCTCCTTCAAGAACATCCCGCTTTGCCCATGAAGAAGAGAGCAAGAGGGAAGAGGTCGATGTCGACAGGTCGGGTTCTAGAAAACCTGATCAGCTCCTGAAGAATCCAAGAAATAAAGGCAAAGTGAAAGTCACCACTGAAGCCCCCTCGAATAAGCATGTTATCAAAGTGATGTCAACGGACAAAGAGCCTGTGGCAACGAAGTCGAAGTTGAAGGCTAACTTCGAGAAGAGGAATCGCAGGCACCGATGGCGAAGCCTTTCCTACAGGAGGATTTGAAAATAAACAAGAAAATAAAAGTGAATGAGTTGTCATTGGAGGAGTAGGTGATTTTCAACTGCCTAGTCTAGACTAGCTCACTTCCAGCTTCATCGAGTTCTATGCTTGAGCCTGGGTGTTCGGCCAAAGGCTCATCCAGGATGCCAATAAGGTCAATGAGGTAGATAAAATAAAGAAGGATCTGAAAGAGACCCAGACTTCTCTCTCTAAGGCCTTGAATGCTTCCACTTGGCTGTTCGAGGAGAATGTGAGCTTGTGGAAGAAGTTGAAGTCGGTTGAGACCAACCTGGTCTTCCTTGAGTAGCAACTCAAGGAAGCCGAGGAGAAAGATCGAGCTGGTCACAGTCAAGAGGAGGGTTGCCGACTTGAGTGCAAATGTGACAACCTTGAAAGAGGAGAAGGAACAGGCAGTCGCAGAGATGCCGAAGTGTTGGGTCCTCCTTCCATTAATAGATTCGAAATCTCCCCTCCAACCGATAATACTTCCACCTTCGTACATAGGTGTTAGGTTTTTTTTTGCTTTTTGACATGCTGACATGGTCGTTTTTTGTAATTGGTGGCTACACATGCCACCAATGTAATGTCAACCACTTATTTTTAATGAAATGTTAGTTTAAAATTGCATCATTATTTTATGTTAAGTGCCTCTTCACTTGTCATTGCTCTCAATTTGCTCTGAATTGACTTTAGTAGAAACGTTTGTGGTTAATAGTAATGTTATCTTGAATATATACGAATAATTTTCCAATACTTAATCCGACAACATCTCAGTTTATTTTCAGATCAATGTAATGTCAGAGCTTATGTGAACGCGCAAACTAGTAATGTTTTGATCGGGTAACATAACAGTAGCACAAATCCTTATGCATGTTTCAACTCAATTACACCTCAGTGGTTGTGCAAAAATTTACACAATGTCAATTGCATATCTCATTAACCATGTGAATGTTTATGTGTTTTAATTTGATAACATCTCGGCAATCAAGCAAATATTTACGCTAGTAGGTTCATTGTTGTTACTGTTTCGGCGATTAGGTGAATATTTAGACACACATCTACACGAATTAACACTGCAATCCAATAACAGGTCGACAATTATGCGAACATTTATGTGCTTAACTTATACTATGCTTATGGAAGTGTGTTTGATTATCTTCCTCCATTAGATGTCGATCTTGGTGAATACGTGAATATTTACACGATTTTAATCCGATGTGTTCTCGGCGAATACGTGATTTATTTTTTGTACGACGTGACCTTAGTGATTACACGAGTGTTTACGTGGTTGCTTTAGACTAAGATTATCTTGATAGGCGTGCAAGTGTTTACGCAACATTTGTTTTAAACGTTTTGCGATCTCAGTGAGACGTTTAGAGAATTATGCTGGAGAGTAAATCTTTTTCATTAACAAAAGGATGTCTCGTTAAAACCTTCCCGACTAAAACCCCTTTAGGAAAAAAAGTGGTAGGAAAAAAAGTATACCCGTCTACATACATTCACCTTCTATACAGATATATTTAACTAAAATAAAACTTTAAGTAAGTTGCATTGCATGTCCTCGAAATGAGTTGCCCAAAAGGTGCTCGAGTTTGTATGCCCTGTTGTTAAGGTTTTTATTGATCCGGAATGATAATTCCTATTTGGATGCTAATTTTCCATCTATATGTTCCTTCTGAGCTTCAATGTGCACCCTCCATACAAGATCTTCTTCCTTGAAACACCTCGACTTAACTTTGCTATTGAATCTTCTCATTACTCTTCTTTTAGAAGCTCTTCTCAGATTTGGGCTTTGTCTTTTAGTTCTTGAGCCAATTCGAGATTGACCAGCATCTCCTCTTGATTTCAGCTTTGGTCAAATAATTCATGCTGAAGTGTCAGTTCCCTTATCTCGCCGGGATCATGGCATTTGTGCTATAATAAGTTAGATTATTCGGGTTCTTTTGAGTGGTTGTTTGTGGAGTGCACATGTAGGCCCATAATATTTTGACCAGATCTTCGACCCACTTTCCTTTGGTTGTTCCCAGCCTCTTCTTTAGCTCAGTATGACTTCATTTGTGGCCTTAACTTGGCCATTAGTTTGGGGAGGAGGGGGGGTTCCACCGAGGTGGTCACGTGATGTATGGAGAATTCCTTCCTGAATCCTTCCAAACCACTATCAACAAATTGTTTGCCATTATCAATCACAATTGTGTGAGGTATGTCAAATTTGCATATGATCTTCCAAAGAAATTTTTTAACATTGCTAGCTGAGATCTTCACCAATGGTTTAGCCTAAATCCACTTTGTTAAAGTAGTCAATTCCAACAAGCAAGAATTTGCATTGACCTTTGGCTGGAGGAAATGGTCCTAGTATGTCATGCCCTAAATGGCAAAGGGCCTAGGTGATAATAGACTTCGGAGCTCTTTGAGTGGGATCTTGATTATGTTGTCATGCTCTTGACACATTTTACATTTTTTGGCATAGATCTCAGCATCTTTCTTCAATCTAGGCCAATAGTACCCTACCCTTATTATTTTTGCTGCCAAGGTTCGAGCTCCTGAATGGAGTCGTGCAACTCTTCAAATATGTAAGCACCCTATGCAGAGGTTACACACTTCAACAGGGGTGTCTAGCAGCCCCTTTTAAATAGCTTGTCTCATATTATTAGAAATCTTGCGAATCTTGCTCTCAAAGGTCTCGCTTCCTTCTCATCAGCAGGTTGTTCTCCTTTTTCAATCTAAGCCTTAACAAGTGTCATCTAGTTCGTCTCTAGTTTGGCAGTTGCTATACATATGACTGTAATGCTCAAGTCTTCTAATGTTTGTTGTATGATCGACTTGTGTTTAGGGTTTCTTCGTGCTTGTAAGTTTTGCTAAGAGGTCGGCTCGCTCATTATCTTCTCCTGAAATATGCTCGATGATGACCTCGGCGAAATACTGTTTCAAGTTCATGATTTTATGATAATACTTGAGAAGAAGAAGGATCTTTAACTTGGTACTCCCCATTCAGTTGAGATACTATAAGTTGGAAGTCACTTCGGCATCTGAATTCTTCAGTTCCCATCTCCTTTGCTAAGGTGAGCCTGACCATCAAAGGTTATTAGATGCCATGAAGTTGAATTTCAAAGATTGGTCTAGTACAAGGTTATCGAGACCTTCAAGCACGATCCCGACTCTACTTCCTTGCTTGTTTGATGATCCATCAACATATCATGTCCAATAAGACATGATCTCGGCTATGAGAGACAGTTAACTGACAAAGTTTGTAAGGCACTGAGCTTTAATGGTTCTTTTAGGTTCGAAGTGAAGTCTAAATCCTAAAAACTCGACAAACCAGGATATTAGTCTTTCGGGGAGTTCGTGCTTATCAGTGCCAAGACGAGTTTTTCAATCATCTGATATCGAATTTCAGGGTCATGCAAAGTTCAACTGATGTAATATACTGGCTCTTGGTTAAAGGAATGCTCTTGGACTATTACATCACTAATTGTTTCATCGAAAACTAAAAGATAAAGGGAGAGGTCTTTTCCGTCCTTGGGTTTTTGAAGTATAGCCAAGTATACCTTGAGGTCTCAAAATCTGGCCCCACACTCCTCGGTACATTCAAACTTGCCACCTTTATGGAGCAGTCTAGCCATAGGTCTTGTCTTCTTGGCCAGTCTCGACAAGAATCTTGATAAAGATGCTAACCTCCTTGCCAATCTTTGTACCTTCTTCTGATCTCGAGGACTCCTCATGTCAATCATAGCTTTCCATTTGTTGGGATTGACCACAATTCCTCTTTGTGACAACATGAAACTAAGGAATTTCCCACTTCATACTTCGAAAACACACTTGTCTGGGTTGAGTCGCATGTCATACATTTAAAGTAAGGAGAAATTTTCTTCCAAATTAGCCTAATGCTTGAGGTAGATTTCGGATTTAATTACCATATCATCAACGTACATTTGAATATTTCATTTGATCTAATCTCATAACACTTTGTCCATCAAGCACCAATATGTCTCTCCAACGTTCTTCAACCCAAAGGGCATAACATGATAGTAATAGTTTGTGTTATCCGTGATGAAAGTCATCTTATCTTCGTTTGGGGGAAACATTCAAATTTGTTTCTATCTGAAATATGCATTAAGAAAGCTTAATACTTGGTGCACAAAAACATCCTCTACAAGTTGCGGTTTATACTCGGTAGGGGATAACAGTTTTTTGGACAAACTTTGTTCAGGTCCGTGTAGTTGGTACACATGTGTCACTTGCTATTCGACTTGACAACTATTACAATTCTTTCCAGCCATGTCGTGTATAGGACTTCTCAAATGAATCCAACTTTTAAGAGCCTATCAGCTTCAACCATGACTGCTTTCCTTTTTACTTTACACACTTTTCTTTTCTTCTGTAAGACGGGCTTGGCCTGAGGGCATACAAACAACTTGTGACAAAATATCTTCAGATCAATCCCTGACATCTTGCTGGTTATCCATGTGCAGAGGTCGACAGTCTTTCTAAGAACATCTTTTATCATTGTTCTCCCTTCTTCACTTAATTCAACCCCTATGTTGGTGGTTCAGTCATCTACTTTTAGCAAGAAAGGTCTGGTTCTCTTAAAAGGTTCGACCCTAGTGGCATCATCGACTCTCTAGTCGAGGTTTTTCATGGCTACAATGTCGGACTGAGGTATCTTCATTAAGTCTACAAGGTCCTCAATCGTTGGATGGATCTTCTAGCTGTCCATATAAAATTCTCGTGCTATCTTCTAATTGGCATAGACAGTTACACCATCTCCATTTGCTAAGGAGAAATTCATGGTGAGGTGCAATATTGACACTATTGCTCCCAACTTGTTAAGGGACGGTCTTCCTAATAAGACATTGTAGGAAGTGCCAGCGTTTACTATAATGTAGTGAACCATAATAGTCGTATAGTCTCTATTGCTAATGCCAAACTTTGTATACAAGTATATGTAACCTTGGGTATCAACTCATTTCCCCAAGAAACCTACTAATTGGTCATGAAAAGGATAAATTGAACTTTTCAAGATTCCAAGCTATTTGAAAGTTGCCAATACAGGACATTGGCTGAACTACCTCGGTTTACTAGTGTTTTTTGAACTGCAAAATTGGCAACTTCTACTATTATCACCATTGGGTCATCCTGCTATAAGTCTATGCCTTGAAAATCTTCATCAGTGAATGTTATAACAAGGTAGTGAAGTTAATGCCAAGATGAGCTTAGGGAAACACTGTTCACATTTTGCACTATACACAAGTGCCTTTTCATGGTCGAGTTGCTCGCTCCCCCCTACAAATCCTCCAGCATTGGTGTTTATGACCCTTTTCAAAGTAGGTCGGGGCGAGGTGCTCTGCGATCATCTCTATTTTCTTTGTCCTAAGGTCTCCTTTCTTCCCGGGGTCTGTCTTGTTTGAGCTCTCGTAACTCTTCTATCTATTCTTCTCTATCTTGATTCCTGCAAACCACAATAGATGTCCTGCTTGAATTAGCTCTTCAATCTTTTTTAAGGCAATACATTCCTCGGTCATATGCCCATAATTATGGTGATAGTGGCAATGCTTAGTTTGGTCAGCATTTTGAGGCATTGGTAGCCTCTTTGTAGGCGAGATGAGTTCAACCACAAGGGCCTAATCTAGGATTCTAGCCCTATTAGTAACTAGTGGGGTGTAGTGAGTGAACCTGGGACCTTGACATTCCCAAGACCGGTCCCATTTTCTCTTCCCTTCCCAGTCATCATTCTTTTCCTTTTCAACTAGTTCAATTCGAGTTTGATTTTGGAATTCTGAAAATTCCTCCAATTGCATGTACTTGTTGCTTTCTTTATCAACTCGTCCATGCTTGTGGTTGGTTTTTTACAAGGGTTATCAGCAAACTTCCCAGGTTGTAGAGCAATCATCATGTGATGATGATGAAGAGCGACCTCGAGGTTGAGATTCCTTACACTTATGACGACTTTGCCAAATCGGTTCATAAAGGTCCATAATGGTTCTTTCTTCTTCTGTCTCACACCTACAATTGCAATGGACATAAGATGATGAGGTTAGCTGATGGAAAATTGAATTCTAAACTTGTTGGAGAGTGTTTGGAAACAATCAATTGAGTAAGTCGGCAACCTGGTGAACCAACTCAAATCCCCTTCTTATAAGCAGGCCGAAAACACTCAGTAGAGAATGACATCATCCATGGTATACAGGCTGACTTAAGTGACATAGACATTGAGATGCTCATCGAGGTCGATGGTCCTATCATATCTATCTGTCATAAGCGACCTCCAATTGCTTGGTAGGGAAACATCCATGATGCCGTCAACAAATAGGTGTCAAGGTGTCAAAGCTAAGGCATCTTCAGCTTCGGTCTTCTTCTGAGTAACCATCAATCGAGTGCTTGGTTGGGTTCAAGAAGGTTGCCCAGACTTGGCAGTGTACTGAGTATCATTGGAAGGCTGATATATGCCATCACTGACATCTTCAGATCGATGAAGCCGACTCTTAAGTTCTTCGTTCTCTTTCCTTAGTGCCTCCAATTCTTCCTCATTTTGTCTTCTCATACGCTCCATCTCATCTCGGAGTTGGGTGATCATGGTGTTGGGATTGGTGTCTTTTGACATCCCCTCCATAAGGGGGAAAAACTCAGTTTGATTAGGATTAACTTCTTCGGCAATATGTATCTTGGTGGTAACTATGTGATCTTAGGAAAGTTCTATCGGTCACCATGGTAGGTGCCAATGTTCCTGCTCCAAGAACAATATGTCTGGGGTGAGATGAGGTCTGGTGTGATCTTAGTCTGTCTGAGGTGTTCTCTTTTCCTTAGCAATGGTAGAGTAGAGGGGTGATCTACAGAAAGTCACTTCGACGCTCAACTCAATGTTTAAGTAGAGGTCAAGTAGAAGCAAATACAAGAGTAATAAAAGCATAACAACCTTTACCTATGCACTTACTTTCATATTTATAGGCATTGGTGTAGGCTCAGGGTCCATGGGCCTCACTACCAGTGGCCCAATGACATGTTAATGATATTCATGTTGGTTAATTACTAGATTAGACTAATCTGCCACATTAGTTCATGATGTTTGTGCAACAAAAGTCTAGAAGAGTTTCTACCAAGGTCATCTTGGATCCAAGATGACCTCGATGACATGCAACAAGTACAGTACTTATACTAATAAGATGTATCTACCTTCCAGTAATACATCGGTTAAAAACTATGTAGTTAAATGTACGTAATTTAAAACAATTATGAAATCGATAACCTTGTAAGAAGTTTACCCTAAAGTATGTGAGTGATCTCACGCTAAACAGTTGAGTAAAATTTTTCAATTAGAAACAAAATAGAAAAGTAAGCTTTTAATTATGAAAATTTGTTTTTTCAATTTTTTGTAATCCTAATAAAAATTATATTACAAATGACTTTTTTTTATTATATTAGTTATGAATGGATATCGAAGATTTACATGTTTTTGGTCAGAAATTAGAAAGAAGTCTTCATGACAATCAAGAACGTCCAATGCTTATGGACAATATTGTAAATATCAAAAAAACGTTGCGTAAATTATTTTCTTGAAATAATAGTTTGTAAATTTTTTTGTTTAATTATGATATTAATTTCTTTGGATGTTAAATTCTAGAAATAGCCAATTTATAAATTTTTTTGTAAACTTTATTTGTTGAATGTAAGATTGTCAAGAGTTTTATTAATATGAATGAGTAATAGATTATTATTGTCAATATTTCTATTGTGATTGATTATTAAAGAGAAAAAATATATAAAAATAAAAAAATATTTAAAAAATAAACTTTTAAGAACAGTTATCATTACAATGGTTCTTACAAGTTTATCCTTTTAAGACTGGTGGTGGACATAACACTTCTTAAAAGTGTCACTTTTAAGAACATTTGCAGATATTCTTAAAAGTTACAACTTTTAACATCTTTTAAAAAGAGAACGGTCATGCAACCCTTTTTAAAAGTCAATTTTAACTATTTTTACAAGTCATTTTTGTATTAGTGAATTTTCATTTATCCAAAAATAACAAAGTCTGAGAAAGAGCTTTTACACACACGCATACCCACACACACATGCAGAGGCACACGCCGCACAAACACATACAGACACAGAGATATACACAAACATAGACACACACAAACACAAGCACAGACATACACAAATGTAAAGAAAGAATTGTTATAATTGTTACCTCGATTGTAAGGAAATTAATGCAAGTGATTTTTCATCTAGTACACACACGAACGTAAGGAAAGAACTGTTATAATTGTTGCCTTGATTGTAAGGAAATTAATGCGAGTAGTTTTTACACGCACGCGCACACACATTCACGAATGTAAGGAAAGAATTGTTATAATTGTTGCCTCGATTGTAAGGAAATTAATGCAAGTGGTTTTTCAAATTTACCCAAAGTATTGGATCTGCAATGAAAACAATGTTATGATGATTTTTTTTTTTTCTTTTTTGAAAGGCATCAAAGATGTATATTAATTAATACTAAAAAATATGTACATGCAAAACGTACAAGCAGGTAGTGGCCACAGCAATAACCTGCCAGGCTAGATGGGTCTTTCATATGTGTTCTAAATTCACATTAATGATAAGTAAAGGAAAAATAGTCACCCTCTATTGAAAAATGAAATGAAACTAGTAACCAAAAAATTATTAGTCTGTAAATAAATAAATAATTATTCATGAACCATTAATGACTAATAAGTTGGTTTCTAACTAATTACATTTTAATTAAAAACCAAAACAATTGCTATAATTCTATAAACAAAAAGTAAAATTATAACGATACCTTCTTTTTTTTATCTAATTCTATTTACTTTAGTGAGCAAAAAGCCAATATATAAAATAGCCATAAACATCATGGTAATGGAACAATTTTTTTAATTAACAATATCGTAATTATTTTTTTTTTCGCAAATTCAACATATATTATTAATTGAGATACACCCATTGAGCGGTAAGGGTACAAATTAAATCAAATAAGCTCACATGACCGTATAAATTTTAAAATCCTCTAAATTTTAGTTTGAATGTTTAATTAAGACTGTATAAACCTTAATTTTATATGGGTGTGTTAACTCGAGTAAGTTTATTTGTAAACAACAAATATTTATTTTAATAAAATAAAAAGATTTTTATTTTTAAATTTGTACTGATTAAAATGATTTTGCATAAAATAATTTTTTTTTTAATTTATCCAAATGTATATATAAAAGGAATTCACATTTTTTGCTGTCCAAATTTCATTTCTAATTTTACCTTTTATACCTATTTGAAAATAAAACAAAAACTACTTTGTTAATAGATAAACCCACAACCTCTCCCTCATATGTTGATTTTGTTACTAGATCAACCTTATAACTTTAGGAAAAAAATTACTTTAAAATATTTATATTCAACATACATAATTGTCCTACTATCTATAATATTACTATATATATATTATAATAGAAATAAGACCTTTTGGTATCCATATTTTATGATTATTTTACATTTCTAAAACATTTTATGAATTCTCTTATTCTCACAAATATAACTTCTTACACATTAATAAATGTAATCTTCACAAATTCTATCTTACCACAAACCAATCTTCCTTAGACACTATTAATATATGTATATCTTTTTTATCATAAATATTTAATAGAAATGCAAATACACAAGTACAACAACATTTTGAATTTTGTTCAAACTTTCCCATCTCTCTAGTTTCTCAAATTCATTACAAATCTGATATATTCATCGATGATTCGACATGTTATCATAAACAAAGAAATATAAAAGTTAACAAAATATACTTCAAAACATATTAAACTAAAATTATTGTATTTTTTTTTAACAGCAAAAATATATTCTATTATAGGAAATAAGAAGCAGTTGAAACACAACGTTTCAACCTGACATACAGTAGTATAGTACCACGCTGGCTATGCTCCCTTAGGCCTATAGACCTATTTCATATTCATCAGACACAATCTAGGATGGGAGCACCAGTCAGAGAATACACACCCTGCCTGAAAACCAAAAGAAAACAACAACCACTGCCACGATAACAGTTTTATGGACATTAACATATCAAGGGATTCCACCTCAACCCTTTGGAAGATAACAGCATTCCTTGACAACCAAATGCACCAACATACAACAATCCAAAATACATACTTGCACCGCTTCTTCCGCTTTCCCACCACCCAACCAGAGGATAACAGGAACAATTGATTCAGATCTCCCGGGAGTGGTGTCTCTACCTCTACCCAGCTAATAACTTTATACCACAGCGTTTGTATGATTGGGCATTGTAAAAATAAATGATTTTTGGACTTTCTCCCATTATTACAGAACATACAAACAGGATTGAGCACAGGATCCTGAATCCCTCTCCTTAGCAAATTTTCAACAGTGGGTAATTTGTCCCTTAGCAATCTCCACGAGAACACCAGTACCTTAGATGACAGCTTTTCCTTCCACAGCCTACGTAAATCCTGAGTTTGCACAAAGTTCATTCCCAATTCAGATACTCCTTCATTCAACACCTTACACCCTTCCGCCACCGAATATCCCCCCTAGCACCTGAATTCCATCCCCACTCATCTGACTCCCGCTCTACCAATACGACTTCACTTAACGACTCCTGTAAAGCAAGAAGTAGCTGCTCCTCCCAGACAAAAAATTCCCTCCGCCAAGCCCATTTCCATGATGATAAGTGGCCTCCGAATCACATTTATCCTTGATAGTGATAAACTTATCCTCTGTCAAAGCATACAATCTAGGGAACAATGCACTGAAAGCTGTATCCCCCATCCACCTCTGTTCCCAAAATAAAGTCCCCGCTCTAGCCCTTACAAACCTATTAACTCTAAGTTTGAACCACCCAGGCAAGTCCGCATTTGGTCCATCAATGACCCATATGTCTTTCCACCATTGAGAGGTGTGGGTAAAAGACGTGGGCATATCCATATATCCATCTGCCTCCCTGTACCTACTCCGCAGCAGCGGTCTCCATATAGCCGTATCATCTGATAAAATTCTCCACCTCCACTTTGCCAGCAGGCTCACATGAAATTTCTCCAAACACTTCACACCCAGTCCTCCCTCGTCTTTTGGCCTACAGACTTTTTCTCAGCTAACCCATGCAATTTTTGACTGACTCTGATTACCTCCCCATAGGAAAGTTCGTTGCAACCTCTTGAGAGACTTCAACACTGACTTTGGAGCCTTATAGAAGGAGAAAAAATACAATGGCAGAGCAGCTAGCACTGAATTCAGTAGTACCAACCTCCCAGCAAAAGTCATATTCCTTGCCTTCCAACCTGACAAGCGCCTTTTGAACTGATCAATAACTGGCTTCCACACTTGTTCCCTCTTAGGATTTACTCCCACTAGTACCCCTAAGAATTTGAATGGTAGTGTACCAACATTACAGTTTAACATTCCGGTAGCCGCAAGTGTGAATGATTCTGACACATTTAAACCATAGAAACTGCCCTTGCTAAAATTTACCTTTAAACCCGACACCATTTCAAACCCCCGCAAAATCACCTTCAGAAACCATACAGATTGCAGATCCGCTTCACCCATCATAATGACATCATCTGCATACTGCAGCACTGAATACTTGACCTCCTCTTGTACCTTTATTTCTTTGTACAAACCTTTTTGGATGGTTGATCTATACAATACTGGTAATGCTTCCGCCACTATCAAAAATAGAAAAGGCGACAGTGGATCTCCCTGCTTCAACCCTCTCGCAGGCTTAAACTCTGGAGTCGGACATCCGTTTACTAGAATCGAGACATAGCTATTCCAGACTATAACACTCATCCACAGTCTCCATCTCCATCCAAACCCCATCCTTCCCAGCATATAATCCAGAAAATTCCAATTGACCGAGTCATAAGCCTTCTCAAAATCCACCTTGAACAAGTAGCACGGAAATCGCCTTCTTTTTGCCCAGTCCATCAGCTCATTTGCCACCACTACTCCATCCATAATTGATCTGCCAGACAGGAAAGCCGTCTGAAAAGGCGATATTAGCCAGTCAACACTTTTTTCAGCCTCACAGACAATATCTTCGAGATAATCTTATGCACGCTTGATATTAGGGAAATGGGTCTGTACTGGCTTAGCCCTGAAGGTGTGGCCACCTTTGGGATGAGCGTAATGAAAGAAGAACTTACCCCTCTCGGTAATGCGCCCGACCCATGAAACTCCTGTACATCCTTAACCACATCTTGTCCAATTACTTCCCAACATGATTTGTAAAAATTCATTCCAAAACCGTCGGGCCCTGGGCTTTTTCCGCCTTCACATGCCCACACAGCCGCCTTAATCTCCTCCTCTAGAAAAGGCACCTCCAGCCCCTGCTTTTGCTGTGCTGATATTTGAGGAATAGGGACTCCATCCATAGTCGATCGATCCAGCCATCTTTCCTGGAAATTGCCGGAAAAGTGTTCTAATATTTTGACTCTAATATCAGACACATTTTCCAACCACCCCGAATCCGACTATACTGCCAATATGGAATTTGCATGACATCTCGACTTAAAACAATTATGAAAGTACCTGGAATTATTGTCTTCATTAAGAGCCCATCGTACCCTTGATTTCTGTAACAATGCATGTTTCATCACCCTTGCTTTGGCCCAATATTCTCTCATGAGGTCCTGCCTGGATCTATTAATCAGCTGGACACCTGCCACTAACTGTTGGTCAACCACTTCCATTTCCTGAACCTTTTCGGCCAAAAAAAGGTCATCTTTTTTCCACACGCCTTCAGACCTCTTTTTTATCTCACCTTTAATAGCCTTTAGCTTCCTTGCCAGCTGGTACATCTTCCACCCTGAACCCTGAATTGGGTTCCACCTTGCTTTGATCAACTCTCCAAAGGAAGCCTCTTCCAACCAATAATCAAAACACTTGAAGGGCTTAGGTCCCCAATTCTGCTTATTATTGTTAGTGCTTATCCAGCAGTGATCAGAGAACTCCCTGGTTCCAACCCTCTGTGTCGTAACTCCCCATTCCTCCATCAGCGCCGGTGAGAATAGGAATCTGTCTAATCTACTAGCTGACTGTCCATCTGGTGAAATCCATGTCACTCTTTTTCCAATGACTGGGATGTCTACCAATCCCATCTCTTGGATAAAAAATTCAAATTCATCCATCTCCCTCCTCAAGTGAAACGTCGATCTTCTGATCACCTTAGTCTTTCCTCTAACCGCATTAAAATCTCCACCAACTACCCATCTTACATGTGGAACCCCTCTTCTAGTCATCATTAAGTCATTCCATATCTTTCTCTTTCCTTCCAAAGTACATGGGCCATAAACGTTGACAACACAATTGACCTCATCTGAATTCGTTCCTTTAAAAGCAACTCCTAGAAAACCCTTCCCTTGAATTTGCCACACCACCTCCAGCAGCTCTTTCCTCCAGATTGTAATGCAACCCCCACTCAAACCCGTTGATGGAAGTATTCTCCAATCACATTCATCACTCCCCCAAACCTCCTTTATCTCCCACTCCTTCAAACTGGAGCAGTTTGTTTCTTGAAATAAAACTATATCAATCTTGTTCCCTACTACCATCCTCTTAATGCGCCTCCTTTTCACCCTCTCCCTAAACCCCCTCACATTTAAAGATAGAAGCTTCATTTAAACTACCCCTTGATTCCTTTTCCCCCTGTTTTCCTTTTCCGTCTTATCTCTCTGTTCCATTTTTTGTAGTTCTGCTATATATACCTCGTCCAGTTGCTCCCTAGTTACTCCTATTGCCTTCATTGCTAACCACATTTGTCGCATGTCATTACCTTCTCCTTGTTTCTTTTGGCTTGCTTGCTCCGATTGTCCCTCCTGAGTAAACCTTTGCACATCGTTGCCATCAACACTATGCCTTCGAACCTGCCTCCAGGTTGTAACCATCTTCCTCTCCCCAAGACGTTTCTTCCGCACCCACACACTCCCATTGCTTGCAATTATAAATCTTTGTAGAGCTTGACTCCGTCTTTTTACTATCAACTTCACAGCTGTTGAATTGTGATTCAACTTTGGCATTTTCGTCATTTTCGATAGTTGCCTCGTCTCTTTCCATCCTCCTTTCTCCACCCAATTTTGCCCCATTCGGCCACCTGTGTATTAAATCTGCTTCATCTTGTGTTGGTTGAAAATCGTAACTTCTTCTAGAACTGTCTTGCCCAGCCGTTCCGTTGCCCAAATATACATTCATTCCATTAATCTGGGTCATATTTCCATCAATTTCTGGTTCTGAAAAATTTACACAGCGAAAATGCTGTTTGCACCGCTCCCCCACCAACATAGACCTTTCACCCGCATGCGCGCCAGCCCAGGAGGACGATCCGTTCAGCCCAATTCGAAACAGCACCCGTGACCCGCTTCTCGGCGTTGACCGGACTGACGTGGGCCTGCTGCATCAGCCTTATCGTCTCGGGCAGCGTGCGTGGGTAGCCGTTGGCAGCGTGTGCCAGGGCCCACTTCGTCAGCTTTTTCGCCTTGATTCTCGTGCTGTTTTATCCGTTGGACTGTGGCGCTTGCTCCGCTTCCACGTGTCACGCGTTGATTGGTCGTGCTGTCTGAGTGCAGAGGGGACAAGAAAGCTGTCCACCCGTCACATCCTGCTTCACGCTCCCCGAGGTCTGCTTCCCTTGCCTTTCCCTCCTCCCCCGCTTCGCCATTTTCACGCCAAATTTCCACTTTCGGTGCGCTTCTCCTCTGACCGTCGCACTCCTCCCTTTCCCATGTTTCCTCTTCCGGCTTGTTGGCACAGTCGGTATCGCCTTTCTCCTCCCATGCTTTGTCGCCGACGTGACCACTACCGACACGTAAGCTGACATTTGCGAACTGTGCCTCATAGTTTTCCCCATTTTGCCCTCCGAAATCGTCCGCCGAAACCACCTCCCACCGCCGACCAAACAGTTCCTCCTTCAACACCGCCAGTTGCTGCTCCGCTACAAAAGACTCGTCGAACTCCCCCTCTCCCTGACACGAACTCATATCAGAACTGGACCCAAGATACTGCTCGTTACTGGACTCCTTGTGCCATTCATCACCTTCCTCCGCCACTTTTATATGGAAGAATCTATCGTCTATCGCCACTCTCACCACCTCCTGTATGGGCTCGAACGCCTTCCTGGAGATGAGCAGTCGCGCCACATCAAACCTCTCCTTTCTGGCTGTCCCAGTGCCTATCTGCTCCAACTCACCATAGGGTGCCATCAGAGTCCGGAAAAACTTTTCTCCCCACACATGAAGCGGAACCCCATAACAGCCCACCCATACCCTTCTCTCTGTTTCTACATTCCCAGGTTCCCACTGATTTATCAGTTGAAACATTCTTTAATCCATTCCTGGCTACTTTCTATCGCTTGTGTCAAACTTCGCGTAACGCCTTCTTCCAGCAGCACCTTATTTCCTCCCATCGGCGTTGCTTTAACATCATATATTCCTTGCTCTCCTAGAAATTGCTGTGTCCTAAACGTGGTTCCTTTGTATATCACCTCACCAACATATGCTTTCTCCAGTCTCCTCAACTCCTCTGCCTCAGCTGTAAAAACCAAGAACCTACTTGTTTTTCCTTTTAAACTTCCCTCTTTGTTCGGTAGGCTCCCCTGATTGAAACCTTCATTTCCTTGATTTTGCCTCTCCACAGATGATCCGACCGCCTTTGCGTAAGACAGTCTATTGCTGCCATTCTGAAATCTTGTCATTGTTTCCTTAGGCTTTGGTTTCGTTTGGTTTAAAGTCAGATACCCTCTCCGCTCCATCTTTGCCCCATTTGTGGTTTGAGTCAGTCTTTTTTCAAATCTAGGCCGGTTGACCCATAACTTCTCATTACCAATGAAAATGTTATCCAGTTTAACCCCTAACAAGTGCGCATCCTCCACCCCTGTAAACCGCACAAAACCAAATCTCCTCCCATTTCTATCCATTTTTTTTGGAATATAGACCTCCTAAACATCCCCATATTTCGTAAAAATCTTCCACATCTCTCCCGCCTTATATTCATCCGGAAAATGTGTGAAGAAAAACGAGGTTAAACCAACTTTTCCTTTCCCTTTCGTATCACTTACATGTAACCTTCTTCTCTGCCTTATTCCATCACCGCCACTAAACCTTCTCCTCCCCCTAACCTCTCTCCAACCTCCTTCAATCTCCATTACCACACACACATATCACAATCTCTAGCAACAAACTGTGTTGATGACCGACGCCGTAATTTTAAGAAAGAAGACCCCATGACCCGATCCTGCTTTGTTCTCCCTCAATCACATGCAGAGACAATATAGAGAGGAAGAGAGATACATCGTGGAGAAAAGAATAGCTGCCACAGGTTTTCCACAGTTTTGTGTTGTTACTATGTCATGGAAAGCATATTGTTATAAGACTAGTGAAGTAATAATGTTTAAGATTTAAGGTTTAGGGAATAGCACGGAATAAAATTAGAAATAAATGTGTAAAAAACAAAATCATTCAAAACTCAATGGCACCGTTATACTAAAATTATTGTATGCAAAATGACATAGTAAATTATTTATACTTTATCGTGTTATTACAAAACATATTAAATTAAAACTCTAAAATTGTTATAACATATTAAAATAGCAATATGAATACACAGGTACAACAATGTGTTTGTGCTTTTACTAGTGAAAATAACTTCAATGAGTACACGTCTATGTCACCATATATTTCTCCTATCAATAAAAATATCACAATATATTTCAAATAAATTAAAATTAACTTGCAAATTTTATAAATGAATTCACATTTAATTAAATGAGTTTTATATTAAAACGAAGACATGTGATTATGTTAACACAAAGGGTTCTAGCTAGTAAACAACTAAACATGTCTCATAAGTTAAATTTTGTTGCTTTGTTGGTAGATGTTGGACAATTTATATTATTTGGTTTCGTTGGTAGATTATCAAACAATTTAACTTATAAAAAAACCAAATGTTTGACACTGTTGCGTTTAAAAAAAAAGATTTAACAAATTATTTTTGTTGAAAAACCCTCAACAACGATCCAAACTAAATCTCAAATAGATTGATTGGTTTAGATTTGGTGTTATATTCAATCCAAACCAAATCAAACTGCATGTCAATTTTATGTTTGGTTCGGGAAATTTTTTCATTAAAAATTAACTAAACCACATTGTGAACACTCTATAGGACACAAAACATTAATTAAGGAAAGATAAATTTATAAAAGAAGATCAGCTAGTAGCTGAAAATAAGAGATATTTTAAAAAAGTTTTTTTTAAAAAGTTAGTAAATCCTAAAAAAACTTTTAATTTTTTGTTATCTAAACAAATTTAAATCATTTCAATTACCTTCTCAGCGAGTGTTTTAACTTTCAGTTAACTGAAATGGTAAATTAAACACATTTTTTAATTTTTTCATTTGATATGTTCTGTATGTGTCTGCATGTAGAAAGAGAAGAGATGAATTCGTAGTAACTTATTGAAACCTTAATTTCTTCTGATTTTGTTAATGTCCATAGCCTCTTCAAAATTTGTTGTGGTTTTAATTAAAGAGAATTTTCCTGTGTTTATAACAATACATGGCCTTAATTCTCGCCATGGAAAACAACAATAAATTTATTTAATAAAAAAGACAGATTAAAAGAAATTTGAATAATCACAGCCAGTGATGTTAGGTCATGTAAACATTTGTTACCGGTGACTTAAGTTCGTATCATATCTTTAAAGATACGATTTTTTACTATGAATATTTAAAATTGAACCAACTTAAATTAAAATTTAAAAATCAATTAAAAACCAAAAATCAATAAAAAATGGAAATGGTTTGTGATTTATCGAATTTCTTAACCACAATTGTTTACAGTTTAAGATTTAAAAATTAATTCAAATTGAACTAGATTGTAATATATATAATTCTTATATTTTTTTTCTCTAAATAATGTCTAAATTAGAAGATATAACATGATTTATGTTATAAACATAATCATACAAAAAATAAATAATGGTTAGTAACATTTTTATTTTTTAAGTAGTTTTAGAGTAAGGTTGATTTTTAGTAAATTATAAATAGATATTTAAATAATTTTTAAAGTAAAAAAAACTATTTATGTATTTTTTTTAAAAGTATTAGAAAACATCCTAACTAATAATACTCCATAACATAATTTCAAAACAAAAAAATTGAATCAAAACTATATCATTGATTTTGTTTGATTTAGATTTTATAATACTTTTAAATTGAAGTAAATTAAATTGTATTTAGTTATCTTGTTTGGTTTGGGTGACTTTTACTGTAAAAATAAAATCAAATGGCACCACAAATACTCCTAATTTTTTATAATTAATTTTTTCAGTAACAATCAATTAATTGTATTCACGATAAAGTTGTCCGAACATTTTCAGAGGTCTAAGCACAAACTTAAAAATGTATCCTTTATGATGAATGGTGAGTTTCGTTACTTTAAACAATAAAATTAGAAAATTTAAAAATTGTTATAGATAATCATTGCTCTGATTGGATATCTGTTTTCTTGAATTGAATTAGAAAAATTGAAGAATGAAATTTGAGAGAAAAAAAACATAAATAAAAAGCAAAAAAAATGAGAAACTTGAAAATGAATTAATAAGGAGAGAAGATAAAAACTTGTTAAATTAATGTAAGAGGGTGGAGAGGATAAAATTTACTGAAAAATTTTTGTAAAAGGAAAAGGAAAATAATGAAAATACATGGGGAAGAAAATTATTTTTTATTTTTAAAAAAAAAAAACGTGATGTCCATAAAATTTGGGACCCTGAGCTCATGCTGCTCCTCATTAAGTCAGTGTGTTAGTGATTTTAATTTTAAACTCAATTAATTAAAAATAAAAGTAAAAAAGAATTTTTTAAAATTTTAATTATTCGATCAAAATTAACATGATATTGTAAGAATAAAAAATTGTTTAATATTATCTGAAATAAATGAGTATCGTAGACTTTTATTATTAAAGATGTTATGTGTATGCCAATTTAATGGAGCAAATTAAACCTCAAAAAAGAGGTCTCACTTTATACTGCATTCATTCAGGTAATAGTTTAATTATATTTGAAATGTTTATATACGCCCTGTAATTTAAGTGAATCTACCTCACAATATATATACTTTCAAATTATAAACTAAAACTTGCAAATTTATAAATAGATTCACATTGAAAGAGTGATGTGGGAACTTAGTGTAACAGCTAACAAGTCATTCTTGTGAAGAAAACTTTGAACTTTGGGGTATTTTGAGTAGATTAAGAGCCCCAAAACTAAGACTCATGCATACAGGTACACAACATAATAAAGCTAATTTATGCTGCGGGAGCATAGTCATAACCATCATCATCATCGTCACCTTCGATATTAGCAACAAGGGTGAACCCAAAGCCATGATCTCCTTCGATGCAAGTTGTAGGTGCATGATCATACCAACCATCTCCATTTTTGTCGTGTGCATGCTTCTTGCAATCTGGATCAATGGCTTTTGAAAAAGATGCCATTTTGGTTTTGAGACTAGCCATTGAACAATAATAAGTAATAATCTGAATTAGGAGTGGAGAAAGTGAAAGGTGTAAGGTACAATCTAGTGGTGTAAGTTGAAATTGAGAAGGGTTTAAGACTCATTGTATATATATAGAAAGAAGAGAAAGTGTTGGACTCGTTTTGGCACAAGTAACCCACGGGAAGAGTGTGGATTTTTGCTTAGGATGTGAGCATTAGTGCAAAACTTGGAATGTTATGTAGCCACATTGGAAATTCTCTTGACAATTAAGCAACACGTTGGATAGAGAATGTAGTCAATGACAACATATATTCATGGGGGGAGATAGCGGCCAAAAGAAGAATCTTTAATTATATTTTTTCAAACTATAGAATATATGATACAACTTTTTTTATTTATTCCCTTTGATTTTTGAGTATATTTTTTTAAGATGTTGGTTCAAGATAAAAAGAAATTATAGTGACACATAAAATAAGTATTATTGATGTTCATCTAATACAACAGTAAAATACAAGGTTGGGGATTGAAAGTGGAAAAAAAAGAGTAGAGTTGGTAATTGAGATGGAAATTTTTTGTCTCAAATTTGTGTCTCATTCAATCAATAAATTTTATGTCATTTAATGAATTTTCTTTTATACTTTTTTTATATCTTATATACCTTTTTAAATAACATAGTATTTATTAATTAGTTGGAATAAAGAGAATGAAACACGAATTTAGAATAAAAGATTGTTATCCTAATAATTCAAGCAATTTTATCCGCTAATTATACGAATTAAAATACATATAAGGAAGGTTAGGGCATTTGGGGTAAAAAGTAGGCATCAATACAAGTGGATGGCTGAAGTAAAAAAACAACATATATATATATATATATATATATATATATATATATATATAAAAGATTTTGAAAGCATGTATAGTTTCATTTTATATTCTTCCATTCTTAAAATATTTTTAAATTTTGCTAAAATAAAATATTCACTTATAAAAATTTATTTAATTAACTATAACTATTGTGTAACAAATTTTATCCATCTAGAAATTTAAATATTTGATTCATGGAATATTTCATTTAAGAGGTAAGAACAATAATACGAGTTTAATTAGTTTATATTAACAGTATAAAAGATTTTTGCATTCACGTTCAATCACATCTTTTTATTTATAAAACGTTTAAAGTATTAATAGATAAAGTTAACAAAATTTATCATAAATTAAGGATTGACATTGGATACTTAGTGTAAAATTTTTTACACGGTCGACAATACATACAAATTAAAATTTTTTTATAATTAAATTTTATAAATATAATACATAAAGATTATATAGAATGCGTTGAATTCTAATCAATTATATTTATCTATGAAGTGGTTACTCAAATAAATATAATTTTCTTTAATTACATACATAATTAATAATACTTTTCATCAATACAAACAAATAAAATAATGCAATTTTATCTTACAATATATTTTATTTTATTTGTATTTTTAAATTGCGCTATCAACAATCATGCATTTTTCAATTGATGGTTAGAAAGTTTTAACAAAAATTCCAATACTACTACTTGTTTAATTAGCTTCTAATATTCAACCCTTAACACCTTCTAATTTTTTATTGATAATTTTTTATCTTTTAAAAATAATTATTCTTTATAGAAAAGTTAAATTAAAAATGAGTGACCAAAAATTAATAAGGATACTGGTGAGCAAAAAGGGTCTCTGTATAAACAAATTGGTCTAATGGTGATTAAAAATTGGTCTCTAATTATATTTTAATTTGAGGCTGCACAATTAGTCTATAAAGAAATAAATAAAATAATTATGAATTATTAAGGCCTAAAATAAATTTCTAGCTACATTTCAATTAGCTAGTGAGCGAAAAAAAAAATCTCTAAAATGGGTCATCAACAACTGAAAATTCATTTTCTAATCATATTGTGGTTAATATAATAACTAAGTTCAATGTCTAAATAAATATCTAAATAAAAATTAATGGCCATTAATTATCAATTAAAACGTGATATCTAATATTCCATCTCAATGAATGTTAAAAGTAATCTTTTAAAGACAGAAATTTTACGGATATTAGGGCTGATTTAGAAATTTAATATATTTTTATTTCAAATATCTAATAACTTCAGTCTCTTATTAGTTGCTAATGTGTTGAATATTTAGTTTCTAACCTAATCACCAATTACTTAATTTCGAGTAGTATGTATTTAGAAAAAATAAATTTATGCTTCTATGGTCAATATGTTTGCTAGATCCAAAATAATTATTAGAAAAATATTCTTTTTTCTAAGAAAAAAATTGCAAGGAACTGCGGTTTTCCTATATAAGAAACAAATCAACTCCAGCAAAATATTTTCCTCCAAGAAAAATTGAATCACAAGAAATTGGTACTGTTTTTTGGCTGAATTTCTGCTGATTTTCCTCTGAATAAATTATTCACAGAAAATTTTTTTGTGGATTTTAAAATTGGGTGATTGATCTAAGTGAGTCAGTTTTAAAAAATAATTACCTAAATGAATGTTATTTTAGAAATATTTATTAAGATGACTTTGTCAAATCGCAATTCCCTTTGTGGCTTCAAAGTTGGCACCCGTCAACTAGTCGAACTACAATCACGAATTACAATCTAAGAAAAGTTAGAGACAATATTATTGGAATCATGCGTTGCATATGTAGAAAGTAAATTGCCCCAGTAATTAATTTGTAATTTATGTTATTGAATTATTTATATTAAAATTACTCTAAATCTAATTATTTAGTAATATATAAATTAAAATAATTAAACATTTTTTAAGACATTATGTATGATAATTTCTTTCCAACTTCACCTCCAATAATAACATAAGCATTTTAAGACTTTTATAAATACAACTTCACCCTGAATTATTTTTTTTGTTACTAATAAAATTTTTATTTTATTTTTTTATTTTTAATTTTATTTAATTCACCCTTTAACAATTTTTATAAATGAATAAAAGAAAATAAAACATTATTAAAAACAAAATATAAATAATTATTCGATAAAAACAACGCATATTATAGCAATCATATAAAAATGTATCAATTTATTATTGAATATCAATGTATATTTTAGTTTATGGTTTATTAACAAAACAATTATAAATATTTTAAAAAATAAATTATGATATGATAAATTATTTTAGCTTTCACTTAGAAATTAGTTACTTTCTATTATAATTAAATTATTTTAATTTATGATTTTATTAAGTAATTAGATTTAGAGTAATTTTAACATAAATAACTCAATATAAATTATAAATTAATTAGGGGAGAACTTTTTTTCATATTTGAAAGGAATAAAGATAAATATTACTTAAACAAATTTATTTTAAAGTAGACAAGGGAGGTATATATACACAATTAAATTCGCATATGGGAATTACGATATGACTGAGAAGTCAAGCCACGTAAAATCGCAGTTACCCGTTGTGATTTTAGCTTTATTGAAAAAACGCACCATGCAATCAAAGAACCCACTTTGGTCAATCACCCTTTTAAAATCTGTAATAATTTCACTAGTTATTTTATTGTACATGAAATATTTAAAGAGTTTAACACCTATACTTTAACAGTTTAAAAGAGTTTTACAGTGGCAATTAATCACAATTGATATATGACTTTTAAAATATTAGTTGTTAAAATCAACAAATTTACCATACATAAACAGTTGTGATTCCAGAGTAAAACTTTTTACACTAGTAGTACATAAGTGTTTTTCTCATATTTATCTAAATGAGAACATTTTTTAAATTGTTTTGAAATTACTACTAAGATATTCCTACTAGATACTAATTATGGATATTCTAATATATTAGGGTTTGCTTTTGTTTTTAGTTTTTTAAAAGTGTTTTGAAAAATAATTTTTATGATTATTTTTTGGAATAAGATGAAAAAAATTTGTTTGATAAGTGTTGTTTGAAAATTATTTCAAAAATATGAAAATGAAAAAAATTATTAATATTTAATAAAGTACAATTAATGAAAAAATATATATTTTGTATATATACATGTACCCACATTTATATCTATATACATATACACATAGGCACACACGCTTGTGAGCATCCAAGTGTAATGGTAGAAACTACCATTAGTTAGCAACAACAACAAAGAAGAAGAAAAACTCACTTGGTTATACTATTATACTACACATTTTGTATATGGATCCATAGGTGTGCATACACATCCATACACATCCATATTTGTACAAGATTGGACATCATAGGGGTGTTCATGATTTTTGGGGAAAAAGGAAATCCGAACAAATTAATTTTAATTGTTTGGGTTGGTTTAGATTGCTGAAATTTTTTCCCCTTATCCAAATATATGATAATTGGGTTGGTTCGGTTTGCATCTAGAAAATCGTATCAAAAAATAAAAATCAAATTTCTTTTCACTAAATCATAAAATAATTTTATACGTCAAACTAGTCAAAATTTACTAAATTTATAATTTTATAACAAAGACATAAATCACAAATCAAAATTAGGTTATGTTATTGAATTTAGTAAATTAAAATATAAAATAAATATAATAATATATATACTCTTAATCACGGTTCGGGTTGAGTCATGATTTCAAAGTACTGAATCCATACACTAAACCTAACACGATTTGTTCTGATTAGTTTGGTTCGAGTTAGACTTGACCAAGTGAAAAATTCATACCAATTTAATTGGTAGGTTTGAATTGTCGGATTCACAGGTCGATTTGAAATCATAATCACCCTAGGACATGAGAAAGCATATACTCTTACACCAGTTTGACCACTGAATGTCAAGCAAATGTCAAAGTAGTCGAGTTTGGTCCCATGGAGTCTCTTCAACTCCATCACTCAACTCATACCAGGCAACTTTTTGTAAATGAGTTCTTATTCATTCATCAACCAGCAACTCAACAAGTTGTGACTTGATACTTAAACAATCATCTACAACATGCTCCTTTATTAATAAAACACTCTCACTTGAGTACTCACAATCAATATTTGGTCTTAATCAGGGTTTTAAATTGTGGACCACAATATGTGTTACGGCTGTAATATTGTGGTTACGGTTCACTCTGCAACCACATAGAACCACAATTGCGATGTGTTTTAAATTCATGTCTTTTTTGCAACACAACGCTATTATACCCGCAACGGAGCCATTATGTCGCATCGAAATGCAACATAATTTTAAAGTCATATCTTCCTTTGAGATATCATTATTCAACTCAGTTTTTTTTGTCAAAAAAGAAGGAATCTTATTTAGAAAACTCAAAAACTGTAAACTGTAGAGAATCATGTACTTTTTACAAAATAAAAATTAAGAGATGAAAAGTTTACTTACCTCTCTTTACAGGTCAATGTTGTTTGATTCTTCTTTTATAATCCATCTTGTAAGTGGTTTCTTTACTCTTCATTCTTCAAGTATCTCTTCAGTTTTCATTTTATTAAAATATAATCCATCTTGTAAGTATCTCTTTTGCATGCGTGACTGAGTAAATGATAAAGGGAAGAGAGGGTTTGTGAAACTAAAAATGAAAATTGGGAAAGGGAAATGATTTGGGAGGGACAACCATTTACCAAATGTAAGGAAGTAGATGTTAAAATGAATTGATGAAGAATTAGAGGGGGGCAAGGAAATTTGGGGTTGGGGTGTGCATTTGTGTTTGGGAAATACAAGGAGGGGAGAGGTGATTTAGTGTGGAGAATAGAGAGAAAAAGAAAAGAAACAAGGATGAGATGGTTGTGGAAGGGAGAGAGAAAATAGGGCTTTTTTTTTACAGAAAGAAAAATGAGAATAAATTTAATATTTTTTTAAAAATTAACAATTTTTAGTGTAAAAGAAATTCAGGTGTTGAAATTAAAAATTAAAAATAATAATATAAACACTAAAAGGAATACATAGGTTACAAAATAATTATCATTGTATGTTGCATTTTTATGTTTTTATATTTATAATGTAAAAATTATTAAATTTTATTTATATCTTTAGTTTTCATTTTAAGGAGAAGGGATACAATAGTTTTTTCATATTTTCACTAGTATTTATAGTTTTATATACTTCATGAATAATTAGTTTATTTTAAATATACACAAGAATGTCATCAAGTGAGGAATAATTTCTTATAGGAAAAAAAATATGGTGCTTCAAGTGATGATATTGGATGACATTTTGAAATACCTGTGACAGGAAAAAGAACCAATGTCCAATGGAAACTTTGTGACAAAATAGTGAAGGGAGGTACCAGATTGAAGCAACACATAGCCCATGTTCATGGTCAAGTTGCAAGTTGTCCTAAAGTCATGTCATTTGTTAGAGAGAATATGATGAAACTCTTGAAGGATAAAAAAGAAAAACAATTTGACTCTAGAAAAGAATTTTTGAAGCAAGATTAAAAGGTGATGATGAAGAAGATATTGATGAACAAATAAGGATGGCTACACAAGAAAGTATTGGATCACACCATGAATGGGAAGGCAGTAAACGATTTAGACAACAAATAGGGGGTTTAATAATATCCATGAATCTGTGGAAGCTTTCATCCTAGCATCAACAAAGGTACAAAAGTTGAAAAGATAGAAGATATTGAGTTTCTGAAGTGTGGATCTTACAAAGACTAAAAACATGAAACAACCAAAAATTGGTGGAATTTTTATGAAAACTTTAAGAAGGAAGCTTGGAGAAGCAATGAGCAAGTTCATAATTTATGAGTGCTTTCCTATTAATATAGTTGATTCTCCCTGGTTACACAATTTGATTGTCACAGCTATTGAGATAGGCCTATAAACTACATGTCCTTCACCTTATGAAGTTTTTTATGTTTATTTGGAAGCTGAATATCAAATCATGAAGCAATGGATAAATAAGTTTAAAAATACATGGAAGGAAAAAGGAGTAACTATAATGTGTGATGGTTGGATAAACAGTATAAACCATACACACCTTATGAA
This sequence comes from Psophocarpus tetragonolobus, assembly GCA_037954015.1. Taxonomy (NCBI): domain Eukaryota; kingdom Viridiplantae; phylum Streptophyta; class Magnoliopsida; order Fabales; family Fabaceae; genus Psophocarpus; species Psophocarpus tetragonolobus. The sequence continues at coordinate 75,689,701 of CM075688.1, read as the reverse complement.
TTTTTTGGTGTATTCTAATAAAGGGACTATTTTCTTGAAATCAATTGATGCTTCTGGTGTTGATATTAGAAATACTGATTATTACTTTCAATTATTGGATAAAGTAATGGAAGAAGTGGGAGAAGAATATGTGGTGCAAATTGTTATAAATAATGAAAATGCACTTAAGGTTGCCGGTAAAAAACTAATGGAGAAGCAACAACATTTGTATTGGACTGTATGTTCAGCACATTTCTTCGATCTTTGTTTAGAGGATATAGGAAAAAAGAAAAATGTGCAAAAGTTATTAAATTATGCAAAAGTATTGACAACTTTCATCTACAACCACATATGCATTATTAATCTGATGAAAAAAATACATTAGAGGTAGAGAAATTGTTCGATTAGGTGTTACTCAATTTGCAACAAAATTTTTACAACTTCAAGCTCTTGTGAAACGAAAGCAAGCTTTGAAAAATATGTTCAATTCTAAAGAAATTAGACGATCTAAATTTGGAAGAGACAAACATTAACTAGCATTTGAAGCAAGACAAATGTGTTTGAGTCTTTAGTAGAAGTTTTGAGGCTAGTTGATGGTGATGAGAAGCCAACAATGGGGTTTATATTGGAAGCAATTGATCGAGCAAAACAATTAATTCAAAAAAATTCTCGCTATTATTCTCAACTTTATTATGCTGGTATATTGTTGTATTTTTAACTCTTTTTATAAAATTACCATTTTCTCAATCCATGAATATTTATGTTCTATTTTTATAGGTTATTTTCTTAATCCCCAATTTTAAAAGTTGAACATGGAATTGCATGTATCAAGAGACACTTGAAGGAACCAATAAAGTCATTATAAAATTAGAGAGAGATATGGTAGTTCAAATTAAAGGCTTGAGACAGGTTAGTAATGAATAAATATATTTTGATGTTATTAATTATTATTATTATTATTGATATATTATACAATATTTATAGTTGATGTTGTTTAAAGATATAGGTGAAACCCTTGGTACACCTTAAGTTCAAAAAGCTTGGTCTAAAATGAATCCGAGTAAATATGTATCTCTCTCTATATAACTAATAATTTATTTATTTATTTCTTTTGTTTATTTAAAAGGATGAATGATGGTTTATACTTGACTCATGTTGTCATGAACTTCAACATTTGGCTACTAAAATTTTGAGTCAAACAACTTCGACAACAAATTGTGAGAGAAACTAGAGTACACTTAGCTACATCCATATAAAGTCAAGGAATAGATTGAAATTTAAAAAATTACAAAAACTTGTCTTCACATATTATAATATGAAGTTGAAAATGAGAAATCAAATGAGTAAAAGTCAAGCATAAATTAAGGAAAATTTCAAGCCCATTAATCTTGAGTACATATTTTAAGAAGATGATTCATCTCCATGGATTAAAGAAAAAGAAAATTCACTTCTAGATGGAGTACAAAATTCAGAATGGCTACCATGAATTGATTCTGATGATTGTGATGAGGAAGTTGATAATAATAGTAATGATGATGATGATGATTTAACTCAACCAAGTAATAATAGTGGTGATGGTGGTGGTACACAAGTTGATCAAAATGGTAGTGAGGATGAGGAGGGTAAAGAAAGGCAAAGTGATCCTTACCAAGAACTTCTATATAATAGGTTGATGATTGATAATTGATTTCACTAATTAACGACTAAATATGAATTCTTTTAATCGCTCTTTACTAGATGAAATAGGAAGGAGCTCACAAGTTCAGAAAGGGAAAAAGAAACAAAATGTTACTTTTGAAGTTTTCTAGTTCTCATATTGAACAAAATTTTGGTCACTTCACTATTGAAGAATCCTCTCAAAGTAGTCACTGGTACTATCCCCCACTAGTTTATCAATTCTTATTTTAATACCTACAATCAATATACAAATGACCAAACTCCTCAATTTTACGACCAATCATTAATAAATCTCCATGATCCTTACTATCAACAACAAAGTGATGGGTATTTTGATTATTTCTTTGGACAAGGAGCTACACAAAGTGATAACCAAAGTGAAAGTGAAAGTTATGATCTTCCTCGTCACTCTACCATGTGGTAACAAGTATTTGTAACTTATACTTCTATTATTTTGTTTAATTAATTTTACTTATACACTTTTATGATATTAATTATGACATTTTATCATATTTTTCTTTGTAGTAACAATATATATATGAAGGGTGGCTTTGCTCTATAGATTATTAAAGACAATCAAACTTGAAGACCATTATTCTCCTTCGAGGAGTCATTTCCTTTTTATTATATCTATTGAAGACTTATCTCTTTGTGTATTTTGTGTGGATGAGACAATTAATTCTAAATTTATGTTAGACTAATTGTTTTTGTTTCCATTGTATTCTAGATTTGTCTAGACTTTAAATAATGCTAATATGCCTCTAATTCTTTTTATATATCTATTCTAAATATTTAAAATATGCAAAAATTTAAAAATAAATGAAAAATTGTACAATCTTTTTCTAAAAAAAATGTATAAATAATTATAAAACTTTTTTTCTTACATTTTGACCAAATATAATTTAGTTTCACGTCACAAATACATTGCAATAGCTGCAAATGTAGTCACTGCAACCACAATTGTAAGTTAAACTTTAGTCTCAATTGAAGAATAACAAAAACATGTATCTCTCAAAGAGGAGTCAGGATTCTCTCTATTTATTTTCTTTGTTTTCTTTCATTATTAAGCTTTTAATTACATAAATATTACATCTTATAAAATTTATATTACCTTTATTTAATTAATTTTTTCAAAACTATAAAAATGAAAAATACTTGATCCTCAAACAAATAAATGTACCACATCATTCGTCTTTATCACAGAGCACAAATCTAGGTTAATGTCCATTGCACCACAGATTATTAGATTACCGGTTTCTAATAAAATTGAGCATCGCCAAATAATAAATTATGACGAAGATCACTAGTCTCAAAACCAATTTAAGCAATATACCCACACTCTTTATCACTTAGTTTAAAAAATGTTTTATTAAAAACGTATTTAAGGTTTTGGAAAAATATTTAAATTATAATATATTTATTATAAATCATGTAATAACTATTTTGATATTTATTCGTGTGACAATTGCGAACTTGAACAAGTGGACTGCTCATTTGATCAATTCTACTATTAATATTTAGTATTATTTATCTAATGTTAGTTTATATTAAATTTAAGTAAATATTTTATAACCTCTCATTATGCGAGGTTTCACTCTAATTAACTTTATTTATTATTAAATTGATTTTGATTAATTTTTACTTATTTATTAATTTTTTAATTAATTTATTTTAGCATATTACTATTTGTTGTAACTTATAATTTGTTCTAAAAAAATCGTGCAATTAACAATATTTCTTAACGATAAATACTTTAACTAAAACCAAACAAATATTTTACAAAATTTAACAGAAATATCCATATACGAAAAATTTAAACAAAATAATCCTATTATTAGAAGATGAAAATTTATTTAATTTCACAAACTTTTTCAATATTTACAGGTAGTTAAAAACATGTTTAACAAAAATATTTTGGTACATTTAGGTAAACTAAAAAAATGTAAAATAAAAGTTTTTTTTATAAAAAATAATATTTATTTTTTGTAAAATAAAATTTTTACTTTTTAAAATACGTAAAATATAACTACCTATTTTACTTAAAATTTAATCAAAAAGCTTAAATATATTTCGAGTCTTTTTTAATTTGTGTTGAATTCCTGATAAAATTTTGTTTTGTGTTGAATTCTTAATTAATTTTTTATTTTATTCTAAATTTTTAAAATAAATTAAATAGCGTTTTGAGACTTAAAATAAAATAAAAAATTTATTAAAGACATAGATAAACAAAATTTTATTATTAAAAACCCAACAGCAAAAAAAAAAAAAAATTATTGAAAATCTAGCCAAATTGGTTATGAGAAACGCAAAAAATAGCAATATTGGATTGAAATGCAAAGTGGCAAATTTCGTGGTGTCAATTCTCAAACAGTCGTATAGCCATGTGGACTAATTTGGACCATTGAGTTCCTTCAATTATCAACTATGCAACCATGATTCACTCTCTTCACATTCCATCCCTATGGCCACTTTCCACCATATTCCGCGGCCATTCCCCACGGCTTGCCTCGGCTTCCGGCCACCAAGCACCGCCGTGAGCCTCCACCGGCACCTCCCACCTCCCCCCAAGCCCAAAACCAACAACAACCGGTTCAAGTGGGCTGTTCAACTGGGCCTGGTCGAGCAAAGCCCACCCAAAACGTTTGACATTCAACAACTCGTGGGCTTTCTGTACGAGGATCTCACACACCTCTTCGACGATCGAGGTATCGATGAAACGGCCTACGATGAACGTGTCTTCTTTCGAGACCCAATCACCAAACACGACACTTTGAGTGGCTACCTCTTCAACATTTCGCTTCTCAAAACGCTCTTCAGACCACAGTTTCAGTTGCATTGGGTTAAACCGGTCGGTTTCTAATTTAACTACACTTTGGTTTGTGTTTGGGATTCATTAAAATTTTATGTTATGGATTATTTTGGTTCAATTGTACAATAACCAGCATGTTCGGTAGACAAACAGCTACTATCTTTAAAAATGGGATTTTTTTTCTTCTGAAAAATAAACTGTTTTTACTTTTTTATAATAATTTATAGTTTATGAAAATTTTTCAATAATTTTTTAATTGCTTTTATACTATTTTATCAGTTAAACTAGATTAATTATTTTAGGTTTAATTAACTTTGCATTCTCCTATTTTTACAAATTTTTTCATTTTGTTGAAATTTACAGAGTAAAAGTAATAAGAGTTTTTCTTTCCTATTTATATGACTTTTAAAATATTAATTAATAAAATTAACAAATTTATTATAAATAAAATATTATGATTTAATGAAAATCTAAAATTTTTTACCCATACTAATTAAACTGTTTTAACTTATAATGAATCTAATCTTTAAAACTATTACTTGATTGAGATAGACTATTAAAGTAATAAATGTTGGAACAATAATTTAACAATGAGAGAGGTTCTAATGATTTAGAAATTACTTAATTAATTAAAATTATTTTTTCATCCTCCAAATTGTCCTTAAAATACATAATTAGGGTAACATTAATTCACCAACAACCAGTACAAATTCAGCAATTTAAAAATTGGACCACAATGTCTGTAATTTAAAAAATAGGTAATAAAATAGAGACAGAAAATGTAATTAAGTCATTATTTTAATATTACCCTTGAGCAAATTTTTTCAAATAAGAATTGATTTTGATTATAATATTCGATAATAAAAATAATAATTATAGAATATACATATAACCGTTATTGAAATGATTTAATCTTTCGGAGGCTTCCATACATACCTGTGTTTCATTTTTTTCTCTCTATATATTGTTTGATTAATTGGACTAATGGAATTGCTATAGACAGGACCATATGAGATAACTACAAGGTGGACTATGGTTATGAAATTCGTGCTGCTTCCATGGAAACCGGAATTAGTCTTTACAGGAACTTCTGTTATGGGCATTAACCCAGAAAATGGCAAGTTCTGTAGCCACGTGGTAGGTTCCAGGTTTTAGCTATCTAGTAGTGATGCTATGCTATCAAATGATGAATTTTTAAAGAACAAAATTTGCATGCTTAGTGCTTTGATGCTATACAATAATTTGTATAGCATTATTTTACTAACAGTTGTATGAATTGGTATACAAATAACATTTTTTATATTCCAATTTTTTTTCACTTTTGTAAGTACTAAGTAGCTTGCTTATAAAGGTTTCCATTTTACTGAATTGAAACTCTTATTTTAACGGGAGAAAAACACTCAGTACTTAAACTGCATCTAAGTTTGGTTGCCTATTTTTAAATGGAGATATTACTACTTTCAAATAGGCATTGAACTTCCTATTCCTCAATTTTTTCAGGACTTTTGGGATTCAATAGAGAAAAATGAATATTTTTCTTTCGAAGGTTTGTTGGATGTATTCAAACAGGTATCCCTTCTGTTTTACAATAGTTGGATGTATGCCGTGGATGTTCATTATATCTCAAAGTCTCCTGAAAATTATTCAAACTAGGAAGCCTTGGCATTTTGCAGTTGAGGATTTATAAGACACCAGAATTGGAATCACCCAAATATCAAGTATTGAGAAGGACAGCAAATTATGAGGTCAATCTTGTCATTCTATAGAATTGCTCTTGCATTGATAGCTTAATCTATTACCTGCCATTTTTTATATTACCTGCCATTTTTTATAGTCTATTCCATGATAAAATAATGTGCCATTTTTGTTCAAAGAATTGCACTAATGCTATGCTTGAATCAAAAGGTAAAAATTCACCGTTTCTGATTACGAGTGCATTTGATAAACTTATTATTTTTTAAAAAAACAATTATTTTAATCAAAAAAGAACTTATGGTAACTTTTAAGTGTTTGGGTAAAGTTTGTAAATAAACTAGAAATTGCTAATTTTGAGAAACAACTTTCAACTGCTTTGATAATAATCTTTTATGAAAAAATCACTTTTTTTATAAAAACTTATTTTAAGTTTAAACAAATGGACCGTACATCAATGTCAGCACTTCACCGTTGTACTGCATATCAAATGTTATTATGTTAATACACAGAGAAGGTTCATGGTTGCATCAACCACCACTTAACATTTTCAAGTGCCTAAATATAAAGATTAGTTAATGTCGAGTACCAGATTGAATTTTCACAATTATTATCTGATGCTTTTTTTTTTCCTTTTCATTTTGAATGATAAAACAGGTTAGACAGTATGATCCATTCATAGTAGTAGAAACAAATGGAGACAAGCTATCTGGGTCTACTGGCTTTAATGATGTTGCTGGGTAAGAAATAACTAATCAAATTAAGCTATCATTTGTTCTTAGACTCAACTTTACATAATGCATAAATGTTAATCATCCCCTATACAGATATATATTTGGAAAGAATTCCACAATGGAGAAGATTCCAATGACTACTCCTGTATTCACTCAAGCCAATGACACTGACCTGTCCAAAGTTTCAATCCAAATAGTTCTTCCATTAGACAAAGAAACAGAAAGGTGTGTCCACTGAGTTTTACTTGTTTTTAAATTTGAAGAACATTTTTGTTAAGTGGTGCATGTCTTAACTAAATAAAGAAATGAAGTTTTGTAGAAACTAGAAAATAATAAACATCAAAAAGTGTAGTATCTTTTGTTGAATTTAAAGGTTTGTATCTTGACCAGTTTACCAAATCCTAATCAAGAGACAGTTCGCTTGAGGAAAGTTGAAGGAGGCATTGCTGCAGTAATGAAGTTTAGTGGAAAACCCACAGAGGATATTGTTCGTGAAAAGGAGAAAATCCTGCGCTCCAATATCATTAAAGATGGTCTTAAACCTCAGCTTGGTTGTTTGCTTGCTCGGTACAATGATCCAGGTCGAACATGGACCTTTATAATGGTATGCTACAAAACCTACTTGTGTATCAATTGATTTCTGATATAAGTAGCACGGACACCGATACAACACAACAAGGACATAGACATGCTGAAATGGCTAATGCCTAAAATATAAGACACACAGGAACACAACTTATATAAAATATAAATATATAAATAAAGAGATTTTAATGAAATTAAATATTAATAACATAACAAATTAATTAAAATGATGATATACTCATCAATTTAAACCAATTTTCTTTTATAATAAGGCTAAAATATAGGTTCAACATTATTTTCCTAACAATACCAATGTGTGTCCTTTTATGTTGATACGTTGGTATAAGTATCTAACTTGTTTATTAATGTGAGTTTAAATTTTTAAGAAAAATAATTTTTTAATTGGACACCTAACTGACATGTGTTGGACATATGTCAGAGAGTGTCGGTGTTCGAAACGTTTTGGACACAGGAGACACTTCAAATAATAGAGGTATCCGTGCTTTTTAAATCTAATATGTGCACTTGTGCGGTGCTTGCTCAACTGTAAATAATTCCTTGTGTATATACCTCATGTACACTTTGGATGAATCATTTACTGATGGAGATTAGGTTTGAGAATAATAACAAAGAAGAAAAGAAAATTAGCCCTATTTTTGGGAGTGACCCCGTGTTCTTGTCTTCTTGATGTGTTCTAAATATGTTCCCATGCATCAAGCCTAGAGCTTGAATAATTTAGTTTATATCCTACCAAAGATTGATAGGACAATCTATTTCTGAGGAGCATATGTCATTCCTAGATGAAATCCAGCTTAAGCAATAGATAATTTGATGGTGTTATAGATAAAAGAGATTAAAACAGACTATAATAAAATCTTAAACTAATTATATATGTAAATGGCTGAGATGCATAAAGACCAGTTAAATGATTATTCTCAACTACTAGACTTAACAGGATAAGACAAACCACTAAATTAGAATCTGCTTTAATTTCTATACTATTAACCAATCTTTCCTTGTTGGTCGCTGGGAAGGAAAGTGCTTCACTGCCTAATCCTTTTCTATCTAGCAATCTCACTATATGTGACTCTTTGATATCTACTTTCTAGCCAAACACTGGCAAATAGGGGTATGAATTGATAGGTATTTTATTAGGCCTTGAGGATTTCTTCTATTTTAATGAAATGAAACGGAAAGATGCTAAGGATATACACTTGTACCGTGGACATCTGATCACACAGCTAGGCTGTGCCTGGTACTAGGAAAAAGCATGGATGTGTTCTTTGATGCTATTTTACGACAATAAAACAATGGATTTAGCTTCTGGCTAAACATGATAGAGGTAATACTCTGTTTTAGCTTTCCAACATTGTTAGAATCATCTTGATTGCATTTGTGTAACTCAATTCATATCCATTTTGCTGAAGCAAGGTTAGAATCAGCAAGAATTTGCAGTTGATTTGATCTAGAACCAAACTGTTTCCACCAAATTTTCAATTCATTAATTCAAATATGCTATTAGAGACCAAATATAATAAACAAATCATTAATTCAAAAGTCAAATGTGATATAAAAGGCATAAATTTATCTAATTATTTCCATAAATATGGAAAATCATGGTATAAAAGTAGAATTACGGAGGCATTTGATGTGTTAATTTGCAAATGGTGCATTTGTTTCCACTTGTCGTGCTGCAACTTAACAGCATTCTCCTAAATTTGTATATAACATCAGAATTGGCAGCACCCCAGAAAACAAATTGAAACTAATTGTTTCTTGAAGGGATTATCATAATTATTAAGCTCTGTATGCACGTCATGCTGGAATTAAGTGTCCATTATAGTTGAGTTTTTCTGCTATATATAGAGAGAGAAAAATAAGAGATTCACTTATTGCAATAGTAAGTGAAAAACTTACTTATAATCTCACCATTCATTTTTTTGAAATTTAATGGTTGAGATTAGTACTTATTACAACCATTAAGTGGATCCCTCCTCATATATATATATATATATATATGTTGACCTTCTTCTATTCTCATCTATTTTCTTAGTTTAATGCATCCAATGAATTTCAATGCTTCTTAAAGCATTATACCTACTAGAGATATTGGTTTCCACTTTCTCTTATTGCATGAATACTATACCTGCATTTAAGTGTTATACTGTAATGCAACTGAAAGAACACGTTTAGTAAGTTTAGCCACCCATAGATTTACTTCGTGTCCATGATCAAATTTCTCTTTTTGAAAGTTGTTACCTTAATTTGATATTCATCTGCTTAACTAATTGCAACATTTGTTGTGTGGTTCATGACATGGAAGAGGAATGAAGTGCTCATATGGCTAGATGACTTCTCACTGGATTAGCATCAACGCAGTGACTGTAGCTGCTTTTTATTATCACTGCAGTGACTTCCTACAGCAATATACTACACATTGAGTAAAAAGTTAGATAGAGGATGATCAAGTTAAATGTTTAGTAGCTGCTACTCATCAAGTTCTAAAAGAACAGTAAGTGTACAGTACGCAGTTTTATTATTCTTTATGCACGTGCAATTTATGTATGACATAATTCAACAAGGATGATAAGGTATTATGATAACTAATTTTAAATTTGCATTATCTTATCTACTCTTAACACTCACCACGGGAAGTGCATGCACCCGTGGATAGTGTCAAGATAGAAATGAGTAGAGTATCAATCTCAAAAACAATTCAGGAAACTATCAACTGTTACTAAATTAGATAATGTTTTATACTTACACGGACATTTATACATAATTTGATTACATTTTAATATAGATGGATATATGATGATATTATTAAAAAATTTCTTACCTAGTTTTTAGTCTTGCTAAATTTGTTTAAATATGTGACTATCCTATTACTTTAAATAATTTGTTTATATATTTGCAAACAACTTTTTGAGTTCTATATTTTATACATTAGTTGCCTCAGATTCTCTGCTTCACAGCCCTCTCAAATCCATCTAGTGCATAGATTTGAGGAAGGTTTGTGGGCGGGATGTCAATGGTTCAAAGAAATGTGCAAATATAAAGAGGTAAACGCAGGGAATGAGTTGAAATTCTGGGAGGCTACATGGCTGTACAGAGCTAGTCTAACAAGAAACTTTCCCTAGGTTATTCATGGTCTCTTCACAGCAACATGAGTGCATTCAGCAGTGTGATCGGTGGGTTGAAGATAAATGAGGGAGGCAATTTTCATGGAGAAGACAACACTTTTCTTAGGAGCATGAAATGTACATGGAGCTACAAAATGCTATTGTAGGTTATGAAGCATGGATACAAACACTGACATGGCAGGTGTCGTTTAAAATGATAGAGGGATACTATTTATATAAAATATGAATAACATAACAGATTATTTAAAGTGGTGATATACTTACCTATATAAACCAATTTTTCAATGATAACAAGATTAACAAAACAGATGAGGCATTACTTTTTTAATAATTTCAATATGTATTCATCTATATTATAATGCAGTTTAAATTTATGAGTTCTGTATAAGTGTCAATTATTTAGAGGTTTAAGTAAAAGTGTTTGACATGCATGTGTGTATCTTAGATTAAAGGTGTCAATTTCAACATATATTTTTTGTGTCAATTAAAGGTTAAGTAGCTCGAAACTACTCAGATCTGCACACTCTGCCTTTCTGAGTTTGGGATACTCTCCAATCAAGGACAATTCATGGAAACCATCTAGAAATTAAAAACCCCACCTAAGGTTTTCATGATTTGGAGATTTATGTTGGATAAGCTACTCTTTTGGTGTAATATGCTTGCTTTAAATATTCAGATTGAAGATTCCACTTGCACCCTGTGTCACCAACATTTAGAAGACAACAATAATTTCTTCCTAACTTGAACTGAAGCTCAGACTCTGTAGAAATCAAACTTCAACTGGGTTTCGGTATGTGGTTATATACTTTAAACTAAATAATAGATTAATTTATTAATTATATTTTAATTTAGATAGTTGTAAAAGTTATGAAACATAAAGAAATTAAAGCTAAAAAAATTTAAAAAATCAAGAATTAAATTATATTCTTATTAAATGTAAAAGGTTACTATTCAATTATAATTGTAATTATTTAACTATTAAGCTAATTGCTTTATTTTAATTATAACAATAAAATATTTAATATATATTATTACATAAATCTTGTGATTTGTTGTAGCATAGATCATCTTTCATCTCCTTCATATTGGTAGTTTTGATTTTACTATTTTGCAAGTAAAACACATTTTAAAGATGTGGCTCTGTATTGTTTGTATAGAATAGGCATGCATGAATGAGTCTTGTGTTAATCAAAATTTTAGAATGATTATTAATTTTGTTCAAAGTCAGTTTTATAGTTAAAAGATAGTTCTGGATCGAAATGATCTATTACCAAGTTTAGTAATATGTTATTTGATTACGAATCTTAATTGAGATTAATCAAAATGCTAGTTTTTAAAAATCTTATCGTGATAATTGATTATAGATTTGTCGTAATCGGTCACACAGTTCAAATTGCATTTTGCTCAAAATCAGGCATTTTGCATATTAGATTTGTATTAACAGGTTACGAATTTTCACAATAGACAACAATAGTTATAAAACTGAACAACAACTGGAGAAAGGAACGAAATAATTTATTACACCTTTCTGCAATCGATTACATAGTTCTTATTTTTTCTTCCAACAACTATTTAGAACATTATAATCGATTACCTTGTTTTTTAATCGATTAAACTCCTTAAAAATTTGTTTTCTTTAAATAGCTGGTTACTCATTCTTAACCGAGAACTCTTAGAAAAATCTTGAAAAACTTTATAATTCTCCAAACAAGTTTGAGAGTAAATCAAACCATTTCTCTATAAAGATTCAACGTTCTTCAATCTTGATTTGGAAATTTTGTGAAATGCATCAAAGTGAATTATTTGCACAAATTAAGTGTATTCTATTCCAATATTTAATTTCGTTCTTGATAGAGGATATGCATAGAGTTTGCATTTAAGTTTTTTATCATAGGACTTGATCAAGGTTTAGCCTTTTCTTGCCTTATAGGGTTCAAGGATAGAGTGAAAATTAAGTTTAATTTTTGTCTGTGTGCATAGTGTTTGTAATACACAAAGATTAGTGGAAAATTTGTTTGATATGGATGAATCAAACTGGATGTAGTCTTTTTATGCTGAACCAGTATTAAACTCTTATGCATTTTCTCTCTTTCCTTTCTTGACAAATTTTGTTAATGTTTGATTTTGAAAGTTTGATTAATTTGTGATTTGAATGGAAAAATGTTTTTGGTGATTTAAGAAAATAATTTTTTTAGATCCATTCACACCATGTCTGTATTTCTATCTTGCTACACTTGGAATCAACAATTGGTATTAGAGCTCGATTCTTGCATACCATGTCTGTATTTCTATCTTGCTACACTTGGAATCAACAATTGGTATTAGAGCTCGATTCTTGCATTTTCTCTCCTTCTTTTCTTGACAAATTTTGTTAATGTTTGATTTTGAAAGTTTGATTAATTTTTTATTTGAATGGAAAAACGTTTTTGGTTATTTAAGAAACCCGTCTGTATTTCTATCTTACTACACTTGGAATCAACAATTGGTATTAGAGCTCGATTCTTGTATTTTACACAAGTATTCCTTTCTAAATCCAAGTGCAACAATGAGTGGAAATTAACTTTCATTTGCAGAAGATGCATCGATTAATAGGTCACCTATGCTTTGTGGTATTAACTATCTATTTTGGAAAGTTCGCATGAAAAACTTTATGGAATCCGTTAATCGTGGTATTTGGAAACCTGTAAAGGAAGGTTACAAACCTCCAAAATAAATTGTTAGTGGAATATGTGAAGAAAAACCTTTTGAGTCTTGGACTCCAAAAGAGATTGGAAAAGTTCAGTGGGATTCAAAGCCAAAAACATTATACATTATGCATTAAAATTTAATGAATTCTTTTGAATTTCTGCATGTACAGCCAAAGAAATGTGAGATTTAATTCAAGTGGTACATGAAGGAATGAAAGAAGCAAGAAGATCAAGGAAAAACTTCCTGATCTAAGAATATGAAACTATCAGAATGAAGCAAGGAGAAAACATTGGAGATGTGCAAAAATGGTTTATTTATATTGTCAACCATGTAAAAGGTCTTCGTAATACTTTTGACGAAGAAGAACTAAATGTGAAAGTGTTGAATTCTCTAAATAGATATTGGCAAGCTAAGGTTACAGCAATCTCTAAATCAAAGGATTTGAGAACAATAATCCTGAACTATTTGGAAAATTAAGAGAACATGAGATGGACATGATAAGGATGAATGAAGAAGAAGAAAAAGAGAAGAAATCTAAAGGACTAACACTCAAGAGCTCAATAAATGACATAAGTTCAGAAGTGAAGATGAGAAGAGCAATGATATGGAAAATGAAAACTTGAATTTGCTGGTAAGAAGATTAAAAAAATTCCTCAACAATAAAAAGCCAAAACGAAAGTTTCAAACACAAAAGAAAGGGAACAAGAAGAATGAACAAGGAACCTCAAATTTTACATGTTCCGAATATGGAAAACTAGGACATATTAAATCTAAATGCTCCGTTTATATTAAAAAGCAAAAGAACGGAGATAAAAAGGTCCCTTATTCAAAGAAAAAGAAGAGAAACTACATAGCATGGGAAGAAATCTAAAGGACTGGCACTTAAGAGCTCAATAAATGACATAAGTTCAGAAGTGAAGATGAGGAGAGCAATGATATGGAAAGTGAAAACTTGAATTTGCTGGTAAGAAGATTAAAAAAATTCCTCAACAATAAAAAGCCAAAAGGAAAGTTTCAAACACAAAAGAAAGGGAATAAGAAGAATGAACAAGGAACCTCAAATTTTACATGTTCTGAATATGGAAAATCGGGACATATTAAATCTAAATGCTCCGTTTATATTAAGAAGCAAAAGAACAGAGATAAAAAGGTCCCTTATTCAAAGAAAAAGAAAAGAAACTACATAGCATGGGAGGACAACGACACAAGCACCTCCATTAGTGAAAGTTCAGATGATGAAGAAGCAAATCTATGCCTTATGGCAAATGAGGATGATACCTTAAGTGTTGTAAGTGATTCTTCATCCTATGACAGTGAAATGAATTGTGGCACTCTTTTAGTGAATTGCATGATGAAGCATAGAGACTTACATTGGCTAACAAGACTTTGAAAGGCCAATTTAAGTTCCATATTTCAAAGTGCAAAGCACTAGAGGAAGAAGTTTCATTCTTGAGAAAAAAAATGAAGATTTTCAAAAATTAATAAATGAAACTCCCTCTTGTGATTGCAAACTTGAAAATGTGAATGTGAGTAGTGAAGGTGAAACTTGCAAGACCTTGCTGAAAAGATTAAAATATTTAGAAAGAACACTTGCAAAGTTCACAATGGGCAAAGCTAATTTAGATGTCCTTCTCAACTCATAAAGGTGTTCAATGGATAATGTTGGCTTGGGTTTTCAGTCAAACAGCAAAAAGTAAAAATTATAAAAGCTTTTTATATTTTCTAACCCATCCACTTCACTCTTCATCATCACTACATGCAAAAAGGCATAAATCACCATCATGTTTTGTTAAGAAATATGTCACTCCTAGTAGGAGAATGATGTGAATTCCTAAGGGAACTAGTTGTGTTACTAATGTTCAAGGACCCAACACCATTTGGGTACCTAAATCCTCAACCTAAATGGTGGTGCAGGTATGTCTTGCAGCCAAGGAAGAAGGTGCTATCTTGATAGTGGCAGTTCAAGACACATGACAAGAATAAAGAAAAATTTGTAAGCGTCAAGAGCAAAGCAAGAGATTATGTCACATACGGAGACAATAAAAGGAAGATACTTAGTATAGGTAATGTTGGTAATACTTCAACATGACTCATTAAGGATGTCCTTTATGTAGAAGGCTTGAAACATAATTTGCTCAGGATAAGTCAACTTTCTGACATTGGTTACAAAGTAGATTTTAAGAAGAATTGTTGCACGATTATAGATTGCTCTTCCAGTGAATTAAAATTCGTTGGAAGGGGATTTGAAAATATTTACATGCTCAATCTAGATCATACTTCAAATTCTACTCTAACATACTTGATAAGCAAAAACAATGTTTTAGGGCTTTGGTATAGAAGAATTGCACACATCCATATGCATCATCTAAATAAACTAGTGTCTAAAGAGCTAGGAAGAGATCTACCAAAACTCAAGTTCCAACAAAATGGTTTGTGTGATGCATGTCAAAAGGGTAAGCAAACTAGAGTTTCTTTTAAATAAAAAAAAAATCATATTTCAACCTCTAGACCAATAGAACTATTGCACATGGATTTATTTGGACCATCTAGAACCATAAGTCTAGGCAAAAATTACAATGCTCTAGTTATTGTTGTAACATCCCAAAATCCTAATATTATTTATACCCCTTTATTCACTTAACAAATTCATTACATATTATCTATACAATTACATTATTTTCCCATTCACAGTCAAAACATAATCAATACATATTCTCACACCCAACATAACTTCAACCAATATAACTTAACCATTCTCAAAAATCCATGTACATTCTTAAAACATAGCTATTAGTTTCGAATATTCCATACATTCGACATTCTCAAAAGGCTCTATCTTTGTACACACATACATATTCTAATACATACATTAACTTAAACTATTTCTATCATAAACCAAGTAACTTTCGTTAGTTTTGACTTCCACCATCATCACTGATATCTGTTCCCATGCAAAGAACGATCATCACAGTCATATAGAATAAACAAACATTGTAAGGGTAACCATAGGATATAACACATATTATTATATTATAATTATGAAATCTCAAAGTATAACAACAAATCAATCACACTTATGCATCACTTGGATATAAACACTCACAACCAATCAATCCCACTTATGTTTCATTTTAACATAAGCAATCACAATCAATCAATCACACTTATGTTCCACTTGAACATAAGCCAGCACAACCAATCAATCACATTTATGCTCCATCTGAACATAACCAAACACAACACATAACCGATACTTTCCAGAAAGACTCACTACATTGAATTCATATACCAAGGTAGTAGACTCATCTGACTTCCCCTACACTGGTATTTGGTATCTATTTGACCCATCTGATAATAGTTGAAGTTTGAGCATCTCATTGAATAACCAACTGATTCTTGATGTATCATTGCTCGAAGAAAATTCCTAACACTGCCTCGCATTGTTATTCGAGTATATATTGTGGTGTATCATCTCTCAAAATAGGACCCAAACACTAGTGTATCATCACCTGACACAGGGTCTCAACATTGCATCATCACCCAAAATAGGGTCTTAGCGCCAGGATCACTTAAATCCACCTCCCTAATTCAATGCATCACCTCAAGAGCTCTATTACCTCCTTGTAACAATACACGACATAATTCATTAATACTCTTTATTAATGAATTACAATTTCCAATCATCCACAAACACAATTCCAACAACGCATCATTCGCACACAATACACAATTTCACATATTACTCAAAGCATGTCTCAACTCAACATATCATCATTACGCATTTATAATCAACATGCACGCTATCTCAAATAACTCATTCATACCATCAAAATATATGTCATCACACATAGCTCAATAATAAATTAACATATACATTATCCCAAATAGTTCAACTATGAAATCTCAATACACGTTATCTAAAATAGCTTAAATCACATATCAACAAATATGTTAACTCAATTAACTCACATCACAATGAACAAATATCCTAACTAAATTAGCTCAAATAAAATCAAATACATATCATCTTAAAGAGCTCAAAACACAGTTAAAATACATGTTATCTTAAATAGCTTAAAACATAGTCAAAATACTTGTTATCTCAAACAACTCAAACCTCTTCACTACCAAATCATTGATCCATTAAAAAAAATCAACAAAATAGTTTCCCTTACATATTTATCCCTTTAAAAGCTGACTCAAATAGAAATGGGAGAATCAACCCAACGAGATCTCTCAAAACCTGACAGAAATGCCAATTTGAATAGGGACCTAAGAAATTAGAATTTTCAAAGGAATTCTCCTTTTAAACGAGAATGAAAGGATAGAAAAAAAATGTTTAGAAAACTATGATTTGACATACATATATTGATCAATACACCGAATCAGGAGCAATGAAAGAGATCACATCAAATTCCATTGGCATTTTGACGATCATGCAAAAGGACGAAAGCATGGAGGCACACATAGAGAAGAAACGTCTAGAGAAAAATAAAGAAGAAAAATAAAGAAGAAAAAGAAATAAAAGAGATTTATATAGCACTGGGGTGTATGTAGTAAATTTAGTTTGCTAAATGCAACCCCTCTTCCAAATAACGGACTTTCCAAAAACTTTCCAAAACTCAACTAAAACCTTCCAAAACAAATGAATAATAATTATTTTCATCTCCCCATCCTTCTACCATCAACCAAATGCATATAAATTCATCACATCTCAACCAATTAGTAATTTAAGTAAAAACTTAAATTTAATTCCATTCACTATTTATTCTACGAATTTATAACCTATTAAATAAACAGGTCTTTACAATACTCCCAACAAAAAAAAATTTTGTCCTAAAACATGTGCTAAGTGTAAAGTGAACCGAAACTACAAACTCCCTGATTCATACTCTAGTTAATTCATCACTTTTTATCTTGCTTCTATCATACTCTCATCATTGTATCTAATATCCTCAATTCCAATGAAAAGATGTCCTTCTTATTTGTAATCCATTTCTTCGATCACATACGTGTCGATAACTAGCTCTAAGATAAGTTATAGGTCAACCAAATAGACTTCCACCTAAGAATCTCCTTCAAATTAGGCTCCCCAAAAGGCATTTTTAGTAAGGAACACTACCAAGATGTGATTAACTCACTCCAAGAACCAAAAACAGATTTATTATACCAAAAATAATGAACATAGGCTTTGATTCCATCCAAATTGAAGTTACGGTTTGAAAATTATGCACATCAGAAGTTTGTAGTTTTAGGGAATTATCCAAAATAGTTTTCTGCACCAATTTAGATACAAAACTCAAACCCTTTGGAATTCAAGAACAGATTTATTTTGCATCAAATTTTACCTAATGCCTTTGGTTTGACTCAATTTCACCAAGTGGTTAGAAAATAATATCCTTCACAAGTTTGCAAAAGATCAAGTTTTCTAGAAAACCGCTTTGCTACCAACTTTTCTATAAAATGCTCAAACTCTTGAATACCCTAAAAAATATTTAGAGGATGATAAAAAAATATGTGGTCTTTTGTTTCACTTGAAAAGCTCAAACGGTTTGAAAGTTATACTTATGTCAATTTTCGAGTAAATGCACAAGTTAGAAAATAAGTGGTTTTCAAAGGTGAATTTGAAATCCATAGGAAGAACTCTCAAAAATCCTCAAAACAGAATTTCTAAACCAATAACCAAGGCTGTAGAAACTTATTTCATTTTAAAATTCCTCCTGGATAAAAAAAAATTAGCATTTCCAGGTCACTACATGAACTTGTTTTACCTCAAAATAAATTTAGGAGTCCAAAATGAGTTATGCAAGTCCACTGATTACAACATTTTGCAAGCAACTATATTTTGATAATAAAAAACTATGGGAAAAAATTTCATTCCAAAAATCATCCTACAAAGAAAGTTATGCAGCACCAAAGTTAGCCATTATTCCTTACTTAAGTCACTTTTGAGGTACCTAAAATACATAATTTTGACTCTAACTGAATTATCTCAATTTGGATAGCTAACACTCATCAATTTGGGTATGCTATGATATTGAAACATCTGCTCTAACAACATATTAGAAATATTGGTCTTTACTTCCATTCTGCCCTCACGTGCTCATCTAGTATGACAAATCTAACGATTTTTTGTTGTACACTTAAACTTTACCCAAGACTTCTCTACCACACAATTACAAATTCCAATACACTAACAAATCAACATCTCATATGACTCAATGTCTCAGAAGACTCCAAATCACATATCAACTCAAACATTTCACAGTCAAAGTGATACCAATTATTTTCAAAAGTCATACAGCACAATTGAAGCACCAAATATTTCAATTGCTCACATGCAAACTCATGAATTTCCCCAAATGAAGACCTTGCTTAAATTATAACAACTTGACTATTGTTAGGAAATAACAAATTATATACCCTTGCCCCACATCCAAAACTAATCTTCAACAAACTTAACTTTTAACTTTAAATTCAATTCTAGTACTTCTTCTAGACTCGTTTTTTAAAATCTTTCATTATACATATACCTTACAAATCCCCCTTAACCTTGACTCCCTAACTTACAAGATTACTAAGCATTGAGCTCCTTCCCTTCCTTATAATCCAAATGTGTTGATTGAGCAAACACATTCTAGAACTAAACCCATAGAGATAAGACATCATTTTATTATAGATCATATAGAGAAAGGTGATTGTGATATTCAGCTTGTTGAGACACTTCCCAACTTACCGACATTTTACAAAACATCTACCTAGAGATAGATTCTATCAACTAGGAATGAGCTTGGTATTTTGAGTGAGTCATCTCTCTCTAAGAAACCAACCCTTATTAATCATATCACCTCATGCATTCATTCATTTGGTTTTATTAGATTGCCTTATATGTTTCTCAATTGTGTGTTGTTCTGTTTTTGCAAGTCTCTCTATTATAATCGGTCACGAAAAATTGTAACCGATTACAGTTATTTTGTTCTAATTGTGCTTAGTATGTGATTATGTTTTAATAAATTACGTTACGGCTTAACCGATTACAAGGTTTGGTATGTGTGAGAAATTGGATTTGAAGGACGATTTAACTTATTATGGAATATGGTAACAGATTACATGGTTACGGTTCGAGGTATTCTGGTTTTTAAGCTCTGTTTCATCTCAACTGGTGCAAGTCACACCTTTTCACCTTCAAACCTTGTACATTCATTACCATAAACCCCTTCAACAACATAAAAACCACCCCTTAGACATTCCTTCTCAGACTTAAGAAATTAGAAATCTCTCTCACATCAACCCTCAATCTCAACCTCAACCTCAACTTGTGAAAGATGTCTTCATCACCCACCTCTGAGTGCCCCAAGAGAATCAAACATAGAGCATCGATGAACTCTCAACCTCAATCTGAGAAGAAAGTCCCTACCAAGAGAAAGGAGCCAACAGATACTTCCAAAGGAAAAGGAACAATGCCTGAGAGAACTCCATGGTTTAGTTCAGAAAGGCTTTTCCAATCATATCAGCTAACCTAGAATACGAAGGAACTGGTACCTCCTATATTTTAAATTTACAATGGTTTAAGGATCAGAAGTTTACTTTTCCAGATATTCTAGAGAGATAAGGTCTAAAAACCCTAGTTGAACTAAATGGAATATATTATCCTAAGTTAGTGAAAGTGTTTTACACCATTGCATATGTGAATAGAGATATGGAAAAAAAAATTTGTCAGTAAAAGGAGTGAATTTTGAAGTCACAATTGTAGACTGGCTGGAACTGATTGATTTATAAGATACTGGTTTTCATCCAAATGAAAACGGTATAGAAAAGCAAGGATTAGACTTCAACAAAGCAATCACCTAAAAAAGTTTGATGAAAAATTCACAGGAAACATTGAAATATAGATTTGGAGTGAGTCAGTTAAAGATGAATGACAGACTTTTAGCCTATGTTATTGCATGGATCATCACCTCTGGAGGAAGCAACCATGCCCAACTCACTAAAGATGACTTGATTTTGAGAGGAATTTGAAAGTTAACTGGATTTTTGTGATCAAGGATACATATTCAAGACTAAAAGGCTAACTGAGTAAAATCGCCCTTATTCAATACTCATTTCAAAGATGCTAAAGCACTTCAGAGTAGATTTTACAACTGAAATCTCAGACTTTGTTAAGCCTGCAGGAGAACTCAAGAAGAAGCAGTTGAAGCAAATGGGATTTACAGATGGTCATGGAGGCTAGATTGTTGAAGCATGGATCACCTCTCATCTCATTGGTATTGGTAGTTTTGATTTTGCTATTTTGCAAGTCCAACATGTTTTAAAGGTATGACTTTGTATTTTTTGTTTAGAATAGACATGCACGAATAAGTCTTGTGTTAATAAAAATTTTGGAATGATTGTTAATATTGTTGAAAGTCCCTTTTATAGTTAAGAGCTAGTTCTGCATCAAAATAATTGATTACCAAGTTTAGTAATTTGTTATTTGATCAAGAACCTTAACTGAAATTAATCAAAATGATAATTTTTAAAAATCTTATCGTGATAATCGATTACAACTGGTTCTTATTCCAACTGGTAACACTTTAATTTATGAAAAAGTGTCAAAACTCAAAATCAATTCTTTTCACATATTCTAATGTACAGGACTACAGTCACATGGTGTGTTATGCCACAAACTATTCTTTATATCACTAAGAAAAAGACACAAGAGTCTAAGAACCCAATGAACAAAAAGGTGTTATATTATTTGGAATAAATAAAAGAAGTATTGAACTTTATTATTTCAAGTGTATTTTCAATACTCAGTTATTTTTTATTTTATTATTTATTATTTATTTATATTATTTGTGTATTATATATATAATGGTTATAAAAAATTAATAAATGAAATAATATATTTATAATAAATTTAATTTATATTTTAGTAATTATAATATTATTTTTCTGAATTTATATATGAATAAATTTATTTTGTGTTATTAAAATATAATTACTTTTATCTTATTTAATTTTATTATTTTTAAAATATTTTTTATTTAATTATAATTATGACTCTTTTATTTATGATATTTTTGTATTTTAATAATAATTTTATTTTTATTTAAAATAAATCATTAATTTACTTAATTAATACAAATTAATTATTTTCATTTAGTTTTTTTATAAGGCAAACATTGCATTCAACAAATCAAGAAAGTACAAGAGATGTCTCCTAAGAAATTACAAAGTAGTAAAAATTCAAGAAATCCAACAAAATATATAACAAAACAAAATCATAAAATAGTAACATAAAACTAGGGATTTATACGTAATTCTACTAAAGAATGTATAGTAAGCTTCACAATCCGACACCACTCCTAAGTGGAGAATTGGGCTGCCTTGATAATACCGTGTATAGGGAATTTCGCATTTGAAAAATCTTTCCATTTCTAGCTTTCTAGAAGTGTTAGATTCGTGTATACCAAATAAAAGATCATGCTCTATGATGGTTGTGATCACCAAAACTCAATCCCAAAAAATTATGGTAATGAGATTTGAGAGAATTTGGTAGCATTGTGTTGATGCCCCACCATGCACATAAATATGACCACACCTTATAAGGCATATCACATGTCAGGAGAATCTGTATCCCAATTTCCTCTGATCTGTCACAGAAGATGCATATGCCCTTCCCTTCTAATAGGACTTGTCATTTCCTTAAGTTGTTTCCTATTGGTAGTCTATCCACTTCAAGGTTCTAAGCTAGAAGTTGGATTTTCAGAGGTGCTCCTTTTGCCAACACCTGCTTATGGAATGCATCGACTTCCACCCTAGATCCAAAGACAAAAACTTGTACACCGAGGATACAAAATATATACCTGACTTCTCTAATGTCCATTTCATCCATCTAGGGCCCCTACTGACACACCTACCTCCCCTATTTTCTTTAGCATCTCTTCCAATAACTCCTCTTCCCACACAAATAATCGTCTTCACCAGGCCTAATTCTAGCCCACCCTACCCAGCTACTTATCTACAACAGAGACAGTCTTATCCAATGCAATCCCATATAACCTAGGATACTCCTCCTGAGACTATAGTCACAACTCATCTATCTTCCCAAAATGTTACATCCCTTCCCTTGCAAATTCTACGCTGCATGTTGGAAGACCACCAATCCCTCCTTCACTATCCTAAACTCTTAATGGCTTTTAAGTCTGACCACCAATCCCTCCTTCACTATCCTAAACTCTTAATGGCTTTTAAGTCTGACCACCAATTTGAACAAAATTTATCTGTCACCTCCCAACTCCCATCTCTATGCCTATACTTAGACTTCAAAATCCTACCTCACAAACTTTCACCTGCCACCCTCATACTCCAGTTCCATTTTCCCAAAAGAACTAAATTAAATGTTCCCAAATCACGCAAACCTACACCTGTCTTACTTTGTCTTATACACCCACTTTCACGACACCGAATAGATCTTTTTACTCCCATCCCTACCTCATAAAAACGGTTTAAACAAAGAATGATGGTATTTGCACGGCCATCCAAGATTCACTTATAAGAGAATGATTATGAGTCTCTCCACCATCCCTATCTTTACTGCACAAGGAAGACCGACGACTTCTCCTGCATTTTCATTTCCGCCACCACCTCCCATAATTTAAGTTTGAGTTATCACCCACAGCCTTATTGGATCCAAACTCTATACGTGACTAACGCAAAATGTTGGCCTTGTTAATTGCATTTGCTAGGAACAAAGATGTCTCTTACCTGTTTCCACTTAGAGAACACGTTCCATAGAGCTCCACCGAATAAGCAACCGAAAAATTAATGAAATAAAATGTTTGATACTCACCTGTGACGGAAAAGTCAAACCTTGTCATTTCCTTCTTCTCGATCTCACTACAATCCACTTTCTACCTCTGCCATGTTTCTTACCTTCTCATCGTTGTTTTTTTCTATCTCTCTCATCCTATACTTATATATTCTCTCTTTTTTCCTTCTCTCACTAGGTGTGCAATAGCATATCAGGTGTACATGAATCATTTTCCGAAGATAAAAGAGAAAGATATATAGGTATGATAGGATTTATAATGTGATAGGATGAGAGAGATAGAAAAAAATAAAAAATGTTAATAAGATGTATAAATTAGAGAACACGTTCCATAGAACTCCACCAAATAAGCAACCGAAAAATTAATGAAATAAAATGTTTGATACTCACCTGTGACGAAAAAGTCGAACCTTGTCCTTTCCTTCTTCTCGATCTCACTACAATCCACTTTCTACCTCTGCCATGTTTCTTACCTTCTCATCGTTGTTTTTTTTTTCTCTCACACTATATACTTATTTTTTAAGGTAATGATATAAATACACTTCTTTATTTTATAATCTTATCAATACTTTTTGTTTTTTTTTATCTCTCTCATCCTATATTTATATATTTTCTCTTTTTTTCTTCTCTCACTGGGTGTGCAATAGCATATCAGGTATACATGAATCATTTTCCAAAGATAAAAGAGAAAGATATATAAGTATGATAGGATTTATAATGTGATAGGATCAGAGAAATAGAAAAAAATAAAAAATGTTGATAAAATATATAAATTAGAAAAGTATATTTATATCATTACTCTATAAATTGAGATGAAATATTAATCTGTCAAAAAACTGTACTGACAAAAAAAAATGAATGAAATAAAGAATTAAAACACACGAATATTATATTAATATTTATAGTATACAACTAAAAAAGGTACACATTACACAAATGCACGTGCATAGTCAGAAGGCTTGAGTACAGATGATCAAAATATGTCAGACATAAAAAATAAGGTGTTTTGAATTTCTGATATAGAATTACTTTAAAATAATTTAAAACGTCATATAAAAGTTTCAGATAAAAAATAAAATTATTTTAATGATTAAAAAAAATAAAATTTGAAACACAAAATTTATTAATATATAAAGGACTCAATATATTTAAGTAGTTACTATTTATACGAGATATGCAATGTTTGCACTATGTTTTGAGATTTATAGAAAGGAGAGAATTGGAGACAACAGGTGAAATTAGAAAAAAGATAAACCAGTAAAAAGATAATAAAAATTAAAATTATTTAATTGAGGAAAAATAGAATAAAAAGAAAAATAAATTAAAGTTTATTGATAAGTAAAAAAATGAAAAACTACAATTTAATATTTATTTATTTAATATATTTATCAGAAAAAATAAGTTATACACTATGAGTATAGAGTTTTACATTATGAATAAGAATTACTTCAAAAAATACTGATAATGATTTGTAATTAATTGATGGTGCAAAACTGTTTTACATGGTTAATATTCCATCATTAAATTATATTTATTATTTTATTTAATATAATATTTTTAACATAAATTATCAATAGATATTTTTAAGTATTCCTAAAAATATAAAAAATGATAAATATACTTAACAAATAACAACAGATTTTGAAGATTAATTTTGTTTTTATAATATTTTTTAAATTGAACTAAACTAAACTACATTTTTTTATTTAGTTCAAGTAATTTTTTATATAAAAATCAAACCAAATTACTCTATAAACACTATAACATAATCACTTTCCCCTCCCAAATTGTTACTACACTCTAACGAGGCCTTAATGATTGTCTTTGATTGATAAAAACTAAAAAAAAAAAAATTTAATCATAAATTAATTAAATGTGCATATTTTATCAGCCAGTTATTATCACTTTACAAATTTGACTATCAATTTCTTTTAGCATGTACTTTATCATATTTTTTTAAAATTTTTGCATATTTATTTTATTGATTTATTGAATGTGTAATAAAATGCTAACCTGTCCCAAAATATGATATCATTTTGTCATTAATTTTTGCAAACATAATACTTAAAAAAATAGATAATAAAATTCTCCAAATAATGATAGTAGAAAATATATATTTCTTATAAGCTAAAAAATTTTATGGAATAAATAAATGAAAAAACATACAAAATACAAACATAAAAGAAGCGAAGTTATTACATCAATTCATACAAAAGTACGGATTCTTAGTTCATTCAGCATAAGAATTAGATGTAACTTTATCTTATTGACATCACCCCAAGACTGAAAGTGGATTTTCTACACAAGTTGATGAACATTTGATTTCTTAAAACAGCTTTATTTTGAATAGTAGAAAATATATTATTAAAGGCTAAGTATATTTCTTATAAAAAAAGCCAAAAAGTTAATGTAATTTTTTTGTAAAAGTTTCAATGAAAATCAATTGAAAGTTAAAAAAAGAAAAAACGCATTGCATTGTATAACTAACCGTGAAGAATAACATTGTAAGTGTAAGAAGATAGTTGATTAAATTAAAGGTTTAAAGATAGTTTATTAAATTAAAGGTTTACTTTAATTAATATATATTTGTAGTGTAAAAGAGTTTCACATTAACATTTAATTACAATCTTTTATTTATGATAAATTTATTGACTTTACCAAATAATATTTTAAATATCACATAATGAAAAATATTTAATTAAAGTCAGTGTAAAACTTTATACACTAACAATGTATATTAATTAAATGCTTAAATTAATTATAATTACTTGTTATTAGTTTTGATTAAAATCTTATAAAATAAGGAGTTAATCCTAACACATTGACTAAATATTAAAATTTTAATTTGGTATAAAACCAATCTTACCTATAATATTTTCTAAACAAAAATTATAGATTAATTCACAATTATTTTATTATATAAACAAAAATAACTAATTTTACAATTATGAAAAAAAGTTAGTTGACAACTTCACATTATTTAATTAATCTACTTATCTCATATAAAAAAAGTTACTTTTATAATTTTTTTATTAGAATTTAATATCACAAATAAAAAATTCATTAAAAATAGAATTATAATTAAATGAAAATGATATAGGAATCATAATATTAAATAAAGAAAAAATAGATGAATTTATTTATATTTAAAAAAAATTAAATAAATATTTAAATAAGTTTTTTCTTCCTAGAGTTTCATCATAAATCAATTTTGATCCTTAAAATTCAAAAATAATTTTTTTAGTCCTTGATTCACTTTTAGTGTTTATTCTCCCATTAACATCGTTAAAAAATTGTTGACAAATAGCACATTTTTTTACTCATGAATCAGTCTTCTTCTCAACACTAACCCTCTGAATCTTAATTTCATATTCGCTATATCGAAATGTTTATTAACCCTCTGAATCTTAATTTCATATCCGTTATATCAAAATATTTATTAACCCTGTGAATCTTAATTTCATATCCGCTATATCGGAATGTATAAACAGACAATATTAATACAAAAAATAAATTAATTTTAAATACTAAAAAATATTTTTGAATTTTAAAGACCAAAACTAATTTTTAGGTAAAACTTTAGTTAAAAAAAAAACTATGTAAATCTTAAAAGTTATGAAGGGTGTCAGGGGTTTAGGGTTTTAAATAAGTTCCAAGAGAGTGATATTTATTAAGGATTGGTTATTTTTAATGTAACATTAACATGTTAATTTAGTCATTAACTCAGATTTATAACTAATAAAGTTCTTTCACCCAAATAACATTATAACTTTTCTTCTAATTCATGTTTCCCAACGATTTAAAATTTCAAACAGTAAAGATTCAAGCAATGGATTCTTATTGGTTGCGCCAATGGTAGAAAATTCCAGGGATATGAAAAGAGGGGGGAAATTCAATTAGGACCGAAATGTCCCCTTCCCACCCAAAAATTAAATAAAAACTTACAACTTTTGAACTTTTGTTTTTAAAGAAGTAATTTAACTTCGAAGTGTTTTGTAGGATTATTATCATCAATATAACGACACTCTTACTTTTGTGTAGGGTTTATTAATTTTTTGGTTTCTAAATATTTTTAAAATTTGATTTTTAGTCTCTAAACAAAAGTTTGATCGGTCAAAGACTTTAAAATATAAATGTATAATTTTAAGTTTAGGGTGTGATAATTTTTTAATTATTTACTAAATCCATTTTTAAAATAATGAATCTTATGATATTAAGAAAGGTAAACCATTTGTTTGAAATTTGTTTCAGGTTTATGCAACAAAGAGAGGAAGAATTAAGCATATATATAAAGACCAAAAAAGTCATAAAACATATTCTAAAATAATCAAGAATAAGATAAAAATTCATCACTTGAAAGATAATCAACATGTGAGGCACTAGCTCAAGAACTTTTTAGAGGTTTATATCTCAGGTACTAAGTGTCCATCTGAATATCAAGTTATTGTGACTTGAGTATTGGATATTGATTGATCGAACTAGAATTAGTATAAATCATTGATAAAAAGGTTTTTAAACTAATCATGGTGGTCACCTTAATATATCTCAGTTCTATAAAAATTAAGAATTCAGCTTATATATAATCATATCTTAACTTTGTAAAATAATCTCAAATTACATCACTTTAATCAAAAGGTAAGGTCCATGCACCTTGAGGCCATTAAATATGTTATATTAAGGGTTAGATTTTTTGGGTAATGCATTAATATTATGTTCATTCTCTTTCTGCTTATTAGTATAAGAGTTTAATATTATAAACTCAAAAAAAATTTACACTATTATTAATTACATTCATTTACATTATCTTTAATGTATTAGTTAATAAAATTAACAAATTTACCGGTATAAAAGATTATGATTAATTAATCGCGTAAAACTTTTTACATATATGTTTTTCTCTTAATTAGTATAATTATTCTAATTTGAATGTTACAATGTCTTGATAAATAGTATTCGGGCAACTTTCAACGAAACACAAGGACATAATCCAGATGGACATAAAAAAATTCAAAATACAAGAAAACTATTAAATAGTCTCTCGATGGGTATTTAGATATTTAATTTACAAATCAAATTCCACAAATTTTCACCATCGTTCCATCAAGAATTAGAAAACAAACATAATACTAACATAAGGAAAAAAAAATATTTTGTAAGAAATCTGTTAAAAACTATAAATTGATGGTCCAATTAAAAAACATTTTTTGAAAAATAAAAGGTAAAAAATAATATACAAATACTTTCTTTTTAAAAAAAATTGCAGGAACTTTAATTCTTTAAACATTTTCTCTAACATTAAAAAAATGTGATGCATTTAAATTACTTTTGTTATTATTACATTTGGCTAATTAAATTAAAGTTATTACTAGTATTATATTAATATTTGATGTACTAATAAATAACTTACATTTATTTTTGTATACTAAACAGTTACTATTTTTTATCACCAAAATAATTATTTATTTTTATATAATACAATATATTAAAATAAACTCGTCATATTTATTAATAGTTTAATTTTAGAAAAATAGTATATACTAACAATATATAAAATAATTTTATTTTCTCATCCAATTAAAAATTGCTTATAAAAAATATAAAATAATTTACACCAATAAATTTATTAATTTTATATTAATTATCATAAAATTCATAAAAATAATAATTTTCTCTATAAGAATATAAAACTATTTATATAATTATATTATCATCAAACTCTGGTGTGTGGGACAAAATTTCCTCAAAAGTTAACTTAAACCTGAAATGTTAGCTAAAAGTGATAAAGATAGATGAAAAATAAAAAATTAATTGAAAGTTAAAAAATTAATTATAAATATTTGATAAAATTAAATGATTAAACCAATCGAATTAGACTTCATAACGTATTTTAATGAACTCAATATTAAATAGTTAAATATTTAAATTATAAAATCATATTTTAAAATTGTGACTTATGAGTAAAGAGGCAGTAAAAAATAATTTATTAACGAAGAGTAAAATTATTCATTAATAATTATAAAATTGTAGATTATATTTGTTTTTACTTGGAATGAAATATTATACTTTGAAAACTACTCCATGTGTATCTTTGAGGTTCTAATTCTTAAAGACAAAGTCAAAGTCAAAGCTAAAGAGAATGCAGCAATTAATGGTTGAATACTTCAATTGCCAGACCAGTCTCCGGATTTTGGATTTGGACACTTGTGTATTTCTCTTAATTAGTAAATTAAGAGATAAATGTTTAAATAATAATTTCTCTTAATTAGTATATAAAATAATAATTAATAAATTATATAATTAGAAAGTGAGATAAATGTTTAAATTGATAGATAAATATATCAAGAGAGATAAGAGGTGCCAGAAATAAATATTGGTAGCATAGTTTGCATACAACTTTGTCAAGAAAAAAAAATTCTAAATTTAACCTGCATTAATATTATACATTTCTTTTATATCAAAATAAATATTTACTTAATAATTTTTTTTAGAATTAAGATAATAGGTATGATATCCGATACAGCTTAGAATTAAGATAATTTTTTAATTTAGATATAAAGAAAATGAACTACCAAATATGAGTCACTTAATCTGCACGTTCCATCACTCTTATAGTATATTTTAAAAATTCTTTTTTATACCAAAAAATAATTAATTGAAACTCAAATGCGAATGTATTTTAGAAGAGTGAAGTTAGACCGAGCAACGGTGGAAGGATATGACATGTGAGGACTCTAGATTTCCAGCTCAGCCGACCTAATGATTATTTTTATTCACAAAAAATGTCGTAATGTTTTTCTTTTCTCTTTTCTAAATCAAAGAAAAAAATCACAAGAAAATAAAAATGGTTTAATGAGGTAATTTAAAAAGTGACCTCTTAAAAAATTTAAAAAAATAATATAAAGTGAAAAACTAATATCACTACCGGCACTAACTTTTAACTTATATATATATATAAAAAAAAAAAACTACCAACTTAACTAATAGCGAATTTGTGAGATAAGAGAAATGAACTAAACGTTGGTTGGTTTAAAAGTAACACTTAATTTGCTTCTCATATTTTATACATGGATTCATGTTTTTCATGTTTAATGGAAATTAAACGTTTATCCAAAGACGTTTTAAATAATTTAAGAGAAATACTAATAATATATTTCTTAATCCACTCTTTTAAATATTATTTTAATGATTGAGTAAAATTTATTAAAAATTACTAGGACAAATTTTTGTAAGTTTTACTTATTGTTAATTATTTTCTCTTCTGATCTTATCATATTTACTAAATTACCCTACCAATAATAAAATATGCACATAAGGTTTAACGTTTGAAGGATGAGAAGAGTTTATAAGACTAAAGGATAGAAGAAAAATACCAGAAAAAAATAACATTTTCAAATTCTCTTATTAACAATCTAATAAATATTAACAATCAATATTTGTTAGATAAGAGAGAAAATAGGTAATAAAATAATAGTGTAAACCATAAAGTGCAATTTAATCATTCTTTATCATTTATGTTAAATTTCTAGATTTATATAATAAATATGTTAAAAATTATGCACATTGATTGCAAACTGATTTTTTTTAATGAAGTGTACTTTGATAGTGTATCACCTTTTAAACCCAAAATAATTTTTTTTTTTTATAATTACATAGACACTTGCTTTATTAGTTATTAGTTTCACACTGCATGAGTGTTAGTGTTTGATTTGAATGGGTATCCTAATAATATTTTTAAATATATAAAAAAATAGTATAAATTTTTAAACTTAAAAATGATTAGTGTAAAAAAATAAAATTATATATAATCAAATGTGTTAGATTTTACATTCAAGAATTTGGAATTGATTTTGGGTTTATCATTAATTTTGGATTGAAGTAACTTGAAGTAGCTTTTGCCTTGAATCAAGTTTTTTACATTGAATTTCACTATTAACTTACTTTCATAATAAAAATACCCAAACATAAATAATGTGATCTCAAAATCATATAAGCATAGGGCCTTTCTAAGCATAGCTTGTATGAGATTTTGAATTAACACTCCTTAATATTTGAATTCACACCTGCTGACATATAAAAAGATGTATATGTCTTTCATTTTTTCTCTCTTTTTTACTCTTCGAAAATGGCTGGTTGAAGACTAAAAAAAATTTTGGGAAGAAAATTTACATTTTTTTTACTCTTTAGTTACTCTCTAACAATAGTTGGCCAGAAAGAGTAAAAAAATTTACAATTTTTTTTACTCTTTAGTCATGGTTGGTTGAAGAGTAAAAAACTTTACTCTTTAGTCACAAATAACCGATTTCATCAAATTTGATGTCGGAAATGTTGTCATGATGACCGATGGAAGGAGTAGAGGTCGTCTCCAGGATGTAACTCGTCATGAGTTCACAACTCGCATGGACAATCTCTACATAGTTGGTAAAGGGACAAAGCCTTAGGTGTCTCTAATTAATAGTGTTGGAGAGTAAAAAAATTTGCAAAATTTCTTATTCTCCAACAAACCATGTTTTGGGAAGAAAGAACATCCAAACATGTTGATGACATGACGGTACTAGTGTGAGTAGCAACTGTAAATGAGTGTAATTGAAGAAGTATGGTTGAATAATATAGCGGCAAAACAGAAATTTGGTTCCACTGAAACTAAAAAATTTAATAAAAAATAACATTTTCATGGAAATAGGAGTGAATTGGGTATTTAGAATTTTTTTAAATAGTAGTTGTGAATTTAAAATCTGAAAGTTATTAATTTAAATTTGCCTTGTGGCCTTAAGACACACTAGTTAGACAATAAATATATATATATATATATATATATATATATAAATAAAGCAAAAAATAGTTGCATTATGTACGAAACAATATAAGTAAATTTAATTAATTTTATTCTATTTAATATTATTACTTATAAAAATTACTTTTCATTTTAGTTACAAATGACTCTTTTATTTATGATATTAATTGTGAATCACATTTAAGAAATAGAAGCCTTAAAATACTTTAAAAAAATTATTTAATGACACGTAAAATTTCCTTTCATTTATATTTTCTATAAATTTTAACTAATAAAAGAGAATGCATTATTAACTTTTCTCTTCAATAAATAACTTTTTATTTTTACGTTATTTAAAATTAATAAAATTAAATGATAACCATAAACTTTTTTTAATATACATAAATTTATGTATAGTTCATATAGAATCACAGACTCAAAACTGGCATCACTGCTTCTATAAGAGTACAGCAAATAAAGGGGTGGAAGTAGGGCAGAGACAGGCCAAACAATTAACAACCGTTGGATGTAACGCCAGTGACCGGCTGTGATGCAAACGGTCAAAGTAGGACTGCGCCGCCCTTAGAAAACAACGCAAAAAAAGGAATCAATCACTGTTACGCGTTCTCTGTTCTCAATTCTCAATTCTCAATTCTCATTATTCCCAGTAACAAGGTTTGTTCATTCATTCATTCTTCTTTTCTTTGAAAACTTACTTCCCTCCCACCCTTCTTTCCAATGCTTCTTCTTCCCTATATATAGTCCCATTATTATCACATTCCTTCCTTTCTATTACCGTTACTAACTCTCCTTTCATTTCGCTACTCTCTCTCTCTCTCACCCCACTTTTTTTTCAACCACTGATCAAATCTATTTAACTCTCTCTGTCTGTCTCTCTCCAATTCGCTTCTCTTTTCATTTCACGGGCCACATTGCTCCCTTCCCTCTTGTCTTTGCCCTTTCAAGGTACATTCTTTTCTTTTTCTTTTTCTTTTTTTCTTAACTGGGTTTTCTCTCTCCGCCGGATTCATCTGTTTCTCATGCATTTTTTTTTTTATTTCGCTCAAATGGGTTTTTCATAATTTCGTGATATCGATTTATTGATATCATGATGTCAACGAATACCTCTTTTCTTTTGTTTTTTAATACGTACATCGTGTATGTGTATGTAAATTTCCGATCTGGGTTTGCGCCTATAATGCGTGTTTCAAAACTTGAGCTTTGGCTTTGTCCTTTCAAACAATAAAAAATGAAAATTTACCAGGACAACGTACAGGTTCTAGAAGATTTAGGTGTTTGATGATAGTTAACAAAGTTGGTTTTTAATCAAATTGATTTTGCGTATTTGGGTTTGAATAAAATTGATTCTAAGATGGAGTAAAATTTTTACGCTTATTCGAAAGTTATTTCTTGCCTTTTTTATTCTTTTATGAATATAATTTCTTTTGCATATAAAAAAAAATTGGAGTAACCTTTTTATATTTGGTTTGAGACTATGTAACGATGTTTTTATTCTAAAAGTAAGATAGGATTTTGGGTAGAGTTTTGGTTTTATAGGAGAAAGAAAGTAGAAACTACTTAAGGTTGCTTTAATTCAAAATTAATATTGAAATTATTTTTTTCCTGCAAAGCGGACATAAGAAAACTTAAATTAATTTTGGATCTTGAATCAATTTTATAAGGTGAAACCAAATTAATACTTACATTTATAGTTACACAATATATTGAGTTAGGCCATTTGGTTGTTTTTTTAATTTCTTTGATTTTGGTTAAAGCAATGAATTTATTCCTAGGGACTTTATTGTGTTATGGAATTGTTAAGTTATAAAACCGTGTCAACCCTGTCTATATGCATGAATAAGTCAATATAGTATTTTCATATATAGAGAAAGCAACCTTTTTTTTAAGCAAAAATTGTTACCAGTTGAGGATTATTTTGGGGACTTTATTGCATTGAATCATTGTAAACTGTGGAATTGCTTTGCCTATATCTCTATGCAAAAATGCTCAATTTGATCGGACCAAGTTTTGTTCTCTAGCTAAATGGATTTCAAATCAAATTTTGAACAGGAAAAAATGGCAGAGACAAAGCCAAACACAACATTAATTCCACCATCATCTCGGAACCTTCCAGATTTCAAGAAGTCCGTGAAATTGAAGTATGTGAAGCTTGGTTATCATTACCTCATCACACATGGCATGTACCTCTTTCTTTCCCCTCTGGTGGTGGTTATTGCTGCACAGCTCTCAACCTTCTCCCTTGAAGATCTCCATGACATTTGGGAGAATCTTCAATACAATTTGATATCTGTTATTCTTTGTTCCACTCTCATTGTATTTTTGAGCACGCTATACGTTATGACTCGTCCAAGACCTGTGTACCTTGTTAATTTCTCGTGCTACAAGCCAGAAGAAGCTCGCAAATGCACAAAGAAGATATTCATGGACCAGTCCCGGAGGAGTGGCTTTTTCACAGAAGAAACTCTTGCATTCCAGCAGAAGATTCTGGAGAGGGCTGGCCTTGGGGAAAGCACTTACTTTCCAGAAGCTGTTCTTAATGATCCTCCCAACCCTTCAATGAGTGAGGCCAGGAAAGAGGCTGAGGCTGTTATGTTTGGTGCAATTGATGAGTTATTTGCTAAGACTCCTGTGAAGCCTAAGGACATCGGGATTCTGATTGTGAATTGCAGCCTCTTTTGCCCCACGCCATCGCTTTCAGCAATGATTATCAATCATTATAAGCTCAGAGGGAACATAAAGAGTCTCAACCTTGGTGGGATGGGATGCAGTGCAGGTCTGATTTCAATTGATCTTGCTAAGGACCTTCTCCAAGTCCACCCCAATTCCTATGCATTGGTTGTTAGCACAGAGAACATCACTTTGAATTGGTACTCTGGGAATGACCGATCAAAGCTTGTCTCCAATTGTTTGTTCCGTATGGGAGGGGCTGCCATTCTGCTTTCTAACAAACGCTCTGATAGTAGAAGATCCAAATACCAGCTTGTGGACACTGTTCGCACTAATAAGGCCTCTGATGACAAGTGCTTTGGTTGCGTAGTCCAAGAGGAAGATTCCAGTGGCAAGATTGGTGTCACGTTGTCAAAAGACTTGATGGCAGTTGCAGGTGATGCTTTGAAAACCAACATCACCACATTGGGGCCTCTTGTCCTTCCAATGTCTGAACAGCTCTTGTTCTTCGCCACATTGGTTGGGAAGAAGCTTTTCAAGATGAAGATCAAACCTTATATTCCAGACTTCAAGCTGGCTTTTGAGCACTTTTGCATCCATGCTGGAGGGAGAGCTGTGTTGGATGAACTTGAGAAGAACTTGCAGCTGTCCACTTGGCATATGGAGCCATCAAGAATGACTCTTTACCGTTTTGGAAACACCTCCAGCAGTTCTCTTTGGTATGAATTGGCTTACACAGAAGCCAAAGGGAGGATCAGGAAGGGTGACAGAACATGGCAGATAGCATTTGGTTCTGGATTCAAGTGCAACAGTGCAGTGTGGAAGGCTCTCAAAACCATCAACCCTGCCAAGGAGAAGAACCCTTGGATGGATGAGATCCACCAGTTCCCAGTTGAAGTTCCAAGGATTTCGCTCATCTAAGCGATGCAGTTTTAAGTATTTTTGCTTCAGTGTTAGGTGGTAGTTGTTGAAGTGGTGAATGGGATGAAGGGTAGGTCTTGTTTGCGGGTTAGATTTTGTTTGATTTTAAATCTAATTTATTCAAGGTCTGGAGCAGCTAGAGCTTTGGGCTGCTGGTTTCATCAGCAATCTATTGCTCTGTGGTAGTGAAATGTAAATGTAATTACGTTTCTATTCGGAATTTGTCTGATACATTTACAATTCTTTCCCATTTTGAAATGGAAAAATTCATATATTCTTTAGATTGGCATGTATTTGCTTCTTTACGATGATCATGAACTACTACTACTTTTTCTTTCACTTCATGAAAGTTACCTGCAGGTTGACATAACCTATCAGTGTTATGTTCCAAGGGTGCAAAATACATTGAAAATGCAATTTTGAGTAGAAATATAATTCTTCGGTTTCTTTTATTTATTTTTTCTGTAAATAACATATATTGAACAATATTAGTTAGCACAGTAGTAGTTTGTATTTCATAATCAAGTGATTAAGTTTGAAACTTCATGATGTGACTTTTCATGATGTGACTTTTCAGTAGTAGTATGTATTTCATAACTAATTCAACAATATTAATGTGTGTCCAAAATTCTTGAAAGAATTTAATTATTGTTTTCAGCTATAACTAAGTAGTTATATTATCCTAATAAAAAAAGACACGATTATAGGAAAGTAGCCTAATATTCTAATTTCTAAGCAGCTTCCATAGCACACCCTAACTGGAAATTGAAATCTAGGTCCATTTTTCTTGCTGCATTCTTTTCATTGAAAGGTATATACTAATCACAGCAACTATAAAAGTCTTTACCCATTAATGGAATCTGTCAAGACCTTACACATGTCATTTAGATAGAAATCTCTTTTAATAACTTAGTATTTTAATTAGTTACTTTACCTAATTATCTCCGATAAATGTGGCAGATTTTAAACTTATGTATGTGTTTTTCTCCATCAATGTTATGTTTTATGTTTTATTGTAAAATTAAAATATTTTTACTGATAATATATTTTAATTTTGCATAATTTTATATTGTGTTAAAATTTTCATAATTAAAATATATAATTGATTACTTTAATTATTTTAAATAAATTATAAATAAATATTAGAAAAATAAGTTTATTATGAATTACGAAAAACGATTTCAGATAACAAAGTTAGATTTTTCAATGGAACAAAAAATGGTATAGATAAAGAGAAATTGAGGAAAAAGAGTGTTCAATGTAATCATATTTGAAGTTTTGAACTCACTGTAATCATATTTGAAACAATGTGCCATCTAAAGAGAAACTGGCTATAGTAGCAACATGCGACCTTCTGTTGTCTTCTCAGATTGTCAAACCATCTTGAACTCGTTGCAATCATATTTGAAAAAACAATAATTTTCGTCCATATTTACAAATTCGAGAAATGTTTAAGCAAATTAATCTCCTAAAAATTTTGTTTTTATACAAATTGGCAACTAAAATACTTTTGTCTTAAGATAAAATTAGTTTTTTACCGCTTTATACAAATTTTGTTTAGTTGTATTAACCTTAAGGGCTGTTTAGTTGCATTTTCTATGTTCTTGTTTTCTTGGAACAGTTTTTAGTCAATTTTTAAAATTTTTCATTTCTTAGAAAAGTAAGAAAATTTAAAAAAATATGTTTAGATACATTCAATTTTCAAAAAATTTCATTTTCCAACTAATAAAGACAGTGAAGGTTGTGGAAACAGGTGAAAGGTGGTGAAGGTTGGGGTGGGAGACATGGAAAAAGCATGAAAGGTTGCGGCGGAGACAACATAGAGGTCACAGAGGTCGAAGTAGGGGACATGGAAGAAGTATGAGAGATGACGATAGTGGTTACAGAGAAGTAGTGGAGGTCAGAGTGGGAGGTGCAGAAGGATTATAAGAGATGGTAGCGGAGAGGAGACAAAGTTGGAGGCACCAAATGAGCATGACATGTGGGAACGATTATGATGGAGGGATGGCATAGGTTAAGGTGAAAGACACGTGAGAGATGACGGTGGAGATGACGAAAGGGGTAAGGCAACTCGATATAGTTGAAGATGAAACTAAGTTTTTCAGTTTTCCAAATTTAGGAAACTACTTTGGATAAGTTTCTAGCTTTCTAGAAAACCAATTTTCCATTTTCCAACAATTTTCTTTGAAAAATGGGTGTCTAAACATGTTTTCCCGTTTCCCTTGTATTTCTGAAATAATTTTCTCAATTTTCCTAGAAAATACTACAACTACTAAACAACCCCTAAACATTTAGAAAATTTTCTCATCAAGCAATCTTTTTCTACATATATACTTTACTAATATTTTCTTTTCTTGTTTCTTATTTCTGTTCAATCTTTATCTTATTAGTTTCTTGATTTAGTTTTTCCCCATTTATTATTTTTCTTCTTCTTCTTATTATTATTATTATTTTATTTTTGTTTATTTTATTTTATCAAGTTGTTGTGGTTTAATTTTTCTTTGTATAAATAGTTTATGCACACTTGATATCAAAGGCTTGCCCTAGAGCATAACCTTGAGATTGAAAGAATTGCTCGCAAGAACAGAGCTAGACAAAGAAGAATGACAGAATGTGTTGAAAATGATCATAAGGGAGAAAAAAATGCTATTTTTTAACAAACCTTACAATATTTTTTCACCTATATGGTGGGGGTGGCTGGAAGCATCCTACTCCCTAACCTCGAGCATAACACATTTGAATTGAAACCAGCACTACTACAAATGATTGAGAATAAGTAGTTCAGCGATATGCCATTATAAGATCTATTTGCTCACCTAAAGTGCTTTCTAAGGATAATAGACACTACTCACTAGCCGAGGGTGACCCAAGACATAGTGAGACTTGCAACTTTCTCATTCTTATTAAATGGGAGAGGTTTAGATTGGTTGGGGTCATTGCTAGAGCACAATATTAGCACTTGGGAGGAACGCTCTCACAAATTCTTGAGGATGTATTTCTATGCCACCAAATATGATCAATTGTAGAGAGATATTGCAAATTTCGTCCAGTATGAACAAGAATCGCTCGCTAAAGCTTGGGATAGATTTCAAGAGATGCTTAGTGATTGTCGTCACCATAGGTTGCCATTAGGAAGAATAATTCATATCTTCTATAGTGAATTATCAAACTCAAATAGAACATGTGTCGATGCTGCCAATGGAGCGACCACAATGAAAAACTCACCAAGTGTAGCCCAGGAAATAATCATAGATCTAGCCTTATCAGCCTACCACAACCAGATTGATAGAAGAATTTTAAAGAGACCAATTGGAGTTCATCGGGCAGAAGTTGAAGCAATCAATTCAGGGATAAATAAAAAACTCAACACCCTGGCAAAGCAAATAGAGACTCTAGTGAAGACACACATGCAACTACTGTAATCCACACTCCCTTCTAGTTGCAATGATGGTGGAGAAAAGGGCCACAAAGCAAAAAATTGTCAAATGGCCAACATATTTACTGAAGAAGATGCGAATTATGCTGGGGAGAAAAGCCTAGAATATGATTCCTATTCAAAAACATACAATCTAGGGTTGCGAGATCATCCCAATCTGGCATAGAGAGACCAGAGAGAATTGCTAAAAAAAACACATCCAAGCCCCTCATATTCAGGATTAAAGGCCAAGGCAAGAATAAAAGACACCAACATTACAAGATACTATGATGCAATACATGACCCAAAATGATAAAAGGAATGCATCAGAGACATAAATGTCCAACTTGGTGAATCTCATGTCTCAAAGGGCACAAGGTGCTCTATCCTTTCAAATAGAACCAAACCCCAAGAAGGAGGTAAAGGAAATTACCACTAGGAGAGAAGAAAAACTAGAAGACCCACAACCAAAATTAACAGGCACTCCATAACCATTAAGAGAGATCCCTAGTGAAGGGGATCAAAATATAGAAAAGGATAAGAGTAAGGAGATACAAACACCTCCTTATGTAAGAGTTCCATTTCTTCAAAGGTTAAAAAGTCAAAAAGCAGATAAACAGTTTCTTAAATTTTTAGAGATGTTTAAGAAATTTCATATCAACATTCCTTTTGTAGAGGCTATAACTCAAATGCCAAAATATGTAAAATTCTTAAAAGAGATTCTCTCTAATAAAAAGAAATTAGATTATTTTGAAATAATAGGCCTTATTGAGGAATATTTTTCTATTATTTTTAAAAAAATTGCTCCCTAAACGTAAGGATCCTATGAGTTTTACACTTCCTTTTACTATAGGAACTTTATTTTTTGAAAAATGCTTATTTGATTTAGGGATGATCATAAATTTAATGACATACTCTATTTAAAAAAATTATGCATGAGGGAATCTCAACCCACAAACATCACCTTACAACTTGATGATAGATCTTTAGCTCATCCTAAAGGCATAGTAAATGATGTTTTAGTTAAAGCTGATAATTTTATCTTTCCAACTGATTTTGTGGTAATGGATATGGAAGAGGATAAGGATATCTTGATCATACTGAGATGCTCTTTCCTCAACACTTGTGATGCTATTTTTGAAGTCAGGTGGGACAAACTTACCCTCAGTTTGGGGGAGGAGAAAGTCACTTTTGCAATATTCAATTCAGAAAAAAAAGTGTGTCCCCTTTGCTGCCTGCAATTTCATATAGGTAAAAAATGACAATATTTGTAGCTTAATTAAATTTTAAGAGTTGGATATGAGTTGTGAATCAAAACTCAAACCTTTAATGGAGGAACCTCCCATTATGGAGCTGAAACATCTTTTATCCCAATTCTATTAATTTTAACCCTCCTTGTTAATTGTCATTCCACAGGTCTCATAGGAATGAGAAAAAGAAGGCATTAATTATGGTAATAACAGATTAAGAATCACTTGAGTTGATTATCCATGGCATGAACGGTATTAACCCCATAATGAACACCCATGGAAATTATAAAAAGACTAAATTTGGCACACTTAAGGCACACCAACAAGTAAGGCATCGAGCAAATAATGTTAGCCTCAGAGACAAACCACTTTGGTAAGCTGCACTTTAACCATGAGGCTTGGGATGTTAAACAAGAGATTGTTAAGAGACAATTTGTCATTCTATCCCTTTTATGGTTTTTCCTTTCTTTCGCTTCTTTTTAGTTTATTGTTTTTCTTTTAATTCCTGTTTGCAATCTTTTATTTTATTTTATTTTTAGTGCATTATGTATTTCTTTCCTTACATCCTTTGTATGTTATTTTTCATGCTCTAGGGACATTACTAGTTTTTAAGTTTGGAGAAGGAACCCAAGGGTTATATGATGTACAACATCTTATCTTCCCACGATGGATATTAATATACCTGAACTATACTTTCACTTTCTTTAGCAGATAATGAATATTCTCATGATTTTAGAATCACATTTAAAAAAATTATAAGTAAATTAGGAGTTTTTCTTATAAAGGAGCTGAGTAATTAGCATAGCTCAAGGTGTAGTTCTTTACCATATTAACCACAAAAATAGTAAGGTTTGAGCTAGTGAGGTTACCTTACATACAACCTCTTGACTTTTGTTTTCTCTGAGTGTAAATATTTTAAGCCTGGTAAACTTTGATTATTATGTTGAAGTTCATCTCTTACAAGTTAACGTCTTTGCTCACTAATTTTGGGGTATTATTTTTAGGTGTTCTTCCAAGCCACTACTTGATTGATTGTATATGATTACATTTAATTCCCCAAGTTGAGCCTTTAAATGTATTTACTTGTCACCAATCATTTTTCCTGCATATGTTACGTAAGTGCCTGTTTAATATAATCATGGAGCAATCTTTAAAAGAGGAAAAGTGAAAGGAAATTTAAAAATGACCTCACAAAAGAAGAAAATCAACTTTCTTTCTTTCAACAAAAAGGTATACATATATATATATACATATAAAAAAAGAGAGCAAAAAGATTATATGTTTAAATCAAGGGTCATTGAAAAAAATCTAAAAATAGAGAGGTTATTTCTTGGAAATCTTAGAGTCCTTAATAATTTAACTTATAATTTTTCTATTATTTTTATCTCTGTGTTTTCCTTTTCTTTTTATTTTTTCACACCTGACACAACTACCCTAACCCTATTACATCCTTGTAAAACATCATAATTGCTTGTTTTTAGGTGAATTTATTTGACATAACTGATATACAATTGTTTTGAGTAACCTTGTTTGGATTGATTTTTGAGTGCTGAAATTCTTTTGTCCCTAAACATCTTATATTGGCAATTAACTGCATTTTGTTTGGCTTAAAGTCTAATTAGGGTTTCTATGAGAAAATTCTTTCAGAAAATGATCCAATGAATGTTCTTTTCAACTAAAATAATTACTTGACGGCAAGTAATGTCCAAGTGTGAGAAGGTTTGATAAACTAAATTTTGACTCGTATTTTTATCATGTTTAATACATGTTTGAAAGATTTGTGACCTAGAGGCGAAAAATAGTGAAGAAGCCTTAGATTGAATCAACTCACAGGCTCTGTATCAATAATTCTTACTTTTATCATTAATGTTTTATGTAATTCATGAGATGTTTGACTTTTCATTACCCATGCCTTGCTAATTCCCCTTAACTCTTTCTAACTTTCCTTTGTACTTTGTATTATTATTCAATGGTCATTCAATAATTAAATTGTTTTCACTTTTTTATTTATTAATATCTTAATTGTTTGAATATTCATGACTATTGATATTTGAATTATTAAACTGTGAATCAATTGAGTTTGTTTCAATATAATTGACCAAATTTATTGGGTAAACCTCCAATTGATTAATAAGGAAATTGATCCTAATTTGGAGTGTTGTTTGGCCAAACTAGATAACAAGTTAGAGTTAAAGTGTGGCGTAAAGGACCAAACACATCACAACAATTTGGTAAAATGTCGGTGATCAATTAATGACAAAGAATGAAATTATTTTTAAGTCTGAATCATCAACTTACATCGCTCTCTTTTCTTTTAAATTGAATTATTTGACTAGTCTTTTGGGTACGATATTTGTGTTTAGGTTCACTGTAACTACTGCGTAGAGTACGTTTGTCCTTAAGCAGTCATATACGCATCATTCCCTTAAACACGTGTCTCTCTAGAACCTAACCTCCTTACCAAACGTTTTTCTAACACTGCGAGTCCACTAGTCTTGGTGCCCCTGACAATGATCCTCTATGTTATCACAGTTCAAGGTAATATTAATTTATATATTTAAAATTTTGTTCAAATTTAAATATCTTGTTATCACAATTCATGTAATATATATTAATACATTTACTACCTATTCACCAATAAGGAGTGATTTTTTCTACTAAATAGAAAGTAATTTGAAGAGATAGTTAA
Source organism: Psophocarpus tetragonolobus (assembly GCA_037954015.1). Lineage (NCBI taxonomy): Eukaryota > Viridiplantae > Streptophyta > Magnoliopsida > Fabales > Fabaceae > Psophocarpus > Psophocarpus tetragonolobus. The sequence continues at coordinate 75,645,848 of CM075688.1, read as the reverse complement.
CATAATTTTGTTCAAATTTATACATTTCATGTAATATATTTAAAATTTTGTTCAAATTTAAATATCTTGTTATCACAATTCATGTAATATTAATTTATACATTTACTACCTATTCACCAATAAGGAGTGATTTTTCTACTGAAATAGAAAGTAATTTGAAGAGATAGTTAACACAATTTTCTAGAAACATAATTAACACAAACATCTTTCCTCCATCACTAATCATTCCATTGCATACCCTTCTACCACAAATCCTATTTGTTATTCCCACACACCCTTCCTCAATTGTCAGACACCTCCACAACACTATCAAGTTGCAATCACCATTAAAAAATGTTCATTATCATTTCTATTTTATGGCCTCAAAGATATATTTTATAGGTTGATAATTAATAGCACAAATAAAAATAAATAAATTTCGTGTAATACCCTTTTTGTCATAAACTGTCCAATTCATATTATTATCATTATTATAAAATTATATATATCAAGCAGTAATAGCAAAGTTACCAACACGTAAATAGCATACTATCTTCAGAAATGCATAAATCAAGCAGTAAAAAAAACATACGAATAAAAAGAAAAAAAAAGTCTCAGCAATCTTTAAAAAAAAAATGTAACCTTCTAGATTTGGCAGTCTTAATAATTAACCAAACTAATGGATGAGAGAAGTGGAGAGGAGAAATATATAGTGGGAAAAATTTTATTCAGTAATCTTTAAAAAATGGTAACACAAAAAATACATGTTTTGTACATGGGACAAAAACATTTATCTGAACTCACATGATTTATTGTTTTTAATTAATTTCAACAAATCATATAAAATATGTTTAAAAAGTTAAAAAATATGTTATTAGTACTTTGTTTTACAAATATTTGGATAACAATTTTTTTTGTGTTGTACCATTCCTTGGGTTCTCCAATTAATCAATTTTCAACTAGTTTTGTTTGTGCTGTCCTTTATATTTTAGTAGACCCTACTTTTTATTTCATGTATTGACATTAGATTCAATTGCTGATTGAAAATATATTTTAGTTTATATTTTTAACAGATCAGACAAATCCTATTTTTGGTTTCATGCGTTGACATTGTGTTCACCTTGCTAATTGAAAAGATAAGGTTAAAAATACTTTTCAGCATTCACACTTTCAAAAAGTATATTTCAACAAAGTGACTAAGGTTAAAAATACTTTTCAGCATTCACACTTTCAAAAAGTATTTTTCAACAAAGTGACTTTCAAAAATTACTTTTCAAACATACATACATAGTTACCTTTAAAATAAGAGTGAAAAACGCATTTTTAACGATCAAAATTTGTTTAAGAAAAAATTCAAAGATAATTATAAAAAATATCAAAATGGAAGTAGGAAAAGTAATCAAATGGAATTACAAAGTTAAGGATTAAAAATAACAGAAAATATAATTTAGAATTTATACTAATTTTATAAAATATTTTAATGATAAAGATTATATAAAAGTGAAAAAAAGATACACTTATTAACTCCAAAAAGATTGTGTGATAAAAATAATAATTATAAAGACATTTTTAAAAACATTTAGAATGAAAATAAAAAGAACACAATCCATGATATCACTGCCTCGGATGTTGGGATTCCAATTTATAATAATAACCAAGCTTGTGTTGAGTTAAACTTGCATTCAAGATCTTAAGATTTTTCCAGATAGCTAAACCTTCACAAAATAAGATGGATGTTTTGCCAGACAACATCAAATAAAATAAGGAGAGGACGTACTTAAAAAAAAAACTTTAATAAGAAAATTTTCAAAAGATGGTTAATTGGGAAACATATTTTGAATAAAAAATACATTGAAAAAAATGAACAAAAAAAAAAGAAAAAAGGAAAGAACTGAAGCAAGTAACTGAAAAAACAAAAATTTAAAATGACCATCAATTGTAAGCATGTTTAAGAAAATCATTTCAGAGTCCAACCTTGTCAAATTCTACAAAGTAGTTTTAGAAGACAACATTCTCAACTTACAAGCATAATTGTTAAAACCAATTTGGAGCAACTAGTGAGACTGAGACCCAACACATAACCAACCATACAGTTAATCTATTTTAAACCGGTTAAAACTGATTAGTTCAAACAAAAACCGATAATTCAAACCAGGTTAAATTTGACTATTTTTTTAAAAAAACAATTGAAATTATACAATTCCTTATTTTTTTTTATGCAACTTCACGCATGGAGAAAGTGAGAATTGCAATGTTATATATATATATATATATATATAAACAAATATATCTATGGTTGAATCTACTATGGTTCAAAATTTCACCCATTATATTGAATCAAGACATATCACCACATCAAAACCAGAAAAAGCAATCCCTTATAAAAAACTATTGCAATGCTGCTATCATGTCATGAAAAGTAGCATCATTCACCACTTTGCGTATCACAATCATAAATGACATGCCAACAGCAACCACAACAATATTTATATTATCCTCAGTAACATTGTCATAATCATGCTGCCATTTGACCTACAGCAAAACTATCTCAATTCTCGCAACTTTAATGTTTTATGTAACCAATACTGGAAAACGATAATAGGAAAAACAACAATTAACATGCACAAGCTAGTGGGTTGGGAAGAGAACTCAGCTACAAGTATCTTAAGACGCAATGCTAAACCCAAGTTGAATCTAACAACATAATTCAGATGATCACATCAAATTACCTCAGTTATGACTAAATATTATATCCATGATCAACAATAGACACCCAGTCACAAATAGAAGATCCTACACTGTTTCTTCAAGTGCATGCAACAAATACACAATTAGTAAGACAGAAATTTTCCATCAAGCTGCTATTATTCACCAGTAATCTACTCCTTGGAAGACTTGTTGATAAGAGACTTGTGAATGTGAGGAATCACTCCTCCTCCAGCAATTGTTCCTTTAATCAGGGTATCCAGCTCTTCGTCTCCACGGATTGCCAGCTGTAAATGCCTGGGAGTGATACGTTTGACCTTGAGATCCTTGCTAGCATTCCCTGCCAGCTCCAATACTTCAGCAGTGAGATACTCCAAGATGGCGGCAGAGTAGACAGCAGCTGTTGCCCCAACTCTACCATTGGCTGTAGTCCTTGACTTCAATAGCCGGTGGATACGACCAACTGGGAACTGCAAATTACATTGTAGAAGAAATTCATGTAAGAGAACAACTCAATGGTAGAATTGAATAAAATGATTGGAACAAAATAAGAAGGTTAAGAGGGGTTAAAAAGTTATATACTATATTTCATAAAAACAAATTAGAAAGATGATTTTGAAAATTTTGGAGACATGGCCCCTAGTTATGTGTTGTTCTGCCTTGTGCTACAATAAATAAAAGAGTAAACACTCATTTATATCCTTGAAAGATACAAGGATTTACAGTTTGACACATAAGATCAATGAAAGAATTTGAGAAAAATTAGTTCTCTAATGATTATGTTGTTGTGCTTAGATAGCACTTTAAAACACTATAAAAGCATTATCTAATGTGCTTAAAGAACCAACTTGCACATCAACATAATCATTAAATGACTGATTTGCCTAAAAAATTCTTTCAGCATCTAAATGCTAACGCTCATAACTTTCAAAGTTTCAAGGAACAAAATGATAGTTTACTAAAAAAAAAACTTTCATTATCACTAGCAAGAAAGGACTGATTTCAATTTCTAAACACAGTGTCTTCAATCACAAATAAGCTATAAGAACCGAATCCATATATTCAGGCAAATCACTCATAACCATCAAACTATGTTACTATTGATAACAATTGCATATCAAACCTACGATGTTTGAAGAATTTATAATATCGACTTATTAATTGAAAATGACAAGCATTAACAACATAGTGAACAGACCAAACTCATTATCACCTGATTCAGGACAAGTTTGCTTAAACAATATCCTATGCTAAACATCAGCTGCAGGAAATTTCAATTCTAATTGGGCTTGAATTGTCTTAATAGGGTCCGATAAAAGTGTTTACATGTGTACGCAGTTCAAATAACTCAAAATTATTATGTAGCAAAATAATGTCAAATAATCACAAAGTTTGTCCTGTTTCAGTCAAAATTACAAAGACCAAATCCTGACTGTTAAATAAGTCAAATAGTCAATACTCAAGATTTAATCACACCGCCAAAATTCAAAATAAAGTCTTCCTTTTTATCAAAAGTGAGTCCAATTACACAATAAAAAAAATATATAATTATATTCTTTTGTTTAATTACAGGTATCCTTGCACAGGAGACAATAAAATGCTGTTTATGAGCAAGACAAACTCTCTCCCTCCAAGGACTTAATGCAACTGCATAGCAGGACTCGACTCAAGAATTGTGGTTAAGTTGGAACAAGTTGATCCACACTTTGTATAATTCTATAATATATAATAAAAGAAAAAATAACCCAATAGTAAAGTAGAAAAAAAAATACAATATTTTTACTCTGGTAACAGAATATCAGCAGAAGAATGCTGCAAAACCCTATTTTCAAAGACAGGATAAAAGTCTACAATGTGTTGTGGTAACAGAGTAGCTGTAATCAAACTCAATAACCCAGTAAGCACTTCCTAAACCACCCAGATGGTTAAAAAAAATACAAAAACAAAACCCACTGCCAAAACCAAACAAAAATTTAATTTTTACCTAGTTAGAGCAAAAAGCAACACCAAATCTTCCAAAAAAGATGTTGCACATTGTGCAAGCACAACACAGAGGGTAAAAAACGGCAGAAAGAGTAGAAAGGGAACAAAAATTGAAAAAGGAAAGAGGAAGAGAGGAGATCTGGGAGAACCTGAAGGCCAGCACGAGAAGAACGAGAAATTGGTTTTTTCTTGTCTTTGTCTTTGTTGGCGGCAGAAGTTTTGCCAGTGATCAAACCCTTTGCACCTTTTCCAGACATGTTTTAGCGCCAAAACAGTAAGAGGTGGTTGTGTAGCGCTGAGAGGAGAGAAGACGAAGAGAGAAGAGTGGTCTGGTCTCAGGCTCTGGAAAAGGGTAATGTAATCGACACAAGAAAGGGATTTGAGGTTGTTTCTTAGTCCTGCCTCTCACGCATCTTTTATTTATTTATTTATTTATGTTTTTGGAAATAGCCATTAGTTGACTGATCCAAAAGTATTTTTGTGATGATTTTACCTTGGAACTCCTTGGATTTTCATGGCTTTTTATTGGGTTTAGTTATTTTAGAAATTTTAATTAATCTTTTCAAGTAAAAATATAATAAATAGTTAGTTTATTCATTCTGAAAATTTTGAAAATTTTATCACTGTTTTTTTTGTGAGTTTAATTGATATATAGTGTCTTTGTAAAAGATTTTTTTACACTGACATTCATTTATGATTTTTCATTTATGTGACTTTTAAAATAGTAGTGAGGATAGTCAACAGATTTATGGTGAATAAAAGGTTGTGTGATTCAATGTCAGTAACCTATTATACTCTTTTTTCTTATTAACCTAAGTGGGTCTTCTTTTTTTTTTTTAAATAATTACCTATAAATCATCTATTTTAAAAATATTTATCAAAGTGTGTTAGCTTTTAGGTTTGACTTAATCAAACTGTAATTTTCACTTACATTTTTAGTATTTTGACCTGTTGACTAGTACCAATTCAAAAGTCGTATAATCATACAACTAATGTGATACTAAAAATGTAGATGAGAATTACGATTTGACGAAACCATATCTACAAAAAGACTATCTTAATAAATATTTTTGAAATAGCCCCATTTAGGTAATTATTTTAAAAATGACTCATTAAGTCAATCACCTGTTTTTTATTAGAAATTTTAAAATAATTTTTAAGAAATATGACATGTTTTGAAATTTGAATAATTTTTAATTTAAAATAAATTATTCATAAAATAGACCTATATCGGTACTTAGATTTTCAAAACAGTAAACTTTATTTTTTATTTGTTTAAAAATTTTAACTACTAAAATAAAAAATAAAATGGTAGAAATGTTTTTTAAAGATAAAAATAAAAAGTTGAACCATATTTTAAAGAGCAAGTAAAAGTAGGTTTGACAAAAATTAGTCATAGAATACTTTGTATAAATATTGTATAAATAACATAGGTAAAAAATAGTGTAAACAGTTGTACCGTATTTTGAAGTATTCATATTTTGTTGAAAGTATCAATTATTATTTTTTCTCTTTTTTTAATTTTTTATTTGTTTATTTTATTTATATAAGATATTATTTTTTAATTAAAAAATAATAAATTATTATTATTTATCTTAATGTTATAATATTATATATTATGTTAAGTATCTATCTATTTATTATATATTATTACTATATATAAAAAAAGTATCCATGGTTATCACATGCCAATCTCTCAAAAAAAATTATTCTTAATTTTTTTAACTTTCTTTTTCTTTCTTTTTATCTTTTCCCCACTTTCATATTTATACATATAACCAAAAAATTTATAATTTTATTAGAAGTAAGAATATGTTATTATAATTAATTAAATATTTAATAATACATTTTATAATTTATGATACTATTATATTATATATTACTTGTTATATTTTATATTTAATGTTATGTATTATATATTATATTATATATTTGTTCACTATGTATCTTTTCTTGCACACATTGGATGCCAGGTCTTCGTCCTTGTCGCTCCTAGCTTCCAATCCAGCAATTTCCTCTAAGCCAGTACAGGTATGGTGCTGCAAAAGTACTTTAACACTCAAGTCAGAGAAGAGTTGATCAATGCATTAGAAAATACAATGTGTCAGTAGGAAAGTAATATAATAATTGAGTGCTCAAACCTGTACACGAGCTTTATTATTTATAGTGTGTTACCTCTTTGGGCTTAGGCCTATAAAGGATGATTTGGATATATCCTTATCTATGAAAGATAATTAGGGTTTATCTTTTACCTGTTAGGGATAATTTAGACCTTTCATGCAATAGTGTGGTCCCACCCTAGGTATGATGCCTTGGTGTTGGGTGTAGGTTCGACCTTGGTTAAGTCTGGGTGTAGGTCTGGCTCGGGACGTCCCTCCTGTACACAACTCCACCAGTATCGAGAAGTAAGATGATGAAGACGATATAAATGCGACTAACACATGTCTTCTTGGGACTAGCACGTTCCAGGCCCAGTATGGAGGGTTTGGACAAATTAACTTGAGGGGTCATAGGGCTATAGGTTTTCCCGCCCTTGCCCTCTTGTACTTTTCATGTCAGGTTTTTAGTGTTCATTAGAGGATTCAGAGGGATTTGAAAAGACGACAACCCTAGACTGTTAATCTTGGTTGATCTAACAGTGGTTCTAGTTTTGCCCTTTCGGCCTTCACAGTCTTTTTCCTTATAAATATGGGAAGGGTGGTTCATTAGTTACATTTTGCTCTCTCCACTCCAAAAGTTTTAAGTCATCCTTTCTAGCTTTCTCCCAAGTATTTCGAGTCTTTCATCTCTTTCTTTTTATTCATTCTTTCATATGGCATCTGAGTATGGTTCTTTGGTGAGGAGGTGACTCCGCCCTTAGTTGTCAACCTTCTTATACAAGTATGGGTTGACACTCTTGATGGTGTAAACGAGGGATCCACTGCCTTGGCACTAGGGGGTTTTGTTAGGGGATCCCCTTCTCAGAAGGAGCATGCTTCTTACGAGAGGGCCCGACAGTATCCTTCATGCTTCATTACTGAGTATGAATGGGTTAGTTCGGAGGTAGCCAAATATTTGTCCCAAATAATGACTAGGGATGGTTGTATATCTTTCTATGATACCTTTCCTTTTTGCCTCCTTGATGACCCGACATTGGCGCCTTTCATAATGAGGGCTTGCTGAAGACACGAGACTCTTCATTCTAATTTAGTGTTTTGGAATACTCCTTTCCTGGACAGTTGGGATTTCTTTTACATGTACACCTTTTTTTTAAAGATTTAGATGTAGAGATTACTTTTGACAAGTTTACTATGGGTGTGTTGCATGCAATGAATTGTGCACCCACCTAGATCGATCCCAATGTATGGGTTGCCATACAGGCCTTTAGGGCCCTTTGTTGGTTTTCTTATGTGGAAGCCACCCTAAGTCTGTTCTTTCACTTTTATTGGACTTCCCTGGTTAGTCTGGTTAGATGGTCATTAGTTAGCCGCGTCGTTGGGCGCTCCTTGTTCAAGATTTTTACCACCTGATACAAGGAGTTCAAGTTCAAATTCATGAAGATTGTGTTGAAGATGAGTCGCGTGGAAAATTATTTCTATGACCAAGAGGGGAGGCCTTTGTTTCTCTTTAGCTGGCAACAAGAACCCTACTGTCTGTCTACTCCCATCTCTTAATTATGTTTGTGCTGATATTTGCATTTAATTTTGCAGGAATCATTAAGAGCATGTCTAGTGACAACGAGACCATCCTCTTGGACTTTCACTTTGAGATCCAGGTGCACTCTCCGCCATGTCAATTTCAAGACTCCCCTACCACTCTAGATGATCCTAACCCACTATTGCAAGAGCCCCCCATGAACGTCATTCCTCCCCAAGTTGCTTCTCCTAAGCCCAAAAAATAGAATTCTAAAACTTGGCTGAAAAGGCGACACCGTAGCAATGAGGGCAATACATCTAAAAGGCAAAGGCGTCAACCTGACACATCTTTTATCCTAGCCATTCCTCTCCCTTTACTGTACGAAGGGATTTTTTGTCAACCGTTATCCGTGAAGCATTAGATCAAATTAAGGGCCCCGCTGCTTGGAGGTACAATCAGAAACTGACTGTTAGAGCTCAAGTAGTGGGTCGTCATCTAGTGTTGGCCCCCAGGTCAGAGGTTGAAAACTTGAGGTAGAAATTAGAGGAGGTTGAGTCTACTTTGAACCACTATTAAAGAGTCTTCCAAGCTAGTTGTGGACAATACTTCTATGCAGCAGCGAATGGCAAATCTAAAGAAATAAAGGGACTTTGCTGAAGTAAAGTTGCACGGGTCAAGGATGATCGGGCCCTCATAGAATTTAAAGTAAAGGAATTAACAGAGTCGTTAACCAAGGTGACCCAAGAACAGGATAAGGTCATGCAAGACAAAGAGAAGTTCAAGACTCACTTCTAGGCGTGGGTGAACAAGGGGAAGAAGGTTATTGTCGAGGAGCATCATGTTGGGTTCCTCTATATGGTGCCGAAGAGTTCTGTCAAATCTCAGAGGGTTTCTATTTTGATGGGGGAAAGGACTTCTTCAATGGGAAGTTTTCTTCTTTCAACGAGGTGCTGAAATCCCATGCACTGAATGATGATACTCCCTGTTATTATGCTCAGGGTGTAGCAGCCAGGGTGCCAAGGTAGCGGATGACAATTAGGTTGATGATGTGGAGGTGCAGAAGAGGGTTTGAGGAGGATGTAGACGTGGTTGGGGATGCTATATATGTTAGGTCAGGAGGATTTATTTTTGTAAACTTAGTTTAATTTGACTTCATGTTGGCTTATTTTGTTTAAATATTTACTAATATCAATGAACAACTTCTTGGCACTTGTATCTACCTTTCAAAGCTTTTCTTATCCTTTTGGTATATTTTGGGTCGTGTTATTTGTCGGGATGGAAATATTAGTGTTGTGTTTCATTTTTTGTCTGACGTGAATTCTTACTCGGGCTAGTTAATTAGGAAGGAAACTTTTCTTTTGCACTTAATTTTGTTTAAGGTACTTCCTTACTCGAGTGGTTGATTGGGATGGAAACTTTACTTGATTTTGTTTAAGGTACTTCCTTGCTCGGGGGTTTGACTGGGAGGGAAACCTTGCTTTTGTACTTAATTTTGTTTAAGGTACTTCCTTGCTTGGGCTGGTTAACCAGGAAGGAAACCTTACTTAATGTTATTTAAGGTACTTCCTTGCTTGGGCTGTTTGATCAGGAGGGAACCTCGTCTTGCGTCAGCGCTAAGCTAAATTATTAAATGAAAGTAAAATAATGTAAGGCACTTGTAACGAATGTCGGGACAAACTTGTTATTGATGAATGATTGTGTCTTGTTAAAAACCTGCTCAGCCAAAAACCCTTTTCACTTTTTTATAGGAGAAAAAAGACCAAATTCAGGAAAAGATACACATGTTGTCTGTCACATGAACAAATTTAACTGAAGTAATGTTTCAAATGTGTTGCATTCCTTGTTTTAGGCAGTGCATTGTTATTTAGCTAGGTCAGTTGGTAAGCACCATATTGTAGACTCTGGATGACCTAGAATTAACCTTCCCAATTTGTTACCAGTTTTCTGTGTCGGTTATCCTTGTGTGCCACTCTAGTGGCTCTCTATACCAAGTCGCCTTCAACAAAGTGTATCGACTTGACTTTGGTTTCATGTCTTCTTCTCATTCTTTGTTTTTATGCCCCTATCGTGACAGTTGCGTTATGACAGAGTTCTTCAACAGACTCTAGTTCTGCCATTAACACGTCCTCATTTGTGGTCTCATCAAAGGTTGTTCGCCTGAATGACGACTTTCCTGCCTTTATTGGTAACATGGCGTCAATCCCGTATTTTAACCTGTATAGGGTTTCTTGTGTAGTGGATTGAGGAGTACACCTGTAAGCCTATAGTACTTCCGGGACTTTGTCTGCCCAAGCTCATTTTGCCTCTCTTAGTCTTTTTTGCAATTCACTCAAAATGACTTTATTGGCTACCTTGGCCTACCCATTGGTTTGTGAGTGCTCGACTGAAGAGAATCAATGTTTGATGCAAGACCTAAGAGAAAATCATTAAGTTTTTTATCAGTAAACTGCAAGCCATTACCTGAGATTAACATTGTCAGTATTCCAAATCAGGTGATCACATTATTCCACAAGAACTTTTTCACATTTGTGGTAGTGTTGGTAGTAAGTGGTTCCACCTTTATCCACTTGGTGAAGTGGTCAATGGTCACCAATAAAAATTTTTTTTGGCCAATGGCGATGGGGAAGGGGTCTGGTATGTCCATTCCCCAAACTACAAAGGGCAAGAGTGTTAGTAAGAGTGTAAGGTCCCTTGCCAGCTGATGTATCAAATTGCCAAATTTTTGGCAAGGAATGCACTTCTTAATAAACTCTGCGTAATCATCCCGAAGAGTTGGCCAGTAGTATTTGACCCTCAATACCTTGGTTTCCATCATTCTTTCACTCGAGTGGGTGCCAGTAACCCCTTTATGTATTTCCCACAAAATGTAATATGCCTGATCCAACCCTAGGCATTTCAACACTGCTCTAGTGAAGCTTCTTTTGAACAGCTCTTGACTAGTCAATAAGTATCAGGTTGCTTTAGTTTTTAATGCCCTAGCCTCGGTCGGGCCATCTAGGAGTTGTTCATTTTGTAAGTACCTCCGAATTAATGCCCTCCAGTCATCCTATTTTTCTTTGGATGCTTGGTAAATTCGGGTCTGCATTATGTTGGGCTAGCTCAACTCTAGGAAGAGTGACGTTTTTAGCTGGCTCTTCTTCTTCGCATTAGCTAGTCAGGCTAATTGGTCAGTCCTCGTGTTTTCTTCTTGGGGAATATGCCAGACCTCCACTTAGTAAAGTGTTCTCTTAACTGTTTAACAAGATGATAATAATGTAGCAAGGTGGCCTCTTTCACCTAAAACGTCTCGTTGATTTATCCTGCCATTACTTGTGAGTTTGTGAGGCATTTGACACATTTTGTGCCCGTTTCCCAAGCCAGCTACAAATCTATGACTAATGCCTCATACTCTGCCTAGTTGTTAGATGCTTTGAAGTCGAACATCAACACTTGATCCAACACTAATCCACCGGGTCCCTCTAGAATAACCCCAGCTCCACTGCCTTACCTATAGGATGCTCCATCAACTGAAGGGTTCACAAGTTCCAATGAACATTTCCTTGGGTCTCATATCTGCGATAAACTCTGCTAGGGCTTGCACTTTCACCAACCCCCTTAATTCATAACACAAGTTGAATTCGAATAGTTTAATTGCCCATCCAGTCATCCTACCTGCTAGTTTCAACTTCTCTAGCCTTTTTGCAATTGGACAGTCAGTCTGCACTACTACTTGATGCCCTTGAAAGTACTGACGTAGCCTTCTTGCTCACTTTTGGTGTAATTGTGGTGTTAGTTGTGAAAATTTCTGTTTAGTTTGTGTTTTGGATGTGTAAGTTGTGTATTAAGCACATTTGCTCACTTTTGTCTTGTGAAATTGCATATACATTTATTTGTCATTGTTAGTGCTAAATTTTTTATTTTAAGGATGTGTACAAGTTTTTTTAGCGTCTCATAGATAGTTGTGTTGTTAGTTTGATCATTGCATGCATATTATGTGTTTTAAGCATATGAGTTGTGTTTTAGGCACATTTGTGCCTCATTTTGTTACTAGATTTCAATTGAATAATTTGTTAATTCTAATGTTAATTTTGTGAGTTTAATGTTGTAGACAAGTTTGTTTGGTCATAATTGTTGTAATTGTGTTGTTAATTGTGCTAAATTTGTTGTAGATTCCATTTTGGGTGCTTGAGTTTTGAGTTAGGAGGCAAAATTCTGGTTTTTTAAATCAAAATCTACTATCTATCAACTAGCGCCCAACACTCGCCATGTGGTCGTTGGGTCCCGGTTCTGCATAATAATCCAGACCTGCATTTTGGCAAATGAGTGTTGGGCATCTGTGTTACGGTCGTTGAATGCTCGTTCCATGACTGTTGGGTGCTAACTCACAGAGACACTTTCCTACTCACTGTTCTATGTTCTCATGCATCCTTTCATATTTTATTTTCTGTGATTTTCAACACTCTTTAACTTTTTGTGTTGTTGGTGTTCTGAAACTATTTTGCAAGAGCATCATCCATGATCATCATTGTGACTCAGTCCTCAAGAGCCTGGGGACCATGCTTACTTCTGTGAGAGAGGGAAGGGTCCTCTAGAGCTTAAATGAATTGCAGAATACTCTATTTGTAAAATTTTCTTAACATCTCATTGCATTTTGCATCTTTGTTCAGTAAATTGCATAAATTTGCCTGCTAGGTTGCTTTAGTGATCATTGTTTTGTTAGCATGTGCATTGTATATAGATTCATTATCTTGCCTTTTATTGGTGATGAAAAAATTCTCTTATGTTGTTTGTAAATGCAATTTTTTGCATGTGGCTGCCATAGAGTGACTTGAGCTAATTGTGTACTATTGGTTCTTTTGGCAAGTTTGTGTTGATATGTGAAAGAGAGCATTAATCGTGTGAGGCTTTGAGCTTAAATGATTGTTGTTGTGTGAGTTACTATGTATTCCATGCTATTGATTTTGCTTGATTCTTACTGACTAATTCTTTGCATGCATGATTGAAAATGACCAAGGTCTTGTTTCTTTATGTACCCACTTAGCCAAATAGCCTACCTGTTCAATGCTTGACCCTTGATTCCCCTTTTTGGGCCTTAATTGAATTAATTCTTGTTTTTATGAACCTTTGAGCTAAATTAGTACATTACACATTCCTTTACCTTAGGGTTGAGAAAGTGTGCACATGAGATTAGTTTTGCAACAAGTTTGAGGGAGAGTGTTTATGGAGAGTCAAGTACATTTTGAGGCTTAAGTGTGTTACATTGCAAAAAAAAAAGAAGAAAAAGAAAGAGAGAGAGAAGAAAAGAAAAAGAAAAATAAACTTTGAATAAAGATTTGCGAATAAAAAGCTTGGTGTTAGTGAGAATTTTTGGGGTTTGGGAATACAATGTTATTAGTGAGAATTTTTGGGGTTTGGGAATACTTTGTAAAAAGGATGAACTGATCTCATTGTATATTTCTCTTTCAACCCTTCTATTTGTTTTCCCAGAAAAACAAATTTTCTTTCTAGCCTAACCAAGTTATAAACTTCATAACATCCTTGTGATTTCAATTTTGCATGCTTTGTTTTGGTTGTGTTGAGATGAACAACAGAGTTAATTTGTGTGGGTGCATTGTGTGACATGAGTGTAAATTTCTACATCCCAAACAACTATGTGGAGTGAAACACTTTACCGGATGATGTTGCTCAAATTCCGTGATCTACATAGTTTGCATTTTGAGTTGATTAGTGTAGGTAAACCTCTTTTTACTCTTGTGGGTACCATAGTTGAATTATTATTTTTCTACAAGCATTCCATGATTGTGATTATCGAAGAAGGGAATGTTTTGGATCTAGACTGTGTTGTGTTGCAATTGTACATGTTGTTATAGTGCATTCTATTTCTGTTTCATTCTATGATTTTCTTGCAATAGCATGTATCATGTTGTGTTATTCGTTAAGTCCACTAAAGTATCTTTTTGCTTGAGGGCAAACAAAGCTTTAAGTTTGGGGGAGTTTGATAGCTATCTAAATTACCTATTTTTATACTGGTAAAATAGAGTAGTTATCCTCATTCCAACTTATTTAAAGCCTTGTTTTCCTCCTTTTTATACACAAATTGAATATTTAGGAAATTTATTAAATTTACTTTTGTGCATATTTTACTTTTATGTTCTTGTTTTCCATTGTTTGAATTAGGTTTTTTGAAGAAGCAGAAAAAGTGTTGGAAGAATTTGGAAGTCTGGAGTCAGCGCCCAGTAGCAAAGTAATGGCCGCCCAACGGTGGTAAAGCGGTTGCCAACCCGAGAGGGTGTATTTTTCGCTTCTTGGTGCCCAGCGCATGTGCGCAAATAGAGCCCCATTTTAAATAGAAAAGATTGTGTTCTGAAGGAGAAGAAGAGAAACGACACAACTAGGGTTTTCCTCCATTTCTAGCACCATACTACTCTGTATTTCACCTCATTTACATCCCATTTTGTAACCCCATGCCATCAATCATGCTCTCCACCTCCATGGTAGTCTAGGTTCTTTTGGTTAGAGTTTTAAGGTAACTTTGTGCTGAACTTTATTGTATATTTTGTTCTATTAATCTAAGTTTATCATTCATTGTTAGATTTTTTCTTTACCTTGCACTTGATTTACATATATTTTGTTGGATTTCGTTTGTTGAATAAACTCAGGAGAGAGATTTTGCTTGCAAAATGAGAAGAGCTCCCAATGGGGTTTATTTCTTGGGAGAGAGTAAAACTCATTGGCTATCTTGAGCTTCTTTTCTTAATGTAGGTTATTTGACTTTAGATTGTGTGAGGGATCCATAACTTAGTCTCTTACTCTTGAGGAATTGAAGAAAAGGTATTTTTATGAGTGATAGGATGTGCGTGATGAACAGTGATTTGATAGTGCATTTATGCATTAGAGGGATAAGAAAGGGAAATCAGAACCCTACCAAGCTTCTCATCATATTTCTCTTAGTTTATTTTTATGCACTTTAGTTTTAGTCAATATAGAGTAGTTTCAAATTAATTTCCTATTTATTTGCAAGCAGTTAGTATTAAAATTCTCAAAGTATCAATCTAGTCCATGTGGGATCAACTTGATACATCTATCGGATACTACATACGACCGATGCACTTGTTGGGAGTAAAGTAGAAAATTTGCTCATTAGCTGGCCATGTAACACTCCCTAGTTGTGCGTTGATCGACATAAACTGTGAGTATCTTACCTTGAGACGACAAGAATTTCATTGCTAAATAAGGGGTTGACACAATGGCTCCCAACATGTTTAACAAGGGTCAGCCCAACAAGACCTTATAGGAGGTTTTAGCATGTATTACGATGTATTTGACTTTAGTCACACACTCTCCTTCTCCTTTTAAGTTGAACTTGATGAATAGGTCAATATAGCCTTTTAGTGCTTATCTTTTCTCCAACGAATGCCACTAACGGTTCATCATACGACATCGACTATTCTTCCAGGATTTCCAACTGCTTGAAAGCTTTTCAATATAGGATGCTGTTGAGCTGCCCAGATCCACCGGTGTCTTTCTGAGAATGTAGTTAGCTATCTCCACACTAATCACCATGGGGTCATCTTGCATTGGGTTGGTGGCCTTGAAGTGCTTATCAGTGAATATTGTGTTGGGCATGTGAGGCCCCTTGTGCCAATAAACTACATTGACGGTCCTAACATGACAAAGGTGACTTTTCCGGGCTAATGAAGTACTTGCTCCACCCGTGAAACCTTCGGAGATGGATTTGATTACTCTCTTGGCCCTTCCATCCCGGTGGTTAGTTCAGGTTTTTGCTGGTCTCTCTCGGGATCAACTGCGACTTCTTCTTCTGTCATTATTCGTGTAATGTTTGTCATAATCCCTTCCCTTTCGATCTGGACTCCTTCAATTGTGGCTTTGGCGGTCTGGCTTCTTTTGTCTCTCCATCCTTGTAAGGGTTTCAAGTCTTTCCAAATGTAATTGTTTAGATGATTGACCTTTATAAGATCCCCAATCTTGTCTCACAAGGCTGCACATTCTTCTATCGAGTGGCCATGATTCCTGTGGTACTAGCATTCTGTTGCTTTATCCGCATTGGGAGGGTTGTACTCTCTCTTCAGGTAAGGCATGATCTCGACTAATAAAGCCTATTTTATTAACTTGGCTCTACTCTCATTAAAGAGAGTATAGTGGACATACTTTGATTGAAATGTCTTTTCTTTAGGGCCTCCAGTTCGCCCCTCTAGTCAGTTGGTGTTAGCGTCCTTCTTCCCTGACCTAACAGTGTGAGCTCTAGTAAGAGATTTTTCCATGTCCTCCATCTCCATGTAGGCAGTGACTTGTGCCACAATTCTCCATTGTTTCTACTTGTCTAAGCACAAGTTGTCAGACAGCTTGCCTAGTTGGAGAGCTGCTATAAACAAGAGTATCGCAACATCTGAAATTACACCTTTAATCTAAGCAATAGTTTTCTCGTATCAATCCATGAAATCATGCATGGATTTAGTCTTCCCCTAACAGTACCCAATGAGTTGATAGTGGCTTCATCCACTGAGGTTGTTAGGGAGAGAACTTATTCACAAATTAGGCTGAAAAATCTATAAAGGTAGAGATAGATTCAACCGAGAGTTTGGCAAGCCAATCAAGGGCTTGGAGAACCAAGCAAGTAGGAAAGACTTTGCAGGGAATGTCACCGTTAGTAGTATAGAGTTACAAATGTGTTGATGTGCCTTTCCGGGCCAGTTTCATCACTATATTCAAGTGCAAGATGTTTCCATTTGCTATGCATGTTGGTTTTTTTAATACCCAGAACAAAGGGATAGAGCACCTGGGTCAAGTCTTCCTCCTTAGGGATTTTGGCGAGTTTTGACCTTGTTCCAAAGGCAACCCTGGTGGGTTGGGATTGCATAGTGCAGGCCGAGGACGAAGGTCAAATGGAAGGTGAAGGCTTAAACGAGAGTGAGGGTTTGATCAACCCTCTGTGCTATGAGGTGGCTTCCTGTTCCTTTTCCTTTCTCATGTCAATCATTTCTTCCCTCAGCTTTGCATTCTCTCCCTGAGCTGGTCCATATCATTTTGCATTTGCTGAAACACTGCAATCCATGATGTGTCCCATCCCGTCCCCAAGTCTTGGATGGTAGGTTCGGCGCGTGGGGGACGTGTAGATCTTCGATGGTGCTTCTTGTAGTTACTATTGTGCTACCAACTCAGGCTTTTCTTTAAGGCCGAAGGGTATTGCTTACTTGGCCCTATGATTGGCACCAACTATTCCTGCACACACTGGATAGGTCTTCTTCCTTGCCAATCCTAGTTTCCAATCCAGTAGTTTCCTCCATGTCAATACAGGTGTGGTACCTATAAAAGCACTCTAATGCTCCAGTCAGAGAGAGGTTGATCAATGCACTAGAAAGTACAATGTGTCACCAAGAAAGTAATATAATAATTGAGTGCCCAAACCTGTACACATGTTTTATTATTTATAGTGTGTTACCTCTTTGGGCTTGAACCTATAAAGGATTATTTGGATCTATTTTTATTTGTGAAAGATAATTAGGGTTTATCTTTTACTCGTCAGGGATAATTTAGACTTTTCATGCAATAGTGTGGTCCCAGCCTAGGTAGGATTCCTTGGCACTAGATGTAGGTCTGGCTTTAGGGTAGGTCTGGCCCTAGGTAAGTCCAAGTGTAGGTTTGGCTCAAGGCATCCCTCCTGTACAATACCTATTTATTATATATAAAAATAAAATTCACATGGGTTCATCTTGTAACATATTAACCTTATTATATTTTAAATATTGATAATAGATAATGTATTTTTTGTAGCTATATATACTAGTTACTATGTACATTAGGTAATTACTCTAAAAAAATAAACCACCATTAAAAAAATAGTAGTAGAGAAGAAAACAACTTTACTTCAAAAATATCATTCGTAAATCAAATAGTGGGTGAATGGGAAAACAAAGAAAAAGAAAAATAGTGTTTAACAAGATAATACAATAAAAATTAAGTAGAACAACTTATTTTCTAAACTTTCATAGTATAGATTTTTTGTATATATTTTCCTTGGGGTTTTTAATAATTGAGACTATTTCATATAATTTAATTACTGTGACTTATATTTGTTTTCAATATTGTATATTATAGTTTTTATTTATAAATTATATCCTTATGTGTCATACTATTTATATGATTAATTGGTATTTGTGAAATTATGTTACTTGCATGATGTGATTTGAATGATTGTGGTGGTGTTGGATATAGTTGTGGATTGCTATTAATCAATTATCTTTTATCATTATTTGGTAATTTAAGATTTTTTTATAAGCAAAGAATTTTCTAAGGACCTATTTATTTATTAGGTTACAAATTCGTAGAATAAATAGTGAAGTAAATTAAATTTACGTTTTTACTTTGTTGGTCCCAGGGAAAATCTAGAAGGGGGGGGGGGGGTTAAATAGATTCCAAAAATTATTTTTATAAAATTTTCTTTTCCAAAATATGAGAGTTCAAAAATCACCCCTTAAAGAAATTTTCAAAATCTACCTTAAGATTTTTCAAAAATAAACCTTGACTAATATCAATTCCACAACAATGTGTTCTCAATTCAATATTTGTCCACTATACAATTTCTAATTACATCATTCAATATTCATAACCAAATTTAATCAATACAATGATTCAATTTTTCAGATTCAATTTTATTTTGTTGTTGTCAACATTCACATTCATTAATAACAAGATTCAACTTTACTCAAATCAATTTCAATTTTCACCTATACCAAGATCAATTTTACAAATATCAATATTAGTTTCAATTTTCCCTACAACAAAATCCAACACAATTCTTTCAATAAATATTTTCAAGCAAACATAAAGAGTTAAAGATAGAGAGAAATTGCACATTTGTTTTTATACTAATTCGGTCAACCTGACCTACATCTAGTTCTAGACTTAGCCTTTTGCTAATTTGCTTTTCATTAAAATATCAAGATATATGCACACCATGCATATAGATTTTTCATAGAAAGATCCAAACAACACAATAATAAGAGACTTCTCCTTGTACCGCACAAGAGTCTGCTATACCATGACACCCAATTGTTCACAGTGTCTCACACTCACAACACCTCATTACAAGATTTCCCAATAATCTCAAGAAACACCTCAAGATATCAAAGCCATGTGCAAAAACACAAGAAATGGGTAAATAAAGATATCACTTGAACGTGACGAATACCGAATACTCTAAATTACAAAACTTTGATCCTTACTCTTTCAATCAACAATCCTTGAATTTTCTATTAATCAATTTTTGGGTTTTCTTGGGTTTCAAAGGGTTTTGATTCTTGTAATCGCTCTTTTCTTTCTTGTAAAACTGAAAATCCCCTTTTCTCCTTATGAAAAAATAGTTTTAAAAAGTTTTTAAACAAGTAACATACATGGTAATCGATTAACTTGCAGTCACTTGATTACTTGTTTGTTATTACAAAACAAACCCAAAACAACACCTTCTTTGTGAGAATTGATTAACTCTATAGGTAATCGATTATTGCAGAGAGCTTGCAATTGAGATATGAATTTTCATGCAAAGTAATCAATTATCTAAATAAGGTAATCAATTACTTCCCAAAAAATTCAGATTTTATGACTTTCTTGCTTGTTTCAGCTAGGGTAAATCAACTCTTAACTTAGTAATTTGACTCCCTTGCTTTCCAAACAACACACGCAATCATAAAACTCAAGAATTAATCATGAAATTAATAGAAATCAACACTTAAACTAACTCATATACATACTCATGCCTATCTAAACAAACAATACAAGTACAACATCTATCAAATGTGCTTGGTACCATAAGATGAATCAAATATAAAACTAACCTACAAAACCAAAATACTAAAGACTTGAGATACTTCACCAAAGTTTCTTTCCAGTTTTCAATCTCAACATACTTAAATTACTAATTGATTGAGATATGATGAATTTGGTTATTGCATTCGGCTGATGGTAGAAGATGGAAGATGAGAATAAATATTATTCTTTTGTTTCAGAAGGTTTTAGTTGAGTTTTAAAAAGTTTTTAGAAAGTCAATTATTGGAAGAGGTTACATTTAGATAACTAGTTTTACTAAGTACACTCCTGGTGTTATCTTTATACAAACTCTTTCTCTCTCCTTTGAAAGATTCTTCTTCCTCAGTGCATTCTTTCCCCATTGTTTTCTCTCATGGTCATTCCCTCTCTCCTTTGCATGGTCAGCTTTGAGTTAACGGAATCTGATTTGGGTTCTTCCATTGCTCTTAATTTTGAGAGGTGATCGGTATAGGTATGTTTGATTGTAGTTTCTAAACCTTTTTCCATTCTTTTTTTATCCTTTCGTTCTTGTTAAAAAGGGGAATTACTTTAGAAATTCTAATTTCTTAGGTTTCTGTTAAAATTGAGATTTCTGTCAAGTTCTGACAAACCTCTTCGGGTTTATTCTCCCATTTCTATTTGAGTCAGCTTTTCAAGGGAGAGATAGGTAAAGGAAGCTAAATCTTTGCTTTTACTTTGGAAAATTAAGATTCTAATTGATTGTGCTTTTGACTTTGATTGAGTATTTTATGAAATTGAATGTTTTGTGTAATTGAGATGAAGTATATTTTTGGAAGTGTTGTTCTTGAAATGATTGTGGAATGTATTGGCTGTTCTTTATAAATGTTGATATTCTGGCGTTGATTTTGGTGAAATTTTATGATTTGAAATGTTACTTTTTGTAAAAATGTTGATTTGATGATTTGTTGGAAATGTGATTGGATATTTTGAATAAACGATGATGTGTTGAGCTGTTTCAACAATTGACAAATAGTTGTTGATATTGTCATCGATGTTGTGGTGATGTGTGTGAAATGAGATATATAGTTATGAGATGCTAAGTTGATATGATGAGTTGTTGTAATTGTGTTTGTGGATGATTGGTAATTGTAATTAATTAATAAGGAATATTAATAACTTGTGTTGTGAGTTGTTATGAGGAGATAACAGAGCCTTTGAGGTGATACATTGAATTAGGGAGGTGAATAGGTTTAAGTGATCTTTGTGCTAAAACCCTGTTTCGGGTGATGATGTAGTGTTAGGGCCATGTGTCGGGTGATGATACACTAGTTTTAGAGTTATGTTTCGAGCGATGATACACCACATGATATACTCGAATAACAACATGGTGTAGTGTTAAGGCCCTGTTTGGGGAAATAATACACATGCATTAGTTGGTTATTCAATGAGTATGCTCAGACTTTAACTGGTTATTGGATGAGTCAAATAAATACTAGATACCAGTGTGGAGGAAGCCAGATGAACCGCTATCTTAGTATTCAAATTCAATTTAGTGAGTCTTTTCGCAAAGTCTCAACTAAATGTTGTTATTCTTATGTTCAGGTGGAATATAAGTGTGATTGATTGGTTGTAAGTGCTTAAGTTCAAGTGGAGCATAAATGTGGTTGTGAGAGCTTATGTTTAGGTGGAGCATAAGTGTGGTTGATTGTTTGTGAGTGCTTATGTTCAATTAGAGCATAAGTGTGATTGATTTGTTGTAAGTGTTTATCTTTAGTTAGAGCATAAGTGTGATTTATTAGTTGTTATACTTTGAAATTGCATAATTGTTATATAATAATAGAATGTCTTTTATCCTATGCTTACCCTTGCATGTGTGTCTATTTTGTATGACTATGATGATCGTGTTTTGCATGGGACAAATAGCAATGTGATGCTGTGAGATAGGTAAATGAGTTGTAACCTCACTTAGAGACTTAACTTGAAGTATAAATGTTTTGGATGAAATCTTCTATAATCTTTTAAATCTTTTGTAAATAGCATAGTATAAAATAATATGGATAATCTGTTATGCTTTGTAATGAAGTTTAACTGACAAATGGCGTATTGAGATGAACTTGGTATATTCCATGTACCAATTCTACATCATTACCTCAACATATATTGCATGTATGCTTAGGTAATGGTGTAGAATTTGTTTAAGTATAATGATGTTTGATAGAGGATCATGCAATTGAGTTCTACGGTCTGTATAGGCTCACTGGTTGGTGAGTGTTGTCTAGCGAAAATTCGTCTTTGTTTGAGAATTGTTTTGATTTGTGCCCAACGTTGTATCTCATTGAACAAAGTTCCTTCACTAGAACAATCCACTTCAGGGTCCTCATTAGTGAGAATGGTCGTTGAGCGAGCTACACTGTTACTTGTTGAACAACTTGTCTCCCTTGTGTAGTATATGTTATGAGTTATTTTGCGGGAAAATTTATTATACTCGAATATATATTTATGAAATTAATATTATTGTGATTAATAGTTTAGTTTTCAATAGTTTTATTTTTTAAATTTACGTGAAATGAATTCAATTTAACGAGTCATATTATCAAAAGTATTAAAAATTCTAGGATGTTACAAATTTCATTTAAGGGTATAAGAAATACCCAACAATTACAAAGGAATGGAAAAGGGGATGGTTAGGTAATACTACCTATGACAAAATTAACCAACTATCACAAACGCACAATCCATATGGCAAAACAATAGACAACATATATAAACCCAAACTTACATGTAAACCCACCCATAACAGACCATAAAATGACAGTTATCCATATTCACCTATGAGTAATTACATAACCTGAACAAAACAATCTAGAGCTACCTATATACCACCTAACATGAGTTTCCTTTACATAGATCTTTAGCCCCAATTAGCTCCATCCTTGATCACCACCAACTATACAACTAACAGGATTCATATACCAAGCAAAAAATGAATAAGAGAAAGAAGAGTCAAAGGAATGTAACCAAGACCATATATTATAGTGAATTTGTTGCATTACTTTGTCAATTTGAAATAGCTCCCCTCTAAACACACATGAATTCCTTTGGTTCAACAAACACCAAATAATTGTTATCCACAGTATTTTCCACCTTTGATTATAGCTATTCCTTGGTCCTTAACCTGCATACTGAACAAGGTTCACTTGAGGGTCTTGGTCCATAACTATGTTCATACTACTCAATGCATACCATTTATGCTAAATTTGGGAAGCCATTCTATGGTTGAAAAATAAGTCACTAGTAGTTTCTTCATGATGGCTACATAACGGACATAACAAATCAATACCATTTTGTATAAAATTCTCTTGGTGAGATTGATTTTGGTTGGTAGTCTATCTAGTAATAGCCTTTAAGTGAATATGAGGACTTTCAATGATACCTTGAATAACCAAAATAGTTTCATTTCCTCCACCTACGTTCCACTCCTTACAACTCTCTGTTGCAATACTAAGTAGGTTGCTCTAGTGTTGTAAATCCCCATTGAGCCCGCTAGCCATAGTCATACGTCTTCTATAATGACCCAATTTTCTACCCAATTCATTTATGAAATTTGCGGAAAATTTTTGTCAAAGGTAATTATACAATTATGGGAAATTTTCAAAACTTGAATATTACATAAAGAAACGTAATCTTCTTAATATAAAAATGAATGGAAATATTCATTACAAAATATTTTGATACATCATTACCACTACTCTAACAAAAATTAAGCTAGTTGAATATCAAAGTAATTTAATACAAAGCATTGTCCAAAACAAAACATCAAGCATAAAGACAATATTCGATATTTCCCATCACAGAAGTCTGATTAGGTTCTTCCTTTGTTCACTTCCCGAACATATATGAAACACATAGAACAAACACACAAAGGAGTGAGATAATTATAAACCATAAATGTTAATCTTAATAAACTAATCAAACAATGGGGACCTAGATTCATCCTAGGACTCAATTTCACATGACTTCAACACATAAATCAATCTCACTCATCTCAATACCAGACTCAACTCCACTTGACTGTAAGTATAGATCCATCATCAATCCAAGATGATTCACCCCAATCATCAAGGATCTTGTTTAGGAAATGATTGATAATTGTATATCTTTCCTTAATTAGTACAAATAATCCTCTCAAGAGATAGGGCTATCTGCCTATCATAACCATCTAATTGACTGCCAATTTGGGCTACCCACCCATATCAAACGATCAACTCTTTTAGGTTGAGAAAAACATACTCTACCATCATGAGATGCTGAACGTTTGTCGACAGTTCTAAATAAATGAATATTCTATTCAAATATTAACATGCAGTCCCATGAATGTCCACCCACTTGATAAAACATCCTCAGCTTAAGTATCCAAAATAATTATCTGAATATTTACTTAAAACAAATTCTAGGACCTCCCTGATCCTTCCTTTCATCTTGTGGTGTATCAAGTTGTGGCTTCCAAAATACCGTACTCATGCACTTGCATGGTACCTTCACCAGGGAACCTAGACTTTTTACTAAGTTTGCATCACAACTTTCCAGTACATTCCCAAGGAATACAATTCAATAACTACAATAACATTTATTAATCACAAATTAAGTATCACAACATTATTCATAAATCACGATTCACAGAATATTTATACACTCATTGGATAGCAGTTCATAATAAGTAATTTAATTTCTTCAAAATTCATGTTAATATTCATTAAAAGAATAGTTAATGGACTAGAGTAAGTTCTGGGAAGAACAACCAAAGTACCAAAAGAAATCTGGAGAAAATAATAACATGACCAAAAGATTATCTTGAACGACTGACCAAAAAGTTATTTAGAAGATAATAAAGAGATGACCAGAAGGTTATCTGGATCGATTGACCAGAAAGTTATCTAGAAGATAAATAAGAGATTACCAGAAGATTATCTGGAAAGATGGACCAGAAAGTTATCTGAAGAGAATAATTAGATTAAGAAAACAATAATACTCAAAGTATTAAACATCATAAGTTATGAAAGAAATAATGAATGAAAGCAATAACACAATAGTTTATTAAGACTAACACCTTTTTGCGGTTTATAAATCTCACTCCCCTCTTACCTTGATTTGGCTGATTAAGAGTGGCGCAGAACTTCAGTAACTTCAATCTTACTTGGAAGATTTTCCTCCTAACTTCCTTTCTTTAGAACCTTTCTATCTCTAGAATTATCTTTGCTCCTCAGTTGTTTCTCTCTCTACCTATAACTGATTTGTGCCCTTATTTATAGAATTTTGCTGGGTAAAATTCACTAAGCGATTTTGCCAGCAAATTGCCATTCCAGAATTTTCTTCTACCATCTTGCACCGCTAGACCAACTTACCAAAACCTCCATATTTTCGCTAAGCGAAAGATATTTTTGCTAAGCAGTTTCCACAGAACAAAGAATGCTTAAAATCTTTGAAAGAAATGCTTTATAAGTTATCATTAATCTACCTTAACAATTGATTATATACAAAACTATTTCTAACTAACCTGATTGTCAATTTAAGGATTTTACATCTTCCTGACTTGAAGTCTACATAATGTAAAAGATTATATCCTAAAACCTCTGTACAAACCACATTGGATATAATTGTAATTGTATGATATGTTTATGTTTATGGTGATTTATAGTGCATCAGTTCACCTTACATTATGTGTGTATTCTATATGTTTGTGATGATCATGCTTTGCATGAGAGCAAATATCAATTATGATGGTAGAAATCAAAACTAGCAAGGTTGGTGGAGGATCAAAGGCAACAACAAAAGTTACTTGTTTTGATAGAAGTAGTTTAAGTTTAATGTATGTGTATATATATATATATGCAGTTATACTCTTTTGAGAAGGTTGAGAGTATGGATTAACTGAGATTGTAAGTTATGTCTTAAGTATGTTATAATGATTGGAGTTAGGTTAGGGTGAATTATGTAATAGTTATGTTTTAACGAAGAAATAACATGTTATGCATGTGCATAGTGTAAATTAAGTATTGATTATGTTTTTGATTGTGAAAGGTCATGTAATGTATATGTGTGTATAATATGTTAGGAATTTGTTAAGTGGTAAAGAGTATGTTTACGTATGATTGAATAGCAGGGAACAAGTTTGAATATTATGCAGTAGAGGTTCTTCTATCTACAGAGTCTCTTTGGGTGACAAGTCTCACTCAGCGAGCTTTAGCCTCTATTACGATTAAATTGCAGCTTTGTGCCTAGAGAGAGGTCTCGCTTAGCGCAAAGTTGTTTCAGGTTGGATTATCGCGGGATTTGCACCCAGTAACATGTTTCACTAAGCAAAGTTCTTATTACTAGGACAATCTAATACAGGGTCCTTGTTGGGCGACGACTATCGCTAGACGAGCTACCTTAGGTCTTGCCAAGTGACGAGGTTCGCTAGGCAAGCTGGAATGGTGTGTACTATGTTATATACTGCTTTGAACTTTGAAATTATTGTCATGTTTGTTGTAATATTGAGTGTGATTTAATGAAAATTTTATATCTTAGTATTTTGGAATATAGATTATAAGTAAATAGAATAGCGAAAAGAAATAATGGTGTAAATAATATAAATATTTTGGGATATTAGAGATATAAGGGTGATATAAATTTTATTATAAATATAGTACAATTACTTAAAAATTTTATGTTGAAGTCCAAATTTGATTTTATCATCCATTATTTTTTAAAATTACAAACTCGTAAATTTGATAGCTTGACCTTTACTGATATTTTATTTGAAACTTGAGTTATATATATCCTTTTTAAGTGATTCTAACTCTATTGTAAAGCTAACATCTAGGGCTACAACTATCATGGAGAACACAAAGCCTAATAAAGGTCATATAGGTTACATCGTAGGAATCACAACACACGGATTATGTTTTGTGTACTGGATTGGAAACTCAACTTCTAACTCACATAACTCGATCTATTCTTAACATCTTTACATGATTCTTGAGTCTAAACTATAGTCCCAAATACTTACTTCCTAAAACAACAAACATAACTCGATTTGTTTAACCACATAGAAAGATATGATAGAAATACTAAGTCAATAAAAAAAATATGTGACAATTTGAGGCGGTTATACACACTCACTTTATACAACTTCCAAATTTCTTATTATTTTTTATAGTAAAATTGGTTCAACAATTCTAATCAATTTTGTTTATCCTACATGTTAAGTTCACATACCAAAATGATATTAATATCAAAGTTTTCTATTAATAATCTTCTAATTATATTTAATTAATCTTAACTTAAGTATTTAGTATATATATATATATATATATATATATATATATATATTCATCTCAATTTTATTTGATTAATACTTTTTATTTTAATTTTATACATCTACAAAGTTTTATTAATTATAATTATAAAAAAAATATTTAATTTACATAAATATATACAAACAATTAATTTAAAAAAAATAGGGTGTTACACAAACTGTATTGGCTAGAGAGTCATGATCATATGATGCAGTGACACTACCAGGTGAAGGTCAAGATTTCGAATCTATATAGCTATTTTAGTGCCATTAAGGGTCTCAATGATTCCTTCTTTTGATGTTGAAGGATAAGGGCAATTGAGGTTAGCTGATAGGGCTGGGCGGTGGAAAATTGAACAGTAAAACGTGAGGACAAGGTGTTAAAAGGACCTGGAGGGAGCTAATTGAACTAGTTGAGTACTATCCTTTCAGAGAGGTGGAAAACACCTGACACAAGATGGAATTATCACTAGTATACAAACTAACTTGGGTGACAAAGATGTCTAAGTTCTCATCTAGATTCGTGGTCCTATCATACTTCTTCAAAGTTAGGTTCCGCCAATTCCTTGGAGGAAAGGGTGGTGTTGTCTTATGGAACCCCCGATAGTGGTGGCCACTACTCCATTGTACGCATGTAGCAGTTCGATAGGAACATACTGGGATTTTGAGGGTGCTGTGGATTCATTCTCTCCTGAAGTGAAGGCTCAGTTGCCCGGCTTCCACAAGTGATTCATGCTTTTGAGATCGTCGTTCTCTCGCCTCAACTTCTCCATCTTTTCCTGGTGGCTCAAGTTGGTGGAGGGTCTCCACCATCTTCTTATCTCCCTGATACGCATTGTGGTCTTCATTAATGGGTGGGTTTGAAGTCCTCCCGTTGCTCTGGGTTATTTAAAAATGTCACCTCCAATTTAAAAACAATATTTATTTATACTCATCAAATGAGAATATAATAAATCATGAATAATTTATAATTCATATAAAAAGGAAAATATTTTCCTAATTAACACTTCAATGCATACATACAACTTCACCAGGACAACATAATGATTTTTATTATAACTTCATGTCACTCATATTTCATACAATGATGTCTCATTGTCTTTTTTTATCTTTTTAGAAATGTATTCTGAATCTCTTCCTTATCCTCGATCTTAGTATCTAAAATTTCATCCCATATTAAATGGAGGCACCTCGTATCTCTTCCATCCTAGATGAAGATATCTCAAATAATCATCTATCATATCAATTTTTCAAACAACATCGTATCAACCACATGATGGAAATAAAATAAATCCTTATATCAATCAATACAATATTATGGTATGTATAGAGAATAAAGATAAAGAAATAAGGGGAATAAATTATGTGCACCTTGTATATATTGAATTGAAGTTCCTTGCCTTTCACAAGAGTGTCTCTATACAATTATTGTAGAGATATAAGTTCAATAATAATATTTTACTACCTATCTTCTAGGGGCTTTTTATGATTAACCTAACCCATCAAAGCCAATCTTACTATATAATCTCATTCAAATAATCATCAAGATATAATAAGATATATATCATCATATCTTAAATTATTGCGAATTGGAGATATGTAGATTTGTTCATCTATTAAAGTGCAAACTCCTTAAATTGTCATTCATCTACTTAGGCATCCCTATTGTTGCTAATTCGAGGAGGCTGAGTATGTGGCAATGTAACATCCTCAAATTTTTAAAATAAAATTGATCTCACATAATAAATAGTTATAAGATGTATAATAATTTAGTTACCTAGTAAATAATAATATTAAGTTGTTATTTAATTTAAATAAAGAAACTATATTAAAATAAAATATTCATTTGAATTTAAAAGAAAGAATTAGCTTGGATATTAAAAATAAAAAAATGATAGAATCTTTATTCAAGTTAAAATATTAGGATTTTATTATTACGAAATAATTATTATAGTTTAGATAAAATAATATATTAAATTTCTTAGAGAAAATAAAATAAAAAGGATAATAATTAGATGAGGATCAATCAAATAACTAAAAGATTAAAGATAAATTGATTTAAGATAATATTACTTTTAAAATAAAAATAAGATAGAATAAATAAATATTTGATATCATCTTGAATTTAAACTGTAAAGACTAAACTTTTATAAAAAAAGAAAATATAGAGAAGAGAAAATCAACCTCAAACTATTATATATAAGTAGTTCCCTTGTAGAATTATAGAGTAGTTGACTATTCAAGGTTTGAGAAAGAGGGAGAGAAGAAAACAAATTAAAGTTGTGGGATCTCGCTTCAAGAGGTGAGTAAAACGTCTTTTTTAAACCTTCCATGGTATGATTTTAAAAATTGTTTTATGTTTGAAAATTATTTTTGTATTGTTTGAGACACCTCCATTTGGAATGGAGATGAAATTTGAGATACATCCATCCAAATGGTATATGTGGAAGAGGTTTTAGATACCTCCATCTGGGATGGAGAAGAGATTTTGGATACTTTCATAATAACGTGGGGAAGGCAATGAGACACCATTGTGTGAAATATGAACTCATAAACCCTTTTGATGAATCTATTAAAAACTTGGTTCTGGGAATCATAGAGTGAGATGAGTGATCATGAATATCACTATAATTTGTGGATTGTGTTTGCATCAAAAACTATTTTTTATCGTGTTTATTATTATTGGCATAAATTATTTGGATTAAATCATAATTTATATATAAAGAAAAATATTTATGTTATTATTATGGGTACCATGGTTCTAATGATATCTTGTTATGTACCTTATAAATTGTGTTAGTAGTGAATGAATGAATATTTACAAGTTATGGAGGTGCATGAATTGGTGATTTGTCCCACTATAAGAAAATGATGTGAATTATAATTGGATGCATGATGTGTTGATGATGATGGTCAGATATGTCTAACAAGGTGTCATCCTAGTTGTGACTGGGGGGTGGATTGATATGGCATAATTAAATATTGATATTGTGAATTATGTTGTTGCATAACATGATGCATGAATATGGAAGTCTAAGAAGCTTGTAAGGATCGTCTATCATGTGATGCTCTTTGCAAGTTTTCTTAAGTTATGTTGCATTGCACAGTTGTACCTACATGTTACTAGCATAAAAGAGAATTCACATCGGGTGGACCTATTGTAAAATGGTTGTACCTATGTGTTACTGGTGTAGAAGAAGACAACTTTAGGTGTGTACTTGAGAGAGCTTAAATGAGTTGCATTGCATAAGCATTATTAGCATCACTTAAGTTTAATATGGTTGTGCAGTTCCACGTGATATATTGTGATAGATATATTTCTTATTCATGATGCTTAAATATCTATGAGTAAATGTATCACTCCCTATTTGTGTGTGTGTGTTGCTTGGGGCTGAACTCCTATAGTCCAGAAAGATGCTGAAGAGGTAGAGGTTAGTAATGCCTTGTAAAGATCATCCATCGTGTGGTACTCTTTGCCAGTTTTCTTAGGTTGTGTTGAATTGCACAGTTGTACCTACATGTTACTAGCAAAAAAAAGGATTAACTTTGGGTGGACCTATGGTAAGATGGTCGTACCTATGTGTTAGTGGTGTAGAAGAAGACTGCTTCAAGCATGTACCTGAGAGTGCTTAAATGAGTTGCATTGCATAAGAATCATTAACATGACTTGAGTTTAATATGGTTGTGCAGTTCCACATGATACATTGTGATGGATATATTTCTTATTCATGACGCTTAAATATGTATAAGTAAATGTCTCACTCCCTATTTATGTGTGTGTTGCTTCGAGTTGAACTCTCATAAGCCAGAAAGATGTTGAAGAGGTAGAGGTTAGTAATGCTTGAGATTGTTGTGGGGTTATATACTCTGATGGAGGTGGCATTGGGGTGTCATGACTATATTAGGATGCCGAATTATTTCCATGTTTTAATCACACCTCTAGTTTTCTTCTTCCTTTTAAGTTAACTTATTATTATCTTCATTTTAAAATTGTTAACTTTAATTTTGATCACAAATGATGTTTTATTTGGAGGACTTTTGTTAACCTTTTCCCAGTTAATGGATTTTGATTTACTTATGTTATATTTATTTCAGGTAGAAGGGTGTCATAGGGTTCATAGTGTTGTATCACTTTATCCCAATAATTTATTTTCTGTTCATTTAATGCTCACAACTCTAACAGCAAGTTAACCTGATTTGATAGATCTATGTAAATTAGTAATTTTTATCCCTTTGACCATGATTTAACTTAGTGTTGAGATAAATTATTTTCCTTTACATGATTGGTTTATTAATAATCAAATTTGGCTGTTACAGTGTGTGTCTATGTGTGTGTTGTAAATTAAAAACAAATCTATTGGAAACTCCAGTAAATATAATTAAATTTGACCATGAGAAACCATGCATTTACCGAGCACAATTGGTTCAAATTGGACTAGAAACAATGGCAATAACTTCATAAATAAATTTGCTTCAAATTTTGTATAGATAAAGATCTATAAGTTTCTACAAAATTCTACATTTTTTAACACATAAAACATGACAAAAGATTATTGAAAACTACCTCATGGTATAAAAAACAATATGGCCCTGAATCTATCCTAAGTAACAAGCAAAATCTTTACTTTTAGTCAACAATAAATGATGTTGGGAGAGTTGTAGGAAATCAAAAGAAAATGCATTAAACTATTACAAAGTAGAAAGGCGGTGAAATAACTTATAAATACTATAAGTAACGACAAAATAACACCTAACATTCCATATTTTCTCTCCTATAAAGTTACTACCAAAGGATAGCAAGAGTTTTTCTTCAGCTCAAAGTAAAGAGAAAAATTGGGAGAAAGAAAGCTTCAAACTTAAGAGAAAAGAAGGAAAGGAAGAAAAAGAAATAGTGGGAAAGAAGAAATCAAAGAAAAGATTTAAGATAAATTTAACAAGTTTTGAGAAAAAGGTATAGATCTTATGTTTAATTTTATTCATGAAACTTAAATTAGATTTTAGTATAGAGTAGATTTCTATGATTAAATTAGCTTTATACACCCTAGGTTATCATAAATTTTAATCTTTGATGGATTTAGATGATTTTTGGTATATGTTGAGTATTTTCTACACTACTTCTAGCAAGTACACCGGTTGTATGTAGTATCTAATAAATATCAGGTTGTATCCTCAGGGACTTGGAAGATCATTTAGAATTTTAATATTCCTTTATAAAATCCTTCTGTGATATTTGAAACAAAGAAAACTAAATAACTAAATTGAGTTTGAAAATAAATTATCTTTTTTTAATTTTTTATAAATATTGATAATAATGCAAGATGATCATGAGTTTGATTTACTTCGCAATACCTGTGATTACTAACTATTATCTAAGTTCATTCAACTAGTTTTGGAATTTTTGAAGGTTTCTCTATCCTAATTCCTTAGCAATAAAGAACTAAATTATTGAGATCTTCTCCTAAGTCTTTAGCAAGAATAATCTCAATAATTTGATTAGCACAAAACAATTATGAAATCAGAATACAGATCTTACCTTATTCCTAAGTGTAGTCACTATATGATGAACTTCTTGGTTCTTTAATTTAATGTAAATTTTCCACTACAAGAAAATTATTTATTATTGACGGAATTTTATCTACGGAGTTTGATCCTAGATAAAAAAATTTTATCTACAAATATATCCATGGGTAAAACATATTTTCATAGATAACGATGAACTAACATTACCTATGACATTTTATCTATGAATTAGTAAGTAGATAAAATAGTATGTAAATAAGTTATTAAAGTTCGTAGATAAGTTTAAATTTAAAAATAAAAAATAAAATTATGTAGAGAAAAACATTTTTTTATTGACTTAACCTTAAGTCCTCTTCGTCTATATTGCAAATTGCCACCATCGTTGCTCACTGCACCAACCCTTTCCCCTTTATTATCTCACTGCCACTGCCAAATGTTGAACACATTCTTGCTCACAATTCTCTTTTTCTCCTTGCTCTTCTTTTCTCTCTACCAAACTCTTTCACGTGAAGCCATTTTTTATGTTGTTGTTGTGCACTCAGATTTAGGGTTTCTTTCAATGTCCCTCTCACAGTTGAAATTATGGCTAAAACCTTTCTAAAGCAGTCCCCTTCCACCATTGCCTTTGCTCACTCTGATTTCACCTCTAAGAAATTTGATCTTCCCTACTTCTTCTTCCAATTAACACTATAGGCTTCACTCTGACTTTTATCTTTTGCAAGTAATACCTCAGGAGTTTTACCGATAATGTCTATTATATATGAATTATCAAGGAGGGAATTAATTAAAAATAAGGTTTGGAGTATGGAGAAAAGTGTGGTTGGAAAAATGGGAATGAACTTAACATTTTTGCAATCATTATAGCTTGTCCTGACGATAAGGTAAACAAGATAAATTTCATTGCCTAAGTTCAGGTTAACTTCCCATGTGGGATATTGTCTTTTTATTTTTTATTGTTTTTATTAATCATTTCACATTTTTCTTTTTTGTTTTATTCTATTTTCAACTAGTGACTTTTACAAGCCTAAGATGCATGACTCTTATTAGTGAATTTGTGCTTGC
The DNA here is from genome assembly GCA_037954015.1 of Psophocarpus tetragonolobus. Taxonomy (NCBI): domain Eukaryota; kingdom Viridiplantae; phylum Streptophyta; class Magnoliopsida; order Fabales; family Fabaceae; genus Psophocarpus; species Psophocarpus tetragonolobus. The sequence goes on along the minus strand of CM075688.1, from coordinate 75,611,884 downwards.
AGATGGCAAACTTGGCGAGCCATTTGGTATCTCCAAAAATTTTCAAAGTTGTTTGCAAACAATTTCACCCATAAGGTAACTTAGTTTGTGTCATTCATTTGATACAATTAATTTATTTCTTAGTTTTACATATTTTGGGTAGATTACATTTGATAGAATCAAATTGGTGTTTAAATCAATTTTAATTGAATTGGCTTCTTTAAGGACATTAGTTTTTTATTTCCATTATTTGGTTTGTTGATAATCATATAAACTAGTATATTCTTCTTGCAGGAAAGGTAATTCAAGTAAAGTGTTCAAAATATATTTTGATAGTCTCACTTGTTTATAGATAAAACAAAAGAGAATAATACCTTATTGTAGTATTATTACTTAAATTCTATATTTTCAAATGTAAAACTATAGTATTATTACCTAAATTTATAATACTATTCATTTTCCTATGTTCTGTTTGTCTCTGGCATGATTTCTTGGTTGCCCATATTGTCTCTGGCATGATTGCAACAAAGAGCTTTTGTCTTTCCTGTTAATATTGCAAAAAACTAATTCAGCATATTCAATAAATAAATTTTCCAAGCTTAGGCAACAAAAACAAAAGTGAAGTGTTAACCTGTAATTCAAAATATGTATTTGCATGGTTGCTTAGTTTTAATGCTTTCCCTTATCATGAGAAACACTCTTAATTCATTTTATCCTTTTAGAAGTTGAAAGCATCTTCAGATTGCAAGATTTACAAGTTGATGCTAAAGAAGTTGATAGTTCACTTTTGCCCATATTACTCGTTGAGAGAATAAATAAAGTTGAAAAAGCAATAGATACTGATTTAGAAGAGGGAGAAAATGAAAAGGCTGCTATTGAAGATGATTTTGAGGTTTCATGTTATGATTCTGATGATTCTAATTAGTGGTTAAACAATTTAAATTTTTAATCTAGTTTAGTAATCATGGTGTTAGAGACAAATGATTTATTGTTGTAATGTTATTTTTAATTGGATATCATTGTTAAGTTTTTTTAAAGTTTATATATATATATATATTATTGAAACTCTTGATAATCATTCATTATTGGTAAGACCTTTTTCTTGTAGATACATATATACACATATGTCATCAAGAGATAATAAAGGCAAAAGGGCCATGAAGGGGAGAAAGTCACGTTATGTTATTAAGGTGTTCTCAGGTAGTGGCCAACCATCATCATTTACCCCTTTTTTGCCTACTGAATCCATTATAAATCAACTTGTTGTACCTACATCAACATCTACTTTGTACCTACATCCACTACCCCATCCCCTATTGTTGCATACATACCTTCTAACAATCCACCTATTGTGTTTACATCCACTACCCCATCCCCCACCGTTGCATACATACCTTCTAACAATCCACCTATTATGTCTGCATCCACTACGTCATCCCTCACTACTACACAAATGCCTTCCCACTTTGCACCTGTTGTACATATATCCATACCTAACCCATCCCCAACTAACTCACAAATACCTTCCCAATAGCAACAACAACCAGAAGACTAGCAACATCAGCAGCAACAACCAGATGACCAATAGCAACAGGGTGACCAACAACATGTATAAGATGACCAATAACAAAAACAATGAAATTCTCTCGATTACTCTAATTATTAGGATATGACTTATTTTATTTGTAGGAACTAAAATAAAAATATGTATGTTGACTAAACTTAATTGGTATTTTTATTTTATATTAATTAGGACAAATTTAACTATGTTCAATACTTTAAGTGTTATGACATGTTTCAAGTTGAATTTATGTTTTATTTAAAGTTTTGAAAATTTATCTTAAAAATATATTTATAAATAAAAAATAGGTTGGGTATTTATATGGAAATATAATGATTTTTTTTAAAAATGGTTCTTATCTACATACTAATCTATAAGTAAATTACACACACATATTCATTTATCCATGTATTTATCTATAGGTGAATTACGTACAAATATATGTGTAGATAATGTGCCTATGGATAAATTACATTTTCAAAATCATTATATTTCTATATAAATACCTAGAAAATTATTGCTATCGTGTCATGTCCTTTGGCCTAAACCCATGATTAAGAAAAGACTGCTTTTATAATAGATTTGGCCAATTATTGCTACCGTGTCATGCCTTTTGGCCTGAACAAAACAAAGCCACCTACCAACACCGGATGGATAATGTCTTTAAACCCATGATTGGCTGAAATCTCAAGGTGTATGTCGATGACATGGTGGTCAAATCCAAAACCCCGGGAACCCATGCCAAAAAACAGGATGAAATTGTCACTAAAATTTGTCAATACAACATGTGCTTCAAGCCTGAGAAGTGAGTATTTGGCATACAAGGTGACAAGTTATTAAGTTTCATGTTAACTAATCACATGATTGAAGCCAACCTCAACAAATGTTAAGTGAACCTCGACATGAAATCGCCTCAAACCCCCAAAGAAGTACAACGATTATCCGGACAACTGGCCTCCCTTATCAGGTTTCTATTTCATATGGTTGAGTGAACTCGACCATTATGCAATTGCTAAAGAAAACCCATATCTTCCTATGGACTGGAGAGTGCGAGAAGGCCTTCTAAGATCTGGAGATCACCATCACCACCCTGCCAATACTAGTGAAGTTAGACCTGGGATGATGTTTAATAGTATACCTTTTGGGTTCTCAAGAGGCAGTGAGCACAATGGTTGACAAGAATCAAAGGGCGAACAACCACCGATTTATTTCATCAATTGAGTATTGTAGGACGTTAAAACTAGATACCAAATAATTGAGAAAAATGACTTTAGCATTAATCATTGCAAGAAGGAGACTTAGACATTACTTCCAAGGTTGTGGTCTAAATCGATTGTCCCATCAAGAAGGTATTCCACAAACCTGAGCTAGTAGGGTGAATGATTGCATGATCAGTAAAACTCTCTGAATTTGACATACAATTAAACCAAGGAGACCAATCAATGCAGAATGTTTGGCCGATTTCTTAAATGGATGCATCTTGCTAGTCAATTTGCCAAAGGCTGGTGGACTCTACATGTTGATGAATCCTCTAATAGTTAGGGAAGTAGAGTTAAAGTGATACTTGAAGTGCCAAACTCCATAACGTTGGAACAAGCACTGCAATTCGGATTTAAAGCCTCTAATAACCAGGCAGAGTACGAGACATTAATTGTGAGGCTTTAGCTGGCGAACCATGTAAGAGCCAGAAATGTCTAAGGCTTGCAAAACTCCTAGGTAGTGGCTGGACAAATCAATGAAACCTTCTAGGTTAAGGAGCCTATGTTGTTACAATATTACCACATGTTCCAAAGTTTAAGGAAAAGCTTTGACACTATAGAGGTTTAACACATCCAAGGGTAGCAAATTCTAGGATATATTAGTTAGTAAAACTTGTCAAGACTCGAAAGAAACAACAGCTAAAAACCTCAATACCCCTCAACCTGGTTGAACCAAACATCATTAAGACACAATCTTCAAGGTCTCTAGGCAACGAATTCTAATTCAAGGCTACTTGCCCCAAGACCCCCACAAAATCACAGATACTATGAATTAAAGTCTTTAGATACATTATGATTGAGGACAAATTATACTCAAGAAGTTTTGTTGGGCCTTTGTTGAAATGCCTTAATTTTGAGCAAGCTGATTATGTCTTCGGGGAACTTCGCGAAGAAATATATGAAACACACTCAAGAGGAAGGACTATGGCTAACAATGTACTCCAAACTGCCTATTATTGACAATCCTTTGAATCGACTGTATGAAGTTTGGAAAAAATTTTGAACCCATAAACCTTTTTTTCACCCTTTTTCTTCCCTTACCTATTAAATCACTTTATAACTTCCTATTAGAAAAGACTTAAATTAGTGATTTCCCTTAACCGACTAATTTGGTAAAGTCAGATTGTTAGGTTTTACATTTACCGAGTGAATCCTTTACTATATCCAAATAACTAATGTGTCACTTGGGAGTACAATTTAGAACCTTTGTTAATTAATTAAGCCAATAGATCACTCGTTAGGGTCTAAGCTAGTGACTTCGGTAGTAACCTAAACTAGAATATCTAATGTATTTTTTTAGTTTTATTTCTTTTTAATTTTCTAATGTATGTAATTTGAGATCTGACCATTAAAGTTAAAGTTTTAAATGGCCTCAAATCAATGAATCGTGATTCATTTGGAAATTGATAAAAAAAATGAAGATTTATTATGCCCAAAAATCAATGACTCATTTAATCTGTCAACATTGCCTTTGGGCTATTGACAATGAAAAATTAAATAGTTGTAATGCTAGAGCAATAATTCATTTTGTGTATTTTGCCTACAATTTAATGAAACAAAAAACGGTTAAGTTTTTAAAATGTGAATAAAATATAAATTTATTGGTATACACTGTCACTGTAAAACACTTTCACACTGATATTGACTTTTTGTTTATATGATTTTTAAAGTACTAATGAGTAAAGTCAATCAATTTACTATGTATAAAGGGTTGTGATTGGATATTAGTATGTAAAAATTTAAAATATTGATTGAACCTACTAACACAGCCCAAACTGACACAGCCCAAACAGGTATAAAAAATTAACAATATATACCAATTAAACTCATAAAAGACTCATTCAATAATGATTGAACCTACTAATACAGCCCAAACTGACACCTAAACGGACGAGTGTGGGCCTCAGATCTTTTAAACCGGTTTTCGGTGGGTTGGGCCTTTTTTGTCTGAATCAACTCGATGTTTACCTGTAAGCGATCTCAGTCATTGATTTATTTAATGATAAATCTAACGGTGAAAAGGTATAGCATCTTCTGTCAAAAAAGAAAAAGGTATATCAATTATTTCACACCAGACATATTTGAGTAAGAGGTAAGGATTAATTTTGTAGTTATCTGCTTGGGTGCTTATATTAATTTTCTAGAAAATATTTTATAAATAAAAAGTTATATAAAAAAGAGAGGTACACTTATTAATTTATTAATTTATGAGGTATAAATATCCAAAACCGAGTTTCATGAATTATTAGGCGTTGGACATAAAGAATACTGTCGGCTTAGTTGAACATCCTAATAATAGGCTTTAGAGTTTTTATTTTGGCACTTACCCAATTTCTAATAGCACATTTAATTTCTAAAAAGTTACATTATTTCATGTTTTACTGGGATATGATGGTATAAGTTAAAACCATTGTTATTTTATTTTATTTTACTTTTTTAAAAGTTTAAATAAGTTTTTTATCTTTTGACTATTTTGTTTAAAACTCCTCGTAAATTAATTTCTTTTTTTTGTTAAATTTCAAGTAAAAAATATTTCTTTATTTTGTTAAGATCCCTAAAGCAATGTTAATTTAGCGAATTTGATAATATAATAACTTATTACGTTATCAAGACATTTGATACGATAATTTAGTATAATTTTCAAAGTAGTTGTATTTTTAATCTCTTATCTATTTAAAATAATTTACAATATTATATAAATTTATAAGCAATTGAAACACAATTTATCCTAAAAGTTTCATTGAAGTATCTTGTTAGACTTTATGATTATACAATAAAATTGTTAAATTCTTTCGATTAATGTTATTTTTTAACAATAGGAATTTAACCAAATAAAAAAATTACAGAATAATAAAAAAATTATTTAACCTTTAACCAAAATATTCAAATTTATTAGGAACACAAAAATTATTTAATCTTTCAAGAGTAGAATAATAAATACTATTATTAGATTTACATAATTTACTTAGGTCCTGTTTGAGTAATCTTATATAATTGAGCTTATAAAAGTAGAATTTTTCTAAAAGTTCTAACACAAAAAACATCTTTAAAACAACATTATATTAGAAGTGTTTATAAAAAAATGGTGTTTTGATAAAATTATATAAACTCTTTGATATTAGTAAAGTTACTAAAAACATCATTCTTTTCATTTCCAAATTTAAAAAATTTATTTCAAATCTTAACAAAAAAAACCTTACATCCTTAGAAACCAAAAACTAATAATGATGAGGTGTTGGAAGTAGAGATTGAAAGTGGCGTTCGATGACTTCCAGCAGGAGGTGGCATTCAATGACTGGTGAACGGAGGTAGCGGTTAGTAATCGTCGATCGGAGGTACCGCCAACCAAAGGTGGCTGCTAGTGATCACCGACCGAAGGTGGCAGTCGATGGCTTCCGGTCAGAGTTAGCGGTCAATAACAGTTGGTCGAAGGTGGCAGCTGCGACAGTCAGTCGGAGTTGGTGGCCAATGACCGCTAGTCAAATGTGGTACCCAATGATGGCAAATAATGTCAAGTTATAAGTTTGAATAGAAACCAAAAACTCAAAAACTTGAATAAAATTGAAAAGCTTAAAAATTAACTTTTCCATAAGCTCTACTAAGAGCTTTTAAAGTAGTAAAAAATTATTAAAGGTTATGTATTCAAACACTAATTTTAAGTGAACTAGAGCTTATGGGAGTAGAGAAGCTCCTAGTAGAGCTTTTAATCTATATCCAAACAAGCTCTTAAGATGTTTATGGGAATGGAGTGAAAATAAATTTCTATTTTTCCTTTTGTGGAATAAACTCTCACACCAAGTTTTTAGGTGTTTTATTTTTCTTATATTAAATAAATTGATTTTTATCTTAAATTAAATAAAGAGTTTAAATGTCTTACACTATGAGAGTAAAATAATTTTACATTGTTATTTAATTATAATCTATTAGTGACGTTTATATAACTTATTTTTAAGAAATTTATAGATAAAATCAATAAATTCTATCGAGTTGTGATTGAATGACAATTTAAAAATTATTATTTTTCCTTAACTAAATTAGAAAAAATCAATTATTATTACAATGGATAGTTCAACATGGTCTTTTTGAAACAGTAGTGCGGTATGCACATTGTGTGGTGAGGGGTTGAAAATAGGAGTTCATCTTTTCTTCCCGTGTCTTTTGGCATATGAGGTTTGGCTTTGTGTTACTAGTGGTGAAGAATCTCTTTGACTTTTTCCACTAAGGTTAGAAATCATTGTTATCAATTCATATGGCTTTTGACGATTCTTAAGAGCAAAGATAAACTTAGTCTTTTGTGTGGTTCACGGGTATCAAACACTTGTGAAAAGTGTGTAATGCGACAATCTTCAGAAATCAGCAGATAGATGCTATACAAATCATGTAGAGCATTCAACTAAATTTTTGGGAGTGATGTCACTTATCTAAACTTACTTATCACTCTCCCAATGAGTGAGTTATGAATTCATATTTTTGTTTGAAATGATATATCATTTTGTTTTTACTATTTTGATTACCTATTATTGACGAAGACATTTCTTATGTTTTTTTCTAAATAAGTTTTTTTGGTTTATAAAAAATTATTAATTTTATTTTCAATTGCTTAGCCATAGCAATTACCGTTGTGATGCCAATTTATAAATTTATTACCATTTCATTCACTCACATCTTTATTCTCATACCCCAAAATTAGTTTCACAATAAAATAATTCATAGAGTTTATGAGAATTTGCTTGACAACTAATAACTCACATCTTACAACTTTTTTCTAAAACAAAGTCTCATTTCAAACATCTGACATGTTATATATGTATTTCATATTTACTATATATAGAATTGTATACTATTTATTTTCCATCTAGTTATAACATTACGAATGTGGTAAAAGAAAGTAAAAGTTTAGGATCTCTAATTGCTTGAAATCTTGTTTTTAGAAATGTAGTATATTTGGATTTATTTCAAGCCAATTAAATGATAAATAGAGTTAATCTTTTGGGTTTTTCTCTTGACACCCCATGTTTTTCTTTTTACACCCTTGTAAATGCTCATATTAACATAATCTTTATATATGAAACCAGAAGGCCGGTTGTTCATGTGCTTTCGAAGTATGCCGTTTCTCCTCTAGTGATAGTGCTACATAATACATTGGTTGGGTTATCTGATCAAAGTTATTAACCATTATAGCTATGGATAAAACCAATATTTTTATGTTAATATAAGTCACGGAAAGCTCAAACATGGTGTGTGGGGTCCAAACCCGATATGTAAAGCTGAGATTTTAAAATAGTATCTACCACTATTTAAAATAACACATTTACTGCAAAAATATGTATATGTCTTTATTCAGTTTGTTATAAAAGCTACTCGCAAATATTTTTTTTTCTCTTTGGATGAGAAAAAAATTTTAAATTTTTTTACTTTTCTGAGGAAGGGTCTCCAGAGAAGCAAAGAAGTATGAATTTTTTTTGCTTCTCTTAAGACCATTATTTGGAAAAGATGGGTAGCAACCGAAGGTTAGGAGAAATTAGGGTTAGTGTAGAGTATATTGGGAATAATAAAAATGTTTTAAAAAAGTATGTGAGATTTCACAATCCTTGTCAAACATTGTGAAGATAAGGCCTAATATAACCTTTTTGCATATATCATTATAAATTATCCAAAATACATAATCTAGATGTTATCTTTTTGACAATTTAAAATTACCTACTTTAGACCACCCCTATGTCAAATTTACAACCTTTGGAATATGTAATTTAGATGCCTTGTTTTGACAAGTTCAAATTACTTATTCCAGAGCGTCCCATATCCAAATTTACAACATTCAAAATATCTAATTTAGATGTTTTTTTTCACAAGTTTGGATTGCCTATTTTAGAGTATCGCATGCCAAATTTACTATCTTCAAAATTTGTAATCTAAATATTAACTTTTGACAAGTTCAAATTACCTATTTCAGAACAGTATATGCCTAAGTTTATAACTCTAGAATATGTACTACGAATTTATATTTATTTTGTCCAAATTGCCTATCTTGGAACACCCATACCCAAGTTTTCTTTTATTGGAACTGCTTGTTACCTTAAAATAAACATTGTCAAGTAGAGGGAGAAGGAGGGTGTTGATGGGGTGTAGTCTTTAGAGAGAAAGGGGATGCAAGGATGGGTATTAAGGTTAGCACCATGTATGTTGTCTTAAGGGTATATTTTTGCCTATTTCAAATGTATGGAGGTTCAAGCATAAAAACATGGAGTGTAGAGAGAAAATCCTAATCTTTATCATAAATATAATGTTTTTGTTAAGTTGATCTTAAAAGGTTGTTTTGAAAAGTAGTGGCCTAAGGCCCATTATTAAAGAAGGTCCAAAAAAATTTAAACACCTTTAATGTGAGAAGAGAAAAAGGTTTTCAATTTCTTGGACAATAACTATATTATTGGTTTTTTTTTTCTCAAAACAGCAATTTTCTAATTTTAATATATCTCGAAATTAAATCTAACAAAACTTCAATTCTTATTAAAAATTTAATTTTTTTGTTCACATATAATATTTTATATTTGTATAATATAGAAAATAAAATGTTCTATTTTCAGTAAAATTATGTCATTTTTTTATAGAATATGTATTTTTATTTTAGAATAATTGTGTATAAAAGGTCCTATCTACAAACAAATTGTTTGTTGAGTGTAACTAACATTGGTCCTTTAAGTAAAGTTTTAGGTTTGGAGTTTGTGAAAGAAAAAAGAAATTATTCAAAGAGGAGACCTATTGTAGGTAGATAGTCAGGCTCCTTGATGAAAATAAGTCATTGACACAATATAAAAAATCCATTTTTATTATTTTACCTTGAACCCTTAAAATGTGAAAACTACATAACATAGTCTTTTTCTTAAAGTTCAAGAACTAAATTGTTGTGCACATCATCATGCAAAACATGATGCATAATAAGTCTTTGAGTTGTTTTAATTGTAACTGTCCACCACCACCAAACATTATTGTTCATCTTCAAGCATATGTTTTAGGAGTCCATTTGTTTAGTGGGTAGCTATGTCTTTTATTCTTTTATGCTTTATTCTTTTTTTCTTGTCTATATAAAAAAGAAGTGAATTTAATTTTGTCTAATCTATTTAAGTGAAACTATAGATATAGAAGGTTGTGATGTGAGCATAATAAATTGAAGCTAGAATTGACCTATTAGGTCTTGATGGAAACTCTATAGGTTAATAAATAAAAATTCTTAAATATCGCCAATGTCTTTATTGTTGCTATGTCTCTTCTCCATTTGGTAAAGGGAGTAAGATCTCATTAATTAAGGAGTTAGGAAGATATGGTCCAAAATCTATAAGACTAACAATTTTACTTTGTAATTAATAATTATTGTTTATCCCATATATTAATGGGGGAAAATATATTTTTTTGGTAAAATATGTTTTGTTCTTATACTTTTAATCAAATTTGGATTTAGTCCCTATATTTTTTAATTGATATTTTGGTCTCAAATAATGAAAAAGGATGAGTTTACTCCCCTTTCTTTAATGTTTTTAATACTATTAATGAAGTTCATATGATAACATTGAAAAATATAATTTCGGGTAACTATATATTGTTACAAAAATATTATTTGTGCATGTTGTTAAAACTAAAATAAAATAATTAAAATAAAATATGTATGTTATGTAATAGGTTATAAATGAAAGAAATTATATTTTTAAATAATTAAAATATGAATTTCGTTAACAACACCAATACCATTAAGAACAAAGGACTAAACTCATATATTTTTTTAAAATTTGAAGACTAAAATAGTAAATTTGAAATAAAACTAAAATCAAACATAACTGAGAGTAGAGTAGAATGATTAATAACATATTTTACTCATTTTAGCATACGTACAACTATTGGACTTTTTACTTCTATACTAGAATATCAATGAAATAACAAAGTAACTTCTACCAACAAATAAAGGGGAAAAAACAAAAAGAAAAGATAATTTGCATAACTTTAGAGAATAATTTTTTTTTTCTCTGGTACCAAAGGAAGAGTTTATCATGAATACATCCGAATTACCCCTTGACACAGTCTCTGTTTGAATGAATGATTAATGTTATGCAGTTGCAGAATCTGTGCCCACATACACTTACCAATTGCCATGTCTCTTCAACAGGTAACCTGCAACAAAGTAAGAGGGCCCAAATGGACCCTCAATGTCTATGGTCCTTCACCTCTTTGAGGCCCATTAACCTTAACTCTTGTCCCCATCTATGTCGGTAAAACTTATATCTAGCACCATTAGGCCCATTTAGCTATTACTAATCTGCATGCTATGCTCACAATGCTAAGCCACTTAACATTATAGGTACTAAAATAGGCCCATAGTGGGCCATGGGAAAACTGATCTTGATTATAACCTGCCAGCAGCATGTCTATGAAATGTGAGGGTGCATGTGGGCTCATGTTGCAGATTTTTTACCATTCATCATTGGGGCACTATGCTGTCCAACTTGTTCAGCAACTTGAATAGCAGTTAGGAGCAGCTATTGATCAGTGGTTTTAATTCTTATTGAAATGGAGATAAGAGAAATCTTAACAATATATACTATCTAACACTCTCTTTTAAAGATATGTTGAAATTTATTGAAAAAACAGATAAATTTATGCGGATCTCACTTGTTATTATTTATTCTCTTAATTTTATAGTTTTCAATAAATTTCAACAGAACGTATGTTAAAACTTAAGAAGAGTATGTTAGAGAATATGTTGCTAGTATTCTTGTAGAGATAAATAACAAAGGGTAAAATATGTTTTAATATGAGCTTGATTGATTTAGTTTTGTTTTTTTGTTTTTGAAAAGAGTTTTCGAAAATAATTTTAAAAAATTGTTCTCTGGAAGAAAAGAAAAAAAAAACCTGTTTAGTAAATGTTATTTGAAAATTATTTTGAAAATATAAAAAAGAAAAACTTGTTCATATTTACAGAAAAACATATTTAATGAAAAACAAAAAAATAACATATTTTCATTATATTTTGAGTTTTCAAAATAAAAATAGAAAATTGAGAAGGGAAACTATTTATAGTTGTTCCTGTTTTTTAGTTTTTAAAAACTATTTTAAAAAACTGTTGTAAGAAAACAATAACCAAACAAGTTTTTTAGTTTTAAAATACTAAAATACTTTAAAAAGTTACTTAATTAATTTTTTAAAGATAGGAGGAGGTTAGAGAAAAAGGTTTATTGCATTGGTTAAAATAGCAAAATGAAGTGATAAAAAGCTAAATTGATCAAACATTATGAGTTATTGTTGATATTATAAAAAAATAGTACAGGAAAGTAAGAAAAACTATATAAAATGATTTGAACAAGTTGTGGGAGATTTTTGATAGGAAATGGCCTTACAAACAAATTATGCAGAAGGTCCCATGTGTAACAAAGAAATAAATGTTGAGCTCTAATGGATAATCTTATAAGACACAAATGGTGCTTTCAATGTCGGTTGAGTGATCTGTTGATTGGGGCTAGGGCCTAGATATTATTTATTAGTTATCTAACCATACTTAAGCCTTCTACTGCTCACTGCCACCATTCAATTCTTTGAAGTTATTTGCTGTAGTTCCTGAAAAGTTATATGGGTCTCACTATGTTCTTAGGCCCATCTTGTCTTCTATATCCTATTAGTAAAGTGGCTATGACCCATGTTTTTGCATAACCATCTACCCTGTACCTACCAGTTTTGTTCTGTATTTTTTTTGGTACACTTTTGTTCTCTATTGATTTTTGGGGTGTTCACTAACTTTTTATAAATTTTTAATAAAAATTAGAGTTTAATTAATATACACTGTAAGTGTATTTTACACTGAGAATCAATCATAACTTTTAATTTATGTGACTTTTAAAGTACTCATTAGTAAAGTTAATAAATTTACTATGAATAAAGGGTTGTAATTTAATATCAGTGTAAAAATTTTTATCCTGATAGTGTATATCAATCAAACTCTAAAAATGATATGTAAATGTAACTCATATTTATAGGTAAATTTATTTTGCGTGTTGCAATAAAAATTATATGTAAGGGGAACTCCAAATTATTAGTTAGGATTCTCCTGGTTATTGCTTATTTTAAGAAAGGGTAAGTGTGTCGCATTTATTATTTTCCTTAGGATACTCGACAACCTGGTACAAATCTCAACTTACTAAACATATAAGAGTTATATGTATTTTTTTTTACAAGCTGTGTTTTTTTTTTAAAGATTTTGAGTTGTATATGTTTAGTAAACAAGTTTGTTAGTAACATTTGTTAAATAAACACATGTTAATAAGTAGTTTGTAATTCTTTGTAAAATGTTATTGTTTTAAATATAATTTTGTTTTGGTTTCACCCTTAAAATATTTGTTCTATAGGGTTTTATTATGTTTTTGTTTCTCTATTTCTACACTTCTACATGTCCATAATTATACTAAATATATAATAAAAATAACCACCAAGCATCAGGTTAATTGTAACAAGATTCTATTTAAGAATGATAAACAAATTTGCATTTGTGGATAAAATTCACAAGTAATAGAATATAAATATCTCTAACATACCTGCAAATAATACAAAGTATTTTAATTATTTTTATTAATGGAACTAATAAAGTATTAATTAATCACATATTGATTACCATAACTATTGATGAACGCCTATTTTCAATAAGACTGAGTCAGCTAAACAAAATATCTACAGAATAAAGACAGATTACAACAAATAAAGATAATACATGATCTTAAACAGGTAACACCTATCAGAATAAGAATTCATATTTTTACTATAAATAACTGGTTATGAAATATTTGTCTATCATTAATTTATTGAGTTATCTTTACTCTCTATTTTTCATAATCTATATACTTTCTTACTTGAGCGTCGGAGTCTTGCAACTTATACACACAAATACTTCTTATTTGTTAATATTAAAATACTTATTTTATTTATATTTATGTTAAGAGGTTCAATTTAATTTAAAAGTTATATTTTAGTGTACTTTTATTAAGTTTATATTTTAGAGTATAATATTTAAATGACTTTTTTTTTTAAACTCATAAACTAAAATTTCTATTCACTAATTTTTTAAATATCCATGTAGGCTTTTAATTGTGTACAATATTTGAATAACTTTAGTTGTAACTATTAAAATTATTTTTTAAAATAAAATATTATAGTAATTTTTTTTTTAAAAATTTGCTTAACTAATTTTTGTATTTTAAAATATTCATAAATATGTGTGGCTATCTACTAATGGGTATCATCCACACAAGTAACACCGTAAGCACGCGTTGAATATATATCAGGTGGAACAAGTAGTGAGTAACTACTACAGTACTACCTACATTGCTCATGTGTTGTATATATATTATTATACACATTTATTACAATATAATAAATAACTTTTTATAAGAAAAATTAATTTATTAAAATATAATAAATAATTTTATCAAATACTTATAATTGATTTAATAAAATTAATTTTTAACTTTTGAACAAACTTATTAAATTACTTTTACAAAATTAGCCTAAATATGGAAAAGAAAATTACGGAGATGTATGGAGGTAATTAAGTTAATGTGTGTGTTGTGTTTAGTTAATTTTTCCATTCGATGTATTCTTTTTTTTTTCGCCTTTTGATAATAAAAAAGGGAAGTGGTTAAGCTGTTCCTGCTTTTGTACGTAGGAACCATTTAGTACATTCAAATTAATTAATACAAGCATACTACTAATAATATGAAACCAGAATCCATTCTATTTGGGGAGATTTTCTTATACTTTTAGTAAGAAAAGTTTCATATACAAAACCTAAAAATTGATTTAGATACAATTTTAAAATGGTAGTCACAAAAATCAACAATTTTACTATAAATTATACTTAATTACTTATTACATTCCTATACAAAATGGATTAAATCATCTCTTTTGTATAGTGAGAATATTTCTCTAGAGTGGGGATACATAGTGTTCTTTCTACTTTTAAGGAAGGTTTCTGCAGTTCCAGTTACGTTATTTTGGTTTTGTTTTAGCTTGTATGTTAGAACGATGACATCCCTAGTGCTTTCTGGTTGTGTTTATACATTAATATAATTCTCTTGCTTATAAAAAAAATTACTTAAAAAAGAGTATAAAAATATTTATATCATCAATATCCTATAATTAACAAACATACTATTTCTATAACTGTAATTGTGTTTGATTTCTTTATGTAAGGTATCAATTTTGAACATTTTAGATAAAAAGAAGTGGTTAAAAAAAAGAGACTAACCACTAGGTGTTGGTGGTGCAAATTAATTTGACTTTTAGGTAGAAAGTCACTAGAACCAAACATAAAATCAAGAGCAGTTATGTTTGGTTCAGTATAAATATAATATTAAATTCAAATCAATCATTTATGATTTGTTTTGGTTTAGTGCTTTATTTTTTTATCTATTATCATAATTAATTTTTTTAAATAAACTTCCATAATTATTTTGCTCTATTAATTTAAAAATTAATTTTATTATATTAAATTTTGTAAAACATATTTTGGTTGAATGTTATTATTTTTATTCCTCTTTAACATTATTCTAAATTTATACCTGTTTTCATAGCATAATGGTAAATTATACATTACTTAATATTCAATAATATTTTATAAACTATATTAATAAATTATTTTTAAAATTTAAAAGTAATATAGGAAATTTTATCACAAAATAAACAAATATCATAAATTATTCCTTATTAGATACAACTATAAAAATGATATATCATAAAATAAAATCAATAAAGTTTTAATAGGTGGTTTATTTCCGTGTTCGATTTTTTATATTAAGATCCGAAAAATAAACTAAACTACAAAAAAATATGCCGTTTTAGAATTTTTTATTTTTTATGATTTTCGATCTAAGTGATTTTTAATTTTTAAACAAAGTCGATAGATATTTTCTACTAATACCATAGTACTAAAATTATGTTCTAATTAAATTCTTTATTTTAAGTTGAAAACACCCAATAATTTACAATTTCTTTAGTGAACAAATAACTTCAAAATAGACAATATTTAATCAGTCATTGTACCTTACAAAAGAAAATAAGAATATTTGAGCTAAAACGAAATAGTAAACCAGCTTGCAAATGAAAATGGTATATATGAAGCATAAATTTCAGTTTGTGATATTATATAAAGGCTGTCCCCAGCATCGAGGAAAAGTAAGTGAGAAAAACAAATGTAGGAAGAACAGTGAAGAAAGAATGTGACGTATAAATCACATGGCCCATCATGTGAGGATTCATATTTACAACAAATGTACAAGGAGAGTTCCTCATGGTAGGGTAGACAATGAGAGGAAAAAACTGATTGTAGCTTGTTTTAAAGTAAATTCGAAACAGGACATGTTCCGCAAAAGAAGCATGTTTTTACACATAGCATCAGTGTGTAGAGGATACAGCTTCTCTCCTTGTTATGTCATATGTATTAGAATGAAAATGGCTACCTATGTTTTCCTAAGATATATTTTAGAAAAAAATATTATGTTATCTTTAGGCTTGAATTAGATTTTAAAGATGTTATTTGAAAAGTAAAAATTGATGATTTTGTTTTTTTATTATTTAAGATTAGGGTATTATGTTTATATTGGAGTGCAAGTGTGAGTTGGAGTGAGTTGAAGTCCCACATTGGTAAGAAATTGAGTAATATATAAGTGAGAAAGACCCATAACCCTCTTGTTGTGTCTGAACAACTGGTATCAGAGCCAATAATTGTGATCGTCAGGTGATGTCATGTTCTGTTCTTTTATATATGGGCTCGTATCCCATGGTATGGTTAACATGTTCTGTTCTTTTATATATGGGCTCGTATCCCATGGTATGGTTAACCGTGTGTCCCAACAGTTTATATATGGGCTCGTATCCCATGGTATGGTTAACATGTTCTGTTCTTTTATATATGGGCTCGTATCCCATGGTATGGTTAACCGTGTGTCCCAACAGTTTACATATATAAAGACTCAAATATCAAAAGAATTACTTAGCTTAAAAAGGAGTTATCATCTTAAGTTAATTTTACTATGTTAATAATTTTTTATTTGTTTGTTAACTATATTATTAATAAGAAGTACTACTAATTAGTTTTGATGATTAGTCTTTTTTCGAAAAATATAACATTACTATTAACTAGTTTGTTACAAATTTTAAAATTATGGTAAAAATCAAAGTTTAACATTCAACAAAATAAATATATTTTGCTTGAAATTTAAAAATGAATGTTTACTTGTTACTTTTTATAAAAATTTTCATAATTAAAATCAAAATCTATTCAAATAAGTATAAAATAATTATTTTTATTCTCATATTTTATTTTTTTGAAATTTAATAATTATAATAAATAATTAAGGCTAACCATTATATTTTGATAAAATAATATTGATAAAGATTAAAAGTAAATTCTTCTGTATATAGATAAAAGAACTTACTTTTAAACCATATATATATATATATATATATATATATATATATATATATATATATATGGTGAGAAAAAATGTTACAGTGAGAAATGAGAAAACATAATAATAACCATAAGATTTCAATAAACGATTGAGATTTAATTGTTAATTAAAGAAACTCACTTGATTCTCTCACACAAAAACTTCTCTCACAAACTAAATATTTGTGTATTGCTCTTCATTTATTTTTTTACCAATTATCGTCAATACCACCCCCACCTAGGGGCCATGGTCCCTCCCCCAAATTTAAAATAAAATAAATTATATATAAAAATTAATGTTAATTATTATTTAATAGTAAAATAAAAATCTTATAAGTAACATGATTGGTAAAAAAAAATGAAGAGTAACAGACAAATATTTAGTTTCTGAGAGAAGTTTCTGTGTGAGAGGACAACGTGAGCTTATTTAATTAACAATTAAATCTGAACCGTTTGTTGGAATCCTATAGTTATTATTATGTTTTCTCATTTCTCACCGTAACCCTTTTTCTCACCTGAGTTGTTATATATATATATATATATATATATATATATATATATATATATATATTAGACAAGTTGAAAAATCACGAAAATGGAAAATGTTGAGGAGATGGATCTTTGTGTCATCCAAACAACTTACATAAATGGGAATGAATACAAAAAGAGTTCATTTTCTTTCCTGGATGGTTCCGGTAGGAGAGACAAAACACATAAAATATGTGAGATCCACCTGACATGTGGATCCCACATGTTTCATGTGTTTTCTCTTTCTTACTAAAATCATTTAGAGAGGATCTTTTTCCATCCAAAATCACAACATTTATTAATTAGTTCTAGTTAATTTTTGAGTTATAATTATATGTAAGCAAGTTTTCCGATTTAAAAGGAAGAATTAATAAAATACATGACTTTGTCGCACTTATAGATAAGCTGAAAGCCTAAAACTATAATACCCTTTATAAACATATAATAAATTTTGATGCAAGTAATAAGTAAACATTGATGAAACTGAAAACATTAAAGAATTAAATATATGAATCCTTGACAAGTATGTTACCGGCAATAGTTGTTGATTTTCATGAAAAGCATGACTTTAATTTCCATGACACTCAAAATGGAACCTTTGGAAAGGGACGTAACTGGACAAGATGGTTTGGAATGGACAAAATGACAGCACACACAAAATGAATGCCTTCTGTTTATAACCTTCTTCATTTGTACCCATATAAAAAGCAGACATGCATATGAACATTAAGCAACAATGACAACATATTACAAAGATCGATTTTGAGATGAAATGTTGGGTAAGGCATAGAGAAAAAGTAAGCTTGGTCATCATGATGCCTGCTTCTTATAACTACTGAAAAGGTGATAACTCGGACCCTCGATTCACGAGGGTTCTGGTGGGTCGAAAAATACTATATATTCTCCATAATGTTAAGATATATTATCTTCTTTTTTTCTAAAAGTTTTATATATGACTTAGATTTACTAATTAAGAGCTTATAGAGGTTTTCACATAACATACAATCTTTTAATATACTATCGTGATTTTGTGATTACTGTACACCCATCTCTTCTATAGAAAGAGAAAAGAAAAAAAAACATAAATACTTAAAAAAAAAAACTTTCTACATAATATCGTCCCATATAAAAATCTTTATCGATTTTAACAAAGAAACTTCATAGAAACCAGAAAACTATATAAAGATTTTGCTTTTTATCAATTGGACAACCTTTGTTCACATTGCAGGGGAAATGGATTCTCTATAGTGACATTACTAGACGGAAAAAATTTAAACATTTCATTTATTTTTATTACTAAAATACTTATTATTATAAAATAAAAATTTAAGAATTCAAAGATGAGTACTAATATTAAGATGAGTTTAATTAGCATATATTATCAGTACACAAGATCTTTACATTGACATTCAATTATGACTTTTCATTTATGTAATTTTTAAAGTAATAATAAGTAAAGTCAACAAATTTAGCAGGAACGAAGGGTTGTAATTAAAATATATACCAATTAAACTCTATTAAAATATTATATGTGTACAAATAAATAAATATGTAAGTTTGGATATGCTTATAAAAAAACTAAACTCTCAACTACTTTGATGAGTGTGTATAAAAGAAAAATTAGTATAATCAGCTGCATTTAAGTATATACATGTTTAGATTTAAGTATAGATATAAATTTAACATATAAAAGTAAAATAAAAATGTTAATATTTAAAAAAATTACTTTAGACTCAAAATAGGTATTTTTGTCACCTAATTACTAGTTTCAAACATATACTAATATTAAAATATTATATGTGTACAAATATGTTAACATTACAAGTACGGGCTATTTGCCTCCTGTTTGTGATTCTAACATATCACTTCTACTGCCAGAGTTTGTTATCTTTGTGTGCTCCAAAACAAACCTGACCCCTTCTCTGGGGTGTTCTGCAGTGCAATGAAATATATAATTTTGGAAACATGTGACTTGGAACCTTTCTTTATTTCCTTTTTCCAAGGTTACCATTGTCTGTTATGATATGGGTGTTCCAAAACATTACCACAAGATAATGAATTTAACTAATTATTACCAAAATATCACATGGGAGTTCTTCCCTTTAATGTATTTCAAAATTTAATTTCTTTAATTTGTCTGCAAAGCAATAGTACTAGAGTAAATAGTGTATTATGGATCTTAATTATAATTATTTTAAAAATCATGTTAACTTGCATATTTTCATTTGCAATTGATTCACAAACATAAATTTTTTTATACGGACCGAATATGAATAGTAATTAAACAAAAAAATTTCTTGAAAAAACAAGGATGTGCCACTTGTATATAAGAATGTCTAGTAATTAATTTAAAAAAATCAAAATATAGCATTAACAAGAAGTAACCAAATAAGTATTTTAATATTATGGTTGCATATGCAATTGGGATTATAGAGAAGAATTTGAAATCTTTAGTAGGTTAGATTCACATAAAATGATCCTATTGATGTTATTTACTTTTGTTTCATTTAAGAATTAAAATATTTTTGGATACTCAAAATCAATGTTTTTTAACATTTAATAAGAGATAAATAAAAGAGAAAAATATTAGTTTGATTATGAGAAATAAAAGAGATAAAGTGAAATCCTTTTGATATATTAATTAAATGATAAGACATTTTTTTTATTAAGGAGACAAGTGAGGGACAAAAGATTTTCATTTATTAAGAGATATTCCATTTGAACTCATATATAAGAAAAAAAAGTTAAGTAGTATGGTGGACTTAAATATAAGCAAATTCTATTAATTTTATGCTATTATTTGTAAAACATTCTTCTTTTAATCACAATCCGACTCTTTTTATTTATAATATCAAGTTCTAATAAAAGGGTATTTATTTTGTACTTAAGATTAGTGAAACTAAATTATGATAACTTATTTTCTTAATATGTGTAAAATTATGTATTTTTGCTTACATGAGTTGAATGAGAGTTTTTTTTTATAGTCATTAATGTACAAAACTACAAACTACATAGTGTATCTCCCAGTTTTAGTAGCTTTCACTCTCAAGTTTCAATTACTCTACAAAATGTTGAGATCTTAAAAGAACTAATGATTTCATGTCTAATTATTTGTGGTGTTTTCTGGAACGCTACCATGGTTGACATAAAAGAAATATTGTTGAAATTTTCAAAAGAAGCACAAATTAATTTAAAGAAACCATAACACAAACACAATATCAATATGTTTGGATAATATATAGTTGAGAAGTTAAGTTATGTCAAACTCAACTCCGATAATGAAAAACCAATTCATTGTAATTTTTAAAATTTGTGATGAATGTGAAAAAAAAGTCAAATATATTAACACGACAAAAAATTAACGAAGTAGAAACCAGTAAACCAAACATACTATTAAGTGATATTATTTGATAAGAAGAAGTTCATAAAAATTACATTCAGAATTAATTGGATGTTTGAAAAAATTTAACATCCAAAAATCATTACTCTCTTAAAAAAAGAGAAAAAAAAACCCAAATCAATCAAATGAAAACTCAATCGGTTATGAGATGTAAACTATACGAGGACAAAAAACAAAATGATAATATATTTAAAGAAAATAAATTACACTAAAAGAGTTTTCCAATTGAACAAATATATTATATATAAAGAATTGTGATTAACTAAAAATATAATATAAGTGTTTTTCTCGTTAATTAAGTAAGTAAAGGGTAATGTGGTAAAAAAACTCAAACAGAAACAAGAAACAAACAAACAGGTATAGTATCTGCAGAAGGATCGAGTAGGCCTGTGAGGCGATAAAAGGAAAGGGTTTTGTGTATTAAAAGGACAAACTAGACTGAAAAACTAAATGATTAGAAGACACGTTTCAGTTTGTGATTGGATAGAGCAAAAGAACGACGACGTTGCGTCAGGTTCTGACGACACAGACTCAGCGCAGTGACATACCCTCTCATTGCGTGGAAGAAAACTCGTTATTTTTATGCGTTTTGATTCTCTGCGCGCAACTTATAAATACGCATCTGCGTCATATAGTATTATATATTATATGCTAAAGCTTTATTACGCTCTGCATACAATAATTTCTTTTTATGCCTTTTCTTTTCTTAATGAAAATTCTATAAGATATCTGCGATTTGGCACTATTCGTATGAATAATTGAATTTCTCAGTGTATAATGCCCAACATTGATGTAACTACACAATGACTAGGGGATTCCGGGATCATAGTGGCCAAATCGTAAATCATGAACCACCATATAAAGATAATATAGTTAATTTTCTTCTTTTTGTTTCTTGTACCTTATTAAGGTAAAAATAGGTCATTACCACTTAGCGGGTGGATACTCTTCTCATATTCGACATCCCATTATTCTTTTATCATAATCTTTTATGTATGACTAGTTATTTCTTACATGTTTAGTCGTTTTTGAAAACACAAATTGACCTTACAATAAGCATGGATCAAATCCTTACTTAGATGTTTAAAGAACAAAACTACATTATACTATTTTTTATCAACTATACTAGATTGCTCCTGGTTAAAATACTTAGAAGTTTTGTTGTTTGAAATAGAGTGTGGTTAGTTTGTTATTTCGGTTAGTTGAAAAACTAGTTGAAATAGTTTTAATTATGTTGACATAGTAAAAATTTAGGAGTTTTTTTAAGAGTTATTAGTTTTTTTTTTAAAAAAAAACTATTCTAAGTAGTTTTTTCAAAAGATCTGATTTTATTTTTACATGTTTATACTTCATTAATCAATGCATTATTTCCTACTAATTCTCTCTCTTTCATCACGTTGTACAACATCCATCTCATTCATTTCTCTCTCATGCATTAATGCAATTATAATAATTTATAATATAAATATATAATTATAGAAAATTATAATTTAAATATGCAATTTAAAATTTATATATTTAATTATAATTTAAATATATAATTATAATTTGAATATATTATTATCAAAATTTATAATCTAAATATATAATTATAAATAATTTATAATTTAAATATATAATTAACTTATATTATTAAAATAAGTTATAATGATTTTAAATATCTCATTGTGATCTAATGATTAATAATACCCTTATTTATCATTTTATGACTTTCAACTAGTTGATTATTTAGTTTTACCAAATAATTTTAACTAATTTTTTAACTTTTAATTAGTTTTTTAGTTTTTAACTTTCAACTAACTTCTGAGCTAATTTTGTCAAACACATCCATAATTTTATCTAACTCTAACAAGATTGTCTTTAATAATATATATATATATATATATATGTATGTATGTATGTGTTTGAGATAAAATAAAGGTGCTACGTCATTGTTTGGTGATAGGTAGGTAATATTGAATTTGAATTTTTTAATTAATATTATATATGCACCATTTTGGCATCTTCTTGATCATTTCTACTTTTAAGAAAGAATTTATTGTAGCAATAACTTATCCATTGCAAAAACATGCAAAGCATTGGTGTGATTTGCTAACTGACGTTCCTTTATGTCTTTAGCTAATGTTGCTTAGGCATGCGCAATCGCATGCTCCTTTCGTGAATTGATCTTTAACTTTTTCTTCATTGAGCCTTAATAAGTGCGCATTTACTTGACCAAACCAACAATTAATATATCTAAACAAGAAATGCCATCACTATTCTCATCATTAGCTAGGGTACTACGAAAATCTTCAAAAGGGCTACTAGTTTTGCTCTTGGATTTGGCATTGAGTAGAAGAGGATTTTAAATCCTTCACCCTATTATTTTTTTCCAAGGTCAAAAGGTACCCCCACATAGAAGCTATTTAAAATTAGCATATCCTTACAGCATATCCATTAATAAAAAAATCATGTAGTTGAAGTAATTGTTTAACACATAACCTAACAACAAAATGGAGATATGAGATATGATGGGGGAGAGATTTGCTCCAAATAATATGTGCATATCCCTTTTTTTGCTCTTAATTAAGGCTAATCCTCCCTTTTTGCTCTTAATTATGGTTAATCTAGTTGATATTATCTTTTGAGTAATTCTAGAAACATTTTTTGGAAAAAAATACAAAAAAAGTTAAAATAACTTTTTTATAAATATTTCTAAATAATGTGAGATGTTTCATAACTAATTTTAAAAAATTTACACATTTTTTAAAAGAGTTACATAAGAGAGCTTTCACATATCAGCTACAATTAGTTTACCAAAATTTCACATCCTTTTAAATTTACGGAAAAGTTTTTTTGAGACTTCTTTTTATAGATTTTCCAAAAGAATTTACCCAAATAGATTTAAACATATATATATATATATATAATTGTTTTACTTCCTGATTTTCTTAATTAGTCTGTGATGTGAGGATGCAGAAGGAGAAAATATAATTCATATCCAGGAGAATTATTGTGTATTATTTTCCTGACTTTTGGTTGTAGTCTATCATTGAATTCAATTATCTGTTTTGTCCAATAATTCCAAAACTTCTTTTCAGCATATAGTATTTTATTCTAAGATTGATGCATGCTCCATACTAGTCTATCAATAATCATATTAGATGCGTATTCCGCAATAAAGTGCAACAAGGTTGACAAAATTAAAGTTTTTAAACATAATTACCCATATTTAATTTCTATTCATATTAATGTGTAAAAATATTAAAAACCATCTGCAAAAACAAATTCATCTTCAAATTATGAAGGATATTTCTTTCTTTCTTTTTTTGCTGATCTTTTGTCGGATAAATTGTGAACCATGTAATTCTTGAAAATGTAAATAGAATTAATTTGATTAACAGAATAAATGCAACAATTAATTCAAAGCAACACTACAAATAAGGCTTACTTAAAAGAAGTGGAGTGCACTGGGAATGTGAGATTTATACACTAATCGAGGCACTAGCTACCTATATCCAATTTGCTAACACAAGGAGAATACGTTCAAAATAGAGTATGTCAGTTTTGTTAGCATTTATCTAAAATTTTAGGAATCGATTAAGTTTCTAATACAACGAGTCTTGTACATTGAAATAATTCCTTCTTAACAAAACCAATCTGAAGACATTAAATACTATAAAAAATGTTATTTTTTGTTTCTTTTAATAAAAATTCACATTTTTTTAAAAAGAAAAGTCAAACCAGTTTTATCATACTAACTTGTCGATTCAACAAGATGAGTCAACGATCTAACTTAATTAGATAAATTACATAACCAATGCAAATAACTTAGACCGATTGGATGACCAATTTTTAAACCAATCCATCTATAGCCAACCAGGTGATCCAATTTTAATAACTATAACTAGAATAACTTAGAAGTGGTCACCAATATAATCAATCCCATAATTCAATAAATTTTAACTCAATTTGAATTAAAAAAATACTGATTCAAATATCAGATTTAAAATTTCAGGATTCATTTGAACTTGAACTGACCTGACCTAATTACTTATTGTGTCTTTTTAATATTTGTTTAACCTTTTGAGATTAGACTTTTAGCCTAGTCTAATTTTATTTATTTTTTATTTTAAAACTATTGACTATGATTACTATAATTGTAGTCTAAGAATTGATTTTTTTTTTTAAACTTTGAATAGAATAGATTTCTTATTAGACTAAAAGTTAAAAAATAGTTTTGAAGTTAACAGTATAAATTTGTATCTTTCATAATCATTTTCCTAATTTTTTAAAACTCATATTTTATTTTAGTTTAGAAGCATATAAAATGAGAATGATATTTTTATATAAGAATGATAAAAATATTTTGTAACTATCAGCTTTAAATAAAGAATTGAGATTAAAATTAACAACTCATCTTATCCAATTAAAAAATATTACATGCTCCTTCACTATTACTTATCATCAATACTATCATTATATTATAAGAGCTAGCAAATACATGCAGAGCGCTAGATAAGAAAAATATACATAATTTTTTTTTTTACATTTATTTCCTCTACTTAAATAATAGTGCTCCCATTTTTCAAATAATATGCTTTATAAATATACAACTTAACTAAATATCTAATATTAATTAGGATCACTCAAATAGTGTTACGGAGAACATTTTTAGAATGATAACAGCAAGATCATAATTAAAATATTTATAATTCAAATTAAAATCTCATTAACCATTAAATCTTTTAAAACATTTATCAACTAAAAACTAAATCTATAAAACATTTTAATTAGTACATCTTAAATTATCTCAATTATCATCACTACCATGTTGTCATAACCATTATGATCAAATCACCACCATAGCCTCCATAATTATCTTTGTTGTTATTAAAGCTAGCAAAATTGGCCAGGCCAAATATGTTGGTCCGATGGACTGAGTTAAGTTTGGAAGAAATTTAAATCTCTATAGAAATGGACCAAACGATAAATCAACATCATGATTCGAAGGACAACACCTCGCTTAAGAAACTAGACCCATGTAAACCTAACCTATTTGAGTATGATATTATTAAAAAAATTAACTTTTTATTTTAAATTTATATAAGTATAGACAAAATAAAAAAAAAGGAAGCCAATTTGGCCCAGTCTGATAGGCCATAGTGATGCAATCTCACCTAGCATGGATTTCAGCTAGGAGGATAGAGGAAGACATGATAAGGAGGGAGCTCATTGAAGACTTCAGGCCATAGACTTGGACTTTATTGCTTGTAAATAATTTTAGGATTTCTTTTAGGCCTTGTATTTTGGTCATTTCCTTTGTAAGACCATGAGGTGCCTTTAGTTATTTCGTGGAGTCTGTGAAGAAATATATGCAAACCATGTTTGGGTTATGGGTCATTTCCACAACCAGTAGCTTCGTTTTGCACCCTTCTTTGTAGCACACAAAGCATGACTAACACAAAGTCCCACATATTCCCCCTCTCCAATCATCTAAGCGCTAATTAGGGGGTTGATCCTATGCTAAATTCAATTAGTTTTGGGCAGTCATGATTAGGAGGCTTAACCTTGTGTTAAGCTTGTTGAAATTAATTGTGGATTAGTATCACTCAATATCTATTATCATTAACCGACAATATCTTATCTCTAACCGATAATATCTTATCTTTAACCGATGCTATCTTATCTTTAACAATATGGTTAATTGAACTGGGATTACAGTGAGATTGACTCTGTGATGGGTTAGGTCAATCAGATTAAAAGCCCAAGTAAGAGAGGTCCCTGACTACCCTGGGGGGTTATAAATTTGCCATCCCATTAAGCAAATTTACACATCAGAATTATCCTCTACAATAACCCCTCAGAAGGTAGCCAGAAGAACCTCCTAGAGTTCTGTTCAATAGTGCTCATGGACATGAATGCCAATTCAGGTACACATTCATTCTCATTCTATCAATTCAATATCAATAATTGGCATACTATAATTTGTGTCTAGTACAGTATAATTCAAAACCTACTTTATACTTTCATCAAAGCTCTCCTAATCCTAGCCATCCCCTCCACTCTCCCTACCTATAAATACCCGCTCATTTTCATGTATTGACCCACTTGAATTGAATGAATTAAGGTCTCCTTTTGAGTAAAGTTTCTTGAGTTTTCTCACTCTAGAAAGAGCTTTTCGTTGTGGCTTTTATTAAGGATCTCTTCCCTTGTGGTAAGCTTCAATAATTTTTGGCTTGTCTTCCTTCCATCAACCTTCTTTTTGGGTGCTTAAAACCTCATGAAGAAAGATCAAGGAGAGTGCAACTTGGATTGCATCACATGGGGCTTAGCTAGCTAGGAAAAGTCAGCCCATATATAATTTAGGTCTAGTTAATCCATTTTTCTCGCTTGGTTTGATCGGATAGGTCACCATTTTTGACAACTCTTGATTTGTCATTGTTATCACCTTCAAAATGATATAATTGTTGTTGCAACCATCTCTACCATCCCCTACCATGACCATCACGTACTTTCACCACCACGACCATCATCGCTATCACCATGAAAATTGTTGCCATCACTTCCACCACCACCATGATGGACTATAGTGGCAACGACAATTATGGTGACGATGTCCATAATAATGGTCTTGGTGATTGTGACAAAGACAATTAGTTTGACAAAACTAACATTTGACATATAATTATTTTTTTTAGCACTTGTTTGTTGTCCCCTCATTTATTTTTGCACACTTTTTGCCCTTCATTTTTTTAAAAAAGTGTAATTTTTACCTTTTCGTCAAAATGAGACCGTTGACTATTAGAAAGATGATGTTGGCTTGCTTAAGTGAAATTTAAGTGAGATTACTGTTGTCTGACGTGGCACTTGACTAAGATTTATGAGAATTACTATAGTAATTTAGGGTTTCTTATGAAATTCCTTTTTCCCAAATAGTTGCAGTTATGTTCCTCTTGATTGTGCACCAACCTTCATCCTCATTAACAAGCTTCTTCATCTTCTTGTCCATTTGTGCTTACTTCCATGGAAGCAAATGTCAGTTTCTAAACTCGGAGTCTCAACCTTGAAGGTGTCGAATGATGTGCAGTTGCAGGGTAGAATGTTCATTGGTCACATTATGGACGCAAGACAATCCAGGGAGAAGATTTTTGGGTGCAGGTCTTATAGGGTGAGACATTGATGCTAGGCACAATATTGAAACTTAAAGTATATATTTTTAACATCTTGTATGTTTAATTTGTAACCCATGTTTTGAAATGGAAAAAATGCAAGTGATAGGGAGTAGAGGCTGTAATTTTTTTGAATGATATGGTCCAGCGTTGATTAATAGAGAGAAATGATCATTCTAGGTTTGCTCAGGAGGGTGGAAGACCTTCAATAATCAAACTGTAACACAAAAAAAATTGCAAGAACTGAAGAAAATAGAAATGTTACTTGATGTTGGGTTGATTATTTGTGTAAGAATTGTGTTCATTCTTTTTATTACCATTGTTGTTAGGAGAAGTTGTTAATGTTAGGGTTGATTGGTTTAGTTTAGAGGAAGTTGAATGTATAAAAAAAATCTCATTTGAATTTATGCATTGTGTTATTTAGATGTAATTAGATGTTCAAGTTGAGTAGGAGCATTGTGTAATATTCAGTTATATGTAATGAGATGTTTAAAGTTAATTTTGCATTGAAATGGTGCCTTAAATTTGAAGTTGAATTTCAGCACAAAATAATTTGAATTCATGAAGTGCGGCTGTTATATGACAGTATAATTTAATGAATTTGGCTAGTATATGCACAACAGACCCAATTTGCCATATGACCTGCTATGTTAGACCAAGGGAAAAATGTGCCATATCAAACCATAGTAAGTAGGACACCTTATAAGACAAATGTGCCATAATCATAGGAGACTATCTAGAAAACAAATTTGGCATTGCAAACCTCTGGAAAACCATATGAGTACTTGAAAACCAAATTTTCCATTTCAAAACCATACAAGACCAGTGAAAATTTAAGTGAATGTTAATTGCAACTTGAAATACCAATCTGCCATTTCAAAAATAATTCTACAATACTATATTTGACTGAAAACAATTCTGCAATACTATAGATTACAAAAAACAATTGCAGAACCATACTATACCAATGCAAATTTAAGTGAATGTTAATTTCAACTTGAAATACTAATCTGTCATTTAAAAAACAATTCTACAATACTATATTTGAGTGAAAAAATTTTGCAATACTATATTCTGCAAAAACAATTGTAGAACCATACTAGACTAGTGCAAATCTGCCATATTTAAGTGAAAACTACCATTTATGAAATACCAATCTGACAAATACTAATTTGCCATATACCAATATGCCAAATAACAATCTGCCATATATCAAATATGCCATATTTAAGTTAAAGTTGTGATTGTCATATAACAACTAAATTTCATAAACTAACTTGCCATATCAAACCAATCTGTGATGTTGGTGGAAACCAATGTGCCATATCTGTTAAAATAGCAATGCTAAATCAAATTTGAACTTAAATTTGTATAAACCAATCTGCATGAAGCAACAACTACATGGCATTTAGATTCCATCAATACATGAAATAGCAGTCAGGACTACATGAAATAACCAATATGTCATTATTGTATAAAAAAGCAGAGCATACCATGCCAAAAAATATGTGACCATTTGACGCAATCCCACCTAGCATGCATCATGGCTAGGAGGACTCAAGGAAGGCATGACATGAATGAAAGCTCATTGAAGATTCGAAGTCATAATCTTCATTATTTTTAGCTTGTAAATATTTTATTTTAATTAGCTAAATAGGAGAGTATTTTTAATTCCCTTAAGGCCATGTATTTTTGGCCATCTGCTTAGTTTATAAGGTATAGGTGTCTTTAGTTAAAAAGGAGGAGTAAGCTTAGAATGGGTGCATAAGTCAAGACATGATTTTGGGCTAGCCCATTCACATTAGGAGATCCTAACTGCACCCATGGGAGGTGAACTTAGGTGCCTCACTTAAGGCCTAAGACTTGGGTTAATTAGTCTTAATCCTAATTAAGCCTAAGTCCCACATTGCCTAGAAAAGTGTGCCCAAGCTCTCCTATTGGACTATATATACTCATTCCCCCTCATTGTAAATTTCACCTTTGAAGTTGAATGAAAATAGTCTCTTTGTCAGCATATTCTTAGTAAAAGGTCTTGAGATCCTCTCTCTTGAGGAACCTCTTCCTAGTTGGTTTTTATCAAGGGTCTCTTCCCTTGTGGTAAACCTAAACACTTTGGCTTATCTCTCTTTGAGAGTGGCTCCCTACCTCCATTTTTTTCCCCTCCATCATCCATTTTATGGTGCTTGGAACCTCAAGGAGAAATATCAAGGGGAGTGCAAAAGCTTTTTGCATCATTAGCTAACTCCATGAGGTTCTTTTCTAGTCTTAATTTTCTTTAATTTTTTCCAGCTTTTCTTCTTAGTGTTATTGCTGTTTTCTTTATTTTTTTCCAGCCTTTGATTCTTGTCATTTAATTACTTTTATGTCTTGTTAGTTTATGTTTTACTAGTTTTCATTTTATGCAATTTATTTCCTAATCTTTATTGCTTTCTAGATTCAATTTATGTTGTTCTTTTCCATTGAATCTTTATATGTTTCCTTTAGGATTGTTTCTTTAATTTTTTGCCCAACTTTTTATTTTTTCCTTATTCTTGTGCAAATCCTAAGAAGGTCATTGTAATGACTTCACAAAATTTGTGAAGGAAGCCACACATTGCGGTCTTGATCTTTGGATGCACATTGTTCTTCTTGTTTGAGTTTTTAATTCTATTTTCCTGCGCCTATTATTATGTTTTTCTAGCCCCTTGTTCTCTATTTTGGGTGCATATTTTTTGTTATTTTGAGTCACTTATTTTCAGTTTTAATCCTCCTAAGTTGTGTCTTAGATTGGTCATGTATTAGTCCTTATTTATCTCTTAATTATACATTGTTTTGCCTTTTAAATTTTCACCAAAAGTGTGTTGTGCTTCTAAAAATATTGTGATATATCCCTTTGGAATTAAGCATATGCTCTTGATCATAATTCCTAGAGTCCACATGCTTTAGATCATAGCATGTTTCAAAAAATATTTTCTCAAAATTTGCTCAATTCTTCCTACAGTCTTCTTGTTGATTGTTGTGTTAGTAGTTTAAAGTTTTGTACTAGTGTTTGGTGAATTGATTTTTGCTGGCTATTTTGAGATCATTTGGGAATGTTTTTGGGCTGAAATCCTTGAGAAATTAAGTTGGCCTAAGCTCATTAAGTATTTCATTTAGTGTCTTCTTTGTTCACCTAAATTTACTAGTGCATCTTGAACTACTTTGCTTTCTTTGGTTTGCACTTTTTGATTCAATTTTATGGTTGTGCATCTATTTTAATTCAAGCGCATATCCTCATTACACTACTTATCATATTTTTGTTAGAATTTTGTTAAGGGGTGTAGAAAAAGTATTTAAAAAAAATCAAAACAAGTAAAAAAAAAAGAAGTGGTAGAAAAAGTGTTAAAAAAAAACATAAAAATTTTAGTGCACCTCAAGTGGCTTTCTTTGAGTTTGTCTAAATAAATTCTTTCCACTTGGATGTGTACCTATTCTTGTTAGTGTTTTTCTTGTTTTTGTGCTTTCAAAATCTTGCTTCCCTTGGTACTTGTTGGGCGTTACTTTCTTGGTTAGGTGACCATTTGTTGAAACTTCCACAAGGGTAGCATCCTTAGGAAGCATTGATTCAAGCCAAGGAAGAGAAAACTTGAAGAGGAGGCCAACACTTGAGTGAAGCACTTGGTGAGGAGCATTGGAAGAAGGAGCATTCAAGACTTCTTTTAGTTTCCTGTATTTTTAAATTGGG
Organism: Psophocarpus tetragonolobus; assembly: GCA_037954015.1. Lineage (NCBI taxonomy): Eukaryota > Viridiplantae > Streptophyta > Magnoliopsida > Fabales > Fabaceae > Psophocarpus > Psophocarpus tetragonolobus. The sequence goes on along the minus strand of CM075688.1, from coordinate 75,579,824 downwards.
TGTATTTTCTTAAAGGTCTTTTTAATTAGAGGTGTTAGATGCCCATAAGGGTCACCTCTTTTGTGTGTAATAAATCTTAGTTTCTCGTTTTAGTATGAATAAGGAATTGGTACCCCTTATTCATACTTAGAAGCACGTTAGAATCCTTTAGCTTGCTTTAATTTTTTTTTTCAATGTTTAGAAAAGTGCTTAAGTTCCAAAGGCTTAAGTCACTTTTAGTTGAGAAAACTTCAAAAAAGACAAGAGAGAAAAGAGCAAGAGAAGAGAGAAACCAAAGAGAAGAAAGAGAAGAAAGAGAAAAAAGAGAAAAAGAGAGAGAAGAGAGAAGGGAAAATGAAAAAGGAGAAATAGAAGCAAGAGAAAAAGAAAGAGAAGAGAGAAGAGAAAAAGAGAAAAAGAAGAAAAAGAAAGAAAAGAGTTAGAGAGAAAAAGAGCTAGAAAGAAGGGAAGAAGAAAGGATACAAAATGAGAGAGACGTTTATAAGAGCCCCTATGATAACCTTTACACACTTTATAGGGACCTGTAAGAGTCTAGAATAACCCATGACATTAATGCTTCTTCTAATAAGAAGGAAAACCCTAAAAGGCATCCTAAGAGAAAGAAAAACCCTTCTAGAGAGTCATCCAAAAGAAATCATATTGAGAGAAAACCCATGAGTGAGAGTGACACCCCTACCACTAGTTTGAGCACTCGTTCTAGAAGTCCTAAATGTTTTAAGTGTTTAGGAAAAGGGCACATTGTTTTGTTTTGCCCCAAAAGAAAATCAACTTTAAAGGGAACATCAAATGAAGAGGGTACTCATTCATGTGATGATCTCTTCAAAGTGAAATAGTTTCTTAGAAGTCATCCTTGTAAGGACACCCAAACACAGAGAGAATGTTTTTCAAACATGATGCAAAAGTTTGGGCAAAACTTGTTCTCTCATTGTGGATGGTGGATCATGTTGCAATTGTTGTAGCACAAGGATGGTGGAAAAGCTATCACTTGCTACTACTCCTCATCCTTTACCTTATTCTTTGCATGGACTTAATGATGAAGAAGGTGTAGTACTAAGAGAACAAGTAGAGATTAGCTTTTCCATAGGGAAGTATCACGACAAAGTTTTATGTGATGTAGTCCCTATGGAAGCTAGTCACATGTTGTTGGGAATGCCATGACAACATGATAAGGAAACTTTGCATAATGGCATCACTAATAAAATAATTCTCTTTCATAAAGGGAAAAAGATTACCTTACTTCCTCTTACCCTACCGAGGTTATGGAGGATAGAAGGATCATTAATCTTAAGAGAGAGAGGGATAAAAATGAAAATAAGTTTATTGGTAGGAAGACCGAGTCTAAGGAAGATCCACCTTTGCCTTCAAAGGAGGTTCTCTACATATGAAAATCTTCCCACCAACCCTTACCAAAAGAACAAGTTGAATTTGAGGATGTGCCTATATCTTTCAAGCTCCTGGATCCACACCCTCAAGTCCAACTTGATGAGTGCTCCATTCCACTTAAACTAGTCTTGTCCACTATTTCAAAACTTTTGATTCTAGCATCTAGTGTAATAGGAGAAGGATGGGGCACTGCTATGTGGAGGCATATGCACACTAAAATATTTTCAAACCTTAGTGCCAAACTCCACTACCCCATTCCTAAGAGGTCTCCTTATAGACTTCTCACTCCACCTAAAATCACTTGTTTGCATACAATTACTACTTTTCTTATTTTCTTGCAGATTTTGAAAAAGAGAAAGAAAGGCCTCAGGATTTGAGGTCAAATCCTCTCCAAGGGGGAGGAGATGATGCAATCCCACCTAGCATGCATCATGGCTAGGAGGACTCAAGAAAGGCATGACATGGATGAAAGCTCATTGAAGATTCGAAGTCATAGTCTTCATTATTTTTAGCTTGTAAATATTTTATTTTACTTAGCTAAATAGGAGAGTATTTTTAATTTATTTAAGGCCATGTATTTTCGGCCATCTGCTTAGTTTATAAGGTATAGGTGTCTTTAGTTAAAAAGGAGGAGTAAGCTTAGAATGGGTGCATAAGTCAAGACATGATTTTGGGCTAGCCCATTCACATTAGGAAATGCTAATTGCACCCATGGGGGGTGAACTTAGGTGCCTCACTTAAGGCCTATGACTTGGGTTAATTAGTCTTAATCCTAATTAACCCCTCAACCAGACCCTATACATAAGTCCTCAACTAGAACCAAAATAGAATACACCTTAGCAGGGTCATTACATCAAATAACCATACCAGACCCTGCCAAATAATTCCCTCATCCAGACTAGCCTTGCTTTAAAGCCTGAACGATCAGCCTAATCCCTAAACCAATTTACAAAATGACCCTAAAAAGTATCCATAATGTGACTGAGTTACTGATTGTTGTGTTGGTGTAGGTGCAGAATTCCCAATAGATGTATACATATTATATTTCACAATGCTTCTAATAACCCTTGTATTTGCTTGCTATGCAAGATTTCTAGTAGAAGCATCCACCTTCTTTTTCTTGTTTCTATTGTCCTTGGTACTGGTGGTTAGTGCAGATGATGTCCCAACTTTAGTATTCCTTTTATGTTTCTAAAAATTCAAATAAAATGTTAGTCAAGTGGCATGTTAGTAAATTGAAGGATTGACATTATGTTAATACCTTGTTTCCCCCTTTGGGAATTTTTCTGTTTGTAGTTGTCTTCCCTTTACTAGTTTTCCACAAGTTGTTGTATTTTAGGGCCTTTCATATCTCTGCATTAAACCCTTTAAGTTAACAATCCTCCTTGTGATATAAAACTTGTTCTAATAGCGTAATTATTGGTTTGTCCCTATAATTCACAATTTGTCTATTAAATGCCTCACATATATTATTGACCTGAAGGTCACATTTGATGTCTGCGTAGTAGGCATAACGTGTGTAAGTTGAATGAGTTGTGTTTTTCAAATCCTCCCAGGCACCATGATTGAAATTTTTGAGATTCTCCATTGCTCTCTCAAAATCAAGAAAGGTGGTTGCTCTTGCAACTAGCTAAAACATCTCCTTCCCACCCGGAAACTTCTTCATCTAGTTCCCATACAGATGCCTAACACACACTTGACTTTGGACATTATCTCAATATATTTCCCCCTATGTTTGCAATAATCCTTGCAACATAAACCTCAATACATGTAAAATAGTTGTTGTTGAACATCTGTATAAATGAATTAAGAAGAATTATCGTACTTTTTGTTGATAAAAAATGTATGCACATGATGCAGGTTGCACTCCATGTAAATTCACTAATACCACCTCCAAAAATCATCTCTAAGAATCTCCATATTCAAACTCTACAACAGCATAAGCAATTTGTATTATTTGATTATTTCCATCCTCCAAACTGGGCTCAATAGATTGCCTCCATACTCACCCTTCAGGAAACAAACATTAAGCCCAATCAAGGGTCAGTAAGTAGTTGCAAATGCAGTTTTGCAAGCTTCCAAACACACATAAATCCTTTCAAAAATAGCTTCATTACTAGTCATGTCACACTTAATTTTGACAGTGTTGTTAGGATTGTTACGCAATAGTTCTTCAGCATAGCTTTTGAGATAACGATATTACTCCCTAGAGGCACCATGTATTTTTTCAAACTTTTGCTCTGTATATCTGATGACAATTCAACTTCATAGCCCATTTGACCCTTGTAAGTGTCACAAAAACGTTTGACTTCATGTAAGGAGTGTCCCTAAAAAAGGGAACAAATCTTTTTGTCAACCACTTTCATCTGGGTTGCTTGTTGCATGGAGTCCTGACACAAGTGTGGTCATTCACAAAACTCACCACTTGCCAATACTGACTTTGCTTGGACTTACTCACTATTAGATGAAATGGACAACCCTTTACACATGTAATAACTACCATATTTTGACAATTTTTCTTAAACCTTAAAGTTTTGTTGTGACCATTGCACATGTCTTCACAACCTCTATTATGTCTTATTTACTATTAAAAAACATGTCAAGTTCAAAGTGAGTATCATTATCATATTCAGATTTTCTAAATTTTGGATATTTAGCTTTTTGTGTTACCTCCCCATAGCTCCCAATAGGTGTATCAAGTTCATCCAAAAAATCATCCTCATCTATGAAATCTGGAATTAACGACTCATTTGCACCTTCACCATCCAAGTACCCATCTTCATCATCATCAAGGTTTGCAAATGTTAGAATTAGCAGAACTGAGGTCTAATCTCAATTCTCCTTATATGTGTTTAATAGGTGAACCGTCATTGTCCCCCTGCTCAAATTCATCATCTATTGTCACATTTTCCATCATAGGACCAATTTGTTGTGTACAAATATTTTCACCACCACTTTATTGTTTCACGAAATTCTATTCAACTCTTTCTTGTGCACCTAAATTTCCAGGCCTAGTTTTCTCTATCCCAACATTTTGCTCTGCAAAACCTAAATCTTTTGCAACCAAATTCTAATCACTAGTTTCCTCTGTATCCACATGTGGATAACCACTTTCCCTTGCAGTAGGTTCATTTACATGCACAATCTCTCATCCAATACTGTGACTTTCAGCCACATTGTCATTTGCAGTAGCATCTTCATCATCCAAATCAACCACACCCACAAACATTTGTTGTCTACCATAATCTATAATAGGAACAAACTAATTATTTCATGACCTTTGGCATTATGCTCAACAAAAAAACTAATTATTTCATGACCTTTGGCATTCTCTGCCAATGTCAATACATCTTTGTCACACTATAACAGAAGTAATCCACACCTAATACTTAATTCAAGGTGTCTATACCATAAAACTTTGAAACTAACATAGTCAAAACTTTTTATTAGTTTGCATATATCCATGAAGGACATCTCATCCACACCCTACCTCCATTCTTCTAGACTAGATACCTCATTTTGATATTTTTTTTTGGGGATTCTCAACCAAAATACCACCATTTATGTTAAACTTGATTCTATGAACACCAATTAGCCTGTCAATGAATTAACATATATTAATACATAAAGCATATTTAAACACAAAACAAACCAACCTCAGTAGGCCATTATTTAATTTCCAACTACCTAACCTTATTTCACACCAACCAACAATAAAATAAATGGGAAACCAAGTAAAGTGTCAACACGTGAAACTTTCCCTTAATCCTAGACACTGGCCCTATTCTACAACAAGTATAAAAATTCTCTTTTGAAGTAAAATAATGTAAACCCATGACCCCACAACGTAAATGACTTGTGCCTTCACCAACCTTCAATCTCTCTAATGACATTAACGATCAAGGTTTCACCAAGCTTGTAGTTCTCCAATGGCATGAAGCACGACCACGATAACTCTCACTGTCCAGGAATGCAAAGAAAATAAAAGGAAAACAAATTACCGTGGCATATTAGTTTTCAGTAAATTCTTAAATTAGTTTAATAATGTCTTAATTTTCAAACTAAACTTGTCATGTCCTTAATTACAGTTTTAATTGCACTACATATGTAGTTAACGTCATCTTTCTAACAATCAATAGAAGGACAAAAATTATATTTTTTTAAAAAAGAAGGGGAAAATGTGCCTAAAAAAATGGGGGAAAAAATACACAAGTGACAAAATTGGAGGACACATGTATAATTTATCCAAAGTTTTATATTAATTTATACTTTTTATCTTATTCATGTAGATAAAAATAATATAATATATATTTATCAAAATATACTAAAATTTGATTCATTTAATTGCTTTTTATTGATGTTCTTTTTTCATAAAATTTAATAAATATAATCTATATAGAAAAGAACTTTCAATCAAACGATAAATTTTGAAATTAAACTATTTCATTAAAAAATTATTATTAAATGATACGGCAGGTGTAAAAATTTCCATTAAGAGCTACACGTTTATTAAAAATTGTTAGTCCCTATTTGAAAAGCAAGATAATAATAAAAGTTGAGTTAATTACTATGTACAATTAAACTATTTATTTATGTTAAGTTTGTTAAATACTGATATATAACTTTTTTTTCATAAAAGTTAGGAGACAAAAAATAAGAGAGAGTTGCTTAATTAACAAGTCCTGCTGACTTGATGTACTATTTTATTTTATTTTTTTTAATACAATAATTTATTTTATTTTATTTTTTAATTATTTACTTTATATTTTTATCTACTACTTTATTTCTCTCCTTTCAATCAAACACACTCTTAAATTCTTACGGCAGATAAATCAAATTTCAAAATTGCATTGAAATTTAAGTGATTAAACTCATATAATAGTTCCTAACTTAAGCGACATCCAAAAGTACATTTAAACTTAAATTATAGATAGTAGATACTGGTCTCAATTTGCTAATACCGTTAGGAACTTGGGATAGCATGTTTGGAATTTTAAACACATGCAGCTTCCATTGAAAGAATCTGACAAAGAAAGGGAGAGGGTCAAATAGCAATCTTAATTTGATTGCCTATTCCAATGATGTTACATATGATATAAGTGACGTTCACAAAAACAAAGTGATTCTTCAAAAACTGGTATTGTCACTTGTGTTTATCAATAAAGCAAATTATAAGAAATACAACAAAATTTTATAGTTGTTTTTGTCTAATCAAAATTAGCAATATTTTGTAAGTTTGATAAGGCAAAGAACGATCACCTACACTAAAATCCCCTGTACTTATTCATTTCCTAGTTTTACTCTAAGATCAAGATATATAGCATTTATTGGAAGTGGTATGTAATAAACTAATATATAATTATAAGATTTTTTAAGAGGTAGTATATAATTGTAAGGTTAAATATATAAGCTTTAATTTGAATTATATGAGAATTTTAAATAAGTTTTACAACTATTTCTTCACTTGGGTATCTAAAATTAATAAAAAGTAGATTATTGATTTTATATTTTGATGATTTAAAACTGTTAAAAAGTACAAATTTGTGGCGGTTTTAAAAATTTTAATTAAAAAACGCATAATAAAAGACCTAAAATATTTTAAAACCTTTTTAAAATTTTCCAAAAACATCTACTTTATAATTAAAACCTAATTGTAATTCCCTACATAAATGATTGTATTTGACATGTGTCATTTTTTTATAAGTAAATATTAGTTGTTAATGTGTTAGTTTTTATTAGTAGAGGAATTCGAACTCACAATTTTTCTCTTCTCCTTCTCCCCGTGACTTGTCATAAAACCTTTTATTAGGAATAATATCTAGCAATACATCACTATAGACCAAATGTTTAGAATGTCAAAAATCTAATATATCCTATATTTTGATAACATTCTATATGAATTGTCTATTTGTCATTATAGGCAATTAAGCACAAGGACGGGGAATGTATTGTCCTACTGTCCAATTTATATTTCTTGATACCCAAGTATATTATACATAGTTGAATCTCATGTTCATCCTTCTAAGCATGACTATACATTTTCATAGTCTAACTTTATCAATTGGTTCGTAAATATTTACTCTATAATATTAGAGGGACAAATCCTATCGGGATGAGTCACATCCTATCATACAATTTATTATATGCCAAAATATCAACTTTATAGTCACCTTGCTACAAATGACCTTTTATGATATTAAAACATATAATTCATTATGTAAGAATTGTAGTGAATTTAGGTCGAAGGATTTTATATAAAAATTAAGGATTGTTCATAACACTTTTGTAACAAACTATTCAACATTCTTATGATAGGTTGGTCTGATATACCATTACTCTTACCTATGGGAGTATTTAACATCTCATATTCACGATTGCGAGATCTGATGATCAACAAATTCACATTTTAACCTTAATGTATCAAATTATCTTAGAAAGATACTTAACGAGAGACTATTTTATGAATAGTTCTTTATAGAATCTCACAATCAAATTGTCTACTTGATGTCCTATAAAAGGTAAGTTTTATTAATTAGAGATATTTATTATATGACTTAATGTATAATAAATAAAATTGTGTGAATAAGATAAAATATATTATTCAAATAATTAATGTTCAAAGCATATAATCTCCCTGCACATACATACAGTAACACAAATGACAAAACATTCTTTTTGCTACTCAACAATTAAATCAATTTATATCTAAGCCCACTCATCTACATTTTCGGGTTGCTAGTTTGCTGCTATATCTCAAAGGATGTCCTAGGAAATGTTTATTTTTCAGCAGAAAAAAATAATGGACTTGCAAGGTAATTCTAAAGTGACTCATAATTAAAGATTAATTTCAATACCATGGTCCCCTCTAATATATCAATTCTTATAATATTGCACACCGCTACACATATGGCTTTAGAAACATTGTTTTCATAATATTTAATAAAAATATTTTTGACAACATTAAAAAATTTGATCAAATTATGAATAAATTAATGTTATTAATATGATTTTATAATATTTTATTAAATATTATGTATAGTCTATGTTTTCAAACCTTAAAATATTGCTAATAGACTTTAGTGACATGAATTATACACAACATTTGATAAAATATTGCAAGAACTTACTAGTAACATTTATTTATAATTTAATATTTATTAAATGTTACCAAATATTTTTAAATAATTTTTATTGATCGTTAAAAAATGTTATTACAGTATTGTAGTGGCCCGGGACGATCCATTCATGAAAGTGTGGGAGTAGCTCACTTATTTTTTTAATTTTATTTTGTATTATATAAATAAATATATATATATACATATATATATATATATATATATATATATATATATATATATATATATATAAAATTTGTCCATAATCTCATTGGTAATTTATTTAATTTTATAAGAATTTCTAAATTTTATTCTCCCTGTATATATATAATTTTAAAAAGTTAACAATGTAAATTTTGGTAGTTACAATTTTTGTAGCTATAATTTTCATATAAAAATACTTTTTTTAGTAGTTATAATTTTTATTTAAAAATAAACTTTTTTAAGTAGTTATGATTAAAAATATTAATTTTGCTACAATTTTTTTTAAAATACTTAATTCAAATATTTTACATACTATATATTTGAATTTACTAACAAATAACTTTAACTTTTTACACAATAAAAATTTAAAAATATTTATTTTTTTAAAATAATTATAAAGATATTTACTTGAAAACAATCTAAAGATAAGCTAACATTTTTTTATCTTTTTAGTTATAATTTTTATTTAATATCAATTAAAGAGATAAATTAACATTAAAAATTAAAAGATTAGTTAATTTTTTTTGTAAATAAGATAATATTTTAAAGTTAGTAGACAATTTTTGTTGGTTAAATTATTGTTTTCAATGTTCTTCTTCCATCTTCAATATTTTATTTTTTTATTGCTTCTTTTTTATCTTAATGATTTTTTTTTCAGATAAATAAATTATATTTTCATATTATAATTTTTTTAAGCATTTTCATGTTCTAATTTAATAATATATACTTCTTTCATGAAGATTTGTTTCTTATCAAGTCTCAGTTTTTTGTCTCATCTTTGTTATTTTTAATTAGTACACATATGTAAAGTTTTGATTTTTATAGTTCTTATTTTAAAAATATATATTATGCTAACTACTTAAAATTTCTAAATCTATTAGTAGTGATAATATGAATAACCTTAAAAAAGAAATATGAATAGGTTTTTCGAATCTAAACATGTACCTTAAGTACTCTATGCATAAATAGATATAATAAACAAACCACCTTATAAGAAAAAATCATACTGTCGCATTATTTGAACTTTAAAAGATTGATATTATCTTTTCACATGTTTTAAAAGTATAGTATAAAATTAAAAAAAAAAAGAACTTTTTTTGGTGTCAACAAAATATTTATAAAATATTAAACGTTAAATAAAAAGGAGGCTAGACATAACTTTGAGATTTCTCTTATATATTAGTTTTCTTAAAATTAAAATGACTTGTAAAATAATAAAATTAGTGTTTTTGAATAAATTTTGTATATGAAATTTCTACATTTATAAATTTTTCGACAGTAAAAAAATATAAGATGATTTCGTTAGTTAAAACGAAAAAGTGAAAAAAATTAAAGATTCGATTCTAACCATTAACTAAAACTATTACTAATAACATGCAAAAAACAAATATTATAAGTATTATTGCAATTCCATTAAAAAACCTATAGTAAAAGGTAATGCAGAAAAATCAGATAATTTAAGTAGTATTAATGCATGGAAGGGTTTTCATATTTTGTCCCTTAACCTTGAAACCTAGATTTGGTGGTATGGAAGTTATCAACAAACATCTGTCCAGGAAGTAAGCTAGAAATCCTTGTTTTCTGTTATAAATTTGTTGGTCCCAAGAGGGGCACGTGACACCAAAATGTCTTGAGTCTATTAGAACAAAATTAAGGAAGGTTTTCTATGTGTGGGTACCACATTGTTGGGTTAATTAGGGCATAATTGCCCACCTTATCAGCAACAAGAAACCCTAAGCTGGGTAGCTTTGTTCCCATGTGCCACAAAATTTAAGATAACATTCCTAAACGACAACCTTCTTTCTGTTCCCCCACCCTCTCGCACTTGCACACTTGAACTCATAACTTCATGCATGTTTCCAGAACATGGTAAGATAGTGTTATGGTGGTTAGAATCTTAATGGGCCATTAATTTTATCTGGAAAAATAAAAAACAAAATGATGTGTGATATCACAACCGAAATATAACTAGCAGTGAAAAACCTTAAAAGAAATAATAGTTTACAAAACCTATGATATGTGACTTAACCATATTATTTTTAATTAAATATGTAAAATTTAAAAATATTTATTTAACTTCTTAAGACAACTTTATCACTAAGGTTTTCTTTATTAGGGTTAAGGAGTTGCAGTGAGGTGGGAGGACAAAAGAGTGGAGCAACAAAGAGATAAGTAATGAAAAGTAAAAGAAAGAAAGTTGAAGATTTTTTTATGTTAACGTTGAAAGTGAGTTAAGCATGTTTAAACCATAGGAGTATTAGAATGGGTAATTTCTAAGAAGTCTTGTGTTGCACCTCTTTAAAAACTGTCATGTGTTCATTTTTCTAAAATATGAGTATTTTTATTTTAAAATGAGATACATTTTAATCAACAAGGAGAAACATAACTCGTTAATAATGATGATTAATGATTAATGAGTGTCTTATTTTAATTATAATTATAAAATTTTATTTTAATAGTTATAAAACTATATAAAAAACTATTTTAACAAAGTTTGAGATCAATTAATGCATTTTAGGATCAATTATGTTTCTAAAACTTTAAATATGATATGTAAATATAATAAAAAAATTTATCATTAGAATCTCTACAAAAATAGAGCTATAGTATTGTATTTTTGTTTAATATATATCAATATGGTGACAAAATTCATATGTTGGAAAAAGGTAGGGAGAGATCATGAATTTAAATCTCTTTATTGACAAAATTAACACATTAATACATATGTTTTTTGTGATTCATGAAGTATCATGATATTTACTTGGTTAAATTTAATACATATTATTTGTAAATTATAATTTGTGTATAAATTAAATTTAATTTTGTATTTTACCCTTTCAAAGTAAATGATCTAAGAGCAAATTACGGATACACCCTTGAGGTTCATTGTAATTACACACTTCTATTTTTTTTAACAATTACTTTTGCACTCACAAAAGGTGTTAGTGTAAAATTTGAGAGAGATGCTAGTATAATGTTTTTAAACATACATGATACAACTATAATGAATATACAAAAATAAGGCGTTCCGTGTAATTTAAAAAAATGAAACAGTGCATCTATAATTTTACTAAATCTAAGAGGCCACATCTGTAATTTGGTGTTATCTAATTAACTATGCTCAGGTTGTTTATTATAAATATAACATTATAATTTTTTGTTAAACTTAGGTAGTTAATTTGAATTTTGATTTGTCTTTAATTTGAACAATATAAAAATAAACACTTTATTTTTATTATTAAAGACCTATTCAATGTTGATATGTATAATTTATTAAAAAAATTATTTAATATGAATCTATGAACATAACATTAAAAATTAAATAGAATAATGATATATATATATATATATATATAGCACATGTCATATTTTAATTTAAATAAAAAAAAAATATCACACTAAACGTTCTATAACACTCTATTTTGCCAAATAAATTACACTAAATGTACTAAAATACTCTATTACATTTGTAAAAAATTCTAATAAAAATAATATTAATGACAATGATAATTATTTAAAAAATATAAAAATTTACGATATATTTATTTTTATTAATTAAAATAATATTTTTGTATCACTAATTAATATTTAATAGTAATGCATTAGATAATTGAGTTTTATAAATGAAAATATATTAAAAATAATTCTCATTACATAACAGAAAAAGAAATTTACTGATTTATGTTATTAAACTTGAAGCTAAGATCAGATCTTGATAAGATCAACCATTGAAGAAAAAGAGTTACTCTCCAAGTGGAGATCTTATTCTTCTACAGGAACAAACAAGATTAGCCTAATATTAAAAAAAATAGTCGTCTCATCAAGTCAATATACAAAACAAGCATTGTAGGGTCCACCAAAAGTGTTATAAGATCACAAAATATGATCTTCTATTGAAGTAAAATCTGGAATAGATAGTTTAAAGTGAAATGGTTTATGGAGAGGTGGGAAATGGGATGAAAATGCCACTCTCAATAGATGAGAGATAAGTTAGGATGTTTGCCACAAGGAGGGATCCTTGATAAAAGCTTGAAGAGACGTCTCTTATAGAAGAGAGTTCACAACTATGGAGAAAGAGAGCACTCTCTCACACTCACTCAAGGCTACACTCAAGCTAAAATGCTCAAATTATATTCAATAATCCAAAGATGATTACATGTAGGTGATGAGTTTTATTTATAGGTTAGAAGAGCTAGGTTGGGTTAACTAGACCATAGGTTAATCTAACCAAGATTAGGCTAACTCTAGTTGATTCACATCTAGCCAGGATTAAGTAATTATGGTCATGTATAGCCAACTAATGAATGTACCCCTGATCTAGTCTAGATTCAAAAGGTGTGAATAATAGAAAGGGATGGTAAAGAGTAGTCATGCTTAAGGCATGACAAGGAGGGGTGGCGCCTGACAACTAAAAGGTAGGAATAGTAGTCATGCTTTAAGCATTTTTAGGAGGGATGCGCCCATAATGAGAGAGGTGAGCTTATCACATATTCATCTTCTCTAAAATAGCCCATCTTTTGCAAATCCTAACATGATAACTATAATGCCTTTAGGAAATAAAAGGTGACCTAAATACAATGGTCAAAAGGGAAGGTTGACTTTAGGAGTCAGCCTACTAAAAAGTCAAAGTTAACAAAATTACAAAAAGTCCTAAATTATAATTTATACAATGAAAGAAGCTTTCTTTATGTATCCTTCAAGGGTATTTGGCCAGATTGCATCACTACATGGATATTTGCAAATTGATAAAAAGTTTTGGCTATGCTAGTTTCACAACTCATGGTTATCAAACTCTCGAGTCAGCTCTCTAACTCTTACGAGTTTATGAGTCCACTTACCCTCTGCGAATTAACTCGTGTGTAAATTCTCTTTTTAGTAAAATTTAGGTAAAGTCAATAGACTCTGTACAAATTCTATAAACTCTCAAGTTTACTACTGGGTCACTGAGTCAACAAATTGAGTTGTTTTTTACACATTTAGAGTTGAACATACTTTCATTTAGAGTGTCATTCTTAAATAGAAGAACAATCATCTCTAAGGACATAAAACATTCATTTTCAACAATACCAAACATAAAATATTTTTCAATTTATTATCTAATAATGATGCACAGCTAGACCTAGTATGTAATTTATGATTTATTATTTTAACCTATTATGTATGTTGTTGAAATGTTTAATTGTATGTTATTTATAGATATTTTTTACTATTTTATAGATATTTTTTACTTCTCAGATCAATTGTTCAAATATCAATAGTCATGAATATTTAAACAATTAAGATGCAACTAATAAAATAGAGAACTAAATTAATCATTGAACAACATCAAATAATCATGCAAAGTGCAAGGGGGAATTACAAAGAGTTACATCACAACCCTAGAAAAAAGGGTTTAGCCAAACATGGTTAATGCAAAGTCAAACATTCTTCCAATAACATAATACATAAAAATAGATAAATAATTACTACATTGTGAGATGGTGTTGTGAGATGGTGTTCTTAACTTTGCTAGTTTATTGTTAGTTTTGTAGTTTGATTAAGTTTTGTAGTTTTGTAGTTTGATTAAGTTTTGTAGTTTGAGTTTTAGTCCCACATTGCTTAGTATTGTGAGATGGTGTTCTTCACTTTGCTATATAAGCAAGCTTATGTAAGTTTTAAAAATGCACCAAAACAAATACTTCTTAGTGTTTTTTATTTCTCTCTTCTCTCCTTTAGTGCCTTGTTCCCAACAAGTGGTATCAGAGCTCATTTCTTAGTATGCTCTGTGGTTGCAGTAGTGTCTGATCTTCCGCATCAGAAAAGATTTGGTTAGAGTAAATTTTCTTAGTATGCTCTGTGGCTGCAGCTGTGTCCAATCTTCCACATCAGAAAATATTTTTTCTCTTGTTCTTAGGGATCTCAGTCTAGAGAACTAGTGGGGGCTTTTCTTCAAAAGCTGGAGGAGCAATGGCAATGGACGAAGGCAAGATGAAGATTGAAAAGTTCGATGGTGCGGACTTTGGCTTTTGGAAAATGCAGATAGAAGATTATCTGTATCAGAAGAATATGTATCAACCACTCACAGGAAAGAAGCCAGAGGGTATGAAGGAGGAAGATTGAAGTCTCCTTGATAGACAAGCCCTTGGAGCCATTAGACTGACGTTATCCCATAATGTTGCTTTCAACATTGCAAAAGAAAGGACGACAGCAGGTCTCATGAAGGCTCTTTCCAATATGTACGAGAAACCATCAGCCTCAAACAAAGTTCACTTAATGAGGCGATTGTTCAATCTGCGGATGTCTGAAGGTGCTTCGGTGGCACATCATCTCAATGACCTAAACACTGTTACAACCCAGTTGAGTTCAATTGAGATTGAGTTCGATAAGGAAGTACGGGCTTTAATACTTTTGTCTTCCCTGCCAGAAAGTTGGAATGCTACGATCACGGCTGTGAGTAGCTCATCGGGAAGAAATAAGTTAAGATTTGATGATGTTCAAAATTTGGTTCTCAGTGAAGAGATCCGGCGGAGAGAGTCGGGTGAATCATCAACCTCTTTAGTATTGCATACAGAGTCAAGAGGAAGAAGTTCAACCAAAGAAAGCGGACGCAACAAATCAAAGGAGAGACGATCCAAGTCCAGAAATCATCGAAGTTCCCAAAACTCGAAGACGTTCGAGTGTTGGAATTGTGGGAAAACTGGGCACTACAAAAACCAGTGCAGGAGTGCACAGAAGAGTCAAGAAGCAAAGGGCGAAGCAAATGTTGCCTCCACCTCAGGAAAAGATGAGGTGTTGATATGCTCTCTTGAAGATAAAGAGGAGTCTTGGGTATTAGACTCTGGAGCATCTTTTCACGCTACCTCACAAACGGAACTGTTCGAGAATTATGTTCCTGGAAACCTTGGTAAGGTTTACCTTGGTAATGAGTAGTCATGTGCGATTATAGGTAAAGGTGAAATAAAGATTAAGTTAAACGAGTCTGTATGGGAATTGAAAAATGTCAGACATATTCCCGACCTGACTAAGAACTTAATCTCAGTGGGCCAGTTAGCCAGTGAAGGCTACACGACAATCTTCCACGGTGATGATTGGAAGATTTCAAAGGGTGCGATGACAATTGCTCGAGGCAAAAAGAGTGGTACTCTTTACAAGACAGCAGAAGCATGTCATTTGATTGCAGTTGCAACAAATGAAAGTCCCAATCTATGGCACCAAAGACTTGGGCATATGAGTGAGAAAGGAATGAAGGTCATGCACTCAAAAGGAAAATTATCAGGTCTTCAGTCAGTAGAAATTGACATGTGTGAAGACTGTATACTTGGAAAGCAGAAGAGAGTCAGCTTTTAGACAAGCAGAAAAACCCCAAAGAAAGAGAGGCTTGAGGTCATCCACTCTGATGTTTGGGGACCAACGACTGTCCCTTCCATTGGTGGGAAGCAATACTTCGTAAGTTTTATTGATGATCACTCCAGAAAGGTATGGGTTTACTTTCTGAAACACAAGTCTGAAGTATTTGAAGCTTTCAAGATTTGGTAAGCTATGGTAGAAAATGAGACAGGATTGAAGATTAAAAAGCTCAGATCTGACAATGGTGGTGAATATGTAGACATTAGATTCAAGAAGTTTTGATATGAGCACGGAATCAGAATGGAGAGAACCGTGCCAGGTACACCTCAATACAATGGTGTAGCAGAGCATATAAATTGAACGTTGACTGAAAGAGTCATAAGCATGCATGTGCAATCAGGCCTACCGAAGCAATTCTGGCAGAAGCAGTCAATATAGTAGCTTACTTGATCAACCGAGGTCCATCGGTACCATTGGAGCATAAGATACCAGAAGAGGTATGGAGCGAAAAAGAGGTAAAACTCTCACATCTTAGAGTTTTCGGCTATGTAGCATATGTGCACATCAGTGATCAAGGCAGAAACAAACTTGACCCAAAATCAAAGAAGTGTACTTTCCTTGGTTATGGTGAAGATGAGTTTGGCTACCGCATATGGGATGATGAAAACAAAAAGATGATACGCAATAGAGATGTAATTTTCAATGAAAAAGTGATGTACAAGGACATGCATAATACTGGCACCAGCAACCCAGAAACAAGTGGACTAGTTTATGCAGAGGTGGAAGATATCCCATAAAGTCCTAAATTGAGGAGTCCTCAGCCAGAGAAATCAAATGAAGAGAACAATGAGCAATCAGAACCTCTTACTCCAACTCCTGTATTGAGAAGATCCTCTCAGCCCCATGTGCCTAACAGGAGATATATAGACTACATGTTGCTGACTGATGGAGGGGAGCCTGAAGATTATATGGAAGCTTGTCAAACCATGGACGCTGATAAGTGGGAGCTTGCTATAAAAGACGAGATGAAGGCTTTGATCTCCAATCAGACATGGGAACTAGTTGAGTTACCTATGGGAAAGAAAGCACTTCACAATAAATGGTGTATCGGGTGAAGGAAGACCAGGATGGTTCCAAGCGATACAAGGTCCGATTGGTTGTCAAAGGATTTCAGCAGAAAGAAGGAGTTGACTACACTGAAATCTTTGCTCTAGTTGTCAAGCTCAATAGTATCAGGACTATGTGAGGAGCTCTACCTAAAGGAATTAGATGTGAAGACTGCATTTCTTCATAGAGATCTAGATGAGGAGATCTACATGCACCAGCCTGAAGGTTTTTCAGAAGGAAAGAAGAAAAATATGGTGTGCAGATTAAAGAAGAGCTTGTATGGTCTGAAACAAGCTCCAAGACAGTGGTATAAGAAGTTTGAGAGCTTCATGCACAAGGAAGGTTTTAAGAAGTGCAATGCTGACCATTGTTGTTTCTTCAAGAGGTACAACTCCAGTTATATCATTTTGCTACCTTATGTCGATGATATGTTAGTAGCAGGTTCAGATATGAGTGAGATCAGAAACTTGAAGCAGCAGTTGTCAAAAGAATTTGACATGAAAGATTTAGGACCAGCAAAGAAGATCCTAGGAATGCAAATGATGTGAGATAAGCAAAAGGGAACCTTGCAGTTATCTCAGACAAAGTACATCAACCGTGTTTTGCAAAGATTCAACATGGGCAATGCCAAACCAGTTAGCACACCTTTGGCTACTCATTTTCGTCTATCAAAAGACCAATCTCCTAAGACGGAGGAAGAAAAAGAATTAATGGCTAAAATTCCATATGCTTCATCCATTGGAAGTCTGATGTACGCGATGGTATGCACAAGACTAGACATTGGTTATGCGGTGGGAGTTGTAAGTAGGTTTATGTCAAATCCAGGTAAAGCTCACTTGGAAGCTGTAAAATGGATTTTAAGATATCTATGAGGCACTAAGGAGAAGTGTTTGTGCTTTGGTAAAGGTGAATTAAAAGTACAAGGCTGTGTAGATGCAGACTTTGCTGGAGAAATTGATAATCGAAGAAGTACCACTGGCTACATATTTACTGTTGGAACTACAGCTGTTAGTTGGATGTCACAAATACAAAAGATCATTGCTCCATCCACTATAAAGTCTGAGTATGTAGCAGTAACAGAAGCTAGCAAATAATTGATATGGCTTCAAGGATTGTTAACAGAGTTGGGATTCATCCAAGAGAAGAGTGTTTTGCACAATGATAGTCAGAGTGCAATACATTTGGCTAAGAATTCAACATTTCACTCCAGAACGAAGCAAATTGATCTTCGTTATCACTTCATTAGATCTCTACTTGAGAATGAAGTACTAACGTTGAAGAAGATACTAGGAAGTAAGAACCCAGCGGATATGTTGACAAAGGTTGTTACAATAGAGAAGTTTAGGCTTTGCACTGTCTCAACTGGCCTTCAAGAATGATTGATGATGAAGGCAACTACAATAAGTGATAATGAAACTCCAAGTGGGAGAATTGTTAGTTTTGTAGTTTGATTAAGTTTTGTAGTTTGATTTTTAGTCCCACATTGCTTAGTATTGTGAGATGATGTTCTTCACTTTGCTATATAAGCAAGCTTATGTAAGGTTTACAAATGCACCAAAACAAATACTTCTTAGTGTTGTTTATTTCTCTCTTCTCTCCTTTAGTTCCTTGTTCCCAACATTGTTGGAGTGCAAGTGTGAGTTGAAGTCCCACATTGGTAAGAAATTGAGTAATATATAAGTGAGAAAGACCCACAACCTAATGCCTTAAGGTTTTGGGTTGAAGGTGGTGTCATATTCTCTTATATATGGGCTCGTGTCCCATGGTTATACATCTCCCCGATGTTTAACCCCCTCGGTTGGACCCCAACAACTGGTATCAGAGCTGACGGTTGTGATCGGCAGGTTGACGGTGGATTCCCTTCATCGAAATTCCTCCTGAAAAAGGTTTCAGGGGGCGTGTCCCTTTGTGTTTAAGGGTGGTGTGAATAAGGGGCCGTCATTAAATGTATGCCTCTACTTGAGGGGGAGTTTACAATGTGGAAGGGACTCACACTTGAGGGGGAGATTGTTGGAGTGCAAGTGTGAGTTGAAGTCCCACATTGGTAAGAAATTGGGAAATTGAGTAAAATATAAGTGAGAAAGACCCATAACTTAATGCCTTAAGGTTTTGGGTTGAAGGTGGTGTCATATTCTCTTATATATGGGCTCGTGTCCCATGGTTATACACCTCCCCGATGTTTAACCCCCTCGGTTGGACCCCAACATTCATAAGAGGGTTAGGGATTTTTTATATTTTTTTCGAGGCCTCACCACAATTGTGCTAGTGCTAAGTTGCAATTGCAGTGTGGTAATGTTGCTTTTAAGCACGGTTGTGCTCGATCTTTTGTTATCACAACACGACTGTGCTGGTTTTATGCACAATGGTTCTTGTTCTGGGTGACTTTTTGGGTTGTGTTAACTTAACCCGATTGTGTTGAGATGGAGCATAGTCACGTTGACTTGATCTTCAATAATTTCTTTGAAAAGGCCTTATTTTGCTCCTTTTTATTCCTATATCTTAAGTAATTATCTAAAGTAAGAATAAACACTAAAAAGTGAGTTTTGCTAATAAAAATGCAATTCTTTCCTTACAAAAAGATATTAATCATGATAAAAATATGGGTAAAAATTTGGTTTATCAACCTCTCCACACTTGGACATTACATGCCCCCAAGTAATTTAGTTTAGCTAAAAAAAGCATTCATTAAATCATTTTTCAAAGGATTCTTCTCATAGAAACCTAATTAGACTTGAACCAAAGCAAATGTAGTTAATTGCCAAGTAAAGGTGTTCATCTCACCACACTCGGGTGTTTAGGGACAATAGAATTTCAGCACTCAAAGATCGATCCTAGCAAGGCTACTCAGGACAATTATATATCATTCATGTTAAATAAATTCACTTCAAAAAAAGAAATTATGGGGTTTTTACAAGGATGTAATGGGGTCAATGTAGTTGTGTTCTATGTGGAAAACAAAAAAGAAAAGGAAAAATTCAAAGGTCTAAAAATATCATAAAAATTATAATTTTAATTTCTTAAGGGCCCTAAGATTTCCAAGAAACAATATCCCTATTTTTAGAAATTTTTTCTAATAACCCTTGATTTAACTATCTACCCCTTTTTTTGCTCTCTCTCTTTTTCTCTTCTTTTTTCTCTTTCTTTAAAATTTTCTTTTTTCTCCATTTTCCTTTTTTTTTTTTGTATATATGTTTTCTTTGCTGAAAGAGATAGAGCTGGGTTTCTTCCTTTTTTAGGTCATCTTTAAATTCTTTTTCACTTTTGCCATTAATTCTCCCCTTTTTAGAGGTTGCTCCATGATGATGATAATAGGTCATTTGTTACACATATATGAGATAAAATTGGGTGAAAAATAAATATTTTAGTGGTAGCTAGAGGTTACCATGCCTAGAGGTATTTCCACTTTAAAAATAAAAATCAAGAGGTTGTTAATAATGTAACCCTGTCATGACTCAAACCTCACTCTTTCTATGCTTAATATGGCAGAAAAATTATCTTAAGCTATGCTAATTACTCAGCTTCTTTATCGAGTAGACTCCTAATTTACTAAAACAAATCTTTCACCATCAACTAAAGACAGTGGTAAGAACATCTATAGGCATACTCATATCAACTGTGAGGAAACAATATTATCACATACTCTCATATTCTCTCCCCATAATTAAAGATAACAATGTCCCCAATGCTTAATGTTAAAATTAAAATAAATTGAGAAACAAAAGAAAACAAATAAAAGGAAAGAAAAGAGAAAAAATAGAGAGCACGATCGTGCTAACAGGGAGCACGACCTTGCTTGAAATAGTTAGATCTCAACACAACTATGCTAGTTGGTAGCACAGTTGTGCTCGGAATTTCAAGATCTCAACACGATTGTGCTAATATGGAGGACGACCATGTTATGCAAGAGCACAAAGAAAACAAAAGATTCACCAAAAAGAAAAAGAAACAAAAGCAACGAAAAACCATAGAATGACAGGTTGCCTCCTGACAAACGCTTGTTTAATGTCATGAGCCTCACAGTTAAAATGAGATTTTACTTATGGTGGCTTGTTCTTGAGCCTAGAACTGTTTGCCCAATGCTTCCTTTGCTACTATGCCTTAAATGTGACAATTTTATTCTTTGTATAATTCCTGAGGTGTTCATTGTGGTGTCAATACCCTTTATGCCACGAATGGTCCACCTATGGGCTCTTTTATCTGTCATTAGCATGGTTGATTCCTTACCTTTCCCCTTTCCCCTTTCTTATGAAACCTGTGGAACAAATAGTTGACAAAAGAGTATTAGTAATAATAGAATTTGAGTTGGATGAAGGAGTTTTTTGTTCTATAAAAGGAGGTTTCTCCATTAAGGGTTTAGGTTTTGATTCACAACCCTCATCCAAGTCTTTGAAATTAATTGCATAATCCATGTCTTTTTTTGCCTATATGAAATTGTAGACAGCAAGGGGGACAAACTTTTTGAATATTTCAAAGGTGGCTTTTTCTTCCCCCAGACTCAGGGTAAGCCTGCTCTGCCTTACTTCAATAACATCATCACATGTATTGAGGAAATGAAACCCCAATATGATCAGAACATCCTTATCTTCTTCTATATCTAACACCACAAAGTTTGCAGGAAAAATAAAATTACCCACTTTGACTAAAACATCCTCTATTATATTAGGATGGACTAGAGATCTATCAGAAAGTTGTAGGGTGATGTTTGTGGGTTCTGGTTCCCTAATGTATAATTTTTTGAAAACAAAATATGACATTAAAATTTATGCTTTCCCCAAAATCACATAATTATTTTTTAAAAGATAAGGTTCCTGTGGTGCAAGGAAGTGTAAAACTTCCAGGATCCTTCAATTTCAAGGGTAATTTATTTGAAACTATAGCAGAGCATTCCTCATTGAGGCCTACTGTTTCAAAATCAATTAATTTATTTTTATTGAAAATAATTTTTTCAAGAATTTGACATATTTTGGAATTTGAGCTATGACCTCAATAAAAGGAATGTTGATATACAATTTCTTAAACTCTCACATGCTGCTGATTTTTAAGCCTTTAAAGTAATGGAATTGTTACCTAAGGAGGTGTCAATAGCATCTTACCTTTCTCCTTTTGCTCATTCGGTCCCCTTTAATGGAACTTCTTATAATACTTGTGAAGTACATGCTAATTGTGCTTGTGGGTCTTCCAATTGCTTCCCATTTACTTGTGGTAACTGTTAACTTTAGTCCCCTTTAGTAGGGACTTCTAATAATAGTTGTAGGTGCATGTTAATTGTGGTTTTGGGTCTTCTAGTTGTTTCCAACTTCTTGTCGTAATTGCCTTTACCTCCCCTTTGGGGTTTGGTTTTGTTTGAGAGGGTAAAGCACCATGTGCCCTTTGAGACATGAGATTCACCAAGGTGACCATTTGTGTCTCCAATGCCTTTATTTTTGCATCATTCTGGATCAAGTGTTGCATCATAGTATCTTGTAATGTTGGTGTCTTCTCCTCTTACCTTGACCTTTGATCTTGAATATGGGAAGGCTTGTATGTATTTTTTCTAGGCATTTCTCTCTGGTTTCTCCATGCCAGATTGGGATAATCCTTCCACCTTGGATTTTATCTCTTTAGTAGGGATTATACTCCTGACTTTTTCCTTCAGCATAATTTACCTTTCCATTAGAAAATATGTAGCTCATTTTGCAATCTTCAATTGTGTGGCCTATTTTTCCATAATCTCCAACCAAAGTCAATATTGGAAAGTGGTGGCTTTTTTGAATGACCACACTTGTGCTAGACTCCATGCAATAGGCAAGCAAAAATATAGTGGTTGGCAAAAAGATTTGTTCCCTTCTTGAGGGATACTCCTAATATGAAGACATAGCGTATTTATGACACATTCACATGACAAGTGAGGTGTGAAGTTGAATCACCATCAGGTCTACAAAGCTAAAGTTAGAGCCCTTGAAAAAATACATGGTGCCTCTAGGGAGCAATACTAGGAGTGCAAGGTTCAAGGTGATTTAGATGGAGTGCAAGGTGTATCATGGGCATGCATTTCAAATCAGAAAAAGGTACCGTAAATCTTCTTAATTCATTTATACAGATGTTCAACTACAACTTTTTTACATGTTTTGGGGTTTAATGTGTTGTTTATGTTACATGATTTATTGTAGACATTGTGGAATTATATAGAGATAATGTCCAACATCGACTGTGTGTTAGGCTTCTGTATGGGAACTGGAGGAAGAAGTTTCCAGGTGGACAATTGAAGGAAATGTTCTAAGCAGCTGCAAGAGCAACCACCTTTCTTGATTTTGAGAGAACAATCGAGAATCTAAAAAATTTTAATCATGATGCGTGGGAGGATTTGAACAACAAAATTCATTCAACATGGACACACTATGCCTACTCTACAGACACCAAATTTGACCTTCAGGTGAATAATTTTTGTAAGGCATTTAAGAATGCAATTGTGGAATATAGGGACAAGCCAATAATCACACTGTTAAAAAGGGTCATTTTTACATCACAAAGAGGATTGTCAACTTAAGGGGTTTTAGAAAGAGGTATGAAGGGTTCATATGCCTTAAAATATAGCAAAATTCTAGAAAAAAATAAGAAAGAATCATTGTATTGGAATCCTAACTGGGTTGGTGATGATGACATGTCCTTGTTTGAAGTGTTTATGGATTGTACTAAGTATGTGGTGGACTTGCATCAGAGAACTTGTAGCTGCAGGGAATGGAATATTAGTGGTATACCTTGTTGCCATGCTATAGCCTGCATCTGGTATACTAATAAAAAGCATGAAGAATATGTAGACTAGTTCTACAGGTTAGTTACTTGCCAATCATTTATTTAAGTGATTTGACATGTGTCATCTGATTTATGTTTCTACTTTGATAGAAAAAATAGATTTATGGCAACATATTCATACATTGTGTTGTCATGCAATGTCAATTCTGCCACTAGCAATGAGAAAATCCCCTGGAAGACAATAAAAAGTCAAAAAGAAGGCAAATGATGAGCTCAAGAGTGTGACACATTTAGGAAGAAAATCCACTTTAGTTGTTTGTAATGATTATGGTGAATTTGTGCACAATATTAGAATATTTAAAAAGTAGATGTAACACCCTTAAATTCATGATCAAGTTAGTAAGATGATGTATCACAAATAGTACCAATTGTTGTGGTAAATTAATGATAACTTGTAAAGCATTTATAGAAAAGATTTTAAGCTTCCTTTTATCTGAAAAATCTGCTCAGCAAAAATATATTTCACTCAAAAAAATTATGGAGCTTTAGGTAAGTCAGTGTGGCGGTGCAAGGTGACAGAAGAAAAACGTGGCATGGCATTGCTGCGAAATTTGCTCAGCAAATTGAAATTCACTTAGTGAAATTTGGCTAGCCCAATTCTATAAATAAGGGGCTTAGGTGCGTTAAGGAGAAGCACAAATCAATGAAGGAAGTGAGACAAAGAGCAGAGAAAAATTCTAGAATGAGAAATGAAGGTTCTGAAGAAAGGAAGATCTTCCAAGGAAGATTGAAGCAGCAGAGGTTTTGCACCTGTCTTAATCAGCCTTTTAGCAAGGTAAGAAGGGAGTAAATTTATAAACTATAGGAGGTATTAATCTTAATAAATTATGTGTCTGTTTATTGCTTTCATTCAGTTATTGCTTTCTTGATTAGTGGTGTTTGTTACTTTTATTGTTATTGCTTTCTTAATCTAACTATTCTCTCCAGATAAACTTATGGCCATTCATTCTAGATAATTTTTTGGTTATCTCTTTACTATCTTCTAGATAATTTTATGGTTAGTCATTCCAAATAATGTTTTGGTCATGATTATAGTTTTCTCCAAATTTTTTCTAGTACTCTCATTATTCTTTCTAGAACTTACTCTAGTCCATTAAGTATTCTTTCCATATAACCTCCTAATCATCCATTCTAGGCGACTTTCTAGTCCTTTGTTTATTTACTCTAGATATTCTTTCTTTTCCTATGTTTTTATTCTCTAGATACTATTTTTGGTCATCCATTTATAATTTTCAATTATTGATTGATGATTTTTACATGTGTTGATTCTTTTTAACATTACTTAATACTATACATTGGTTTTTCATGAATCTTTGTGAAATCCTTTATGAAACTATTCTTGAAATTGATTATCATGAGAAATTTTATATGTTTTCAAAAGGATAATGAGATAAAAGGAAAAATGTATTTTTGAAATAATGTTTAAGGAAAATTGGTAAATATAATCTATCGGAAGGCAAGCTGGGTATGCTCTATAGTTGCAGTTTTGATCTTCCACATAAAAAAGGATGCCTTTTAGTATTAAACATGTATTTATATTTTAATGGAAAAATATGAATTTTTAAAGAAGTTATAGTACTTACTATAAATTTCTTTTTTATTATAATATGAAGCATGATAATATAAATATTCTATGAATTGTAATTTATGAACAATATTGTGATATTTGATTTGTGATTAATGAATAATGTTGTGAAATAACTTGTGGTTATTAAATAAGGATTCCTTGGGAATGCGTTGAGAAGTTGTAATGAAAACTTGGTAAAAAAGTCGAGGTTTCCTGCTAGAGGTACCATGTGGATGCATGAGTAGGTGTATTGGAAATTCTGCACCTACACCAACACAACAAACAACAACTTAGTGAAACTATGGATAGTTTGCAATTAGCAGGGTTATTGTGTAAATTGGTTGGTTTAGACTCATTTTTTTGGTTTAGGGTTTAAAGTAGGGTCTGATCTACTTGAAGGAGTTTTGTTCTTAGTCTGGTCTGCTTTTTTGTACAGTCATCACAAATTGCTATTTCATGGAACTTGATGTAATGGTCACTCCATTGTTAACTGATGGAATGTAAATTTGATTCACTTGTTGGTTTATTCAAATTTAAATCGCTCTTGGACTTATAAGTCAGTATTAGTTTATGCAAATTCCAGTTCAAATATGACAGATTTATTTTCAAGCAACATTGACTTAAAATATGACAGATTTCAATTCAATATGGCAGATTTGTTTTCAAGCAAATTGATTCATTTAGTATTTACTATGGCAGAATGGTTTTTGGAATGGTAGATTGGTATTTCAACTTGAAATTAACATTAACTTAAATGCACTGGTCTGATATGGTTCTGATATGGCATATATTTTTTTTCAAGTGAAATGGCTAATTTATTCACATGTATTTGCTATGACAAATTAGTATTTGATATGGCACATTAGTATGCCAAATTGAATTTAAAATTCACGTAAATTTGCAAAGGTCTGCTAAATTTCCAAATTATGGCAGATTTTTCTTATATGGTCTCATAGTTACTATGGTCTGATATGACACATTTTTCCCTTGATCTAACATAGCAGCTTATATGGTTTCACTGGTTTACATGACAACTTTACATGCAGTCATAATTACAATCCAAAATGGACTTTCACTAGTTTATATGGTATTTCAAATTTAAAACTAAACTTCAAATTTAAGGCAGATTGGAATTTAAAATTTAAATTGGACTTTCTATTGCTAGATCACAACTCAGTATCAGAATCCACAATGACATTAAAATTGGACTTAAACATCTCATAACATTAAAACGTCAAAATACATACATTCAAATGGCAATGTTTTCATACATTCAAATTCCCCTAAACTAAACTAATAAACCCTGACATCAACAAGTTCCCTTGACAATAATGGTAACAGCAAGAATAAACACAATTCCTATACAAAGAATCAACCCAACACAAAGTAACATTTCTTTTTTCTTCAGTTCTTTCAATTTTTTGCCGTCTCTACACTTTGATTGTTGCAGCTCTTCCACCCTCCTCAGCAAACTGAGATGATCGTTTTCTTTCTAATGTTCAACATTGGATCACACCATTAAAAGAAGGCATCATCTAGTCCCTGTGACTTGTATTGCATCCATTTCAAAACATGGGTTACAAATAAAACATGCAAAATTCAAAAAACCAAGAGTTTCACTATCAATTCTACCAATATCATCCCTACCTCACCTTGTAAGACCCACAACCGTAAAATCTACTCCATGGGTTCTCCTGTGTTCATGATGTCACAATGAAGCTTTCTCGCCACAACTACACACTATTTGACGCCTTCGAGGTTGAAAATCCGAGTTGTAGGAAATGCCACTTGTTTCCATGGCAGTTTGCAAGATGAGAATTTTGCACAAATGGGGCTTTTAGAAGAAACCTTCAATCAATCTAGGAATTTTGCATACATATTAGTAAATGTGCCACATCATACAATAATTAACACACTAAGCAAGTCAATGTCCAAATTTTAACAGTCAATGATGTCAATTTGACGGATGGGTAAAATGTACCCAATTTGTAAAATGTGGGGAAAAATGTGCGTAAAAAAAATAAGGGGGACAAAATTTGTACAAGTGCCAAAGTAAAGGGCACAAAATATAATTTAGTCTAGAATTTATTGGAAATCATCAAATTTTCATGGGTTTCACTTGTCATTGAAAAACACTACTAAAATTGGTGATTTCCAATATATCCTAGCTAATAATAGAAAGAGTTTTAGAAATAGTTTGAAAGAGTTTTCCTAAGAATGTCTTTAGTGGTGATTCTTAACCATAAGAAACATCCTTTATAAGAACTACAATTGTAGGAGAACATCATGTTGGAACCAAAAGAACTCATTGAAGACTTGTGCAATTTTGGTTTTGCTTTTCTCTCTTTGTCTTTTGCTCTTAAATCAATTTTATGGTACCAAACACATTTATAGGTGTGGTACTTGTATTGTGTGTTTTAGATAGGCTTGAGAATGTGTTTGGGATAGTTTTGGATAGATTACATAGGTTGAGTTGTGTTGGAAAAGCTTCAAAAATGGATTTTTCGGTAAGATAATCAATTACCTAAAAATGGTAATCGATTACCCTACAAGATTTTTTAGAACTAAAATTGATGCTCTCTATGGTAATCGATTACCTGATTTTAGTAATCGATTACCCCCGAGAACAAGCACTTTGGTCCAGTTTTATGCAGGATATTAGGTAATCAAGTGGGTAATCAATTACCCTACATAAAAACGGATATAAAAACATTTTGAAAACATATTGAACAACTTTTGAACAATCCAATCAAGTGTTTGCTTCTCACATATGATTTCTAAGAATTCTCTCTAAGATTCATACCCATTTTTTATGGTTTGAAAGTGCTTCCAATTCAAGATTCAAGGAAAAGACTCCATTGAGTTCTAATCTTTCTTTTTGGGTATTCTTCACATCAGGTGATATTGTTTTGTACGCTTTCTGTGTTTTTGCACTAGGTTTACAATCTCTTAAGGTGTTCTTGAGATTGTGGAAAAATCTTGCAGCGGGGTGTTGCAAGTGAGGCGTTGTGAGTGGCAGGGTGTCACGGTGTAGCAAACTCTTGTGGTGTGCAAGAGGAAGCCTCCTATTGTGTGATTTAAATCTTTCCGAGATTAAAATATGTATGTGTGGTGTGCATGTACTAAGATTTTAGTGGAAAGTAGATTAGCGGAAGGCTAAGTCTGCAAACTAGATGTAGGTCAGTTGGACCGAACTAGTATAAATCACTGTGCAAATTTTCTCTTCCTTAGACTCTTCAAATTTCAATCTTTATTGAATTCTTTGAGCACTAACATCTGGGTTTTTGCAGCTGAGTTTGATTCATTACAATTTCTTGCAGCTTATCTAAATCTTGATATACAATTACATAACTTTAAATTTGGGTCTTTAACCCATATTTTGTGGTTGATTTTTATTATTTCTACTCTTTCCTTTTGATCCTGAATTGCTTTAAATATAATCCTTGACAAGTTTCTCAGCTACTTTATTTGAAATCATTATTGAAGGAATTGAATTGATTGGTGTTTTGCTTAAAGGGTTGAATTCTTGAAAACCCATTTTTGTAAAAGAAGGTAGATTTTGAAAATTTCAAAAAAGGGTTGTTTTTGAAAATACTCTGATACTGTTGAATAGAAAACTTTGAAACAGAATTTGGTGAATCTATTCAACCCCCTCTTCTAGATTCCATCCTGGGACCAACACATCAGTTCTCCATGATAGAAGAATGAAGAACCATTTCTTAATTTAAAATGTAGATTCATTATCAGATAATTAAAAATAAGATTTACTACCACCCGAGGATGATCTAAAATATTGGACCTAAGTATTTACAGGACCGATCTCACCCATACATCGACCTTAAACCTAGGATCTTGTTGGCTTGATCTCTACTCTACAGCAACCCAACTGATGCTTAGGAAAACAAGCATGAAACATTAAACACCTATTAATACACTAGTAACAACCATCCAACAGGTACAACACAATAATGAAGTATTCAACAACAATTAAGGATCACATTAATGACTAATAACAGTCACTCATGTCTCATCTCCTTTATATACAAAACCCAAAGGTATGTTTAGATTTACATTCCCAATACACTAAAAGCACCCATTTTAACTTGATTGTTAAAGTCTATTGCATGTAATCCCGACAACAACCTCTCAAGATCTCGACGATCAATATAGTAAGCTTACTAGAGAGCATTCCACCTTTTTTTGTGAGAACATTTGGTGGTTACCAAGAGTTCAAGGCAATTTCATTTGGCCACTCTGACCTCCAGCAACAATGGTGGAAGTAACTCCCATAATTTCAGACTAAAACAGTAGTTAGAATAATTGAGACAACAAAATAATGCCCTACAAGTACAAAACATAATACCTCACACCGAGAACCATGAAGCTAGCTATACCCCACCTTTCCAAAAGATACCTTAGCTTATTCCACCCAATGTTTACGATGGCACAACAACATATACAGGCATCCAAATGACATGATGGAAGTCCTCTTACCTTCTGGGTGGAAACCGCAAACCATATACTGGTACCACAGAACTAACGATCCATATGAACATATTAACGCCTACGTCACCCAGATGAACCTCTACACCACCGATGATGTAGTTCTTTGCCTAGTGTTTCTTACCTCCCTAAAGGGCTTAGCAAGTTGGTATACCCAACTTCCTCCTCACTTGATCCACAACTTTGATGGCCTAATATAGATGTTCAATGATAGTACGCCACAAGCTACCTCATCACATCACTTCGACAAGCCACACAAGCTTGTGTCAGAATGATAATGAGTCTCTTCGAAGTTTCATGGAACATTTTGTAGTAAACGCAATCAGAATCTGAGGTTTCGATCCTAAGGTATCCTTGAATTCTATGTTGGTAGTCCTTAAATCGCATCCCTTCTTTTATAGGCTTTGCAAAAGGCTCATATTTAACATAGACAAGTTAAAAGCCCAAGTTGTTGGCTTCATTCAAATGGGGGAACATTTATCCTTTAGAGAGAATATTAGTGCTAACCTCAACCAACAAAGAGACTATTGCAGCGAGACTAGAAAGAAAAATTATGTCCCCATAAAGACATATCCACCTTCATGAGAAGGCAACATCGAAGCTTGAGGCACGACCACTATACTCCACTCAATGCGGCAAGAGTTCACATCCTCGATGATGCCTATTAGAGAGAGTTGATCACCCTTCTAGCATCAAGCTGCAATTCAACTAAGGCCGACCAAAGTAAACACAGTTGGTATCACCAGAATGTCAACCACATCATAGAAAAATATTTGGACTGCAATCCAAGAAGGATATTTTTGTCGCTATGTACAACCCAAACCATCTAGCAAGTCAAGAAGCAAAGGTAGCATACAGGGAGAAGCTTTTGTGGTAGAAAACATCAAGATGATAGGAGAAGGTTGATGATATGAATCCAGAAGACAATGACAATGGAATGTTTAATTCTTATTTTAATTTAGGAATTAATGTAACATGCAATCAATCATATGTGATAATTGCATGATATTGAAGTGTTTAATTCTTCTTTTAAGAGTTATGATTTTGAATAGTCACCTGGTTTTAATAAATAAAGGCTAAATTGTACTCGAAAGGCAACCATTGAATCAGTAAAAATTATAATTGGGTTTTTACCCTTTAGTGAAAGATGTATTTTTCTTTAGAACTTGATGCAATCCAACCTACCAAGGGCCTTCTCACTAGGGCAATGGCTAGGAGGATTGAAAAGAACTTGGCCTGGAAAGACTCATCAAGACCCCAACTCATAATGGAGATAGATATTTTAGGCCATAGTCTTTAGTTTTCCCCTTGTAAATATTAATTAGCTTTTAATTCCCTTTTAGGCCTTGTATTTCAGCCATTTATGCTAGTTTCTAAAGTTTAGGGTGTAATTAGCTTAGGAAGGGAGGTGAGGGGAGTAAAGGGCTTAATAACCCAAAGGAGTGTGGATCTCTTTCCATACCCCCTTGATTAGGTCATGACACTCCCTAGCTTAAGGCTAGGCACCAAATTTAGTGGGCCTAAGAGGGATTAGTGCTCCTAATCCTAATTAGGCCCAAGTCCTACATTGCCTAGTTTTACGTGCCTTGCTCCCTTTTTGGGCTATAAATACACCTAGCCTCTCTTAGACAAATCACATTTGATTGAATGAAGTAAGACTCTTTTTGAGCAACTTACTCTTGAGTGTCTTTAAGAATCCTCTCTGTTGAGGAATCTCTCCCTTAAAGCTTTTATCAAGGGACCTCTCCCTTGTGGCAAGCAACATAAAATTTTTACTCATATTTCTCCTAGAAAGTGGCGTCAACCCTCTCCCATTTCTAACCTCTCCATCCTCCATTTTCTTAGAGGAATGAACCTTGGTTGAAGAGATCAAGAGAGTGCATCATTTGGTTGAAGAGATCAAGGGAGTGCATCATTTGGTATCAGAGTCATCTTCATGAAGGTTCATTTCCTCTTCCTTCTCCTTAGTTTATGCGTCTTTGTTTAGTTTTTTTTTTCTGCAATTTTTATACTTTATTTCTTGCTTCCTTTATTGTCATTTAAATTTCTTATTGTCTTGAAGTTTATGTTTTTGTTCTTGCAATTTTTATTTCCAAGTCTTTATTGTTTTCTAGATTCAATTTATTTTGTTCATTTCTATTGAATCTTTGTGTGTTTCCTTTAGGTTTGTTTCTTTAAATTTCTGCCCATCTTTTTAATGTTTCCTTATTCTAGTGCTTACCCTAAGAGGATCATAGTAATGACTTCACAAAATTTGTGAAGGAATCCACAAAATTATGGTTTTGATCCTTGGATGGACTTTTGCTTCTTTCATTTAGTGTTCTTGCATTTTAATTTTGTTTTCCTGCACCTATTTCTCTGTTTTTGGGTCTTGGTTTTGGTCATTTTGAGTCACTTATTTTCAGTTTTAATCCTCCTAAGTTGTCTCTTAGATTGGTAATGTATTAGTCCTTATTTGTCTCTTAATTCTAAATCGTTTTGCCTTTTAAATTTTCACCAAAAAGTGTGTTGTGCTTCTAAAATTCTTGTGATAAATCTCTTTGGAATTGAGCATATGCTCTTGATCATAATTCCTAGAGTCCACATGCTTTAGACCATAGTAGGTTTCAAAAAATATTTTCTCAAAATTTGCTCAATTCTTCCTAGAGTCTTTTTGTTGATTCTTGTGTTAGTAGTTTAAAGTTTTGTACTAGTCTTTGGTGAATTGATTTTTGCTGGCTATTTTGAAATCATTTGGGAATGTTTTTGGGCTGAAATCCTTGAGAAATTAAGTTGGCCTAAGCTCATTAAGTATCTCATTTAGTGTCTTTTTTGTTCACCTAAATTTACTAGTGCATCTTGAATTTGCTTTCTTTGGTTTGCACTTGATTCCAATTTTTGTGGCTGTTTCTTTTCCTTTTTTTTCAAGCAAATTCTTCTTCATGCTCCTTATTATTTCTTACTTTCAAAATTGTTGTTGAGCGGTGCAGCAAAATATATAAAAAAAAAAGAAGAAGAGAAAAAGTGAAAATCAAAAGAGAAAATCATTAAAAAAAAACAAGTGTTAGTAAAAGTGTTAAAAAAAATATACAAAACTTTTAGTGCACCAGAACCTTGTTATTTGAAGGAGTGTTTAGGATTGTTAAAAACTTGCTTGAAATAGTGTATTTAAGATTCAGCCATAAGCTTTCAAATTATGCAACCCATTGAATTTTTTTGAGCTTTTATTTTTAGTTCATTCTATTCTAGTGCTAATCTAGGATCCTTTTGTGTTCAATCTTTTTATCTACACCATTTTTACTTGCTTGTCTTCTTTTATTATCTTTGTGTTTGTCTAAATAATTCTTTCCACTTGGATGTTTATCACCATTCCTTGAGTTTTCTTTTCTTTTTTTTTTTATTGCATTGCATTCTCTTGGTTTCTCCCTGGGTGCGCCACTTTGTTGAAGGAAAAGAGAGGTCAAACCAAGCTTTCCACAAGGTAAGCATCTTGAGGTGTGTTAAAGCAAGCTAAGGAAGAGGTTCATTCAAGGGAGCAATACCACTTTGAGAGAGGCAAACACTTGGAGTAGAGAGCAACTTCAAACATCAAGCCTTTTGTTTCTTTTTGTTTAATTAGGTGTAAATTTTATTAAGGCCATTTTAATTGAGGTGTTGGATGCCCATAAGGGTCACCTATTTGATTGTAATAGTTTTTAGTTTCTTGTTTAGGTAGGAGAAGGAATTGGTACCTCATTTCTCCACCTTAGGTGCACGCCTTTAGATCCTTACCTTTGCTTTAAATTTCTTTTATTTGATTTGCATCTTAGTGTGAAAGGCTTTTGAGTTCCAAATACTCTTAAGTAATTCACTTAGGGAGAAAATAAAACAAAAGAGTAAGGAGTGTTGCCCATAAGTTCTTCCCAATCACTTTCAAAATGAGTTCACACACATCTAGTAAAGGTAGTGTAAATCAACAAGGTTCTCAAAAAACAACCAACATGGATAAGTTTGTGAGTGAATTTAGGGACTGGAGGGTAGAAGAGAGAAAAGAAAGAAAAGAAAGGGAGAAGAGAGAAGAAAAGAGGTGTGAAGAGAAAGAAAAAGAAAAGAGAGAAAGAGAGTTAAGAGAAGAAAGACGAAGAGAGGAAAAAGAGCGTGAGAAAAGAGAGAAAGAAAGAGAGGAGAAAAGAGAGAGACAAGAATGAGAAGAAAGACAGAGGGAAGGAAAGAAAGAGAACAAAGAGAAAGAGAAGAAAGAAGGGAAAGAGAGAGAGAGTGGGAAGAGAGAAGAGAGAAGAGAAAGAGGAGTTAGAAAGAGGTATAGGTATAGTCCGCCTCTAGTGAAGTAAGTGAAAGTGAGGGATATGAAAGACCTAGGAAAGGAGAGCACAATAACATCATAACCAACCCCAAGCCCAACCTAGGGAACAAAAAGTTGACCTCCCTCATTTTCATGGAAAAGAGGATGTGGAAGCCTACCTTGATTGGGAAATGAAGGTAGATCAACTCTTTGTTTGTTATAACATAAGTGAACAAAGAAAAGTTCTGCTGGCAACCCTTAGCTTCCAAGGTCATGCCATGTATTGGTGGACCTCATTGGTCAATGAGAGGCGCCACCTTCGTAACCCTCTTGTGGATTATTGGAATGATCTCAAGGGGGATTTTGAGGCAAAGACACGTCCCTTCTTATTATGAAAGAGAGCTCTTGGATAAACTCCAAAGATTAAAACAATACAACTCAAGTGTTGAGGACTACAGACAAACCATGGAGCTTTTCATGATGAGAGCGGGCGTCACCGAAGAACCAAGGGCCACTGAAGCTACATTTTTAAGTGATTTGAGCTGTGACATAAGAGACAAAGTTGAGTTCTTACCATATAATAATCTAGATGACCTAGTGATGCAATCTTACCTAGCATGCATCATGGCTAGGAGGACTCAAGGAAGGCATGGCATGGACAAAAGCTCATTGAAGATTCGAAGCCATAGTCTTCGTTATTTTTAGCTTGTAAATATTTTATTTTAATTAGATAAATAGGAAAGTATTTTTAATTCCCTTAAGGCCATGTATTTCCGGCCATCTTCTTAGTTTATAAGGTATAGGTGACTTTAGTTAAAAAGGAGGAGTAAGCTTATAATGGGTGCATAAGTTAAGACATGATTTTGGGCTAGCCCATTCACATTAAGATATGCTAATTGCACCCATAGGGGGTGAGTCTAGGTGCCTCACTTAAGGCCTAAGACTTAGGTTAATTAGTTTTAATCCTAATTAAGCTCAAGTCCCACATTGCCTAGAAAAGTGTGCCCAAGCTCTCCCATTGGGCTATATATACTCATTCCCCCTCATTGTAAAATTTCACTTTTAAAGTTGAATGAAAATAGTCTCTTTGTGAACACATTCTTAGTAAAAGGTCTTGAGGATCCTCTCTCTTGAGGAACCTCTTCCTAGTTGGTTTTTATCAAGGGTTCCTTCCCTTGTGGCAAACCTAAACACTTTGGCTTATCTCTCTTTGAGAGTGGCGCCCCACCTCCATTTTCTTTCCCCTCCATCATCCATTTCATGGTGCTTGGAACCTCAAGGAAAAAGATCAAGGGAGGCATGCATCACCTAGTCCAACTTTGCATAAGAGTGAAAAATCAATTAAAAAGAAAAGGTGGAGCAAAAACAGAATTTTCATCCTACAATTATGCAAAGAGGGACCTAGGCAAGGGAAGCTCTTCTAAGAGCTCTCCCAAAAAGGAACCATCCAAGCATGTGCATAAAGAACATAAACTCATGCATAATAGAGACAACCCCCTACTAGTTCTAGCAATAGGATTAGTAGTATTAAATCCTTTAAATGTCTTAGGAGAGGTCACATTGCCTCTCACTGCCCCAATAAGAAAACCATGATCATGAAGGGCCAAGAGATTTTTAGTGAGAGTAGTTCATCTTCCTCCTCTAGTGAGAGTGAGGAAGAAGGGGGTCATGAGCATCATGAGCACGACATTGTTGAAAACCCTTATGATGGAGACCTCTTAATGGTTAGGCACCTTCTACGAAGCCAACCCCTTGAGCTTAACCACTCCCAAAGAGAGAACATTTTTCATACACGTTGTAAAGTTTTATACAAAACATGTTCTCTCATTGTGGATAGTGGATCCTGCTGCAATTGTTGTAGCTCAAGGTTAGTAGAGAAGTTAGCCTTACAACCAATTCCTCAACCTAGACCTTACAATCTCCCATGTCTTAATGAGGAAGGGGAAATGGTTGTAAACCAACAAGTGAAGGTGTCATTCTCCATTGGAAAATATCAAGATGAGATCTTATGTGATA
Organism: Psophocarpus tetragonolobus; assembly: GCA_037954015.1. Lineage (NCBI taxonomy): Eukaryota > Viridiplantae > Streptophyta > Magnoliopsida > Fabales > Fabaceae > Psophocarpus > Psophocarpus tetragonolobus. Next base: position 75,543,550 of record CM075688.1, on the reverse strand, counting down.
TAGTTCCAATGGAGGCTGGTCATATCTTGTTAGGGAGGTCTTGGCAATTTGACAAACAAGTCATTCACCATGGCTACTCTAATGAGATAATCCTCACTCATAAGGGCAAAAGAATAAAGTTGACTCCTCTCACACCTTTACAAGTGGCTAAAGATCAACTCATCATGAAACATAAAAAAGATAAGGAAAAAAAAGTTCAAAGTCAAAAAAAAAAAAAAAGCTTCCACCCCCAAAAGCTTGGAAGAGGTAAAGAGGGAGAGTTGGAAGGAGGTACCCCTTCCAAAGAGGTAATTAAGAAAAAGAGTCATTTTGCAATAAAAATGGATATTAAATAAGCTCTCTTGCTTGATCGACCTTTTTATCTCCTTCTTTGTAAAGAGATACCTTCTGACACTACCACAAGTGATGAAATTAAGTCTCTTCCAAAAGGTGTTCAAAATCTTTTAAAAGAATTTGATGATTTTTTCCCTCAAGAGGTTCCAAGGGGATTACCACCTCTAAGGGGAATAGAACACTAAATTGACCTTGTTTCTGGCACAAGTCTGCCCAATAGGCCAGCGTATAAGACAAACCCTGTTGACACCAAAGAGATTGAGTCTCAAGTTCAAGACTTGTTGGAGAAGGATTGGGATCAAAAGAGCATTAGCCCTTTGTGCGGTTCCTGTTTTGTTGGTGCCCAAAAAGGATGGAAAATGGCGGATGTGTATGGATTGTCGTGCCATCAACAACATCACCATTAAGTATAGGCACCCAATCCCTAGGCTAGATGATATGCTTGATGAATTGCATGGAGCCAAAATATTTTCAAAAATTGATCTTAGAATTGGTTACCATCAAATAAGAATCAAAGAAGAAGATGAATGGAAAACCGCTTTTAAGACCAAATTCGATCTTTATGAGTGGTTGGTGATGCCTTTTGGGCTTACCAATGCTCCAAGAACTTTCATGCACCTCATGAATGATGTACTTAAGGATTGCATTGGTAGGTTTGTAGTTGTTTATTTTGATGATATTTTAATCTATAGTAGGTCTTTAAAAGAACATATCGGGTACCTTAAGGAAGTCTTATCTGTCCTTAGAATAAATAAGTTTTTTGCAAACTTAGAAAAATGCACCTTTTGTGTTCCTAGTGTAGTTTTCTTGGGCTTTGTCATTAGTGCCCAACCCCCAAAAAATCAAGGTCATTCAAGAATGGCCCACCTCTACTAGTGTGACTGAGATCAAGAGCTTTCACGGTCTCGCGGGATTTTATAGGTGTTTTGTGCCTAACTTCTCCACACTAGCTTTACCACTCAATGGCTTGGTGAATAAGGAAGTTTTTTTCTTGTGGGGTGAAAAACAAGAAGAATTTTTTCAACTGCTCAAGGATAAACTCACTAATGCACCTATTCTAGCTCTCCCCGACTTTTCAAAAACTTTTGAGTTAGAATGTGATGCATCGGGAGTAGGTGTGGGAGCTGCGCTTTTGCAAGGGGGGCACCCCATTGCTTATTTTAGTGAAAAACTCAATGGTGCCCACCTCAACTACCCCACCTAAGACAAGGAGTTTTATGCCTTGATCCGTGCCCTCCAAACTTGGGAACATTATCTTGTTTCCAAGGAGTTTGTCATTCATAATGACCATGAGTCACTTAAGTATTTGAGGGGGTAAGGAAAGTTGAACAAGAGGCATGCTAAATGGGTTGAATTTCTTGAAATTTTCCCTTATGTCATCAAATATAAAAAGGGAAAAACAAATGTGGTGGTTGATGCTCTTTCAAGGAGGCATTCTCTCCTTGCCACCCGTCTGACTAAGACTTTGGAACCATTTATGCTGCCTCATCCTCCAAAGCCAAACATGGCTTCTACTTGTGTGAGGGGGTACTTGTTCAAAGAGGGAAAACTTTATGTACCCTAAGGATCCATTAGGAAATTGCTGACAAAAGAGAGTCATGAAGGTGGGCTCATGGGGCATTTTGGAATTGATAAAACCTTAATGCTTTTGAAAGAAAAATTCTTTTGGCCCCATATGAAAAAGGATGTCCAAAGATTGCTTGCGATGCATAACTTGTTTACAAGCTAAGTCCTGAGTAATGCCTCATGGACTCTACACTCCTTTACCCATTCCTTCTACACCTTGGGTAGATATTAGCATGGATTTTATCCTTGGGCTCCCACGAACCCAATAAGGTGTAGACTTCATCTTTGTGGTAGTGGACCGCTTTAGTAAAATGTCCCATTTCATTCCCTGCCACAAAGTGGATGATGCGAGTCACATTGCAAGGCTATTTTTTCATGAGGTTGTCCACTTGCATGGAATACCCTCAACCATAGTCTCTCATAGGGATGCTAAGTTCCTTGGCCATTTTTGAAAAACTCTTTGGGAAAGGCTAGGAACTAAGCTCTTATTTTCTACCACTTGTCATCCTTAAAAGGATGTTCAAACTGAGGTAGTAAATAGATCTCTATCCACTATGTTGAGGGCACTCTTGAAAGGCAACCATAAGTCTTGGGATGAATATCTCTCCCACATTGAATTTTCATATAATAGGGTGGTTCATCGAACCACTAAGCACTCCCCTTTTGAGGTTGTATATAGTTTTAATCCTCTTACCCCTTTGGACTTATTGCCACTCCTTAACACCGTACTTTTTCATAAAGAAGGGGAAGCTAGGGCTGATTTTGTCAAAAAATTACATGAGAGGGTCAAAACCAATATTGAAAACCAATCTAAGGGGTATGCTTTATCTAGGAACAAGGGGAGGAACGAAGTCATCTTCGAAAAGGGTGATTGGGTTTGGCTACACCTAAGAAAGGATCATTTTCCTTCTAAAAGGAAGTCCAAACTTAGCCCCCGAGGAGATGGTCCCTTCTTGAGAAGGTAAATAACAATGCATATAAGTTAGACCTTCCTAAGGATTATGGAGTTAGCACCACCTTTAATGTTTGTTATCTTAGCCCCTTTTTAGGTGTCGACATGGAAGAGGATGACCCTTCAGATTTGAGGACAAATCCTTCTGACAGGGGAGGAGATGATGCAATCCTACCTACCAAGGGCCCTCTTACTATGGCAATGGCTAGGAGGATTGAAGAAGACTTGGCCTGGAAAGACTCATCAAGACCCCAGCTCATGATGGAGATAAATATTTTAGGTCATAGTCCTTAGTTTTCCTCTTGTAAATGTTAATTAGATTTTAATTCCCTTTTAGGCCTTGTATTTTGGCCATTTATGCTAGTTTGTAAAGTTTAGGGTGTAATTAGCTTAGGAAGGGAGGTGAGGGGAGTAAAGGACCTAATAACCTAAAGGAGTGTGGATCTCTTTCCACACCCCTTGATTAGGCCGTGACACTCCCTAGATTAAGGCTAGGCACCACTTTTAGTGGGCCTAAGAGGGATTAGTACTCCTAATCCTAATTAGCCCAAGTCCCACATTACCTAGTTTTGAGTACCTTGCCTTCTTTGGGCTATAAATACACCTAGTCTCTCTTGTACAAATCACACTTCATTGAATGAAGTAAGACTCTTTTTGAGCAATTTATTCTTGAGTGTCTTTGAGAATTCTCTCTCTTGAGGAATCTCTCCCTTAAAGCTTTTATCAAGGGACCTCTCCCTTGTGGCAAGCAACATAAAATTTTTTACTCATCTTTCTCCTAGAAACTGGCATCAACCCTCTCCTATTTCTAACCTTTCCATCCTCTATTTTCTTAGAGGAACAAACCTTGGTTGAAGAGATCAAGGGAGTGCATCAAAACTTATCAAGGAATTCTTCCTTGTGGCATTTTTTTTGACTTATCAAGGGTAAATCACCACCTTGTGGCGTCACTTTCTATCATTGGAAGTGGTATCGTCTATCCCTTCATCAAATCATTTTCATCCTTTCCATTTTCTTTCTCAACCAATTCCCATATTTTGTTAACTTGTTATCTACCAACCTTGATAGATCCACAAAATGAATCCAACCCCTCTGAATTCACATCTGTTGGTATTAGAGCTTCGTCTCTAGGTTTGAAATTATGATGGATATTTTTCATACGAGGTGTGATATGAATCTAAATAACAATGACTTTTAATTTTTGTAACGTTCTGTTAATTTAGGAATTAATATAACATGTAATTAATCATGTGATAATTACATAGTAATGGAGTATTTAATTTTTCTTTTAAGAGTTATGATTTTGAATAACCACCTAATTATATAAATAGGGAATGAATTGTATTCAAAAGACAACCATTGAATCAGTGAAATTATAATTGGGTTTTTCACCCTTTTGTGGGAGATAAATTTCTCTTAAGAACTTATCAAGGAATTCTTCCTTATGCATTTTGCTAGACTTATCAAGGGTAAATCATCACCCCTGTGGCATCATATGACTTATCTTCCATCCTTGGAAGTGGTGTCACCTATCTTTGTTAAACCATTTTCATCCTTTCTATTCTCTTGTTTACACAATTCTCAGTTTTTTGTTAACTTGTTATCTTCCAACCTAGATAGATCCATAAAAAGAATCCAACCCCTTTGGATTTACATCACTTGGTATCAGAGCTTCAACTCTAGGTTTGGAACTATGGTAGATATTTTTTATACAAGGTGTTTAATAGAAGGTCATTTGTGTTTATTTGCAGTTGATGGAGGAAGTTATAGCAACGTGGTGACTGAAAGATTGGTGAATAAACTCAACTTACCAACAAGTCTTCATCATAGATAAACTAAGTTTAGATTCACTGTTGGAAAATGCATGGATGAAGTGACATACGATATTGCTCACATGGACTCATGTCATTTTCTTTTAGGGAGATCTTAACTGAAGGATAAAATGATTAATCCAAAAAAACTTTCAATTTCTTTGGTACATGAAGGAGGCAAGCTTAATTTGAAATTTCTGGCACCAAGCTAAGTTTGTGATGATCAATATAATTTGAAGGAGAAAATAAAAAATCAGAGAGAAGAAAAGAGAAAAATAGAAAAAGAAAAGAGTGAAGAAGAAAAGAGAAAGACAAAAAAAGAAGGATAAAATTATAACTGCTAATGATTATTCTTCTTCTCGTGATATTTTAAATGTACAGGATCATGAGTATACAACCCACAAATTTTCATATGTAAGGAAGAAAAATGTTGATATCACTCCTAGAGCGTCATTGTACATCCAGTCCACTATTGAAGTTCAAACTCATGAGCAAAATTTCCAAGTCTGGGTTTGGGCACAAAAAAGGAGAACTTCTTTTATGCATGCATTTTTACAAGTTGTATTTGATCTTGGAGGTTAGTTTTGTTCATTATATGAGTAAAAATTGTATTAAAATAAAGTCTTAGATTCGATGACGAATCTTTTTTAAGGAGGAAATGATATGAATCTAGAAGACAATGATTTTTAATTTTTTGTAATGTCCATTAATTTAAGAATTAATGTAACATGCAATTAATGATGTGATAATTGCATGATAATGAAGTATTTAATTTTTCTTTTACAAGTTATGATTTTGAACAATCACCTAGTTATATAAATAGGTTCGAATTGTATTCAAAAGACTATCATTGAATCAATGAAATTATAATTGGGTTTTTCACCCTTGAGAAATGAATTTCTCTTAAGAACTTATCAAGGAACTCTTTCTTGTGGCGTTCTGCTAGACTTATCAAGGTTAAATCATCACCCTTATGGCATCATATGACGTATCTTCCATCCTTGGAAGGGGCGTGATCTATCCCTTTGTTAAACCATTTTCATCCTTTTCATTCTCTTGTTTACCCAATTCTCATTTTTTGTTAACTTATTACCTTCCAACCTAAATAGATTCGTAAAATGAATTCAACCCCTCTAGATTTACATCAAGGTGTTTAGTAAAAGGCCATTTGTGTTTATTTACAGTTGATGGAGGAAGTCATAGCAACGTGGTGAGCCAAAGATTGTGAATAAACTCAACTTACCAACGAGTTTTCATCCTAGACAAACAAAGTTTAGATTCACCATTGAAAAATACATGTATGAAATGACATGTGATATTTCTCCCACGGAATCATGTCATTTTCTTTTAGGGAGATCCTGGTTATAAGATAAAAAAAAATTAATCTTAAAAGACTTTCAGTTTCTTTGCTTCATGAAGGACACGAATAAGGATCTTCTCCATGTCCTTTTTCCATTTCCTTTTTTTTTTCATATCCTATGCTTTTGAAAAATTTAATTAAATAAAGGTGATAAAAAATTCATAGGATGTAGCATTTATGTAGTCAAAAACTTAGTAATGGAAGGAAATGGAGAGAGAAGAAATAGAGAGGATCCTAACCTTGAAGGAACCTTAATTTGAAATTTCTGACACCAAGCCAAGTTTGTGATGATCGAAATAAGTTGAAGGATAAAATAGAAAAAGAGAGAGAAGAAAAGAGAAATGCACAAAAAGTACATTAAAATTTTAACTACTAATGATTTTTCTTCTTCTATTGATATTTTGAATGCACAGGATCATGAGTATACAACTAACAAATTGTCATATGCGAGAAAAAAAAATGTTGATATCACTCTTAGAGTGTCATTATACATCCAATCCATTGTTAAAGTTCAAATTCATGAGAAAAATTTGTGCGTCTATTTTAAAAGAAGAATTGTTTTTTATTCCAATGTTTGGGTCTGGACACTAAAAAAGAAAACTTCTTTTATGCATGAATTTTTATAAGTTATATTTGATCCTGGATGTTAAATTTATTCATTTTAAGTTATAATTGAATAAAATTTGTATAAAAATAAAGTCATAGATTCGAGGAAGAATCTTTTTGAAGAAGAAAGGAATTATATGAATCCAAAAGACAATGACAATAGAGTGTTTAGTAATGTTCTTTTCATTTAGGAATTAATGTAAAATGAATTAATTATATAAATAAGGGTTTTATAAATGGAGTGTTTAATTCTTCTTTTAAGAGTTTTAAGAGTTTTGATTTTAAACAGCCACCTGGTTCTATAAATAAGGGTTGAATTGTGCTCAAAAGGCAATCCTTGAATCATTAAAATTATAATTGGATTTTTACCCTTCCGTGAGAGATGTATTTTTTCTTTAGAACTTATCAAGGAATTCTTTCTTGTGGCATTCTTCTAAACTTAACAAGGGTAAATCACTACCCATGTGGCGTCATATGATTTATCTTCCATCCTTAAAAGTAGCGCCATCTATCCCTTCATCAAACCATTTTCATCCTTTCCATTTTCTTTCTTACCCAATTCCCAGTTTTTGTTAACTTGTTATCTTCCAACCTAGATAGATCCACAAAACGAATCCAACCCCTATGGATTCACATCAGTTGTTCAAACCAAAACCAAATAGGGTCGATGAATCAGACAACAATAGACTAAAAGGCATCATCAACACCATAGCATGAGGATTCGTAGGAGGAGAGCATACCAACTCAGCTTATAAAAGACACCTTAGAGTCATTTATAATACCAACCCTCTGTGCAGTCAAGCAAAAACCTCACCAGTATCAGCTTCTCAAACAGTGATTTTGAATGTGTCAACCAAGACTTGGATGACCTTATGGTCTTTATTGTCACAGTGGCCAATTGGCAGGTGAATAAAACCCTAGTCGATAACGGAAGCTCGATCAATGTTCTATTCTGGTCAACTTTCCTCCTCGATCTACCCAAGTCATTTGTGCACCCTTATGATGAACCATTTTTTCGGTTTTGTTGAAGACAATGTACATGCCAAAGGATATGTTGACTTCTTAACTAAGTTTGTGAGGATGACCAAAGCAAGTATGTCACAATGAGGTACCTCTTTGTAGACGCACCATCATCCTACAACATAGTCATCGACAGGTCAACCCTAAATAAGCTAGGAGTTATTGTATCAACCCCTCACTTAGCAATGAAATTCTCTTCCAACAACGAGACTATAATCACAATCAAGACAAACAAGAAGAAGGCCATAAAGTGCTATGTAAAGAGCCTCAAAGTAATATCGGCATTAATCCTAAGGAAACTCAAAGACCAATCACACCCACTATGATAGAAGAATTAGACTAAACCCTTGAGTGGAACAAGATGACTCTTGACTCACAATTGTCAAAACCATGTTGGACTATCAGATTGACCCCGAGCCTACCAAGTGCACCAAGGTAGGGGAAGCCTAGACGCCTCACAAAACAATAGATCTTTAGCATCGTAAAAAAAAAACTAACCTCTTCGCATGGATTAGCTTAGACATGCCCAGTATTGACCCGCCTTTCATATACCATTGCAGAAAAAAATTATAAAAAACCTTCCATTCTTCATGATATTAAAAAACTAACAAAAAATATTATAAGAATCCAAGAATTAACATTGTGGATGCTCTTAGAAAATTCCAAAAAATAATCAACCAAAATTTTCAACGAAAATTAATAATTAGTAAAACTTAACTCAGCTGAAAAAAAAAATCACAAAGTTTAAAAAGAATAAATACTGTCTCATAACTTACAATCTTACCTGTCTATCGATTACAATCTCTGAATTCAAGAAAAATTCGAATTGATACTTGCATTAATAATATAAGGGAATAATGAGACATCTATACGGGAAGGTGAACTAGCAAACTTCAATATTCATCGGTTTTAGCTTGCTAGTTACCACAATTGTTATAGGGCTTGAGTTTTGTTCTAGTACTTGGTAACTACAATTGTGGATCTCGTAAAAGTGCAAAGACATTGGAAAAGCAATGATTCTTTATCCTGGAGGATTTAGTTGTTAATAATATCTCTGTCAGTGCTTCTGCTTCGGGGGACAACCATTAAAACTATGTTTACAAAACTTCTAATTTAGATTATAATTTATTTTTTAAGATTTTAACTGTTTTGGAAAATAAGTATTTAGCTTAAATTTTTTTTTAAAAAAAGGTTGTTTTTAAGAATATAAAAATTTGATTTAAATTATAATTGATTATAGAATATCTAATTTTTAACTTTAAGATTTTCGAAACACACTCTGATATTAGATTAGTGACCAGCTGGTTTGGAATTTTTATTTCCACTGTTATTCATCGGCTTTTATACTGACATGTGATATTTTTATTGATAAATATTAATTATTAATTTATTATTTTTTTATTAATGAAAGAAACTCAAACTAATTTTTTTTTTTTACCTCTTCATCCTTAATATAACTTTTGATACTAGATCTAACTCATTTCCCTGCTGTTCCCCATACATGTTGTGTACTTGTGTTTGGGAGTAAAATAAAAAGCAAATTCTTAGTTATAATTTGTTGTCTTGGAGATCTAACATCAAAACTTTAACAAAAGTCCAATAATATTTTTGTTAAATTAAATTTTATGTAAAGTTGTTTCAGTAATTTACTATTTTTCTGTTCTCTTCCCCTCAGTCCCTCATTAAATTTCTAATCTATTTTCTGTCCAGTCATCTTCTATCACGTATCATCATCTTTTAAATTGAGTAAAAAAAAATTATTATTATTTAATATTTTTTAAAATAATTTATATTAAACATATTTTTTTTATCTAACCTGAAATTATTTTATAAGAAGCAATTGTAGTTATACTTTTTAACGTAATTAAAAATATGTTAAATAATAATTTTTATTTTAAAAATATTTTTTAAACCCACTTTAATATCTATTTATATAACTGATATTTTGCAAATGTTTATAGCATAACAGAAATTAGTCAAACTACGTTCATAACAAGCAATTATAATTAGTTCTTAATATAATCTCCAATTTGAATAAAAATATAAGTCTAACACAAGTTATTTAAAAAATAATTTTTCATTCATTAATTTAAACAATAATTATTTTTAAATAAAAATGAATCGCATAATTAATCATTTCAAATATTCAAAATAATAATGATATTTTTTATAAAATATTTTTATTATTTTATTAAAATATAATATTCATTTTATAATAGTTAATCTAATCAAATTAAATTACTTAAATAACATTAATTTTTAATTTTTTTAAAATAAATTTTCAATTATATTAAATTTATTTTAATTTAGAAATTTGATGATATGATAATTGAGAAAAGAAAAAAATACAAAATATATTTCTGCATTAAACTTAATTTTTAAAAAGAAATAATTAAGTTTTTTGATAAAAAAAATTGGTGTAGGATGTAAGACTTGATTGTATTAAAATGTTGTGTGTGTGTGTGTGTGTGTGAGTGTATGTGTGTGTGTGTGTGTGTGTGTGTGTGTGTGTGTCTGTGTGTGTGTGTCTGTGTGTGTGTCTGTGTGTCTGTGTCTGTGTGTCTGTGTCTGTGTGTGTGTGTCTGTGTCTGTGTGTGTCTGTGTGTGTGTGTCTGTGAGTGTGTCTGTGTGTGTGTGTGTGTCTGTGTGTGTCTGTGTGTGTGTCTGTGTGTGTCTGTGTGTGTGTGTCTGTGTGTCTATGTATGTGTGTGTGTGTGTGTGTCTGTGTGTCTCTGTGTGTGTGTGTCTGTGTGTGTGTGTGTGTCTATATGTGTCTGTGTGTCTGTGTCTGTGTTTGTCTGCGTGTCTGTGTGTTTGTGTGTCTGTGTGTGTCTGTGTATGTGTGTGTCTGTGTGTGTGTGTGTCTGTGTGTCTGTGTGTTTATGTGTGTGTGTGTGTGTCTGTGTCTGTGTCTGTTTGTGTGTGTGTCTGTGCGTGTTTGTGTGTCTGTGTGTGTGTGTCTGTGTCTGTGTGTGTGTGTGTCTGTGTCTGTGTCTGTGTGTGTGTGTGTGTGTCTATGTGTGTTTGTCTCTGTGTGTGTCTGTGTGTTTGTGTGTGTGTGTCTGTGTGTGTGTGTGTCTGTGTGTGTGTTTATGTGTGTCTGTGTGTCTGTGTGTCTGTGTCTGTGTGTTTGTGTGTCTGTGTGTCTGTGTGTGTGTGTTTGTGTGTGTCGGTGTGTGTCTGTGTGTGTGTGCGTCTGTGTGTCTATGTGTCTCTGTGTCTGTGTGTGTGTGTGAGTCTGTGTGTCTGTTTGTCTGTGTGTGTGTCTGTGTCTGTGTGTGTCTGTATGTCTGTGTTTGTCTCTGTGTGTGTGTGTGTCTGTGTGTCTGTTTGTCTGTGTGTGTGTCTGTGTCTGTGTGTGTCTGTATGTCTGTGTTTGTCTCTGTGTGTGTGTGTGTCTGTGTGTGTGTCTGTGTCTGTCTGTGTGTGTGTCTGTCTGTCTATTTGTGTGTGTCTATCTGTGTATATCTGTCTGTGTGTCTGTCTGTGTATGTGTATGTATGTGTGTGTGTCTGTGTGTCTGTGTCTGTGTGTGTCTGTCTGTGTGTGTCTGTATGTCTGTGTTTGTCTGTGTGTGTCTGTGTGTCTGTGTGATAGTGTGTGTGTGTGTGTCTCTGTGTGTGTCTGTGTATGTCTGTATGTCTGTGTTTGTCTATGTGTGTCTATGTGTGTGTGTCTGTGTGATTGTGTGTGTCTGTGTGTGTGTCTGTGTGTGTCTGTGTGTGTCTGTGTGTGTGTCTGTGTCTGTCTGTGTGTGTGTGTGTGTGTCTGTGTGTCTATTTGTGTGTGTCTATCTGTGTATGTCTGTCTGTGTGTCTGTCTGTGTATGTGTGTGTGTGTCTGTGTTTGTGTGTGTTTGTCTGTGTGTGTGTCTGTGTCTGTGTGTGTCTGTATGTCTGTGTTTGTATGTGTGTGTCTGTGTGTCTATGTGATTGTGTGTGTGTGTGTTTGTGTGTGTGTGTGTGTCTATGTGTGTCTGTGTGTGTGTGTGTGTCTGTGTGTGTGTGTCTGTGCGTGTTTGTGTGTGCGTGTGTCTGTCTGTCTGTGTGTGTGTCTGTGTGTCTGTGTGTGTGTGTGTGTCTGTGTGTGTCTGTGTGTGTCGGTGTGTGTCTGTGTGTGTGTGTGTGTGTGTCTATGTGTCTCTGTGTCTGTGTGTGTGTGTGTGAGTCTGTGTGTGTGTCTGTGTGTGTTTGTATGTCTGTGTGTGTCTGTGTGATTGTGTGTGTGTGTGTGTGTCTGTGTGTGTGTCTGTGTGTGTGTGTGTGTCTGTGTGTGTGTCTATCTGATTATGTCTGTCTGTGTATGTGTATGTGTGTGTGTATCTGTCTGTGTGTGTGTGTGTGTGTCTGTGTGTGTGTGTGTCTGTGTGTGTGTCTCTGTATGTGTCTGTGTTTGCTCATCAAAGCAATATTGTTTACATTGCCAATCTACTGTATTTCCCTTTTCAAGGCTCCTAAAGGTATTATTTCTCACCTTCATTCTACTTTCTCTAACTTTTGTGGACAGGAACTGCTGTTGGTGGGAAGGTTCGATTTGGTATCTTGGGGAAAGTGTGTCGTTCAAAGGAGGAGGAGAGATTGGGATTGAGAGACATGGAACGGTTTAATTTAGCCTTGCTAGGAATGTGGAAATGGAGACTGAGAATAGAACCAAATAGTTTGTGGGTGAAAGTGTTGAAGTCGAAGTACGAGTGGGAAGATGGTTTGTGGGAGAGAAAAGGTAGTCTTTGTGCTCGATAGTGGACAGATTTAGGGGGCTATTAAAGAGGAAAGAATGGGTCACACGGGATGGTGGTCTTCAAATATATAGTGGGTGATTGGTGATTGAAGGACTAATGATTTCTGGAAGGATAGTTTATACTATCACTTTTTCCTCATCTTTTCAATTTAGCATGCAACAAAAATAGCTCGGTGAAAGATAGGTGGGATGTTGGATGGAGGAACTGGGATTGGTACTAGCAGAGGGGCTTATTTGTTAGGTCCAAACCGAGGAGGTTAAACACCGGAGAGATATACAACAATGGGACATGAGCCCATATATAAGAGAATATGACACCACCTTCAACCCAAAACCTTAAGGCATTAGGTTATGGGTCTTTCTCACTTATATATTACTCAACTTCCATCGACTCTGATACCAGTTGTTGGGTCCAAAATGAGGGGGTTAAACACCGAGGAGATATATAACAATGGGACACGAGCCCATATATAAGAGAATATGACACCACCTTCAACCCAAAACCTTAGGTTATGGGTCTTTCTTACTTATATATTACTCAACTTCCATCGGCTCTAATACCAGTTGTTGGGTCTAAACTGAGAGGGTTAAACACCGGAGAGATATACAACAATGGGACACGAGCCCATATATAAGAGAATATGACACCACCTTCAACCCAAAACCTTAAGGCATTAGAGGTTATGAGTCTTTTTCACTTATATATTACTCAACTTCTATTGGCTCTGATACCAGTTGTTGGGTCCAAACTAAGGGGGTTAAACACTGGGGAGATGGGACACGAGCCCATATATAAGAGAATATGACATCACCTTAAACCCAAAACCTTAAGGCATTAGGTTATAGGTCTTTCTCACTTATATATTACTCAACTTCCCAATTCTTTATCAATGTGGGACTTCAACTCACACTTGCACTCCGACATTATTTGCATGGGAGACAATGATGGTAGAGGAACTACAGACACGTTTGAGCAAAGTTATCTTCAAAGTAGGGATTTGAGATAACTGGATTTGGTCAACAGATGTATCAGGAGTCTACTAAGTTTCTTTTGCTTACACGATTTTGTCAACCGAACAACATAAAAAACAAGACTCTTTTTCTCAATCACATTTTGGCAAAACAGGTAACCTGAAAAAGTTTGGGTATTAGTCTGGCAGTTGACAACTAATAGATTACCTACAAAGGATAACTTGGTAAAGCGTGGGATAGTCAACGGTGAAGGAGTTGTTGCAAGTTGTTTAGAAGCGAGTTAGACTCATGATCACACTTATTTTTGTCTTGCTCAATATCGACCAGTCCAAGGGGTTGGTTTACTTTTGGACATGCTTCATTTGCTCTACTATTCTTTTTATAACACATTTTGGATGAAATTATGTGTCTTATGGGGAGTATATATAGCATTACACAAAGAATTTCAAAAGCAATAACTACAATTCATGGCATTGATCGGTGGCAGCAAGGTAAAATGCAAAGTTTGGCAATTTCTATGATTTGCAAATCTTTAACACATTTGGAAGGTGCGTAATGATTTTGTTTTCAATAGTAGAGAACTACAAATAAATGTCATAATTCTTACAATTCAGCTCATTTCGTGAGATGGAGTCAGAATACAAAATTAATCTTCCATAGTTTTACAGAGTAACTAAAGAACGTTAATGTATTGTGAGAGTATGATTGAGGTTAAATTTGGATTGGAAAGTGTCAAAAACAAACATCCATCTTCCATTGTTGTAATATGTTAACATTAATTTTTTAACTATTTTTAAATTTTCCATGCAAAAGGTGACATATTTTCATCCTCCTGTGGCTCACTAACCCGAGTGATTATGGTTAGGTTTTATCTAAAACTAATTTAAATTAAATTAAAAAATAGTACTGATATGTGTTTTGTTTTTATTTGATTTAGATTAATTATATTTGGTTCATTTTTACAGTTTAAAAATTTTATTACTAAGTATGAATAGAAATGCACAGAAAAAAATTATTTTTTTTTAATTGTATAAAAATTTACTTACTCTATAAAAACAACAATTATTTAAGTTATAATACAGACAATCAACAAATTTAAACATTATAGATTTAATTTGATTGTTAGGTGCAGTTTCAATATGATAAATCATAAAAAAAATTAAATAACATAATTTAAAAATTACAAAAATCAATTAAATCCAAAATAAATTGATTTTATGACTTTCAATTTTTCAATTCTATTTTTTATTTTAATTTAATTTTGTTCAACTTAAAAACAGTGTAAACGCTCAAAAAATCAAGTTCAATTAGTTGAATAGATGTATGAACTGTTGTAAATGGTGTCTTCAGTTTCTAGAAGAAGAAAAAAAGAAAAAAACCCAGTTTGAAGTGAGGCACATTACCATTGGCATTACCTTTGCTAAAAAACATGTTGCAGTCGTTCAAATAACTAAGTATCAATAATATTCTATTACAGACGTTGAATATTTATCAACAAAATTAGTATGGGACTACGTATCACGTCACACGAGTATAAAAGGAATAAGTTACCCAATATTTAACAATATCTTTAACATTAATTGGACAACAAAAGCAAATTTCTTTTTTTATAAAAAAAAAACACAAAAATGATTGAAAAAGAGAGAATGGGAAAGATGTGAAATGATTCAAACCTCTAAAGTATATATATTAATGAAAAAAAATTAAATTAAAAACTGCTTGAGACCAAGTAAAAAGAAACAAAGTAAAAAGGCAAAGTCAAAGCAAATTATTTATTTTTAATAAAGAATAAAATATTTTTTAAATTAATTAATTGGACATATTAACTTTTTGAAGAATTCAGTCAAACACAGCAGAACCTTTTAAAATATTCAACGAAAGACAACTAACTGAAACATAACTCTTGAATCTCATTGGATGAATGTTAAATTAAAAGAAAAAATAAATCTTTGACACAAATCACGAATAGGTTGCCTTATGTATAATTTCCGATGAAATAAATGGGTACTTTCTAGCCAGTTTTTTTATTATGGGGTGGGAAAAAATAAAAAAAATAATAATTAAATAACAGTAAATAAAAATATATAATAAAAAAGAAGGACACGTGAGTAAATTGATTTACGTACTGCCAAAAAACATATAAAATGGATTTTTATAAAATAGAGAATCTTATAATTTGACAAAGACCTATTTGTATCATATGTCATTATTCTTTCTAAAATATATGCAAATTGATTTTCTACGCAACCATCCAAGTTTTTTTTTATCTATCCAAGCTCTGATAAGATTTTAGATTTCACTGCACAAGAATGTTTACGGCAGAATTATAAGTTAAATAGTTTAATTAGTACCAAATAGTTATTGCTAAATAGTAAACAACGACCATTACCAACAACGTGAGAAACATTAAACATACAAAATACAAGCAATACTTTTTTTAACACATTATAGTTCGAATTTATAAAAACAATAAATTGTGTGTATTTTACTTATTAAATGAATAAATCTCTTTTCTAATTTGTAAGTTTTAATAAATTTCAACTTCTAATAAAGAGTGTGTTAGAGGAGAAATTATTATATAATCTCATATCATAAAGATATTCATGATTTCAATCAATCTGTAGGTAATATATAATTATTTAATTAATATAATTTATAAGATAAAACTAATTAATTAATGAGTTTAATTAGTATATATTGGTGTGTAAAAAAATTGTACGTTGACAATCAATCATGACAACTTTTTATTTAGGTAACTTTTAAAATAGTATCAAGTAAAGTTAATAAATTTATCATAAATAAAGAGTTGTAATTAAATATTAATTAAATATTAATGTAAAAATATTTACCGTATATACCAATTTAACTCTTAATTAATTATATGTTAAATACTTATTAGTTGAGACTATAAATGACATGGTAGTTGATGATTGTCTGATAATTTTTCTTTCAACAATATTTGTTACATACAAGAGTATTTGATTAAGAGAGACAAGTTTTATAAATGTCATCACCAATATGTTGGAAGACAGGAAAAAAATTGCAAACTCAATTAACTTTTCCTAATTAATAGAATTACCAACTATTATTATTAGAAAATTTTCTAAACTTTTTTGTTTTAAATCTGTCCATGTTGATTAAAAAATTATTAAAATTTTAGTAACTTTTATTAATATATATAAAATTTTAATAAATTTAAAAAAAGAAAATACATGAGATAGTTTTGGTAACACTCATATTTTCTGGACTTGTGAAAAGGCAGAGGCACATGTACAGTACAGTGATAAGGAGGACTAATGAGTAAAATGACTAATCTATTGGGGTTACGGAAATTGGTTGGAACCGGACGGGTGCACCGTACTGAGGGTAGAGCAGCATGAGAACCGTGGGCGCGTGGCGGTAACTGGGCGCTAGGGTGAAAGTGAAACGGCGTAGTATTATGGCGAGGGCGAGTTTGGTTTGGAGAAGCGCGAGGTTGCGTCCGACGCACGTGCGGGCGCCCAGGCCGAAGGGGATGAAGGCGAGAGGGTGGTTGGCGGCACGTGACACGCCCTTGGAGAAACGGCCAGGATTGAACTCCGTGGCGTCGCTTCCCCACGTGGCCTGATCGTGGTGGACGGCCAGGATGGGGATCAGGAGCTCCGTCCCGCACGGGATCTTGTACTCCCCTAGCTCCACGTCAGCTTTCGCTCTTCTCATTGTCGCGATTGTGGGAGGGTACAACCTCAGCGACTCCTTCACGATCATGCTCAGCTGCAACCCAACACAATTCTCAATCACTTAATCCAACAACACTCATTCTTATTTAAAAACTAATAAAATGATCTCATAATAATAAAAATACTCAATAAAAAATGTTTAATTTAATCGTTATTATTAAATCTCACTTTACTATTGTTAATAGGAAGTCATTTTGTTATTTTTAATAAATAATATAATAAATATTTGAATTTTTTTTTTCTTATAAGACTCAAGATTTTTTATTTCAATATATTTGATGCAAAACTATCAAGCTTAAGTATTTTAAAATGTTAATAAAATTTAAATTTATTGAAAATTATTAATTTTAAAGTTACATGAAAAAATCGATAATTTTAAATAAATTTTTGTCAACCATAAAAAGAAATATAACAGATATTGTTATTAAATGAGTATTGTTTAGTATAGGGTATAGAATAAATGGATGGAGAGTTATCAATGATCTTCCTCATACTTCAGTTCACATACTATCCCTACAATTAGTAAAAAATTTCCAAAACTAACTATCTTCGTTTTCCAAATTGTGTATCACTTTTAATATTAATCTTTTAACAATATTTAAAAACTTAAAAGTTAAAAATAACTATATATCATAATTTAAAATATTCATAGTAAATTTAAACTATATCAGAGGAGAGATTCACTTACTTTCTTCCTTATTATTTTAATAATTCATTTTCTTAAAATTTAATTATTAAAATTTGTTGTTTATTATTCTTAATATTAAATTTCAACAAAATAATGAAATTTGATAAAATAAAAATAAATATAAATTTAATTACCGCATGCTAGCTAAATATGCTAGTTTGATGTAGACAGTTGGAAGTCATGTCAGAAAAAGAAAAAAACATGTACAAAAATGATCTGATTTAATTAGGGAAAAGCATTTATTTAAAAGAATGATGAAAAGAATGGAGAATTTGAAGAGCAAAGTTGAATACTTGTGCAACAAACGTTTGTTAAACGAAAACAAAATTTGCATGACGGAAGCGATAACGCTGCCCCTACATGCTTCCTTCAGATAAGAAACAGAAAAGCGAAAAGGGCCGCAGTTGGGTTTCCTTGTGCCAAGAAAGCACACAGAAAACAAGGGGCCGAAGAGACAAAACATGATTTTTGTCCGAATCTAAATTCCACACAAAACAAATTAGGGTAAACACCTATTTTCCCACCTTCAAATGTAATTCACTTTCATTTAAATCCAAATATATATATAAAATAATTTAATTAATATGTATTACTTTTAGACTGGTATTAATTACAATTTTTCGTTGATAGTAAAAGTTATATTTAAACGTTTGTAAAATTTTTATAATATCTATACATATTAATTAAACTCTATATATATTTTTTAAATGACTAAATAAGTAAATGAATAAATCTTGATGTTGTTTCTGTAACTTAAAATTATTGATAATTACAAAAAATAAATAATTTTATATGATATTTAGAAGTATTATATAAAACCTTATTTATCAATACAAACTTATAATATAAAAACTTGTTTATTAATTCATATTTCTAATATAATATAATGACTTTTTTATTAATAAAATTATATATTAAAAATTTTGTCCAAAAGTTCGGGGGCCATGACCAGCCAACTACAACTAAACTATCATGTAAGTAAATAACATTTTACGTGGATACAAAGTATTTAGCAAAAAATTTACAGTGATAAAAAAATACACTTTCAAAAACTTTTATAGCATTAATGAACCTCAATAAAAATAAATTACGCTTTTGAGCAACTAAAAGTTGTAAGAAAAAGAATAATGCACCTCTTTTCAACGTTTTGGTTAAAATTTATAAAAAAAAATCACGTATTTTTAATGAATCTGGCTTATTATTAAATAATTTTCTTTCTTAATTTTTTATGATATTAATGAATGATAAAATATACGTTAAAAAATATATTATATAAGTTGTTTAGCATTAAGGTAATTAAATAGTTACTTACGGTCTTAAGCTTGAGGAGATCTTCTTTGGTGGGGATGTCACGTGCTTGGCACGCGGTCACGAGCTCGTCACGTGCTAGCACCTGCCAGTGGGGGTGCATTGCAAGCAGAATGGTGGTCCACGTGAGGAGGTTGGAAGTGGTGTGTTTGCCTGCGAAGAAAAATGTCTTGCACTCTTCCACTATGTCATCCACCGTTACGTTGGTGGCGTTGGAAGCTCGAATCATAAGCCCTAATAAATCCTTGTGCCCTTTTGTTTCTTCTTTCCCACACGCATTCTCTTTACGTCGATCGATGAGCTTCACCAACGATTTCTTGATCTCTTTGTCCAGTTTCCAAGATTTTATATTCCTCCTTGTGGGAAAGAATCTACATCAAAAAACACACATATTAGTGTAACAATCAACTATCTAAGAAAAAAAAAAAAAGTGGTACACTAAGTAGGTGTTTGGAAACGCGTTTCTTATATCTTTAAAATCACGTCAATCAAACAGAATAAGCAGCTTGAACCAGCAGCTTCCAACTTGACACCAAAACAAGTGTATTAGTTTAAAAAATATATACACTTCTTCTAATAAGTTTTGTTTTATATTGAAATTTATTACAAACTATGATACTAGGATAGAAAAATATTGGATGAAATGTCAAATTTACCAAATTTTATTACTAATTATAAATAGTATATTCAAAAGGGTCGTCAAATTTTATGTTTTTAATAAATTTGAACTAATTATAAATAGTGTATTCAAAAGGGTATGTTTTTAACAGTTTTCAAATAATTTCATTCACCTATTCGATCACAAATAAGTTGATTGATTTTTATCATAATTATTCTAAAAGTCAATAATGATTTTTATTAGATTATAATGTAAAAATATTTTATATTGCTTTATGTTATTATTCAATCACAAATAAAGGAGATAATGTTACACCAATCATCTAATAACATAAGTTTATTAATTTGGGATGTAAACCATTTTATATTTTTTGTGCGTCATCTTCTTTAAACTTTTAATTAAGGGATTGATATGATAGAAATAATTAGAAAAAAAATAATAATATTACTCTAACTAAAATACCTATAACCAGGAATGAAGGCTTTTTGGAAGGCATCGGCGGCAAGGACCATTTGTTGGGCTTGTAACCTGAAAACGGCTTTGCCATCTTCATAGCTGCTGCCAAACGCTGTCCTAGTGATGACATCTTCTGTTAAGGTTTGAAAACACTCGGAAACTTCGATTTCCACTTCACCCTTCTCCTCGGCCATTGCCTTCCACTTCTCCAACATCTCAACCACGCTTGTTGCCATAGTAGGTATCAATAGCTACAAAGACATATGCACAAATTGGACACACTATTTTATTCACATTATTATAAATTATTATTATTATAATAAACATTGGGTTCATGATAGTAATTTAATATAATAATTTATGGTATAAAAAGAATGTGAAGGGTACTTAATTACTTTGAGATTTTCCATATGAAAGGTTGGAGATATGATTCTTCTGTGTTGAGACCATTTTTCACCTTTGAGGCTAAGAAGTCCATCACCTTCAAGCTGCTTCACAAGTGGGGGGGATTCGTTTTTCTCATAGAATTCTGACTTGGAAGTGAAGATTTCTCGGATGAGTTCTGGATCAGAGATGGTGACTCTAACAGTGGGTCCAAACCATACAAGGAATGTTGCACCTTCATCAAGATCAAAATTATTTAATTAGTCAATTGGCTTGTGTAATCTTCAAATGGCAACACTTGATTCTCTGAAATTTATATATTTTAAGGACTAAATGAGATTTTATTATGAAAGTTAATATAATTTTTTATTGATTATGTAACTTTGATATTAAATTGTAAAATTTAAGTTATATCTTTCAAGGATGGAACAAGAAATAAGTAAAATTTCCTTAAGGATATAAGTGTCACACTTGATTTTAAGTTATATCTTTCAAGGACAAAAACAGTATTTACTTAGGAAGTAAATATATTTTTTGCATGTATGGGAATTATTTTTTTGTATAAACTAAGAAAAAATGAGACATTTTTACATGAAGGTGGAACTAGCACAGAGGTTCATGTAGGAAGTGTGAAGTTTGTAAAATGGTGAAAGAAGAAGGAAACATGACAACCTTTGGTTTCAGAGGTTGCAAGGACAGTGTAGACCCTACAGCACAGAGGTATATACAGAGCGGTGGCAAAAACAGAAGGAGGAGGGAATTGAAGAAGACAAGTCAATTTAAAAACGGTTACCAAACATATACAACTACATTGTCACAATTCAATTCCCCGTATAACAACACAAGAAAAATAAGACATGGGAGACACCGAATATCTGATGACAACTTCACATTCAACAAATTGAACTTTTGTGTCATAAACACCTTCTGAAAGAAGGGTTCATTAATAAGCTGTGTATTTTTTTTAATTAAAATGAAATTAAGAATAAGGGGTGGTTTTATTTGTGCTACTGACATCAATCCTGGAAAGGGGTCAGTATGTAATAAATATATGATTTACATACAGAATTTGAGGCTTTTAAAGGTTTTAAATGGCTATGATCCCTCACATGGCAGAAAATTGTACATAAATATGATCAATGTGACCATAATTGATGATGAGTACAAAAACCAGCTAGTTGAGGTTAAAATTGTGGTTACTGACCATTTTTTAATACTTAATGGGTAAATAAAAGGAAATGGGTAAGGGGGGTAGAAAAGAAAACAGAGAAATGCAGAGAAAATGGAAAAGAAGAAAAAAAAGTTGATAGAGAAACGAGGTGGTGCAACAAACAGCCACCTCTGAAAAAGAAAAGTTGCAAAAAGAAAATGGGGCCTTGAGAAAAGTCTCAAAATTCTGGAGGAAGAATATCATATAACTAGCAAAAGAAGAATCATCATACTCAAAAGGGTATGAAAAATATTCATGAAACCAAATGCATTTTTGCTCATTTTGGAGTTGTTAAAAGTGGCAACCATGCCAAGATTTGAAAACGGAGTTATAAGGTGGCCTAACGGTAAAACTAGGATGAAGGAAAAACATAAGAGGAAGAGGTGGCAGATTCGAGAAACATTTGCTGACAAAGAAAATATGGAGATTGAAGACAATGTATATGTCTGTGATGGTGAAAAAAGATTGAAACTTTAAGAAGAATGATGATAAAAAGAAAAAGTAGTACCATAAATTTTCTTCCAGTGATGGTAGAAGGAAAGAACTCTAGGGAGAATGTTGTGAGAGAAAGACATGGGTTGAGATGAAGCTTTCATCATCATTCCCACAAGCTCTTTAACATTCCCAATGAAGAAACGATAAGGGGGTCCTCTGATTCCTTGCTTGGAGAAATGACCCTCAATTTTTCTTGGCCTCCACCAGAATGAAACCATGACCTTGAGCACAAGTAGCATAAACAAGACAAATACAAAAAGAACCTTAAATTGTTCCATCATGTGTCTGTGTGAGGCCTTGAAGTTCACTATATAATATAAGTGTGTGAAGCTTATGAGGTGAAGAGCAGCCTTTGGCTTTGGCTTAGGTTCTTATCTGCTTTTGTTGTTAGTGTGTTCTTGCTTTTATAGCATTGCAAAGAGGACACAGACAGAGGAAGAAAGAAGAGGAGGCAGAGAAAAGGTAACCTGGGCCATTGGCGTAGGGGCCGCCATTGGAATTCTAAGGGTCAACGAATTCGAGCCTTTTTTATATATTATATTTTTTTTACCTTCTTTTTTCTTTATAATTCTATTTCATAACAAAATGCTGACCAGGTGTAAAGGATGATGATTAGAGATGCCAATGGAGCAGGGCGGGATAATACTTTTTATTATTGGTTAAAATTTATTGAAAACTACAACATTAGGAGAGAGAGTCATCTAATGATAAAGTGTCACATAATCTATTGTTTTCGATAAATTTTAACCAATAATATAAAGTGTGTCCAAATGAATCTGTTAAAGAATGTGTTATTAACATTTTTCTGAAATTTTAAACTTTGTCTCTATTAATGTCAAGTATTTTCAATTTCGGATATACTTGTGAGTAACCGTATTATATAATTTTTAACAATTTAAATTTCATTATTTATTATTAAGTATTTATATATTAAGTTATTAAGTATATTATAATTTAAAAAGTATATCACTACACATAGGTCATCTTTCACAACACTGTGGTGCTTGCACAATTATATTTTAATGGTTCATAGGTGTGTGAATTTGTACACACATGTTATATTATAAATATATGTACGAAATTTTATTTAACATAGAAGTGAGTTAGGGGTGACGACAAACAAACCCACCATTTCTTGGGGGTCGGGAGGACCCAAACCCGACCTTGATCCAGTCAATGCAAATTTTTCCTGTCAAACTCGGGCGGGGACAAGTAAGTACATATGAGAGTAGGTGTGATTTCCATCCCTAATGTTGATTAATTAGGTATGGCAATAAGTAGGTTTGGCCCTCCACATCCTCGAAGCCAGAAAGTGTGGGGCAGGTTCGGGTTTGACTATAAAATAAATGAGTATGAAATTTTAATCTTCACCTTCAAACCCGTCAGATATTTTCAGGTTCGAGTATCCCGCGAGTAACCAATTATATTATTTTTTTACAATTTAATTTACTTATTTGTTATTAAATAAATTATATATCAAGTTATTAATTATATTTTAATTAAAAAGTATATCACTGCTCATATTGCATCTTTCACACTCAGTCACAATATTATGGTTCTTGCGCAACCATCTTTTAATGGTGTACAAGAGTGTGAATTTGTACACAGACATGTGAGATTACAAGTATATGCAAGAAATTTTATTTAACATAGAAATGGGATGAGGCTAGGGGCAGGCATGAGCAAGTACCCTCGAGGTAGGTGTGATTATCATCCCTAATGCTGATTAATTAAGTATGAAACGAGTGGGGGCAAGTTTGGCCCACCCCGTCCTCGATACTAAAAAGTGTTAGACAAGTTCGAGTTCAACTATAAAAGAAATGGCTATGAAATTTTAATCCACACCTTCATTCCCATCGAATATTTTTGGGTTCAGGTATACCCACGAGTAACTAGTTATATTATTTTTTACAATTTAATTTACTTATTTATTATTAAATAAATTATATATTAAGTTATTAATTATATTTTATTTTAAAAGTATACCACTACTCATAGTGCATCTTTCACATTCAGTCATAGTGTCGTGGTTCTTACACAACCACGTTTTAATGGTCCATAAGGGTGTGGATTTGTACATAGACATGTGAGATTATAAATATATATATATATATGAAATTTTATTTGACATAGAAGCGGGGTGGGGCTGGGGACCAATAAACCCACCCCAATTTTCTTAGATGAGTAAAACATGAACCCGACCTTGACCTGGTCAACGTTGGCTTTCCCATCAAACTTGGGTGGGATGATCAAGTACATGTGGGGTGGGTGTGATTGTCATCCCTAATGTTGATTAATTAGGTATTGTAATAAGCATAACGAGGGCAGGTTTGGCCCTGCCCGTCCCAACACTAGAAAGTGTGGGGCAGGTTCAGGTTCAGTAATAAAAGAAACAAGTAGAAATTTTAATCTTCACCTCATTCCCGTTAAGTATTTTCAGGTTCGAGTATACTCATAAGTAACTAATCGTTATTTTTTACAATTTAATTTACTTATTTATTATTAAATAAAATATATATTAGGTTATTAATATATTTTAATTTGAAAAGTATATCACTAATCATAGGTCATCTTTCACAGTCAACAACAATGCTATGGTTCTTAGGCAATCCTATTTTTATGGTCTACAAGGGTGTGGATTTCTACACAAATATGTAGGATTATAAATATATGTATGACATTTTATTTAACATAGAATCGGGGTGGGGGCAGGGGCAGAGACAACAAACCACCCCCTCCCCTAGCCCCAATTTTCTTAGACGGGAAAAATTCGAACCCAACCTTGACATTGGCCAACACTAGTTTTTTCTGTGAAACTCGAGGTAGGAACAAGTCGGTACCTATAGGGGTGAGTGTGATTGTGATGCCTAATATTGGTTAATTAGGGATGGCAACAAGGTGGGACGGTTTGGCTCTTCTTGTCCCCGACCCTAAAAATTGCAGGGTGAGTTCAGGTTTGAGTATAAAAGAAGTAGTTATGACATTTTAATCCCTGTTGAGTATTTTTGTCTTCGGGTATACCCACGAGTAACATGTTATATTAGTTTTTATAATTTAAATTACTTATTTATTATTACATACATTATATTAAGTAATTAATTATATTTTAATTTAAAAAGTATATCACTACTCATAGTGCATCTTTCACACTCAGTCACAATGTTGTGGTTCTTACGCAACCATGTTTTAATGGTCCACATGGGTGTAGATTTGTACAAAGACTATATTAAGTAATTAATTACATTTTAATTTAAAAAGTATATCACTACTCACAGTGCATCTTTCACACTCAGCCACAATGTTGTGGTTCCTACACAACCATATTTTAATGGTCCACAGAGATGTGAATTTATACAAAGATATGTGAGATTATAAATATATGTATGAAATTTTATTTAACATAGAAGTGGGGCGTGACGGGGACCACCAACTTACCCCCTCCCTTAGCCCCGATTTTCTTAGATGGGGAAATTCGAACCCAACCTTGAGATTGACTAATGCTAGTTTTTTTGTCAAACTTAGGCAAGGACGAGTTGGTACATGCAGGGGCGAGTGTGGTTGTCATCCATAATACTAATTAATTAGGGATGGCAACAGGGAAGGCAATAATGGGTTTAGTTCTTCCCATCCCCGACCCTAAAAGTGTGGGGCGGGTTCATTTCTAATATAAAAGAAACTTGTGTGAAATTTTAATCCTCGTCAGGTATTTTCGTGTTCTTATATATCCGCAAGTAACCTATTATATTTGTTTTTACAATTTAAATTTACTTATTTATTGTTAAATAAATAATATTTTAATTATTAATTATATTTTAATTTAAAAAGTATATTACTACTTAGAGGGCACCTTTCACAATATTATTGTCTCAACCACAATATTGTGATTTTTGCGCAATCGCATTTTAATGGTCTCAAGGGTGCGGATTTTTACACATACATATGAGATTATACATAAAATTTTGTTTAAGATAAAAGCAGGGTGGGAACCAAAAAATCCAACCCAGCCTCATCCCTATTTTCTTAGGTGAAGAAAACAAACCCTGAATGTGGTCAATGCGGGTTTCTCCTTTCAAAATTGAGAAAAGATCGAGTTTGTAACCACAAAGACAGGTTTGATTACCATCCTATGATTAATGAATCCATGTAAGAAATTTTTATTAAATTTTTTATTAACGAGGATAAATTTTTTCTAACAGATTTTCTATGAATAAATGAAGTTTATTGACAATTAGTATTGATTTTTTAACAATCTGTTGCTGCAATATGGCTGAGAAAATTAATAATTTAAAAATAATAATTAAGATAATTCTTTGTAAAGCTTTTACATATAAATATAAATATAAAAAATATTGTTCAGCTGACACGTGATATTAATTGGACAGTTTTTTTATACAATTATTGATTACTTTGTGGGACGCACAAACTAATAATTAAATGAAAGAGTATGGTAACTTTATAAATTTAATTTTATAACTAATATTACATTAAAAAATTAAAATAAAATTTATTAAGATTTTATTTAAAAATAAAATTAATATCGGATAATTTTTTTTTTCAAATTCAATACTTTTCTGGAACAGAAAAGTATCAATGCGTGTGTTTTACTTTCAAGTCAAGATAGAGATTAATAAAATAACATGAGAAACTCATTAAAATTGATAATTTCCGAGAATTTTAGAAAAACCTGAAGAGAGTATTTGAACTGAGTATCTCTCAAAATGTAAATAATACAATTTCTTTTGTGATTTTTAATAAAACTAAAAAAAGTTTAAAGATATTGGCAAGCACACTTTTAAAACTACACACTATTTTGTAAGATATATTTGTTATATTGTTTTAATTTTAAATTTGAAATCGATTTCATTACAGCTAACAAATAATTAAGTTGAGCCAATGAAACAATGTATCAATAGAAGAAGAAAAATAAAAGGGGTTACATTAGTGTAAAACATTTTAAATTAACATGATAAATTTACTAATTTTTACAATAACTATTTTAAATTCATAAGAAGTGTGATTTGTAAATTGATGACAGTGTAATACTATTTTATATTAAGGTAAAATATGTTTTAGGTTTTTAAAATTTTTTTGAAATATTAAATAGGTCCTAAAAAACATGATAAATTTATTAATTTTTGCAATAACTATTTTAAATTCATAAGAAGTGTGATTTGTAAATTGATGACAGTGTAATACTATTTTATATTAAGGTAAAATATGTTTTAGGTTTTTAAAAATTTTTTAAAATATTAAATAGGTCCTAAAAAAATCATATTTATTTTATCTCTAATGTTAAAATACATTAATTTTGAGGTGATGCACCTAAGCGAGTCCTTTTTTTTTAAATAATTACTTAAATGAGTTTGTTTAAAAAAAAAAATACCAAGGTCGGTCAAGTTTTAAGTTTGACTTGGTCAAACTGCAATTCTCACTTACAATTTTAATGTTACGTTAGTTGTGTATAACCATGTGGTTTCTGAATTAGCACTAGTCAAACTACAATTACGGATTGTTGTTTAATAAAAGTCAAAGACAATCTTCTTGGGACCACACGTAATGCAATAATGTCCCCTTAAAAGTTAAAACCACAATCAATCATAACAATTTAAGGGTGTTGTCTCCTCATCCAAAGTACACCAAACTTGTGTCCAATAAAATATTTTTGGAACACATAAATCACATATAGGAATTGTGATTTATGTGGAAAGGTTTTTTTTCTCCCTAAATGGCAGATGTGATAGGAACTCGGTGACGTCATTTTTAATGCAGGTAAAACTGTAGTTGACAACTACGATTTATGGCCAGAGAAATCGCACTTGCAACTTATGATTTATGTGCTTATTAGTCATAGATCCAAAAATTTGTCTAACAAAATTAACTTATTTACATAAAAATAAAATATTAACTTATCTTTTAATTTTTTTTAAATAAAAATTATAATAATCAAATAAAGAAAATGCTAACTTATCTTTTTAATTGGTATTAATAAAAATTGTAACTAAAATTCAAAAAAAATATTAATTTTCTTTTAAATTAGTTTTAAGTAAATATCTGCATAACTATTAAAAAAATATTTTTTAATTATTATTATGCAAGAGTTTAAAGTTAATTGTTAGTATGGTTTAGGCAAACCCAAGACTCAACTAAATCATAATTCATTGGGTTGGGTTGGGTTGAGTTAATTGGATCAGTGTTTTAAAAAATATTTTTTTAAAGAATAAATTGAATTTTTAGAACATTTTTTATATAACTTTTTGGATTTTTTTTTTCAAAAAATAGAATATATCATTGTTGTAACATAAAAATAAACAATGAATTATTAGCTCTAATGGTGTGAAGAATCAATTCCCAGAAATCATAACATACACACATTACTATATTAGTAGGATTATTGTTGCCTCAATTCTTCTAATTAATCTATATTTTCAATACAAAGTATTTTGTCTAAACTTTACTAGTTTTTAAAAAGGTTTTTTCTCAAAGACACGTTACAGTCTTACCAATAAAAAATAATTCATTGGCTTAAATTTTAAAAACTCATACGCTTAGTGTTTAACATAACATTTTTTTGCAATGATCAGTAACATGTTCACGACATATCATTGTTGTAAGTTGTAACTTCAAAAATATGCTTAGTCAATCAACAATAACTTTAGAAACTATTATAAATATTTTTTATTTAAAATAATAAATAATAATATAATATAACTGTTGGGTTGGATTGGGTCTAGGGTTCAACTCAGTGGACCCGTCACCTAATCCGTAAGAGATTAGGTTTGATTGGGTTAGGTTGAGTTTCACCCAATCTAAAAGAGAAACCAACTCAATCACTTTGCGTTGGATTGAGTCACTAAACCCAATGAACTTCCGTATTTGTTAGTGAACTCAAATGTATATTATGTGAAATATTTAAATTAATTATTTTTAAAATTTTTGGTAGATAAATGAGTATTTTTTATTCATAACTTCTTTAAAAAAAGTTTGTTCTTAAATAAAAATGACAACAATGGAAAAAAGTAGTTTTTAAAAATTATAGCTACAAAATTATAATTATTAAAATTTACTTTGTTAATTTTTAAAATAATAAATATGTAACTACGTAACCCACCACTGTCATATACAATTTGTTTTTAAGATTATTTATGACATATAAAGAGTAGGGGAAAAGTAACAAAATAGTTTGTTATAAAACTTACTAGTTACAATAACAAATTATATTATATTATTTTAAAATAAGATTGAAAAGTTAGTGGAGGCAATTACCCTTACAAGCCCAATCATAAACGTCAATGTAAGTAGTTAATTTCAAACGCAGGTAAAATTATAAGCATAAATCGATTGCATGCATTTCGTTAGTAATTATAGTGATTTTGATTCTTGAGTTTGTTTACTTTTACTTTTATATATATATATATATATATATATATATATAAAATTACTTAATAATTTTAAAAAATTGTAATATTAGCTTACAACAAAAAAAAAATAAAAAAAAATAGTCAGAGTTATGTTTATTACAAACTTTGAACTTTTTACCAAAATCTCATGCAATAGTAGAGAGAGAAAGCTAAAAGAGTTCTCTGTAATTATAAGACGAAATTAACTTTATAAAATAATTCATTTTTTGTGCTATAAAAGAATTCATTCTTTTATGGTGAAACCAATATCTGCATCACAATCTACAAACAAATAAGTCCAACTTTGAAGAGAAATTTTTTTATAGTCTAGGTCAAGTTTGACTAATCAATTGTAACTCAAATTACAACTTTTGTTTCACCTTTTGTCTATATGAGCTATTCATGTTTTTGAAAAAATAATATCATAAAAGTAAACCGTACCAACTGGGATTTTACCTATATTGAAAATAGTGTCATACAGTTTCTATCACATCTACCTTTTAGAGAGGAAAAAAATATCTTTTCAAATAAATTGTAGTATCTCAAGAATATTTTATTGGACATAAGTTAAGTGTATTGGGGATGAGGGGACAACACCCTTAAATTGCAATTGAGGATTGGATTGCGGTTTTAAGGGTCATTTCTGCATTATGTGTGGTTTCAAGAAAGTTGTATTTGACTTTCATTAAACTGCAATTCATGATTGCACTTAACTAATTGACTGGTACCAATTGAGAAGTCATGTTGTCTTACAACTGACGTGACACTAAAACTATAGGTGTGAATTGCAGTTTGACCAAGTCTAACCTAAAACGCACTCACCTTAGTTATTTTTTTAAAACAAACTTATTTAGATAATTATTTTAAAAAAAAGGACCCACTTAAGTTAATCACCCTTAATTTTGATCCTGTAAGTATTATAAGTGATTTTGAAATGGATAAAAAATTATTTAGATAGCATTTTGAGGAGCAAAAGTGATATATTTTAAAAATAAAGAGACCATAATAATAAAAAAACACTTTTGAGAATATATTCAATATATTAAGAATTTTTTAAAGACATAGAATATATTTTACTCTTTATATTATTAACGCATCATTATTAAACTAAAATGTTATGCAGGATCCCAAATACAAAAAGTAAATGCTATAATAAATATTATTTTGAATAGTCTCAATATTCTTTAATTATATACCATTAATACAGTGATAATCTTTAATAAGTGCATTACTATATAATAATTTACTAATGTCGGAATTACAATATTAATAAATAGGGAAATTAAATGTTACTGATTTGTTCATTAGAGAAGATTTACCATGATTGTTGTCTCCTTCGAATTTTATTGTCCAAATAGAAAATGAAAAGAGCGTGGATATTAAGATTATTTTTAATAGAAGTTCCTTGTAGAATTCCTAAACTTTAAAAAAAAAAAATCTGTCTTGTACAAACTTGCCCATATTAAGGTTCATTAATACTTACTTAATTTAAACTGAAAAAAAGTAAAAAAATTAAATTACATAAAAAATTAAAATAATTTCGTTTTGATATTATTAATGAAACAATTAAATTATTTTTAAAATACCCTTCTTTAAAACCTAATATCATAAATAAAAAAGAATTGTTAAAAATAAAATTTCAACTAATTAATTGGTATTTTTGGAATAGTAATATTAAAAAGGATAATTAAAATTTATTTATATTTTAGTAAAAAAAATCTATTTTTAAAAGAATCTAGCTCCTTCACAGTAGGAGTTAGAGGATTCGTCCATGTAAAGGGTCCACCAGTCAATGTGGTGCTTGGTTGGGGATAGTTCAATGAGGAAGTCGACGAGACATTGAGCTTTGATGTGTCCTGTGTGCTCAAACTCAAGATCAAACTCAAATAGCTTGATTGACGATTCCACCATGCGTCCAACGAGGTTCGGTTGGTGAAGAATTTGTTTCACTCGTGATCATTGCGTATTTTGATTAGATGGCTTTGGAAGTAAGGTCTAAGTCATCTAACGGAGTGGATGAGGGATAATGCTAGCTTTTCCACCGTCCGGTATCTAACTTATGAGGGTTGGAGTACACGATTAGTGAAGTATACTAGAACCTGTGTGTGGGATTTTACTTTTACCAAGGCTCAACTGATAGCATGTTTAGATGACCAAGGTGCACCCTAGAGAAGGTTTGATAAGGATTGGATACGTGGCAATGTAGGTCTTGAATGTTCGCCTTTGGTATGAAGATGGATGAGTAGAGGTTTGAGCTCGACCCGCTAACAAGCCCCTATCAGAGAAAACCCACTTCGTGAACATGGTTTTGCATTCGTTGTCCCATAAGAATTTCTTCTCGTTTTGCATGAGGAGTTTGAAGAAAGGTTGACTTTTTTGGCAAGCTATGGAAGAATCAAGATAGGGAGGCTACTTGCCCTTTTAGGTGTTGGACTTCTTTGATGTTGTTAGGCTTCAAATGTAGAGGATTATCTACAATTCTACATTTATCGGAGTTGACCTCAATGTTGCGTTGGGTAAGCATAAAGCCAAGGAATTTGCCGCCACCAACCCCGAAAGAGAACTTTTGAGGGTTGAGACACATGTTGTGCTTGTGGAGCTAGCTTGGTGGGGTTGGTGTAGTGTTATGCGGGGTCCTTGGATTTGACAACTATGTCATCAATGTATACTTCAGTTTTGTGGTTGATGGGTTCTGGAAAACCTTGTCCATGAGGTGCTAGTAGGTAGCTCCTGTATATTTTAGGTCGAAGGGCATAACCTAATAGTAGTAGTTAGTGTTGTCAATGATTAAAAAGCTTTTTTCCTCGTCGGTGAATACATCTTAATTTGGTTGCAACCTGAGAATGCATTAAGGAAGCCAAGAAGTAGGTATCCAAAGAGTCGATGTTGGGAAGAGGCTTGGAGCAGGCATTGTTGAGGTCTATGTAATCGATACATATGCACCATTAGCCACTAGGTTTATGGACCATGATGACATTAGCAGCCAAGTGATGTAGGGGATTTCTTTGATAAATTGGATGCTAACAACTATTGGGTTTCAGTTTTGACAACATTCTCCAATTTTTTGTTTCTTCTTAGCATGTCGGAGGCACTCTAGGCGAACAAGTTAACATTTTGTTATAGTACTCAAATGATGCTTTTGTTGGACATTGGCAACAATGTTGTCACCGATTTGTATGCATAGCCTAAAGAGGGGTTCGGGTTGAAGGGGGAAAGATGACTAATAGGTGTTTTTCACTCAGAATGGACAACAACTCAAGAAGTCAAAGTTGATCCAAGGGATGATGGATTAAACGTGGTTTATGAGTGTTTTTCCTGATTGATTTCAATGTAGATAATAGTTTTGGAGGACTATGGGAACTTCAAGGTCAAGTAAAGGGTGGATATGACAATTCCAAGGGCGTTGAGGTTAGGTCGGCCAAGAAGGACGTTGTAGGATGTGTTTGTGTCGATAAGGATGTATTTAATGAGAAAGGAGTGGGAAAATTTTCGAAAGCTAGAGGTGGTGAAGAGCTTAATGTAATCCTTTGTGTTCAGGCGTTGTCCTATGAAGCCAACGGAGGGCTTGAGGTACGATTTGATGACCTCATGAGAGATGTTGAGTTGCAGAAAGGTGGTTAGTAAACGATGTTGGCAGAGCTAGCTTAGTCAATGAGAATTTTGTGAACTTTCTAGTTGGTGATAACGTAGGAGATGACCATGGGGTCATCTTGCTTGGGGTTGATACTGAAGAAATTGTCATCAATGAACATGATTGGAGGCAAGGTATGGCTATGAAGGTCAGAGATGGTGTTGGTGGTTTTGAGGGCCCGCAAATAGAGCTCGAGTAGCCATCATCGACAAAGCCACTAACGATGATGTGGATGACACCTTAGACCTTTTTGGCATCGTTGCATTGTTGGTCATAATCTAAGCATTCTATGTGCTCCAATTGGTTACGGTGATAACTTGAGGTCTTCTAGAGCTCGATGTGGTTTAAACGAATCGATGAGACATCAATGTTGAACGAGTTTCTCAATTTTTTATTTTATGGTGACACAATCTTCGGTAATATAGTCGTAGTTTTGTCAGTATGAATGTTGTTTTTTGTTGTTGGTGTTGTTAGTGGATTTGGCTTGTGGAGGGAGATTTAGGATTTCAGCATGGAAGGCTTTCTTGAGGATGCAAGCACAAAACTTTGTGAGGGGAATGTAGGTGGTGTACCAAGGTTAGAGAGGTCGACCTGTTCTTTTTAAGTCGTGGTCACCTGTGGGCTTGAATCGGCTTTGTTGGACGTTTTTTGCAGAGGTTGTTAGCGAATTTCACATGCTTGAGGGCGGCAATGTGATGAAGTGTAAGGCTACACTAGGCTTTAGGTAATGTATTTTGTCGATGATTTTGGAAAGTCGATCGATGAAGTCACGAAGAAGCTCATTGTCGCTTTGACGCAAGCTCACTAGGGCGACTAAGGTGGTTTGGTAAGGTCGACTAATGACATATTGGGTAGTGAACTTGTCAGCCAAGGTGTTAAAGGTGTTAATAGAGTGGGGTTTGAAAAGTCCACAAATTCAAGGCTGCTCCCTATAGGGAGGTCGGGAAGACTCGGCAGAGGACTCTATCGTTGTTGGTGTAGAGGTTAACTTAAGTCACATAGGTTTCTAGGTACACTTTGAGATCTGTGGTGTCGTCAACAAAGGGATGTTGTCAAAAAATGGGTGTGTAGGAATAAGGTAGTTTGTGCGAGGGATGGTAGCAGTTTTTCCACCAAGAATGATGTCTATTGTGGTTTATTTGGCTGTTCTTCGCATGATAAGATTCTTAGTAAGTGGACTCGTGGTGCCCAATGTCATTAAGCTCTCATTAGTAGGGTGTGGCGTTGTCTTAGCCAAGGAGATCCTGAAGGCATGCTCTCATGACTTCGTTTTCCCGTTGAAGAGCTTTAAGGTCGAAAGCATGTTACTCACAAAGCACATAGAGGTCATTGTTTTGTTGTCAGATAAGCTCCTTCATTCCTTGAAGGTTAGGATGTTGTGTAAAGTCTTCCATGGTTATTTTTTAGGCATTGCTCCTAGTTTTAACCATGAACTGCTGAGGATTATAAGGAAGTTTTTCCTCAACCCCACGGTGGGCACCAAATGTTCTTACTAAACTCTCTTGAGACTTGAGCAAGGTGGTTTCTCAGCTCCCTTCCGGTAGGTGGGAGCAAGTACATACCTGCAAAGACTCTGACGCCCAACTTAGGAAGTGAATTAGGAGAAGAGAGGAGAGTAAGATAAGGGCGATTAGTTTGATTTTGTCTTTTATTTATTAAAAATAGTTTTCTAAAATAGTTTTCTGAAAGAAAAGAAAAAAAAAACTTGTTTGGTAAATGTTATTTAAAAATTGTTTTAAAAATGTGAAAATAAAAAAAAATTGTTCATATTTACTGAAATTCAATTAATGAAAAGCAAAAAAACATATTTTTATTGTATTTTGAGTTTTAAAAATATAGAAAACTAAAAGAAAAAACTACTTATAGTAGTTCCTGTTTTTAAGTTTTTAAAAACTAAAAAACAAGAACTGTTTTCAATTTTTTTTTAAGAAAATAGTAAGTAAATGAGTTTTTTAGTTTTTAAATACTAAAATATTAAAAACAATTTTATAAAAATGTTGTCAAACAAACACTAAGTTTTTAGTTTTTAAATACTAAAATATTATAAACAGTTTTATAAAATTGTTGTCAAACAAGCATTATGGGCTTGATTGATTTGGTTCTTTTTTTTAGTTTTTAAAAAGAGTTTTCAAGAATAACTTTTAGAAACTGTTTTCGGGAAGAAAATAAAAAAATTTATTTAGTAAGTGTTATTTGAAAATTGTTTTGAAGATGTAAAAATGGAAAAACTTCTTCATATTTATTAAAATTTCATTAATGAAAAGCAAAAAACAACATATTCTGATTGTATTTTGAGTTTTCAAACAAAAATAGAAAACTGAAAAAGCAAAACTATTTTCACCTATTCCTATTTTTTAGCTTTTAAAAATTAAAAAATTAGAATTGTTTTTGAAAACTGTTTTTAGAAAACACTACCCAAACAAGTTTTTTAGTTTTTAAATACTAAATACTAAAAACAGTTTTATAAAATTGTTGTAAAACAAGCACTATATCTTTTGATATTATTTTCTATCCAAATGCAAAATCATAAGAATATCATTGCTAAAAGTATTTTGAGTGAGACTTGTTTACGGAATTCTTAAATTTAAAATAAATTCTTATGAAGTTTTAATGTAAGAGTAATTGGTATGATAATTCTTATAGAAGTTATAGTCTCAATATTTTAAGTCGTCTTCAAGTCTTGTGAAATTTTTTGGTGCATTATCAGGAACATAAAGTAACTAAAAGTAGTTTAACCCAAGGCTATAAAAATGAAGAGTCTATTTAGACTTTGAAATACTAGTAGACTTAAATCATAAATTTGTAAGGATCTATATCATATAAAATATTAATGATAAAATACCTATAAATAATATGTGAAATGACTAATTCATTATTTTAACAACATAATAAAGAAAATAATAATATAATAATTAATAAATATGTTTATACTACTCGAAGAAAAATAGGTATTTATAAGTTGTTGCCTTGTATCACACACTCATTGCTTATCTGGAAATCATCGTACTTGTGTCCTATAGTCCTAAGGAAACAATAAAATTGAGTGAAGAAAAAAGAATAATGATTTTGTGTCTTTTTCCCATTTTTTGAAAAGAATATATAATACTTGTACCTGCACAAATGCCAGGATAGGACGTGTTCCTATACTCCATCGAGGGTTCTTACTCTTGGTATGCTTTTTGGGTGGGGATGACAAGTGGGTTGGGTACCTGCAAAAGACATTATGACGCTTAAATAGGAAGGGGAGTTGACTATAGTGTCTCAAGAAAGATCTATATGGTTGATGTGAGGAAATATTATAAAAATAATAATAATAATAATAAATCTAGTCAAACCTGGTTAATTACCCTTATTGATATATGTTGCTAGGTTTGTGCTACTTACCTAGGGTTTTGACCTAAATAGGGGTAGATATAGGATTAATAAAATATAGGTGGAGCTTATATATGAGTGTCTTAGCTATCCTACTTCGGGTGTCCCAAACCCTCTTTTGGATGTCCCTAAAAGCATGTTGGGCATGTTTTATCTTAGGTCATAAGCTACCTCGACTAGGTGACTGTATGTTTTATTCAAGGTCATCATATACATCGGTCGTGACCCTTCAGTTATCCCAGTAGTATGTCTAGTATACACACATACAATATATACAATCAAGGAAATGAAGTATATACATAATTATCCCCTATTGGGAAAGTAAATATATACATTTCTGATAAAGATCTTTCCTAACATAAAAGGAAGAACATTGATTAGTGGAAAAATTTGAAAGTGAATGAGGGGTATTTATGTGAAATATCAAAAAGTCTAATTTGGTTTAAGGTGGAGTGCACAAAATGACAATTAATTGAGAAAAATAATGGGCAACTCTGATGTAGCCTAAGTTTGATGCCCTTGTTCTACTTCCTTAAAGAGATGGGTAGGCTAAAATGGAAGGTGGAAGGGGAAGAAATGGAAGTGAATAAGTGTCACTCACAAGAAAGAGATGAGCATCGATGCTTTCCACTAGGGAGGGACCCTTGATGAGAGGTAGAAGGGAGTTCTTGAAAAAAGAAACACGACCAAAGGAGAAAAGAATAACTCTTAAAATGCTAAATTTCCAAAATGATCAAAGGTACAAAAATGTGTGAAGGTGACCTAATTTATAGAGTTAGAGAGTGGGTTAGTTAAATTAGACAAAGGTTAGAATAACCCAAGGTTAGATCAACTAAAAGAGAGTCAAAACTAACCGTGCTTTATTCCTTTGATGGTTTCCCCTGAACAACCAAACCTCATGCCTTTTTATGCGTTGCATTTTTATTTATTTTTAGGTTTTATTTTAATTAAGATTTTATTTATTTTTGTCATTTAGGTTTAATATTTACATTTTAGGTGTCTTTTAATTATGTTTTGGAATTTGTTATGCTTTTGGTATTTTTGGTGTTTTAGGATATGATTTACTAGTATTAGAGGCACTCTTTAACTGATTTGGAGCATTGGAGTGAAGTTTGGAGCTTTGGAGGCAATTAAAAAAAAAAGTTAATAAATAAAATTTAGAAGATTGTAAGCTTATTCCAAATATGCACTCCTTTGTGTAATCAGTTTAAGTTATTTTACTTTATTTTATTTTATTTTTTGGCAGAGACATTAGAAGCCCATTACGCTAGTTTAAATAGAAATTTTTTTTTCTGTAGCAAGAGGGCTACAATGACGACACAGGGGGAAGGCTTGGAGGCTTCTCATTTCCCTTTCACTCTTTGTTTTTCAGGTTTAATTTTTATGTCCTTTTTATTTGTTTGTTTTGGTACTCACGACTATCTGTGAGTAGAACCTTTTCATTCTAGGATTGAGGCTTAACCCTTGACTCTTTGATCATAAATTAAGTATTTATTGGATTTCTTATGATTTTTTTTCTATTGCTTTTATCGATACAATATGTTTGATCACCGTTTTTATAGTCATAAATAATTAGGGAATGACTGAAAGGTGAACTTAATTGTTGGAACCCTAGGGAAAGGAACTTTGGAATTAAATCACGAAAGTAGTTTAACCGTTCGAGGACTCAATGAATTAACAAAGAACTTAATGAGTTTAATTGAACATAGGTACCACGAAATTAGGGATTAATTCAGTTAGATACACCTTCATACCTTGAAAGAAGACGAAGGTTGTCTTAGGTTAATTCACCTTCATAAAGAACCAATAAGAACACAAAGGTAATTAAAATTGAAACGATAGGCAATTATGGTGTGAAACCTCCAATCCTGGAAGTTTTCTAATTTTAAATTTCAAAATCTTGAATTACCCTTTCTTTAATTTTATCCAATCTTTCCTTGTTTTCAAATATATAAAAATAAAAAAAAATGTCTTTTATTTTAATTAAGATTTTATCTTTATTTTCAAATGCAATATTTGAAAATATAGAATTTGACATTTTCCCTTTTATATTTTATTGCGTTTTGATTCTCAATTACTAACAATTATTTCTTTGTCAAGCGCACCGTCCCTGGGGAGAGAACTATTTTTATATTATTACTTGACGACATGTACACTTGCAATTTTCACACATCACCTTTCATATGCTTTCAAATAGGCGTGTCAAGAAACAAAGCAAAAGGAGGTCAGGGATAGTTGTCATGCATTGTGTGTGACTAGGGGTATGAATCTAGAAAGAAGGGTGTAATGCAAGCAATGCTCAACACGCCTCTTTTACTAGATTCTAGTCCACCTCACACACTCCACATGATGACTAATGACATCTTTAAAAATAAATAACAACAAATCAAATATAATGGTCAAGAGAGAAAGGGTAAATTATATGAATCAGCCCACTAAAAAGTTAAAACAATTACTCCTAAATATTTACAAAATAAAATGAAAAATAGACTCGATTTCGATGATCTTCAAGTTCACCATGAGCTTTTAGTCTCTCATGCTCATGCTTAGTCATTTCCTCCTCTATCATCCTAGTCATGACCCTAGTAATGAGACACTTGACAGATAAAATTAAATCAAACCCAAGTTTATGGGTCTGCATTTCCAACTTGCAATTTTGATCATCATGATTCTACCATTTAATAAATTACTTGATCATTGAGTTTATGCTTTACAGATTAATTTTTCTTTGATTGAAATATCCAATTATGTCTTATAAACTTCCTAAGCATTAGTTAAACATTAAGTAGTTTTTGGTAAATCTTAATTTAACTAATTATGTCTTATATTTATAAGCTTTTAATTTTTTTAATTTAAGACTTTCAACAACTTATTTTATTCTACAAGCACTCATACATATACATACACTCAATTACGAATATAAGATAAATCATATATATATATATATATAAAGAGTATATCGTATCAGAATAAGGTATCTTATATGAGATTGAGAGAGCAAATCTTTAACATTGAAATAAAAATTTATGTTGAAATCAAATCGTACACATTCACTCATTTTCTCTTCTAACATTTAGGGCTTGATTGGTTTGGTTTGTTTTTTAGTTTTTGAAAAGAGTTTTCAAGAATAGTTTTCAAAAACTGTTTTCGGGAAGAAAAAAAAACTTGTTTGGAAGTTTTATTTGAAAATTGTTTTTGAATATGTAAAAATGAAAAAACTTGTTCATATTTATTAGAATTTCATTAATGAAAAGCAAAAAACAACATATTCTGATTGTGTTTTGAGTTTTCAAAACAAAAATAAAAAACTGAAAAGCAAAACTACTTTTAGCTATTCCTGTTTTTTAGTTTTTAAAAACTAAAAAATCAGAACAGTTTTTAAAAACTGTTTTAAAAAAATACTAACAAACAAGTTTTTTAGTTTTTAAAAACTAAAATACTGAAAACAGTTTTATAAAACTGTTGTCAAACAAGCACTTAATATTTATTACTCTTTTTTCTCTCTCATCTCTCAATGACTGAAATTTTCTTAATATTCTTTTCTCCTTAATCAATGGTCGAGATTTGTCTCTCTCACTCTCATATAAATTTGGTTTTCTCACTAGATATTTCCCATATACACTCAATTAATTATGAATTTATATTGCTTAATTAAATAATTATCTTATATTCTCACCATGTCAAAATAATCATAGTAATTAATATTAAATTTAAAGCAAGTTACAACAATATTCTCTAAATTTTTATCAAAGATACATAATTTTACCTTTTTTTATTTTTTAATCTAACCCTTTTAAACTTAAAGATATTAGACTAAAACATTTTATATATTTGAAAACATTATAGTTATATTCTCCTAAAATCTTCGCTTACATTCTCGCAAAAAAGGAAAAAGTGATTAAAAAAAAAGAAGTAAGAAGTATTATATAAAACTTTGTAGAGCTATTCAATTTAATAAATATTTTGAAAATTCTCAAGACTTATATCTGTTTAGTTTTTCCAATATTTAATCCTTTATTTAACTTAAATTCAGTCTCCAATTTTTTTCTAGAATTTATTCGAAGTGCATTACTAAGTATTTTTCCAATATTTAATCCTTTATTTAACTTAAATTCATTCTCCATTTTTTCTAGAATTTATTGCAAGTAAATTACTAAGCATATTTTGATTTTTTTTTCTAAATACAATAATTAATTTAATGTTACATTTATTCCTAGTGCGACACTAATCCAAATTTAATAATTAATTTAATGCAACATGGTGAGCGATGGATTACACCTATACATTTACATCTCTAAATTTGATACAGTAATTAATTTAACGCTACATTTATTTATAGTGCTTTACTAACTATTTTAATTTATGGGTCCGGCTAACAAGTAGTTAAAAATAATTAATGACCATATATTTAACAAAAGTTTAATGAACTCTAGTTTTGACAATTATTAGGGCATTTTTATTTTATTTAAATGATAAAAATGTCTATCAATGTTATATAATTTTAATTGATATTTTATTAATGTTTATAAAAAAATTAAAAATTTAACATAAA
The DNA here is from genome assembly GCA_037954015.1 of Psophocarpus tetragonolobus. Classification (NCBI taxonomy): domain Eukaryota; kingdom Viridiplantae; phylum Streptophyta; class Magnoliopsida; order Fabales; family Fabaceae; genus Psophocarpus; species Psophocarpus tetragonolobus. The sequence goes on along the minus strand of CM075688.1, from coordinate 75,502,362 downwards.
TAATTTTATCATTGTTTTATTATTTTATTTTTCATTTTAGCTGAAAATTAAAAAAATAATTAAATATAAAAATTAAAATATTAAAAATACTCCTTTTAGACTTATATATAAGCAAAATAGTTGAGTTTTATGGTGAACTTAAAAATAAGCAAATCCAACTCATTTTTCCTTATTTAATATTATTATTTCTAAAAAACCCTTCACTTAATTACAATTATGACTCTTTTTTATTCATGATATCAAGTTTCAATGAAGGGTGTTTTAGAAATAATCTTATTTTGTACTTTTTTTTTTATGAAATGGAATCTTATTTTATACTTGAGATAAGTGAAATTAAATTATGTTAACTAATTTTCTTAATATGTGTGAATTATGTATTTTTGCTTATATATGATTTCAATATTTTTTTATAGTAATTAATGATACAAAACTAAAAAAATAAATTAAGGTTAAAAATATTTTTTATCTTTAAATAATAAAAATACCTAATTTCAAATTTAAGGTTTAAGGTTAGATTTTTTTTTATAAAGTATGAAGGGTGAATAGGAAAGATTTAAGGTTAAAAATATTTTAATTTTTTAATTAGTTTAGTTTAATTAGAAAAACTTCTTTGAGGGTAAAAATTTCAACAATATCAAAATTTACAATTGTCGTAAAATCTTTATTTATTATTTAATTAGTTTTTTAAAACAAAATAATTATTGTAAGTAATATATAAATAAAAAAATTATGAATTTTCTTATGGAGACTCACAAATATAAATATCAGGGGGTGGTACGATTATTTTGGCCCAAACACACTCCAACATCTCAATACAATTTTCTCATAATAGATCATTAAAAAAATTATCACTTAATAACTAAACAAATAATTTAGGCAATTTTTATGTGGGAGAAAGAAAGCTTCTAAATATTATTTTAACAATTTAAAGTAAAAATAAATTAAATATTATCTCCCCACCCCCACCCGCCAATTCTACTGTAACGCCTTAAAGGATAGATTTAACTGTACATTCTGCCTTTAATTTTGTAATTTAATCATGTAAAATAATAAAAAAAAAGAATATTAAGTATAATAAGAATAAATCCAAGATCAAATTTACTTTATTTTATATTTATAAAATTTACATGTGAAAAACTTTGTTTTTTGGGTTGCTCCTAAAGCTTATTCAAAGAAAAGTAAACTTTTTTTTAGACTTTATATAAACCTGTAGTAGTCTTAACAAAGTAATTCAGATTATCAAAATATTTAAGAGTTGGAACAAGGATAATTACCGAATTTTTAAAACTAAAATTATATTTTATTTAAGAATTGATATTTTAATTTTTTTTATTAGTTTATATAGGAAAAGCGTGCTCTTGGATTTAATCAGATTTGTGTTTCTGTGGTTTCGTATAACTTTAAGAACAAGTGAAACGACACGAATTCTTCATGCAACGCTTAACTTTCAACGGACGTAAATGAATACGAATGTCGTTTGCATGTCACTTTAGTGTTTAGAGTAATAGATTTTTAAAAAATTGTCAATTTATATTCATTAGAAAAAGTAAATTAGTAAATTACTTTTTCTATATTTTTTGAAATTTTTATGCCATGCAAATCTACTTTTTGAGCATATGTGAAAGTGGGAGGATCCAAAATATATTTGTTTTTTTTTTTTTAAAGATTGTGTATACTATTTTATCTATTAATGATATGTGATATAGTAGGTATACGATTAAAATCCTACTTGTCCCTTTTATGTGGTAGTGACACAAAAACTTTAATGCATGTCTTATATGATAGTATTTATACACGCAATTTGGTGTCAAATGGGCACACCCAATAGTCTTAATTTCTTTGCTCAACAAAATTAAGTATTGAATTCGTCCTAATCTAAATAACGACAAGTTTCATGGTGCTGAAGTTTGGGCTCAAACATTTGGTATCGTCCTAGAGCAGCTATGGTGGAGGTTCATTTTCAACAACAAACATTGGTTAGTTGATCAGGTAGTCAAAGTTGTGAGATCCCTCCAACTTGAACTCATGTGGATTCACCAAATGCGTATAATTATGAAGGATTCTGGGATGCAAGATTCAGAATCAGGAAGTTATTATGTTTGGAGACCTCCATCCCCTGGCACTCTCAAGCTGAACTGTGATGCTGCATTTCTCCAATTCCAAAGGAAGGCGGTCATTGGAGGGTCTTTTGTAACTGCAGGGGTAAGTTTGTAATTGTCTTCTCTCATACGAATTTCTATTGTAATGTAGTCAAAGCTAGGCTTTTAGCCACTTTACAAACCTTAATAGTCGCATACGAACATCATTTTCAAAACTTGGCCATTGAATCAGATTCCCTTGCGTTATTGATCATGGCCACTATACTTTAATTGAGCATATTTATAGGCAAAGTGGGAATACTCAAACTTGCACTTTTGATTTTTTCTTGCGTGAATTGAATATGTTAGCTGATAGTTTGCAAAGCTCGGTTTGCATAGAAACTCGGTCTACATAGTCACTCAGGACAAGTCCATCTTTCTCAATATTCTGGATTCGTTATCCACTATGTATTTGCATGAGTTGTGTGGTATGAATTCAAATGACTTAATCTAGTTTTTTGTTTGGTTTTCTGCCCATTCAATTCACACACACAAAAAAAATTAAAACAATAAGTGTTTGTTTGATGATAATTTTATAAAACTGTTTTTAGTATTTTAGTATTTAAAAACTAAAAAACTCATCTAGGTCGTATTTTCTGACAACAGTTTTTGAAAACAGTTTTAGTTTTTTAGTTTTTAAAAACTAAAAAACAGGAACAACTGAAAGTAGTTTTGTTTTTCGGTTTTCTATTTTTGTTTTGAAAACGCAAAATATAATTAAAATATGTTGTTCTTTGCTTTTCATTAATGAAATTTTAATAAACATGTTCAAATTTTTCCATTTTTACATCTTCAAAAGAATTTTCAAATAACACTTACCAAAAAAGCTTTTTTTTCTTTTCTTCCAAAAAATAGTTTTTGAAAACTATTCTTGAAAACTCTTTTTAAAAACTAAAAAACAAAACCAAATCAATCAAGCCCTAAGTGTTTGTTTGACAACAATTTTATAAAACTTTTTTCAATATTTTAATATTTAAAAACTAAAAAATCTGTTTGGTTACTGTTTTCTTAAAACAGTTTTCAAAAATAGTTCTAATTTTTTTAGTATTTAAAAACTAAAAAATCTGTTTGTTTACTTTTTAGTTCTCTATTTTTGTTTTGAAAACTCAGAATACAATGAGAATATGTTACTTTTTGTTTTCATTAATGACATTTTTGTAAGTATGTATAAGTTTTTTCATTTTCATATCTTCAAAACAGTTTTCAAATAATACGTATCAAACAAATTTTTTTTATCTTCTTCTAGAAAATAAATTTTGAAAACTCTTTTCAAAAACTAAAAAACAAAACCAAATTAATCAAGCTCTAAATTTTGGTAAGTCAAATGACTCATTTATTATTTTTTCTATTTTGATTTTTTTATAGTTTTCAATAATTTAATAAATTTTTAAAAGAAAATTTAATAAATTATTCTCTTGATTTTATAATTTTTAATGAATTATAAAACATATATTAAAAATATTAAAAATAATTCAAATAATAAATATTTATTGTTTCACTTTGAATCTTTGGATGCATCGAAATATGTGTTAAACAATTTTTGTATTGATTTATAGAATTAAGGTCTATCATCCTTAAAAAAAACAATGATGTAAAAGTAATAGTAGTCTAGAGACTAATATAGAATCTATTGGTATAGATTTTTAATTAAAAAAGTTTTTTCTTTTAGAAACCGTACATCTATACCTTTTGATATTTGTATACAACTATGTCTAATTTTCTAAAAAGTTTCACTAGTTTAGAAGTAATGGTTGTTTAGTCATTTTAATTATTATTATTATAAACATGTAATATATATATATATATATATATATATATATATATCAATTAAAATTATTTCATGATATTTTAATGAATCTATTAATATAAATATACAAATAAAATTTAATTTTAATAATAATAATGTTTTAAATTCATAACTTAAATAGAAATTATTTACTTTAAATTTAGATGATAATATGTACTATAAATTAATTTGAATTAATAGACCAAATTATTTAAATTTTCTTGAGATTTTTTTTTATCATACCTACTATCTTTTTTTTTATTTTACATTTTTTTAACTTTTAAATCCTAAAGTAAAGCTCATGGTCAATATAATGAAAGTTAAAAATAAATAAAAAGGATTAAAAATAAAGGGTGCTAAGTGTAATAAGCATACATTGTAAGAGATATATGTAATTTATTAGAAATAATAATTATTATTCTAATTTATATCAAATTTAAAATTTCAGTTGCATTACATGATAAATATTTATTTAATATAATTATAATTATAATTAATAAAATATATATTTAAATATATGAATTATATTATAATTATAATAAATAAATACTTACGTATATGTATATATATCATATTATAAATCATTTAACTTGTGATATAAAATTATTTTAAATTAAAATAAGTCTACAATCTTCAAAATAAACTATATAAATAGTTTAAAAAAAAACATGATGTTGAAATATCATTTGACTATATAGGGATTTTTAAATCCGACTCTTTTTCTCTAAGACACATATTGTCGAGGGAAACAAGAAAAAGATGAGTGGAGATTCTGCTAGGCTTTTGATAGAAGTCTCTAAAGAAGAGGAAGATCTACTCTTGAGGAGTAACCCAAAGATTAAATGTAAAACAGTGGTAAATGGGAACGTCCACGATAGTGGGGAAAGGGAGACATCAAAGCTGAAGGAGGAAGCGAACATATAAGATGAAGCTGCTAAATAATGATGGACTAGTGTCGTTCTCCAAGTTTGATGGACGTTATTTTTGGGTTCCTAAGGAAGAGGTGCCACCTCCAAGGCTAACAAAAGAGGATAAGGCCAATTCAAGGAGGTTCAGATCTCAGATGAAGAGTTTCAAGAGTGGTGCAAACCCTACAAAGGATAACTCATGGTGACTATCTTAGGAAAAATTGTTGGTTTTCGGACATTGGAAGCAAAACTGAAGTAAGATTAGGCAAAAAAGGGCTCCCTTAAAACCATTTATATACCTAGAATTACTACAAGTACTTTTTCCACCCTTGGAAGACTATAATCGAGCAATATTTTAGGATCCTTGGATGGTGGAAAACCATTATATAATGGTTTAGCGATGGAGACTATTCTTCTTGGAAAGTGTGTCCTTTTCTATCGAGGTGGCAATTTGGGTCCATATTCTAAACCTACTGAGTAAATTGTACAATGATGAGTTTTTTAGTAGGGTTGGTGCCACCTTGGGTACTATATTGAAGATTTATCGTGTATCTGCAATACAAGTAAAGGGTCGATTTGCAAGGATTTGTGTTGAACTTGATATCAATGAGCCTCTTCATCCAAAGATCATTGCTAGAGGGCACTTATTACAACTACATTCGGGTTCATAAAATATGCTTTAAATGTGAACGTTATAGACACAAAGGCATAATTGTAACAAAGGAAGAGCAACCATGAACATAGATAGCACTGGACAAGGAGAAGACGTTGCATAAGAGGCACGGACCATGATGAAGGGCGTAAACTATCAAGCATATTCCATGCATGAGATAAATGCTAATAGAATGGAAAATTAGCAGGAGACATATAGGCATAACGACCATGCACACCCTCAATGCATGTTAAAGAAGGAAGGTGCCTTAGATATGTATGGCCCTTGGTTATTAGTAAGAAATTCTACAAATAAGCATTAGGGAAAAAATAAGTAGCGAGTAAGCCCAAACACTCGGACACATGAGACAACTTATGATCATCATCAACGTCCTAGTGGATCGCACTTCAGCTCACTACAAGACAAGTTTGAAGCACGTCCACATGCTATGACCTATACCCAAAATGTGCAAAATCAATAAGCAAAGTGTGCCACAAATGAGCCCATGTCCAACACGAAAACCAATGTCAAGCAGGGACTCTTCAACCAAAGAACCGAAGACAACACCACGTTGAAGCACAGGAAAGCCTCATGCCAAAAGAAAGCTGCAAGAGCTACAATCAAGGCTGCAGAACTAACAAGGCCAAAATGCATTAATCCAAACAAACTCACAATACATCCCAGGTAGGGTAGATGTGTGTAAACCTAGTCACGAAGTTTGGGGCGACTACCCATTCAAGGCACAAAGAAACGCATGACACTAAGGAGGACTCCAACTGTATGAGCCCCCATGAAGAATTGGAGTTGATTTGCAAATACCAGAAGTTTGGGAATAATTTGTGTTTGGACTTCCATTCTTTACGAGTCAAACACAAAACCCAAAATCCCTAGCCATGATGCCTAACACTTCAGTGACTCTGATAGAAGGATGTAGACCGTTAAACAAGTTTTGTTGGTAAGCGAATCCTCTAACATCCCACCTAGAGGTGACGACCAAACTTAACACATGAAAACCAATTCACTTTTAGGCAGTGGTCCTATGGATGTGTCAAGACAAATGAACATGAGTGCAAAAGTTCTGCTAGTCAATATGGTGAAAGAAAGAAGAGCCTTTCAAAGGCAGAGCCAACTTGTCCTTGCTAGATGAATTTCATAACTTGGAATTGTTATGGTGTTGAGTCATTAGGCTTCAATAACCTAATCAAGGATATATCCATGCTAGTCTTATATTCTTGGTGGAAACAGTAGCTAACAATGATCGTGCTAAAAAAAGTGTGGTAAGAATGAGTTTTGATAGCTGGCACATTGGAAGTACAATAGGAAGAGATAGAGGTATCTAGTGTCTCTGGAATTCTGCCAATTAGAGAGTGGAGGTTTTTACCTAAGACCATCAGTTTGTCTATCTCAGAGTCCAGTAGTCGAGACAAGCCAAGTGGCTCTTTACTGTTTTATATGGGAGTCCTCATCTGCAAAGAAGGAAAACCCTCTGGGAGCACCTTGGGGAGATAGCCTTTGAATGCCATGGTCTGTGTGCCCTAGTAAGTGACTTCAACTCCGTCCTCAAAAAGCATGAGCGTGAAGGGGGCTCGACCTCCCCATCTTGGAAACATATGTGTGAGTTCATTGATTTTGTACAGTCTAACAACTTGTTGGATGCAAGTTTTCCGGGACATGCATTCACTTGGATAAGAGGTCAATTGCAGAAGAGGTTGGACCAAATGTTGATTAACTTGTCTTGGGGCCTCAAATTTCAATAGTCATTCTTTTTCATCTCCCATTCTATAAATCTGACCACTGGCCAATTCTAATGAGCATGAGAAGCAGGAGGTTCATAATAGGAGGTGGAAATTATTTTAGTTTGTGGTAGAGTGGTTGTCTCACCTAAATATTCAACATCTCTTATAAGAGATTTTGGAAACCAAATGATACTTAGAATAAAAAAATGCATAAATTTCATGAAGCCTTGAGGCAATGAAACAAAGAAGTATTCGAGAACATCTTTAAATGTAAAAGACACCTTATTAATCAAATAGATAGGATAAATCAACAACTAGCTGCATCACCATCAATCTACTTGGAGTTGAGACAAGACTACATCTGGCAACAGTATCAACAGATCCTTAGGGAAGAAGAGCTCCTATGGTTTCAGTGGTCCCAAGCCAAATGGATAACTTATGGAGATAAGAACTCCAAATATTTTCATGGAGTAACTGCCATTCGCAGATGAAAGAACAATCGAGGCCTTACAAGACAAAGAAGATAATTGGGTCAATGACTCTGACGTGTTGGAAAGGTAAGTCAATCGGTGTTTTATAAAGTTATATAAGGAAGAAAACCATTATGTACACCTAGTCATTTAAGGAGTTTTCCCTCAACTTTCAAAGGAGGAACGAAATATGTTCAACACACTCATATCCCACATGGAAATTAAAAAAACCCTATTCTCTATGGGTAACCTCAAGACCTTAAGATGTTAGGGAAAGATAGCTTACAAGTTGGCTTTTACAACGCTAACTAGAGCATTGTGGGTGAATCTTTGACAAAGATGATTGAAGAAGCCTTTGTTGATCCAAGTAGGATAAGAGACATAAATACTATAATTATAACACTCATTCCTAAAATAAAGGCAGTCACATCCATGAAGCAGCTTAAACTAATCAGTCTATGTAATGTTTCCTATAAGATATCAGAGAGGTCCTTGTTGGGAGACTGCATACAGTAATGACAAAGTTGATCAACCCATGCGAAAGCAGTTTCATACCCCAAAGGAGTAACAATGACAATTTGACAACATAATTATTGCACAAGAGGTGATTCATTCTATGAAGAGGAAAAGATGCTATAAGGGTTGTATAGTTATCAAAGTTGATTTAGAACAGGCTTATGATAGGTTTAATTGGAACTTTGTAAAAGATACCCTGAATGATGTTGCTTTTCGATCTCTTTCATTCATGTTGTTTGGCAATACATATCTCCCCCTAACACTACGCTTATTATAGAATGAGGAGGCATTGGACCCCTTTCAACCATCTAGGGGTGTTCGATAGGGGGATCCCATCTCGCCATATGTTTTTGTGTTGTGCTTGAAACGTCTCTTTCACATGATAAACCTCGCAATGGATCGTAACCTATGGAAGCCAATCAAAGTTTCAAGAAGAAGACAACAACTATCTTATTTGGCATTTGCAAATGACCTTCTCCTCTTTACATAAGCATCCCTTAAGCCAGGTGGTTGTCATCAAACAGATTTGGCATCTCTTTTGCAAGTGCTCAAGGCAAAAAGTTAGTCAAGACACATGGCACCGCCAGAGTAGATATCAAGTGCATTGGATTTGAGAAAACGGGCAATCTAGGCAAATACATGGGGATTCCACTACATCATTTTCTGTTTCGAAGTAGTCATGTAAGTTTTTAATTGATAAAGTCCAGCAACATATGAGTAATTGGAAAAAAAAACACCCTTTCTTTTGCAGGTCGTCTTACTTTGGTCAAGTCAATTGCTCAAGCATTGCCCATGTATGTTACGCAAATAAATCTATTGCCAACATCTATGTGTCAAGTAATTGATAAAAAGTGTAGGGATTTCCTCTGGGTGACACAAATGAATCTAGGAAAGTGCATTGGCTAGCATGGAGGAAGTTGTACAGTCCAACACAATGGGGTGGCCTTGGGCTTTGAGATCCTAGACAAGCAAACAAATCCCTTATCATGAAAACAGGATGACACTTAATAACCAGAAGAGACACCACGTGGTGCATCTTATTCGTTCCAATATGAGGCGGTTGTAGAGTGCAAAGTTCTCTACACTACTACTGGCAAGTGCACCGATCGTATGTAGTAACTGATAATTATTGGATCGATCCCGCATGGACTTGGATGAAACCTGAGAAATCTCAAAACTTTCTACTTGTATGAAAGAAAGGTAGAAATAAACTAACATTATTGAACATAAAGTAAATAAAGCAAAAATAAATAAAGGGGGCGGTTACACTATGAGATTTAGTTGGGTTTGATTTCACTAAATCATCCCTCAAGTGCATAAATGAACTCAAAACCCTCGTTCACTACCCATGTTCCCATCACCCATAAAAATATCCTTAATCTGGATCTGTCACAAGCAAAGAACTATGTTATTTGAGTATTAGACTATAGATCCCTCACTCAATAAGTCAAATAACTCGCATTAAGACAAGGAGCTTAAGATAGCCAATGGATTTTACTCTTTCCCAAGCAATAAAATCCATTGGGAGCTCTTCTCATTTTACAAATCAAAACCATATCTCGAGCTCATTCAACAAGTAAAATTCACGAAATATATATGAAAATAAAGCATGAACCTACCTTAAAGAAGAAAACCAACATTGGAAAGGAAATTTAGATTAAAAGTACAAAAATACACAAAAGTTTAGGTAAAGTTACATCAAATCCCAACTAAATAACAACCTAACCAGCCACCGGGATGGATAAACGTGAAGGATGGAAGAACATGGGTCTAGAGCATGCCCTAGGCCAACAAGGTGTGCAACCTCCTTACAACTAAATGAAACTTTTCCTTTAATATTTTTTTCAATTTGAAACACCAGTGTCCAGTGGTCAAAAAGTGGCCACTAGAAGCCATAACTCCTTAGGCACGAAGTTGTCTGGGCGTTCGAGAGGCTGGTAGTTGGGTGCCCATCATTAGACATAAATAGCTCTTGGCTCATGGGCGCAGGGTGCCCGTATCACAGTCGCTGAGAAATTATAACTAAGAAAAGATGCATAGTGACAAACACATATGAACAACATCACAAAACACAGTCAAGACTCACATCCTACCCTTTATCAGCAAGTGAAAATTAAATGCTCACAAAAAGACATCAATCAAACTATAGTACCCACAAAGAAAAGAAAGATTACCCTACAAAAGTAAATTCAAATGGCAAGCTATGCAAATCACAAAATTAAAGCAACTTCACTTTATAAGTTATTTCTCTCCACATAGTTGTATAAGGATAAAACATCTCACTCATCCCACTTTATGCAATCACACGAGTCAACTTTGCTTTCCATCTTAAACAAATCACAATTAATGCATACACAAAGAGATCATAAGGGCTTAATTTGGCTTGTAACTTGGCTGGGTTAGAAGAAAAATGATTGTTTGAGGAAGCAAATCAATAAGGGTTGAAAAAGGCATATTCAATGAGATCAGTTCACCCCTTATATAATCATCAATCCCAAACCCAAAATTTCAACTAACATAATTGACTTTACTAAAACATTTACGCTAAGCACAAATCAATTTCCAAGCTTTATTCACACTTTTTATTTCTTCTATTTTTCTTTTTTCTTCTTTCTTTTTCTTTTCTCTTCTCTTCTTTTCTCTTTTTTTTATAAATGACACACATAGCCTTCAAATGTAATTGACTCCCCCCAAAATATATTCTCCCAAACTTATTGTAAAACCAATCTCATTCAAATGTTCTCTCAACCCTTGGGTAAGGGAACAAATGCCTAAATCTAATTTGGCTCAAGGGTTCATACAACAAGAATATAACAGTCAAAGGTCAAGTGATTTACAAGTAAGCTTTTTGGCTAAGTGGTTATTCAAGAAACATGGCCTTGGTCATTTCTCAATCATGCATGCAAGGAAGTAATCAGTTAATCAAGCAAAATCAACAGCATGAAGTACATGGTGACTCACACAACAATAAACATTTATGCTCAAAACCTCACATGGTTAATACTTTCATTCACATATCACACAAACTCGCCAAAAGAATCAACTAAGCAATGCTAACTCAACACTTAAGGGCAGCCACAAGTTAAAATTAAATAAAAAATAGCACAAGAGCATTGAGTTTATTTCCTACAAAGGGGAAGATAATGAATCAAGACAGAAATAGAATGCTAACAACACAACATCCACTAAAACTTCAAAATAACCTAATTTTACTAATGCAAAACAAAATGCAATGCAATAACTAAACAAAATGATAACTGACAAATAGTGATCTAGAGTCTTTGCAAATGATTTTGAACTGGTCGTCCCCATCCTACTGCATCTTCATTTTTAGCACTAAAGGACCCTTTCCTCCCCCCTCCCCCCCCCCCCCCCCGCTTAGAAGTAAGTCTAGTCTCCAGGTTAGTGAGGATCGGTAAAAAATTAGCTCATAGAGGATGCATCTGCAAAAGAAATCCAAAACACATATGCATAATAAACAATTATAAAGCACAAGTACTAAAATAAAACAGGATGCACTAACACTAGAAGTCACAGAACACAGGACATATGTTGTACAAAATAGTAATGCAAAATAAACATATGCATAAAATATAATGGAAAAATTAACAATAGAAACATGAATGAAAATAAAAACATAATGAAACAATGCCTGATGGTGCCTTTGTGAGTCATGTCCAGCGACATAGGACCACCATTGGGTGTTCCTAACAAAGAAAAACGCAAAAATACCCAAAATATGGGAAAATGCATGAGCTCCCAACGCCCATCTGGTGGACACCCAACGCTCATATACAGACACATGGGACAGACATAGAGTATGAGCCACCACTTAGCAGCCACACAGTGGCACCCAGCGATGGCTAACAAAGAGTGAATTTATGTTTAAAAACCAGATTTTCACTTACAAACACACAACTCACACACTCAAAATGCAATATACACATGAATTGCCACAACTAGCATCATAAATACAACACTTACACCTAAACAAACTTGCTCACATAGTCAAATTTACAAATTAACAGCAAAAATTTACAAATCACACATATGCACAATTCAAAATTTAAGATGAGAAAATTTGCCTCCTAACACTACACATAAGAATTCGCAATTAACACCACATTTACACTAGCTACTACTAAACAAACTTTTCTATACATTTACATTCACAAAATTAATACTTAAACACAAAAATCTAATTAGTCTCCTTGTGGAGTGTGTTAATTAGTTTGGGCTGGTCCAAGAGGATTTGGACGTGTGGTTATTAATTTCCACACCCCTAATTCATCTTCACACCCTTCTAACCAACACATGAAGCATGTATGAGACATGTGGGCCCCCTTGTCCCCTTGTTTCACTCCACATGTGCTTTGTCTCTCCTACATGGCTGATTCTTGTTGCTTCTTATTTGAATTTGAATTTTGGAAGTGTCATGTCATTTCCCTCCAAAATTCAAATTCAAACTAGAGTGAACATAGATCCATTTTTTTAGGGTCATGTTTGGATCTTTAGTTGGATTAAATTAGTGTTAATTGAGCACATGCTAAATTATCACTAAATTAAGCTAACTAACCCTTAATTAAGCATGTTGGACATTCAACTTGAGGTTCCTAAGCCCATGGTTCATGCTTTGCTCTATAAATAGAGCATTCCCTCCTTCATGTAGATTTTAACACTCATTTTGAATAAAAATTATACTTTTCTAAATTGACAGCTCTTTTGTTCTTGAGAGTGTTCATGTTCTCTCCTTAGTGAAAGTTCTTCATGCTATTATCAAGGGTTTCTTCCCTTGTGATTAGCTTCATCCTTTGGCTTATCTCCTTCAACAAGAGTGGCACCTACTTCTCCTCCATTTTCTGGTCTTCCACCTCTATTTCTTCAACCTTGGAACCTCTATGAGCAAGGATCTTGGGAGCATTCTCTTCATTAAGGATTCTTCAAACTTGCCTTGGGGAGGGATGCATCACTTGGCGCTGGTGTTTCGAATTGAAAATATAAAAGGTCGAGAGTTGTTTTCAGAAAAGGGGGAACCCGTGGGGATTGCACATCTTGCTGGCCTGGGGTATGCTCTAGACCCATCTTTATCCATCCTTGACAATCATTTATCCCAATGGTTAGTTAAGTTGTTATTTTGTTGGGATTTGATGTAACTTTACGTGAACTCTTGTGTATTTTTGTACTTTTAATCTAAGATTATTATCTAAATGTTGGTGTTCTTCTTTACCTTACTCTTTATTTCTATATATTTCATGGGCTTTACTTATTGAATGAGCTTGAGAGAGGATTTTGACTTGTAAACTAGAAGATTTCCCAATGGGTTTTATTACTCGAGAAAGAGTAAAACCCGTTGGTCATCTTAAGATCTTTTAATTAATGCGAATTTTTTGACTTTAGATTATGCGAGGGATCGATAATCTAATAGTCAAATAGTTCAGTTCCTTACTTGTGAAAGGTGCGGGTTAAGGATAATTTTATAGGTGATCAGAATATGGGTAGTGAATGAGGGTTTTGAGTTATTTATGCACTTGAGGGATGGTTTAGTAAAATAAAACCCAACTGAATCTCTTACGTGTAACAACCGTTTTTTATTTATTTTCGCTTTATTTACTCTATTCTTAGTAGTGTTAGTTAAATTTCTATCATTTCGTTTGTACAAGTAGAAAGTAATGTTATCTCTGAGGTTTCATCCAAGTTCCTGTGAGATCAACTTGATATTTATCAGTTACTACATATGACTGTGCACTTGTCGGTAGTAATGTAGAAAACTTTGCACTTTAGCAGGTACCAAGGTATTTGAGTTTGTTGCTTATACCCTTGTCCTAGAGTGTAGTCTTGGTATGTTGGTTGAAGAAGTTGTGATGAGGCAAAAGTTCATCTCCTTTCAAACTTTGAGAGGATTTGGTTTGCAGGCATCTTTATTCTATTGGTTACCTCCTCTTTTTTTCTTTTGCATTTCATAACATCTTTGCTTCCATTGTTGGACAATAAAGCTCATGTCCTCAGTCATGTTGAAGGAATTTGGATTTGAGGGATGAAATTGGAACAACTGCCTACTAGTTTGCCCTTCCATCTCTATGATCACATTTTGTTACACCTAACAACTGATACCACACAGAGTACTAGTATAATAGTCAGTAAAAACTGTTAAGAACAAGAAAGATAAAACTATATCTACTTTATTAATAAAAGAATAGGTTAGATAACTATCCCAACAAAATTTTTCAAGTCTAAAGAATGAAATTTCTGAGTTTCAAGCACAAGTCCTTTGTCATCGGCAACGACGCCAAAAAGTTGTTAAGTGCAAAGTTTTCTACACTACTACCGCTAAGTGCACGGGTCGTATGTAGTAACGATAAATATCAGATCGATCTCATAGAGACTTGGATGAGACCTCAGAAATCTCAAAATTTTCTACTTGTATGAATGAAAGGTAGAAATAACAAGAGTTCAGGTAAAGAGCACCAACATTGGAAAGTGAACTTAGATTAAAAGTATAAAAATACACAAGAGTTCAGGTAAAGTTACATCAAATTCCAATAAAATAACAACCTAACTAACCATCGGGATAGATAAAAGTAAAGGATGGATGAAGATGGGTTTGAAGTGTGCCCTAGGCCAGCAAAGTGTGCAACCCCCTCACAACTGAATGAAACTTGTCCTTTTATATTTTTTCAATTTGAAACGTTGGGCACCATAACTCCTTAGGCAGGAAGTGGTCTAAGCGTTGGACACCCATACCACGACCGCTAATTGCTCAGGCATAATGCACAACCAATTTTTTTTATTTTTCTCCTTTCTTTGGTCCTTCTCAAAACTGCTAAAAACAAGAAAATAAATGTAAAATGCGTATAAATTAAATTCTAAACCTAAATTCCTAAAGAAACCTAATTTTTTAAGTGAAAATAGAGAAAATAAGACCTTAAAATAAGAAAGAATTATGATAACTTCTCTATTTTACCTAAGTGAAAATAGGTAATTTAGGCAATTATCTGAAGTCAAACCTTCTATTGATGCAACAAGAAAGGGCATCAACTTCTAGAAAGGAATTACTACTTCATGGCCTAATGTTTGTACCGATCTAACTTGGAAAATTAGGAATGACAGAAGGATAGAGTTTTGGCATGACAACTGGGTGCCTAGGCGAGGGCCCCTTGCAAATTGGTGCACTAACACCAATAGAATTCAAGTTAAAGTCAAACCATGTTTCTTTGTAAATACTATACGGATCTTTGGATGTTCGGTGTTTAGAAGGATGTTTGCCAAAAAATGTGGTTAGGGATATCTATCAACTACCTCTACCTATAGGTGATATAGAGGAAGATATGTGTCGTTGGGCAAAGCATTTGACGGTAAGCTTTCCACTTTATCTACTTGTAAGGGCATTCTAGACCAATGCCACAACCAAGGGAGACCCAGCTTTAAACACCTATAGAAGTGGAAGGGACTAGAACGAATTTGAATCCTTATGTGGAAAGTGGCAAGTGATATCCTTTCTGCCTACAAATGACTTACGGCACAAGCGTCATATGACAACTACTCCTACCTACCCACTATATAGACGTTACTACAAAGAGAGAGGGGGAAATAGAGAGAGGGAGGGAGGTAAGAAATGGAGAAAGACAGGTAGGGAGAGAGAGAAGGAGAGTGGGGAAGAGGGAAAGAGAGAGACAAAGAAAGAGAGGGAGAAAGAGAAAGAGAAAGGAGAGATGGAGATAGAGAGAGTGTGAGAGAGATTAGAAATACTTTTAAGAAATTCAAAATTCTGGAATGTTGCATTTTTATATTCTGATAATAACGTATTTAGGATAAATAAAAATTTACATGAATAACCTCATATGAAATTATTATTAAAAAAATCATTAACATTAGATAAATCTCACAAAAATTAACAATTAATTATTCCTTATAAAAAATAAAATTAATAATAAAATAATCAAGAAATTATTTTTAAAAGTAATTATCATTTTAATTCTTATAACATATTTTGAATAAATAAAAATTACATGAATAACATAAAATAAAACTATTATTCAAAGGAAAAAACACCATTAACATTAAGAAAAAAATTATTTGTAATGTAATAAATAATAATTATTTATTTTTCAATAACATCACTAATATTTGTTAATAATATCATAAATTGAGATAGTTTTACTTAACAAAGAGACTACAAATATTATTTATGTGAGATAAAATCATTCTCTGATAATTAATTTATATAATATAATCACTTTATAATTTGTTTATTCAAATATTTATACTTTGCTTGATGATATCATGAATTAAACCATCAATATTAACATTTATAAATTTAAATAATTTTGGGTATAATATAATTACAAATATTATTTATGAAAAATAAAATCTTACTCAAGACCATTAATTTTTACATTTCTTTATAATATATTTATATTTATTTATTTTTAAAAAAAATTAAAGAAAATGAGTTAATATTATTACAATATTAATGTGAGAAAAATGTAAGGTTATACTCAAATAATAATATCATTTGGATTGTACATTTGGAAAAGTGTTAATTTTTTATTATTTATAATTAAATTAAAATTAAAATTAAAATAAAGTAAAGTAACTAATTTCAAAATTTAAAATTCAAATTAAAAAATAAATTAGAGAACATAAATCAAAATAAAGATAAGAAATTAAATCTGTAACATCCTCAAATTTTTAAAATAAAAATTATTCAATATAATAAATAATGTATAATAAGTTAGTTACCTAATAAATAATAATATTAAGTTGTTATTCAATTTAAATTAAAAAATTATTAAAATAAAGATTCATTAGAATTTAAAAGAAAAGAAAGAATTATTTTAGATATTAAAAAATAAAGATAAAATAATATATTAAATTTCCTTAGATAAAATAAAATAAAAAAGATAATAATTAGGTGAGAATCTATCAAATAGCTAAAAATTAAGGATAAATTGATTTAAGATAACATTACTTTTTAAAATAGAAATAATATAAAATAAATGAAGATTTGATGTCATCTTGAATTTAAACCATAAAAACTAATCTTTTATTCAAAAGAAAATATAGAAAGGTGAAAATCAACCTTAAACTATTATATATAGGGTTAAGTAGTTCATTCATACAAATATAGATTAATGACTAATCAAGGTTTGAGAAAGAGGGGTAAAAGAGCCAAAGAAAATCATGGTATCTCACTTTAAGAGGCGAGTAAAACAATTTTTCTAAACCTCCATGGTATACTTCTTGAATTATATGATTTTTACCGTTTAACTATTTAATTTATGCATAATATGAGAAAAAGGTTTTAGATACCTCCATCTGAGATGGATAAGAGATTCTGGATACCTCCATAATAACGTGAGGAAGACAATAGGACACTATTATATGAAATATGAGCTCATGAACCTTTTGATAAATCTATTGAAAGTCTAGTTATGGAAATAGAAAAGTGAGAGAAAATAATCATGAATATCACTATAATTTGTGTATTGTGTGTTTGCATCTTAAAATTATTGCTAGAAATTATTTGGATTAAACCATAATTTAGATATAAAGAAAAATTTATTTTATTACTGCAAATACAATGATTGCTTTTTCGAATTTTACACCAACTAAGAACAACACAATTTGTGAACCATTTTGAAATTGGTTTTATTAACTAAGATCCCTATGTCATTAGGGAAAAGATTTTAGAATCAAATGAGACTTAAAGATTGAATTTCTTATTAATTAAAATTTCCTTTTAGTTTTGGTTTATAACTATTTTAGGAAGAATGTCCTTCTAATTGTTTTCATTTTGTTTCTTATGTAAGAATTCATGTATTTAAATACAATATTTATTATTTTCTTAAAATTCTTTACTATTTTTATTATGAGTTATAAGTTAAACTAAAATACAATATTGATTTCTTTATTTTTAATTTCAAAAGAAATGAAAGATCAAATAAAACAAAACATAAGATAATTAAAATATATTAATATTTAAATTTTAGAAAACACCTAGGATATTCTTACACGAATGCAACTTTTGAGTTTAAGAATTTATTTATTTTTCTTCCGCAAGTCCATTCTCCTATCCCAAATAATTCTAAGAATGCCTAAGAATTTTTTTAGTAGGGTTTTCTTTCCGGTTTCTTCAAGCAAAACATTGGTTGCTTACCATTTAAGTGAATTTATATGACAATCAATTACATCATTTCAATCAATTTTAATCATAATCATTTATACAAAATCAATTTCATTTATAATCAATACTCATCCAAACACAAACTTGCTTCAACCCATAATCACTTATGAATTCTTCAACACGAAACCAAACATGCAGTTAAAGTAACTTTTGTATTTGATCAAGAATTTTGCCTAAAATTTATTTTGAAATTGCTTTTATAATAAAATCATTCACATATAAATTGCATCTTCTCAAATCAATTTTAATCATAAATGCAAAATCAATTTTATCCACGTCCATCCAAACACATACTTAAAGTAGCTTTAATTAGATAAAAAATCTTACACTAGATTTTACTTTAAACTTACTTTTATAATTAAAATATCTAAATATAAATTACATCATCTCAAAATCAATTTTAAAACATCGATTTTATTTCATTATTTCAATGTATGTAAGTAAACTTTCAACCGGTGCATTTTAATCATAAAAGTGATGTTGCAACGTGGATCCCACTAAGTAACAAAGGAGGAGATGCACCCATTGAAAGTGCTCGAACAATTAAGGATGGCTGGGGGTCAAGCCTTTGCCAAGCAAGGGAGAGGATCTTGAAAGTTTTGTTAGTGATCAAAATCTATCTATGCTCATAGACCTAGATTATTTTCTTAGGTTGAATGTTGCAAACATATCAGACATAACGAATTATTAAGGGTGGCTGAAGTGAAGCCTTTGCTATGCATGGGAGAGGAGTTGAAACTTTTGTTAGTGACCACTGCACTTGCTCATATACCTAGATTTTTTACTAAGGTTGAATATCATTAATCATATCAGACATCACTGCAAGTCAGAAAGTTGGGGTTAATGTTTGAGCAACTACTACAGTGAATCGATAAACTTTGCTATCTGTTGGAGTGGCAAATGGAAATAATAGAGGAGAAGGATCTAATCATCTAAAGCACAACCTCTAAAACATCTAGGTGGAGAGCACAAAGGTTGACCATGTAATAGTGGAATCAAAGATAACACTATACGTGGATGAATAGGTTAAGGGGATAAACTCGTGCTACAAGCAGTGAACAAAATTCATCGGCATTGCATGCCTCATGGATGCTGCAACAGAATATCATCATAAAAGGAAGATCAGGTTCATACATCAATATATATTATAGAGTCTATGGTTAGTAGAACCTTCAACCCACGAATCAAATCAAGTCTAATTTTATTTTATCATTAAATTAAGCTAAAGTTTGTCCTGATTATCCGGTCAAATCAATCCAAAAAAACCCTCCTAGCTGCTTTCTTATTTATTAGTGGAGAGGTATATACTTTTCAGGGCTCACAAAGCCTATATCTCCAATCAAACTTTCTATAGAGTAGAGAAGTTGACTTTATGCACCTATTTGCAAACAACAAAATCTAATTCTCTATATCCAATACATCGCAACATCTCTATTGTCTCATCATATAATATAAATAAATGTCAACAGAAAAAGAAAAGTCTGTTGTTGAATGAAACGCAAATAAAAACTATCAGGCATCTCACAATTAACCTATTAATACAAATCTAAACAGAACACATGATAAAACAAAAAGGACACAGGCTTCCCCTGAAACTCAGGTAAAGATAACCAGCACCTGGGTTATCCAACCATCACCGAAACTCGATAAAGGTCCTTGAGTCACAAGTCATAACCAAATGATTGGAAGAACTGTATTTGATGTGAGTTGATAAACATACAAAACCATATGATCACAGATCACGTGAGTCGTTCCTGATGAAAAGAAAAAATGGTACCAATTAAGCTTAGCTAACGGCATCATTAAATGTAGCTAGGTGATAATTATTTTAAGATCTTCATATAACCAAGCAACTAAGGCAGTAGAGTATTATTAATGATCAAGGAAACTCTATTGAATTTTATTAATAATAATGTTATAAAAGCAAAACTACTCAATTTGATACATGTAAATGATTTAAAATTTATAATATTGAAAAATGCAACCATCTTGTTCAATTAATCAAAATATTTATTGAAGTTGAGGCCTTCTATTGGTTATAAAAGTGAAGTCGAAGAACTTGATTTATAATCCTTAGTTATCTTAGTAATAATAAGACTGATTTCCTTCAAAAAATTAAAAGGTTTTGGTGGAAAGAAGACAATTAAAGTACATTCCACCAAAAAGTTTTATGATCAACAACCTAGGCAATAGGTATATGGTGTAATTATATATAATATCATCATACAAGAAGCATCCAGAGCAATAGAATCTACCTTGTATCTTGTAGTCGCCAGAATTTGAAATCCAAATTGTTACTCAATGTAGTACTTATTTTTGAAAGGTGCAAGTAGCTTGCCAGAATGCTGATGAATCTCACACCCAAGTTCTACCTCCATCAACCGATGGTTTTCCTTCGAGCGACTCATTAGAAAAGAAACCTTTATATCATCACCCTGACTTAGATGCATAGGAGGATGCAAGAGGAAAACCTGAAAAATAATTAAATATATGATGAAACCAACATTATCATAGAGCTGGATAAAAGTCATGTCATTGTTTATTATTCAAGCAAATAAATGGTACATTGAGCAAATGGACACATCCTAAATAAGAGTTAAGCCTTTGCCTATTCCGTTTCTCGCTAAAAATTTTAACTTGTATTTTTAACAATAGAACAAGCACTTTAAGGGTGTGTTTGAAGCAAATTGAAGAACTACAGAAGCAGAATAGCACATTAGCAGAGTCATAACTCATAACAAAACTTTTTTATCTATTTACTGTTTGGAGATTCACACGTGGTACAAGTAGTTCTGACTTTTGAGAGAGAGAAGAAACAGATGGAGGAGGGGGGTTGAGGAAGAGGAATCATAAGAAAACCACTGAGAAGAGGAAGTATCAGGTATTTAAAACTTGTCCTGTATCCCGTCCTATGACAATTTTTTAAGTCAGGCACGGAACAAGTATGTTGTGCTGTCTGGACCTCTAACTTTTTAGCAAATCAAATATATAACACTCAGCAAGTTAAAACACAAAATCATCTATTCCTTCAAGTGTTCATTAGTTCTCGAAAGTAATGATCCTATATTGAGGAAAAATATAATGAACATCATTTCATGGACAAATCAACCAGCAAGACGTTTATGCAGCACAAACCTGCTGGCCCCAGTGTGTACCATAATCTACACTGGGAGCTGTAGTTAACTCAATCTCGTGTTCAGCTGGATCCTCAGTTCTTCCCTGGTGAGTAAAAACAGGGAACATTAGGATTTATGATATTTGATAGAAACAATGCAGTTAAAAAAAATCAGAGTAACTTACCCGAAAATGCACATCAAACCAGCCCCCAAATCCACATAATTTTGTGTGTTCCATGGTAATTGACAAAGAAAAATTTGATCTAACTTTCTCTATGTCAGCCACCGTGGCAGTTAAACAATCAATTTCCTTTATTATAGCAGCAGTTCCTATGACTTGATGTGGATGAAGGTTGTTCCACAGTGATGTCTAAAGAAATCACAGCAAGTATAAATTAGTTTAATATACATGGAAAATACAGTATTATCAAATAATTTATCCTTCTAGATTATATTATGGTATTCACTTAGCCGAATAGAAACCAGTTTCAACAAGCCACATTTATATATCTAAAACCACCCCAATTTTTTTAAAAAAAAAGGAAAAAAAGTTCAATTTCATCCTTTAATAACCATATATTTCAATTATATGCAATTGCTTAAGGTGAAATACCACCATAATTGTCAAACTTGTATATCCAACTTAGGATCTGACAAGGGAAGTAGACACATAAACATGGGATTGTGACAGGAAATGTAAGATCCTACCTAACATGCATGCACAAACATTTTAAATGACAAGTTTCTCAACCTTTAAATAAATTATGGTTCAAACCATAATGGATGTGACTTGTGAGTTCATACCAAGATACAAGACTTCCAAATAAACAAAAGTTACAAGTTACAACTCAAACAAAAAAACTGACAGGTTTGACCAGCAGCAGATGACATTTTCAATATAAGAACTGCCACAGCAGACAAGCTGCTCACATCATGGCAGCAAGGGCTTCTGGATCAAAGAGGGTTCATTCTATGACGTTGAAAAGGACTGAAGAGGATTTCCAAAATTCATTTATGTTTTGGAGGTGAAGTAATTTTAGGATCAATGATTTTCTGCCAAGCAGCTTGACCACTATTCATAAAGGATCCCAGTAACGTACAGTACACCCCCCCCCCCTTTCAAATCCATCATGCAATTCTATCACAAACAGCAAAACTGAGTTCCAAGTTGGGATTAGGATCATTCAATCTAGTAAAAAAATCACAGAATTGTTTTGTAAAAGCCATCACCCAACTTCAACAATCATGATAACAATACCAAATTTAACTTTAGAACTGATTAACTAATTTTAAACAGATAAAGAGACCAACTTAATATAAGAACTGATAGACTTCAAACCATGATCAAAAGTTTATTTCATTAAAAAAATATA
Source organism: Psophocarpus tetragonolobus (assembly GCA_037954015.1). NCBI lineage: Eukaryota > Viridiplantae > Streptophyta > Magnoliopsida > Fabales > Fabaceae > Psophocarpus > Psophocarpus tetragonolobus. The sequence goes on along the minus strand of CM075688.1, from coordinate 75,479,484 downwards.
CCATTACACTTAAGGTGAACCCAAGTACACAACTTGCCTGTAGATAGTATTTCCTCTGCTCATCTGAAAAAGGCTTTGTTAGAGTGCTCATATCAACACCATAACAGGTTTTTGTTTCATCAACAAAGTTGTGCCAATCATCCATGGCTGACTCATAATCACCCAACTTGTGATCACCTATGCCGGTCCTGATAGGAGCCATCCACATACGAGCATGACTAGGATACCTACCAAAATAAAGCCTATTAAATCACCAAGTCCAAATATTGCTTCTAAAGCAACCAAAGAAATACTCACATGCACTAGGGATTTTCACAACAATCACAATTCATAATCATAACCATATCACTTGCATGACAAACAGTTATCTTCAAATCATTTATATATGTAAGTTATCACCATTGGTAATGTAATCATAAAGCGTGGTAAGCATACATGCCAAGACAATCAGTCAACTGAAGAGTGAACACAAGTAAAGCCCAGAACAAAGGCATTCCTGATTCCTTTTCTCAAGTTATAGAATAGTTTTATATTTAAGTCACTGTCTTAGGTTTGGTACTATTTCTGTTGACCAATACGACTACGGATTTGAAGCTAGTCCAATTCTGTTGAAAACTATAGAATATGCTATGCAGAATGGAACTTTGTGCCTTGTGTGTAGCTCTTGGTTTTTAAACATGGAAACAAAAATCAGAATTTAAGTTTAACATTTTTTTTGTTTGGCAATAGTTAAAAACTTCAAAATTAACTGCAGCTGATAACATTTTGCATAAACAATATAATATAGAAATGAAACAAAAGATTTAGTGACCAAACTTACTCTAGTAGAGCGCAACAAAATCACAAATGCAGAAGGAATTACCCCTACATGAAGAACGAACTGCACAATATCTATTTAAACAAAGATAAAACCACAAATGGAAGAATAGGAAAGGAGTAATGTGCATGTCAAGAACCCACTATACATCAAATCACGTATATTTATCATAATACTAATATTTTTTCTACTTCATGGCAGAAAAATAGTAAAAAACAATACATACATCACTCCAGTCGGTTTGAGCCAGCGGTCACGAGCATGTATAACTGAATCAAACATAGATTCACGCAGAAGAAAATAACCCATCCACTCAGAGATTATCACATCAACTGCACAAGTAATATAACAACATTTAAGCAAATCAATCACAATGATATTCAACAAACATAATTTAGATAAAAAGGGAAAAATTAACAAATTTCAAAATTCACAAAAAGAAAAGAGAAAGAAATGTGCTTGTTTCATTTTAAAAAAACATTCTGTTTCCATTTCCTAGTTTTACCAATGATTACAAAATAGTAACCTTGTTTTCAGAGATCTGTACAGGAAATTATTTAAAACACTGAAACTGTTGTTTTCTTCCCTCACAAATCCTTGAAAACAAGAAACAAAGTAAATGTCATTTTTGTAATCATTAATACAAGAACCAGAAACAAACAAAAAAAAGTTATATGGATCAAATTAAACAAACCCTAATAGTTTATACCTTTCTCTGGCAAGGTAACTTCCTCCATCGAACCCTCAATGACCTCTACTACATCCTGGAGATTATTCGCTTTGACAAGTGCACGTGCATGTTCCGACATCTTGGTAGCTTCCACTGCATACACCTTCCTTGCACCGGCTTGTGCCGACCATATAGCAAGAATGCCACTTCCAGCCCCAACATCCAAAACAGTCTTCTCCCAAATCAACTCAGTCAGCTCAAAATCACTCCCACACATAAAAGAACATAAAGACAACTAGACAAGCAACAAACCTAACCAACACACTCAAGTTATAACACATTGGCGAAGGTTATCCTTAGTCCATTTCAACAACACTACAATTTCCATTAGCATTGAACTTGCCATCAGCTGCCTAATTTCCAAGGTTTTATTTAGCTTCATTGTTTTGCCTACCAAATTTTGCAGAATAAAACCCCAATTTCAAAGAGGATATATTAGGGTCATTTTAAATTAACTTCTCCGAAAGACTTTCTAAGCAAAATAAATAAGAAGAAAAAATAAGATGAGCTTCTCTGTAAGCTAAAATTAACTTACACATAAACTAAAATTATTTATTTTGAGTAAGCTTACAGAGAAAAACTTATGGAGAAATTTTATAACTTTTTTCTATTGTTTATAAGAGCTTAGAGCTTCTAGATGGCATACATTAATGGCATACCTAAATGAACTTCTCTATAAACAAATAAGATGAGCTTCTCTATAAGCCAGTGTTATCAATGGCAAAATAGCGAAACATACCAGAAGGCCAAAATTTCGTCATAAAAACACACCATTTTGCACCTTATGGTGCCACCATGACGGACATTCCTTCACAAATTCTGCATAATGATTAGCAAAAAAATCTGCCATGTCATGGTGCTATTGCTCCGTTATGACGGTTATTTAACAACACTGCTGTAAGCTAAAATTAACGTATACATGAGGTAAAATTATTTACTTCGGATAAAAAATCTCATGGAGAAAATTTTATAACTTTTTTCTATTCTCTACAATACCTTCTGGAAAAGCTAACCAAACATGTCCTTCCCAACTAATGCATAAAAGTTTTTTTTTTCAAGGTATGAATTTTTCTTTTACAAATTAGCTTTATAAGATAAACTTCCCCATAAGCATTTCTAAGAGAAACAAATAAGAAGATAAAATAAGATGAGCTTCTCAGTAATCTAAAATTAACTTATACACAAGCCAAAATTGTGCTTATAGAGAAACTTCCACAATTTTTTTTTTATTATCTATAAGAGCTTCCAGAAGGCCAACCTAAACACATCATGCCGACTAATTTCTTTTTTCTCAAAAAGGTATAAATTTTTATTTTTCACAATCCAGCTAAGATAATTTTAATTTTTTTATATGCAAATGTTAGCTCAATAGTTTTTTAAGTGTGTTAGTTTGCTGGCAGTGGAGAAACTTTCATAACTTGTTTCTATTCTCTACAAGAGAATCTAGAAAAGCCAACCCAAACACACCATGCCGACTAACACTTCCAAGTTTTCTTTTTTCTCAAAAAGTATGAATTTTTATTTTTCACAAACCACCTCATAATTTTAATTTTTTTTATATAAAAATGTTAGTCAGTTTTTTAAGTGTGTTAGTTTGTTAGTAGTGGAGAAACTTTCATAACTTGTTTCTATTCTCTACAAGAGAATCTAGAAAAGCCAACCCAGACACACCATGCCGACTAACACCTAAAAGTTTTCTTTTTTTTCTCAAAAAGTATGAATTTTTATTTTTCACAAACCACCTCATAAGATGATTTTAGCTTTTTATATACAAATGCTAGTTTTTTAAGTGAGTTAACAAGATTTTAAGGATTTCATGAGTTTGGTTTTATTTTCTAATTTTTAAAAATAGTTTTCAAAACCCTAAACTCTAAGCAAGTTTTTAAAAATAATTTTCAAAAATAAAAAAAAATTGATAAGTATTATTTGAAAAACATGAAAATAAAAAAATTTATTTATATTTACAAAAATATGTAAAAAGCAAAAATCATATTCTCAACCTATTTTAAATTTTAAAAACTGAAATGCAAACCTACCTCTTACAAAAAACTAGGACTATTTTAAAAAAAATGTTTTAAAAAAGAGTTTAACACTTGTAAAATATCAGTGTAGTTTAAATGACTTGTACTTGGCATAGTGTAAATCTCTTCTCTATAAGTGTTTTTCTTTTTTAAAAAATAGTAACAATATCGAGCTTTAGTTTCTAACAAAATAGTAATCAATCGAAATGAGCATTTTAGGTTTTAAATAGTAGAATATCGAAAACATTTTTGCCAAAGAAGGACTAAACATTTAACTCATGAACAAGCTAATTTCATTTTATTTTTTTTCCTTATTGTTCCTCAAACTTCCATAAAAGCTCACCCAAACAAACAAGACCTAACTAGAACCCTCCATGGGGAAGGCTAGTTGAATCGACGATTTCGACATGAAAAGATTGAAAGAAAACGGCACAGAGAAGGTAGAAAGTGTTGAAGGAGGAAGAAGAATGAGAGGGAGAGAGAGAACCTTGGAAGCGAAGTGGCGCTTGTTCTCGAAAATGGCGTTGAAGTAAGCGTCCATGCGAACCCGATCGGAGAGCATCTCCTTCTGGTGGTAGAGGAAAGCGTAGGTGCAGAAGTAGTTGGCGAAATCAACGTCCTTGGGGACAGCGGCGCCGCGACCACCTACGACGACGGCGTTCGCGGAGGTTCCCATGTTTCGCGCCCTCGCAACCTCCTTCGCTTCCCTGTTCAATTTTTAGGGCACCGTTGCTTTGGCGGCACTGCAATGCAAGGCTCCTTTGCTTTGCTTCTCTACCGTTAGTTATACTCCCTGTCTTTTCAACCTTTTTTTTAATTCTACTCTTCTTTTAAATAAAAAAAAATAACTCAATATTAATTATAAATACTACTTAGCTTCTTTTTAGTTTCCTTTTATTTAATTTAATTATTGTAGTAGTTCACAAAAGAAAATTAATTGTTGTAACTTTTAAAGTTTAAATTAATATTAATTTATTTAAAAATATCTATTTTATTAACTAATAATAGATTTTTTTTATGGGAGATGTTTTAATATTAATTTTTATTATGAAATTATTTCCTTAAAATGAAAATTTTAATGATTTTGTTTGTTTTTCTCATTTTAAGGCTTGAAAGTGTTTATAACAATAAGAGTTTCTCTTATAAAATAAACTGTTTGAATATATATATATATATATATATATATATATATATATATATATATATATATATATATATATATATGGTTTAGGGAGAAAGAGGGAAGTTTTAATCATGAAAAGACAAAAAAAATGTGACATGTGAAAGTGAAAGAAAGTGTGAATTTTTAATAAATTTAAAATTTTTTTTTTTCAAAAAGATACATGATGTGTGTACGGTATTGTCAAGTGATAATAATAATCGTTGTTTCATGGGAATTGTGCGTTTGGCGAAGAAATAATTGTTTATGATTTTAACTAATTTTTAAAGGTATTTAAATAAAAATTTTGTAATTGATAAAAATTAAAATATAAAATAAAATTTAGATGCATTCTAAAATCAAAATAACATGACAATTTTAAATAATATAAGATAAAAAATTATAAAATCTTAACTAAACTAAACTGTAGATTTTTTTAATTTTTAATAATATATTTGAAATATAGAAAATATCTTATAAAATAAAGAGAAAATAATTCAAGTATTTGAAATTCAAATTTTAGGAAACTTCGAGGATTATAGATATCAAGAGAAATCAATATAAAAACAATAAAAATGTTTAATTCATCATAATAGAGTCAAAGGTTAAACTTCAATCCTAGAATAAAAAATCTACTCACACATGTTCATGCATATAAAAAAATAAGAAAATAAAATTGATTAAACCCGAAAATAAAGAGTGAAGAGGAAAAACTTCAAATTTTGTTCTCTATGTTGTCTTTGAATCAAAAGTTCGGGCCCTAGTTTCGAACATAAAGTCTCTATAAGGCCTCGTTCAGGGTGGTTCTTAGTTCCTGGTTTTTTGTTTTGAAATCTATTTTGAAACAGATTTCACTCAATTTTACTCATTTTCGAAACAGTTTTCACTCAATTTCAAAAACAATAAAATTTGGTTTTTAGATTTCTGTTTCTCTTTTTATTTAAGTTCATTACTTGACGTCATTTGTCATTATTGACCATCACCTCTGACCGGCGATCACTGACTGCCACCTCTGATCGGAAGTCATCAACCACTACCTCCAACCACCAGTCACCAACCTTTGATCGTCAATCACCGACCGTCACCTTCAATGATGATTTCGACCGCTACCTCCAACTATTGTTTTGGTTAAGATTTCAAAACAATGTTTTAAATTTGGAAACAAAAACAATGTTTTTTTAAATTTTTGAAAACTTAAACCCAAAACTAGTTTTTGTTTTTATAAATTTTAAAAATGAAAATAAAAAATCACGTTGAACGGGGTTCCAAATTTCACTCCAATACTCTAAATCAGTCAAAAAACATATCAAAATCTAACAAATTATATCATAAATCACCAAAAACATTACAAGCGTAACAAATTTTAAATTATAATTAAAAGGCACCTAAAATGTAAATATTAAAACTAAATGACATAAAAATAAATAAATTATAATTAAAATAAAACTTAAAAATAAATAAAATGCAACGCATCACTACTTCAAATAGCTTATTCAAATAAGATTAAAACAGCTTATGAAACCTATATAAGTGTTTTTATAAATTTATCCAAACACTTGTATAAATGTCTATGTGATACGATAAGCTCAAATAAATTTTAAATAAGTTATTACAAACTGGACTTAATTTTGAAAAGAAACAGAAAGTAAGCAAAAAAATCAACTTTGACATAAAAATATATTTAGAGGATAAAAGAGTATTATGTGTATCTTTTCTTCATAATAAAAAATTAATATAATTTATTTTGCAGTAGAGACCACTAGTATACTTCATTTCAAGAACAATATTTTTTATAATTTTTTAATAAGTTAATATTTTTAGGAATTTTTCTTTGATATATTTAATAATAAAGTTTAATTGGTATACACTGTCAGTGTAAACATTTTTACACTGAGATTCAATCACAACGCTTCATTCATAGTAAATTTGTTGACTTTATTCATTACTACTTTAAAAGTCACATAAATGAAAAGTGATATTGAATGTCAGTATAAAAATATTTTACAGTGATAGTGTATATTAATTAAACTCTTAACAATAATATTAAAGAACAATATTTTTTATAATTTTTTTAATAATATAGATTTAAATTTTTTATTAAACACTTTTTATTGAATATTAATTTAGAATATTAAAAGAAAAAAGGATATTAGATAATTTAAATGACTTTTAAAAATATTCTAATTTAAAATCATAAAAAGGTAACTCAATTGTATTAAAAATTAAATTATATTTTTTTTGCAGTTGTGGGCCTACCCATTTAACCTGCAAAATATGTGTGATGGATGCATACTTGACAAATCAAATACCTTTAAAATTGCGAGTTTTGCAAGACGGGTTCTGCAAGTTACTAGCTTTTGTAGTTTGCAAAACTAAATGGACGGATGCCCATTTTCCCGATTATCCATACTCATTGCCACTAGGCTCTTGTTATCAACCCAACCATCACTACCATCAACATCATTGTTAGACCACTGCCATGACCACAATACCCACCCTTAAACTATTTTTTATGACTAAAAGTTAGAAACAAAAATAGTTGTAGTTTTTTAAAATTTGTGAAACTCGCAGTTGGAAATTACTCCAAATGTGTCTTAAGATATTTAAAAGTTTGTGTTTTGTTTTACTATTTTTTTATTGAAACCCTTATCATTTATATATTACCTTTTACATTGATTCTTGTAACTTTTGAATGATTTCTAAAAGTACATTAAATTCATAAAAATACTACAAATTCATAGTCATTGTAATTCTTATGAATTTTCATTAAAACTCAAACTATAAAATCCACAAAGTTTTGTCAAATTTTATAAATTATTATGTGTTTGTTTAGTAACAATTTTATAAAACTGTTTTCAGTATTTTAGTATTTTAAAACTAAAAAACTTGTTTGATTACTATTTTCTTAAAACAGTTTTCGAAAACAGTTTTAATTTTTTAGTTTTTAAAAACTAAAAACATGAACAACTATTAGTGCTTGTTTGAAAACAATCTTATAAAACTGTTTTCAGTATTTTAGTATTTAAAACTAAAAAACTCGTTTTGATAGTCTTTTCTGAAAACAGTTTTCGAAAACAGTTCTAGTTTTTTAGTTTTTGAAAACTAAAAAACAAGAACTGTTGAAAGTAGTTTTGGTTTTCAGTTTTCTATTTTTGTTTTGAAAACTCACAATACAATTAGAATATACTGTTGTTTTTTTTTTTTTTTTGCTTTTCATTAATGAAATTTTAATAAATATGAACGAGTTTTTTCATTTTTACATCTTCAAAAACAGTTTTCAAATAACAACTACCAAACAATAAGAATATGTTATTTTTTCTTTTAAAAACTAAAAAACAAAATCAAATCAATCAGACCCTAAGTAATTTTGCTTTTCAATTTTCTATTTTTTTAAACTCAAAATACAATAAGAATATGTTATTTTTTGTTTTTCATTAATTGAATTTAAGTAAATATGAACAAGTTTTTTTCATTTTCACATTTTTAAAACAGTTTTCAGATAACACTTACCATACAAGTTTTTTTTTTTCTTCTTCCATAAAACAGTTTTTGAAAAATATTTTTGAAAAATCTCTTCAAAAACTAAAAAACAAAATCAAACCAATCAAATCATATATTTCTACAAAGTCTTTTAAAATTGACAAAACTTTTTTATGTAAAAAAATCTTTTAAAACAAAGTTCATTCCTTATTACTAGGTAAAATCAATTATTTATGCCAAAATGACTTAGCAAAAATCAAAAGTACATTTTTAGGGCTTGTTTGCCAAGAGTTTTAGTACTTGTTTAGCCAGACTTTTATAAAATTATTTTTCATATTTCAGTATTTAAAAACTAAAAAACTCATTTTGTTAGTATTTTATTAAAATAATTTTTTAAAACTAAAAAAGGGAAACAATTGTGAGTAATTTTACTTTTTTTAAAAAACTAAAAATACATAAAGAAGATGTTTTTTGCTTTTTATTAATGATATTTCCGTAAATATGGACAAATATTTTTATTTTTACATTTTCAAAATGATTTTCAAACAACACCCCTAAACAAGTTTACATCCTCTTCGAGAAAATTATTCTTAAAAATTATTTTTCAAAATTCTTTTCAAAACTAAAAAAATTATTTGGTTGGTTTTTACTTAACATAATTTTCAAAAGCATATTTATTTTTCTAATTTTTAAAACTAAAAAAGAAGAATAGTAATTAGTAGTTTTACTTTTCAGTTTTGTATTTTTGTTTAAAATCTCAAAACACACAAAGAAAATATTGTTTTTTGTTTTTTATAAACATGGACACAATTTTTATTTTCACATCTTGAAAACAGTTTTTAAATAATACTTAGTAAACAAGTTTTTTTTTCATTTTCTTCTAAAAAAAAATTTAGGAACTATTTTTCCACACTCTTTTAAAAAATTAAAAAAAAATCAAATCATTTAAACCTTAATATCAAAATATGACTTGTCAATTTTTAGATATTAACATGCTATCTTTATATTAAGTTCAATTAGATCGTTAATGACAACTCTGTAGACTTTGTAACGCAAAGTCATTAAAAAAAGAGCTTATTTCAAATATTCACTTGTTGAGTGTTATCTTTTCAAATATCTATTCGTGAAAAAGTCAAGAGTGACTTAGTTAAAAAAATAAAATTTTAGTATCTTAGGGGTTGTTTAGTTGCATTTTTTGTTTTTCAGATTTTCCATTTTCTAGTATGAAAATTTGGAAAAATATGTTAATACATCTAGTGTTTCAAATAATTTAATTTTCCAATAAAAAAAGGAGATAACGACAGCAAACAAGGGGCAATGGAGGCACTGACAGCAAAGGTAGTGAAGGTCGGGGTGAGGAACGAAAGGAGTATGAGAGGTGGTAGTGGCAATAGTGAAGAAATGGTGGACGTCGAGGTGGAAAGTGCAGAAAAGCATGAAAGGTGGTAGGGACGATGGCATAGAAGTTTTAGAGGTCGAAGTAAGAAGCCCAAAGAAGCATAAGAGATGATGGTGGTGGCAGTAGAGAGGTGGTAGAGGTTAGAGTGAGAGGTACAGAAGGGTCATGAGAGATGACGACAAAGAGGTGGAGAAGTAGAAGGCACGAAAGGAGCATGAGTGGTGGGAGCGGCAATGAAGGATATGTAACATAGGTTAAGGGGAAAGGCACGAAAGGAACACGAGGGTAAAGGTGGAGGAGGCAAAAGGGGTAAGGGAACTCGATATAGTTGAAGATAAGACTATGTTTTCGAGTTTTCCAGATTTGAAAAACTATTTTGGATGGTTTTCTAGTTTTCTGGAAAATTGGTTTTCTATTTTCCAAAATTTTGTTTGAAAACTAGATCTCTTAACATGTTTTCTAGTTTTTCTTTATTTCTGGAATAATTTTCTCAGTTTTCTAGGAAAACATTCTAGCAAATGGCTGGCATTGGAGGCAAATTTAGGAAGAGTCTAACTAGTATTGCAAAAATGTGACATAGACAATGCTTATAACTAGGAGTGGTAAGAAATATATTTGTGTTTTGATTACTCGAACCTTTTACACTTGTAAATGAGAATTTGGACGTAATCCAAGAGTTAGGGTGAACCAATATAAAACTTGAGTTTTCTACTACCGTCTAACTATTTTTATTCTTTTGCATATCTCTGCACTATTTCAAGTTGTTTTTAAAAATTATTTTTCAAAGCATTGGACGAGTCTCTTTGTTTACTGTATATCTTTGGACATGTTCAATGTTTTAAAAAAATCATATATGCTTAAAAAAGTTTAAGTTTACCCTAACATACTATTTAATCCTCTTCTAGTGTGATTTTCTCGCTTTTATACAGTACCGAAAGAACTTAATGGAGCCAAATTCTATAATAGAAATATACATAATTTGGGCCTAATTTGGACTTGTTGGGCCATTATTTCTTTTAATACCCTACCATTTGCTTTCACACCCAAGGTTTATAATTTTCTACAAATTCCCTACATGCCTTTACCTGATTTTTAAACCTTCCCATTTATGTTTTTTTACTGTATTGTTGTGCATTATTCGCACCCTTCCCCCCCCCCCCCCCCCCCCCGCCTCCCACAATTTACAATTTTTTCCCAAACCCAAAAGCACGATAGTCTTCTTTACAATCACTTTTTTTACCCTAAATTCTTTTGCTGAGCTTCATGTAGCAGTTGAGTGCACATGTTGCCTTCTCTATTTGGGGTTTTCATCAAGCATCATCTACCATGCTAGCACATGTAAGTTCTTTATATGGCTCCGGATCAACTGATTTGGAATTCCTTTTATTGTTGCTTATACATAAGTTGTTTAGAATCTATTGGTATTTGAGACCATATGAATATTGGATAGTTCCTTGAGAGTTCGAGAAGCAAAACATATTGGTTTAGAATATAAGTGGGTGTAAATTTGTTTGTGCCTAGAAATAACTTTTCATCTTTTCAGATAGAATAAAATGTCATAGACATCTCTTACTAATAACTAACCATTGAAAACTAAGCATAAGAACTTTACTCCATTTTAGTAAATTTTTAATAGTTTATTTTCCTTATGGGGACTGGGGAGGTTTTGTTGAGAGAATAGGAGATTCTCTAATATGTTTATTTTTCTCTTTCTTTTTTATTTTTAGGAGAATTAGTGTTTTCCTTTATGAGAAATTTAAGATTGTTGCCCCTACTGTAGAATTTTGTTTTCTTTTTCTAAATCACTATTTTGGATAAAGTTAATGTTCATTGAGAGCCCTCTTGACTATTTATTATAATGTTTTTATTTATGTTGGTGTGGACCAGGTCATTTCTTTTTTGAAATTTGGTTATATGTTAATAGTTTTTGGTGAGCATATGTGTAAATGAGTTGGTGAATGCTTGAGGTCAGCATTGGTAGGGTCTTTATTTGGTGAACTTTTGTGAGTTCTACAAATTCTTTTATTTGCAGATTTTGTAGTCTTTGATGTTGTCTTTTGCTTGTTGGGTGTGTGCATACAAAATTTGATTTCCTAATTACCTTCTAGTGAATTCAATGATAACGAACAAAGCAACTAGCAATCATCCATAGGTGAGCAATTAAGAGCAGAGTTCTATTATGCATAAGGAATCATAAATTCAAAATAATACTAAAATAACTTCAACTAGGCTTTCTTTTCTCATTCTTATTTTAATATAGCTTTAGTTTTTTATAGGCTAATAGGAATGATGCTCATGTGAGGTCTATGAATTCATATTCCATGTGAGGTATCCAGAATCTCTTCTCCATTCCGGATGGAAGTATCTAAAACCTCATCCCCATATTAAATGGAGGTATATCACATTTGATCTCCATCCCAATCAGAGACATCTTAAATTCCTTGTTATATAAATTGACTATCTCAAGCAAAACAATTTCTAAAATAGTTTAAAAATGCTATGCATAAATTAATTAGTTGAAACGCTAAAACTCATATAATTCAATAAGTATATCATGAAAGTTTAGAAAAGTTGTTTTACTCACCTTTTGAAGCAAGATCCCACAACTTTAATTTGTTGTCTTCTTATACTTTTCTATCCCTCTTTCTTTTTACCCTTGAATATGCAACTAATCTATAATTCTATGAGAAACTACTTAACTCTATATATACTAGATTAAAATTTATTTTTCTCTATCTTTCTTTTGACAAAAGATTAGTTTTACAGTTTAAATTCAAAATGATTTCCACTCTTTATTTATTTTATCCTACTTTTATTTTTAAAAGACATTATCTTAATTTTATTCTTCAAAATTCTATCAAATCTTTATTTATTTTATCTTATTTCTATTTAAAAGAAATATTATCTTAAATAAATTTATCTTTAATTTTTTAGTTATTTGATTGATTCTCATCTAATTATTATCTTTTTTATTTTATTTTATCTAAGAAAATTTAGCATATTATTTTATCTAAACTATAATAATTATTTCGTAATAATAAACTCTTAATATTTTAATTTGAATAAAGATTCTATTATCTGTTCCAAACTAATTCTTTCTTTTCTTTTAAATTCAAATGAATCTTTTATTTCAATATAGTTTTTTTATTTAAATCAAATAACAACTTTATATTATTATTTACTAGGTAACTAAATTATTATATATATCTATATAATAATTATTTACTATGTGAGATCATTTTTATTTTAAAAATTTTAGATGTTACATTTCTCCCCTTTTTAAGAATTTCGTCCCCGAAATTAACCAACTTAATATAAAAGAAAAAATGATTTTATATATCATCTAATAATGAAATTAAATATCATTGAGTCCTTTAGTTAAGTACATATGTCAAAATGTACTACCAACACCATGACGTGACCGAAATAATTTATTAGGAATTTATAAGTAAGAAGATTTACACAATTTATATCTATCAAACTAATGCATTTATATTTTTTGTTAAATATAAAATTATATCATACCACTATTTAATCTACAAGTAGTGTTAAGAAGTCAACAAAATCTCTATTTTTTTAGCACTACAAGCAATATCAAATATCTTTAATCACAATCACAAATAGATCATTATAAACAATAATCTCAAAATATGTGTTCAACAACAATCACTATTCTATAATTATTAATTTAAAGTCATATCACACACAGCAATTCAAATTATTTACATAATTGTAAAAATGTTTTATAGTAACTAAAACTATTATTTCACTTAAACAAAATTTTGACTATCACAAACACTTGACACTTGTTACTATAAAAATCAAATAGTTCACAACACTAAGGATTTTGAGATATTATTGCTTTAGCGACAACACAGGTCACAGTTTGAGCAAGTTATAGGTGATTAGGGTGGGTTAAAACAGTTTGAATAGAATTGGACCAACTTGATAAAGGTCATCACTGTAAGTCCCTGCCAAGAAAATAATAACACAGTATTTTAGAAAGAATAAAAGAAACATAAATCTTTCACTTTAAAGCTATTCATTTTTTATTGATCACCATGCAACCATAGGCCATGAATATGCTTAACAATCCAAAAAGCTACATATGTATTTTAAAAGCCTTTTGAAGAAATCGTTTTAAAGGTAAAAGCTTTTTTATGAAAGATTTATAAAGTTGAAACTTTTTGGATAGGGGGTTATATAAAGGTTGAAGCTTTTTTAAGAATATGTTTTAAAGGTACATACTTGAATATCGAAAAGAACTCCCTTTTGTTGAATTTCCTTTTCATATGGCACAAAACATAAGAACAATACTAATAAAAGATCTAAAACAATAATAAAAACACAAGAATGATAAAAATAAGTCATAGAAAATTACCTTATAAAGAATTTATAAAATACTTGTTTGAGTCTTGAGCCCTCTTCGATCAAGAAAGAAGACAAGGCAAACGAAGAGGCCCAACCTTATACCTCATAAGCAAGGAGAGTGTGAAACCAAGATTATGAGAAGGTGAAACTTTAGCTAAACAAAACCAAAGTATGAAAGTGACACTGCAAAATGCTAGCAAAGAATTAAGGATTTCTACTCCTACTTTAGGTTACTTAAGGCCAAGAAACTATTAGACATGGACCATTATAATTTGCTTTCTACTAAGCCTTAAATAAATCACCTAAATTCCTAAAATATATATGTATAAATAAACATCCAGTCGGGTTCAGTTACCGACAAATTTAAAATTGAATGTCGATCCTAACCAAATGAACCCACAAAAAATCAGTTTTGAACTCACATGACCTGTAGACCTGTCCTAGCCCACCCAAAGGCTAGTTTTCTTTTCTCGACCAGATTGGGTATGGATCGGATTGAGCCATCCTGCTCACCCCTAGTACTTGGTGTAATTGTTAAAGTATAAAATAGCATGAATAACTTAGTTATGTTTTGTAATGAAGTTACACCGGAAGATGATGCACTGTAATATAATTAGTGTATGGTATATGTATGTTTGAATGTTGAAGGTTACATGTGAGATTTAGCTTGAATGCAATTTGTTTTTCTAGGGATCATGTTGTTGAGTTCTGCAGTTTGCATGACCTCACCTAGTGAAAGTTTGTCTCTGCCAGAGACATTTTAAGGCTTTGCGCCTAGCGAGGGGTCTTGGCTAGCGCAAAGTTGTTTCGGTAGAAATTATGTGGGATTTACAACCAACGAGAGGTCTCATTCAGTGCAAATTACTCTCTATTTAAAATTAAATAGTTTTTCACCTAGGAACATGTCTCGCTGAGTGATGTCCATCTAGTGGGACAATTTGATACAAGGTTCTCATTGGGCAAACTTCCTTACTTGTTGGGCAAAGTGATTCACCAGGCAAGGTGTTATTCTGTATGTTATGTTATATGAAGTTTGAACTTTTTAGTTACACAAGATATATATATCATGCTAGATTGATTTTGTGGCGACGCATTTTTATATATTACAGTAATTAGATCTATAAATTACCTAGAGAAATAAATTAGATATAAATAAATGGGTATAAATAGTATTAATAAGTTAGGATGTTATAAAATTGATTATTTTTTTAAATAGCATTAAAAACATGTCCCTAGTTTCCAAGCCTAATGAATGAGACTTGAAACTGAATTTCCTCTTTGACATTATGATAATGTAAAATCGCAATATTTGATTAAAAAATAATAGAGACAAATTTAAATAATAAAAAATAGACATAATATTTTCCTTAAGACTTAGATCCTTTGGACACGAATCTTAACATGTGGGACTCGAGTAGCTCGTTTTTAGCTGAACTCCCAAAGTCTAAAATAACTTGTTTTATGCCTTTAAGCCTGTTTTAGTTACAATGTTTCATTGGTTACTTAATTATTTATCCTACTTTAATTCTAAATCCTAAATTGGATCATGTACGATAACTCTAATAGATGAATATGTAGTTTACAAAATTACTTTAGTTACTAGTTCAATGACTTTAAGTGATTGCTCAAACTATTATAATTGACTTAGTCATATGGAAGAAATCCTATAATCATATGCATTTATTGAGATATTCAATTGTGAAGTGTCTCATTGCTCGTGTTTACATAAAGTATATATACTTTATAATGGCCTAATGCTCTTGATTGTTGTTTGGGAGGAATTTCTCGCCCTTTTCTATCTCGGGTCAAATCTATCTCTAAGTCATATTCTCAGTTAAGGTTAGGTCTATCTTAATATGACACATCATTTTGTTTAAGATTGGGACCCATACTACTACGGGTAAAAGATAAACTATAATTGTCTTTTAGAGATAAAGATAAATCCAAATTATCGTTTATGAGTAAAATATAAATCTTAATTATCTTTTATGGGTAAAGATAAATCCAAATCATCCTCAATGTGTAAAAGATAAATCCTTATTATCTTTTAGAAATAAAGATAAATCTAAATAATCCTTTATGGGTACAAGATAAACCCTAGTTATCTTTTACAAATAAAGATGATAAATCTAAATCATCCTTTATAAGTAAAAGCTAAATTCAAAACCCAAGTCATTTTTATAGGTAAAAGATAAAAATCTAATTATGAGACTGAAACCCAAATAGGTAAACACTATAAATAATAAAATAAAACACATGTACATGTTTAATCATTGAATTATTATATTACTTTCCTGACATGTGTTTTCCATTGTATTAGTTAACTCCCTCTGACTTGAGTGTTTGCAGGTACCCCTACCTTTACTTGCTTGGAGAAACTTCGGGATTAGAGCTTGGAACTCGAAGGATGATTCATGATATGTAAGAAATATAACAAATTAATCCTAAAGAGATAATATAAGTCCCTATAAATAGTTAGATACAACTGATATATATTATAAATTTTAAGACTTACCGATCAAAATCAAACATTCATCATTAAGTGTACAATAAATAACTTAAGTGCAAGAAGTACATGTTGCAATTATAATTACAACCTATAAGTATATTACTGTGATAATTTTAATCCAAAGGGAAGAAGATCCTAGTTTGAATAAAAGGGCAACTCCAAAAGCCATTTCAAAAAAGGAGACACAAATCCAAAATACCTAATAAAATTAAATTATTTAAGAAATTAAAACCAAGGGATTATAAAAGGAAATAACCACATTTTCTAAGATGTTACATATGGAAAACATACTCGTTTTTTACCTAATTTTGTCGAAAAAGAATGGATGCCAAATGTGTTATCTCCTTCCATATCAGGTATATCCTATATAAAAATCCAACAAAATATTTTACATTAGTTACACATATTCAACTAAAAGCCTTGATGTTGAAAACAAATATATGTTTTAAGAAATTAGAAGTCTTTACCTTGAACATTGCTATACCTATCGAGTAGAAACCCATGAATGCCATGATCAAAAACAATGATTTTGGAAAGGTTACTGGTCTCGCCAATACAGAAGTCTGGAAATTGTTGGATGGATCAACATTAAAAATTTTTAGCTTCCTTTCATATTTCTTATTTTAATTAAGAACATGGAAATAATAAAAGTATATTAACACGTGCATACATAGAGTGGTCCTAAGTTATAGTTTATAATTTACATATATGTAACTATTTAAACTTATTGCCAATTAGCTGTACAGGCTAGATATTATTTTGTTGAGATAGTTCATACTACAGGAAACAAAATGGTGCTCATTATTTTCTCTATACATTTACTTCTTCTTTATCTTTTCCACTAAATCATAATTTTGGTCAGAAATAGTTCATCATAAATCAAATCAAACTAGCTCTACAAACTTAGGATAAAGATTTGTAATTATTTTTGTTGTGTATAGGCTCTTTCAAAACTATATATATAATCAATTAGTATAGGACAGAACCTGCATGTGAAGGAAAAATGTAATTGGAAATATAAAGGCCCAGGTAACAAATATGCACATTGCTGCAAGTAGTGGATTTCCTTTCCATCTCAACAAGGGCACCTGAAAAGTTTCAAAACAATGTTATCTCTATTAATAGTTGTTTTTTTCTTAAAAAAGAAAAAAACTTATTTTTGCTAGTGTATTTATTAAAATATATTCATTTATGTTAATCTAAAATCTTAATTAGTAAATATTCATATATTTTCATAATATCTTTACAAGAAAATGCCTGAAATTTGAATTATTTTTATTTGATTTTTTTAAATGTCATGATATTGTTAAGTTTTAATGATATGCAAAGTATATTTTTAAGTTTTAATCCTAAATTTTACAAAAAATAAGCATTAGCTAAATTTACCAAAGATAACTTGAGTGTTAGACAATATCTAATACTTCAAAAATAATTTTAGTTATTTAATATTAAAAATGATCTTTTTTATTTCATATTAATAAAGAGAAAGAAGATATATAAAAATGACAGAAAAAAACAAGGACTACAAAAAAATGAGCATAAAAAATTTTAAATTCTTATTATTATTTCTTTTTGGAATTTAAAATGAGTGTAAAAATTTTTACACTCAATCATAATCTTTTATTTATGGTAAATTTATTGACTTTATTCGTTACTATTTTAAAAGTCACATAAATGAAAGTCATGATTTAACGTCAGTGTAAAAATCTTTTACACTAAAAGTATCCATTGCATAACGGTAAACATATGTATTTCGACTCCTCGAGAACATATGCTAGATCAAAACGACTTAGGCATTAGACTCTAACCCTAGAGTGATAAGTTTTCGACATCCCAACATAAATTAATGGCTTTGTATGTGGAAGTGCCACCCACATTATGTCATATACCTATTGCATTGAAGGAGCAATAAGGACTACGAATAACAAATAATATGGATATCCCGCTTAAAATTACTAGAATAATGTTGATTTCTTGTCGTTTTTTCTACGAAAAATAATTTATAAGTAATGTTTGCAGATTTTCATGCGAAAAGCAAGCGGTAGAAAATATTCTTGCCATTTTCAAAATCTGAAGGAAATACTTGCAGATTTTCTTGCAAAAATATTTTTGCAGGTAATTTCCTGCTAATTTTATAATCGACAGAAATTACCTGTGATTTTACCTGCAACTTGATGCTACAAAAAATACCTGTGGATTTAATTTCCGCCGTAATTACCTGCGGTTTTAGTATCCGCAGGAACTACCTGCAGTTTTAGTAGTTGCCAGAATTACCTGCCATTTTTATGTAATTTTAAGGAAATCTTAAAAAATTAATTTAAAATTATAAATTAAAAAAAAACTAAAACTAAAAATGAAATAAAGAAATCAAAAATTAAAAACTGAAAATTAAAAATATAAATTAAAAATTAAAATTTAATAATGACAACTCAAAATCCTAATGAATATTATAAATTATAAATAAAAAATTTAAACTAATTAAAAGATAAAAATTATGAACTAAAAATATCACTTAAAATTAAATGAGAAAATAAAACTAGAAACTAAAATTAAAATTCAGAATTAAAACTTAAAATTATAAATCATAAGTTTAAATAAAACTACAATTAAAATTAAATAAAAAATAAAAATTAAATATAAAATTAAAAACTGAAAACTAAAATTAAAAATTAAAAGTTAAAAATGAAAACTAAAAATTAATAAGTTAAAATTTCAATTTACAAATTATCAATTTTAAATTTAAAATCAAACTAATTAAAAGATACAAATTAACTACCAAAAATATAAATTAAAATTAAATTAAAAATAAAACTAAAAACTAAAAGTAAAATTAAAATTAAAGATAGCAATTAAAATAAAGAATTAAAAGTTAAATTAAAATAAAAGCTAAAACTAAAAATTATATAAAAATTAAAATTTAAAAATAAAACATAAAATTTAAAATTTAAAATTAAAATTTAATAATAAAAAGTAAAAATTCCTACGCATTATTAATTATAAATAAAAAATTTAAAAAAATTAAAAAATATGAATTAAGAACTAAAAATATAACTTAAAATTAAATAAGAAAATAAAACTAAAACCTAAAATTAAAATTAAATATAGAAATTAAAATTAAGAAATAAAATTTTAAGTAAAACTAAAAGATAAAATTATAAATTATAAACTATAAATTAAAAATTATAAATTTTAAATAAAAATTAAAATTAACATTAAAAAAATAAATAAAAATTTCAAACTCAAAAGTAAAAGTTAAAATTAAAATTAAAATTTAATAATAAAAATTTAAAAGTAAAAATTAAAAATAAAATTGAAAAATTATAAATTTAAATATAAAATTTAAAATTAAAATTGAAATGATATAATTTAAGTACTAAAAATATAAATGACAAAATAAAACTAAAAACTAAAATAAAAATTAAAAATAAAAATAAAAATAAAAATAAAGAATTAAAATGTGAAAATTATTAATTGATATAAAATCTAAAATTAAAAATTATATAAAAATTGAAATATAAAATTAAACATTGATAAGTACAATTTAAAAGCTAAAAATTAAAAATTAAAAACTAAATATTAAAATTTAATAATAAAAAGTAAACTTTAAAATTAAAAACTAAAAATTAAAATTAAAAAGTAAAAATTGAAAACTAAAAATGAAAAATTATAAATTTTAAATTGTAAGTTAAAACTAATTAATGATATAAATTAAGTACTCAAAATATAAATTAAAATTAAATGAAAAAAGAACACTAAAACTAAAAATAAAAATAAAGATAGAAATTAAAATAAACATTAAAATTTAAATTAAAAGCTGAAAATTATAAATTAAAATAAAGGAGAAAACTAAAAATTATATAAAAAGTTAAAAACTAAAATATAAAATTAAATATTAAAATTTAATAATAAATAGTAAAAAATAAAAGTAAAAAATAAACATTAAAAAGTAAAAATTTTAAACTAAAAATGAAAAATTAAAAATTTGAAATATAAACTTTAAATTTAAAATTAATACTAATTAAAATATAAACTAAGTACTATAAATTAAAATTAAATGAGAAAATAAAACTAAAAACCAAATTAAAATTGAAAATAAAGATAGAAATTAAAATGAAGAATTAAAGTTATAAATTAAAATATAAACTAAAACCAAAAATTAATTAAAAAATTAAGAAATGAAAACTGAAGTATAAAATTAAGAATTAAAAATACAGATTTAAAATATAAAATTTGAAAATCAAAATTTAAAATTAACCATTAAAAACTCATGGTATAAAATTTGAAAGTGAAAATTAAATATTATAAGCCTTCATTCATTCTTCTTCCTGCTTCTATTGTACGAGTGCGATGTTGCTTCTCCTCTCCCACAAGCCGTAAAACCCTAGCTCCATATTCACTAGGTGGTGAAGCTTTTCCATGGTATAAATCACTCTTGTTTTTGATTTCTCTTATTGTCTCTCTCATTCACTCATTTGCTCACTTATTCGTTAACTCACTTGTTCTCGCAACTCACTCATTCTTTGATTTGTAGTTTAGTATCGACCTTGCAACTCGGAAATTACCTGCAGTTTTCTGTTTCCTACGGATTTTTCTACAATAGAAATTTGTAGGTAAATTTTGATTTCTTTTTTCTTTTTTTTTTTGCGTTTTTTTTATAAAAAATTGTAGGTAAATTTTATGCAATTATTTCGATAGAAAATTCTGTAGAAAATTTGTTGCGACTATAAATTTCCTTAGGAAAAAATTATCCACAAAGGTTTTAGTTGGAGATAATATTTCGCAGGTAAAGTCGCAGAAAATAGGTTTCCTGAGGTTTTTTAGAGAAAATCCGCAAGTAATAAATGAATTTCTAGTAATGTAACTTTACAAAGTACAAGTACAAAAAAATTTTAGTTTTGTCTGCTTACTTGGTGCAAAACATGGTGTATATCACGCTTTATCATACATAACAACTCATGAAATCTTAAATATATTAATACCATACATTTTAATACTATGTGAGAGCAAGCATTAAAGCCATGTGCCTTACCAAAAGTGGGTTGTCTACTGGAGGAATCCCCCGACCCAGACCTACCCCGCATCAAACCTACCCTCGAGTAGGATTCGCGTTCAAGGTCAAGTCTACTCTAACATGGCTCGAAATTCTCTCTAAGGTGGGATCATACTACTACATGGAAAAATCCAAATTATCCTTTACGAATAAAAGATAAATCCTAATTATCTTTTAGAGATAAAGATAAAATGAAATCATCCTTTATGAGTACAAGATAAACTCTAATTATCTTTTACGAGTAAAGGTAAATCTAAGGGCTTGATTGGTTTGGTTTTGTTTTTTAGTTTTTGAAAAGAATTTTCAAAAACTCTTTTCAGGAAGAAAAGAAAAAAAAAACTTGTTTAGCAAGTGATGTTTGAAAACTATTTTGAAAATGTAAAAATGAAAAAACTTGTTAATGTTTATTAGAATTTCATTAATGAAAAGCAAAAAACAACATATTCTGATTGTATTTTGAGTTATCAAAACAAAAACAGAAAATTGAAAAGCAAAACTACTCTCAGTTTGTTCCATTTTTTTAGTTTTTAAAAACTAAAAAACGAGAACTGTTTTTGAAAACTGTTTTTAGAAAACACTATCCAAGCAAGTTTTTTAGTTTGCAAAAACTAAAATACTGAAAATAGTTTTATAAAACTCTTGCCAAACAAGAACTTAATCATCCTTTATGCGATAAAACCTGATTATCTCTCACAGATAAAGATGAATCTAAATCATCATTTATGGGTAAAAGATAAACCCTAATTATCTTTTATAAATAAAGATAAATCCAAATCATCATTTTTGGGTAAAAGATAAACCTAATTATCTTTTACAAATAAAGATAAATTTAAATCATCCTTTACAAGTAAAAGATAAATCCAAATTCAAGTCATCATTTATAGGTAAAAAATAAAACTCTAATTATGAAGGTCGAAACCCAAAAAAGTAAACACTATAAATAGTAAAACATATGTATAAGTTTGACCACTGAATTTAATATTACTTTCTTGATATAATGTATTTTCCATTGCATTAGTCAACTTTCTTTTGACTTGACCGTCACGGTACTTTTGTAGTTACCCACCTGTACTTGCTTGAAGAAACTGTGAGATTAGAGCTTGGAACTCGTAGAAAAAGATCCGTTCAATGTATGCAAAAATAGTTGTAATTTTTAATGTACATCAAGAGTGTAAAATTTAGAATTTTACAAATTTACCCTGAAGTCAATGTTAAAACAAGTTTCAATCTTATTTAAAGAGACGAATGGAATAGAGTTTCTTCATTCGAAACATAAGCTTCCATTGTCGTTTTTCATTGGAGTTGCAAGCCTCCATCATCCTTCTTCACTTTGAGGATTCGAAAAAATATCACAATAAAATCTTGCTTAAGCAAATGAGAATGAATGGAAGTGTCCTATTTAGGCAAATTAAATGAAGGTTAATTTAGAATTTTCAGAAATTTGCAATTAAAAAAGTCAAATTAACTTTTTATTAAATTTGCTTGTTCAATTTTTTTATTAAATGCATTAACTAACAATGTCAAAGAAGAAAATATGAGTGAAATGATAATTTTCAAAAAGAGGGCATGTATAAATCTGAGGGATATTAATGTAATTTCTTCTAAATTCAATCATATAACAAATAAGTCGAATTTTAACACTTTTTGCACTTAGGATTTTAATTGAAATATTGAACTTTTTTTCATTCAAGTAAAATGTTGTTGGCTTTAACTAAAATAAACCGTTACGTGGTTTGAAATAAAAATAGTACGAAATAGTCCAAAAATTTGGAGTTACATAAATTAAAAAACAACATAAAAATTAAAATAAACTCTGCTATCAATGATGTCATAACATCTACACATGGCCTGGGTATGAACTATCTTGAATTATTCTGCCGTCCTTCTTTGTTTGTGCTCTTATGTTTTCTTTTTAAACAAGAAATCTCAGTTTAATTTTGAAAGATATAGCTACTAACACTTAATAGGGCTATTTATTGATCCCATGAATTTATGAGGGAACAAGTTTGTTATTCTTTCCTAAAGAAAATGAATGAAGCAATGCTTTTATCCTTCTGCAATTGACATATATCTAGCCATATATTAAAGGATGATAAGTTGAAGTGAATCAAATTAACTAAATTGATTCGGATTTACTATCTTGTTCGTGTCCAACTTGAATCAAGTCAATTACAATCAATTATATTTGGTAATTCAACCATTTTTAATCTAATCCATACTAAACCTAATATTAATATATATATATATATATATATATATATATATATATATTTTTTTTAATAATATCTCATGGTTTGATTTAGACACTTAATTTAATTATACATTTATATTTTATGACTTTATGTTGAATCATAGTCATTTTGTTTTGTTTTGGACTAATTTAATTTGTTTATTATATATAATTAGTTAAGTGATAAATTATTATTGATTTTTTTTGTGTGTGACAATTTGTAGTTTTATATATGTGTGAAATACTTTGGGATAAAATTATAAATTTGACAGATTAATTAATTATTAAGGACTAATTTGATTTATTTATTGAAAAAAGTTTTTATTTATTTATGCCTTTTATTGGTAAACTAAATCTAACTCGATTAACACTGCTTCAATTTAGTTTAAAAAAAATCAAAATTCAAATTAAATCAATTAAATTTAATTAGTTGATATTTTTTTTTTTGCTCTAAAATGAACCAATCTGATATGCAAATACCTTTACTTAAGTCATTAAAATAATTTTTTTACATATTAGTTCATGAAGTTTAGAGTTTAGGATTTAATAATTGAAGTTATTCTCTTTTTGTAAATTAGTCTCTAAAACCTTATCTAACTTTGTAAAGTATTTTAAAATGCTACACTTAAAATTGTACTAATTAATTTGCTTGAACATTTATTTCAAATATATAAATACTAGTGCCTATAATTCTCAACAACTAAAATGGTATTTCATTTTATTTTATTTTTTTACTTTTTTTCAATAAAAGATTCAACTCTACTTCTATTTGCGGTTGAAAATTTCCTTTCCCACAACAATTCTTAAACAGAATGACAAATAATTCATCTCACAAATGAATTTTGCCGTAACTCTGCGTAATAAAATAATTGCACTAACTCATGAAGAGAGCAATTTTGCAGCAATATAACTCATCGTGGACTAATTCATGTCACAAATGAAATTTGTATATTTTTAATCATATGTATAACATGAATAACAAGTTGACCCTATCCCTAACCAGCATTTAAGAGATTGATATTGATATTGATTTTTGACAACCCCACTTGAATCATTCATTTTCTCCTCTGGCTTTTTTCATTCTTTTTGTCTAGTTGGTGTTTTGGTCTTTTTTCGGAAAATCATTATTGGATGTGAAACATTATTCCACTCTCATATTTAATATGTGTTGTAGTTTATATTAAAAATCAAGAACTGGTTTCTCTTCTAGGATACCAACGCTACAAAACTAGTAATAAGAAAGCAAAGAATCATCTAGAGAGAAGAAGATACTGAGAGCACACGAGTTAGGTGGTATTTAGGAGTGCGAAGCATCATGATTGATCAAATTTGATTTTTTTTATATTTATTTAAATAAATATGTTTTAAAAATATTTACTTTTGTATTTATTGTTTTATATTTTTTCTTAAACCGCAGTTCTTTGTGGGAGGCAATATTTTTTTGTCGGAATAAAAACGTGATTAATTATTTTGGATGCTCTCAAAATTACAAGTTTTTAGGTTTTTAATCGCTCGAAAAAGTAGTTAAAATGCTCTAAACAGAGCTAGAGGTAAAACAATTCACTCATACAAGGCCGTTATTCCTTTCCCAATCCCAAGGAAAAGGAAGAAATAAAGTAAGACATTTACCTCTCACTAAAAATCGTTCCCCGAAACCTACCATCCACAAAGAAATGTCATACTCAAAACCAGAGAGAAACATCAAATATGTTGCTTTATCTCTTCATTTTCTTTTTCAACCAACTAATAAAAGTTATGTCATTTAATGAGATATATAAAAAAATGTAAAAAATTATAAAAAAAAATTCATTAAATGATCTGTCTTTTATTCATTGATTGAGACAGAGAATGAGACACAAATTTCGGATAGAGAATTTTCATCCCTTTGGTTTGGATTATTAACTTATATACAGTGTTTTGATTGCACGTGCCAAACCTTTAAAAGCAAGAGAATTAAATGAAATTTAAAATAATAATAAAATAAAATTAATAATTATGATTACATATTAATTACATTTAATTAATTACATTTAATCATGCCCATAAAAGATACTAATGAATCACTACTTGTAAAATTGTATGAGTTAACTTATAATTTGAATTAACTCACATATATTTAAGTTCAACGTTATTTTGTTCAAACTATCATAATTTCTTTCCAAATCAAGATTTTTGACACATTTCACACTAATACTCCTCATTTCTTCTCAAATTTGTCCACCAATCACTATCTTTCTTCCAACTAGGACACAAGTGTAGTTTTCATAGGGATGGTAACTGGGCGGGGTGGATACGGGTTTGACCCCTCCCCGTATCTGTCCCCGCAAACTGCGGGGCGGGTTCGGGTATAAAAAGAACGGGTATGAAATTTTAATCCTCATTCCCGTCTCTGTTGAATATTTTCGGGTTTGGGTATACCTGTGGGTACCCTTTATATTATTTTTTACCATTTAAATTTACTTATTTATTATTAAATAAATTATATATATTAAGTTATTAATTATATTTTAATTTAAAAAGTATATAAAGAATAATTAATAACAAGAAATTATAAATTAAAGTTTAAGAATTAAAACTTTTAATTATATATATAAATTTAAACTTATTATATAATCATTAAAGTTATAACAGGGCGGATACGAATTCGGGTACGGGACGGGTAGTCACATACCCATACCCATATCCATATCCATACCTGGTTTAATACATTGGGTAATACTCGTACCCTACCTATACCAGGTCAAACCGGGTAATACCCGTTAAAATCGGAATGGGTATCCACAGGTATAGATATTTTTTTTATCCCTAAGTTTTTAGGCAAACTATGACAATTCACTAATATTTATTTCTACTCTACTAATATAAATATATTTATTAATTATTATGTCATTATTTTTTATTACATTGTTAATACAATGAATTGGTTATTTTATATGTTATTTACATGAATTAGATAATTGATTTTTACATGATATAATGAATTAAGTTTGTAAATTTCTCATAAGTTTATACACGGTTGATTTTAATAACTTTACTCTCGTAATAGTGTACTGTATTCTTAAAATTATTTTCCAACAAAAAACACTAACCACTCTCATATTTAGACGTCCCATAATACTATAAGGAAATAAAATTATGATTATTTTTGTTTTCTCAAAATCTAACAAATATATTCGTGGATTGCATTTTTGAACGTCATGGTTATACTTTAAAATAAAATAATTATTTTTTCTCTATATTCAATATCCTATTAACTAATTACAAGGTAATTTTTTATGAGCAATTAGAAGGTAAGTTTGGATAAAGAATTACACACTACCCATGTAAAATATTTTTTCCTTTCTATAAACTTTATATAATTATTTATAGCATGAGTCACATACAAATTGATATAACAATATAAATTTTAGTATATATTTTTAATAAATTTTAACTAATTATAAAATATTAAAATAAATATCATTAACATTTCTCATTAATATATTTTCCATATTTATAATGGACGCAACTATATGTATAAGCGTATCGTACTGTATTGTACAGTACTTTATTAGAAAATAGTGCGTTGGACATGTTAGATCATGTTCATATATTTTCAAATAATTAACATTCTTTATGATTTTTTTAAAAAAGCGTCTTGCATTTAATTTTGACTTTTTCATTAAATATAAACTTAACATTTTCAATGTACAGAAGATACAGGTTTTACATTTGCATAAGCAATGTATATACTTTTCAAAAAGTCAATGCAAACTAAACATAACGAAAGTTTTTAATTAGCAAAAAATGTTTATATACTGTTGGTGTAAAAAATAATTAATCACAACCTTTTATTTATTTATATATATATATATTAAGTTTGTTAATTTTATTTTATTAATATTTTAAAAGTTATGGAAATAGTAATTATATATTAGTATAAAATTTTTTTAGAATAACGTTTTACATGGGCAATATATAAGTATTAAAATTTTTAATTAATATTAAAAAAAAGCCATAATTAAAAGCAATATATATTTTTCGATAGTCAAGCTATGCAAGTTGTTTGATTTTCAATTTTTATTGAATATTTTTCATCTAAAGAGAAGAGGTTTTACTTGAATTTGTTCGGATTTAATCAATCCATAACCCAATACAATAACAATTTTATGGGTTGAGTTTGGATATATTTTTTTTCTCTAAGCTCAATGCAAATAACGAAGTTAATTTGTTTGATTTCTATAAAGAATTTAATTAAATAAATGTTTTACTGTCAAACAAAATAATTAAATGTTACAACCAACAATTTTTATAATTTTAAAAATATTTACCGTAATAAAAGTTAATACATTTATCATATATGACAAATAAATATAGTAAATAGTTGTACTTGAAAGTCAATATAGAATATTTTACATAAATATATAATTTATTTTTATCTTAAACAAAATAGTTAAAGATTATTCTCAAAATTCAACCCATTTAGTGAAATCAATAACTTAAAGTTAGCTTGTTGAAAGATATATATGAAGTTGAATTTGATTAACTTATTTGTATTTTGATTACTTTTTATCTTTTTATTAATTGTTTTCTTGAATTACACTTAATAGGTATTTTTAGTTTATAATATAAAACAAATACAAAAAGAAAAGGAACTAAAATCATATTTAAACATGAAAAAACGAAGTAATTATATTCTCTAAATTGATTTATAACCAGTAATAAAAAATATGAATTATCCTGAAAAATATATGATTTTTTTTTATAAGCTAAAAAATTTTATTGAATGGCTAAACATAAAATATGTCTATAAAAAATGTCAACAATTAATCCATAGGTAATAGTAAAAGTTTAATCATAATCCTTTGATGATATAATGCATTAGCCCCATCACCTAATATAAAAGTTCAAATTCATAATTCTTTCTGTAAAAATATGTGAATTATTATTACTTAAACTCTGTAACAATGTTAAATTATAAGATTCATTGTGAGCTTTTTTAATGTGAAGTGTATACAAATTACAAACTTTATATTTAGCTCACTAGATTTAAAGATAAAATAAGTTTAAATTTATTTATTAAAACAAGTTAATTTCCTTGATGATTATAAAAAAATCCATCACCTAAATATATTAATTAGTTTGTGCAACACATATATAATCATGAACTAACGTAATATAAATAGAATATATAATAAGTGTTTAAAAATATAATTTCTTATATGTACTTCTAAATTAAAAAATGAAGAATGATTTTATATTAAAAATTTAAACATTATTCATAAAAAATTTGTATACATTAAATTTAAATATTAACATCTAAAGTTTTTTTTAATAGACAAATGTTAATTATAAATGTGTTGACTGTATTTTTGTTACTAAAAAAATTTGAATTCAATATATCACTTCTCTTTTCACCTATATATAAACTTTATTACTAAGTTAACCTTATGAACATCTAAAATAGTTATATAAATTAAAGAATGTCTTACAAATTATAAAAATTACAATTAATATTTCACATCTAGTAGGATGTAGAGAGGAATAAATTTTTCATCATCCACAGAAAATTACAGAGTAGTATTCTTTTAGGATAAATTAAATACATGTCAAAAGAATAATGAAAAAATAATTAACAACACATATATAAACCATCACAACAACACATAATTGCAGAAACACAAAGGTACTTTCAATTGAGTGAGCAACTGAGTAATCCTTCAAAATGATAAAGAAATGTCTAACAATCTTTATCTAAGAGTATCTTGAAATGTAAAAAATAAAAAAAAAGGTTGATAGGTTTTACAAAGAAAATGAAATGAAATGACTAAAATTTAATAGTTCTTAATTAACTTAATTTATTACACTCTTTGTGCGTAACCAAAGGTGGCTCAATAGTGTCAATAAAGAAAAAAAATGTTATTTTTCTGTGAAAATTAATGTAGTTTTTCCTTATTAGAAATATAAATATAAATATATTTTTGTATGGAAGTAATTTTAAGAGATATTCCATTCTTGTTAAGCTATGGGGTTTCTCTTAATTAGCATTCAATTTTATTTTTTATTTTTTATTTTTTAAATTTAATTTCATTTTGATTTAAAAATAAATCTCAATAAATTGTATACTTTGAAGATATATATTTTTTAGTGAATTACCAATTTATTCCTTGAAATTATAAGGACTGGTTAAATTGGCTCTTGAAAATAATAAATACAAAATTGTTTAAATTTATAAATCATCAATTAATTTAATCTTTCAATTAATTGATGCCATCTAACACAATTAAAAAGGTTAAGCTATCATGTTAAGTACATGCATGACAACATGGGGCATAATCTCTTGTAGCAAAGGGGTGGCCATGGTCCTCCTAAAAAATATACATTTGTAGTTGTTTATAAGGTTACCTTAGTAAATAAAATGACAACCTAAAAAAAAATGACAGTATCAGTAAAACGAGAAAATAAAAAAGAAAGAATAATAAAAAACTGATGCATAAATGAAAAAATAAATAAAGTCATTGTTCAATAAATATGTAACGACTACATAATTTTATAATGAATACTATTAACTTGAACACACAACTTAATTAGTGACTCGTGAATTCAATTTACTTTTATAAAATAATATAATACCTTAACAAAGTGAATGGGAACTCAGAGTCTAGTAACATTGGTGCATATATGATGAGATTTTAATGAGCTTTAATGTTTTTTTTATCATTATTTTTTTATACTTATTTTTTTATCATTATTAATTGTGTTTCTTTGTTTTAATCTTCTGAAAAAATAATCTGTTTGTTTTGTGTCTAATATTATTTTTTATTTTATTCCCATTTTAACAACACATTAGAATTCCATAAAAAACAATACACATTAGAAAAACTATTTTATATTCTTTAAATAAGCTTAACTAAAAAAATAGAAACTTTGCTGTCCAAAAAATAATAGAAACTAAAATAAAAAGTCTAATGAAATAAAAATTTATTTCAAAAGTTTATAATTTTATAAAAACTAAAATATGAGAGGAATGATTACATTTTATATAGCATACAAATATATTTAAATAATTTTATGTTAGATAAACTGCTGACGTCCCTCTAAAGAGTAGTGTGAAAAGTGGAGCTCAATAGTTGACCAAATAGAAATATATATTATATCAATTTATAGTATGAAAAATTATTAAATACTTTTGAAGTATAAACTATTTGTATATTTATAAATGGAACCAATATTTACTGTGATATATTAAAATGTTTTCCATTAATAAAATAAAACTAAATACTTAATTAATTACAAATATACATAAAGAACTATTATACGAAACTAATTAGGGTGTGGATCAACTTGTACAACACAACTTGTTTCAATTTGGTCTTAAGTGTATATTTCAAATGAGAGTTTGTCACCTACATTTATCGAATAAAATTGCTTCCTCCAATAGAGATACATGTGATTAGTGATTAGGAGTGTTTAAAACCCAACAGAGACTTGAAAATTACAAATAACTAATTTAATTTAGAGTGATTTAATTTTGTAATTTTTAAATCACACAGTTCGATTGGATTTGACATGTTAAAATTGTACCACATCGAATCAAATCGTTCACCCTTAATTATTTTAGTAAATTCGTAAGAAAACATGTTCAATTGTTTTTTATTTTATAAGTTTCTATGATTTGAAATTAATATTTAACTAGGCGTTTTAGTTAATATATATTATACGGTGAATTAATATTTTAGATTATTTAATTTAATTTTATTAGATATAATATAAGGTGGTTTAGAATTGCAACAAACTGCACGAAGAAAACCCATCTAAAAGGGGATATGATTAAAAAAACATCTATTTAATATGAGATTCATTTTCCTTTTGTGTACACAAATTTTTTTTTTTTGACTAGAAACGAACACAATTAGGGTATGATCAGAGGGTACTAAAAGCTAAAAGGTTCTAGCTTAATTGATTGATGCGGATGCATTGACTTTTATAAAATCTTTCTTCAATTCCTATGGATAAAAAATAAAAAGAGACTATGATAAACTCAGGATGTTCTGTTAATTCTTCGTTTATGAGAGTTCTTTGGACATAAATATACAACTGTCAGAGGACTTATTTGCCGCTAAAGCAAGTGAGACAGCAATGAGTTTCAATATCTTGGTTGTTTCTGATCTATTTGAATAATGTAAAATCACTTACCCAATATTTTATGTTTTGGCTATTTTTGAAGATGGAAATAGTCACCCCTTGTTGTCTTTGATAACCATTCAAAAGAAAGTTACGCAACCATTTTATGCACACAAGCAAAACTGCTGAACCACTCAACTCTTCGGTTCTCATATACACATATATGGTTGGAAGCACAGAGAGGCTATTTTTCTTTTTGATCTTCGTAAAGTGAAGTTTGATGGATGAAAGGAGAGTGAACATAATCGCTGCTATATCAGTGATTACACTGATAACTGTTATAATTGTTGCTCGTGTCACGTTGAAGCTCTCAAAGGCCTTTTTCCTCATATTTGGAGCTGGTGTTGCTGTGATTTTTGCAGTCTTTGGTTATGTGTTTGTAAGCATAAGTTACAACCGTAGAAGGAGGCTATTTGAGTCACAGATGAAATCAGAAGGCCAAGAACTTCGAATAGAGTACAGTTTCTTAAGGAAAGTTGCAGGGGTTCCTATAAAGTTCAGATACAAGGAGCTTGAGGAAGCTACTGATGGGTTTCAGGCACAGATTGGAAAGGGTGCATCTGCTTCAGTTTTCAAAGGTATTCTCAATGATGGAACTTCAGTTGCTGTGAAACGAATCGATGCTGAGGAAAGAGGGGAGAAGGAGTTCAGATCAGAGGTTGCAGCTATAGCTAGTGTGCATCATGTGAACCTAGTGAGGCTATTGGGCTATTGTAATGCTCCCACAGCACCTAGGTACCTTGTTTATGAGTATGTCTCAAATGGGTCTTTGGATTGTTGGATTTTTCCCAAAAGGGTACCCCAAAGGCGCCGTGGAGGGTGTTTGTCATGGAATTTGAGGTACAAAGTTGCTATTGATGTTGCAAAGGGACTTGCTTATCTTCACCATGATTGCAGGTCAAGGATCTTGCACCTTGATGTGAAGCCAGAAAATATACTTTTGGATGAGAATTTTAGAGCACTTGTTTCAGATTTTGGTCTGGCAAAGCTTATAGGAAAAGATGAAAGCCAAAAGGTTGTGTCTGCTATAAGAGGAACAAGAGGGTACTTGGCACCCGAGTGGCTCTTAGAGCAAGGTATTTCTGATAAGACTGATATATACAGTTATGGAATGGTTCTATTGGAGATTGTTGGAGGAAGGAAAAACGTGTGCTCAGTGGAAGATGAAAGGGCCAAGTCCAAAAGAAAGTGGCAGTATTTTCCAAAGATTGTGAATGAGAAAGTGAGGGAAGGGAAATTGATGGAAATTGTGGATCATAGGTTGTTGGAAAGTGGGAGTGTTGATGAGAGGCAAGTTAGAACAATGGTTTATGTTGCTATGTGGTGTGTGCAAGAGAAGCCACGGTTGAGGCCTAGTATGGCCCAAGTTGTTGATATGCTTGAAGGGCGTATGAGGGTGGAAATGCCACCTGATACCAGAATGGCTGTTGTTGATTTTCTATCTGTGGATGAGAGTGAAACAGATAGTAATAGCATGCCAAAATTTGACTTTATGTCGAATCAAAGAACACAAAGCAATGTGGAGTGTTCATCCACCTACTCTTTTGCTACCACTGTTTTGTCTGGAAGATAGATAGCTGATTAAACTTTTCATACTTGAGTAATGTTGCTACTAAACATTTTATGAAATTTTAGGCAAAGAATAGCATTACTGTGTATAATTTATTTAATTCTCCTTGATGTTTTTTCCATTCTTGGTCATATGATTACTCATTACTTGTTTCTTTCCAATGTGTAAGTTGAAATGAAGTTCCTAAACTTGTGAGTAAATTATACTATTTGATCATTTAGTTCTTTTCTTTCTATTTGTAGGTCTTCAAACATGGCCGGCTACCTTTGGAAGATACCAATATTATCATTATGTCATTATGTGCATGTCTTGTTGGGGTTGCCGGCCAACAACATTGGAGTTTCTACTTTCTGTTTTTTCATTGGAAAACCTAATTTTGAAGTTCAACTTAGTTTTATTGGTCTCCAAATACATCCTATGTTTTTCTTGGAATTGCTATTTTGTCAATATTTAAGAGTTCCAAAGAACTATTTTTTATTTATGAAATAGATCTTCCATTCTTGAAATATTTAAATACTAAATATTAGAGTTAGACAAATCAGTTTGGCTTCACAGAAATTGCATGATATACATGTTCTAATTTATTGAGCTTTTAATCAGGTCTGATAAATTTGTAACTCTGAAATGTTATAGTTAACTTAGGTAGAACGTGACAAGTTTTACATGTTATATTTAATTTTGCTAAGATAGAAAATTGTTATGGTTTAGTTAAGGAAAGTATAATGGAGTTTATTAATCAAGGTCTGCAAGATATAATTAAACAAAGAGAGTGAAAAATGAGACAACAATGAATTTTTTAGTGTACCATCAGATTCTGTGTTAATTGTCTTATGGGGTAACATTTCAATTATTGGTACAGTTGGGGTGTTTTTGGTTATTGTAGCGATTCTAAGTTTACCTATTGTTGATATTTCATTTCTTATATTTCTTGTAATGTTTCTTTGGATGGTGACTCCATGTGATTTTTCAATTTTTTATTAAATAACATTTTGTTTTGCCACTTCAAAAAATTGGTAAGAACTTATTGGAATTCATTTGATTGTAGTAAGGCTTTAATTGATTTATTCAAAAAACATCAAACAAAAGGAATTGGCTTGAAGTGGCTAAATCAATTGGAACAATAATATGATAATTTTCAATGGGATTTAATAGTCTTGAATTAAAAAATTCGTTGAGATGAAAAATTTACAGTGATTTAATTTCAGAAGCAGAAAATGTAACATGACAATGATAAAAAAGCAAATTCAATTATGAACAGAAAATATAATCTTGAAATTTATTTTTCTTTTGTTTTTTGGGATGGGACCAATTTGTTTAGCTCGCAACCTAAGCCATAGATTGCAGATTCACTTAAAAAATCCCATTATTCTGGAATTCACGGCTTTTTTTTTCTTTTCATACAAAAGCAAATTAGCAAAGTGACTTACCTTCACATTATTTCGCTGTTTTACTATTTATATTGAAAATTTGGTTGGTTAAGAAATTGATGGTAGCGGAAAATATTTTTTATTTTATTTTTTAATGTAAAAAATCTATGCATTTTTTTGTTCAGATTTGTTTTTATTATTCATGTTGAGAAATTGACTGAGAGAGAATTAATTTCTCAATGTTTTATTTATTTTTATATAAAAAAGGTTATGTGTTTTATTTTTTTTATATAACCAATTTCTTATAGGGTATTTTTTTCAGATTTATTTGTTAAATTAGTTTTAATTTCACTTTAATTTATTTTTTATGTACATATGTTTTTCTAAAGTATGATTTAAAATTTTTAAAAGTTAATTTATATTTTATTTTGTTTTTTAATGTGTTTTATTTTTATGTTGTGTATTTTTTTTGTTATTTTAAATTTTTTTAAATATTTTGTAATTTATTTTTCAGTTTAAATTTTTAAATAAATATAAAAAATAGTAAAAATAATACTTATCTACTTAATAAATCCAAAAATAAAATTTTAAAAAAAGTTTTAAACAAACATAAAAAAATTTTAAAAAATTAAGTGATACAAGTATAAAAAAATAATAAAAAATATGACAAAAAAGAAACATAAAAAAAATTAAAAATTTAACTTAAAAATATAAACTGAAAAATAAATTACAAAGCATTTATAAAAATTAAAACAATGAAAAAATATACATAATGTTTAAAATTAAAATTTTTATTTAATTTATAATTTATTTCATATATTTCTACATTGTGTATGTTTTTCATTGTTTTAATTTTTTTAAACGTTTTGTAATTTATTTTTCAGTTTATATTTTTTAAGTTAAATTTTTTAAATGCATTTTACCAGAATAATTTTAAAATAATTTGAAATATTAGATTTAAAATCTTAATCTAAAAACTTTAACTAAAAAATAAATTAAAAATTATTTAAAAAAATTTAAATTAATGAAAAAGTTACACAAAATAAAAATAAAACACATAAAAAATAGAATGAAATACAAATTAATTTAAATTTTTTTAAATCATACTTTAGAAAACATACATACATAAAAAAAATTAAAAAGATTAAAACAAATTTAAAAAAAACAAATCTAAAAAAAAACACCTTATAGAAATTGGTTCCCTGTTACCAATTTCTTAACATGAATGGTAAAATCAAATTTGAACAAGAAAATGTCCTATAAGAAATTGGTCACGGGTAACCACAAGTTTTTATA
This sequence comes from Psophocarpus tetragonolobus, assembly GCA_037954015.1. Lineage (NCBI taxonomy): Eukaryota > Viridiplantae > Streptophyta > Magnoliopsida > Fabales > Fabaceae > Psophocarpus > Psophocarpus tetragonolobus. The sequence continues at coordinate 75,443,322 of CM075688.1, read as the reverse complement.
GACTTTTTACATAATAAAAAATAAAACACATTTTTTGTTTAAATTTACTTTTACTATTCATGTTAAGAAATTGATTATTGGATAATTAATTTCTTATAAATTTTTTACATAATAAAAAATAAAGCAAGTTGAGAAATTGGTTTTTTCATAATTAATTTTTCAATATAATTAATAAAAGATTATTTAAGTAAACAATATGGGTAGTTATTTTGGTAATTTTTTTTTTATATATATAGAAAAAAGTAAACAAGCCGGATTTGGCGAGATAGATTTTAAGGGTTGCAGGTTGGAACAAACTAACGACTCATCTGCTAAACTCTACTAAAATGCCTAATAGATAGTTTCTTATTACACATGTATCATTAGAATACAAATGCTTTATTTGATATCCATGTAAAAAAAATGTTATGAATTCATATACTATTGTTAAAACTACTTTATGACTTAGATACTTGAGCCAAACTTTCATATAAATAAACATTTGACATTAGTCTTATAAAATATATTTATTAATTAAAAACTAACGTCTCTTGTTGGATGTGATCACAAATGTTGCATTTGAATTATCTAAAATTTGCTTTGATAGAGATTTTATACTCGGATTGAAATTTGAGATAACTTAGTGGTCATTTCTTCTTCTAATATAGTTGAATTATGAAGATATGAATTGGGTAATTGCAAAATACATTAGAATACTTAAATTAATAATGATCTTGGTAGAGTGAGAATGAGTAAAAAATGTATTTTAGTTATTTTAGGAGTTAAATTATGAACTAGAAGTCTCACTTTTGGTAAAAATAGATAAGTTAAAGGATATATAAATAAGGAAGATCCACAAACCTAATATTTAAATGTTTTGGATAAATATAGTGTCAAATTTACTTATATGGTGTATGCAAGGTCTATTAGAGTATCTTTAGTGAAAGTTACTTAACATGAAAACTATTATTTTAATGTGAGTCCTACAAGTTGGATTACTTAAGAATGGGTCAGGGTTGCTTAAAATGAGTTAGATTAACAACTCTAACTCATTTAAGCGATCCACTTTGTGAGACTCACACATTAAAATAATAGTTCTTATGTTAATAACATATTTAATAGCAACTCCCATTAAATATGCCCTTAGTAAAAATTAGAGGTGGGTATATGGATCCAGACCCACGACCTCTGTGTGGGTTTTTGACCTTTTTTTTAAGAATTAGTAGAAAAATTGAGACCAATCTGAGAAATATGCAAACTTTGCAGCTAAGTTTACGAGTTTGACCCGTAGTCCGTTCAAAGAGAAAAATTTGTAATTTTAACTATTGGTTTGTATTAATGTTGTTAATTTTTATTGTGAATTGTGATATTTTTAGACTTCTAGTATTGAAAATATTTAGTATTTTAGATTATTATAAATAATGATATAATTTTTAGTATAATATATTATAAATTAGTTAGTTTAGAAATATTATAATTTTTATTATTTTTAAAAATATATATGTGTATACAGGCTCGCAGACTAGTTCATTAAGTTTGCAGGTCAGATACAAACTTTTAGAAAAAGCTCATTTATTTTGGCAGACTAGATTTATCCAGCCCGTTTAAAATGCAGATTTTGTTGGCTAGACTTAAACATCCTTAGTGAAAATCTCCTTGATGTTTACCACCTTAGATTAGTAAAAGCTAGGAGTGACCTAGTTAAAAAGAAAACCTTCTAGCAATTAAAGAAGAGCTAAATGTAGCTTATTGTTTTGAGTGAATTACTCTAAAAACAAGTATTCATTCTTCTATTCAAACTTATTACTTTATCTTTACTATATTTTTACTTTATCTTTACTATATTTTTGTTATCTCCTTGGATACATTGTTTGATGAAGATATCTATACTATATTATACTATCGTGCTGCATCCTAACAACTACCTTGGTGCATCCTGACCTATTGGTGTGGTGTATTCGAACTAATAATGACCAACCTCTCAACACCAAGATCAATTAACATACACTAGACCTTGCACAATGGTTGTTTGCCTTGCACCACAAGTAATATAAATAGAGTATAATAATTTTGTGGATTATACTGGAACCTTTCAAGTGATTAAAAGAGAATTGGACATAATTGAACTTAAATAATAACCTAGCTCTAGAAGAGGGGTTGAATAGAGCTATAAGAAGTTTTTTTTTGTAAATCTTTTCGAAATCACTTCCTTAAGAAGCTTAATGAGGAGATCTTAAGAAGACGTTTAAAAAGGACCTTGTTATACATCTAATAATAGTAAGAACAAGCAACGTAAAACTTGAAGTAATAGACAATAGAAAGAACAACAACCATTCTTAATTGAGTTACATCAAATTCTCTTTCAAACATATATTAGAAGGTTCTACTATTTCAAATAAAATACAACAAGTATTCTTACTATCATTTATGGCTTACAACAAGTATTATACACCACTTCTAATCTATCTTTAAACTCTTCTAAGTTTAATACGCAAGTATTCTTTGTCACTAAGTTACGTCCGGTTCTTGATACAAATAAAGAAGTTAAAATGGAATAACTTTTAGAAGAGAGGTTTTACAAATAAAGCTTAAAGAGTAATTTCACAAAAGTTAAGGTTTTTACAAATAAAAACAAAAAGAGTTTTCTTTCATAACACCAAAAGGTATTGATTGGAAAGTTGACGAGTAGAGCCTAAGTCTGTGAATGAATGAAAGAATATTATGCATAATGTATTATTCTTTTCTCCATGCGTGACTTCTTTTGTATAGACATGGAACGTTTATAGCTGTTGAGACTCAACTCTAGAAAGTCACTTTCTCGTTGATCATTTTTCTGTAAAGTACACTAAACATTAGACTGAATCATTCTTACAATTGATTTGTTGTCTTTTGACGGTTTAGAGAAACTATGTTGACATTTGTAGAATTGGAGATTTAAAGTTAGCTTTTTGGGGTATATTCCAAATGACAATATCGTCTTTTAAATGCAAGATGCTTGATACAATGTTTGCCTTTTCAGATTGCCCAACGATTAGTGACTATTTGCATTGAAATTAGTGCATAGAGTACATTCTCATAGTGTATTTTTCTAGAGTTAAGAATCTTTTATTTACCATAAGAAAGTGTTTACCATTGGAAGCTTCATACATAAGCTTCTTGTTATTTATAGATAAGGAGATATAAAATGGTTTAATTGGTTAAGGAAGGAAAAAGGTAAGAAAATATTATAAGTTTGACCTTTACTATTAATAAAAACTACCATTAATAACAACATTAGAGAAAACTAAACCCAAGTTATCAAGTTAAATTAGTGATCAATATACTATAAATATTAATGCTCCAATAAAAATTTGAATTATATTAAAGAATAATTTGACAACAAAGAAAAACACAATCCATTTATAGTACTAAAATATGACTTGAAGAAAACAACACAACACCTTAAAAAGTCTAAAGTGAGATTTAAAAAGTTAAAAATAATATAAAAAATAAATTAAAAAAACAACACAATGCCTTAAACATGACCCATATATATAGCACTACTCTAATACTCTTAAAATTAAAGTAATGTAGAAGTAATAAATATAATAAATAAAAACTTCAAGATAGATACCTATAATCAATATTATAAAAGCTGTCAAAACTGCTTTCACGTGTTAACTAAAGAATCTAACATTCCATATGTTTTGTCTCTTTTATTTTTTTAAATTAAATTACAATTATAATCATTACATTAATAAATTTAAATATTTATATTAAAATTTAAAATTCTTATAAATAATTAATGAGCTTAATTATTATTTTTAAAAAATATTAAAAAAATTTAGTTAAATAGAAGTCAAATCAAACATAAGAGAGAGATGTGGACCAGCTCGGGATATCGGATCTCCCACCAATGGAATCGCGCAGCGTCATCTGACACACGCCGCTATTGCTGTCGCCCATCCTCGTCAACCACACGTGGCTTTCACACACCCGTTGCTCTTTTACATCTCACATCACATCATTTTATTTAACCAACCATTTATTTTACAATATTCAATTACTAAGCCCTCTGTTTTAAACTTTTAGTTTATCTATCTTTAATATGTGTTTTCGTTTATCCACAAAATTATTATGGTTAATTTTCTTTTATCCACAGAATTATTATGGTTAGTTTTTGTTAACATGTGATATATTTAACTCTACACCACTTATATTTTCATATACATGTGTAATATAAGAAAAAGAATCCATCCTCTTCAACTAGTATGACTTAACATGTTTAGATTTATAAGACTTGTCTAGGTAGTTATTATGATTAATATTTAAAGGGAGAGTTTATTATTATGAGAATTCTTATAAGTCTTAAAAATGATTGTTTCTGTTAGAGAATATTTAAAATTAAAAAAAAAATGAAGACAAATGAGTTTGAGTTTTGTGTATAAAGAAAATATGTCTAATCAAATTTTTCACTAACATAAGAAGAAATAGAAGAATACCAGCTAGTGTTTTAATAATATTTATTAAAAAGACAAAAATATATTTTATTAAGTCAGACAAAATTGCTTTTTTTTAATTGCATTCACGTTTTATCCATAATAAATATTTGTTACTTTCACATTTTAATCAAAGAATACTTATTAACATCAACCTATAGTTATTAAAATTGGATTGAACATGTGGATCCAAAATTAGATAAGTTGTCGGTTTATTTTGATTACCAGATTAATTCTATAGTTAAATTAGATTAAAATGGGTTAAATTGACAAATTTTGTTTAAAATAAAAAACTGATTGAATTAAATGTTTTACTTTTTTTTTTCCGTTCTGAAACTATGTCATTTTAATAGACTAAAAAAATGATGTTCACTTAATGGATAAAAAACTAGTTTTAGAGAAAAAAAATCATAATTTAAATCTAAAAATGATAGTTTGAAATAATTAAATTCCATATTTAAATACTATGATTTATGAACTTGTTTGTAAAATTGTATCATTAAGTTATAACTTATTAATTTTAGTTTTAATTGTTATTTTGAATATTAATACTTTACATTTTATCACGATGTTATTTACTTAAGATTTTGAAATATAAATTATGCTAAATATATTACTTTTTAAATTTTTAACATAAACCAGTTAAACTATAACCAATGTTTTTTAAAGGATTTGGGACGATAAACCATCATATACAAATGTTATTTCAACATGATATTATTTTTTTACTCTCGTCACGTGCATTATTATACACCATTACTGTCCCTTTTTCCAGTAGGGTACTCTCCCCTCTTTTTTCAAATGTAAGATTTTGGAATATTTTTAGAATATATGGAATGGTTGATGAATTTTTGCATTAAAAAATATTCTAAACACTGATTTTATTCTGATAAATTAAACTATCTTAAAATCATAATTTAATGTTTTTTTGATTATTTCAATTTAATCTTAAGCAATAGAATGGAGAAGTAATTAATCAAGAGCAGTGTATTATATTTTAATATAGAGAATAATTAATGGAACAGATTATGAATTGAATGAGAGAGAAAAGGGAGACAAGAGAAAAAAAAAGTTTAAAACACAGACCAGAGAAGAACACAACACAAAGCTTCGGACTTTGTTTTGGTCTCTGGAGTAACTGCAGCCGCGGAGGTTTGTGTTGTGTCTGTAAAACTTGAATCCTCGTCTTTGCAATTTTTTCCTTTTGGCCACAATCAATCCTTACAATCTGATGTTTTCCTTTTTATTTCAAATTTAATTTGATAGCTCAGTGTTTTATTTCGGTATTCTGCTTATGAATTGTGTGTGGTGATTTGCATATTGTTGAATGTGGATATATTGATTTCATTTTGGTTATGGTACTCATTCATATAATCTTTGTTGAGATTTACTGTCAAATTTTATTGTTTTTCGAGGTGTTCTGACGTTTCTCTAGGGGTGGTTTTGGGGCATTGTTATAACAAAATTGACCTAGTTCTGACATTGAGCTCAAGGCATAAATAGTTAGATACTTACATTAATGTGGTTTCTTTTTGTCTAGTATGAGGGATTTATTTTTAAATCAATCCAATTTTGGGAATGTCTTATTCGAACAAAAAATAAGCACCAATTTGAGCACCAGTTATTTATTTCATGATGGTTTTTCTACGTTGAACAAAAGTTCACCAATATTGTTTGTTTGGTGTAATGTTTTGCAATCCTAGTGAACTGAGAAATTCAACCTACCCAATAGCTCCCTTCTCTACAGTTTTTTCAGATATTGTGACACCTGCATTTTTTTTTGTGTTGCTTGAGTTTCATTTCACTGGTTTAAGACATGAAATCCTGTCTCCTTCCTTCTCTTTCATTGCTTTTAAATGGACCAGAACTCCTCTAAGCTCTCATATTTGCAAACATATTTATGGCTTTTTAAAATTGATGTTCATTATTATTGTAATTTTTTAACATTCTAGAAAGCTGGATGATGTAAACCTATCTTGTGTTTGGTTCAACATGTTTTTTTCCATATGGGTTATGACATTTTATGATTATTTATTGAGCTCGTGTAGACTTGAAGTACATCGAATTAAGATAATTAACTTGAAGTTCTTAAATGTTTTCATAATTATATATTCATGTCTGCATTTTCATTGACTCTGGACATGTTATCATTATATGTTTGTTCCACTTAACTGAGTTTAAATTTTGATTTCAAATTTTCAGTGTTTGTATATTTCAGGTCCAGGACTTGTCATTAGGTAGTTTTTTTAGAGGCTAAGATGAGTTTCGCTGCACCATCAATTGGTTCTGCTGGTAAGTATCTTCTCTGCAATCAGCACCACTATCTGGATTATTATTCCTGCTACTTCAGGGTATAAATATAATTTATCCAATGTGGAGTTCTTGGGGGCAATATCTAGGACTTTTAGGGATGGATGATTGGTCTGAGAACTACCATGGAATTTTAGGGAGGTTTTTTTATAGAAAAATGTTAGTTGTTAATGTGTTAGTTTTTCTTAGTAGAGGGATTCAAACTCATGACCTTTTTGCTCCCCCCATGTAAACTTTTAGTGGAGGAATTTTAGGGAGGAAAATTGATATCCCATTTTGTTTTCTATTTGTGATCATTCTCCATTTACTTTATTATGGCTCCATTTTAGGTGGTAAATCTGCTAAAAGAGCAATTGAGTTTGGGAGAACCTATGTTGTTAGGCCTAAAGGTAAACACCAAGCAACTATAGTCTGGTTACATGGCCTCGGTGATAATGGCTCCAGGTGACATGACATTTCCTATTGCTCTTTCCCAAATTTATATAATTGAAAATTCATTTGTAGTTATGAATTGAAGGAAGATGGCATAAATTTTGGCTTTCTTACCTTTTAACAGCTTTTACTAGTTCAATTGCTTTTCCATATTTTAACCCTTTTCATTCAATTCAAATTGTTTTAAGTTGTTCAATTGAGAACTATTACATGTATTGTCTAAGTTTTGAAACATGGATGAAAATTACATTCTTTTAGCTAGAATGAACAGTCTTTTTGATAATCTGATCTATCTTCTATATCCCATTTGTTTTGACTACTAAAAATTATATTTGTTTTATTCTGCGTTTATGTTAATAAAATATGTGGTTTATCTAAGCAATAGGCTGTTTATTACATACTCTCTCCATTTCTCTTTAGAAAAAAAGCACATCTTTTGTTCTCAAATATGAGCAAATTCTAACTCCCCTCACTTCATTTAATGACACTCTTCATAAAATGTCTTTCCTTTAATGCTTGACATTTGGTATGTCTAACTTTCTTTTGTTCTCAGCTTTTTACATCTAAGGACAATTTAGGAAAAATATTATATAAGATTAGTAAAATTTAAAGCAGTCAACTGATTTCCTTAATACGTGTGAAACCTTGAAACCCCATTTTTTGGCCTAGGGTATGTTTGACAAAACTAGCAGAAAAGCTAGCAGAAAGTTGAAAGCTAGTTGAAAGTTGAAAAACTAGTTGAAAATTTAAATGTTAGCTGAAAAACTAATTATAAGTGTTTAGTAAAAATTTTATTATCTATGAAAAGCATGCATTTAGAAATAGTCTTTTTACATTTCCTTGTTAAGCATAACCAAGAGTAGAATAAACAAGTAAGGACTCAAAGTTTGTCTATACTTAATCGTCTTTTGCATTAGTCATTAATGAGTAATAATAAGAAATGTAACTTCGCAGAATACTAATAGAGGCTATTCAATCTGGCTATACCACTATGTAGACATTAATTCCAAGGAATATAAAGTCATGTACTGATATACTGTTTCCGACTGCATTCATCTTCCAATCTGTGTCCACAATAATACCCGTTCTGTTCTTTTGTCTAATTTTGTGAACCAAACTTTAAATCCTGCAGTGTCTAGCTCCTTAGCTTTTTGTCCAACAATTTAGGTTTTCAAAGACACCAGATATTAGTCATTCTACAAACGATATTGTACAACTTCTCCTAAGATTTTATGTCGAAGTACCAAAAGTTAGTTGATATGCCTGATCTGATCATGAGAGTTTGACAAAAAACAGATATCCGGGTAATATGTTCACTTTAGGTATTTAGACTTGTTGACTGACTGCGTGGTGTTTCTTGGTATAATCCAATTATATTGTACTTTGTCAACAGCAATTGAATCTGTATTGTGTAAGGTTGTCCGAAATAATCTCCAAAAACAATAAATTATGAGATTGATCCTACATGCATGAGCTATATTTTCCATCTTTTAAAAGATATTCTGTTTCTAATTTGTTATAAAATATATGGGTCTTTTTGGGTTTAAGGAAATATTTTGTTATTTTATTATGTGTACACTAATAATTTACAAAAATGTTACTTTGTTTCATTTTATGTCTTATTTTTACAATTTAAATATTTACACAGGAAATGATGAACAGAAAACAAAGAGAAAAGGAGTCATTTTTGTAATTGTCAGTGAAAATGAAAAATAAAAACTGAAACATTTCCTTAAACCAAATAGGCTTTAAAATTTTCAAATATCATTGAAAGTGCATCTTGGAAATTGAAATTTTCACATTAGTTTTTTTGGGTACATAAATAATCACTTTATTTTTTATGCAAGTTTTGTTTTTCTTTTTGGTGCATGACTTCCATCTCTGATTTATTTCTTTTCCTTTAAATCTCCCTGGTTTATTTGATGATCAAAGGAATAAACTTGTGAGGATCTTCATCATATTGAAAATGTCCTATTTGAGAGTTAAGTGTTCAGAATACTACTCCAGTTCTTTCTGATCAAAATAGGAGATATACAGAATTGCTGAATTACACAGAAGACAGTGAACAGAATGGAATACTCAGTGCATTGTTCAATTCAAATGGATACTTACAATTGTCCACTGCCTATAGCTCCTCCGAGGAAGATGGTTTTTGTCACTCACTCCCCTGAAATTGGAAAATCATTCCTGCTTCTTCACTTTCCTCCTTTCCCCTTTTAATGTAACTACTCCTTCACATAAGTATTCCTATCTTTACTCCTAACATTAACAGAATGCTACCTCATCCAATACTAAACTCCTCTACCTAACTCACCTGGTCACCCCTAGTCCAACTTTTCTTTCTCCTTGAATACACTATACAAGGCTTTCTTGCAGCTGACTTACCACCTGGTCCTTTTCTAAATTATGGACTTCCCTATAACCAAAGGTGAACCATAAGCGAGAACAAGTATCAAACTAAAGAAAACTGTGGGATTAACAATTAGAGTCTCAACTTAACTTGATGATGTTTTAAGCTTGGTTATCATGTGGTTGTAACTTTGAGTAAAACCTGATTTTCTGCTTTGCTTATGCAGTTGGTCCCAGCTATTGGAGACCCTTCCTCTTCCAAATGTAAGGGCACAACTTTGAATTGTTAAAGGAGAACATATATGGTTCATGCCTAGTTTTATATTCTTGGAATATGTATGATCATCTAAACAGTAATTTGAAAGATCATTGTTGAAATGTATGACACAGATTAAATGGATATGTCCAACTGCTCCTACTCAGCCAATATCTATATTTGGTGGCTTTCCATCCACTGCTTGTAAGTTTTGTTGTTTTGTTGGTCCATATCGGGGTGGTCAACTTCTATCAATTACGGTTAATGTATTATCTGCAGACAGGTTTATGTGCAGCCACATAGAAGTTGCACAATAATGTCATTACATAGAAATTGCCACAGTATGGAAATGCATTTGAGGACAGATCTAATACTATGTGTTTTAAATCTTGTAATAACCCTAAATTGTCTCAATAAATTTCTTAATTCTAACTTTCATGCCTCTTAGGGTTTGATGTTGGAGAGATTTCAGAAGATGCTCCTGATGATCTAGAAGGTTTGGATGCTTCAGCTACACATGTTGCAAATTTGCTGTCTACAGAGCCTGCAGATAGTATGTTTCTCTTGCAACATTTTTTTCCCATATACATTCCTTGTAGCTTAATTTTTGTCAAGAAATTTATTCTGCCAATCCCATGTTCTGTGACGTAAATCTTATTCTCATGTGAGATTATAATAAAAATTAGAAAGTAATAGTTGTACTCTTGCCATCTAGCACAATTTTTTCTTATTCATGTCCTAGGAAAAAAAAAGAAAATTACGCAGGCCTGATCTTTGTTTCGTTGAAGTAATCTAACATGCATAAACTTGTGTACCAATGGATATGTTGAGAATCAGACTATTATCTTATCTTGATTTTAAATATAGTATGTAGGCATATTATCTTAGATATTAGAGAAAACCATATTTTCTATATTCATGTGTAATTTATGAAATAAACTTATAGAAACACTCATCCATGGTGTATACACACACACAGTTTCAGTCCATTATTCTTCCCTATTTCTTCAATTTTTACAGGATAGAATAGAATAAAGAAATAGAAGAACACAAGTAGATAATGGTAAATAAAAGGGGAAGAGCATTATATATACTTCTTTAAATAATTATATGTATGTTTGATTTAGCTTATTTTTCTGAAATGATTGATTATTTGCCCGCTTTCTAAAAGAACTTTCAAAAAACATGCACTAAATGTAGACTTCTGAAACTTAGTCCACCCATATTGCTATTATAAAGCTCGATGGCATTGAGATCTCAACAAAATTCAGTTTTTGAATGTGCAAAAAAAAAATAAAAAATCCACGTACTTATTTTTGAGATCTGCCATGTGTACAACTTACCATTTAATAATGCAAAGTGGTTGTTACTTGTTAGGCACATACCCCTATTAGGAAAATATTTTTGAAGAAATATGAATGGCACCCTAATTGCCAATTTTGCTGCCTCTCTTAAAGTTGTTAACAATTGGCTAATATGGCTATTGTATGTCAGAGGTTGGTGGTAGTTGTAGTCACTACTTTGATTTTCTAGATTGTATTGCATCTCTATTTAATAAGAGGTTCTAAGCTGAGTATTCATCTCAAGCTTTTTCTATATTCAAGTTGGTATCAGAGCGGGTTTTGACCCTGCTCTTTAAGTCTAGAGTTATAGTAGGCTGTCCGCCATTGTTCGCCACCGTCTCTGCCGTCCCCGGTCCCTTTCTCTCCGGCGGACCCAACATCATGTGCGCCTCGATGTGCGTCGTCCACCCCTATTCGTGTTGCCAGCTGCTGTCCCATGCGCCCTCTCGCGCCGTCACAACTCCGCCAAACAGCAGGCGCGTGAAGTCCACGCGCAGGCAAATCGAGCTCCATTTGCCGTCGTTCCGCCGTCGTCTTGGTTGCTAGAGTTTCCTGGTGCCATTGCCGGTCTTAGTTTGTCAGTTTGGGCGAGTTTGCTTAGAGTTAACTCAAATCTCTCTCTCGGGCCTCTTTTCTTACCTTTTCCAGATCTGAAAAATGTCTTCTTCTACCTCAATCAACTCTAGTCTCATTCTCCCTATTTGTGGATTTGCCGTCATCACAACAGAAAAACTCAATGGTAAATATTATTTAACTTGTGCTGATGCTGTGGAACTCTGGTTCCTTGGTCAAGGACACCATGAGCATTTAGAAAAGGTAGATATTGAGGAATCAGCTGAACAGAAAGCTCAGTGGAAGAAACTTGACTTTCAGCTTTATGCTTTTCTATAACAGTCAGTGGAACCTAAGATATTGAGGAACCTCGGAGCTTTCAAAACCTGTTACTCGTTTTGGAAGAAAGCCCAAGATATCTACTCTAATGACATTCAACGCTTGTTTGATTGTGTTAAAAAGCTAGCTTCCTTAAAACAAAATGATTCAGATATGGTGTCTTATGTTTCCGAAGCTCAAGCCGCTGCAGAAGAATTGAAGCTGTTCTTAGAAGCTGATTCTATAGACGAAATAAGGAAACGACTTGATAATCTCTATATGGTTATGATTCTTCGTGGCATGAACCCGACATTCAATCACAATCGTGATCAAGTTCTGACCGGACAAGATATTCCTTCTATGGAGAGCTTAACTACTCGTCTCCTCCGTGTTCCTACTTTAAGCAATGAGGGTATCTCGCTTGAAAATAATATAGAGTCCTCTGTTATGATATCTTCAAGAGGAAGAGGAGGACGTGGAAATAGAGGTCGTGGTGGAAGAGGTAATCGTCCACAGTGCACTCATTGCAAAAGGATGGGTCATACACATGAGACATGCTACTCCCTGCATGGTTTTCCAGACAAGTCTACTCATGTATCAAGGTCTGAGAAACCAGAAGAGAGGAAACTGTTTGAAGAAGAATATCAAGGATAGTAAGAGTATTTGAGGATGAAGTCTAACAGCCTTGCTGGACCTTCTTCTGGACCTAATGTCTCAACGGCCTGCATTTCTCAATCTGTGAAAGGTTAAAACCCATGGATTGTTGACTCTGATGCTTCAGACCATATCTCTGGTAATAACTCCTTGTTTTCATCTTTATTACCTCCCAAGTTTCCCCATCGTGTTACATTAGCCAATGGGTCAAAGATTTCAGATTAAGGAGTGGGTTCAATTTCTATTTCTCCCTCCTTAAATTTATCTTCTGTTTTGTATATTCCTTCTTGTCCCAATTTACTTTCCTTGAGTCAATTAACTAAATCCTTAAATTGTTCAGTTACATTTAATTCTGACTCCTTTGTCATTCAGGACAGTGGTACGGGCAGGCAGCTTGGCGCAGGACATGAATCACGAGACCTCTATTTCCTAGAATCTAGCTCTTCAGTGTCTTGTCTTGCATCCATTTCTCCTAAATTGTTGCATGATGGGTTTGGACATCCTAGTCTTGCCAAATTAAAGATAATGACTCCTAGTACCCAGAAAATCCAAACCTTAGAATGTGAAGCTTGTTAATTAGGCAAATATGTTAGGTCTTCTTTTTCAAGTAAAGATAAATCAAGAAGTAATTCAGCCTTCTCTACTGTTCATTCAGATATTTGGGGTCCTAGTCGAATTACTTCTTTTGGATTTAAATATTTTGTCACCTTTATTGATGCATATTCTTGGTGTACATGACTTTATTTAATAAAAGAAAGGTCTGAACTGCTATCCATATTTGTGTCCTTCTTCCATGAAATAAAAAATCAGTTTGGAAAATCAATCAAATGTTTCAAAAGTGATAATGCAAAAGAATATTGCGTTTTGGTTATATTTGATTTCAGAATGAAGGGTCCTCAGATTGAATACTTGATTTCCAAGTTTGGAACATATGATGTATATGCTCCAGCTTGAGGGGGAGTGTTAAATTAATGTTGGGTTTTGGTTATTAGTTGTTAGTTGAGGTATATTATGTTTCATTTATTATTGTATGTCAGAGGTCGGTGGTGGTTGTAGTTACTACTCTGATTTTCTAGATTGTATTGCATCTCTATTTAATAAGAGGTTCTAAGCTGAGTAGTCATCTCAAGCTTTTTCTATATTCAAGTATAGTCAAATGATAAATTTTAGTTCATATAGTTAAATTTCTCAAAACCTGTGCATAGGTTGAAAGTGTAATCACAATTTCAGATTCTGTCAATGGAAAGTGAATTTTAAGTTAATTTTGCATAGCTATCACAGTAGTTTTATTTTCTTAGTTGTATAATTCATTATGTGCTGTAATAATTTCAAATTTGTTGCTTATATCACAGTTAAGCTTGGTGTTGGAGGGTTCAGCATGGGAGCAGCTACTGCTCTGTACTCTCTGTCCTGCTTTACAGCTGGAAAATATGGGAATGGCAATCCTTATCCAGCCAAACTAAGTGCAGCTGTTGGTTTAAGTGGCTGGCTTCCATGCTCAAAGTATGGCCTTCTGACTCTATTTTAACTTTTCATGTTTAGTTTATCCAACCCCCCTTCCTTCACTTTTTATATTATTTAATGAAATTGTTATATTTCTGTTCTTGTTTAGGACTTTGAGTAGCAAGTTACAAGGGATAGATGAAGCTATGAGGCGTGCTCAATCCTTTCCTGTTTTGCTCTGCCATGGAAAAGGTAAAATCCATGAAATATATTTTTGTGTGTGAATGAAATCAATACAAAGAGAACTGTTAAAGTATCACTAGAGGGTTAATCAGAAATTCTCCATAACGGAAAACATTAAAAATAAGCCATGAAACATAGAAAATCCAAAATACCAGGGCACAAAAAATGCAGTGAGCTTGCCCAGTACGTCTGCTGGTTGGTATGACCCTTGAAACAGCAATTATGAGAAAACACAAATGCCAATAAAGGCACTTTTCACAGTTTCACATATCAAATTTGGGATCAAGGAAAGTAAGAAACGCTGTACCTAAACATACTAGCGTTCCTCCATTCAATCACATTTAGGGCATGTTTGATTGTGAAGAAAGAGATAGAAGAGAGATAATTAAGGAAGAGATAAAAAAAATAAATGAAATGTTGTGTTTTTTGAAAGGAGCGATAGAGATACTTGTAAAATAGTACAGTGGAACTCACCATTTGAAATTATTTCTTCACAATTTTTGTTAAACCAAACTATCACCCGCTATTTCTGTCTTTGGTGGATTGTTTGTTTCCATCTTCAGAAATGGAGCATTAAGGACTCCATAGGATGCTCTATGCTGAACCACATTCTTTGTATTGAACATATATAAAGTGTACTGAAGTTAAGAAACACAGCCAGTGATTTTCGATGATGTGAAAATGGTTGTTCATAAGGGAAGCAACAGTCTTGGAGTTTAAGAATAAGTGGTTCTGTGTCTACAACCTAGATGTACTCATTAGCGTAGATTGAGAGAAGAATCATTCAAAGTTCTATGACATTTACCTATTGAGATGTTGGCTGTGGTCTGAGGGATACATAATGAGTATGAGGGCTTCTATAAGAGTTGGAAATTTGGTTTTGCTTTATTTTTCATTGAAACAGCATTAGGACTGAATTATTTTGATAACAAGCTTTTCTAAAGCACTTCTACTCCACTTCTCTAGAAGCTTCAAGTTGTTTAACCTAAATCATTCAAGGGTAGCCGTGAAGTAGGTTATGACCTAAGTTGGTGATTTGCTATTTCTTTGATATTCTAAATTCACGCTTTAGCAAAATGCTGCAAAACATTCCTTTTTATTTAATTACCATCGGTTCATGTTTAAATAAATTGGTTCATTTAGGTTGCATAAAATATATTTAATAGCAAATAATCCCTACAATAGTGTTTTATAATGTACAAATTGCTCGATTTTATGTCATTTTCGCCAACATTATGACTATGGTAATTTGACTGAGTTGTGGACTGAATAAAATTTGCATTTTCATTCATACTTTCAGGTGATGATGTTGTTCCTTATAAGTTTGGTGAGAAATCATCAAAGTGCTTAAGTTCAACTGGATTTCAGGATGTAACTTTTAAATCTTATAATGGGTAATGAAAGAAAACCCCTCTGAAAGATTTTTTGTTCAAATTTTTATAAATCCTCAGACCGTGTTATATTCTAATCCTGTCTGAACTTTTGTTCTGATTGTACACATAAACAGGCTTGGACACTACACAATTCCTGTAGAGATGGACGAGGTTTGTGCTTGGCTTACATCAAAATTGGGCCTTGATGGGAATACTGCTTAGGTAGCAAGCAAAAGAAGCAAATGTGAAAAATAATTCTTTTCCTTTTGGTCCATTGTAATTTTATGTTATTGCAGATTTGCTTAGATTTATGTTGATGATATGGCATAATATATCTGCAACCCATTTTGTAAACACTTGGCCTTGAGGACATCTTCATGAAAAGCTAGTGTTGCTACTGAAAGTTTGAAACGAAACTTGATGGCTCGTAAAGCATGGTGATGGAATGCTGATAATATATTATGCTGAAGAGGATTCTACAATGCTAGTTGGGTTTTCATTTTTTAGACTATCTTATGATTCTTTCATCTTGCATCCTATAAATTTTTTCCAGCACTTTTACTTTCTGTAGTGGTTAAACTAGGGCATATTTGGGTAAGCTTCTTTGGAAGAATTTCTAGAAGAAAAAAATATAAAAAAAAAATGAAAAACTTCTCTACAAGCTTTTTTAATGGACATTGAGCTTCTCTCAAACTAATTTTGACTAATATGTAGAAATTATCTTACATAATTTTGAGAGTTTTTTAAAAAATTAGTTTGCAAAAAATTTCATATTATTTAAAATAGTTTATAGATAAACTGTTTGATTTTTTTAATACTTTTTTCTAGAAGTATTTTTTGAAAAAATTATCCAAACAAGTACCTAGTTTTAAACATTTGCCTTGCAAATTGTTCACTTTAATTTTTAAAGTGTTTTGACTTTTAATAAAATGGCAAGTCACCAAAAATGTGTTGGTAGACATTTTTCTTAATTGAATTGTTAGTATATACTTTGGAAGTGATCCGCGTGTAATGCAAGTTTAATAAATTGTTCTTCTAAAAGAGAGAAAGTAAAGAGAGTAAAAAAATAGATCTTAATCGCATTATATATTTAACATGTGAAATAATAAAATGGAGATTAGATGGTTTTTATAATATTAATGATTATTTTAAATTTTAATTGTGTTATTTCTTTTGAGATTAAAAGTTAGTTTTACATAAAAAGCTTTTACATTTACTTATTTACTTACTCTTAGACTAAGTTTTAGTAAGTTTTATGAAGAAAGTTCTTATGCCCACTCACTATTAGAATAGAGTGAAGAAAGTTCTTATGCCTAGTAACTCAAAGAAAAGTACGTGAGATATATGGAGTGAATTAAGATAAAGAAATAAATATAAAATATCTCAAACATATAGACCTAACTAATTTAAAAATATTTCTGCTCTCATTCTCTCAAACCAAACAGCATATTTTCCTCCGACCAAATAGCATAAAACCTATTGTTAATTTGTTATTCATCATTCTTAAAAGACATTTCAAGAAAGAATACAAGGTTCCTCTTTACCTTGTGAGGCCAGCCGAGTTCAATTTTTATTTTTACTATCTTTCTTTGGTTTACAAAACAGAAGTGACTGCTCCAACTTTTACAAGTCAAGGCACCAAAAAATCCCAAAATCTACTGCTCTATAAAGTCTTAAGAGAATCTTTCATAACTCAGTTTTCAAACATGGATGTAATTTACATGGCTAATTAAATTAAGAAATCCAACAATTCCTCTAGAAATTAAACCCCTTGCATATGAACAACTAAGCCTCATACACAGTCATGGATACATGTAAAGGATCTTCCATAAGTCACTTTCACATGTGGATGTAGTAAATTGACATGGCTAAGAACCCCAACAATCCTTCTAATAAAATTCCTAGTACATGAACAACATACACAATCATTGATAAATAAAAATCAATGCAGGCACTATTTCTAGCATAAACACCTAATGAGATTTCTTTATGGCTTGAATCATCCGTACAAAACATAAGGCCAATTACTTAAGTGAACACAATATGCATTATCCAAGTGTTTTCCCACCAATGCATCATTCATTTTACTGGGGCCTCTTTAACAAAAGAAACATTATCTGTTTTACTTGACACAGGTGACAGAAGGTGTTTTTCTTGCTCATGATCAAATGGTGTTGATTGTGATGCACAGGGTGAGGCAGCTGAAAGAGTGTCAGTAATTTCATCTTCTGCAAACAGTCACCAAGATAAACAATGCAAAAAGTTCACAAGTGTTATTATTAAGATGGAAAACACACTATGCATTAGGATAAATATTGGTGGATACAAAGTAAGGAACAAGAATATACACACCTGAACACTCATGGTATTCAGGCAGCTGTTTAACAGTAGTTACTTCTACACATTCTGGAAGTAAACAGCTGCAAAGTGAACCTAAAGTGTCCACCAAAAGGTTTCAGTTATGACCTCATTGTGTTTTTTTAACAAATATTCCATAGTGTCTACAAGAATATATATAAAACAGAGGGAGAAACATGAAATAATAGAATTTTCACTCTTGATGTTTCTCATATCATGATATTTATGGAGGTAACAATGGAATTTTAGTCTCTTAACTTTTTATTTCTTCTATTTGGTCCTTAAAAAAAAAATTCTATTTGGTCATAAATTAGTCTTTTATCAATTTTTTCATTAACAATGTCACTTTTAATTGACATGAAAAAGTTTCATCTTTCAAAGTTTGTCATGCGTGATTAAGTTGACCAATTTAGGGTAATAAACTAACAAAAAGATTAAGATAATATAATAGAAACACTTAAAGAAATTAAAGTGAAATAAAAAAATGTTGATAAGACACTAAATTTATATATTAGTCTATCATAAATAATGATAAGAAATATAGCTTGATATTTAAAGGCAGTAATTTTCTTCAAGAAAAAGAAGAGAATGGAATGTTGACGTGACACTGTGACACATACCATCAAAACACAATAGTTACAATGGACTGAAACTCAATTAAAGTTATCAGGTAATTACAAACAAATGTTTTGTTTTTCTTAGATATAATATTTTTTAAGAAACTTCTTCCTTTCTATTTCAAATAATGTTAAATCATGAAACCTAAACTTCATATACTAACTGTGTTTGAGTAGATACTTGATGACCTAAAACAACTATTGTTTAGTTCATCAGAATTCACAAGTAAATGTAAAAACAAGAATTCTATTTTTTCCCTTATTCAAGTCAATGACATAGATCACAAATGCCATAGACTTAGTTAAAAATCAAAATTTCAAAGACATTATTCTTCATCAAATCCTTTTTAACAAAAAGGACTAGCTATATCTAAAAACACATGAGAAATATTAGCAAAATTTTCTGTAACACTCTATTTCTAAGACTCTTTTTATGATTGAATAAAATTTGTTAAAAATCACTCATTTTGGACTCTTGGTGAGTTCCATTATCTAAAATAGAGTATTAGCAAGAGTGTTCATGGTATTTTTTAGAATATATATAAAGATGGGAGAAATAAATGTATTGAATAATTTTGCTTCTGTGGTCTTACCTAGTCTGGCAAGTCGATTCACCCAACCTGGAATCCGTTTTCCACTCAATCTATTTGACACATCATCTGTGAAATGATTGCAGTTCTTAGATATAAGGTGATATGTATCCCCATGATACTCATTTGCTATGCTCTCAACAAATGTCCGAAACTCAGAAGGTTGCATATTCATTTGACCTAAAGTAACTGAACATCTATATACAAATCCAGGGCACTTCCTTGGCTCCACTTCAAACACTCCACTTGCTGGGAAGTCATGTGCTCCAAATCCATACTCCTTACCATGTACTACTCAAAGAGAAAGACACACAAAAGTATCCCCAAATTAACAGTGCTAAAACAAATTAAAACAAGGACAATACTTGCATATAATAAATCAAGTTTCATCTTGATAATACGTGAAATAAAGAAATTCATTATGTCTTGTCTTTGCTTATTACCCAAGTGAAACTTTACATCTACAAACATCAACAATACCTATAGTACTGTAACTAAGTTTTTTCCTAAAAGCATAGAAACAGAAATGCAGAACATGAACATATATATTACAAAAGTAAGAAAACTTCTTTACAGAAGAAAACTTTTTTACAGTTATGCACTTTTCAGAATAATTAGCAAAAAAATCAGTCTTTACAAACTACATATAAAAAACATGCAATGTTATTAAAATGAACTCCTAAATCCTACTGGATGGAAAAAAAATTTATATATTTAAAGACTATTTAGTTTTTTTTAACATGGTTTCTTAATCCTAATGCATGAGAAGAGTGCAGTTAATTAGTCCATTAAAGGATTTTTTTTTAGGTTTTCGAAATTTACAAAGTGTGTTATTGTTGAGCATTAAATCAAAGAAACAAATTTGTTTCAAAATATCGTTTTATATTATCAGTACTGTTTTTACTTGACCACAAATACTGTTAGAATGTTGTCATTGTTTAAATAAACTCTCGGTAGTTTCTGTTTTTGAGTTGCTTATTGGGTATTGATATAATCTTATACCACATTGTTATCTAGATCAAGATTTTGGCTATTAAAGTGAGTTGATTCTAGGGTTCAATTTCTGGTACAGAGAAAAGAGGAAGCTTTCCCTTCGGTCCTTAGAGTAAATACTATAAGAATAGATTTTTTATGAGCCATCAAAGATATCTGTTTAAGACCTGAATTTATGTTCTGGACTCAATGCAATTTTTTGATTTCAAGGGCTATCATATTTGATGGTTTGGATCTTCTAAAGTATAGGTATTGTTGAGAGGGGTGAGGTCATATACATTGGTAACCAATCAAGGAAATGCAATCAATTATTTTGGATTATATATCAAATTAAACCACAAGCTCCACTGCTTGAGACATTCTTTGAGTTTCATTCTTATAAACATACTTTCTTAGTGGTATGCTCAATACTACAACATTGCATTGGTTGACATGATGCACAAATCATGCATATGTAATATGTTACCCTACATTGAATAGGACCATATTTCCTCTCCCCTCTATGGAGAAAAGTTGTACTTATTACAAGAAACTAACGAAAAGGTTGTAAATAAAGGATCAATAATGCAATATGGCTATCCTATTATCAGAAAAAAAAATTGTATTTAATTTTTTCTTTTGATTCTCACATGTATTTTTCTTTAAAAAATACCGTTTGTCAAACATCATGCATGAGGGTACTTTTCCTGGCTAGCTGAATTCTATTCAATCACACAACATTTTTTTTATAAGCATCACACAACATCTTATAATAATAACAAAAAAATGAAAATAAACAGAAAAACATCTTTTCACAATCCATTATGTTATGGAACGACAGATTAATGGTAACATAGTATTGATGTTCTAGCTAACACCCGTTATCATCAAACACCCTATTAACACCCATCTTTCTTTTCTATCTCCCATTTATTAAATCATATCAATATTTCTCTCTCAAGATGTATATTAGAATGATTACTCAAAGAAGAAACAATTAACATTATTGAACAATGGTGAATGGATGGAGAAGAAGAATAAGAAAAGGGTGGTGGAAAGTAGAAAGAAACCTTCAATGCCAGAGTGAAAAATTCCAAATCCAAACCAATAAAGGTAATTGTTGAGAGGGGTGAGGTCATATACATTTAACACCACATGGGTGTTGTCATTGTTTTTGTTATCTTTGTCAACATTTTCAGATTTTGAGTTGTTCTTCGTCGTCCCCATTTTTTCACAGAGATTGATGTCTATGCCTCGCTCTCTATGAATTCTTGGGACAACAAAACCACCTTGAACACTTGCAATTATTTAAATCGGTTGATTCATTGTTTGGTACGTAACTTCAATTCAAGTCCTTCAATAACACATCACAATGTTTAGACCCAACAACAACGAGAAACCCGGATATGGCTCTCCGCAATTTCTTCATTCTTTTTCATTACAAAATATCTTTTAATTATTATTTCTTACAAAATTTATGAGGGTATGCTTGTTTATGCCATGTGTACCACTTACGATTTTCGTTGTCGATGACTTGTGAAACCACCCTTGTTGTGTTAAGATTTTCTGTCGTTTAGTTAGTAGTTTGTGCTCTAAACCAATTTTTTCTTTGTGAAGGTAAAATCTGGTCATTGTCAACTTGGATTCATAGAGATTCTTTGTGGATTTGAAAGTTTTGTGGAAAATATTGGATTGTGGTTGATTTAATTACAGTTTTTAAGAATTAATGATAAATTATTTGATTTTGCATGTCTAAATGTTAGTTATTTATCACGAAACAAAATTTAAGATATTATATAAAATAAGAGTTTATTACTAATATCTATGTTATGAGTGACGTAATTATTATTTCTTTTTTACGTAAAATAATTTATTTTTATTTTTCTATAATGAATCTTGTTTCATTATTTTAATTAAAATTCAAACTTGTCGGTCATATGTCACTTTATTAGTGTAAAAATATATGAAATGATTTTACTGTAAAAATATAAGTTGTTTAGAATCTCAATACTAGTTTTTTTAAGATTAGTCACAACGATAAATCATTGTGTGTATTTGAAAGAGTCACTATGATAGTGATACATTATGATTAGTCATGACGAGTCGTAGTATACCATAACTAGTATTATTAATTGGTCATTATAAAACTATAACTCATGTTATTTACACCTATATCATTAGAAAAGAAAAAAAGTATAAGTCATTCAATTTAATTAGGGTGTTTTTTAATCTCAACATTATTTTTTTTTTTATATTTGTTTGTTTTATATGGTGATCGACAGTATGTCTCTCTTTTTATATTTATTATTATATATTTTCTTAAATATTTTTATAATTATATTTTTTAAGATAATCAATGTACTTCTATTTCTCTTTTATATATAATTTATTACTGAAATGCTATTTTTTATAAAACTAAAATAAACTTTAATTCTATTTTATCTTTGTTATTCTTTAAACCTTAATTTTGTACTTTCAATTAATTATTTTTAAGATATATTTTTGCAATTCTTCTATATACATTTTAAAATTATTTTTGTTTTACACATCTATCTCAATCATTTACTTTTACTCTAATATACTCGGTGATTATCTTTGATTTGCTCTCAAACAATTTTATTTACAATGGATAAAATAAACCGCACTTCCATATAATCTATTAATCTTATTTCTTCTTGTTTTTTCTAGGTTAAGAACGAGAGATGAATACTACTGATAAAGTGCTCTTTTAGCAAGTATTTTTTGAAAATACAAATGCACATTTCAAAAAGTATTAAAGTGCTCTTTTAGCAAGTATTTTTTGAAAATACAAATGCACATTTCAAAAAGTATTTTCCGGCTGATACCTTTATTTTCAAACTTAATTCCAGAAAATATTTTAAAAAGTATAAATGCACATTTGGAAAGCACTTTTCCAAAACCTTCTTATTTTCACCGGGAGGTGTATTGTAAGATTTTTGAAAGATAGTCATGAGGTTTTTGGGAAGGTGTGGAGAGAATGAAAAAGGATGTATATTAATCACCTAGGATATATAAAAAAGGAGGTATCTTATAAGATATTTTAAAAAATATTTAAAATAAAAAATTGAACAAAAATATATTAATGACTGTATGGAGGTGTAAGTTACGTCAACTAAAATTAGAGATGGAAAAATTGGCAACCTAGCTCATTGAGATAACAAAGAAAAAAAGGTCATGATGATCTAACCCATATTTCCTTTGGGTTGCTATTTATTAAGCCCAACTTGACTCATATTAGGCAAATTGGGTCTTTTTTATTTATTTTAAAAAATTAGATGTGGTAATGGGCCCATTTATGATATATATATATATATATATATATATATATATATATATATATATATATATATATTGTTCAAGTTGATAACCATCAAGCCATCTCAGCTTAAATCCATTTAATTGGTTGGATTTAATGGACTTAAGCAAAAAATCTCGCTTCTATATTTATGTCTCATTTTTTTGGAGCATTTTTCATTTAATTGGTTGGGCTAAATGGACTGAAGCAAAAAATCTCGCTTCTATATTTATTTCTCATTTTTTTGGAGCATTTTCTATTTCCACTCCTCGATTTTGCTACTTCACTCCTTTTTTATTTTTAAGTTTTGCTATTATAAATATTTTTATTTTTTTGTACCAAACCCGTAATCAAATATAAACTATTTTAACCCTTTATTAAAATTGAACCTTTCCAATTTTAATGTTTCATAAACTATTTTTTTAAACACTCTAGAAATGTACTTTTTGGAACAATAATTTGTATTTTAGAAAGTACTTTTGGGAGGATAATATCTCATAAGTGAATACTAAAAATTTATTTATAGAATACAAAACTTTATTAAAAAAAGTAATTTCTAGAATACACTTTTGAGACCTATTGTAGCTCGCCCAACGACAGGTGTTGTCTAACGATGACCTTATATCAGATTATCCCAGTAATAAGGACTTCGCTCAACGAGACTTGTCGCTGGGTGAAAAACCTGTTTAATTCTAAACAGAGAGTAATTTGTACTAAACGAGACCTCTCACTGGGTGCAAATCCCTAAAAAATCTAACCCGAAATAACTTTGCGTTGGGCAAAACCTCTCGCTGGGTGTAAAGCTACAAAATAACCCTAACAGAGGCTAAAGTTCGTTGGACGAGACCTACCACCTAGTGAGATTCTATAGATAGTAGAACCTTTGTTGCATAATTCATTTAAACCTACTTTATGCAATATGATAATACACACACATACTCCATATCACTTACCAAATTTATAACATATTATTCATACAAAACATTACATGTCCCTTTCTCCATCAAAACATGCTAAAACATAATTCATACAAGTAAATACATAACCTATAAATTTTCTATTAAAACTTAACTATTACATAACTAATCCATAACACAACTTCAACAATTCAAACTTAGTCATTCTTAGTAAATTCTATACATACTTAGAACGAAGGTACTAATTTCAGTCAACCTTACATTTAACATCCTCAAAAGCCAAACTTATAGACATACATATACTTTGATACATAACATAAACTATTTCTAACACAAAAAAGTACTCCACAACTGCCTCTGGTCCTTCATCAACACTACTAATGCTGAACTCCTTTGTCATCACTAATATTTGCTCACGTGCAAAGCACGATCATCACACTCATACAAAATACACATACAATGCAAATGTAAGCGTATAATTCAAAGAATTCAATCAAGCATTAATTAAATATCACAATCAATCAAACACACTTAACGTCCTCTTGACCATATAAGTACTTCACATAATATAATTACTTAACACAACTCCTTCAAACCATGTACTGAGCTCATACATCAAGACGGCCAAGACCTCTCACAATTGGTGCCTGGGATCAATCTGACCCCTCTGACATCCAATCGAAGCCTTAATATACTCATTTAACAACTGTCGTCTAAGAGTCTACTTAACTCTTATGACATACAACTATTGTCTAAGTACATCCCAAAGGTACCCTCATTTGCATATTTAGTATCCAGATTACATTGACCTCAGATGCTATCATAACTCAATACACATCACATATATAAAAATATATGCATATCACCCAAGACTAAGTTACACCTGTAACTACCATCATTTAACATCATGCATCATAACAACATGCATTACATCACAATTTCAATCACCAAATAATTATCAAACATCAATTTACCACCAAAATCATCAATAAATATCAAATATTACCAAAATCTTCAACAAATAACAAATACCAGCAAAATCAATCTTGATATAACAATCAAACTCAATTCAAGATCTCAATCAATTACACCTCATTGATTTCACATTCACAAAATAAAAATCTCTCAAATTAAAATTAAGGTTTTGCCTTCCTTTACCTATTTCTCATTTTTAAAGCTAACTCAAAAGGGAATAGAGAGATCTACTCGAAGAAATTTCACAATAATCTGACAAAAATCCCAAATTAAATAAGAACATTAGAATTAGAATTTTTAAGAAAATTCCCTTTTTATCAGGAACGACATGATCGAAAATGATCAGAAAAAGGTTCTTTGATTTAGGATCAAACTTACCTATAATAGCGATCACCCAACAATAAGAGTTATGGAAGAAACCGTGTTGAAATCCGTTAGCCAAAGCTAACCATGCAAAGAGACAAAGATTTGATCAAAGAGAGAGAAATGAAGTGGCGGTTGGGAAGAAGAAAGAATTGAAGTGTTGGAACCAAAGGCGTTTAAGCATTGAAGTTTTGGTTTAGTTTTGGCTTTGTGTCATTTCTCTCTTTGTTTTTCTCTTAAATCAATTTTATGGTACCAATGTTTATAGGTGTGGTACTTGTATTGTGTGTTTAGATAGTCTTGAGAATGTGTTTGAGATGGTTTTGGATAGATTAAATAGGTTGGGTTGTACTGGAAAAGCTTCAAAAGTGGACTTTTGAGCAAGGTAATCGATTACTTAAAAATGGTAATCGATTACCCTTCGAGAATTTTGGGTTCAGGAATTGTTGCTCTTTGTGATAATCGATTACCTGAAAATAGTAATCGATTATTCCAGAGAACAAGTACTTTAGATCAGTTTGGAGCTGGATATTAGGTAATCAAGTGGGTAATCGATTACCATACAACAAAATTGATATAAAAACATTTTGAAAACTAATTTTAACAACTTTTGAAAGGTTCATCAAGTGCTTGCTTCTCTTGTACGTTTCTCCCAATTCTCTCCAAGATCCATACCCATTTTTTATGGTTTGAAGGTGCTTCAATTTCAAGGATCAAGGAAAAGTCTCCATTGAGTTTTGATATTTCAGTTTGGGTATTCTTCACTTTAGGTGATATTTTCTATACCCTTCTTTGTGTTTTTCCACAAGTTTGACAATCTCGAGTTGTTCTTGAGATTGTTGGGAATTCTTGCAGCGAGGTGTTACAAGTGAGGCATTGTGAGTGAAGGGACGTCACTGTGTAGTAAACTCTTGTGGTGTACAAGAGGAAGCCTCTCTTTGTGTGATTTAAATATTTTCGAGATTAAAATCTATATGTATGGCGTGCATGTACTGAGATTTTAGTGGAAAATAGATTCGTGGAAGGTTAAGTCTGTAAACTGGATGTAGGTCAAGTTGATTGAACCAGTATAAATAATAGTACAAATTCTCTCTTCCCTACACTCCTTAATTTCAATTTTATTGAGATCTTGAAGCACTACTAACTGGGTTTTATGTATCTTTAATTGATCCATAAGTTTTGTTGCAACGGATCTAATTCTTTATCCTTTATAACTTGATATAGATTTGGGTTTTAACCCAAAAAGTGTGAGTTTGACTTTTCATCTCTTCTATCCTTTCTTTTTTATTTTGAATAACTTGTAAAAACGTTATTGCTAAGTTTTTCTTCAATTACACTTGAAACCATTTTGGAGGAATTGAGTTGATTGGTGCTTTATCTAAAGGGTTGAATTCTTTAAAAAACTCATTTTTGCAAAACAAGGTAGATTTTGAAAATTTTAGAAGGGGGCATTTTTGAACTACTCTGCTACAGTTGAATAGAAAAATTTTGAAAAATATTTTTGGTGAATCTATTCAACCCTCCCTTCTAGATTTCCCCCTAGGACCAACATGAAGAAGAAGAAGAAGAAAGAAAAAGTAAAGAAGAAAAAGGAAGAAGAAAGGAAGTCAGGTTAGTCAGTTTTGACTTGCTATTCGCACCCCCTCCTAAATAAATTTCCAAAAATACCTCAAAATTTAATCGCTCTGAAACCAAAGATTAATAATTATAATTCACTTCCCACCTCTCAACTATTCTCTCAAAATTAATTAACTAATATTGATATTATAAATAAACTCAGTTATTCTCTCATTACTGTATTAATATAATATAATTAAAAATTAAATTCTTCGTATATTTATTTCCTTTCTACTAGCAATCTATTAATTAAACCGATCCTTACACCGACATACCCATTTATCAGGTCTATAGAAAATTTTATAATCTATTATTAGATACTATGTTATAAAAACTAGACTATATATAAACTTGGTAAAGACATTAGGATACTAAATAAATGATTGAACTAATGATCACTTATTAGTTTGATGAAAAATTATGTACGTGCATGTGTGTATGAATGTGCACATTTGCATGTGTGTGAGAGAAGATACTCATTTACTTCAAATGTTAACCGTTAGATTTTAAAAAATGAATGGTACTTATGATGAAAAGTAAATGTTTTATTCTTACTTTTGGAAAATGAAAATTTGATCAATCCAACAATTGAGTTTTGTATTTTTATTAATTAGATCAAATATTCAAAATTTCATATAATTTTATAATTATTTGATAATCCATCACACTACTTAATTTTAACCTATAATATAATATGATATTTAACAATATATAAATATTCATATTATTAAATAATATATCACACCTACCTGCAAACTTTTCTTGTTTACTTTTATCAAATGATAACACTACAACTTTGAATTTGCTTTAAGAGGTACTCCAACTGTTTTGAATTAAAGGAAAGAAACGGAAAAGTAAAAAACAAAAGGAAAACAACCTAGAACACCAACTAATGCCAAGATCTTTGACTTTAGTTTCGAAAGACAACTTTCAAGAAAGACTAGCACTGAGCTTCCCTAGCCACCCTCCTTTGCAAGACTATCTGCAATGTGAAAATTGGATGTCCCAACCATTGTCAATAAAAGCTCTGATTTTAGAATAATTGGAAAGAGTGGATGAGTAGTTTCCACTCCATTTTTCAGTACACAAACAAAATTAGATACACAAATCAAGCTATTTATGCCCTCTAACCATGCAATGCTGAGACCATGAAAGATTATTTTTTGGTTTGATAATTATGATCACCGAATTGATAACATGTTGGATCCAATGTACTATTGGGGTCTGAATTACAGTTACAAATTTTATCTCTACTAGTTGTTAGCCTAAGTCCTAGATATATACAAGAACATTAAATACTTACACATACAGTCTTAAAAAAAACCTAAAGTACACAGGCCTATGTGCCTACTGTTAATTAATGTCTTCTAAAAAGAACCATGAGAAAATTTAATTTTTCAAGATTCATATGATCTATCCATATTTTTTCAGAACTCATTTAATCTTTATAAATATTTTTCAAGATTCATATGACCTATCCATATTTTTTCAGAACTCAAATAATCTTTATAAATATTTTATTTTTTCCAATAAATATTTATTAGTTTCGAACATGAAATTAATCTCAGTGAGCTAATATACACATGCACACATAACACATGGCATGATACTAACTAATCTCTTAAAAGAAAATGAAATCTCTTAAAAGAAAATCTAGATAATATTAACAATATAAATCGAACCACAAGTGGATTGCAGTACGTTTATTATCAAAGATTATTTAATTATTTCAAAAGCAAATTTAAAAGAATTATTTTTCATCATTACTAACTAATCTTAACCATATTTTCTCTTGGCGAAATATGATTTTATTGTTTGATTCAAGTGCCTTAGCAGTTAGCTAGTTATAACTAAGATAATCTTATTAATACATAATGATGTTACTGGTTAATGATCTGCAACATAGAAACAAAAAAAAAAAACAAACCTGTATACATTAATAAATGTTTATGATTTGCACATAATCGTACTTTTAGTCAGAATCTGTTATTAATTTGAACTAAGAATATTTTAAAGCAAACTAATAATAATAGCTAATATACTCTAAATGAAAATAATTCCCTATAGGTTCTAATACCATCTTAAAACATGGGTTGGAGTAACTCGAATTCAAAAGCTAGCTTAAAGGGCCAACGTTATCCCTACTTGTATTTTAGAATTATCTCTTAACTAACTTGAGTCACTTTTGAAATAACAAGTTATAGTGGATTTTTCAGCAATTAGCTAGAGGATTGAGACATTAATGTCTCAAAACAACGCCAAAAGCTTTCTAGTTACTTTACTTTATCCCTTTGGTTGTCTCATTTTGTACACCCTAGAACACAAGAACGTGAGGAGTCAAGGACAGCCCAGAAAATATTCTGATAATAACCCTCTTTACACCACTCTTTCCCAAATAAAAGACCCCAATTAGTCTGAATGAACCAACAAAATGACCCACATGATATTATTTTCCACGGCTAACATAAAAATTAAAAAATTGATTCGATCCTAAGCTTTTGCAAATCACTAATGACCATTTTTTCTAGGAATATATATATATATATATATATATATATATATATATATATATATATATTTTCACTGTTCAGCTTTTGACTTTTGTTTTATGATCGACATAAATCTTCTGGGTAGTTATGCACCTTTAATTGTGTCTCATAGCTTCTCATGCAAAGAACCTTTATGTTTACTCATGATACTATAGCTAAATTTCTAGTAACCCCATAATCACATTTACTGTGTCTGTCTTTCTTCATTTTTTACACAAATTTCTTCATTTTTTAATCAAACCACAGGTCTCATTTGAGCTTTCATAGCCACATAAGATTTTAAGCTACATGGTGCCATGTGGCTGACATGGGAGCAACCAATAAACACTTATAAACTGCAGTCCGCAGTTGCGGTTTAAAGGTCATTAACAATAGTTTTTTGGGAATTGGCACTGCTCATTGGGACTTCTACTTGACCCTTAAAATCGCAGGTCACACCTGCGGTTTAAGGGTTTTGTCCCTTCAAACCTAATGCATATATTTGTAACCTAATTAGAGCGCGAGGTGGCCAACGATAAATGTAATTAGGAATTGCAGTTTAAGGGTCCTATCTCCTCAAAGGTAGCCTTTTGCAGTGTCCAATCAGAGTGCAAGGTAACCCATAAAACACAATTAGGAATTGTGGTTTATGTATCACGTTTTCCAACCATTGCAGGGACCAATCACATCAAGATAAAGTAGCATAAATCGCAGATACGAATTGCAATTTATGCATGTTGGTCCCCCATAAAAGTACCTCTTTCGCAACTATTGCTCAATCACCCTACATCTTTTGAATTTCTAAATTTACAGGTTTATGATTTGAGGCTTAAAAAAAAGAGAGATTTGCAACTGGAAGTTTTTAACTTGTTTCCAACTTTTGAGGTATTTTATTGTTAATTTATAATAGTATGTTCTTAGAAAATAAATTTTTGTTTGTTTATTTTTAAATATTTTTATATTGTTTATTGATGTTGGTTATTAAATTGCAGATTATTATCCATCCCCTTACAATGACATCTTCTTCTACTCATTCTTTGATGCAATCCCACCTAACAAGGTCCTTTGGCTAGAGAATTAGAGAGAAGACATGGCTAGGAAGGAGCTTCATGAAGACATTAGGGCCATAGTCTTAAAATTACTTGTAAATATGTATAGTTTGTGTAATATTTTGAGTGAGTTCTTTTAGTAATTTTGGACCTTTGTATTTTGACCATTTCCCCCTCATTTCCCCTTATTTAAGCATGAGGTGTCATTAGTCATTTGTGTAGGGTGTATGCTAGAAGCGGGCCTTTTTGGAGCAAGAGGATGTGTGAATTTTAATACCCACACCCCCTTGTTTGTTTTCCTCACCTCCTTCCTAAACATACACATGTGCATGAAAGATAAGTGTGACCCCCTTGTTCCCCCATTTAGGCACCACATGCTTCTCTTTCTCCTAGGTGACATATTTGAATTCAAATTTGAATTTCGAGAGAGTCTACATGACACTCTCAAATTTAAATTTGAATCTAGATGGAAATAGATCCATAATTTTAGGTTTCTTTGGATCTTTGATTTTCCTAAGCCTTAGCTAGAGTTGGATGTGCAAACCCCTTCCTTACTCTATAAATAGAACTCACCAACTACATGTAAGAGATCTTTGATCATTTTATGAATATACACTTTGTGTGTGAGCTCTTTGTGAGTGTCTCTTCTCTCTAGCTTCGAGAGTGCTTCTATGACTTTTATCAAGGGTTCCTTCCTTTATGGCAAGTTTCTACAAACCAAGGCTTATCTCTACTAAGAGTGGCCTCTCCACCAACATCTCTACCTTCTCCAACTTCATCTTTTTCATCTCAAGGAACCTCTAGAAGAAAGATCCTAGGAGGAGCAATCCATGATTGCCTTAAGTGGTATCAAGAGCCTACTTCTTGAGGTTCTTCTTCTTCACCTTAACTTCTTTAGACTTCCAAATTATCATCTTGTTTTACTCCGTCTATTCTTCTATTTTTTTAGCTCAATTCGTGTTCCTTGCATGTATTGAGTTTAATTGGCTTATTGTTGTGATTTCTTCATTCCTATGCAATTTTTCTTTAATTTCATCGATTCAATTTCTCTA
Organism: Psophocarpus tetragonolobus; assembly: GCA_037954015.1. Classification (NCBI taxonomy): domain Eukaryota; kingdom Viridiplantae; phylum Streptophyta; class Magnoliopsida; order Fabales; family Fabaceae; genus Psophocarpus; species Psophocarpus tetragonolobus. The sequence goes on along the minus strand of CM075688.1, from coordinate 75,411,238 downwards.
TTTCTTCCATTGAATCATTTATTTGTGTTAGGACTTCATTTCTACCATTAGATTTTGTTTTTTGCTGAATTTGTGCATAATGAAGTTCTTAAGAAACACCAAATCGTGTGAGCCCACACATCTGTGGCGAATTCCACAACATTGTGATTCAGGTGTTTTGGCTTCATTTTTGCTTTCCTTTGGGTGTTCTTGTTCAGTCTTGCTGTTTTAATTGTTAGGATTTATTTTTAAGCTTTATAATCTCAAGTATTTTGCATTTAGAGTCTTGTTTAGTCCTTTAATTGTCACATTAATTTTCTTAGGTTTTACCTCTTTTGTTTTTGACTGTTTGCTTTCAAAAAGTGTGTTAGCTTCTTGAAATTGAGTTTCTAAGAGGAATTCTCTTCTTGATTAAGTCTCTTATGCTTTTAGTTCAAACATGTTCTTATAAAAATTTTTCTCAAAAAAAATAAAAAAAATAAATTAAGCTCAATTTCATCCTATGTTCATATTGTCTTATCTTGATTTTAGTAGCTCTTTTGTGCTAATTGAGAGTTGATTTTCTTGAGAAAATTTTGTGATCTCCTTGAGCCAAAACTTGTGCAAACAAGAAGCTCTAATTCATAATCCAAAGCTCTTGGTGCATTACCTAAAATCACTCCAAATTTTAGTGCATTTTGAGTTACTTACATTTTCTTAAAATTGCACTTTCAATTGGAATTTTGTGTGCCTTAGCTAGTTCTTTATTTCAAGCAAATAGTACCTATAGAACATTCATAAAATTATCATCAAAATAATAGGGTAGGTGCATCTAGAAGTATAAAAAAAAGAAGTCAAAAATAAAATTGAAAGAAAAGATAAAAAGAAGTAAAAAAAAGAAGAAGTGCAAAATAGATGTACCGAATGGCTAATTGAAAATTACAAAAAAAGTGCTCAAAACTTGATTACATTTGCTTGAAATAGCCTTTTAAGCTCTCGGCCATACCTTGTTCTTTTGTGCAATTTTTGTGAAAATATTTTGTATCTTTTGCCTTTTAGTCCTTACTTATTCTAGTACCTTTCTAGGATTTTCTTCAATGTGCTTAGCATTCTTTTATTGCCTTTAATTCTAGTATTATCTTTTTTCTTATTCTTTATAGTTTTGTCTCCAATAATTCATTCCATTTGGATAGTTTCCTTTTCCTTGTTTTGAATCTTTTATTGCTTTTACTTGCTTATTCTCTTGCTTCTTGAATTGCTTTTCCTTGTGATTTTTACTGAATTTTTCTTATATTGTATATGCTTATATTGATGGGTAGTAATGTAGAAAATGTTAGCATCTATTTGGAATGTACAATAAGTAGTATTATAGAATATATTAGTATTAATATGGGATGTTACATTGAATACACCACTAATTTAGGATTAAGTGGGTATTTTCTCTATATACAAGAGGAAATGTAAATTTAAATTATGATGATGAATGAAAATGTACCTTATTATGTTTGATGAATGATTCGTGTTAAATGCAAAACAACAATCAATTTTATTAAATTTAACCAATTCATACAACCATGACGGTATTAAAACAAACTTTGATTGCTGACAAATACGATAATAAAAATACTCTAAAAATCACCATTTGTTGGTTGAGAGCTTCCTACATCAGCGTGTAATGGACAATTTCTTCAATTATGACCCTTTTGTCCACATCAACCATATTTATTTTTTCTTTGTGATTTAGTCAAATTCATTTAATTTCTTATCCTTGTTGACTTAGGACAACCTTTTCTATGAACAATGTCATCATTCAAGAAAAGAGTCCAATGATTTTCACTTTGAGGTATCAAATCCTCGTTCCCAAGAGAAAACCATTTTGCAGAGTATGTAGCATGATGAATGCATTGGTGTACACTGGATCAACAAATTGATAATAGTCCAAACTAATTGCATCATACACAACTATGACCTGTGAACATGGATAATGGAAAACTTGAAATTGCCCACATTGGAAATTAGCTACCCACTTTTGTCCCCCATGTTGAGTCATTGGATTGAAAGCGTCTTCCACGTCGAACGTAGTGGTTTTGATGTTGTATTGATAGACTATGTGTGAATATACACCTATTGGTTTTTACGCCAGTACCTGAACTAACTTTGCATAATATACCTTACCAGCTTCCAACTGGGATCTAGCTTGCGACCCTCTTTTGATTAAGTATGCAACAAATTTACTATATGTGGACCTTACCAATGCATTAATAGGAATATTCCTACAATCCTTCAAAACTTTGTTAACACACTCAAATAAATTTGTTGTCATATGACCATATCTGTAACCTTTTTTATCGTGCGATATACTCCATTTTTGTTTGGATATGTCATTAATCTAACTAACCACTTCTGCACTCTCTTCACAAAATTTTTGAAAATTTCAGTCAAATATATGCTTCCAGAGTATAAGCTACAAAAGAAAATTAATGTCATTTTCAAATAATATGCATAATCGTCGAAGGACATGGGTAATATTTTTAAAAGAAGACGTACCTAATTTTATCGATATTTTTTTCTTTGCAATATTTTTAAATCAAGTGTTGAAATTGCTAGTAAAATGCCATATGCAATACTTATGATAAGCATATACTGGTTGCCATCCTAATGTCTTATTTTGCATAGCAGACTTAATCCTAGCATGTCGTCTAGAAATTAGATAGATTCCTTCTTTTTGTGTGACATGCAATCGTATATGGGATAGAAACCAAGACCACGACAACAAATTTTCACTTTCAAGCACAACAAAAGTAAGAGGTAACACATTACTATTTCCATCTTGTATGGTTGCGATTAACAAAGTTCCACGATACTTTTGATATAAATGGTATTTCATCAACCTGTATCAATGTGGCTTCCAATGCTTAAAAACATCAGCACACCGCTTGAATGTCTAAAACACCCTTTTGAAACTGCTGGTATTAACGATAACCTTGATTGCCAACAACAAGATCATCATAGAAAATTTGATAGAAAAAACCTGGCAAGTTGTTTTGAAGGAATTTAAGAAATGTAAGAATAGTGGAAAAAGATTTATCTTAATACCTATAAACGCACATTTGCTTTTTGTTTTGCTTTCCACACTTTCCTATATGATATTTTGTATCCATATTGATTGGAAATCCTCTCTTGAATCATATTAATTTTTAAAGACGGATTTGAACCAACCATTCCTAACAAAAATTTTGTAACTTGATTAAAAAATCATAGTTCATGTATTAAACATGTAAAATTTAATATTATATATGTACAAGTAGTCAAACCTGATATTAAGTTACTGATGAAGTTTGAGTTTAATTTCTAATGGTCTTGTGAAAGTTTCAGATTCAAACATGTATGAGTTCTACCCCATTGAGTAACTATCTAATTTATTGTTTTTTTCAGACAAAATTGTCCTTATATAGAACAGGCACCCCTCATGAAAGTTGGGACACTTAACAATGTATTTCGAAGATTTTGACTACACAAAAATCTATGTTTGATGTGTTCTCATTGAATGCTATATCAATGCATCCCCAACATTTCATGATTCATGCAACTGCTGGCCCAAAATATTTTCTTCATTAGGATGAATGCAATTAATGTGTGTATAATGAGTTTCATCAGTTCAAGGTGGATGTTATCCTACCATTGTAACAATAATATTAATGTGGCTGCTGTTATCAAAAAATTAAAATGTGTATTCCTAAAAAAATATATTTGTTGTTGTTAAATAAACATTGTTGGACATTTCTTACTATTAATGGTTGAATATTATGACTTTCATCGTTGTTAGTGTTAGATAAATTATCATCACTTGGAATATCATTTTTCTCTTCACAAGTTTCCTCACCACATGAATCAATAATAACATATCATCATATACTTCAATTATGTCAGAATTAATTACTTCAATATTTACTAGAGTAGTTGAACTAGTACCAACAACTAATTTTTCAATACAATTCTATTATTATAGCATGATTTTACTGTTCAAAGACATTAAGCATAATTTATTGATGCAATCTTGGATTGCTCCTCTAGGATATTTCTTCTAGAGGTTCCTTGAGATGAATAAGATGAAGTTGGAGAAGGTAGATATGGTGGTTGAGGCATCACTCTTAGTAGAGATAAACCTTGGTTTGTAGAAGCTTGATACAAGGGAAGGAATCCTTGATAAAAGTCATAGAAACACTCTCAAAGTTAGAGAAAAAAGGCACTTACAAAAAGCTCACAAATTTGTGTATTGTATAAAACGATCAAAGTTTTTATACAATGAAGTGAGTGACTACTATTTATAGAGGGATAGGTAGAGTTGGACGTCCAACTAGTCTAGGGGTTAGGAAAAATAGAAGATCCAAACATGACCCTAGATTAGTGAATCTAACTCCCTCATATTCCACCTAGATCCTAAAAAAATGGATCCAGTTCCCTTAATATTTGAATTAAGAGACAAATAGATGTCACCTAGGAGAAAAAAGCCAAGTGGCGCCTAAATGAGGGGACATGTGGATCCCATATGTTACTCATGCACATGTGTATGCTTAGGAGGTGTGGAAATCAAATAAGGGGGTGTGCAAAGTAAAATTCGTACATCCTCTTGCTCCAAAAGGCCCACCTTCTACCATACACCCAACACAAATAACTAATGACACCCTATGCTTACAAACAAAGGAAAATAAGGGGAATATGGACAAAATACAAAGGCCCAAAAATACTAATAACATCCACTAAAAATACTACATAAATTACACAATATTTACAAGCAATTTTAAGACTATGACGCTAAATGTCTTCATGGAGTTCCATCCTAGCCATGTCTTCTCATCAATCCTCCTAGCCAATAGACTTTACTAGGTGGGATTGCATCATTTGTATGTCTTTGTCATCAACAATTTGTAGTGGTACATATCTTTTAGAAACTAAAAATCTACAAGTTACAGATGATATGACTTCATTTGATTGCATAATTAATTTTTGGTGAATCTTCCTCTTTAATGCACTAAACCTAACATCAAATTTCAATTAAATTGCTCTTTTACTCCCTTGAAAAGTAACATCTTTATTCCCCTCATACGTTCTCCTATTACTATAAATAAATGTTACAATTGGAGCAACCATAACATTGATAAATGTACCTAAAAAAATAATTTTACAACAATGATAAAATTTGATAAAATAATCAATGTAAATCTTTAACAAATAAATATTAGTATCAAAATAGAATATTAAATTACAAAACTAAATAACATTACCACAAAAATGATTTCTATTAACAAACAATGAAATACAAAATAACAATATCAAGAGAATTTTTTCTATTAATGAACAATTAAATATAGTGGGAGGTATATATATGTTAATAAACATGCATGTGGGACCTACGACTTGACTAACCAATCATACTGATCCACTAAAATCGTATGTAGGAATTGCAATTTTATGACATTAAAAAACAAAAACAAGCAACTCAAATTTGCATTTTAAGGGAGAAAAAAAAAATTCTCCCCACATAAACCACAATTCGTATTTGGAGTTTGTCTCCTAGGAACATTTTGATTGGACAGAAGATAGATGACACTGCAAAATGTTGGGTTTGAAGGACAAGCCCCTTAAACCGGAGGTCTAATCTGCAACTTTAAAGGTCAAATACAATTCCCAACAAGTAGCACCAACTCCTAAGAAAATGTTATCAGTGACCCTTAAAATACAGCTAGCATTGCGGTTTTAGGTGTTTACTGCTGCTCCCATGGCAGCATATGACTTAAAATCCTACATACTATGAAAATGCAAATGAGACATGTGATTTGACAAAGTCAAACTCAAAAATAAATCTATTTTATTAAATATTATCGATATGTACTTAGGTAAATATTTTTAAAAATGGACCTAGTTGGATCAATCACCCAACACCAAAATATTAAGATATGATTACTATTACAGAATTTTGATAAATATTCAAAGTAAATGATCTGCTAAAATCTCCTTTTTTTTAAGTGAAATGTTGTACCAATTTAAATTTATGACAACTTTACTGTTACATTAAAAATTTGGTAGAATTTTTACGGGTGACTTGAAAGCTATAAAAATAACTTAAGAATTATTGAGTTTGTGACCATGAGTACTACAAAAGATGACCACAAATAAACTAAATTGAGGCATTTGATAATGAAAAAATGTACGAAATAGGACTTCAATCATCAATAACGAAATACCATAAATTTTAAAAATATTATTTATTTTAGACTTTAGTCCTGATATTTGACTAAATTTTTCTTTTAGTTCCTAAATAATTAAAAATATTTTTTTTGGTTAAATTTAACTAACTTTGACTAAATTTAGATGAAAAATTTGTTTTTCATTTTTAGGAACCAAAACTTAAATTTAGTCAAATTTCAAAGACTAAAAATTGAATAAAAATTTAATTAAGTGCATAATTATTAATAATTAATAATATTTTTTTCAAAATCCAACAGGATCAATATTCATATACAAACATAAACATGACTCAAACCTTGGGACATTTACCATCAAACACAAAAGTAGCTCCATACTACCCAAGCTCCATATATTAAGCGTTTTTTTATTCCCCGTTTATGTAATTACTTAAATTTAATGGGTCAAATTTAAATTTTTTATATTATTTTAAATTTTAAATTTAAATCTTAACATACCATACATCTTAGCATATTTTTTTATAAACTGGATTAAATTGAGTCAATGTTGAATTTGAATATTTTTTCAACTTTTGAATTTTAACACATTATATCAAATTAATAAATAAAAAGATTTATTTGAATTAATAATATATTTTAATTTTTATAAAATTTAAAAGTCTTAATTGTTAATTTATTTTTTAGATCTTATAAATTAAATATCAATGTTTAAAAAGAAAAAAACATTAATTACTCCTTTACTTTAAAAAAATAATTACTCCTATATCATAATTTTAATCTTTATTTTGAGAAAAAATTTATTAAGAGATATTATTTAATGAGATTGCTCTCAAGATTTATTTTTTTTAACAAGAGTATATTTAGGGTTAAATGTCTTTGCAGGTTCTTGAATTATCTGTGAATTTTTATTTAGATATTTCTTTTTTTTTCAATTAGATAATTTTTGACATTGTATTTATCTTTTAATTGGATTCTTTCGCCCAAATGTTAGCATGGAAAATTAACTATCTAAATAAGTTGTATTAGTTTGTAGTACGATTTTTATAAGATGAAACTTAAATAGGTTTGTGAAGGAATATGTGAGATGTGTAAGAATATTGATTGAAAAACATAATTGAAAATACAAGGTTCAGATATACAGAAGTAAAATATTGACATAGAGATGAAAATATTATGTTATTTACACCTTAATATACCTTTTTTAAAAATGTTATTTTAAATATATTAAAATATTCTTCTTTAAAAGTTTGTAGTACGATTTTTATTAGTTTTTTTTTCAATATATTTTTTTTAGAATTAATATATAACTTTTTTAAAAGTATAAATGTACAACTAATTTTTAGAAGTTTTTATTTTTAAACATACACGTCTTATATGATATAATACCGTAACTTTTTTTTTCTCTCGTGTTAATAGGAATAAAAAATGTCTTTTGTATCTTTTTTTTTTTATTCATTTTATTTTAGATTAAGAACTAATACTAGTTGATATTAAAATACTGAAAATGATAGTGTCTGATAATATATTAATTGATATTCATATATGAGTTTTTTTATTAAACTAATCTTATAACCTTTTTTTATGAGTTTCGCTTATTACTAAATAAGTTGTATTATTTTCTAAAATTATTAATTTTCAATAAATTATAATCAAATGAAAAGTTTTAAAAAGAGATTTTTTAAGTGAGATTTTCGTGTTACTCTTTTATTTTTTTTGTAATCATAATTAGATGAAATTACGAAATTATAAAACAAAAGCAAGTTCAAAGACCTAATGAAAAGATAATAGTTAGAGATCTAATAAAATTATGAAATAGTTTAGGAAGCTATGAAATAATTTAACCTATAGTTAGGAGTTATCATCACTTTCATTTGTCTCGTAGTAATTTCATGTATAGAGCCTTTATTTTAATTTTTTAAATCAATATAAATATCATAACACGATAAATAAATAGTTCACGGTTTGAGTCATTCTTTTTTATATTAAATAAGAATAAAAATTATCATGAAATAATAATAATAATAATAATAATAATAATAATAATAATAATAATAAAAATATGACATTATAAAATTATTTTTTGTTTATTACTTCGTGGATTTTGTGAGGGTTTTCTCTTTATCAGCTCTTGAGGATTTCGTGAATCAGTTTGGAACAAATTGTCATTTTGGGGGAACTCTTGATAGAAAAAAAAAATGATAATCATCATTCTTAAGACTTATATATGGTATCATGATTAATGTTAAGAATGATTAAAATCTATATATTTAGTCTTAAACGTGTGGAAAAATTTACCCATGTTTCCTTAAATATAAAAGAATAAGTTTTTTAGTAAAATAATTTTTCATTAGATACTATTCTTTAATAATGTTATTGAAATAGTTTTAATATTTTACGTTCGATAAACTTTATTATTTAAAGAAATTTTATTATTTTAAAATAATAAATAATTGTGAATTTTATATTTGATAATGTTGTTTCCTTACATGTCACCAAGTACAATAAAAAAATTAAAATATTTCTCATAAAAACATAAAATATGTCCAGAATGATTATTTTGTCTAAATCATTTAGTATTCTGCAATAATCAAGTTTTGTATAAAGTATATAAAAAATTATTATTATTTTAATATTTATGCATGATCAGTGTAAAAAATTTTATACTTATATTAAATCATAATCTTTTATTTATATAATATTTTAAAATATTAATAGATAAAATCAATAAACTTACATTATATAAAAGATTGTAATACAAACTCTGTCACTCATATATGTTTTTTTCTTATTTATTTTATTACTAAGTCAAACTAAATGATTTAAAAGGATTATATATAAAACAAAATTAACATAGATAATATCATTTGTGAAAATGTAGTATAACATATATATAATATATTACCTATAAACATAAAAAAAATTATTATAACATTCAAATATTAAAAATTATTTTTAATAAAAAATCATTTTTAAATATATAAATTAATAATAAAATTTAAAATAAAACGTATTACATATCCAAATACACACACTTAAGTATACCATATTAATCAAAATAAATATTTATTGATAGAATTAAAATTTATAATAAATAAACATTTACATATTAACATCATAAATTATAATTAAAATTTATATTAAATAAAAATTATTTAATAAAGATACCATATTGCCCAGCAAGTCCCACAGTAGTGAGCCCAGCGCTAGGCATCGCCCAACGAGGACCTTGTATCAGACTATCTAGTAATAAGGATCTCGTTAGACACAAATCTCTTAATAAACCAATACGAGACCACTTTGCACTGAGCGAGACCTTTTGTTGGCACAAAGTTGCAATTTAATTCTAACAGAGGCTAAAACTTGTTGGATGAGGCTCCCACCTAGCGAGACTCTACAGATAGCAGAATCTCAGCTGCATAATTCACTAAAATTTATTTATGCAATCTAACCTATACATACATACATACACTTCATATCACTTACCCAATTCATAACATATCAGTTACACAACCTTTCATGTCTTTTTCCCATCAAAACCTATTAATCATACTCCATAAAAAGCAGCTATATAACTTGTTAATTTTTCACTAAAATTTAACTATTACATAGCTCATATATATATATATATATATATTACATAATTTCAACCATTCAGCTTAATCATTCTAAGGAAATCCAATACATACAAGGACATATTTACTAGTTTTATCCAAACCATATATTTAGCATCCTCAAAAGCCAAACTTATATACATATACATGCTCTGATACATAACTTAAACTATATCTAACACAAAACAAGTAACTTCATAGCTTCCTCTGGCCCTTCATCAACCCTGCTAATGCTGATCTCCGTCATCATAACTGATATTTGTTCTCATGCAAAACACGATCATCACAGTCATATAGAATACACAAACATTACAAGGGTAAGCATAATAATACATAAAAATTCACAGTACAGAAAACTTAAGTAAAATTACAATAACATCAATCAAATCAATCATACTTATATCCTCTTGAATACAAACATTTGACCCAACAATATGTTCAGACTCGACAAATTTCGGAATAAGTTTGGATACCGAGGCAGCTTAAGACCCCTTCTAATAGGCGACAAGCGTCCAATCTGCTTGTGTTACCATAAATTTAAGTCTAAGAAATACTCATTTGACAACCACACACTGATGTCTAGTGTCTACTTGATACCATGTGACACATAACTGTTGTCTGAGTATGTTATCATAAGTACCCCCTTGCATCTAGTACTAGGACCACAATGTAAATCACATGAATATCCCCTTGTGTACTTGACATTATGGATTCATTGACCCTAACTGTGTCCCTAACATCAATGTACCTACCAAACATATCATCAAGGCTAAGTTAGTTGACTGTAATGGCTCGCAACTAATAACATCAATAAATATATTCTCATCATGCATTCCAATCATATGCATTACATCATAATTCCAAATAATACATTATCATTCCACAATTTCAATTACAATCATAGGAAGTCAATTTAACTAATACTGAATTTCACATCACATCCAAAACCAGTTCAAAAGTTAAATCAATCACAACTGACAACCTTAATATTTTTAAAATCACAACTTTTCAAAGCTAGCTCAAAAGAAAAAAGAGAAATCCACCTGAAAAAATTACACACAAGAACCTAACACAAATTCCAGATTAAATAGGAACCTTAAAATCCCTTCTAACAAGAACAATAGGATAAAAAATTATTAGAAAAAGGTTTGTTGATTCATGATCATACTTACCTATAATAGAGATCACTTATCAATAGGAGCTATAGAAGAGAATGTGCTATTATCCATCAACCTATATTGTTAAATTTAATCAATTTTAGCAAAAATATTATAAATTATTGATATATAGTTTATACATTTATATATTATTTTTTATATAGTTACAACATTGTTATTAAATTTTCATATAGTGTTAATATTTGAAAACACTAAAAACAACTTTTTTCTATTTTCTATTTTCAGTGCTTTTTTTAAAAAAGTTTTGAGCAAAAACATTTTCTAAATTGTAAGCAAACATATTTTTACTATTATTTTTTGTTTTCTATGAATATGAAAATGAAAATAAAAAATGACCAAAACAAACGCTAAATTTGTTATAATTTTTAATTAGTTTATGACTAATTTTTTTAAGAGTTTTATACTGACAAAACTCTTCATTCATATAACTTTTAAATTATTAATTAATAAAATTAATAAACTTATCACATATAAATGATAATGATTAAATACCAATGTAAAACTTTTTTACGTAAAAAATGCATAAGTTTTTTTTTCTTTTTTTCAAACACGTCATATTTATAAAACAAGTTTATTATTTCTATTATTATTATTTTTTCCGTTGTAATGTTCGATGAAGTTTCGAGTATGATGAGTTGGGGACAATGTCACATGCGGTTTAGAGGGCCCTCCCTATGAAATATGAATTCTTGCCCTACGCTATATAGGTTTTGTATTCATTGAAGTCAACTTGGTTATTATACTAAGCTACTTTTTATGAGTAAAAAGAACGAGCGTGTTTAATCTTAATGTCGTTTACCTTTTTATGATATCATTATCATGGATAAACCATTTTCAATGATGTAACTTTTTTTATTAATTATTATTTTAGTTGTTTGACATTATTATTGCAGTACACTTTCTAATAGTGTAATATTAAAATAAGATTTACTTTAGGAATTATAATATTGGTCTCATAACAAGGTTTTGGTAGGATAAGAATATCAAATTCTCTAGTTAACTCTAAAATTCTTATTAATTTATGAGTCTACTTATCCTATACGAGTTAATTCTTATAAACTTTTTTTTCCAGTAAACACGATAAACTCTATACAAACTCTCTAAACTCTTGAGTTTACCATTGAGTCCTAGAGTCAATAAATCAACTTGTTTTGTATGTGTTTAGAGTTCAATATACTTTTATTTAGTGTGACATTCAATTGAAGAACAAACATCTCTAATCATATCAAATCTTCATTTTTTAACAATAGAAGAATGTTCTACTATTATTATTGCCATAATGATTCATTATTAGACTTAGTTATTTAAGTATTGTGGAATGTATGATTTATTATTTTGACGTTATTGAAATATTTAATTATATGTTATTTATAGATATTTTTTATTATTTTTATGTAATGTAAACTTGTACGAGTCTACAAGTTGAGTTTATCGAACTCCTACCCTTGAGTTTGATAACCTTGTGGCAGGAGATGTGAAAGGAGAGATGATGAATTTGAATTTCTTCATTAACAAAACTAACACATTAACAACTAACATTTATCTATAAAAAAAATAAGACTTATAAGAACAGAATAATAATATATAATTATTTTATTATTAATTAATTATCATAATTTCTTATATTATAATTTTTTATAATGATAATATTTAAAAATTAAATTTAAAATATTATTTAATTTATTTAGATGTAGTATTATTGATGTTATTTTTACATAGGTATATTTTATAGAATTCTTTATTACATGTATTGTGAAGAGGAAATTTTAATTCTTATTGAAAAATATTAACGGCGTCTTTGATACTGCTTGCACAATTTTTCCATCACTCTTTTGAGAAATATTTTTGAACATTTATTTTATTGGTTAAAATTTCTAAACATGATAAAACATGTAGGTCTCACTTTATAGTTTTGCCTTCTAATAAATTTTGACCACTAATAAGTTGTACTCAAAGAAGAGGTTTTTTGCTTTATTCTTTAAGTTTAAGTTTAATTTATATACATGGTTAGTGTTTAGACTTACAGTCAATCATGATCTTTCATTCATGGTAAATTTATTGATTTTATTAGTTACTATTTTAAAAGTCTCATAAATGAAGGGTCATAATTAACTGTCAGTGACAGTGTATACCAATTAAACTCTTATTCTTTTTAAGATTAAGAAGAACATTTTAGAGGGTAGATACTGACTTTTGAACACTCATATTTTGGAGAATGCTAACTAATTTTTGTGTAGAGAAATGGTTTTTTTTTCTTTTGAAATACATAAAATTAGACTCGTGTTTATTTTTATAAAAAAATTACTTATTTACTCTCTGCTTACAATTTCAAATTCATTTTACTACTTATATATATACCTAAGAGAGTATAATGACTTATATAATATAATATAATATAATATAATATAATATAATATAATATAATATAATATAATATAATATAATATAATATAATATAATATAATATAATATAATATAATATAATATAATATAATATAATATAATATAATATAATATAATATAATATAATATAATATAATATAATATAATATAATATAATATAATATAATATAATATAATATAATATAATATAATATAATATAATATAATATAATATACTTATTTTAATAATAAATATTAAAAACATATTCTTACAATTTATTTTCTTAAATTTTAATTGTTATAATAAGAAATTAATATTAACTTAGATTTATAAAAAAATAAAGAATAAGTGAATTTCTTCCTTATATGTGTGTTTGGTTGTTATCGGGTTCATTATCAAGCGTCAATGTTTCAATTGAAACCAACAACAGTTGACTGCTTTTCAATGAATAAAAATTAGGCTTATAAAAAATGAATAAAAATTAGAAATAAAAAATAGTTAAAAGAAAACAAAAGGTCTCTATAATTCCATGCTATGTTTAATTTTACACTATAAATTCAATTTATGATATTTAAAAATTAGTCAAATTTGGTACGTGTAGTTTATTTTATCAATTTAAGTATTATATTTATTTTGGGATAAGGAACTTTTAAATTATTTCTTGTTTTTCATTAATATTTACTTTTATTAATATAAATATAATAATATATTTAGAAAACAATTTAAAATAATATTATACATTGAATGTGGATACTGGTTGGTATTCTACAAAGATCTTATTTTCACTTAACATATGGTAATAATTATGAAAAAAACACATTAATTAATTGGGATTTGAAATCACAATTAAATGAGAGCATCGAATGTATAAGACAGGTAGGTGACCTATGACCTCATTAATTAGCTTTTGATGTTTTGAAAATGAAACCGTAAAATCGTAGGTAATCTATTATATAAAATCGCAAATCTACCATGCAGTTTTCTGTAATAACCAAGTGGCTTAAAAATTGAATAATTATTTTTAAAACAGATTCATTTAGAAAAGTATTTTATAAAAGAAACACAATTTTATCAATAACTGTCCATGTGAATCTCATCATGAATAAATAAAAAACCATTTGAACCGGTCTTCATTAAAAATTAAAAATAAATAAAATAAACATTTATAAAAATTATAACAAGTACATCCCCTCTCCCCCACACATTTTCAACTTTTTTATAAAACATATCCTTTATTCATGTATATTAATTTACAATTTTTCACATCTAATTTCTTACAACTTTATGCTATAATTTTTTTTTATTAAATATTTTTATATTTTATCAATCATTAAAATTTAAATTTAAATTTAACTATCACAGTATTTTTTTTTTAAACTTTTACACTAAACGATAAAAAATACTGTTAGTATTATAAAATTATGTTCTTCTGTCTCTCTCTCTTTATTCTCCAAGTAGTAAAACACAAAACTATTTTTTTTCTCCTTAGAAAAACTATTTTTTTTTTAAATAACAGTCAAATTTCATACATAATAGTCAACGTATTGACGGAGTAACATCCGTTGATAGATTTTAGTATTAGTTGGAACAAAATTATATTTAAAAGTATTTTCTTATATGATAAAATTGAAATTAAATTATTAAAAAAATAGCATTAAAAGAACGTGTAACTGACAGTTGGTGATACTGAGAAAGCTACTTTACCTGCGTGCTGGTGTGCGTGTGTGTATATATATAAAATCCGAAACGAACGTGAATACATAACCTCATATGTTTGATGTTTGATGTTGTATTGAGCACGTCGATGGCTTCGACCACGCGCGAGGAATCCTCGGACAACGACAGCACGTCGTCCTCGCTGACGACGAGGAGCTGGCTGAGCAGCTTCAGCTTCCGGCGGCGGGCGGGCTCCGTGGGGTCGGGATCGCCGAACCCGGCGTGGGAGGCGATGCGGCGGCTGAGGGTCCATGCGGGGGAGGTGTCGCTGGAGCACTTCCGGCTGGTGCGGCGGCTGGGGAGCGGCGACATCGGGAGCGTGTACCTGTGCGAAATACAGTATCCGGTGGGGAGGGAATGCGTGTTCGCGATGAAGGTGGTGGACAGAGAGGCGCTGGGGATGAGGAAGAAGCTTCATAGAGCGGAGATGGAGAGGGAGATTTTGGGAATGGTGGATCACCCCTTTTTGCCCACTCTATACGCTGCGTTTCAGGCCTCGCATTATTCTTGCTTTCTTATGGACTTTTGCCCCGGCGGTGACTTGTTCTCCGCCCGCCAACGCCAGCCCGGAAAACGCTTCACCATCTCCTCCACTAAGTATCACACTTCTTCTACTTTCCTACTCCAACTTTTCATATACCTTTTTTAAAAATATTTCACTTTTTTTTTTTATATGTACAATTTTTCTTATATAATTTTTTGAGTTAACCATGGTAGCATTTCTCATATGTTTAACTTAATTATACATACAGATCCAATTTTTTTAATCATTATTTTTACACTGTATAAGAGCTTTGTTAGTGTATGGTTCTAGAAATGGTTAGTTTAATATTTTCAAACATCTCATGAATTCATAAAAATAAAAAAATTAGTGTAATTATTTAAAAAAGGAGTACATATATAATTTTATTAAACATGAGAGATGCATCCTTTAAATTTAATGTAATTATGAAGGTACCTTTTGTTTTTTTTAATAATTATTTTCACATCCATTAATGAGTGTTAGTGTAAAGTTTTAGCGAAGGAGTGTTAGTGTAAGGTTTCAGATAGGGCTAATGTAATATTTTCAAATATATAGGTAAAGAATACTTAAAAATAAAAAGATTTAATGTAATTTAAAAACAAATAGGATATATCTGTAATTTTACTAAATATGAGAGATGCATCCCTATGCACCTCCTGGTATTTTAAACTTTTACATCATATAAGGGGTTTTAGGATAAAGTTTGAGAACAGTGCTAGTGTAATATTTTTAAATATACAAGAAAATAAGAATATAATTATAATGAATATATAAAAATAAAGGAGTTTAGTGTAATTAAAAAAAAAGAGGGGTGTATATGTAATTTTATTAAAAATAAAGATTGCACTCTAATTTTTTTTATAATATCTCTAACTTTAAAAAAATAAAAAAAAAGATCTTGACTTTTTTATATGTTTTTAAAAGTACTTCTAAAGAAATCACTCCTACCCCTCAACAAAGTGTTGTCACATAGTTGATTATGTTAAATTTTATTAATTTTATAATATATTTTTTAATTTTTTTTACATATAAGAACTTGAAAACGGAAGATTTGGTGCATATAAAGATTCAAATGAATTGAAGTGTGAGAAGTTAAAATAGTGTGGGTATATGCATATATATATATATATATATATATATATATATATATATATATATTTTATTTATTAATATTTTATTTTTAGGAGGACGGAATGCAGAATTATGGATAGTTTTATACATCAAACGTTTTTAACAATATTATGTATCTTTTCTCTTTTTTTTTCCTCTGCATGTATCGATCATTTTTCTAATAACTTTGTTACACATTAATTAATTTCTCAGACAAAATATATATATTGAGTTTTAAAAAATATTTTCGAAGTAACCATTTAAAAATAAAATAGAATATGATTACAAACTATTTTTTCCTTCTTTTCTTCTATGATATTATTTTTAAAGTGTAAATCACAGAGTGAAGCTGCATGTGGTGATAGTAATTCAAAAGGGAAAAAAAATGCTACATGTAGTGAGGCATGAAGACAGTATAAATGTAGTTTTTTTTTTATCCAAAACAGTTTTCAAAAGTAGAAATCAACAACAACCTAAATATTTAATTTTATAAAATAGTATTTGTATTAATTTTTAAAATAAAAGATTGAAATAAACAATAATCTTTTTTTAAAAAAATATAACTAATGTTTTATAAAGTATTGTTAGACTTGAAACTTTTAAATTTCTACAAAGCTGAACACTTTCCCAAATTAACTTCCAGTGAGGCAGTGCTTTATAATATAATATACTTTTGGAGAAAGTGCTTTATATATTAATACTTTAATTCCTTAACTAAGATGTAATAAAAAAAAAATGCAGGTTTTATGCAGCTGAGACACTAGTGGCGCTAGAGTATCTCCACATGAAGGGAATAGTGTACAGGGATTTGAAGCCTGAGAATGTGTTGGTAAGGGAAGATGGCCACATTATGCTATCAGATTTTGATCTGTGTCTCAAATGCGACGTGGTTCCGAAGCTGTTGAGAAGCAAAACCGAAAGCAGTGTTAAAACCAGAAAAAGTTCAGTATCTTCATGTGCTACAGCACCATTGCAATCATGTTTCTCAATCAGGAGACAAAAAGTGATAAGGGAAAATGTTGAAGTGTGTGAGCTTGACACTGAGATGGTGGCAGAGCCCATCAATGCAAGGTCCAAGTCATTTGTGGGAACACATGAGTATTTGGCACCTGAAGTGATTTCAGGGCAAGGGCATGGTAGTGCAGTGGATTGGTGGACTTTTGGAGTGTTCTTGTATGAAATGTTGTTTGGGAGAACACCCTTTAAGGGTGAGAACAATGAGAGGACACTCATTAACATTCTCAAGCAGCCCTTGATTTTTCCAAGAGTTGGTGTAAGTGGTGGCAAGGAGTTTGAGGAGATGGTTAAGGTTCAAGACCTCATTGGTAAGCTCTTGGTGAAGAATCCTAAGAAGAGAATTGGGTGCTGCTTGGGGTCAGTTGAGATCAAGAGGCATGAGTTCTTCAAAGAGGTGAATTGGGCTTTGATTAGATCTGTTAGGCCTCCTGAGATCCCTTCTGATATGAACAAGATTAGGAATAGAGTTTTGTTTCAGAAATTGAGCAAGAAAGACAAGGAACAACCCTTTCAGGTTACAAATCATCATTTTGAGTACTTCTAAAGGTGTGTATGGATAAAAGTTACCTTCAACCTCACTTTTATCTCAAGGAGACAGAATACTTAGTGTATATTCGGTTTAATGTTGAAAGACCTCAAAACAATTACTCAATCAAAAGTTACGAATTCAATAATGTGCATGAAAATGTGTGTTTGTCCAACCTAGCTAACGTTAAACCAAACAAGCCTTTACTTCTTAGTTTGATACATTGGAACGTTATGTATTTTTGTTTGAGAAGCTCTAAACTGTAAACCAAACAGACACTGAGTTCTAACTGTGAAATGTATATAATTAAGGAAAAACAGGTTTGCTCTAATGTGTTTATTATCATAGCAGAAATTAAGGCTTCTTTAAACTTTCTCCCATGTTTTTTATATACCACCAAGGAGAGAAAGAATTGCTACAAGTTAGTAATATATGACCAAGGTAGAAGGTACCATGCATTGAACTTTTCAATTTTTGTGTGGTTTTGCTCATTGATTACAATTATGTTTGTTACTTCTCCACCAATAAATTATTAGTAGTTCAGAGAATTTGTGGGTGTAAAGGAAGGAGATACCATAATTGCCTATTGTGATTCTCATGAGAGCTTATATGAAGTCATGTGATCCTAATGATTACGCTTTTCATCGATGAGAAAATTGCAGAGAAAAGCATAAAACACTTTATTTTAACATTACTTTACAAGATAGTTTACTTTTTTGTCATATGGCTCTTTTCATATCTGCGCCTTCACATGTCTTTTTCACCGAGCAGGGAAAGAAACAAAAAGAAATGTTTTCCTGGGATCCTTTCCCTCTTTCTTTTTTGATAAACTGTAAAGTGTAAGTCAAAATATTTATCCATTAATGTGTTATATATCATAAATTAAGATCGCTAACACATGTCATATTATTCATCTAAAATGAGAGAAATGGACATAATGTAAAGTAACCTTTCTCAAATCACGGTTAACAAAGGATCTGTTAATGTTAAAAATGCAGAAGATCATGGGAACTGTATTGGTTAGAGTAATGATGAGAAAAGAGAAAGGAACAAAGTGACTTTACATGTGTAGGTTGTGTGGACCATTATGAATGCCGAGATAAATATATTATATTCATATCTAAACCAAAGGTAACATGGAATATTTTTTCATCGGAAGCATCAATAACTATGGATATGTATAACACCCAAAGTTTTAATTCTCTCTTATAAATGAACAGTGACATTAGGCATTAGGGATCTCTTGTCTCTTTGTGCCTGCATATTAAATAACTATGGATATGGATAACACCCAAAGACAAGTGCCGTGTTCCACTTGCCAAGAAAAAACTGTTTCTAGTTTTACTTGATGGCTGCAAAATATTGGAATAGTGGAATGGTTTGTACAATTATCCACATACACATAGGAGATTTATTAACTCAAATAGTAAGTTTAATATTTTTATTATTCATCTCAACCATTTATACTTATAATATACTCAAACTTACATTCGTCAGATTTTAATAAAATAAATTATAAGATAAAAAATAATTTTTTTAATATATAAGAGATTCTCCTTTTTTATATATATAGACACACACATAAATGATGAATTTTAAGGTGGATTACTATTACATATCATTCATCCATGAACAAACAGAAAATGCAGGTTATAACATCAATGAACCATTAAAAAGAGCACACATTAAAAAAGAGCCTACAATTAAGGCTTTTGTTTCACACACATTTTCATACGTGTTATGTTGATTTATCAACTATTTTGAAATCCCAATATTAAATATTATGAAAAATGCAGTTACCCCTATGATTGATGGGGTTTTGTGGATGAGATCTCTTCTCAACTATTAATCAATGCACTGTTTACAAAAGGAAAATGGAAGAAGAGTTTATTTTTCACACTCACCTGCAACCCCTTTTCCATTTCGTACCCCATTTCACTAGAAAGAAAACTTTGATGTGGCATTCACCCCATAAAAGTAAGGTTTCTAATTTAGATATTATCCTCTGCACTCAAATTTTTAACTTTTGTCCTACATACTAAAATGAAGATATTTGTATTTTTTATCATCAAAGAAGATATAAGTACGTCATGAGTGCATTAGCACCAGCTTTTATCATAACTTTCACACAGCTCTTTAAACATGAAATGAGCTGTATAAAATGCATTTGCTAAAATGATCAAGTACTCAAATTACTTTTAACTTTTTCTTTATGGTACTTGTTTCTTTTCTTTTATGAGGATTAGTTCTTGAAGTGGAGGAAGTATGTACAAGACCAATTATTTTATTTTAATTTTACATGAAATTAATATAATAAAGCTAATTTTGAACCATTAATATAATTGAGTTTTAGTTTCTTTTATTTGCAAAAATGGAATACATATAGCAATAATTACAGTACTTGTATCCATCAGAAGTTAAAAGTACTCTCCTTACGACACTCACTACTCTATCAACATAATCATATCCTTCTAATGAGATTCATGTTTAACTCAATGTCAACTAAATTTGAAATTCAAATTTATGTGTGTAAAGTTAATAGTTTTGTCTGGTTAGGAATAAGAATTGAATCCAGTATCAGAAAATTTAAAATAATTTACGTATTCATTCTGCTTAACCAACTCAACTAGAACTGACATAGAACTTGATATTTGGTGTTCCAAACAGTGAGAAATGATGAAGGTTGTGTGACTCATATGAGTGTGGAGCATAAGCCAAAAATTGAAAAACGAGAGTTGGAATGTCATGTTGTGTGAGACCGTCAGGTATCACATCTGATAGCAGAGGCACGCGAAGTTCTTCAGCAGGTACATTGTTAAATGTAGAGAAAAGGGACAGGCACGGCAATGAGACATATGATGGACACATTCTCACATACGACAATTCCACCCTCCTAAAATTCCAATAAATCATTGCACCATAGAATTCAAACTTCACTCTCAAATTTCACCAAACACATTCTTTACAATAAAATTTTATCATAATTGATGGAAATTTGTTAAAAATTATGAAATCAAAAGAGAAACATTAAGGATATGTTTGAATGATTCTTTCTAGATATATTTCTGGGAGATAAAATATAAAGAGATAGTCAAAACAATAATTTATAAAAAAAATTATGAATTTTTTTTAAAATGATGTGAAACTTTTTAATTGATTTTTAAAAAAGTCACAAAAAAAAATGTTACATGAGAATCTTTTAAATATTAATTAAAAGAATTTAATGTAATATGCACTAATAGCGTAAAAGAATTTTACACTTATATTTAATTATAATTTTTTATTTACATGACTTATAAAATATTAATTAATAAAATCAACAAACTTATTATAAATAAAAGATTTTGATTGAATATCAAAATGAATTTTAATTAAAATTAACTTAAAAAATCTTAGGAAGAAGTTTTCTTGTTTAACTTCTTTTATTCGTATTGAATTTTAATAGGTGTTTTTGTAATATGTTTAAGGTAGTCATTAAAAGATGTACTAATATGACAGTAAACAGTTAATTAGCTTAAAAAAGAAAAAGACAAACAAGTGAGTTTTTTTTTTTTTTTTAAAAATACAACTCATCCAAATATATTCTAAATAAAATGAGAAAAAGGAGACATGAAGTGACAAAATTAGGGAACATATTTTATTTTCAGACAAAATTGACAACTAAGATTTTACTGAAAAAATGAGATCAGTACATATCAAAATTTGTAATGTTAATCAATTTTCAGGCATCTTTTTCTCACCAAATAGCCAAGAGTTTAAAGATGCAAATAATGTCTAACAGTTTGACAAATTTTGGGAAAAAGATAAATCATGAGTCATCATAGCAACCCAACCCAACTAGCACAAGGAATATGATTTGATAGTTCTTTTTTCTTCGTGGGATTGGATAGCCCTTGTTGTTGGTTGCGATAGAACGTTGTCAAACCACTGAAAAATAGCATCGTTGGCCATAGAAAAAAATCAAGCACTTGTTTTAAAATAAAGTTCTGTTTTTTTGTGTGACGTAGGTACGTAGCCAATGGCAGATAAATTAATTGGAACTCATCATATTGGTTTGTTAATTCGTTGCTAAGAGGATTATCAGATTGTTAAATCAAGTCATTCATCATAGAAGTTCTTAACTCATCGTCTTATTGGAATAAAAAAGGTGGAATAAAAATTTAAAAAACGTCAGAACAAAATGATTAGTGAGCTAAATTAATCCTTATATTTATGAATTATTTGATAATTTTTTAATTGTTTTATAAATTATTTTCAATTAGGTATTTGAGTTTTCATTTGTTTTTTATTAGATTTTCTTAACTAACTGTCTTTTTATAGGTCAAATGTTAGTTATTAATGTGTTAGTTTTTGTTAGTGTCGGGATTCTTTCAAAAGTGTATAACTTTTTTTTAACTAATTGTTATTATAAAAAATTAATACTACACTTAATCAAAAGTGTATATGTATTTTTGTGGTGTGATTCTTTCAAAATTCTCATCAATTGGTATTAAATCATTTTGTACCCCCCCACCACGACCTCACCTCGAGACTGCAATTTTTTGTGCATCTCAGCACTAGAGGTGGTATACATACTCAAGTCCGCGGACCAGTCTGCGGACCTCCAAGCTCATATAGGTTTTGAATTTTTTTTTAAAAGAATCATAATTATAAGAGAAATTTGAGTCCAGTCTGCAAAATCTGCGGACTTTGCGGGTTAAATCTATGGGCTCACGGACATGGCTCGTAGTTTGTTTAAAGAGGCAAAATTGTAATTTAGGCTACTAGTTTGTGTTAATTTTGTGACTTTTTTGTTGTAAATTGTGATATTTTACCCTTTTAAGATTGAAAATATTTAATATTTTAGATTATTATAAATAATGATATCATTTTTAGTAAGATATATTATAATTTAGTTAGTTTGAAAAAGATTAGACATTTTTTAATTTTTTTTTTTTGAAAAAATGTGTATATGCGGGCCCGCGGACCAGTCCAATAAGCCCGCAGAGACTTCGTGAACCAGATATGGACTTGCAAAAAAAAACTCATTTATTTTAGTAGACTGGGTTTATCTGATCTGTTTAAAATACGAGCTTCGCGGACTGGGCTTAAACGGGTCGGATAAATCTGTATACCTACCCGTACTCGGTACCCAACACCCACTTTAAAGTTACAACCATCTTGGCACAAGCCCAACACTTGGAGACCCATCTTCCTAAAAAAGGTTACTAGGGACAAAATCCCTACAAAAGCGATAAAAGGGTAGTTAACCCAATCTACAAGTTTCCAATTGTATTCACTCTCAATCACTTTCTCTTATTCTGACATTGACTTGGACTTCGAAATCTCTTTTGTAAGTGCCCATTTGTTGCCATGAAGCTTCTAGTACCCAAAAGCTTGAAAGATTACATGTCTTGCCAGACCTGGTAAGAACACATTCCATACTAGAAGTATGGGATTCTAGTGTGAAGTTTATAAAAGATTGGTTTCTCCAATTACAATAACTTACTTTTGTAATATGATTATTCTTGTATTGAATTAGTTGTGAGAGACAAAGTGTTCTCTCCAAAATTATTTTTTATTTTTACTTTATCTTTTATATATTTTTTATTTCTCTTTCTCATTAATGTGTATACATCAATATGTGAATACAATTTTAAAAAATGCTAGCAACACACTTTTTAACACACTCTTCCTACAATTTTTTTATAGGCCAATACGTGAATACAATTATTCAAGTCTTTTCTCATGGAATAATGAATTCTTGGTATAGTTTGAGTCCTTTTAATCCAACTCAATTTCTCACATTCTTTTAATATTTATAATTTTTAATAATTATTCATTGACAATATGTTTTCTTCAAGTTAATCTATAACATTTTACATAATATGATAATATGTATACTAGATAAACTTTTTAGATATTTTTGGATTAATTGAAGAACATATAAATGACAATAAACTGAAACCATGACATGACAAAGAATATTCTTAATTGGTTGAATAACCACAAAAAGGTCACATATATAAAGTTATTAAAAGAAAGTTCGGCTCACATAAATGGATCCAAGACACCACACAACCAAAACCATAAGAGGTATCAACGAGATCTTGGCAGGATGTCGGTCAGGTCTCAAACTCACAAGGTTGATCTAAAACTTAACAAATTTTAACTATAAACTTAAGAAATATTAGACTAATCTCAATTAATTAAAAATAATTAGAAATTAATTAATATTTAACTAAAAAAGGCTAAAAACATTGATTCATTGTAAATAAGAGATGATTAATTAGGTTTGACCCACTATTCACTTGTATTAATTATGTTATTAGTACTACTTTGAGTCAAAATTCTGTTTGACTTAAGTATCAAAGTATCAAAGTACTGTTTGCATATATATCTAATCTTGGAAACCTGCACAATAACATTTTAGATTACATTATAAGAAATTTCAATTGACACCTACTTATCCAAGTACAATATGTTAATATTATTTATAATTTTTTAGTTATATAATATTAAACTATATTTATTCTGTGAATAAATTATACTGTATTCTCCTGTAGTCTAACTGTCTAACTCATGATTATTAGGTTTTATTCAAGTCAGTTTAAAATAACCTATCAAATTTGGGAATTATAAAAAATTTTGGATCAGAAGTAGATCAAATTAAAACTATATCAATGTATGTTTGGTATATGGTTAGGAAATCGATTTCAATCAAATTTCTATTTTTCATATTATGTATATAATAAAAATATGCGTCCATTTAAATAACCATTCAATCCACCTTAATTAAGCATGTGAACATTCCTAACACATACGTGTCAAAATTTTACTCTGATTTCCTGAAAAGAAAGACACTTTTCTATATTTTACATCGGAAGGAGTTGTCAAAGTGAAGAGTCATATAGTAAGAGTTTTATTCCCACGCTATTGTATAGTCGGATTAAGCAACTGAGTACAAGAATCCTAGGACAGAGTTGAAAGGGACCAAACTAACAACATTTGCTGCACATAGAATTAAACATATTAGGTATCGATACCCTGTTACCTCGGAGAAACCACGCATTAAAAAGAACGACACTCGTGAGTGCACTTTCATCAACAGATCATATTCAGAACATTACATCATGTGCATGGACAAATTCTTTTAAACCCACCTTCAATCATAAGCTAGCTAGGGTTAAAATATTAATATATAAAGCAATAAACTTAGCATACCTAAAAGATTGGGATTCATCGAAATAGATTTGCTAAAAACACCAATGTGACGGCATAAAATCTCAACCATAATAATAAATTTTATAATAAAAAAATATATAATATTAAAAGTTTTAGTCGTTAATTACGAGTTTATATTCCTATGTGTGACTCCAGGAAATCTAGATCTATAATTAAATGTTTGTGTAAAGTTTTATACAATGATAGTGTATAAATGTTTTTCTCCTATATTAAAGGTATAATGTTTCTTTTAAAGATAAATACATTCGATATATTATTCTTATCTACTTGTATAAAAATTTTAAAACTAAAATCAGTTTCTTTTTAAAAATCTAATTTTATTTTTTTTTCTAACCTTTTGTTTTAAAATTAGTTTAAAGTTGTATGTAAGTTGTGACAATCTTAAACATGGTTATGTTGTTTAAAAACTAAATCAATAATAAATACTTTTCTTAGTTTTGAAAATAAATAAAAATGCTTAAATATCGTTTCATTATTATTGAGTTAAATATGTTTTGTTTTAAAAAATCATATTTAAAACTGAAAATCAAAATATCGCAATCACTCCAAAGGGGACTTATGGTGTTTGAGTTATATGTAAAGCTTAAATGTATTTTTTATCCTCTATTTAGTGATTCTTGAGACTTTACCCATTATTTTTTAATTCAGATATTTTTCTTTTATTTCTTCAAAATTTGCAATTTTTTTTAAGAGCAGAATATATTTTATTAGAAAGATATAAAAACTAGTTGAAACAAATTGTTTCAACTTATCAACAATAAGAATATTCTACTTCACTACTTCATGTTAGACACCTCCACCTAACATATCTATGTCATATTCAACAAACACAATCTAGGTTGGGCACATCAATCAGAGAAAACACATCCTCTGCTAAAACCAAACGAATACAACAACCATTTCCACGATAATAACTTAATGGACATTAACATATCAAGTGATTCCACCGTGAACCTTTGAAAAATAATAGCATTCCTAGACAACCAAATGCACCCGGCAAGCCAGAAAACATACCTGCACCTCTTCTTCCGCTTGGCCACCACCCATCCACTGGATAAAAGAAACAGCTGGTTCAACTCTCCCGGAAGTGGAGTCTGTATCCCAATCCAACTGATGGATGACTTTGTACCAAAGCCTTTGAATTATTGGGCATGTTAAGAAAAGATGATTTTTGTCCTCTGCAACAGTATTACAGAACACACAAACAGGGTTAAGTACAAAAGTTTGTATTCCTCTCATTACCAGGTTATCAATAGTGGGTAATCTGTCCTTTAGCAGCCTCCAAGTGAATACAATTACCTTGGACGATAACTTATCCTTCCACATTCGGCACAACTCACGAGATCCCACAAGACTCATTCCTAAATCAATTATTCTTTCATTCAACACCTTATACTCTTCCGCCACTGAGTATCCCCCACCCGTGACTGTATTCCACCCCCACTCATCTAGAACCTGATCCACTAATACCACTTTGTTTAACAACACCTGCAAAGCATGTAGCAAATGCTCCTCCCATACGAACAACTCCCTCCGCCACACCCACTTCCATGCTGACGATGAAGCTTCTGAAGCTCGTTTGTCCTTAACGGTGATAAAGTTATCCTCTGCTAAGTCATAAAATCTAGAGAACACTACACTTATGGCCCTATCGCCTATCCACTTCTGCTTCCAAAATAGAGTACCCTCTCTGGACCCTACTTTCCTCTTAACTCAATTTTGGAACCACTCTGGTAGTAACGCGTTTGGCCCATCAATTCCCCATATATCTTTCCACCATTGGGAGGTGTGAATAAAAGATCTTAGCCTATCCATGGATCTGTGTATCTCCCCGTACCTACTCCTCAATAGCGAGCCCAAATAGCCGTATCGTCTGATAACATTCTCCACCTCCACTTTGCCAACAGACTCAGGTTAAATTTGCCCAAACACTTCACCCCTAAACCTCCTTCCTCCTTTGGGTGGCAGACTTTATCCCAACTTAACCATGCAATTTTTTATTGACGTTCATTTCCTCCCCATAAAAATGATCGCTGCATACGCATCAGAGTATTCAACACCATCTTAGGTGCCTTATAAAAGGAGAAAAAATAAAGTGGAAGAGAAGATAGCACTGAATTCACTAGTACTAATCTCCCAGCAAAAGTCATATTACTCGCCTTCCAGCCTGATAATCGCTTCTTAAATTGATCAATTACTGGCTTCCAAACTTCTTCTCTCTTAGGATTCACTCCCATTGGTACCCCCAAGAATTTGAATGGTAGTGAACCAACATTAAAGTTTAGAATACTGCTAGTAGCGAGAGTGAAAGATTCCGATGCACTTAGGCTATAGAAATGACTCTTGCTGAAATTCACCTTCAATCCTAATTCCATTTCAAAGCCCTGCAAAATTACCTTCAAATACCACACTGTTTGCAAATGCCCTTTACCCATCATAATAACATCATCTGCATATTGTAACATTGAGTACCTTGCCTCCTCTTCTACCTTTATCTCTTTGTACAAACCTTTGTGAATAGTTGATTTATACAATCCTGCTAGCGCCTTCGCCACCACCAAAAACAGAAAGGGAGAAAGCGGATCTCCCTGCTTCAACCCTCTTGCTGGCCTAAACTCTGTTGTCGGACACCCATTTACTAAGATGGAGACATAGCTAGTCCGTACAATGGAATTCATCCACATTCTCCATCTCCTTCCAAACCCCATCCTATCCAGCATATAATATAGAAACTTCCAGTTCATCGAGTCGTAGGCCTTCTCAAAATCTACCTTAGACAAAAAACACGGAGTTCGCTTCCTCTTGCCCAATCCACAAGTTCATTAGCCACCACTACCCCATCCAGAATTGATCTTCCAGACCGGAAGGCAGTTTGACAAGTCGATATCAACCTCGTCAATACTTGTTTAAACCTCAAAGAAAATAGCTTCGAAATAATCTTATGCACGCTTGATATTAGAGAGATTGACCTATACTGATTTAGCCCTAAAGGTCTGGCCACCTTCAGAATGAGAGTAATAAAGGAAGAACTTACCCCTCTCGGTAATACGCCTGACTCATGAAACTCTTGCACCGCCTTTACCGCATCTGCCCCTATTAATCCCCAGCAAGATTTGTAAAAATTCATTCCAAATCCATCAAGTCCTGGGCTTCTCCCTCCTTCACATGCCCAAACTACCGCTTTGATCTCCTCCTCTGAAAACGGCTCCTCCAAAAAATATTTCTGCTGTTCTGACAATTGATTGAATTGTACTTTATCCATTGTTGGTCTGTCCAACCATCTTTCCTGAAAAGTACCCGAAAAGTGGTCTAATTTTTTAGCTCTAATATCCGACACACTCTCCAGCCAACCCGTCTCCGACTGTACTGCGAAAATGGAGTTTGCACGACATTTTAACTTGAAACAATTATGAAAGTACTTGGAGTTATTGTCTTCATTTAAGGCCCATCGTACCCTAGATGATGAGGACACAGCTACAAACAAAGACAGTAAGGTGGTTGAAAGACTTGGGACACCTATGACAAGGGCAAGAGCTAGGAAAGCAAGAGAAGTTTTACAACAAGTGGTAGCAACAATTCTAGAAGCTGCACCTAATGAAAAGGACATAGAGGCAAAATTAATTCAATGCATGGTCATCATTGAAGATTCATGAAATAGAGGATGTTGCTGCAAAGTTATTTTAATCAAAGTGGGTTTAATTAAACAAAGTTGTAAAAAGTGTTGGTACTGTTGTGTTATTTGCTATGCTTTAAAAACAGTTTATTTTAATTTTTCTTTTATTTTAGAGTGTTGAATTTTAGTGGTTGTCTAGTTTTCCTTCAGTGTGGCTGTTGTCTTTTCATATGCACTAGTAGGGAGGTTATTTAATAAATAAACCTCAATCAATGTTAGTAAATGGTGCATTTATTTCTTGGCTTTATGGAATTCCTATATGTATTGCATTTCAATGGAAATAGACAGACGGGGCTTTGGATAAAACTTTTCTTGAGAGAGTGTATCTCCTAGGTTCTTGGCTGAACCAAGCTTGAGACTTATCAAGGGCCTTCCACCCCTTGTGGCGTCTTTGAGACTTATCTTCCTTTCCGGAAGTGGCGTCTCCCCCAAAACCACCATCATCCCCAATTTTTACCTTTTTGTTTTTCTATTCTAACAAATAGTCCTAATCGGTCCGTTCTGAATTCGTGACAAGGGGAATTCACATCATTTGGTATCAGAGCCTGGTTGTTAGGACTAGGTGTTGGACACTGCTTAAAGGTTCTAGGGCGCAGTTCTTGGTTGTCTGAGACGCAATTTCCTTTCACTCATAACTCACGTTTTACAGAGTCAATTTCGGTGATTCGTGAGTGGAAATTGCTCCTCAGAACGTGAACTTTCACCTGGATGTCGAATCGTTCACTTCGGAGTTATGCAGCGTGAGATACAGTGGCATGACATTGGCTGGCTTGGAGAAATTGGTAACATCCTTCCTTTTGTTCTTAGTGCCAATAACATCATCTGATATTGATAATCACCCTGCCTAAGTCATTGCAAAAGTTAAGCCTATAAAAAAAAACACAAAAGAAAGAAAAGAAAAAAAAAAAGAGAAGAAAAAAAAAATAAAAGAAAAGGTTGTGGCTGAATGATTCATCTATTTAGGACAGAAACTTAACCAATTGTAAGGTGATCTATTGGCTGTTTTTGTGAAGGATTGTTTTTGCAACTGTTTTAAATTGCATTAGAGTTTTGTTTTTGTTTGGCCTTTTGCGTTCGCTATTTTGTGAGGTAGTGGTGTTTGAAGTCTGATACACCAAATTTTTGCTACATTGTGTGGACTGTTCTTGAAAAAATAAAAAAAATAAAAAAAAAAGAAGAAGAAAAAGAGTCTTATTTGATTTTGTTAAGAACCCAAGGAGAGTACAAGAGAGGTAAAAGGCTGTGTGCACGCACATTAGAGAAAAAGCCAGAAAAGAGAGCACTAAACACGAGTGTACATTCTTGAGTGTAAACACGTGAGAAGAGTGGTGAGGGCCTATTACTTCAATTTTATTTTTTCTGATTAAATGGCAGGTACAGGAGGTGAAGAAACCCCTCCTAATGGAGGAGGTAATAGACTCATGATTGAAACAATTACAAACCAAGTACAAAGAATGTTGAGAGAACATACAGAGGAGTTATATGGAAGGATTGAGGTACTTGAGAATCGTGGAAATAATGAGGAGAATAGGAGAAGAAGAGATAATGATGGTGAACCTAGGCGAAACCGGATTGAAGGAGTGAAGCTGAATATTCCTCCATTCAAAGGAAGGAGTGATCCAGAAGCCTATTTGGAGTGGGAACTGAAAATTGAACATGTATTCTCTTGTAACAACTATACAGAGGAGCAAAAAGTTAAAATGGCAGCTGTTGAATTTTCTGATTATGCACTTATTTGGTGGAACAAGTACCAAAGGGGGAGGGTGAGAAATGAAGAACCAATAGTAGATACATGGGATGAATTGAGGACCATCATGAGGAAGAGATATGTGCCAACTAGATACAATAGAGATTTGAAGCTTAAACTTCAGAAATTATCTCAAGGCAATAGGAGTGTTGAAGAGTATTTTAAAGACTTGGAAATGACTATGATGCGGGCTAAAGTCAATGAAGATAGTGAGGACACTATGGCTCGATTTTTGAGTGGATTAAATAATGAAATCAGAGATGTTGTTGAATTGCAGGAATATATTGAGTTAGAAGAAGCTGTACAGGTAGAACAACAACTCAAAAGAAAGGGAACTATGAGAAGGGGTTCTTCCAATTTTAACAACACAAATTGGAGGGACAAGTCCAAGAAGGAGGGATCTTCCTTACCTAGGGAACAAGGTTCAAAGTCTTCAAGTGGTAAACACGTTCCTAACCCTTGCATTTCTTCTACTTCCAAGATTAATACAATTAAATGTTTTAAATGTTTGACTAAAGGTCATATTGCTTTAAATTGTCCAAACAAGAAAAGAAAAATTTTTGGGGACAATGAAATTGCAACTACTGAGGTTAAGGGTAGGGTTGAGATTCAAAAAGGAAGCTTATTTCAAACTAGATGTTCAATTGAAGGAAAGATTTGCTCAATCATTATTTATGGAGGAAATTGTACCAATCTGGTTAGTTCAAGATTAGTTACCAAATTGAATTTAGAGACTACACCACACCCCCAACCTTACAAACTTCAAAGTCTTGGTGAAAATGGTGACATATCTGTGAATAAGCAAGTTGAAGTGAAGTTTTCCATTGGAAAATATGAAGATGTTGTGTTGTGTGATGTGGTGCCCATGGATGCTTGCCACTTACTTCTCGGTAAATCATGGCAAGTTGAAAGAAATGTGAATTACAATGAGAAAACAAATAAAATTTCTTTTATGCACCAAGGATGCAAATTGAGAATTGCATTACTTTCACCTAAAGAAGCAATTGAGGATTTAATCAGGTTGAAAACAAAAATAGGACAAGAGAGGAAAGAGGAAAAAGAAAAAGAAATAAAAGAAAAAGAGTTGAGAGAAAAAGAAATGAGAGAAAAGGAGTTGAGGGAAAAAGAAAAAGAAATAAAAGAGAAAGAGTTGCACGAAAAAGGAGAGATGAGTGAAACATATAAAAAGAGTGGAAATAAAAAGAGTGAAACACATAAGGGGAACAAAAGTGAAACACTTGAAAGAAAAAAGAGTTGTTTAGCAAAAAAGAGTGAGGTGAAGAGGGTGATGCTTGCAAAAAAACCACTTTACGTATTGTATTGCAAAAATAATGTTTATGCTAACTCTAAAAAACTTGGCCCTGTTGGTGTTGAATTTCTTTTGCAGGAATATAAGGATGTGTTTCCAAAGGAGGTTCCTAACGTATTACCACCTTTAAGGGGAATTGAGCATCACATTGATCTCATTCCTGGAGCTTCATTACCTAATCGACCAGCGTATAGAAGCAACCCCCAAGAGACCCAAGAAATACAAAGGCAAGTTGATGAATTAATAAGCAAAAAGTGGGTGCAAGAGAGCTATGCCAAGCAAGCTAATAAGGGAAGAAGGAGAATTGTATTCGA
Organism: Psophocarpus tetragonolobus; assembly: GCA_037954015.1. Taxonomy (NCBI): domain Eukaryota; kingdom Viridiplantae; phylum Streptophyta; class Magnoliopsida; order Fabales; family Fabaceae; genus Psophocarpus; species Psophocarpus tetragonolobus. The sequence continues at coordinate 75,378,743 of CM075688.1, read as the reverse complement.
ACCTGGTGATTGGGTTTGGGTACACATGAGAAAAGAGAGATTCCCTAAACAAAGGAAGTCCAAACTACAACCAAGGGCAGACGGTCCTTTCCAAGTGTTAGAGAGGATCCATGACAATGCCTACAAAATTGATTTGCCAGGTGACTATAATACAAGTGCAATTTTTAATATATCTGATTTGTCTCCTTTTAATGCAGAAGAAGAAGCCTTAGATTTGAGGACAAATCCTCTTCAAGAGGGAGGCAATGATGAGGACACAGCTACAAACAAAGACAGTAAGGTGGTTGAAAGACTTGGGACACCTATGACAAGGGCAAGAGCTAGGAAAGCAAGAGAAGTTTTACAACAAGTGGTAGCAACAATTCTAGAAGCTGCACCTAATGAAAAGGACATAGAGGCAAAATTAATTCAATGCATGGTCATCATTGAAGATTCATGAAATAGAGGATGTTGCTGCAAAGTTATTTTAATCAAAGTGGGTTTAATTAAACAAAGTTGTAAAAAGTGTTGGTACTGTTGTGTTATTTGCTATGCTTTAAAAACAGTTTATTTTAATTTTTCTTTTATTTTAGAGTGTTGAATTTTAGTGGTTGTCTAGTTTTCCTTCAGTGTGGCTGTTGTCTTTTCATATGCACTAGTAGGGAGGTTATTTAATAAATAAACCTCAATCAATGTTAGTAAATGGTGCATTTATTTCTTGGCTTTATGGAATTCCTATATGTATTGCATTTCAATGGAAATAGACAGACGGGGCTTTGGATAAAACTTTTCTTGAGAGAGTGTATCTCCTAGGTTCTTGGCTGAACCAAGCTTGAGACTTATCAAGGGCCTTCCACCCCTTGTGGCGTCTTTGAGACTTATCTTCCTTTCCGGAAGTGGCGTCTCCCCCAAAACCACCATCATCCCCAATTTTTACCTTTTTGTTTTTTTCCATTCTAACAAATAGTCCTAATCGGTCCATTCTGAATTCGTGAAAAGGGGAATTCACATCACTAGATTTCTACAACAATGCATGTTCCATCACCCTAGCTCAGCCCCAATATTCTGACATGATATCATGCCTCGATCTGGATATCACCTGGGCCCCTTCCACTAACTGTTGATTAACCACTTCCATCTCGTGAACCTTCTCTGCCAAAAATTTATCATCCTTTTTTCACATGTTTTCAGTCGACTTTTTTATCTCCCTTTTTATAATCTTTAGCTTCCGAGCCAGCTGGTACATCTTCCACCCTATACTCTGCAGTGAATTCCACCTTTCTTTAATCAAATCTCCAAAGGAGGCATCCAATAACAAATGATAAAAAAACTTAAACGGTTTCGGCCCCAACTCTTCTTATTATCTCTTTACATATTGAATGTACTTAATTAGTGATCAACCATCAACTTTGACTTATTGAATGTACTTAAATTATAAATATTGACGATCTTGTGTCAATAAACTAATGTATGTGGCACTAATTGCGAATTTAAAAAACATGAGAGGCAAAATCACTAAATAAAAAATAAAGGGACAAAATTACTCAAATAAGAGGATAAAAAGTTTTTTAAAGTCTATCTCAAAATCAATTAACTTCTTCTATTTAATTTGTATTGTGAAAAATCAACCAAAACCCCCAAATTAGACATCAGGATAGGATCGATATTTTTCGAGTGTGTTATAAGCATGACTAGTTAAGTTTATGGGACTGATTTTTTATAACCACAGTTAAAGAGAAAGATCTAATTAAATGAAAAAAAAAAATTCAAGTAGCCTATTGAAAAAATAGTTTAGGTACTCCAAGATTAATTATACCTAATTAATTTAGCATAATGTTAGTTAAAAATTGTTGCTAATTAAATTTGGTTTTATTAAATTTTAAATAACTAATAATAATTATTGTAAAATAATTTAAACAGAGAGAAAATTTAGTTATATAAATATTAATTATACTTTATTAAACTTTCAAAATTATAAATCATTGATGTATCTTTATCTCTACAATCAAACAAGTTAAAATTTTAAAATTGATAAAAAAAACACACACATATATTTATCTTTAACACATAATCTGAAATACATTACCTAATTAATTTAGCATAATGTTAGTTAAAAATTGTTGCTAATTAAATTTGGTTTTATTAAATTTTAAATAACTAATAATAATTATTGTAAAATAATTTAAACAGAGAGAAAATTTAGTTATATAAATATTAATTATACTTTATTAAATTTTCAAAATTATAAATAATTTAAACAGAGAGAAAATTTAGTTATATAAATATTAATTATACTTTATTAAACTTTCAAAATTATAAATCATTGATGTGTCTTTATCTCTACAATCAAACAAGTTACAATTTTAAAATTGATAAAAAAAAACACACACATATATATTTATCTTTAACACATATTCTGAAATACATTACTTTCATTAAGGTCGGTTAGTAATAATGTTAATTGTTAAAAATTAAGTAGTAACTTTGTTAAAGAGCTAACACTTCTTCTACCAATTTTATTAATTAAAATTAAAAAAATAACTCTGCAATTACTGATTTTCACTCCTATTTTAGTGATTTTGAAATTTTTCCTTTTATTTTTTTAAATCAGGCATTTTATCTTTTCACATTTTCAAAGAATTAATAACTTAACATATTAGTTTATTAACATGTGAAGGTAACATCTATAACTTAACCGTTAACAAGCCATAGTTAAAATTACTAATTGAACACTAATTGTGAATTTTAAAAACATAAAGAGAAAAAAATTCTTAATTAGAAAGTTTTCAAAACTCACTAAAATATGAGAAAAAGTGCATTTAAGTTTGTTGACACGTGGGTCTCAATGTGATTATAAAAAATATGATTTAAAAATTAGAGTAATCATGACTAATGTTTATTAAGGAAAACATCTAAAATTCTTTTAAAAAAGGTTGTTTACGAAACCAAATTTTGAGTTCATGCGTATTCTATTGAGCAGCATAGGGAAGGTATTAATATCCTACAATGTTTGTCTTAAGAACAATTACCTCTAATTAAATGTATAAAATTAGATAGCTTTAAAAATATTTATTTCACCCTTAAAACAAATAATAATTTTATTTTATTATTGGTTTTTTACATTTTAATGAGAAAAATATTATTGGAAAATTTCATTTTCATAAAAGGATTATTGTTTTCCCTGGCTCGACAGGAGTAGATTTCTCCTTCTACGTATCTCCATGAGTAATGGAGAATCATAGTTTATGTAGTTCTTGAGATGATTTGAGCATTGAAGACTTTTGATTTGATTTTTTTAATATTCTTGTGTTTATTTTGAAATATTATTATCGAGACCAAATTAGAAGTGCATCCAAAGTAGTCAGGGTGATTATTTAATGCGATCATTAAATCAGAAGTACATCCAAGTGACAATCATTAAATCATGATACCTTTTATAATGACTAAATTGAAAGTGCAATCGAGGTAGTCATAGTTAAAGCCTTCCGCTTTATTATATTTTAAAAATTAATTTTAAAGGAGTTCATGATAATCAAATCGGAAGTGTATCTAAAGTGATTGTCACAAACTTTTTATAGTTTACAAAAGTCAAATTAGAAGTGCATCCAAAGTGACGCTTCTTCTTTTAAATTAAATAATTTAAGTGACATAATAATAATAATAATTATAACAATCAAGATTTATAAAAGAAAACCAAGTTAGAAGTGTATCTAAAGTGATTATTTTAACTTTTAGGTTTCTTAATAGTCAAATTAGAAATGCATCCAAAGTGACCATTATTAAATTTTTCTTTTAAATTAAATGACTTAATAATAATTATAGCAACTAAAAATCTTATGATTCTAAATTTGAAAAGCATTCAAAGTAGTTATTATTAAATTATCATTTTTTAAATTAATATTATTATCATTATTATTGTTGCTAGATTTCATCATTATTTTATTACTTGCTATTTCACATATGTATAACAATATTTTTACATGATAAAAATAAATTATCTAATAAAAAAAAGACAAAATAAATAATAAAAAACACTTAGTATTTACACACACATTTTTTAAGTACACCCCAATGAAAAAGAGTGCATCTAGCAAGATTGGCGGTGTAAACAAAAATCTAGAAATAAAACATTTTGGGCCTTAAAACAAAAGGGGTGTGCTTAGCGAAGGGGTGCAAATAGTAAAGGCATGATTTGGGTTGAGGTGTGTTTAGCGAAAATGTAACGATATTATATATATATATCCAAATTTCATGATAGTTTTTTTCCATCATTAAACCTGTTATTAATTGCAAGAAATAATTTATTTATTCAATTATTATTATTTTTTTTCATTTCAATAAATAATTTTTTTTCATCAATTATTTATTTAACTAAAAAAATAAAAAACAAAATCATATATATATATATATATATATATATATATATATATATATATATATATATATAGATATAGATATAGATATACAAGTCATATTTACAAAATTACATATTTCCAATATATATATATATATATATAGAGGGAAGACTTTGACATCTTTCTTTGGGAGTGGTATTATGTTAGCCACCCATTGCGGATATTTAGCCATTGCAAGGAATCTTGCATTGAATTGCTTCTTAACTTTTTCCTTGATTTTCAAAGACACCTTTAGTTTCATTCACCTCAACTTTTGCTTGATTAACAAACACTCTGGTTTTAATGGAAGTTTATTCTTAACTATGCTTGGATTTAGACCAGACATGTCTTAGTGCGTCCAAGCAAAGATGATGAGATCCACCTTTGGATGCTCCTCCAAGGATCAACTTCAAGAGGTTGAGGTGAGAAGTGGCTTCTGTGGAGAGGAAAGGAAGTGGTGATGGGAGGCGTCACTCTAAGGAAAATAAGCCTCAAGGGAGGTTGCTTACAACAAGGGAAGGAACCCATGATAAAAGCTAAGGAACTCTATCATTTTAAGAGAAGAAAGGGAACTCAAAGAAGAAGTAAACTCTCAATTTATCATTCAAATTTGAGTGTAAAAGATACAAAGGAGTGGAGAGGCTATTTATAGGGATGGGGAAGTACCTTGGCCGAATAAAATGGAGGAATTCAAAAGAAGCCAAAATTCAAATAATTAGCACATGCTCCTAAAATCATGGATCTTATATCTAACTAAGTGCCATGTAGGAAGCCATGTGGCTAACTACTTGAAGAACGACGCCTAAGAAGGGAACAAGGGCCCCACCTTGTTCCCTTCATGCTTCATGTGCTAATTAATTGGGTCTAATAAGAAAAAGACGAGTATGGTTAATAAATCAACCACCAACACCCTAAAAGGCCTAATTAACTAATACACTCCACATTTAGACTAAGCATACCTCCTAGCATATGTTCCTACGAAAAATTATGCCAAATACAAGGCCAAAAAGAGGAAGGGTAGAATACTCCACTTAGGAAAAGAATAAAGCTAAATACAAGGTAAAAAACAAGAGGACTAAGGTGAAGCTTCTATGCGCATGAGGAGGTGAGATCTTCCTTCATCTAATCTAGCCATGTCCTCCTCTATCCTTCTAGCCATGACCCTAGTGATAGGTCCCTTGCTAGGGAGGATCACATTATCTCCTCCACCTTTGGAAGGATTTGACCTCAAATCCAAAGGGTCCTTTTCATCATCAGTACCTGCAAAAGAAGATAAGTCACAAACATTAAAAGTAAGGCTGACACCATATTCAGGAAGGAGATCTAAAATGTATGCATTGTTATTCACTCGCTCAAGGATCTGAAAAGACTCATCTCCTCGAGGGCTAAGTTTAGACTTCCTTTGAGTAGGAAAACGGTCCTTCCTCAAATGAAGCCAAACACAATCCCCTTCATTGAAGATAACCTCTTTCCTTTGACTGTTGTTTAATGTTTGCTTTGACCCTCTCATGTAATTTCTTAACAAAATCTGATCTTGCCTCCCCATCTTTATGAAAAGAGTGATAAATGGGGAGAGGTAAGAGATGCATAGGAGTGAGAGGGTTGAAGCCATAGACAACTTCAAAAGGGGAGTGCTTGGTGGTTCGTTGAACCACCCAATTGTGTGCAAACTCTATGTGGGGAAGATATTCATCTCAAGACTTGTGGTTGCCTCGAAGAGTGCCCTCAACATAGTGGATATGGATCTGTTGACCGCTTTAGTTTGCCCATCTGTTTGAGGGTGACAAGTATTGGAGAACAATAGTTTAGTTCCTAGCTTAGACCAAAAAGTTTTGCAAAATGGCTAAGGAACTTCACATCCCTATCTGAGACTATGGTAGAGGGTATGCCATGTAAGTGGACAACATCTCTAAAGAAAAGTATTGCGATGTTGCTCGCATCATCTACTTTGTGGCAGGGTATAAAATGAGCCATTTTTTAAAATCTAGCCACCACCACAAAGATAGAGTTTGCACCTCGTTGAGTACGAGGAAGGCCAAGGACAAAGTTCATGCTAATGTTTAGCCAAGGTGCAGAAAGAACATGTAAAGATGTGTATAATCCATGGGGCATTGCCGTAGACTTAGCCTGAAGAGAAGCTATTCATCTAGTACAATGCCTATGGACATCTCTCTTCATATGAGGCCAAAAGAATTTCTCTTGTAAAAGCAGAAGGGTTTTAGAAATCCCAAAATGTCCTATGAGCCCACCTTCATGGCTCTCTTTTGTGAGCAATTTCTAATAGATCCTTGGGGTATACAAAGCTTACTCCCTTTGTATAGATACCCTTCACTGATGAAGAACCATCAAGGGTCTTAGATGCAGATGTAGAGGCTGCAAAAATAAGGCCAAAATCCTTGTCAGAGGGATACATGGTTCGTATGTCATCAAACCCCAAAATTTTAGCACTGAGGGTGGAGTAAAGCGAATGTTTTCTCGATAAAGCATCAACCACCATATTATGCTTCCCTTTTATACTTGAGTGACTCATGGTCACTATGAATGACAAACTCCTTAGGAGCAAGGTAATGCTCCCAAGTCTGAAGGACTCTTATTAGAGCATAAAACTCCTTATCATAGGTGGGGTAGTTGAGATGAGCACCATTTTTTTTTTCATTAAAATAGACAATAAGGTGTCACCCTGCAACAAGACAGCTCACACACCTACACTAGAGGCATCACATTCAAGTTCAAAAGTTTTAGTGAAGTAAGGTGATACCAATACTGGTGCGTTAGTGAGTTTTTGCTTAATAAGAGAGAAAACTTTTTCCTGGTTCTCACCCCAAAGGAAAGGGACTTCCTTCTTCACCAACTCATTAATTGTGCGAAAAGTATGGAGAATTTGGGCACAAAGCGCTGGTAAAATCCAGCGAGACCATGAAAGCTCTTGATTTCTGTCACACTTTTTGGGATGAGCCATTCTTGGATGGCTTTGACTTTTTCGGGGTCTACATGGACCCCTTGTTTGCTTACTGAAAAACCTGAAAAGACCACACTTTCTACATAAAAGGTGCATTTTTTTATATTTCCAAAAAGGTGGTTTGCCCTAAGAATGCATAAAACTTGTCTAAGATGTCCTAGATGATAATCTAGACTCCTATTGTAAACTAAAATGTCATAAAAATAAACTACACAAAATCTACCTAAACAATCCCTCAGAACATGGTTCATAAGCCGCATGAAGGTACTAGGGGCATTGGTGAGTCTGAAGGGTATTACCAACCACTCATAAAGTCCGAATTTAGTCTTAAAATTGGTTTTCCACTCATCACCCTCTTTTATCCTGATTTGGTGGTAACCATTTCTAAGATATATCTTTGAAAGTATTTGTGCTCCATGTAACTCATCCAACATGTTATCTAGTCTGGGAATTGGGTGCCTATACTTAATGGTGATGTTATTGATTGTCTGGCAATCCATACACATCCTCCATTGGTTGTTCTTATTCGGCACCAGCAAGACCGGCACAACACAAGGGTTGAGGCTCTTTTGAACCCATCCCTTCTCTAATAGCTCTTGGACTTGAGATTCTATTTCCTTAGTCTCAAGGGAATTGGTCCTATAGGCAGGTCTATTGTGTAGGCTTGGCCCGAGAACCAAATCTATTTGGTGTTCTATACCCCTAATAGGATGAAGTCCTTTAGGAACTTCACTGGGGAATATATCACCAAATTCTTTCAAAATTGTTTTAACCCCTTCAGGTAGAATCTCTTGTCCAATGTCTATGGCAATGCTAGCAGATGCAGATGTTCCTACAAATGATGCCTTTTTACAGAGGAGGAGATAAAAAGGGCTGTTAGTTAAGGGAGCCTCATTTAAATCCTTTTTGGTAGCAAATAAGCTCTTCTTACTTATATCCTTTTTGGGATTCGGCATCATTTTCCTTATCTTTTTCCTTAGCCCTTTCAAGCTTTAGGGGTGAAGCTCCTTTTTTTTAATGATGTTTTTCTTATGCTTTTCATCTCTTTTTTTTTTAATTCACAACTAATCCTCAACTACCTGGGAGGGTGTTAGAGTATACAACTTGATTTTTCTATCCAAGTGAGTGAGGACTATATGGTTGGTATGGTCATTATGAAATTGCTTTTTTATCGAATTGCCATGGCCTACCTAGCAAGGTGTGGTCAGCCTCTATAGGGACTATGTCACATAGAATCTTGTTAGAGTAAGTCCCTAAGGTGATTGGAACCTTAACTTGCTCATTGACTACCGTTTACCCTTGCTCATTCAGCCATTGTAATTTGTAACGTTTTGGATGGGGAAGTGGAGTCAGGGCTAGCTTTTCCACCAACCGAGAGTTATAACAGTTGCAACATGACCTATTATCTACAAGGAGATAACATATATTCTCATTCACCTTGCATCTGATATGGAATATGTTCTCTCTTTAAGACTGGGATAGCTCAAAGGGTTGGCTTCCAAGAAGCCTTCTTACCATTAAGAGGTCCCCCTCATATTCATAGACATTGTCACACTCTGATGATTCATGTCCCCCTTCTTCCTCACTCTCACTGGATGAGGAAGGTGAGCTACTCTCACTGCTATAAATATCTAGGCCCCTCATGATCATGGTCTTTTTATTAGGGAATTGGGAGACAATGTGGCCTCTCCCTAGACACTTAAAGCCCTTAATACTGCTTTGCCTCTCTTGAGGGTTAACAGTAGGGGGTTTCTTTTCTACATGAGATGTTTTTTGCTCTTTATGGTACTTGGGTTACTCTTTAGGGAGAAGAATTCCCCTTGAGTGAGTTCCTCTTAGTATAGGGTTGAGAATCTCTTTTCATTACTTTTCTTTTAAATTGATTCTCGACCCTCACACAAAGTTGGACTAACTCATCTAGGCTTGAATATGGGAAGAGTTCCACTTTATCTCTTATTTTAGAACTTAACCCACATAAAAACCTAGCTATGGTGGCATTAGGTTCTTCTTTGATATTTGCTCCTAATAAGAGGAGTTCCATCCTTTGTCTATACTCCTCAATGCTTAAGTTTTACTGCCTAAGCCTTTGGAGTTTATCCAAGAGGTCTTTCTCATAATAAGAAGGAATATGCCTTATTCTCATAGCACTTATCAAGTCATTCCAATATTTAATTTCAGGCATATGAGTTTGGGCTCTCTCTTCAGTTAAACCATGCCACCAATGGAAGGGCATGCCCCTAGAAGCTAAGGGCCGCTAATGGAACCTTTCGCTCTTCTCTTATTTCAAAACACTTGAAGAGCTGTTCAACCTTGACTTCCCACTCAAGGAAGGCTTCCACATCTTCTCTCCCATGGAAGGGAAGAAGGTCAATCTTTTTTTCCTTGGAGGGGGAGGTTGATTATGCATGGATATATGAGAGTAGTGACTTCTTCTAGGCCTCTCCTCATCTTTCTATCTCATACTTCTCTCTCTTGTTCCTCCCTCCTCTTCCTCTCTTCTTCTTCTCTTCTTTCTCTTTTTTCTTCCTCTTTTTCTTTTTTCCTTTCCATTTTTTCTTCCTCTCTTTCTCTTCTTCTTCTCTCTTCTTTTTCTCTCTCCTTTTTTTCCTCTCTTTCTATTTTTTAATTTTTCCTCTCTTCCTTTCTTATTTCTTCTCCTTTCATCCACTCTCTAAATTCCATGGTTAAGTTTTCAAGAGAGTTATCCTTAGAATTTCTTCTTTGGTTAATACTCTTGTTTGAAGACAAACTAGTGTGTGTGTGTTGGGTTGGCCGAAAAGAAAGCACTCTCCTCTCTTTAGTTTTCACCATAGGTGGCTTAGATGAGTCTTTGGAACTCAAGCCAAATCTACACGTTATGCTTGAAGTAATTAAAAGGAAAAAAAGTAAAAGAGGTATGAATCTAAGACGTGCTTCTAGAAGATGTGGAAGGTGGGGTACTAAATCCTCCTTCACACCTTATTTGCGAGAGACTAATCAAAGAAATTATTACAATCAAATGGAGTGATCCTTAAAGGAAATCAACACTCCTAAAAGTAATACAACCAAAGGAAATTGCAATTTGAATTGGTCTTCACGTCCACTTTAAAATCTCCTCACACTCCTTGCTTCTCCTTTTGGTCAAGTTCCTTGAGCTTTTCACCAACTTTTCCTACAGGGCCACCCTTGGTTAAGCTCTTCCTCAAGTATTATCTCCTAAGTTGGCGCTACACACCAACAAGTAAAGGAGCGAAGCAAGAGTAGAAATCACAAAGAAAAATGTAAAAAGCTAAATTTAAGGAGGACTACTATCCAAGTGGAACAAGTATTCGGTACATGACTCAAAGATGTAGAAGAAGATAAACTAGAAATAAAGGCTAGAATGAGGTAGGCACAACAAAGGAAAAATCCTAGAATAGACACTAGAATAAAAATACGACTAAAATGCAAAAAACTAAAGTAATTTTCAAAAATTGCATCAATCAACGATGAATGACCGAATGCTTTAGGAGTAACTCTCAAGCAATTACAAACAATTTTAGGTCCTCTTTAGCAATTAAAAGAATTTTCTATTAGGTATAAAGCTTTTGTCTATATTTTTTTTTCTTCTTTTGTTTTAGTACTTTTTGTTCTTTCCTTTTCAAATTATCTTTTGACTTCTTTTCTTTTTTTTTTTAATTTTTTGGCTGCACCTAATTTCATATTGGATTTGGAATTTGTGAGGATTAATTGATATTAAATGCTTGAAAGAAGGAAAGAAGCAATGACCACTAAATCTCAAGGCAAGATGCAATCTAGGAAAATTTGAAAGTAACTCAAAAGTGCACCACAATGTAAGTGATTTAGGTAATGCACCAAGAGTGCATTTTTTGTGGTTAGAGTTCACTTGTTTGCACAAGTTAGCTTTTCTAAAACTCATGTCAATTGTACTAAAGCACAGCTTAGGCAAAATCACTTCCAAATTTAATACACAAAGGGCCACTAAAATCAACAAAAGACACTAAAACTTAGGAAATGAAATTGAGCTAAATTTTTTTGGAAATCTACAATTAAACATGCAAGAGATGGAAGCATATGAATCTACTTAAGAGACTTGGATCAAGAGAAAAACTCTCTTAGATTGCTCAATTTTAAGTAGGATTTTCAAGACACTTTTGTAAAAGTTTAAGAGGCAAAAACCTATAGAAAGTAAGGTGAAATTTAAAGGACTAAACAAGACATCTAAGACAGCACATCAAGAGTATAAATTTGTAAAAATAAAGGTCCTAAAAACAGGGGGAAACAGAGCAAAGACGCAGACCAAGATTGCAAGGAGAGGCCAAGGTAGGGTACCACAGCGCTGTGGTTTTTGCCATAGTCGTGTGGATTTAGCACACACCACCTCTTAGGCAACACTCCAAACAAGATTCAACTCCAAAAAAGGCACACATGGAAATTAGATGAGATTTAAATGGTTCAAATTGATTCAAATGAAAGAACAAGAAGTTTGAACCAAACCAATGGAAGCATGAATTCATATGACTATTAAAATGCCAAAACTACTAAACAATACTACTAGACATTAAAGCAACAAGATAAACAACCTGGAAGCACCAAATTGAAAAGTGAATTGAGATGAAATAGAAGTATGAATGAACGCAAACTTAAACAAACAAAATCAAGAACATAAGTGATAGAAGAACCTCTATGAAGCTTGGCTCTAGATACCACATGATGAGATCCACCTTTGGATGCTCCTCCAAGGATCAACTTTAAGAGGTTGCGGTGAGAAGTGGCTTCGGTGGAGAGGAAAGGAAGTGGTGATGGGAGGCACAACTCTAAGGGAGATAGGCCTCATGGGAGGTTGCTTGCCACAAGGGAAGGAACTCTTGATAAAGGCTAAGGAACTCTCTCAATTTAAGAGAAGAAATGACACTGAAAGAAGAAGTAAACTCTCAACTTATCATTCAAATTCAAGTGTAAAAGATACAAAGGAGTAGATAGGTCTATTTATAGGGAGGGAGAAGTACCTTGGCCAAATAAAATGGAGGGAATTCAAAAGGAGCCAAAATTCAAATAATTAGCACATGCTCATAAAATCATGAATCTTAGATCTAACTAAGTGTCATGTAGGAAGCCATGTGGCTAACTACTTGAAGAATGATGCCTAAGAGGGGAACAAGGGCCCCACCTTGTTCTCTTCATGCTTCATGTGCTAAATAATTAGGTCTAATTAGAAAAAGAGGGGTGTGGTTAATAAATCAACCCACCAGCACCCCTAAAAGGCCCAATTAGCTAATATACTCCACATTTAGACTAAGCATACCTCCTACCCTATGTTCCTACGAAAAATTATGCCAAATACAAGGCCAAAAAGAGGAAGGTAGACTACTCCACTTAGGAAAAGAATAAAGCTAAATACAAGGTAAAAAACAAGAGGACTAAGGTGAAGCTTCTACACGCATGAGGAGGTGATGTCTTCCTCCATCCAATCTAGCAATGTCCTCCTTTATCCTTATAGCCATGGCCTAGTGATAGGTCCTTTGATAGGGAGGATCACATCATCTCCTCCCCCTTGGGAAGGATTTGACTTCAAATCCAGAGGGTCCTCTTCATCATCAGCACCTGTAAAGGAAGATAATTCCCAAACATTAAAAGTAAGGCTGACACCATATTTCGGAGGGAGATCTAAAATGTATGCAAATTGTTATTCACTCGCTCAAGGATATGAAAAGGCCCATCTCCTCGAGGGCTAAGTTTGGACTTCCTTTGAGCAGGAAAATGGTCCTTCCTCAAATGAAGCCAAACCTAATCCCCTTCATTGAAGATAACCTACTTCCTTCCCTTATTAGCTGAGGCAACATACCCCTTTAACTATTGTTCAATGTTTGCCTTAACCATCTCATGTAATATCTTAAAAAATCTGCTCTTGCCTCCCCATATTTATGAAAAGAGTGGGAAAGGGGGAGAGGCAAGAGATCCATAGGAGTGAGAGGGTTGAAGCCATAGACAACTTTAAAAAGGGAGTGCTTGGTGGTTCATTGAATCACCCGGTTATCCTTATTGGCTTGGTAGATGGGATGCTCAGAATTATAGCAAGGGATATTATTACTCTCACTTTCAAAATGATTATTTTCAGATTTGTAATTTAGGTTTAACATAGAAATAAACAAAGGAGATAAGGGGATAAAAAAAGGCTTAAAGGAATAAAAGTTGATAGAAAAAATGTTGCAAAATGTATTTCATTAAAATCATATTCCAAAACATTAACATGTGAGACCATTTTAAAAAAATGGTCATACTAGGATAATGGGAATAATAATAAAGTTTGCATTACAATTACCTTGAAAGAGAATTAAAAGTCACAGGGAACTCGACAATCTTCCAATTTTGAAGCTCCTCATGAAGGTTGCATGGATACACCAAGTTGGCATATTTTTCATCATCTTGTTCTTCCTTAGCCATTACTATTTGATCTGCCTGCGCCAATTCTCCATTTCAAAAGTTCTAATAGAGATCGCAAATGGGAATTCTTTTGATCCTTGGTTTTCGATTGTCTAATCAAGACAACCTCATCTCTTTCTTTTCCTCCACGATCTTCTTTTTCTCAACTTTAGTAGGCCTAGAACCCAGTATGCATAAATTCTTATTCTCAGGGAAACTCTCATATCTTCATGATTCCCTCTTGGTTTTTTCCTAATCCATGACCTATTTAATATCCCTTATCTAGCTTGACCTTTGCTGCCATTAATGTAGCTCTCAAAAGTTGTGAACTTTTAGGTAAAGACTCCATATAGGTAGTGTTAATTACTTCCATAGACTGGAAAGAAGTTTCAAGGGCTTCTTCATCTATTTCAATGTAAGGAGTAGGGGGAGGACCACTCACTCACACATCTTCTTCACCTGAGATAATTACCAACTTGTCATCCACTATGAATTTAAGCTTTTGATGTAGGTTAGAAGGGACAACTCCAGCTGAATGGATTCATGGCCTACTTGTAAGCACTAGTTATCCAGATTTTCCTAAAAAAATGTATAATAATTAGAAAAAGGAAAGACACAATTTTGGCATAAATCAACATAATCCCAATAACCTAGAATCTGAAAAAAAAATGACCATTAAGAGGAAAACAAATAGTTGATTATTACATCTCATTAACAATGAAACAAAATCAATAAAGGAAAAGAGGAAGAACAGAGTGGTTTGACTAGAGCTCAAACAGATAGCAACATCTCTATGCTCTGCAGTAGAATCTCATTTTCCATAAGCTATTTCAATCCATTTGGATCAGTTTCTTTTTACAAGCTCTCCCTAAAACCTAAAAGTTCAATTAATTGGTCTATAATAATTTCAAATTCAAAATCACACAATGAAACTATAAAAAAGGGGATTAGAGAGAAAAAAAGGCGACTTCAGAGGGGCTAGAAAAAAAATATCTAAGGAAGAAGAGAAAGAGGGTTACAAGGAAATAGAGGATTGGGAACCAAGTAGAAAAGATTTGGAAGCTCTAACAAGTATAAACTTACACTCTCCTTCTTTTTTAAGCTTGGTAAAATAGGAAAAAGAAATAAAAACAAAAAAAATATTTATACCTTTGGCCACCACCGGGAGTGATTTCCGGTGATGGAGGTGATGTCGGAATGGCCACCAGAGGCGGAAACAGCACTGCGGGTGGTGGTCCTGCTTTCTTTTTCTCCACGTTTCATTTCTTTTTGCATTTGATATTAGGGATTGGAAATCACTTTCCTCTTCCATTAACGTGTAGGATGCTCATGTATTAGGTTAGATTTTATTTTATTATTTTTGAAAAATTTTGTATGTTACTAAGTTCACTCCCTTATTCCTTCTATTTGCACCCTGCTATACTTTTGGCATATGTTATACGTAACCCCACTTTTACTTGATGCACCTTTGTACCCAAATGTCATTCTGCTATTGGCACCTCCAGTTTTTGCTAAAAGCACCCTCCTACCCAAGGCATTATACATCATTCTATTTTCTGTTCGCACTTGTGTTTTCACTAAGCGTACCTCTTTCACTTTAAGGTCCAAGATGTGTTATTGTTAGTTTCTTTGCAAATTAAATAACGTTTTTTCTTTGTCTTTTTCTTTTATTTACTTTACTTTTCTTCTAGTTAACATATTGTTACAAATATACGAAAAGCAATTTAATAGGGTTTCAATTAAATCTAACAATAATAATAATATTATTAAATTAAAAAATGGAAGTTTAATAATTATTATTTTACATGCTTTTCTAACTTAAATGTCATAAAACTTGTAGTTGTTATAATTATAATTACGAAAGAAAAAATTTAATGATGGTTACTTTAAATGCACTTCTAATTTAACTATTACAAAACTAAAAAAATTACTTTAGATGCACTTTTAATTTGGGTTTTTTTATAAATTTTAGTTGTAATAATTATCATTCCGTCAGTTAAATCATTTACTTTAAAGGAAAATTTAATAATGGTCACTTTAGATGCACTTCTAATTTGATTATTACGAAAACTAAAATAACCACTTTAGATGCACTTCTAATTTGGTTTCTTTTATAAAACCTTATTATTATAATTATAATTATTATTATGTTATTTAAATTATTTAAAATAAATAATAGTCACTTTTGATGCACTTCTAATTTGACGATTGTAAATTATAAAAAAGATTATGATGATTACTTTGGATACACTTTTGATTTGATTATTGTGAAATCTTTTAAAATTTTTTTTTATGTAAAAACATAAAACATAACCACTTTGGATGTACTTCTAATTTGGTTGTAGTAATAATATTTCAAAATAAATCCAAGAAAATTGAAAATTTAATTACTAAAATAAAAAGCCTAATACACGAATCATTTCAAGAACTACGTATACTTTGATTGTCTATTACACATGAAGATACGTAGAAGCAGGAACTCACTCCAGTCGAGTCTCGAAAAATGAAAATAAAATAAGTCAATTAAAAATTAAAATATTAATAATATTATTTGTAGAAAGAAATTTTCCAATAATAATTTTCTCATTAAAATGTTTAAAAAATAAATAAAAGTATTTGTTATATTTCAAGTATTTTAAGGGTGAAATAGATATTTTTAAAGTTATCTAATTTTGTATGTTTAATTAAAGGTAACCGTCTTTAAGATGGACATCGTAGGGTGCTAATACCTTCTTACGTGTACTAGAGTCCCGAACTCAAATTTGGTTTCGTATGCCACCTTTTTTTAAAGGTTTTTTTCAATATTTTTCTAAATAAATATTGATGGCGACTCCTCTAATTTTTGAAAATTAATTTTTGCCATCCCGTAGAGACCTACGTGTCGATAGATGGCTACTCTACTAGTGACTTCGAGAGTCTAGCCTTAAATATGCAAAATTGATAACTTTTATTTTTTCCATTTATTTATTTATTTGGTTATTTTATGATATTTTTCTTATTTATGTATGTATTATTTTAATTGAACTATATGTTAGATGACATATGTTCCTATTATATAAGTAATTTAAGATTTGCTCCCTCACACACTGCAAATACACTTTTCACCCACATGAGTGAAGTCCTACACCTGGGCCTGAGAGTAACCTAGGGAGTAAGAGACGACTAGTGGTACCATTTTAGATGCACTTCTAATCTGGTTATCACAAAAGTTTCATATAGAGCATGACTCTTTTTGTGATTGCCCACACTTTGGATGCACTTCCAATTTTTGAATGTATTCTAAAATGAGTATAGAGCTCTAGAAAACCTTTGGAAGGGTACAAATAGCTATCAACCGATGAGACTCACTCGTTAAAAGTCATTAGGTAGTTAAACTCCTCTAGGTATACTCGTTAAAATTTTGTACTTTACTAAGTTTACTCCCCCATTTCTGCTATTCGAACTCCGCTAATATTTTTGGCATCTGTTATATGTAACCCCACTTTTACTTGACACAACCGTGTACCCAAATCACATTCTGCTATTAGCAATCCAATTTTCTAAAAGCACCCTCCTACCCAAGGCATTATGCATTATTATATTTTCTGTTTGCACTTGTGTTTTCACTAAGTGTACCTCTTTCACTTTAAGGCCCAAGATGTGTTATTGTTAGTTTCTTTGCAAATTAAATAATGTTTTTTGTTTGTCTTTTTCTTTTATTTACTTTACTTTTCTTCTAGTTAACATATTGTTACAAATATATGAAAAGCAATTAATAAAGTTTCAATTAAATCTAATAATAATAATAATGTTAATAATATTAAATTAAATTAATAATAATTATTTTACATGCTTTTCTAAATTAAATGTCATAAAAATTTTATTTGTTATAATTATTATTACGAAAGAAAAAATTTAATGATGGTCACTTTAAATGCATTTCTAATTTGACTATTACGAAAATTAAAATAGTCACTTCAGATGCATTTCTAATTTGGTTTCTTTTATAAAATCTTGGTTATTATAATTAATATTATTTTATTTTAATTATTTAAAATAAATATTAGTAACTTTAGATGCACTTTTAATTTGACTATTTTAAATTATAAAAAAATTATGGTGATCACTTTGGATACACTTCCGATTTGATTATTGTGAAATTTTTTAAAATTATCTTTTTAATGTAAAAACATAAAACGTAAAGTTTTAATTACGACTACTTAAAATGTATTTTCGATTTAGTCATTATAAAAGTTATCATAATTTAGTGATTGTCCCTTCGGATGGACTTCTGATTTGACAGTTACGAGACATAATTATTGTAACCACTTTGTATGCACTTTTAATTTGGTTGCAGTAATAATATTTCAAAATAAAACCAAGAATATTGAAAATTTAATTACTAAAATAAAAAACCTAATGTAGGAGATACGTAGGAGCTGAAACTCACTTCTATTGAGCCCTGAAAAATAAAAATAAAATAAGTCAATTAAAAATTAAAATATTAATAATATTTTTTGTAAAAAGAAATTTTCCAATAATAATTTTCTCATTAAAATGTTAAAAAAATAAATAAAATTATTTGTTATATTTCAAGTATTTTAAGGGTGAAATAAATATTTTTAAAGTTATCTAGTTTTGCATGTTTAATTAGAGGTAATCATTTTTAAGATGGACTCCATAGGGTGCTAATACCTTCCCTATGTGTAATAGATTCCCGAAGTCAAATTTGGTTTCATAGACCACCTCTTTTTAAAGGTTTTTTTCAATGTTTTCCTAAATAAATATTGATGGCAACTCCTCGAATTTTTGAAAATTAATTTTTTGTCGTCCCGTCGAGACCTACGTGTCAACACTACCCAAAAAATAACTGTATGTTGGCATGTTGTCCATGACTTGGAAGGTGATTTCAAAAGTAAAAGTGTTAATCTAAATTGGAATCTCAATTTCTCCTGTCACTTCCCTACGGGATCCATCAAAAGCTCTCACAATCATAGAGCTTGGCCTTATATGAGTCCCAACATAAGGTAATCAATCCAATGTCAATTTTGGCATCACATTTAAAGAAGATCCATTGTTAATAATACTTCAACCATGACATGATCCATGCATTTGACTGAGATGTGCAAAACTTTATTATGCCCCTTTCCCTCACTTGGTATTTCATCACTTGTAAAGGTGAGATAATTGTTAGCAATGATATTTCCTATTATTCCTCCAAATTTGTCTAGTGTAATGTCATGAGCTTCATTTAAAATCTTCATTAGCAATTTTCTATGGTTTTATGAGTTCATTAGCAAAGTCAAGACGGGGTTCAATTCAGTTTATCAATAAGTCTGTATTCACTTTGTTGTATGAACTTGAGAAACTCAAAAGCTTCATCATCTAACATTTTCTTCTTCTCGTTTTCATCAATTATCTCATTTTTGTAAATCTTATTTTCTTCAAGAATTTCCATTTCAACAACTTATTTTTATTTCCTTCTAAGGTCATTTCTTCTAAAATTTTTAGGAGCATATATTCTAACATTACGTGTCATTCCACTTCCTCCCATAATGTTTGTAATGAAAATTACTTAACCATAAGTATCTTTCTTTTGTTCCTTCTAAATTCATCACTTGCACTTCTACACCATATTTCTAGGGGACTGCTTTAGGATCCTTGTAAGAAAATGAGGTTGTAACCTACACTATGATGGACCTGGGAGTATGAGGTGTGGATGAATAAGTGTTTCTTGTAAAGTGAATCACCAATGGTCTTGGAGTGGTAGCAATTTTCTTTTCTCCTGACTGGGCCATCGACACATCTTGACCCTATCGTAAATTACCAATTTGAACAACCTTGAGTCCATTAGTCTTTGCAAAGTCTGCTTAAACTCCTAAAAATCTTCAATTGAGTGTTTGCTTTTTGAGAGAAAACAACAATTTTCTTCTTCCTCAACCATTCCAAAGTTACATAGCTTTTCAAAGATGACCTTTATGGAAGTTTTTACTTCTCGTACCTCCTTTATGAATTGTTGATCAGGTTCCTCCTCAATTACATTTACAAATGAATTGTTATGGCCTAGAAGCGGGTTATTCCCAATGTTAGGCCCTTCTTCCTTAAAACTTAACATCTCTACATATCAGGTCTTAAACCTTATGCCTTAATTTCTAGAATTTTTCAATGGAATGCCCTATAGTACCTGCATGGTAATCAAATTTGGCATTTTTGTCATAGCTTTTTAGATATAGTGGTTGGACAAGTTTCAAAGAGAAAGAGACAACCAAGGAGTTATGAATTAGATGTGGCAAAAGTTCAGTCTGGTTATAGGTATTGTGGCAAAAGTTTCAGAATCTCTTCGACAATTGGGGTAATTTTTCAAAAAGTTAATTTGACTTCTTGAACCCTCTTTTTATCCAATGATGATAGCTTTCATTTGCACCACTCTCTCTTTTTTTCATCATTTTCCTTTCCTAATAACTTGTTCCCAAGCATGGTTAAATTTTCTAAGTATTATTGGGTTTAATTGGTTTATCTTAAGGAAGAAAGGTGTGATTAACTCTTCCGTTGATGGGCCTAAGATTGGATAACTCAATTTCCTTAAAGTCAATGAAAGTTTATGATTGATAGACCTTTTACTCCCTACAAAGGGTACATTGCAGAAGCTCCTACATTGGTAAATAACTTCTTTTATTTTATTGCAATTTGGGTACTAACATATGGATTCTTCAGCAAGGTTTACCAAGAATTGGGCCCACTCCTTATTTGTCTTCATCTTAACAATACACTAATTGAAGTCCTCTATAGGAGATGTTGTCTTGTACTTATGGGAACATACATGAATAGTTAGCCAAATATACAGCATTGTTAAACAGCATGCTAACTTTTTCTTTCCTTTTTCATAGCAAATATTTAGAGCACAATATGTGTCTGCAAGTATTGGTGATGCTGAATTTTCTCCCCTATCATGACGAGCTAGGAACATGTAAGTGACGGAGAGATCTATGTAATCATCAAGGTGTGGGAAAAGAACAAACCTATAAATGGTGAGAGCCAATACATTTGTAAAATCATCCCAATCATTTGCTTTCGACAACTGCTTCATTCTTTTTGCCAAATAATTTCGTGGAAACCCCTCCACTCCATTTCTATTCAACTTCCTATCTCTTAATTCTTTCTCTTGCACCCTTAGAAAATTTGCTATTGTATTCATCGAAGGGAGATATCTCGATATTGGTATGACTTGCTATCTTCTACTAAAATCCCTAAAATCCACTCATATTCTTCTAACATAGATGCTATCTGGAAATCTTGAGAGGTGAAACATCTCAGATAGTGATCATAAAATTGTGTTAATCCAGAAATGACTTCTATTTGCACATTTAACTTCATGTCAAACATCTTAACCTTTATCGGTACTGTTCCTTTTATTTCACTATTTGATCATATGTCTCTTTTTAAGATATTCTTAGTCAGCAAGATTTTATGATTCTCCAAAAACTTGTTTTATGAAAGGATGAATAAGAATAGAGCTGCCAATTTGAGCGGCCCAGTCCATCGAGATTTTATAACAAAATGGGTTGGGTCGAGCCAACCCATATTTTATTCGGGTTACATATTTCTAAGTTCAGTCTGCCCCAATGTTGGGCCACCAGACCAAAATGAGTCCTTTTTTTAAAAAAAATTAAAATTTATTTTTTATTAAAAGTAAAACTTATTTTATAACACAAGCCCAAATTAATACAAAATAACACACTAAATCAATCAAAAACACATAAAAAATAAGTCTAAAATAACATCAAAATATATTTATATGTATATTTTAATTTAATATACATTTTAGAACAACATAATTTTCATTTTTAAAAAATATAGTATTAAATAACATCTAATGTACTTTTATATCTAATTTTTATGTGTATATTTTTAATTTAATATATTTTAAACTATATATTATTAATTTAAAATTTGTGTATTTATATTTGTTTTCAAACCGACTCGTGGCCCATCAGTTCGAACCAGCTCAAGTCCATTTACATGGTCGAGCCAAATAGATCGAGTCAAAACAATTCACTTTTATTTAGGCCTCCTTTTTTAGATTCCAGCCAAACCCATTTTGTAGGCTTGCGGGTCAGGCCCATTTTGACAGTTCTAAATATGAATGATTATGCATGTGACAAATATCATACCACTCTTTTTCTTTTAACAAAAAAAAAAAAGGAAATTACATATTAAACAAAAAGATAGGTAAGAAAGGATGCCCTAAGTGTCCTAAACTGGTATACCTAAAGGAGTTTAACTACCTTATAGGATTAATGGCTTTTTTAACAAGTGAGTCTCACCGATTGACAGTTATTTTTACCTTTCTAAAGCTCTTCTAGAGCTATGTACTCGTTTCAAGATATAACCACAAGTTGGAACTGCATCTAAAATGATACCTCTAATCATCTCTCACTCCCTAGGTTACTCTTAGGCCTAGTTATAGGACCTCGCTCATGTGTGTGAAAAGTGTACTTGTAGTGTATGAAGGGGCATACCTTAAAATACCCTATATATATAAGAAACATATGTCATCTAACCTATCGTTTAATGAACATAATAATACAAATAAATAATTACAAATAAGAAAAATATGAACATATAACCAAATGGATACATAAATAAGGGGTGAAACTAAAATAAGTAAAGTTATCAATTTTGCTTTTTTTAATTATTTTAGGATTGACCCTCGAAAGTCCTCAATGGAGTCACCATCTGTCGACACATGGGTCTCGACGGGACGGTGAAAAATATGACATCAAAATAAAACAAATCACCACCAATGTTTATTGAGGAAAACATTGGAAAATCCTTTTTAAAAAGGTGGTCTATGAAACCAAATTTTGGGTTTGAGAGTTTATCACGTATACGGAAGGTATTACCTCTAATTAAAAGTACAAAATTAGATAACTTTAAAAATATTTATTTCACCCATCAAACATAAATACTACTTTTATTTTATTATTGGCTTTAACATTTTAACGAGAAAAATATTATTGAAAAATTTCTTTTTCATAAAAAAGATTATTATTTTTCGAGGCTCGATAGGAGTGGACTCCTGCTCCTACGTATCTTCATGGGTAATGAAGGGTCATATTTTACGTAGTTATTGAGATGATTTGAGTATTGGTGACTTTTTATTTGATTTTTTAATATTCTTGTGTTTATTTTGAAATATTATTACCACTATAAAATCAGAAGTGCATCCGAAGTGACAATCATTAAATTATGATAGTTTTTATAATGACTAAATCGAGAGTGTATTAGTCATAATTAAAGCCTTGCATTTTATGATTTATATTTTAAAAATTAATTTTAAAAGAGTTCACGATAATCAAATTGGAAGTGCATTTAAAGTGATTGTCATAAACATTTTTATAGTTTACCATAATTAAATTAGAAGTATATCCAAAGTGACATTTCTTCTTTTAAATTAAATAAATTAAATGGCATAATAATAATTATAACAACCAAGATTTATAAAATAAAATCAAGTTATAAGAGTATCTAAAGTGGTTATTTTAACTTTTAGTTTTTGTAATAGTTAAATTAGACCATTATTAATTTTTTCTTTGAATTAAATAATTTAAATGAGGTAATAATATTACATTATAACAATTAAAAATCTTATGATACTTAAATTAGAAAGCATATAAAGTGGTTATTATTAAATTATCCTTTTTAAAATTAACATTATTATCATTATTATTGTTGCTAAATTTAATCATTACTTTACTACTTGTTATTTCACATATTTGTAACAATACTTTAACTTTATAAATAAAAAACACTTACTATTTACACTCACACATTTTTCTAAGTACACCCATGAAAGAGAGTGCATCTAGCAAAGGGTGCAAATAGTAAATGTATGATTGAGTGGGGTGTGTTTAGCAAAGTGGGGTGCAAATAGTAAACATGTGATTTGGGTAAGAGGTATGTTTAGTGAAAGCAGGGGTGCAAATAGTAAACACATTATTGGGTAAAGATGTGTTTAGTGAAAGTCTGGGGTGCAAATAGTAAATTTGTGTTTTTGGTAGAGGGTGTGTTTAGCGTTTACGAAAGTGTGTATAGTAACTGACCCATGAAGATTGGATGGGGTTGTGCTTAGCATTTATGGAAGTGCAAATCGTAAAATGTAATTTAAAAAAAAAAAGATAAAGGAAATAAAGGGATGTGCATCCCCTGCACGTTGAGTTCTTAACTGAGATTTAAATCCCTAATGCACAAAATGACAAGAACGGAAAATTGGAAAATGGCGAGAACAGAGAACGGTGGTCTTCCACGCCGTCGCCACCTTGCACCTCTATCTTCTGTGATAGTTCTAGTGTCTCTTCTGGTGTCGTCCCCACCGATAGAGGTAAGCGATTTTTTAGTTTATAATTTTTACTCAAAAGTTTTAATTTTTCTAGGAGAAATCTTCACATCCAAAATTTATTGTTGAGCCAAATTTAGAGGTGTAAACTTCTCTAATTTTGTTTTCTTCATTTGTTTATCACTTCTTCTTTGTTGTTTTTATTTTATTTTATTATTTTTATCCATCCTCATGCACTGGAATTTCTTTTTGAACTTTTGATATTTGGTGTATAATGATATTTTGTATATTGGCCATGTATGAAAATAACATATTTCAAATTTATTGTTTACACCTCTCAACTTTTTGCCTAAGGGCCAAAATTAATTTAATTTGCTATCCATACCCACAGATATTTTAATACACCCTTTAGTTGTTTTTGTCTTTTTATTTTTTTTTTTATTTTCATATGAAAAAATAAATTCAAATATTAATTAATTGTAAAAAAAGTGGACAAAATTGGGTTTACAAAGTCTATATTTAATAATTAAAAAATAAATTTGGCATTTAGTGGCTATATTAATTTTGTTCGTATATGACTATCACCAACAACTTGAAAGTTGATTTGATTTGTTACTACAAAATCAAAGGAAAAAAGTGGTGAGGAAAAATTAGGAAATATTCTTAGTTTCATTTGGTTTCTCAAGGTGTTGAAGTGGAAGGGTGGCGAATAAAAAAATATAAATTTAATAGAAATAAAGAAAGTTGAATGAATTTTTTAGTCTTAAAAAATACTCACATTTTATTTTAAGTCTATATAGATTCTTTTATTTTTAGCTTTTGAATATATTTTTGTTTGAAAATAACATCTGCCGTTAGATGTTTACAATAAAAAATACTTATCTTTTTTATTTTAGTCCTTTAAATTTTTTTTTTATTTTAGTGATTCTATTTTTAAATAGTTTCTGTTATTAGATTTTTATTATTAAGTAATGATGTAGTTAATAATTGGTCATGTCAATTGCTCCCGTCACTAAAAATAATAATGTAACAATATCACGTGCTTCTTTTTAAATTTTAAATAAAATTATTATTGCTAAGAATATACTAGGCTGAATCATATTCACAATTTTTTCTTGTTTTTGTCTAAATCTATATAAATTTAAAAGTGAAAACAAAAACTCTGAATAATGACGGATGCAAATAGGCTCGATTTTATGAGCTTAGATTTCTTGAGCCAAGTTTGGTCCTACATGCCCATTAGATTGATCCATTTTTGTTTGTTTTATGTAAACATAATTATTTTAACTCAATTTAACCAATTTCATCATGTCATTGGTTACCTATATATCGAGACTGATACAATTTAATAGCTCTAACTACATAAATAAACAAAAAGAAAGGTATGTATACAATGTCAAGTTTTTTGAAATAAATAAATAAGTGATAGAAAATTAAATAAATTTTATGTTGTTTAGTCTTAAGAAAAAGAGCTTAATTATCTTATACTATTTGTAAGTTTTATACTATTAACTAATTAAAAATAATTAAGATAAATTTAAAAATAATTATCATAAGAGTTTAATAATTATAATTATAATTATACTATTAACTAATAAAAAATATTTTTGATATAATTTTTAATGTAATTATTAAAAAAGTAATAAATTTATCGTATACTAATATTTTTTTAGTGACGTGAAGCTACTAACCTGACAAAACATAACATCATAACTTAATGTTAGACATCTAACAACAAAACTTAATGTTAGACATCTAACAACAAAGACCATTTTGAAACAAAAACGTAATCTGGAGACTAAACTAAAATAAAAAATTTATTAGAATCAAACGTAAGTATTATTTTGGAAACCAAAAGATTTATAAAATCATGAGTGATATGCAGCTTCTTGTCAACTTGTTAGTGAGCAAAAATTGCATATTTCTTACACAGTGAAGTTATTTATTATGAGGGATTGTATATCCTTTCTATGAGATTAACTTTGTACTAAACATAAACCTTCTCATCTTTTAACTAAGTCGGGAGTAATTTATCGTTTAAAAAATACTTAATGATAGTTATGAATGATTTTGTGTACTCGGTCTTAAACTTAGATGGAGTTTAAATATAAAATCAGAAGTAATTAATGTACTCGTTATAAGCCAAAAGTAATATAGATAATACTTGTATATACAACAATAGTTATACATTTTTAGAATAACATAATTCAATTTGAATGAACTAGTATAAAATATTTTATTTTTAATTATTTTAATTCATTTGAATGAATCGACATAATTCAACTAGTATCAATTATAATATTTATATTTATCGTTTAGTTTTAATTCAAAATGTATATTTGTTAAATGTTTTTAAAGTTGTAAACATTCCATCTAGTAACTTAAGAAACTCCTTAGGTTGTGAGAAATTTCTATTAGTTCTATTTAACCTTTTTCAAAATTAACTTGTTATTTCATATTCTTTACTCAAGATTATCTTATTAATGTGGAATTAGTATGAGGACAAAACTCTTCTTATAAGTATTTAACTCTACTACATAAAATTTGAACTTAAAACTACGTTAAACTTAAACATTGGTTAATAACGTGCTGGATGCAATAATTAATTCATGAGATAATATTGAGAATCGATAAAATAATATTGAACCTTAAACAAAACAAGATTGACAAAAACAAAAAAAACTAATGAAATTTTGTTACGCACAATTAATTATGTGTTAAATTGGCAAGAGTTACATCATAATTCTTACACTACTTTCCGTGTGTAATAAATCAATTAATCAACTATAGTATATAGTATTTGATATATATAATTTTTTCAGTAACAATCCCATTTAAAATGTAGGATATAAATATTATTAATCTTAAAAAATGTACATATTATTTTAAAATATAATTTACAATAATTGTAAATAATTAAGGCTTTATTTCTTAACATAATTTTATATATTTAAATAATTAGTCAAAAAATTAATAAAATCACGTATTTAATTATTCAAAATATATATTTAAAGAAAGTCATCCAAAGAATAAATATTACATCTGGTTTATATTATTTTAATAATATTTCACAGTATTTATAATATTACATTTAACGCACACTTTAACGGTATAAAAATGAATTCTCTTTTACCATTGAATAATAGAATTGATCCTTTAAAAAGATATGATATTTATTTAAATAAGAATAAAAATCATTTCTCCTAATAAAAATTATTTATAGTTTGGTTGTAAAATCTACTAATTATATTTGATATAAGAAATATGCTTCTTTTTTCAATCAATAGGATTATATCATGTTATATTGTTGTTCAATAATATTTAAATAGAGGAAATTTTTTACATTAATAGAAAACTATTTTAAATTTTATGCACATTCTTTTTATTAATAGATATTAGCTAATTTTTCGTTGAATTTTTATAAAATTTTTCATTTGTGTTTGATCCCTAATAAGTTTTTTATTTTATTTTAGTTTTTAAAATGTTATCTAAATTAGTTTTTAAAATATTTTAAAGCAATTTAAAGTTATATTAAATAATTTAAATTAAATACAAATTTATTAAAAACCTAACATAAAACAAAAATTTTATAGAGATATAACGAAAAATATTGAGGTTTAATTAATTTTTTATTCCCTAATATTTTTTGCATTTTGATTTTAGTTTCTATTATAATGTTTTTTTATATTTAATCCATTTTAAATTTTATGTTTTAAAAATAGTCTCTTCTACTAACAAAAATATCATTAAATAATAACATAGCAAATATACTGTGGGATTCTATTTTTGTAATATGAGTTTGGAAAGTTATGATGGTAATAGGAAAAAGGTGGAAGTGATGATAGCCAGAATGCTTCAGAACTTTTCTTAAAATATAGTAAATAAAAATACGCATGATACTTATTGGATATGGTTAGTTAGCAATAGTTGTAGAAACAAGTCAACCCACCTTTTATCAACATGTATAAAAGTCTTAAGGATAGAATTTATGAGCAAATTTACAAATATCATTAATTTGAAAACATTTGCAGTCTTCTCTCGGATAAGAGTGCAACTAAAATTCAACATTCAATTTCCTTCTCATTAAATATACTATTCAATTCAAGTAATTGAAAATCAATTACAACTTTGAAGATATTAATCCAGATGGTAATGATGTTCTACTGCAATATTATGTTCTTGTTGATGAGCACGATCTTACCTTCCATCATAACAAGAGTTTATGCATATTAGAAATATCAATATTATGACATTCACAAAATAATTATACCTTCATAAAACATTAATTGAACAACTTTAGTTTAAAATAAATCAATAAAAAATAGAAAAGAGATATAGAGATAAAAATAAATTTACATAATAGATACTTAATTGAGTAAACTATAACAATACCTTCTGAAATTTAGTGTAATTACACATGAACACTTATTATTATAATTATTATTTTTTTTGTAAGAACCTACTTTGATTAATAGGTTATAAATTTGTAGAGTAATTGATATGAGGAATTAAATTTAAGTTTTACTTGAATTATTGAGGGAAATTGAAGTGTGACGAGTTTAGTAGCCGTGTTAATGGCACGCCTTTATATTTTGGTGAAGTTTAGAGGAGTAGATAGGTGAGAGAGATTATTATAATTTTGTTTTGGAATGTTTGGACTAAATTACAAGGATTTTTGGATGTCTGTTTATGAGGGTGTAAATAGCAAGTTGAACTTACTAAGTACACTCTCGTATGTTAACCTTTCTTATTCTTCAATTTTCTTCTTCATTATCTTTCTTCTCCTCTCCCTCACTAACATCCCTTTCTCCCCCTCACTGCCACTCTCTCTTGGTTGCGTGGTCAACCGAAAGCTAATAGAATTTGGCACAATCTCTTTCATTGCTCTTGATTCTGAGAGGTAATCAGTATAGATAAGTCTGATCGTTTTTATTCAAACCTTTTTCCATTTATTTTTGATCCTGTAACATCCTTCATTAAAATAACAACCGATAGTATAATAAGTAAAGAATTATTGAAAATAAACAAACTTTCAAAATAGTAAGTCAAAAATATCTCATAGTATTAAAATAAGGAGAATAAAATATGGACTTTTACAAAATTTAATTTTCAAATGTAGATGTCTATAAAATGAATATAAAGGTTGAAATAACAATAAAGATGTTAATTCTAAATAAAAAAAAAGAAAATATAAACTAGGGACTAAGTCTTCATGCCTCCACAGATTCTTGCTCTTTTGACTCTGAAAACAAGATTTTAATGAGATGAAAATCCCAGTGAATAAAACGGGTTCGAAAAGAGTTTGCAAATAGTGTTATTCTCAATTAGTGTAGAATATGAAAAAAACAACTATATTACCTACCGTAATAAAAAAATATTTTTATACATAAATTATGATTTAATTCAAATAATTTCTAATAATAATAATCAACACAATAAAAATAGTTTTCGATTTAATATCCTCATGCAAACACACAATCCACAAAAATATAGTGATACCATGATAACTCACTCCTACTCTTCGGTTCCCAGAACCAGGTTTTCAATAGATTCGTAAAAAGGTTTATGAGTTTATATTTCATACGTGGCATCCCATTGCCTTTCCTATGCTATTATGAAAGTATCTCGATTCTCTTCTCCATCCTATATAGAGATATCTAAAACATATTTCTCATATTAAATGAGGTATCTTGTATTTCACCTTCATTCCAAATGGTATCATAAGTTTTCATCCCCATATTAAACTATGGTATCTCAAACAACCACACAATTTCTGAACATAATGTCTAAATTCTTAAAATCAAAACACATAGATTTTATAAAAATAAATTAATACAAAAAAGTAATAATACAATATAAAAGTTATATATATTTATATATATAATAAGCCAAAATCAATCCCGAAATCCTTTACATTGTGTTTGGATGGAGAATTTTATAAATACAAGGAATTTAAAATATATTGAATTTCAAATTCATTCAATTCAAAAGACTTCATTTTTTAAATGTTTTGTTTGGATAAGATAATTTAGATTATTGAATTTTAATTTTCTTGTTTAGATAGAGTATTTCAATTCCTACTAAAAATAAAAATTTATTTTACTAAACAATATTTTGAAAAAAAATTATTCTTTTTAAAAAAATAATATAAAATTTTATTTAAAAATAAATTTTTACTTTCTAAAAAAAGTAATGCTTTTACAATAAATAAATAGAAAAATCACAAAAGTAAATCTTGCATAATTGATTTTATTTTTTTGACAATATTATGATTTTACATAAATAAATTTATGACAAAATTTATTTTATTCTTTTAACAAATCCATTTTATAAATTCTACTTAAAATTTATTTTATATTTTAATTATTATAATTAGTTTATTAATTTATATAAATATTATAATTTTTAAAATATAATATTGGTGGATTGGCAGGTCAGCTCACCTTGCCTTTGACCCGCTAAATTGAAGAGTTAGGTGGGACAGACCAAAACAGGTAGGTGACTAAATACATTAGTTTGACCCATAAAAATGAGGGACAGTTGGCGGGTCAGCCCGCTTGTCCCACCCCATTTTTCCTCCCCTAACCGATATCAAGTAAAAAATAACTTCAGTTTGATTTTAGTAAAAGAAAGTTAGGTTTTGAGAATTTCAAATTCTTACTTTTTTTAAGGAATTTGAAATTCTACAATTCTTTTAAAATTCTTCATCCAAAAAAGTATTTCATCACAAAACATTTGAAATTTTAAAATAAAATGAATTACCGTCTTAAAATTCCTCATCCAAACACAAAATTAGGGAATTTTACAATTAATAAATTTCACGTTAATGAATTGAAATTGTAAAGCATGATGTTTTGCAGTGTTGAACATTTGATTTTATATTACCATACTTAATATTTATATGAAACAATATGGCTGAATAGGAATACAATATACAAATTAAAAGTGTACATATTCAAGCAAATAGGAATACTAAAAACTGACACACAATCACGGATAATTCATTTATAATAGAAAAAGAAATAAGATATGGCTGAATATAAGTTCCAACGTGTACTAAAAAGAATTAATTGAAATAAGCGAATGACTAATTTCTCACGATTATGGTCAATTCTTTTATTTTATTTTATAAGAATAAAATTCTATATACCATAGATGAGTTTAAGAAAAAGTTTTACTCACCTCTTGAAGCAAGATTTCATAACTTTAATTTGTTTTTCTCTCCTTTTTTTTCAATCCTTGAATAAGCAACTTGTCTATAATTCTTTGAGGAAACTACTTCACCCTATGTAATAATTTAAGGTTGATTCTCCCCTTTCTACCCTTTCTTTTTTTATAAAAGATAAGTTTTATGGTTTAAATTCATTATGAGATTAAATTTTGATTTATTTTATCTTATTTCTATTTTAAAAGAAATATTATCTTAATCTTATTATTCAAAACATCTAAAAGTTTAATCTTTGAATATATTTTTTAACAACCTAATCTTTTCTTAAGTGAATGATTATTCGAATATTTATATTTTCAATTTTGGGATGTTACACTTTCTCCCTCCTTAGAGAATTTTGTCCCCGAAATTAATTTTAGTAATAAAATTAACATATAATGCATCAATCTACATTTAAAGGTAATATACTTCAATTGAAAAGATATGAATATTGTTGTCTAACATCCCCCTCAAGTTCCCATGTAGCCTCTTCTAGAGTCAATCCTACCCAAGTCACCTTCACCAATGGGATTATCTTGTTCCTCAAAGTTTTAGTGCTCTCTTGTCAATGATTTGAACAGGTTTGGGCTTAAAAGTCAAATTACTTTTTAATTGTATTGACTCATGAGCTAGAATATGTGAGACATCTTGTACGTACTTCCAGAATTAAGAAACATGGAAGTTGTCATGGAGGTTTCACAATTGTGGTGGAAGAGCCAATTGGTAAGCACTAGACCTAACTCTTTTTAGGATTGAGGAAGACTTGGCCCGAAAAGACTCATCAAAACCTCAACTCATGATGGAGATAAACATATTAGGCATAGTCCATAGATTCCCCTTTGTAAATATTATTTAGCTCTTAATTTCCTTTTAGGCCATGTATTTCGGCCATTTACTTTGTAATTAGGAAGAAGAGGTGTTATTAGTCAGTGAGAGAAGGTAAGCTTAGTTAAGGGCCTCTTGTCCAAAGCGTGTTAGGCTTCCTTCCCACACCTTTGGATTAGCTTTTGCACCCCTCCTAGGTTTAGATTAGGTGTCTCTAATCCTAATTAGGCCTAAAGTACCACATTGTCTAGTTTTGAGTGCCTAACTTTATCATTGGGCTATATATATACCTAGTTTCTCTTGTAATCATCACACTTGAATTTGGAATTGATATAAAACTCTTTAAGAGCATTCTTCTATAGTAAAGTGTCATTGAGAAACCTTTTTATTGAGGATTTTCTTCCTTTATGCTTTTATCAAGGGTCATCTCCCTTGTGACAAACCTCCTAGTAAAATTTTTCTTGACTTATCTTCTTCCTAGAGAAGTGGTGTCAAGTTCCTCTCCATTCCTAACCTTTTCCATCCTCCATCTTCTTAGAGGAAGGAACCTTGGTTGAAGAGATCAAGGGAGTGCATCATTTGGTATTAAGAGTCAACTCTATAAGGTTCTTTTTTAGTCTTAATTTTCTTTAATTTTTTCTAGCTTTTCTTCTTAGTGTTCTTGCTGTCTTCTTTATTTTTTTTTCAGCCTTTGATTATTGTCATTTAATTTCTTTTATGTCTTGTTAGTTTATGTTTTAGTAGTTTTCATTTTATGCAATTTATTTCCTAGTCTTTATTGCTTTCTGGATTCAATTTATCTTGTTCTTTTCCATTGAATCTTTATATGTTTCCTATAGGATTGTTTCTTTAATTTTATGCCCAGCCTTTTATTTCTTTTTTGTTCATGTGTAAATACTAAGAAGATCATTGTAATGACTTCACAAAATTTGTGAAGAAAGCCACACATTGTGATCTTGATCTTTGGATGCACATTCTTCTTCTTATTTGAGTTTTTAATTCTATTTTTCTGCATCTATTTTTCTGTTTTTCCAGCCCCTTGTTCTCTATTTTGGGCATATATTTCTGGTTATTTTGAGTCATTTAATTTCACTTTTTAATCTTCCATGTTGTAGTCCTTTTATTGTCTCTTAATTCTACATAGTTTTGCCTTTTACTTTTACCATAAAAAAGTGTGTTTCTCTCTTGAAATTAAACATATGCTCTTGTGTCTATTCCTAGAGTCCCACATGCTTTAGATGATAACATGTTTAAAAAATTTTCCAAAAAAAGATAAGATTTCTCAATTCTTTCTTAGAGTTCATTTCTTCATTTTGTGTAAGTAGCTTATTTTTGTGCTAGTTTATTGTGGTGATTTTCTTTGTGCCGGCTAATTGAGATTTTTGGGCGCATAGTTGGGCTGAAAACTTGAGCAATCAAGCTTACCTAAACCCATAAAAACTCTCACTTGGTGTCATGTTATAATCACCTAAAATTACTAGCTCATTTTAAGTTGTTTTGTGTTCTTTGGTTTGCACTTTTACATCAAACTTTTGTGGCTGGTTTATTATTCTTGTTCAAGCATTTATAATTCTTAAACTCCTTACTATATCTGCTTCAAAATGTGTTAAGAGGTGTAACAAAATTTTTTACAAAAAGAAGAAGAAAAGAAATCAAAAGAGTAAAATAAGTAAAAAAAAAAGAGTTAGTAAAAAGTGCTAAAAAAAAAGTAAAAAGAGTACAAAAAAAAATTTAGTACACCTCAAAATTATTAAACAATTCAAAGGAGTGTTAAATTCTATTGAAATTTTCTTGTTTGTTTTGCATATGATTCAACCACCTTGCTTTAAAATTGTGCTAATGTAGGTTTTTATCAAGGGTTTCTTCCGTTGTGGCAAACATAAACACTTTGGCTTATCTTTCTTTGAGAATGATGCCCCACATCCATTTTCTTTCCCATCCATCATCCATTTCATGGTGCTTGGAACCTCAAGGAGAAAGATCAAAGGAAGTGAAAAAAGCTTTTTACAGCACATGGTACCTCCACCAGGAAACCTAGACTTTTTACTAGGTTCTCCTTACAACTTCTCAGCACATTCCCAAGGAATACATTCTTAATAACCGCATATAAAATTTATTAATCACAAATCAAATATGACAACATTATTCATAAATCACGATTCACAGAATGTTTAGTAGCAGTTTATAGCAAGTAATTTAACTTCTTCAAACTTATGTTAATTTCCCACAAAAAGGAATAGTGAAGTAATACTAATAGACATCCTTTTAGATGTGGAAGATTGGATTAGACCACAACCATAAAACATACTCAACTTGCCTTTTCTATCAATTTTATTTAAACACTCTTTCAAAAATATACTTTTCCTTTTATCTTATTTTCCTTTTGAAAACATATAGACGACTTTAAATAATCCATTTCAAGAATAGTTCATAAATCTTTCACAAATCTTATTTCATAACCTGATTCATAAAAATAATTAATATGAAAAACCAATGTTTAACAATCCATTTACCATGATAAAGATATCAAAAGTATACAACATGAATCATAACAGTAATTTAATTTCATAAACAGGGAACTAGAAACAATATCTAGAGAATAACAACATTGGACCAAAAAGATTATTTGGAGTAAATCAACAAAGGATTAGAAAGTCACTTGGAACAAATGACCAGAAGGTTATCTAGAAAGAATAATTAATGGAACAAAGTAAGTTCTGGAAAGAATATCAAAGTACCAGAAGAAATCTAGAGAAAATAATAACCACAACTAGAAGGTTATCTGAAACGAGTGACCAGAAAGTTATCCGGAGAGTAATAAAGAAATGACTAAAAGGTTATCTAGACGATTGACCAAAAGGTTATCTGGTGAGAATAATCAAATTAAGAAAACAAAAACAATCAAAGTAATAAACACAACAGATCAAGAAAGAAATAATTGAATGAAAACAAATAAACACACATAGTTTATTAAGACTAACACCTCTCACAGTTTATAAATTTCACCCCCCTTCCCTTCATAAGAGGTTGATTAAGAATGGTGTAGAACTTCAACAGCTCTAATCTTCTTCGGAAGATTCTTTTCCTAACTTTCTTCCTTCAGAACTTCCTTTTCTCTCACTAGAATTCTCTCTGCCGTTAGCTGTTTCTCTCTCTACCTATCACTGATTTTGTGCCCCTTCTCCACTGACCCAAGGCCCCTATTTATAGGTTTTTGTTGGGTAGAATTCACCGAGGGAATTCCAATTCGCTAAGTGGTTCTGCCAGCAAACCGTCATTCTAGAATTTTCTTTCATCGCCTTGCACCACTAGACTGACTTACCAAAACACCAAAACTGCCATATTTTCATCGAGTGAAGAATATTTTCACTGAGCGGTTTCCTATGAACAAAGAATACTTAAAATCTTTGGAAGTAATGCTTTAAAAGTTATCATTGATTCATATTAACAATTGGTTATGTACAAATCTATTCCTAACTAACCTAACTGTGGATTTAAGGATGTTACACTAAGGGGGTGTTAGTCTAAGGTTTGTAAGGGATGCTAGTGTAATGTTTTTAAACATGTAAAGATGTTAATATAATAAAAAAAAAGTAAAGTTACATGTAACTTAATAAAATTTGGGGAAATCAATTTAATCATATTAATATATATATATATATATATATATATATATATATATATATATAAATAAAAGTTGAGGGTGTCATGATCCACCTTACTCTTGAGGGCTCTCATGACAAGAATGTTTCAAAACTTTTTTCTTTAAAAAATTAATAATAAATAAAAATACACATGAGAATTATTACATATAATTAGTTGACACTTATTTGTCTCAATGGATGTGAAGACGTAACATTTTGTTAACCATGTTATTGTTTAACAATTTTTTTATAAACAATAGAGTCTATTTTTAAAAAATAAAATTTAAAAGAATAAAAAAACAAAAAAATAATTTAACAGAACAAAAATCAAAATGCAAAAAATGTTTGGGAAGCCAAATATTAATTCTAAAGAGTTTAATACTCATGGAGTGATACTGTAAAAGAGTTTTACACTGTCATATACATGATTAAATTGTAATTAAATAATAGTGTAAAACTCTTTTATATTATTAGTGTAGGAGCCCTTTACTTAATTCTAAATGTGTGATTGGCTTAGGATTTGAAAATTGATTTCGAACAAATTTTATTATGTTTAGTTTTATGTTAGAGAAGGATTCAGAATTGTTCTTGACTGAAACAACTTATATGCTTTTTTTTCCCTTGCCTTGGACACTATATTTTATTCTAAACTTACTTTGATACAAACATTCAAAAAATAAATTACATCATTTTAAAATTAATTTTATTTTGTCAATGTTGCTACGTTACTAAATATTAAAAATGGCATGGGCACCCAGGTCATTGAAAACCATGGCTTGAACCTCTTTTAAATAAAACCAGCTACATATACGTAACCCATACGATTTCTTGTGTTGAAAACATGTTGTTACTAGTTACTCAGTCCCCGTGGACAACAATTCACATTTATTTCCCATTATATTTTTATTTTTTATTTTTTGATCGTTGAAGTGGGCAAAGAGGCAACAATCATAATAAATCATCACCCCATGGACCATGGTTTTATCACCTTTGGGCTACACTACTCTTGGCTCTGAGTAAACTCATAAAAATATTTATGCATGATCATGTAAAAAATTATATTAATATTTAATTAAAATTAATTATATATATATATATAATAAAATAAGTTTGTTGATTTTATAAATTAATATTTTAAAAATATTGTAATGAATTTTCAGTATAACAATACTAACAGGTGTTAAACTCATTAGAAATTGTCAATAATACCTAGAAAAGAAGTTTTCGTATGCTATGCATATTATTCACGACAACATTTTAAATATCAACTATAGCATTTTGAAAGCGTATAAAAATATTATTTAAAGTATTATTAAAATTTAAATAATAATATAACTATTAGGAGATTAATTTATCTAAATATTTTAAAAATAAGTGTTAGTTTTTAAATTTCAAGTTATTGTTTCCTCTTTGTTTTGCACATAGGATGATATAGATCGTGTATATGGCCAAGAAAATGGAGTATTCTTAATTTAATGAACCAAACTGGTGCTTTATACAAAGAGTTACATGATCATGAATAGAACATTTAAAAATTTGTATTGACTTCAGCGTCATTGTTAGTTTTATATTATAATTACGTACTAAATTTTATTGAGAGGTATAGTAATATATTTCTAAATTTTTTTTATCCAATTTTTTATAAGTAAATATTAATTATTAATATATTAGTGGAGATATTCAAATTACAATATCTCTCTTCCTCTTCTTTTTTCACACGTAAACTTTTATCATAGACTAATCTAACCGTATTCTTTTTTTATCCAATTAATAATTTTTAGTTACCAATATATATTAAATCTTGGAAAACTAGACCCCACAAAGTAAAAAATATACATTAATTTTAATAATTTTAGCTAAGTTGAGAATAGAAAATTTAACTAATAATAAAAAGAGTTTAACATCTCTACACTGTCAATGTAAAAATAGTTTTACACTTACGGTTAATTATAACTCTTTGTTTATATGATTTTTAAATTATTGATTGGTAAAGTTAACAAATTTATCATATATAAAGAGTTATGATTAATTGATAGTGTAAAACTTTTTATACTGACAAGTTATAAATGTTTTTCTCTAATAAAAAAATAGATCTAAAAGGTGTTAAATAGTTGACATTGGTTGACACAACTAATAGCAGCAAAGGTCTTATGACCAAATGTTTTAGGGTTTGAATCCTGGTTATGGTTATGTAACTTTGTTCAACTTGTTTGAAAAATTCCACCATATATTTATAATTTTTTAATTAAGAAAAGTTATATATACAAAATATTATAAAAAGATCATATCAAGAAAAAATTTATAATTGATCAGTACCACAATATAATATATATAAATTTAAATTTATATAATAATTTATAAAGATTAATTTTTCTAACACATAAAATTTTAAAAATAATAAATATATTATAAATAATAACATTTTCTTTTCAATATTTTATATATGTTATCAGCAAAGAGTAATTTTGGAAAAATAAATTTTCTTTACATTTTTCTTCTTTTAGTATTTGTTTTGAACGGAAAGTAAAAAAATAAAAAATAGTAATTTTCATTAATTTTTTGTTACTTTACTATCGAACTAAAGAAATAATGATTTTTACGTGAACATTGCTAAATTGATAAATAGAATTGAATACCTATAGTAAACCCTAAATTTATAAATTAGTACTCGTGATAACAGTTCTAGTGGTTAAAGTTACTAGAAAAGATAAAGGGAGAAGAAATTTCCGATTCAAATATTTTTTATCAATAAAAAGTATTTGTTGATAAAAAATAAATATTCATATAAAAATTTTAACTTTATATAATATTAAATCTAAATTAACAAGCATATCATATATGCGTAATACCATTTCACATTATTTTCTCTAAATATTTTCCTACATAAATTTATACATATAATTAAGTACATGATTTTGTAAAAAAAAAATATTTAAATATGTATCTACGTTTATGTTTCTAGCATTGTGATAAGAAGATCAAAGATTAAAAAGAAAAATATACATTTTTTAATATTTTTAAATACATGTAACGACACCAAAAATTTGAATCTAAAATTTTTCGATTTGTATTCCAACAGTACGGCACTTACCACCAGACTAACCCTAACCCTAGTGATAAACATTCAGAAGAGTAAAACAAGAAGAAATATAAAATTACTTGCTTATTCAATTAACATCAATATTTCTTATTTACAAACCTTAGCTTAATTACAAGGGTAATTAATTTGGAAACATTTCATAAGAATCAACTGATGGTAACTGAATCTCAAGTGAAAACAAGGGTCTAGAGACATTGGATTCTTATTAAACCATCAAACTCCGACCTTTCAAGTTCAAAAAAAACAAAAAAATCAAATTCTAACCTTTCACCATTGAATATTGACCCGAGTGATACTACCTCCTATAAATATCTCAGCAAAGCTTCAACCTTTCCTTCAACCAAAGCTACTCCAATTTGTTCATTGTTTAATCATTTTTATTGCCTTTAGCTCAATTAGTTCATTGAATATGGCCAAAGGAAACTCTCCCTTTGAGAGGCGAAGCTTGTCTTTGGATCAAAAATTGGCCTTTGCCAAACGCTGTTCTCATGGTACATCAATTTGAAAACCCTTTTTAAGTTGAAAAAATTACTCATTTACTATCTCTATATATACTAATTTTATCGTTTACTCTTTACACATAAAAGTAAAAGTTTAAGGAGTATTTACCAACAGTGTAAAAAAATTTTACACTAGTATTTTAATAAACTAATCTGTATTTATATAGCTTTTAAAGTATCATTTATAAAATCATAAGAAACTTGAAGGGTTGTAATTTATAAAATTTCTTACACTGTCAATACATATTAATTAAACTTTAAAAGTACATTATTTTAAATTCTTTTTTATTTCCACTGTATGTAAAATGTAAGTTAATATCAATATAAATAGTAAAAGAGATTTACAATCATAAATCAAATAAAATGAGTTATTTTTGCATGTAGGGAGTAAAAAGAAAAGTTATTCCAAGTGAAAAATAAATCAGTAATTTTTCCATTTAAGAATTTTTATTTTTAAATTCTAGCTAACGCTATTATGAATGAAGGGTTCCATCTTCTTTTCGGTAATACTTTAACTTTGTTTGGTAAAAGAACATCTACATTGTACATAATTCTTTTTATCATATATATAATGTTTTGTTAATTTTCTTTTCACTAACCAACCTGATGTTAATGGAATAAATATTTTTTTAAGGAATTTTTCTTTAAAATGAACAAATGTATGAAATGAGAAAGCATTTCAATTAAAATATTTTGAAATTTTAAAGAATAAATATTACATGTATCAATAATACATTTTAGTTAATTAAATATTTTTCAATTTTAAAGAATAAATACTACATGTATTAATAATATACTTTAGTCAATTAATATTTTCAATTTTAAAGAATAAATTCTACATGTATTAATAATATATTTTAGTAAATTAAATATTTTGCAATTTTAAAAATAAATAGTACATGTATTAATAATATATTTTATTCATTTTTCTAATAATTACTTTAAAATTTTTCTCTACATAGTTTATAATTATATCAAAGTATAAAAACTATTTATATGCTTATAAAAATATTTTATAAAAATCAAACTCAAATTCACGTTTTTACTTTTTACTTTTATATACTTATTTATTCATAGGGAAAATCCTATGGTTAACAACTATAGATGACATTGAATTTAATTTATTAAAAATATCTAATTTTTATGTTATTAAATGATTTAATTTTTAACAAATTATAACAATTATAAGCAATGAAGTTATAAAGTTGGTCTCGTTGTAACTTGGTAAGATGAAGAAGAAAGAAATTGTGGGTTTAAATACTTCAAATAAAAATTAATATTTGTCTATAAAAAAATAATTACAACCAATCAAAAAAAAATTTAATTAATTTGATTTGGATTAACTTTTCTTAATTTCTCATTTTGCGTGTAATTAATTAAACAGAGGGTGTGTTAGCCGGAGCAAAGGCAGCAGTTGTTGCTAGTGTTGCCTCTGCCATTCCTACTGTAAGTATTAACTCCTTATTGTTATTAAGGTAACTTTTATTCACTCAATTTTTCTCCCAAATGTTTTTCATAAGACCAATTTACAATTTTACATTTGAAATAACCAGTAATTACTATTCTATTAATCAAGAGAAATGTTAGTTAGTAACACAGTCTCACACTCTCATGTACAATTTTGTTATTAGATGAAATTTATATTATAAATTACAAAAAAATTTGTGTAGGTCTCACTTTTTATTTAGTTGTATTCATAATATAATTTTTTTAAATTTTCAATTAATTTTAAAGGTTTTGTGAAAATAAATGTATTAAAATTGTGAAAATTAATTTTAATGAGAATCAGTTCTACTTGAGATTTTGGTAAATATCATATCAGAATTAATTATTCTTGGTGTGTAGTTGGCTAGTGTCAGGATGCTGCCTTGGGCAAAAGCCAATCTCAATCACACTGCTCAAGCTCTCATAATTTCTACAGGTTTGAATTTTTTTTTCTTTATTAATAAGAATCAAATTTAAGTATTAAAAATTTGTAACATGGCCATTAATTGTTCAATAGACTTAAGTATTAAAAATTTGTAACATGGCCATTAATTGTTCAATAGACTGAATTAGACTATTGCAAAATATATGAAATAAATATGAGTACAACATATACGAAAATACAAGGATGTTTGGTAATATGTCAAGTACAGTTGTGATTTTTTTTATCAGTTTACAAATTAGTTTGACCAAGTAAATTGTTTTGACACGAATTTATTTTAGTAACTTTTAACTTATAAAAATTAACTAATTTATAAGCTACTATTTTTTTTTCAATCTTGTTGATTTATTTGAATTTTTTTAATCAAATAATTAATTATATATATTTTATATTATTTCACGTTTTTTAACTAACTCATTAGTAATTTTATTAAAATCTTTCATTTAAATAAATTAATTTACACGTTTATAACCTTTCAACTAGCTTATAATCTTAAGCTAACTTGTCAACTTCACTATAATTTTACCAAACATAGCCTACATAGTTTGTTTGAGTTTTGAAAATTTATTTATTTATCTGCATGAACAGTGTAGTTTCATTCGGTTATATATGATTCTCGTAAATGTTTTATGAAAAAATAAAATTTAAATAATTTAAATTATATACCAAAAATTATTTAACATTTATAATTATTCTTTTCAGCAACAGTAGCAGCATATTTTATAGTAGCTGATAAGACCGTTTTAGCACAAGCAAGGAAGAACTCGTTCATGCAACCCTCTGATTCTGAAGCATGAACAATCTAAATAGATAACATGAATATTGTATTTGATTATGCTACTTTATTCAAGTGTTATTTACGTTTTTACAATTATGTTTTTTTTCTTTCTTTCTTTCCTTTATCCTACGTACTCATAATTGTAAATGAAAAATTGTAGAAAACTGTTGTTTCTTTTATGTTTTATCAACATTCAGGAAAACCAACGTGGAAAACTGTTGTTTCTTAAATGTTTAATCACATTACCTTGTATTTCCAATTTTTAAAATTTTTATATTATGCTCTTTAATTTTTAAACGATAATAGTTTATGCTCCATTTTAAAATTGTTTGTGTTAGTTAAGTGATGGTGAAATTGGCGCTGATTGGTACATAACAAGCATTTACTAACATATAATAATTATTTAATCATATGATATATTCTAATTTTGTAAGTTTTTGCTTTCAAATTAAAGTTTAATTAGTATACATTAACAGTATAAAAGAGTTTTTACGTTAACGTTCAATTACAACTCTTAAGTCATTTATATTACTTTTAAAGTATTAATAAGTAAAGTCAACAAATTCACCATAAACAAAATGTTATAATTGCATATCAACGTAAAATTTTGTACACTAACAGTACATACTAATTAAACTCTTAAAATTATAAATTATAAGTGTGTAGAGAGAGAAGTAAATTTAAGTTTGACTATGATTAATAAATTAATTAAGGAGTAATTAATTATATTAATTGTATTGATATTAGATGTATTGTAGAAAGTTGGTAAATTTAGCTTAGTACGAGAGGATATATATATATATAGTCATATAATCTTTTGATTAGAAAATATTGAGAAATCTAAATGTAAGTAGATGTTACCGTTAGCAAGTTAGAATTTTCAAACACAATCTTGATTCTCTTTTTCCTTTTCTTCTTTCCTTTTCCCTTTCTTCTTGATTTTCTTTCTTCCCTTCTCTCTCTTCCAAGTCTCTCTCTGCTCCAATCTTCCCTCTCTTGCGTGTGGCCCTTTTGGCCAATAGAATCTAACGAAATCTCTTCCGTTGCTCTTGATTTCAATTGTAGATCATTATAGGTATGTCTGGTCCTAATTTTTTGGGTCTTTTTCTGTTCATTTCTGGTTCCTTTGTTGTAGATCATTGAAAGGGAATCTTCCTTTAAAATCTCAATTCCCTAGGTTCCTTTTTGGTTTTGGGTATTTAATAGGTTTTGAGTGATTTCTGTAGTTGATTTTTCTTTATATTGCAAATTCAACTCAAAAGCGAGAAATAAGTAAGGAGAGCTCAATTTTTATCTTTAATTTATGCAAAACTTTGATTTGATTGTGTATGTATTTGTATGTGAGTGATGAGATTTTAATCAATGTTTTAAGCTTGAATATGTTGTGTAAATTTTGTGAGTGATTGGTCATATTATGATTGTGAAAAAATTGTGTTTGAATTGTGATCTGAGGCAATTTACATGATTTGTTGAATTGATGCATGTTTTGAGATTGGAGATTTATTAGAAATAATGGTTAATTGATTGTGATGTGGGCTATTACAAAGAGGTAATGGAGCCTGATTGTGGTACATTAAGTTAGGAATATGAATATATCCAAGTGATCCCAATGGTAGGAGGGCCTAATAAAAGTAAGAATGCACTGGTGTTAAGGTCTGGTAAGGGTGATAATACACCAAAAGGATGTACTCAAATAATAACTTTTGTTAGATTAGGTTAAGAGGACGTCTGACAACAGTTAGGTATCAAATGACTATGTCTAGACTTCAACTGATTATCATAGAGGTAGTAGACGTCAAATATCAATAGGGAGAAGTCAAAAGAGCTACCTTGGTATTCGAATTCAACGTAATTGATCTTTCTGGAAAATGTCTTAGTATGTGATATTGTAATTATGAAAACTTATGTTTAGAAGAAACATAAGTGTGATTGTTTGTCGAATGAATGTTTATGTTAACTTAACTTGTTTTTCATACTTAAAGTGTTCTATGTTATTATGAACTTATACTTGCTTGCATGTGTTTTCTGTATGACTATAATGATCATGTTTTACACGAGAGCATATAATAGTGAAGAGGTAGGAGGATGGAGTCAACAAGGTTAAAGAATGCATGACTAGCGGTGCCAACCAAGTCTTTTTTTACATTATAAGATATATGAATTTTGGTGTATGTGTAATGTAAAGTGAATTATGAAATTTGAAATCTCTAGACATTCTATCATGCATTTTGTATGAATAAGTTTGAAGGATAATTTATTAGAATATAGTTGAAATTTTAGATTGGATTGGTTGAAATGGTAAAGACTTATGCAATTGGTGCTTTAGTAGTTTGCATGATTTACTAGGCGACAAGTTTCGCCTAACACAAAGTTGTCTCTATCAAACAATTTTATGATTTTGTATCCAACGACCTGTCTTGTTTAACGCAAAGTACTCTCTGCCAGCAATTTTGCATGATTTTTTGCCTAGCCACATGTTTCGTTGAGTGAGACCCTTTCTCTAAAAATCATTGGTGAGACCTCTTGTTGGGCCACACCTGCCACTATACGAGATGCCTAAGTTTCTTGCTAGACAAACTGTTCAATATATGATATTTGTTATTGTTTGTAAACTATTATGTTTAGGTATAATTTTATATGTAAATGAATGTATTAAGTCTATGAAAGATATTAATTATATTAGAATTTCTTGAAATATTACAAATTTTATTATTTAAACATAATTTAATTAATTACAAATATTTTTTTATATTGCA
This sequence comes from Psophocarpus tetragonolobus, assembly GCA_037954015.1. Taxonomy (NCBI): domain Eukaryota; kingdom Viridiplantae; phylum Streptophyta; class Magnoliopsida; order Fabales; family Fabaceae; genus Psophocarpus; species Psophocarpus tetragonolobus. The sequence continues at coordinate 75,333,957 of CM075688.1, read as the reverse complement.
AATTGTCTTTAATTCATAAAAGTAAGATATGGGACACATGTAACTAATTAATTGAATGTTTATAGCTTTTTAATTGGCTTATATTCTTAAGCTAACTTACCTACATTAGCATAATCTTCTTACAGAACATAGCCTAAATGGTTTGTTTAAGTTTTGGAAATTTATTTATTTTCTTTGCATTTAATTAAAATGATAATATAATTTCATTCATCTAAAATTAGGATTTGTATTAAATTACTTTCAAATTTCTGTATTGTCACATATCCTAATTTTGTAATTTAAAAACAATTTACATAATAAAAAATACCTGTATTCAATTAAATTAATTAAACCACATTCAAATAATAAAATTAGAACTTATTACACCAATAAATATTGTTATATGTCAGTTAACATTTACCAATTAATAGTTAATATCACTGTTAGCTATAAATTAACAATTTTAAAAATTGATAACAATGTCATCATTTAAACATTATTTAATCAGAAAAACTTTAAAAGAATACTCTTGTATATATTATTTTCTTTCGCTGTATCAATTGCATTAACAACTGCAAATAATTTATTTTTTACTTTTCTGCCCGTTATTCCTTCACACGATTGAGAAGACTCATCTCTACCGTTACCAATGTTTAGAAATTCGTTAAACTATACCATGAATACCTAGGTTTGAGGTCCATTTTTTAAAATAATTATTTTATTTTTATACTTATTTTAAAATTAAAAAATAGATTATTTTGTTATAAGAAAAACTCAAACCACAATTTTTAATTTTTCAAATATAAACTTTATCACTAAACAACCTTACAACTATACAAAAAATTACTTTAACATATTGATATCCAACATATATAATTGTCCAACTATATCTATAATTTATAATATATGATATTATATACTATATATTATATAATAGAAATATGACATTTTGGTGTCTATATTTTATGACTATTTTATCTTCTAAACATTTTATGATTGTTCTCATTTTTGCAAATATAACTTCTCTCTATTAATATATGCACATTTTCAGAATTTTTTGCTTATCACAGATTAGTCTTCCTTAGACATGATTAACATATATATACATTTCATGATAAATATTCTTAATAAACATACAAATACACAGGTGCGACAATATTTTGAATTCTTTTCAAACTCTCTTCTCTTTCCATTTTTTCATATTCATTGTATATTTGACATATTCACTGATGATCTGACATATTTTTATCATGTTATCATAAACAAAAAAAATAAAATTAACAAAATATATTTTAAAACATGTCACATAATAATTTATATTTTAAAATATAAAAATTTATAAAAAATATTAAATTAAAACCCTAAAATTTTTATAATATATTAAAATAGAAATGTAAAAGCACAGGCGCAGGCATGATAACACATGTGTTTTCGCTAGTGTTGAAAAATAGTTATAAGTAATTAAACATATTTAACCCTATAAAAAAGTTAAACATATTTAAATTTTAAAGGATCCAACATATAATAAAAATAAAGGCTTAAACTAGAAAAAAATTTTTATGAAATTTTTATTTAAATTTATATCAGTATTTTTCTCTTACAATTATGTCATAAACATATATAAAGAATAAGTTAATAACAATATCTAAGTTTTTATTAAAGTTATAAAAAATAATAATATTAATTTTTTAATATTGAGTCAATATTTTATTAATTATGATATAATAATAATTTTTTAAATACCTAGTGTAAACATGCTCTAAGAGCAATATGAAAGACTCAATTTTCATCTTTATCTTTTATTTTCTTGATATGTAATGATAAAATATTATAAAAAATTTAATTAATATACACTGATAAATTTTTTATTATATATCTCTTTATTTATATAAATTTTAAAATATTAATTAATAACAAAAATTGTGATTGGATACTAGTGTAAACATTATACTAATTAAAGTCGATTATAAATTAGTAATTTATAGCTTCGTATAAGATCGCTGCCATTATAAGTCGAAATAGAGTGATCGTGATTGTCTTGTTCATCATAGTTATATATTATGTAAATTATAAATAAAGTTTAGTTCCTTTCATCCTACTTATTTTTAATTTAAATATTATTTTTTAATAAAAAATAAATATAAATTATGCTATTTAATTTAAAAGTTAATATCTTCTTACACATAGTCCATTACTCCTTGACAAAAATATTGTCCCTCGCTGGTTTGCCTCTAAAATCAAGATGAAAACAACTAAGCATGGTCTGTGAATAGAAAAGTGCTAACAATACACTATTTTGAAGCTACTTTCTATATGAAAATTTTGTGGGTCTCATCTTATTTAGTATTTTTATTTTCTAATTTTGTATAATTTCAATCAATTTTAGGGGATATGTTAAGTACACCTCATTATCTATTTATGTTTTAATTGTGAATTATATCCTTTTTTTTCTTAAAAGGTTAGAATCATTATTTTTTTTTAGAAATATTTTCTCGGAATAATATGCTTATATTCCAAAAATGTATTTTTAGAATTATAATACATAGTTTTGAAAGTACATTTGTACCGTAAACATGCATTATTTTAGAAAGATATTTCGAATAATAATAAGAGAAAATGATTGTGCATTGTGAGGGTAAAAAAATTTATACTAATATTTAATCACAATCCTTCATTTATGATAGGTTTGTTGATTTTATCAATTAATACTTTAAAAGTCATATAAATAAAAGGTTGTGACTAAACGTCACTATAAAACTTTTTTACATTGTCATTGCATAAATTAAACTCTAATAATAAAACTACTTAATTTAATCAACTCAATTAAGATTTGTCGTATCATGCAAGAGTTTACATTTTAATTCTAGATTACAAAATAAATTATTATTTAAATGTACTTAAAGAAGAAAAACCATTGTTAAAATCTTTGTATTGCAAGTAAGGTACACATGAAATTCTAGATGAAATTAGTCATGAATGTTCCTTGAAACGAGGTACACATGAAAGAAAACACAAAATGTAATAAACAAAAGCTTTTTGCATGGGAGGAGGGCGCTGGCGCGAAAAGCCTTTTGCATTAGAGGAGGAACAATTGGTGGAGTTAGGAAATAGTTAGAAGAAGTTCATCTTGTAGTCGATTATTCAAATGGTTGGGTTTGGACATCTATAACATTAGGAAATAATATGAACCTATTTTCGGATCGATAAATTTCAACATCAACAAGAAGAAAATTAAAAGGAAATATTTGTAGCACAAAAGATAAAAAATGGATTAAGGCAGAAAAATAGAAAGAACAATGCCACAATCCCTAAGAATTGATAAGTTGAGGAGAATTCATTACAAAGAATAGAAATTCTTTGATAAGAATTTAAAAAGGTTATACTCAAGAACCTAGAGAAAAAACACTCTCCCTTTAGCAAAAGCTATATTTGATTCCTTCAAGTTTGTCTTAAAAAGTTTTCTTAGGCCTATTTATAGTCTAGGATTTCTAAAATAAACTGATTGGTAACTAATAGGAATTAAATTCCCACTTACATAAAAACTCAATAACTACTTAATGACTTTAAAACAAAGATAAAACTAACCCAAAATATGTTAAGAGTCATATGAACTTATTACATAAAATTATTACAAAAATACAAATTAAAATATAAAAAATGAGTTTTAATTTAACTTCAGTTCAATATTCATAATCTTCAAGAAAAACTTGATGTCTCCTTCATAGTCCTCTATCAGGAAACTACTAAGTGAGTTCAACCAATAAAGTTCTCTCTCAGGATAGGGTTCATCAGGTGGACGACATTTATTAGATTTTTTGGCCAAAAGGAATCCCAACAAAGGTTCAATGTATGACATGGAAACTAATAAAAAATAAATTATTCCAATACAATCTACTAATTGTTCCTTATGCGGTGATTCACTGGGCAACATTTGTTTAGAGGTTATAAGATGGTTTATCGTGTGTGGTATGTTAGATTATTTAATCTAATATTTGGCTCATGTAATTATAAAATGACTTTAATGAAAATATATCTAATGAGATGGTTGTTAAACTAGAAATTATATTAAAGTCATTGGGGTTATTTTTAAATTAATAAAATAAGTCTTTCTTCTCACTTCATTAAGAGTTCTCTTACTATCACAGAAACCAAGAAAATAAAGTTAAAGAAGAGACAAAAGTAGGCCCATGCCTAAAAACAAATATGACTCCAAACAAGAACAACACTTGTCTCAATTTGCATATTTGTACCAGTTCTCCATTGTCTTCCTATATTGTTTTGGATTGCTCCAAAGTTATGCTGCTTGTAGATTTAGTGGTGGATTGATGTTTAGCTCTCCAAGCAAATTTTGGATGGATAAGGCGATAATTCTGAACAATACTATGGATCCAAATAAATTGTTTGACCTCTCCTTTTATGATTATAGAGTATATAAATATGAGTAACATATTATTTAAGATCCTGTGGTGTAATTTCTTGTACGTTGAACCCTAGAAAATTACACATAAAGGCCAAATTATGCTTTCAAGGTCGAGAGTATGTGCTTGGTGGGGAAGTTCCTCGATGCTCCACAAGGACATTCGAGACTTGTGATTTCAATTTCAGGGTCTAGTCAACAGAGGAAGGGAGTTGAAAAGGGTTTGGTCATTTGGGCGGTTTGTGAGACTTTGGCATATCTGAAAACAAAAAATGATACTGTTTTTAAGGGTCAGTCCGCTAAGGTGGATTCAATCGTGCATGCAATTCAATTGTGCTCATGAGAATAGTGTCACGCTGCTAGGTTAACTTTACGTTCTTTTGTTAAGTGAGTCATGAATCCTATATTTTGTGTTGAAAGTGTATGTCTTTCTAGACTATAGTCTTTGTTATTTTCCATTATAGACACATCTTGTGCTCTTTTACAACCAATACTTAATAATATCTTTGAATTATTAAAAAAAATACATAAATTTTATATTATGAATATATCATAAAAATGAGGTACAAAATTAGCGTTTAAACAATAATAAACTTAGGATGAAATAAGACTAACAAATGCAGGTGTTTTCCTTCATCTGGAACTGTATTTCGAGGTACATTCATCATTAATTAATTTAATCTATTGTAACCTTAATAAGCTTTGGATAATGAATTTTGTCCTTTCAAGTACGTCTAAATAAGCTTCATTTTTAATCTATGTTTACAAATATCAACTATTGCAAGCTAAAGTGACTCTTAAAAAAGTTTATTAAAGTATGTTTTATTACTACCATAAATGTATTTCCAGAATTCTAGAAACATATTTCCGGAGGATAAAAAGGGGTTCTAACAGGTGGTCAGGTGTATCTCTTCATGGAAAAAAAGTAGTGTAAAGTTTTTGAAGACCCCAAAACCGAATTCTGAGAGCACCTTTCACTTGACGCTCACGACTCAAGGTATGGTGAAATGAAAATTTATTGATTTTAGTAGTTATTACTTTAAAAGTCTCATAAATTAAAAGTTATGATTGATTGTCAGTATAAAAATCTTTTACACTGACAGTGTATACCAATTAAACTCTTTTTTTTTATATAGAGAAATTTGAGTTATTCTTGTATTGACTAGTCAGGATAAATAAGTTTTTTTACCATGATTTTTAAAGAATACATGGATATTTTACCTAAAATATTTACTCATTTAAATCCCTAAGGTCAAACCTCCAACTACAAATTAATTCAAATCTTTATTTAAGTTTTAAAAAATTTTATTATAATTTTAATTATATTTTTTTATATATTTATGTACAATAAAAAATAACCATTATATTTAAAATAAAATGGTTAATTAATAGTTTAAAAATAACTAATTTAATAAACCAAATAAGATTATAAACATCAAATAAAATAATTATAAATAAAAGTAACACAAAATACTAAACAAGTCAAAGTTAAAGATACCTTACTAAATAAATATTATTAAAAATAACATAGAATAATAAATAAAATGAGGTTAGTGACATCTCAATAAATCATTATAACTAAACGTAACATAAAATAATAACTAAAGCGAGGTTAGAGACACCTTATTAAATAATTATAATTAAAAGTAACATAAAATAAACAAGTATTATATTTAAAAGTGATAAATGTCTCCTCCTTATCTTAATTATAGTTAAAAGTAACATAAAATAAACAAGTATAACTAAAGAGTTTGAATTTTCTTCTAAAAAAAAAAAACACTCACTCATCGATTTCTTCCAAAGTTTTTTCTCATATTTTTTTTTTCACATTTGAGCCACTATTTATAGGTCATAAAGATTAAACTTATCATTGCATAATTATATGGTTACTACAAACTAGTTTTTTTATTACTTATGAATTATCTTTTATATATATATATATATATATATATATATATATATATATATATATATATATATATATATATATATATATATACACGTTCGTACTTACCTTATTATAAATAAGTCAAAATTCAAGTTTACGTACGTTATTATAACTTTATGTATATAATTTAAGTTTATGTTACGTATATTTTAATAATAATTTGTTTTATCATTACCTATATAATTTTAAAGATTCAAATTTATTATAAATTTATTTTTATTATTATACTTATACAATTAAATATTAAACTTTTATATTTTTATAATAATAATGTAATATTGTACTAAAAATCTAAAATATAATATGTGTATATTTTAAAATATTGCAACTGAAAATTTAAGGTATCATAATTAGTTTATAATTAGATATTATTTAATTTTATTCATTTTACTAAATATATAAATATTTTATTATAAATCAGAGAATGTTACACAAATATAAAACAAATAAAAAAAAATCTAGTGAAACTATGTGCTCCTATTCTTTTGTACTAATGTGATTCTTTTGTTATTTCTTTTACATTTATTTTTTTTATAAATAAATCAACTTTTATATCTAAGGAATTGGGAATAAGAAATAATGGTAGCTCTAGAATTGTGAATTAATTATGAAATTGAATAGAAATGCTCTTTGGTAATATTAGATTGATATCTAGGTAATTCATTATTCTTAATAGTTATCTTTGTTACTATTTATAATACCTAATTGCCTAATTTATCAAAATTAAAAAAAGAGTTCAATTAGTATGCATTGTTATTATTAGTGTAAAAAGTTTTACATTGTCATTCAATAAGTTTGTTGACTTTATCAATTAATATTAATATTTTAAAATTTATATAAATAAAAATATATGACTAAATGTTTGTGTAATATTTTTTTACACTGTCATAATATAGTAATTAAACTTTTAAAAAATAGTTGATTTAATTGATAGTAATAAATATGTTCTAAATATTTTTTTCAAAAATGGTTCTTATCTCTTTAATACTTGTTTTTCTTCTCTAGTAATTATTTCATAACCTTTCATTTAATTAAGAATATTTAAATTAAAAAAGTTAATTCAGGAGATATTATGGATACATCTTATAAAAAAAAGGCCAAATACTGCTTTCAGCTTGGGTCCTGTAAGTAATACTAGAGGAACTAGTATTTAAATTTGTGTTCTTAAATTATTGTTGCTAGATGAGTTCTAAAACCACAGAAATATCAAAATATATAGTTGTTTGAAGAATTTTTTTTACATTTAGTTATTAAAAAAATAAGTTTTATGATTTGATAAATTATTCAAAATTTCATTCGTCTAAACAGTGGCGTGGTTGAAATTACTACACATTGATGCCATTTTACTTGAGATCAATACTATGCTTACCTTTGCTATTTGTTTTGTTTTTATCTACAAATATTAATTATTAAAAAAATACCCCTTGTCTAGGGTCGAGTTTTCTTTAGGGGTGTGTAAAAAAATTAATTTGAACCAAATCGAACTAGTTTTGAGTCAAATCAATTTAATAAAAATTAACCAAACTGTTTTTAAAACCAGTTTGGTTCGAACTGAATTGTTTTAAACAAATTCGGTTCGAACTGAACCGGTTTATAAATAGTTTACTAGTTTATAAAAAAAAATTACCTCACACCTTTATGAAACTTTCCACAATCATGTGAGAAACATGCTTACTAGAAAAACACTCTCTTTAGTTGTCCATACTAATTTGGTCATGTTTACAACACTGTAAAAAAAAGAACTAAAAAAAAATAGTCCAAAACTAGTTCAGAAATAGTTTAATCTAGAATTGTTTTAAATAATTCTGAACCAGTTTTATGAAAAAAATTCGATTCCAAACCAGTTTTGTTTCAAACAATTTGGTTTGATTCAGTTTTTTTGAAAAACCAATTTTTGCCGACCCTAGTTTCCTTGCCCCACCCCACTCCTTGTCCCTTCATATATTGTTCATTCCAAAAATATGCTTAGAATCCTTAGGATATATTTGATTAAGCATAAAGAATGAGATAGGATGGGTTTTAATGGAGGGTGGAAAAGGAGGGGAAAAATCTTAATTATATATCATTGTTGAACAAAAAGGAGAAAATAAAAAATAACTCTATTCTTATTTAGTATAATCATATAAAATTTATTAAATGACTTTCTCTTCCTCTTAATGAATTCCCCGTTAGAGCAATGCTAAAATTAGATAAGGAGAGAGTTTGCTCCTTCCCTTGTCCCTTTTTAAAAATTGAACCAAATAATACTTTTTTTTTAAAAAAAAAAATCTCCCCTCCCTTCTCTCTCGAACCAAACAGAAGACTAAAAAGCATAATAAAATATAAAACATAAATTCAAAACATAAAATAGTATTGTATAATAAGAATCCAACAAAATATAATTAAATCTTTCAAAGTTCAAAATGTATAACAAAAAAGAACAACTTTTAAGTTTGTATCCTTAAAGAAACATAATAAAATTTAAACAAATTTCAATCTAGCCAAAGAAGTATCAACATCTATTAATCTTAGTTTCATAAATTTATTATACTATTATAATAGTGGGAGCAGGATTAGGGTTTAGTGTAGGGATCAACTTACCAGATCCCATCCCCAAACCCAACTTCTTTAATCAAGAAAAACTTGAACCTGAACCTAACTTTGATCAACTTGATTTTTCTTATTAAAATCAAGGGGGTACAAGTTCAATTGTCATGTTAATTTCGATTTATAAGATGTAAATTGTCTAGCAATCAAATTAGTGATTGAAGTCTTGGTCACTAATAATTAAAGTCATAATTTTTGTGCTAATTTAGTGATCAATTAAAAAATCAACTTAAATTTCCACAATTAAAGCATTTTTCAATAAAAAAGAAAGCTGGGTAAAAAGTTAAAGTATTATATCTTCAATCCATTAAGTCTAATTTACACGATTCTTTTTCTTATAAGCCAATTAAGTGATTCTTAAAAAATAAGATGAATATCTTTTGCAAAATACAATTTCTTAAAATTAAACATTCATTTTTAGACAAAAACCAGTATTAATAGTTTTATTCCAAATTTATTTAATTGAAAATAAAAAATATAAAATATGAGACTTTTAAATTTTTCAACCATTGAAATAAATTGTAAACTGTAGGTGAGTATCTTAAACACCAGCAAGATACTCGTAACAACACATACATATATTTCCAAATATCTTATTTTGTTTAATTTTTTTCTCTAGCAAACAAATTTGTGTGCCATATATTTGATTTGTTTTCTGATTTTATTTATAAAATTAGAATAATAGTTTCTTTAGCAACAATTAAACCCCATATTAAATACTTTCAAAATGAGTGTGCTTTATTTTGATATTCATGGTATAAGAAATTAATGTCTCATGTGTGGCAAATGTATGTAGTTTAATAAATTAAACAAAATAAATATATTATTTAATATATTTTTATTGAAGGTATGACTTTTGGAAAAGAAGTTATAAAATATATTATTTAAATGAAAAAGTGTGACTTTTGAAAAAGAAGTTATAAAATATATTATTTAATATATTTGAATGAAAGGATGTGACTTTTGGAACAGAAGTTATATATGTTTAAATGAAAGAATATATTGTTTGATGGAAGCAATATATATAGGAAAGACATGAATAGTCCATATCTGTGTCCATTGTATGTTCTTTACCATCATAATTAGAGTGCATAAGAAAGTTAAGGAAAGAGATAGAAAAGAGTTTTTCTTCAAGTTCTTCAAGACTAAAGTTCTTCTTTAAGATTCAAAGACATCAATCTTATCATGGATCAAGATTAGTGGTTCTATCTAATCTTGTATGCGAAAACTATAAATTCTAAAATTGAATATTTAAAATCGTGAAAATCTAACAGTATTAGAGCATGTGTTTAAGAATTTGTAGTTTTCCATTAATGATTCATGATTGTAATAATAATGCATAATCGATTGTCTTGATCTTGAAAACTTAAAGAAATCAAGTTTTTAATTATGTTGCATGAATATATGATCAATATAAATTATTTGAAATTAAAAGCATGATGGATTCATTAATCACCAAAGTGGTCAAATCTTAAATTGTTTAATTTCAAAATCGAAAGCATTTTCAATCACTTATAGAATTGATGCTATGAATTTGTTAATCTATGAGAGAATTGAGATTCATTATTATAAGTTAGTTAAGGATCACCCAAAGGTTGATTATTTGTTCTTATAATTAATGAACATAAAAGTTGGTAGTTAAAATACATTATTTGTTGTATTTATATATCCAAAGATGACAAGTATTTCTATTTAATGCATATATTATTGCTAGATTATGAAATATTTTTTGCATCATTATGTGAAGAATGGCATGTTGATGGATTGCCTAAAGGTGAACATCATTATGCATTTTATGAAGTTGTATTCTTAATGAATTTATTTAGCATGGTAGTGTGCTTATCTTTATTGCTTGCAGTACCTTTTGCTTTGCATTTGCATTTATCATTTGTTCCAATTTTTAATGGACTTAATTTATCTAAATGGAGTGAGCGAATTCAATTTGACCTTGGGGTAATGGATTTGGATTTGGCTCTTCGTGAAGAAAAACCAAGTTCATTTTAAAAATTGGGAAATGTCAAATAGATTGAGTTTGATGTTTATGCGAATGAGTATTGTTTATAACATTAAGTTTGTTTTTCCTAAAACCAAAAATGCTAAAGAAAACAATGAAGTTTGTGGAAGAGTGTTCCTAAACTACTGATAAGTCCCTTGCTGTGACATTAATGAGTACATTAACCACCATAAAATTTGATGGTTCTCGTACTATGCATGAACATGTTATTGAAATGATAAACATTGCAACAAACCTCAAGTCATTGGGAATGAATGTGGATGAAAATTTCCTTGTGCAATTCATATTGAATTCATTACCGTCTGAGTATGGTCATTTCCAAATGAACTATAATACCATGAAAGATAAATGGAATGAGCATGAATTAATAATATGTTGGTTCAAGAGGAAACTAGACTTAAGAATTAAGGAAATGATTTCATCAATTATCTCAACCATCAAAGAGCTGGAAAGAAAGTAGGCAAGAAACATGAAAAGAAAGGAAAAAGACTCTTAAAATTAATGAGGTCTCTTCTTCTCAAATCCACAAGAAGGAATGATGATTCTGAACAAGCTAAGGGGAATCATATCAAGGAACATCAAGGAAAAAAATATCATTTCTGTAGAAAGAATGAGCATTTCCAAAAGGATTGCCCAAAAAGTAAGGCTTGGTTTGAAAAGAAAGGTAAGCTTAGTGCTTATGTATGTTTTGAATCAAATTTAGTCGAGGTTCCTTATAATACTTGATGGATTGCTTTTGGATGCACAACTCATGTTTCTAATACGATGCTAGAATTCCTTACAACCCGAACCACAAAGTCAAATGAAAAGTTTGCCTTTATGGGCAATAGAGTGAAGGTTCCAATGGAAGCAGTCGGAACTTATCGTTTAATCCTCAACACTAGACATCATTTAGATTTATTTGAAACTCTTTATGTACCTAGTATTTCTAGGAATTTAGTTTCATTATCTAAACTTGAGGTTGTTGGATACTCTACTAAATTTGGTAATGAATGTTTCTGTTTGTATAAACATATTCATTTAATTGGTAATGGTTTATTATGTGATGGATTATATAAGTTAAATCTTGATAATCTTTTCGCTGAAACATTTAAGACCTTGCATCATAATATTTGCACTAAACATGGTTTAATGGAAGAATGTTCTGCATACTTGTGGCATAAACATTCGGGACATGTTTCCAAGTAAAGATTACAAAGATTAGTGAGCAATGAAATTCTTCTAAATTTAGATTTTACTAATAAATGTATGAGTGAATTACATCAAAGGCAAACAAATAAAATACACAAAGAAAGTAGCCTCAAGAAGCACTCATCTTCTTGAAATTATACACACTGATATTTGTGGACCTTTTGATGTGAATTATTTCAATAAAGAGAAATACTTTATCACTTTCAATGATGATTATTTATGTTATGGACTATTTATTTGCTACATGATAAATCTCAAGCTATAAATGCCTTAGAGATTTACATTGAAGAAGTAGAAAGACAATTAGACAAAAAAGTGAAAATTATAAATTTGATCAAGGTGGTGAGTATTATGGAAGGTATGATGAAAGAGGATAACATCCTAGTCCCTTTGCTAAATTCCTTGAAAAACATGGCATATGTGAGCAATACACAATGCAAGGTACACCACAACAAAACGATGTATCTAAAAGGCGTAATAGAACCTTGTTAGATATGGTTAGGAGTATGTTAAGGCACCTACATGCTATGTATTTATGCTTTAAAAACGGCGTAACTCTTCTTTACCTATTTCATTGTTGACTTATGCTCTAAAAACTGCTATGTATTTATTCAATAGGGTTCCTAGTAAGGCAACTTCAAGGACTGTTTTTCAACTATGGACTGGAAGAAAACCTAGTTTAAAGCACCTACATGTTTGGGGATGTCCAACAGAAATTAGATTTTATAATGCACAAGAAAAGAAATTGGATGTTAGGACAATTAGTGGATATTTCATTAGTTATCCAAAAAAGCAAAAAGGGTATAGATTTTACTCCAAACTATACTACAAGGATTGTTGAAATTGGGAATGTCAGGTTCATTGAAAATGGTGAAGTTAGTGGTAGTAAAACACCATGCAAAGTGGAAATTCAAGAAGTTAGAATGCAAGTTTCATTAACTTGTATCTCTAATAAAGTTGTTGTTCCTCAAGTTATTGAGCCAATTAATGTTATTGAGCCAATTAATAACCATGAAGAAAGAATAAATGATCCCATTACACATAATGAGGTTGAAGTAAATGAACCTATAGTAGAAGAACCACAATAAATAGCATTAAGAAAATCCCAAAGAGAAATATAATCTGTTATATCAAATGATTATGTGATTTATCTACCAAAGTTAGAAAATGACTTAGTAATTGAAAATGACCTAGTTACATTTTCACATGCCATGAATGGAGATAATGATGACAAATGGTAAAATGCATGAAGGATGAGTTAAAATATATGGAACAAAATGGGGTTGGGACCTTGTTGAGTTAGCAAAGGGTGTTAAGGGAGTTGGTTGCAAGTGGATCTTCAAGACCAAACGTGACTCTCATGGTATCTTAGAAGGTTACAAGGTCAGACTGTTGAAATTTCTAATTGATTCACTGTATAGTAAATTATCAAAGAGATTTCTAATTGATTCACTGTATAGTAAATTACCAAATATAGGTTGATTTATTGCATTAGCTAATTTTCAGGATTAGTTAGAGGGATTAGCTTAATTATAGGGATTGAGCAGTTTTTTTGTTTCCAGAGATATATTCTCTCTACTGCTCTACATATATGATGTATTTTCCTGTAATCATGAAAGATATCTTAGAATTCTATTTCACAATATGGTATCAGAGCTAGGTTCCTTAACCTTGATCCACCATTTTCTTAACCTTTTTTTTTAAACACCCTGTGAACCCATAAGATGTCTGATAAAAATCTGCACCCAAATCAGGGTCTACATTGACTTCTGTCATTATTCAATCTGAAAGTGCGTTCAATGTCGGAATCGTTCTGAGTGAAACAAATTACGACATATGGTCACAGATAGTGGAAATGCATATCGCAGAGAGGGAGAAACTCTCATATTCGTGGCAAGGAGAAACAACCTGCAGAGCAAGATTCTGGTTATGAAAAATGGTATGCAGAAAATCAAAAGGTGAAGAGGTGGCTGTTGCTGTCCATGAGTCCAGAAATTATGAAGCGTTACTTACGCTTAGCCACAACCCATGAAATTTGGAGTGCATTATCTAAGGCATTCTATGATGGAAGTGATGAGTTGCAAGTATTTACTTTGAATCAAAAGGCCTTTACTGCAAAACAAAATGGTAGGCCTCTCTCGGAGTATTATGGAGAATTGATGGAAATTCTTCAGGAATTGGATCATCGTGATAAGGTGGTCATGAAAGATCCTGAAGATGTCACAGCTTACAAGAAATCAATTGGACGACTAAGGGTGCATATATTCCTTGCGGGATTAGATGGTGAGTTTGAACAAATTCGTGGAGAGATTTTACGCAAAGAACCTGTCCTAGAGTTGGAGAATTCTTATGCATTGATTCGTCGAGAGGCAATACATCAAGTGACTTTGAAAGGTGAATCAGAAAGTTCTGACAGCACAGCCATGATAGCTCAAAACAGAAACTGGCAAGGTCAAACAAAAGGAAACCATCCTAAAGCGAACTCAATTATAGATAAGTCTAAGTTTAAATACACTCACTGCAATCAGCAAGGCCACACTAAGAGTCGTTGTTTTGAACTTAATAGATATCCAGAGTGGTGGGATCACAGTCGGGATCAACAAAGAAAGAATCTAGTTGCAGCAGCTGTTGAGGCAAAAAACGCAGATAAAGCCTCCAAAGAGTCCACTGCTTTGATGGCAATTAGAGGTAATGGTGGTGAGTTTTCTGTACCTATTACTAATAGCACATGGATAATTGATTCAGGTGCTACTGATCATATGAATTTTGATTCTAGACAAATTTCATCCATGAAACCATCCTCAAAAGAATTGATTTCCACTGCCAATGGTGACACAACCTCTGTTATTGGAAAACGATCCTTAACTCTTACTAATAATTTTACTTTGGATTCTGTTTTAGTTGTTTCATCTCTAGAATATAACCTTTTGTCTGTATCACAAATTACTACATCCCTAAATTGTATTGTTATTTTTTGCCTAATTTTTGTGTGTTTAAGGACATTCAGACCAGACAGATGATTGGTTATGGTGTTAAACAAGGAAGATTATACTATTTGGACTTGGTGTCGAAAGATTCTAGGAAGTTAGAAAGCGCTTTGATCGTGAAGAGTTCTACCAAACAAAAAGAAGAAACTGAAATTTGGCTATGGCATCATCGCCTGGGACATGCTTCATTTAGTTAGTTGAAAAAATTGTTTCCTTTGTTATTTGCAAAGATTGACATCTCTGTTTTTCATTGTGATGTATGTGAACAAGCAAAAAGTCATCGTGTTCCTTTTCCAATTAGTTTGAATAAAAGTATTGTTCCTTTTATGCTTATACACTCGGATGTTTGGGGTCCTTCTAAGATTTCTACTTTAAGAGGATCACGTTGGTTTGTTACTTTCATAGATGACTGCACTAGAATGACTTGGTTATGGTTAATGAAGTCCAAAGGAGAAGTGAACTTGATATTTCAAAAGTTTCACAAAATGATTGAAACCCAATACAACGCAAAGGTTCAGGTTCTTCGTAGTGACAATGATGGTGAATACCAAAGCTTAGACCTCAAGAGGTACTTGGAAGTACATGGGATTATTCATCAAACTACGTGTCCTAATACACCGCAACAAAACGGTGTTGCTGAGCGAAAAAATCGACACTTACTAGAGATGGTACGTTCTTTATTATTAGAGGCACATATGTCTTTCTCTTATTGGGGAGAGGCTCTTACAATGGCAACATATGTCATAAATCGTATCCATTCTAGCTCTAATGACTTTCAAATGCCACTGCAGACTCTCGTGAACAAAGTGGTTGCCCTTGGTAGTACAGATTTGGCTCCTCGTGTTTTTGGTTGTGTAGCATTCGTGCATATTCAAAAGAACCCAAACAAATTGGCACCTTGGGCTTTACGATGTGTGTTTTTTGGATATGCTATACACCAAAAAGGGTATCGGTGTTACCATCCTCCAACTAAAAGGATGTTTATAAGCATAGATGTTGTTTTTCATGAACAAATAATGTATTTCTCTTCAGAATCTGCACTTCAGGGGGAAAACCATAAAGAACTGCAGACTCTAGACTATAATTGCCAAGAATATGTATATCTTGAGAAAGACCATTTAGAGGTAAATTGCAGCAACGATAATTCTTGTGCAGATAACTTACAATCAAGTTGTACGGATGAGATGGAAAATGAAATAAATGGGACTTCACATTATGAGGTGGTGACAGAACTTGGTATGACTCCTCTTAATGACACACCAAACCAATCATCTACTGTCATGGATACTCTTAATATTGTGCCAACAAAAAAACAACTACCAGAACGACACACTAGAGGTATTCCTAAACTCACTTATGAGCCCACTCTTTCTAGTAAGGTTAGATACCCCATGAATAATTTTGTTTCCTACCACCGTTTGTCTGAATCAAATAAGTCATTTGTAAATCAATTATCTACTGTTGCTATTCCTAACAATGTACAGGAAGCCTTGGCTGATCCACGATGGAAAAATGCGATGAATGAGGAAATGAAAGCCTTGCAACAAAATGAAACATGGGAACTTGTTGACTGTCCACTAGGAAAAAAGCCAGTTGGATGTCGATGGATTTATGCTATAAAGTACAAAGCAGATGGCACAATTGAAAGGCTAAAAGCAAGGTTAGTAGCAAAGGGCTACACTCAAACTTATGGGGTAGACTATACAGAGACATTTGCTCCTGTGGCTAAACTCAACACAGTTCGAGTGTTGTTATCTCTAGCAGTAAACTTAGATTGGCCGTTACAACAACTTGACGTAAAGAACGCCTTCCTCCATAGAGAATTATCTGAAGAAGTTTATATGGAACTGCCACCAGGATGTATGGTTCCAAAGAAGCATAGTCAAAAGGTGTGTAAATTAAAGAAATCATTGTATGGCTTGAAGCAATCTCCAAGGGCATGGTTTGGAAGATTTTCAGAGGGAATGACTGCTTTTGGCTATCATCAGAGCAATTTCGATCATACTTTGTTTCTAAAGAAACAACATGGTAAGATTACTGTTTTTATCATATATGTAGATGATATGATTGTTACTGGAAATGACCCTGAAGAACAAAAAGCTCTACAAAGCTATTTATTTGGAAAATTTGAAATGAAAGATCTTAGTCCTCTGAAATATTTTATGGGGATAGAAGTTTCCAGATCAAAAACAGGACTATTTCTCTCCCAAAGAAAATATATCCTAGATCTTTTGCGTGAAACAGGCATGGAAGAGTGTTGTCCTGCTACTACTCCTATTGAAGAAGGATTGAAATTGTGTCTTGAGCCAAATCAAATACTGGTTGACAAAGGAAGATATCAAAGGCTTGTAGGAAGATTAATGTACTTGGCCCATACCAGACCAGATCTTACTTATGCATTAAGTGTTGTTAGTCAGTACATGCATAACCCAGGAGAAAAACATATGAATGCTGTCATGCACATCTTAAGGTATTTGAAAAATCTGTACCTGGAAGGGGTATTTTGTTCACTAAACACACTGATTATCAAGAAATAAATGTATATACAGATGCAGATTGGGCTGGAGCCATAGATGACAGGAGGTCTACTTCAGGTTATTTCACTTTTGTAGGAGGAAACCTTGTAACTTGGAGGAGCAAAAAACAAAACGTGGTGGCTCGCTCAAGTGCAGAAGCTGAATTTAGAGGTATAGCACTTGGTCTATGTGAAGCATTATGGTTAAAGTTATTGTTGGAAGATTTGGGATACCCTCCTAGGCAACCA
Organism: Psophocarpus tetragonolobus; assembly: GCA_037954015.1. Lineage (NCBI taxonomy): Eukaryota > Viridiplantae > Streptophyta > Magnoliopsida > Fabales > Fabaceae > Psophocarpus > Psophocarpus tetragonolobus. The sequence continues at coordinate 75,316,071 of CM075688.1, read as the reverse complement.
ATCCAGCTGTATTGTGACAACAAAGCTGCATGTGATATTGCTCATAATCCAGTACAACATGATCGACAAAGCATGTTGAAGTAGACAGATTTTTTATCAAGGAAAAGTTGGATAAGAAGATTTTAGAGTTGCCTAAGATCAGAACAGAAGATCAATTGGTTGATATTCTCACTAAAGCAGTTCTAAAACCAGTGTTCTCCAAATTTCTAAGCAAGTTGGGCCTGACTGACATTTATGCACCAACTTGAGGGGGAATATTGAGATTTCTAATTGATTCACTGTATAGTAAATTATCAAAGAGATTTCTAATTGATTTACTGTATAGTAAATTACCAAATATAGGTTGATTTATTGCATTAGCTAATTTCCAGGATTAGTTAGAGGGATTAGCTTAATTATAGGGATTGGACAGTTTTTTTGTTTCCAGAGATATATTCTCTCTACTGCTCTACATATATGATGTATTTTCCTGTAATCATGAAAGATATCTTAGAATGCCATTTCACAATACAGACTAGTTGCTAAAGAATTTACTCAAAAGGATGACATGGATTATAAAGAGACATTTTCACCAGTCCCTGAGAAAGATTCTCTTAGAATTAACATGGCATTGGTGGCTCATTACGATTTGGAGTTACACCAAATGGATGTGAAAACTGCCTTTCTGAATGGAAATTTAGAGGAAGATGTGTGTATGGATCAACCAATAGGATTCATAGAGAAATGAAATGAACACATGGTGTGTAAACTTAAAAAATCAATATACAGACGTAAGTAAGCTTCCCAACAATGGTATCTCAAGTTATATATATGAAGGTTAATGGGAGTAAGTTTATTTTTTTGGTTATGTATGTTGATGACATCTTTCTTGCAACTAATGATTTTGGTCTTTCATATGAGACTAAGAATTTCCTCTCTAGAAATTTTGAAATGAAAGATATGAGTGAGGCAAGTTATGTGATAGGAATAGAAATATTTCGAGATAGGTCACAAGGATTGTTAAGCTTGTCTTAACATATATTAATAAAATTCTAGAGAGATTTAGAATGAATAAATGTTCAGCATCTCCTGTTTTAATTCAGAAAGGAGACAAATTTAGTCTCATGCAATGTCCAAAGAATGATTTGGAACGAAAGCAAATGGAAACCTTATGCATCTATAGTTGGGAACTTAATGTATGCTCAGACTTGTACAAGACCAAATATTAGCTTTGCAGTTGGAATGTTGGGAAGTACTAGAGTAATACTGGTACAGACCATTGAAAAGTTGTAAAAAAAGTTCTAAGATATTTGCAAGGTACAAAGGATCACATGCTTACTTATAGGAGATATGATAATCTTGAGGTAATTGGATATTCAGATTCATATTTTTCCGGATGTTTAGATGCAAGAAAGTCTACATTCACTTATTTGTTTATGTTAGCTGGAGGTGCTGTATCATGGAAAAGTGCAAAGCAGTCAGCCATTGCTACATCCATTATGGAAGCTGAATTTGTGGCATGCTTTGAGGTCATGGTTCAGGCTAAATGGCTATAAAGTTTCATTTCAGGACTTGGAGTGACAGTATTGTCAAGCCGCTGAAAATTTATTGTGATAATTATGCAACAATTTTCTTTTCTAGAAATGACAAGTATGGAATTAAAATACCTTGATGTTAAAGAAGAGGTTTAGAAACATATAGAGTATTAATAGAACACATTAGATTAATCTTATGATTGCAGACCTTTTAACAAAAGGTTTACTGCCCAAGACATTTACTGATCATGTTGTAAATATGGGAATTATGTTAGCTAGCAAAGGTTGAAGATTATCGTAAATTCTTGTATGATTGACACTTTGAGCTCACTATTGAATAAGTTTCTGAATATTTTCTATTTTCAAACTTATGTGCACATGTATGAATCTTAAAACAGGAAATAGTTTGTCTTTTAAATTGATAGTATTGTTAGACAAATTATGTATTTCCTATTAAAGTGTCATATTAGGAAGAAGTCTAATATAGTAGTACATGGAAGGAACTATATCAAATAAGTTATATATAACCGCCATGACTCGTATTAGTTCTTGTTCTTAATTATGACTTATGATGTTATAAATGTATGATACATTTATTTAATTTAATGCGCATTATGATTGATACTTTATTAAACTATAAAGTTATATATTGTTGCATGAGTCAAGTGAAATAAATATATTATTTAATATATTTTATTGAAAAGATGTGATTTTTGGAAAAAAAGTTATAAATATATTATTTAAATGAAAAGGTGTAACTTTTGAAAAAGAAGTTATAAAATATATTATTTAATATATTTGAATGAAAAGATGTGACTTTTGAAAAATAAGTTATATATATTTAAATAAAAAGATATATTGTTTGATGAAAACAATATATATATATATATACATGAATGTCTATCATTATTCTCCAGCATCATTAATTAGAATGCATAATAAGAAAGTTAAGAAAAGAAGTAGAAAAAAGTTTTTTTTTTAAGATTCCAAGACATCAATCTATCATAGATCAAAATTAGTAATTCTATTTAATTTTGTATGTGAAAACTATAATTTTAAAAATCCTATTTAAATATTTAAAATCATGAAAATCTAACACAGTTATTTTTTCTTAATCTTTCTCCAATTGAGTGAATAACGTTTTATCTATTCACATTTTAAGTAGTAGTTGATGTTTCAATGCTTTAATTTCGTGATTGACTTATCAATTGTTTGAGACTTGGTGATTAGATGTGATTATTGTAGCATTTGTTTCGTGATTCATAAGTTTTTTTTCTTTATTGAACTGTAACGGGTGTATAACTGGTTGAGTTTTATGATCAGCAATTGTAGTGATAGTATTGAAGTATATAAATAGCAGACAAAAACTGCAGCAAAGAGGATTTTCCAGGTTTCAAAGGAGGAAGAAAAAGAAAAATTTTTGGAAAGAGAAAAAATATTTTTTAACCAGTAAAAATTGCCACAAATATTTTTAATTTAAAAGATTAAATAAAAAAAAAAAGTGGATGTTATAGAATTGTCACGTATAAAAAAAAGTCTTGTCGATATGAAATTTATCATCTAATCAAGACAATTTTCAATTATGTAAAAACTAAATATAAACAGCACATATATTAGAAACTTAAATGTTTCTAAAGTTCTTTTAAAGACTCAAATGTTAACACTCAATCTTTTAAATATTAGTTTGATTAATGGTTAATATTTTTTAGATAGAGAATTTTATTTCAAAATCATTTAAAAAATGTAGCCGCAAAAAACTTCTTAACCAGTAAAAGAGTTACAATGGTAAATGTGTCTCTTATATGGAAAGAAACTCTACATAAGCATGTTGTAGAATATAACTATCAATGAAGGAGCACGTTACCAACCTATTTTTTATATTTTTTTTATCGATGAAACAACTTTAAAGTATTTTCTTAAATCTTTAACACTGTCCTTAACTTCTTTTTTTTTTTAAAGAAGATTTAGCTGAGTTGGTGAAGCAGCGTGTTGGTGAAGCAGCGTGTGTTAATACTCTCTAACACTCATCAATTTTTATTTATTAGAATAAAAAAAGTATTTTTACCACCAAGCTTATTCAACTTTATCACTTTTCTTTATATAATTAATTAACTAATATAATTTTAATTTATTTAAAATTAAAATAATTCTAAATATTCCTATAATAATTTCATAATATTAATTCTTTAACTTATTTTTTATCTGCTAAAACTTTTTTTTATCCGCCATTGTTTTACTTATTCTGTCTATAAGATAAGAGTTTGGAAATAAAATAATAAATTAATTGACAGAAAACAACAAATATTTTGTATATAAATCACAATTAAACTCTTAAATTAATATCTATCAATTTATGACTAATACAAGAAAAATATAATGCACTCATCCTGTAAAGTTTTGCACTTGTTGACTTTTAAATAACTAATTAAAATTTATCTAAACTGTTATTTGTGATTATACGATTCTATAAAATTATTCTGCATGTTTGTTAACGGAAGCAACTATTTTTAAAAAATAAAATTTAACAAGAAATAAAACAAAAAACATTTAGATGAAAAACTAAATCAAAATGAAAAAAAAAAAACATTGTGCACCAAAAAATTAATTATGAAAAAAAAAACTACAAATGAAGGTTTCGTGTTGTAAATGGTGAACAGTATAAAGGACAATTTTGGAGAAAAAGTTTTTAAAACAATAGAGGCTTATATAAATTCTTTTCCTTATAGTATACCAAAAATCATTTTTATCATTGAAATTCAAAAGTATTTTTAGTCCCTTAAATTAATTTATTTTTTGTATTAATGTTATCAATTTATAAGTTTCGATTTATTTAGTTATGTGAGATGTGAAATTAGAAATTGGGGGGTTAGAACTGAAGATGAGAGTGATTCACAAGTACAAAAACATGTTTTCTATCACTAATTTTTTAATGAGGTTAACTCAAAAAAATGAATAAAAGTGAATCAGAAACTATATATATATATATATATATATATATATATATATATATATATATATATATATATATATATAAGTGATTTTTGGTGAAACTTTAGAGATAAAAAACTTATTTAAGTCAAAGATAAATAATTTTATATTTTATAATTTACATTAACATTCAATCATGATTTTTCATTTATGTGACTTTTAAGATACTAAGAGTAAAATCAATAAAATTACTATGAATGAAGGATTATGATTGAATATCTTCAGTGTAAAAATCTTTACACTAACATTGTATACCAATTAAATTCATTTTATTATTTCCATATATAGGCTAATTTTTAACATAGAAATGTTCTAACTTTTAACAATGCTCTTTGGCCTTATAGAAAAAAATACTTATACACTGTCAGTGTAAGAAAGTACATTGAAAGTTAATCACAATTCTTTATGTATGCTAAGTTTGTTGACTTTATCAATTAATATTTTAAAAGTCATTTAAACAAAGTATTGTCATTAACTATCGGTATAAAACTCTTTTATAATAACAATGTACGCGCATTAAACTCTATATAATAACACTTTTGCAATGGGTGACGTTATTAGTCCCATTTAAAGAAAATGGAATATTCAAAATTCAAAAGCAATGGCTATATTTTAGATGTAATTAGCATCGAAGGATGTGGATTCCCCAAAATTATATTGAAGTTGAAGGTGATGGCCCCTTTGGGAATTTTCCCAAGTTCTCCACAAGATAAAGTTTGATCACAAGTTAAGAATAAAGAGTGGAGTGTCCAAGGTTTTTTATTTCATAATAATATTTATTTTAATACTTCACTTAGGTATTTTATAGAATGAAAAAGGTTGCTTTTTTTCCCTCTATTATGAATTTATTTTAAATATTTATAAACAATAAAATATAAATTGAAGATACTTATATAAAATTAGAGTAAATACCTAAATAAGTCTCCACAAAGAATGAGAAACACGTTCTATTTTTGTATGAAAATTTGACTATTTACTGGTTTAAAAATTATATATATGGTAAACTTTATAATTCTTTCACCTGATTGAGTTAATAGTTTTATAAATTAATTTTGATCATTATCTGTTTTAATAGACACTAAATTGGCGTACAAATTAATTTTCAGCTAAATATTTAATCATATCTTAAAAATAAAGAAAAATAAATTTAAATTAATTTGTCTTAGATTTAATAGCAAAACACACATGTGAAAAAAAAGAAAATAGAGATATAGCAAGTTCTAATACCTCCATTAATATCTAACATTTACTAATAAAAAAGAGAAAAATTTTTATGACTTTATTAATTAATACTTCAAAAATTATATAAATGAATTATTATGATTAAATGTTAATATAAAACTCTTTTATACTATTAATGCATAAAAATCAAACTCTATAAAAAAAGTTGACAATTGTTTTATATTTATGTTTACGGTGGTTATTTAATACTTTTAAAACATAATTTCTGTGATTTTTTTTAAAGTTTAATTAAAATACATTAACGGTGTAAACTCTTTTGCACTGACAGTGTAAGCCTGACATTTAATTGCAACTTTTAATTCATATAATTTTTAAATTATTAATTTATAAAGTAAACGAATTTCTAAAATGTATTAATACTAATCGTGCATACTAATTAAACTCTTTAGATGTATTCTAAAATGTGTATATATATATATATATATATATATATATATATATAGAAGACAGACTTTAATTGGTATACACTGTTAGTGTAGAAGATTTTTACACTGACAGTCAATAAATTTACATGAATAAAGGGTCATGATTGACTGTCAATGTAAAAATCTTTACACTGACAGTGTATACCAATTAAACTCATATTTATATATATGTAATAATAAAAGTTATAAATATTTCTCTTAAAAAAGTATAAATATTTATTATTCAACTTTATAGCTTTGGAAGTGCAGTATAATCCTTTTTTTTTATAACAATTTAATAATAACACATTGAAAGTGTATAATGATAATTTTACTCTCTTAATTAACCGATCATAAATAATAATTTATATAAATTTCAAGAATATAAATTTTTTACATTTTTTTAATTAAAATTTATTATTTAGGATAAATTTTTTTATTTTTATGATAATAATTGTCTCAAAAATCATAATAAATTATAATTAAATAAGAAAAACTATTTTAGGTTGTTAGTACATAAACTTGAAACCTTTAAAATAATTATTGTTAGCATTTCCATAAAAGAAATATTTAATTAATATTGGTGAAATATTCATCCTGTGTGATTAAGATTGGTGATTAGGATTCTTCCTTATCGAACCTAGGGAATGGTCAGCAAGCACAAATTGATTGATATTTGATGCCACTATGGATTTGACCATTTTGTCCACCTCAGCAATTGGTGGGTCCCACAAGACAGGTCAAGGAAGTTCATAAATCCCATCATGGAGTATATTCCATTGGAAAGAAAGTAAATGGTAACTCAATTTGTTTTTTAAAATATTAATCTGAATAAATTTACTATAAATAAAAAATTATAATTAAATGTTAGTGTAAAATTTTTTATATTAACAATATATATTAATTAAATTAAAAAATTAAAATTTTTTTTATAAGTCAAAAATTTATTAAGAACTATACCAAAACAAAATATATGTTTTTTACTTGCAATATAGATAGGGTCTAGAGAGAGACCACAAAGACTTATTACATCTTATCAACTCATTAGTAAATGTTCATGACTTAAAATGTGACATAGTTAAAGTGTACAAAATCACTTTTATAAGTTTAATTGTATAACTTGTACAATTTCTTATATATTCACTCTACATATTTTTTACCGTCAATTAGACCCATGAATTAATAGTAATGATTCTTGAATTTTGTTGATTTTGTCTTTCAATTTTAAAATTTTCATAATTTATGTTCAAGTCCCCATTTTTAACCATTGATGGTTAATTCTGTTAATATTGGTTTCATCAAACAAAAATCATTTTCAACCGACACTAAGAGTAAAATGTAGAGTGAATAATATTTTTTGTCAAAATTATTACTGCTTAAATGGGCACCTGAATGAAAATTACTGAAATTTTAAAATTGATTGGCAAAAAAATTTCTAAATTTTAAAATTAATCTTTCCACATCTAATTAGTTTTCTTCGGTCTAAACTACATTCTTTTTAGTTCAATCTTAGATGATTATTAAATGAAAAATATCTTACAAGTTGCTTATGGCGTGGGTTCTGTGTGGGATAACCTAGATTATATTAATATCCTAGTCAAGAGGTTTTTTCAATGAAAATCTAATAGCTCGACTTCTTAAATTTTCAACTTTAAAATGTTGCAATTTCTCTAAAGTATGTTTAATAATTTCTCATGTATTCAATGAGATTATATAAAGATTTTAATCACGTTAAATCATAATCTTTTATTTATAATAAATTTGTTGTTGACTTTCTCAATTTATTTAAAAAATCATTTAATGAAAAATTATGATTGAATGTCAGTGTAATACTTTTTTATATTATTAGTACATATTAATTAAACTCTTATATAACTTATTGTAAAATTTTTAAAGTTTAAATATGATGATGATTCTTATTATATTAGTAAATTCAGTCTTCAATCTTTATAAAGATTTTGTTTTTTTATAAATAAATATTAGTTGTTAATGTTTTAAGTTTTTGTTAGTGAATGAGATTCGAACTCACGAATCACCTTCCTCTTTCTCCTCAATGTATACTTTGTTACTAAACCAAACTTATAATTCTATAAGATTTTTTTTATGTTGATTTTAATAATTTTATTTTATCTTGTCCAAGTTTTATTTAAATAATTTTTTTAATTTTAAATAAATTTAAAACACTCTCTAAATAGTTGGAGAAACCTAAAACAAAATAAAAAATTTATTAAAAACCCAACACAAAACAAATAATTTTATAAAGATTTAATACAAAATTCACTCATCTATCATATACGTAAAATATATTTAAACCATTTTTTAATATTAAGTTTGATTCCTATGTGGGGAAAAAATCTAGTAAAAGGTCGTAATGGAAACCGTGATAGGAGAAGTAGTGATCTTCAATCTTCATATTTTAAAAGAATGGACCATACTCAATAAACATGATACTCTTAGTAAGACTTTCTATGAAAGAGAAAAAAAAATGTCTATAAATAAAAAAGAAAAATCTGAGCAAGAAAGTTTTATGGAAGAATATCAAGAATATTTTCAAGTAAATGGACCAACAAAGCTCACTTATCCTTTGTGAGTTCTCAGTTGTCACTGGTGTTTCAATAGTCAGTATTAGTATTACTTAATTAGGGAAGACAATCTCACCCAATTTGTGTGTACCAATCCATAATCATTCTAACTTTGATGGAAAAAATATGTATCCATAGAGTTTGGGGTTAGGTTTTTTCTGCTATGAAAATTGGAAATAAGGGTAGGGTAGGTTTATTAGTTTTCGCATGGTTCTATTTACATATATTTATAATTTCACGTACCGTGAATTATTAAAACATAATTGCAGAAGAACCAAAACAGAATGCAGAAATCATAACGCTATAAAAATTATATTGTAAGTAATGATATATTTTTTAAATAAAAATATAATTAATAATTTAATATATATTTATTTAATAATAAATAAATAAATTTAAATTTTAAAAAAATATAATGGGTAACTCGCATATACATCCAAATTAAAAAATACCCAACAATGATAAAAACATGATTAAAAATACCCTTTTCTTTTATACTAAACCCACTCCGTATTTTTTAAGATAAGGAACGAGAATGTCAAACCACCTCTGGTTACCATCCTGTTCTTAATTTGCTGATAGTTAAAGGCCATAGATAATTCATTAAAGGACTTCCAAATAATACTTTTGGTAATATATAGTTTAAGCAATCTTCTTTTCTAAAATTTATTATTAATTATCCACACTGAAAAACTGTGATTTCATATATTATTGTCAAATAATTTCATTAATTTTTTTAGGATTTTTAACTCGTTAAAGTTTTCATTTTGAGGCGAGGTGGTTTTAATCTTGAATCTTCAATTCTTCCACCAAAAGAAGTATATATAGCTCATCCAAGATTCATAGAACATTTACACTCCACAATTTTCGAACTCTAAATCATGTTCATAGAACATTTACACTCCACAATTTTCATACTCTAAATCATGGAAGATCTTCACAAAATTTTATTGGACATTTTATGGCTTAAAAGCTTAGGTATTTTGAATAATTTATGAAATATTTTTTCATTTATATGGTTGGAGTTCAAAGATGAAATCTCACATTCTATAAAAATAGATAACTTAAATAATACAAAGTGAAAAAATAAACATATAAATTTAAGGCTTTAATATTTTAGGTTGAAGCTTATGTCAAATTTTTTTGTGTAAATCTATAATAAAATGATATTTTTTAAACCCTTACAATAAAACATACATTATTGTTTAACATTTATTAACTTTTTTGGATGTCTAACATATTAATTGATCATTTCCAGTAGTGCATCAGATTGGTTTTTTTTTTTTTTTAGGAAATCGTTTGCGTCGATTTGTATTTCATTTCTTGTTTCTACCGATTAAAAAAATATCATATTATTTAATAAAAATTTTTATAATTGTTTTATCTTTTATACAGTTCCGTTAAATATTTAGAGAGATAATTTGTTGTTTATAATAATTTTACAAGATTAGAATAAAATTGTTTCTAATAAAAAAATACCTGTATTAGTTTAGGTTAAATCCTTTAAAAGACAAAAAAAAAACTATTTTTTAGAGAATATAAAGTCGGTTAAACTATTAGTTTATTATAAACTAATTTTAATTTATAAAAAAAACTCTCTCATATTGATCACTATTTTATTACAAAATATGTCTAATAAACTTTCTTTCATATATATATATATATATATATATATATATATATATATATATATATATATATATATATAATTCATTAATTATTGAATAAGATATTGTGAATGAGTATCTTGGATCAAAGAATAATCATGTTTATGGTGCATGATTGTTATTAGTACAAAAAAATTTGCACACAAAAGAAATCCAATATGGTTTCTCTTATTGATAATGTTAACAAATATTAATAAACTAATATTACATTTATTTAAGAAATTACTTTCTATCATATTAGATTTAAAAATAAAATTCAAATAAGATGTTGATTGGTGAGTATCCCATTTTATTGGATCAAAGAATAATATGTGGTGCATGATTATTATTGGTTCTAGAAAATTTTGCACAAAAAAAAAAAAAAACCAATGCAACTTTTCCCACTAGTAGGAGTGGCAAATAAACTCGGACGTGAGTAATTCCCAGACCCATCTCAAAGTTGACAAGAAATCTTCAATTTGATCGGACATAGATACAAGTACGAAAAATGTTCACACCATGTTCATAATTCTACATTCTTGTAACATGCATATCATAATTCGTCTATCTCTTTACACCATGTTCACACAATTTCTATATAAAACATAATGATCACATAAACTTAACAACAATGTCTCTATATTCAACGACGAAATAAAATCCTCTGAGACTTCCAGCCACAATCTGACATACTTCACTCCAAAGCATCCTGCCTCTCTGCATCATCACTACTATCTATTTCCGTGCGAAGCATGATCATCACAGTCATACAGAAAACACAAACATTGCAAGGGTAAGCTTACATAATACGCAATGTACCATTACAACAGTCATAAAACATGAAAGTTACACAACATTTATATTCAATACAATCAACAAATATTCACTAATAGTAAACAACCAATCAATCATTCTTATGCTCCACCAGAACAAACACTCACAACCAATCAATCAAATCAAACATACTTATATTTCTCTAAATACAAGTTTTTCATACAAAAACATGTTCAAACACGACATATTCCAGAATATCTACATTGAGTTCAAACACCAAGAAGACTTAAGACCATTTCCAACTGGTGACAGATGTCTAATCTGTCCATTTTACCACCAATTCAAGTCTAAGCAATACTCATCTGACAACACAAACAGATGTCTAGTGTCTACTTGACACCCTGTGACACACAATCGTTATCTGAGTATGTTTTTTAAGCCCCCCCTTACATATTTGATACTAGGACCACAATGTAAATTACCAAAATATCCCCTTACATATCTGATACTCTGGATTATATTACCCAAACTGTGTCCCTAACATCAATGTACCCCACCAAACATATCATTCAAGGCTAAGTTACCCAAGTGTAACTTCTTGCAACCAACAACATCAATAAATATATCCTCATCATGCATTCTAATCATATGCATTACATCACAATTCCAAATAATATATTGTCATTCCAATAATTCAATTCCAGTTACCAAAAAAATCAATTTAACCAAAACTAAGTTACCTTACTGTAACCGTTACATCCAAACTATCCAATAAATAATCCAATTCAAGATCAAGCATCATTTACATAATAATCATTAACTACATAGCATATCATATATCTCAATCAATTATCATTAATTTCCAAGAAACATAATTCATTTCAATCACATGCCAATTCTCACAACAAGTATTAGCTCAACACATCATCATTATCACTTAGAACATCAACATGCATTTCATCACAGTTTCAATTACCCAATCATCATCAACTATCCATTTATCACCGAAATAATTAATAAACATCCATCATCACCCAAATTATCAGTAAATATCAAATATCTCCAAAATCTTCAACAAATAACGATACCATCAAAATCATCATTTCACTACATAAACAATTTGTCACAATAATCAAATTCATACACTAATCACCTCAAACTATCAATTTCACATAACATCCAAATTTAGCAGGTATTTACAACTATTCTTTTAACATTTATGCATATTAAAGAGTCACAAATTTTTGAGATTTTGTGACTATAAATGGAGATATGATAATTATCCTATCTTAATCAAATTGAGAATTAAATATAAATAATTAGCATAATTAGTATGCATTGTCACTGTAAAAAGTTTTATGTTAACATTCAATCACAACTATTTATTTATAGTAAATTTGTCAATTTTACCAATTAATACTTCAAAAGTCATATAAATGAAGAGTTGTGATTGAACGTTAGTGTAAAACTCTTTTACACTATCAATGCATATTAATTAAACTCAAATAATTCATAAAAATCTCTATAGCTCCTTGATAGCTAGAATATGAGAGTGACCATCACCTGATGTGCCCTCTCTCCTCTTTCTTAGCTTATAGTTCAATAAATGGATTCTTGTATTAGTAAGTGGTCATTAATATTCTGGTTGACTATTCTATAATAATTAAACTCTTTGTTGAGGTTTCATTTTGAGGCGAGGTTTTAATCTTGAATCTTTAACTCTTCCTCCAAAAGAAGTATATATAGCTCATCCAGGGATTTGTACAACATTTACAACACTCCACAATTTTCATACTCTAAATCATGAAAGATCTTCACAAAATTTTATTGAGAATTTTATGGCTTAAAAGCTTAGGTATTCTGAATTATTTATGTAATATTTTTTCATTTATATGGTTGGAGTTCAAATGTAAAGATGAAGTCTCATATTCTATAAAAATAGATAACTTAAACAATATAAAGTAGAAAAAAATTTACAGATTTAAGGTCTTAATATTTTGAATTGAAGCTTATGTAAAAAATTCATTTGTGTAAATCTATAATAAAATTATATTTATTAAACACTTACAATAAAACATACATTAATTAAACTTTTTTTCCTAAAATATTTCATGTATATAAATAAACATATACAATAGTTACATTATTACCTCAAAGTATTGCTTATAAAAACAAAAAAACTCAAAGTATCACTTCAACTTATATTTTGGATGATCAAATGCACCATTCATTAGAAAATTAGATTAACTTTTTTGGATGTCTAACACATTAATTAATATTTCTAATGTTGCATCATATTGAATTATTTTCTTTATGAAAATCATCTACCCCTATTCATGTCTCATTTCTAGTTTTCATCAATTAAAAAATGTATGTTATTTAATGAACTTTTCTTTTAATTTTTTTATCTCTTATGTAGTTACATTCAATATTTAGAGAAACAATTTGTTATTTATAATAGTCTTATAAAACTAGAACAAAATTATCTCTAGTAAAAGGAATATCTATATTAGTTTAGGTTTAGGATTCAAATTATAAAAAATCCTTTAAAAGACTAAAAAAAATTAATTTTTAGAGAATATAAAGTACGTTAAACCATTAGTTTATCACAAAATCATATAAACTCAGTTGAACTCAACTTTTTACATTGTTTGATAAGTTTTTTCTATTCTAAATGAATAACACTTACAATTGATTCTTATTTTGTTAGTATATTGTTTTTATTTTTGAAAAACATAATATTTTATATGTCTTTATTATGGACTTTGGTGTATATTTAGTTAGTTTTTAATGAATTTTTTTATGATATTTTATATATAGCTTTATTATGGACAAATTCCATTTTAAATTGACTATTTATGGATCATGATAAAATTTGTTGATAAATGAGATAACATTTTTTATTATGTATTGTGGTATGAAAAAAAATAATGTTTTTATATTATTTTAACATGAGCTAAATTCTTACGAGTTTACAGCTCTCCTATAAGTTTACGTAAACTTTCGAGTTTAAAAACCGTGAGTATCACTCAATCCATTGGATCAAAGAATAATCATGTTCATGGTGCATGATTGTTATTAGTCCAAAAAAAATTACACACAAATGAAATCCAATATGGTTTCTCTTATTGATAATGTTTGACAAATATTAATCAATGGTTGTAAAGTGGAGAAAGGAGGAAGGGAAAGGTCATGAGTTCGAATCTCTCCATTAATAAAAACTAACACATTAACAATTGACATTTGACCTATAAAAAACTAATATTAAATTTATTTAAGAAATTAATTTCTATCATATTAGATATAAAAATCTTAAAATTCAAATAAGATACTATGGATGAGTATCCCAATTCATTAGTCAAAGAATAATCTTGTTCGTGATGCATGATTATTATTGTTCAAAGAAAACTTTGCACACAAAAATTTCAATCTAGCTTTTGCAACTAGTAGGGGTAGCAAATAAATCTAGACCCTACTCACTTCATCTCGTCCTTATTTTAATAAATTACAATATCTCAAAGTACTCTTAGCCTTGAATTATTAGATCTAATTTTCAAATTAAATGTCTCCATCGCATAATAATGAAAAAAAAAGGTGGTTGCTGGGTTAGCCTTACCTATCATAGGTTCAACCCGGGTAGCCAGATTGTAAGTGAATCTATTCATATATTCGGTATCATAAACTCACTTTTTAATTTTTGAACTCGGCCTAGACCCGTGATGGGTTGGGCCAACCCACGGGTTTGGACCCGTTTGGACAACTTTAATTCTAATCCATATATGTTATGAGAACTATGTCTATGGTTTCTTTGAGGTGTGAGTTTTCTATTTATATTTTGTTAGAGTGACCATACATGTACACCAATTTACTTTAAACACTCCATCAACACCTCTTATTTTTTTCTATTTCTCTCATTTTATCATATCATAAATTTTATCATATATATATATATATATATATATATATATATATATATATATATATATATTTCTTTCACTAAGTGTCAAATAATATATGACTATAGATGTATAATTTTTCATTTTGTTATTATCATTTGTATAATATGAAACATTTGAGAGAGGTAGGATAAATTGTGATATGACACATAGTGAATTTCCTACTGTAGTAAATAATACAATGATGTTAGATTTTTAATCCAAATTAAACAGACAAAATCTACTAAGTTATTATACTTAGTAGTATAGTTAAATAAATAATTATCGAATGAAAACTTTTACTGTGAAGATAGTACATTAAGAAGTTTAGAGGTAAAAACTTCTTAAAGAAAATATTCCTTTACCATATATACTTAGAAGAGTAATTAATTAAAATATGTAACTCTTTTGTTTGAATGATTAATGATGGATTCAACCAATCTTCTACCTTTAAACCCCTAGAACGAACAAATTCCAAAACATCAAGGGAAATGAAATTTAAGTTAGGTACCCAAACCTTTTACAGGTAAATTTACCTCATGATTTCAAAACCTAGATAATTACATATATAGGAATCACTTTGTCCAATAACATACACTAATTTTTTTTCTATGCTTTGTCATCCAACTTCAATAGATATTTCACATGAATGAACTGGCCAAAGACATATCACTTCAAGATCGAGTATCTAAGATTTTAATGTTTGCTAACCCATCACTACTGCTGGCATGCATACAAATTCTAATTTGGACTTTACACCATTTTTTTTTATATTTTGCATGAAAAATAGACGACCAGGTTCACCTGTCCCACTCAGCTCGGCGTCTGCTCGCCGCGATCCTTATTCTAAAACATTTTGTTAGCACTTGCTTGCCTTTACTAATAAAATAAAAGAAAGGAACATGTTAACCATGTTTAGTTTCTATTCTTTCTATTTACTATGTCGCAGGCCAGTGTGCGTAAGTAACCATAATGAGAATCATATCCTGTGGTCTATATTTTTTTTGTCATGTTACTCTCAATCTTAAACGGCCGTTTTTTTATAAGATAATTAATGTTAGTTGTTAATATGTTAATTAATTTTTGTCATGAAACGATTCGATTTCACGATTTCTTCTCTGTGTGAACTTTATTATTAGATCTACTTTATTACTCTTTTAAACAGTAATTTTTGTTCGTTTGCATACAAGAAAAAGAAAAAAAATATGATGAACAAAAAGAAAAGAAGAAAACACAGATTAAATAGAGTGAAATTTTGAGTTGTTCGTTTTGGAAAAAAATAGTATGAAAAGAAAAATCAATTATAAATTAAAACAATTACAATTTACCACTTATGTGTTTATAGCGCAGGACTTTATTAATCAAGTTGCGATGTATACTCATCATACAGCGGATTTTATTATGAGAGAGCCTTTTGCTCACGAAACTATATTTTTTATTAGAGATTATAATCTAGAATAGAATGAAGCTAATGCCTTGGGAAGAATGTTCTACCATAAAGAAATTATCATATCTCATTCTTATATTTATTATTTATTCTAACAAAATAGGAGTACTTTTGACCATTTATTTTCATTTCAATTCTTTGTTTTTTCATATTTATTGAGTAAAAAGAAAATAAATAAAATCTATCGATAGTTAATATTCTTCTTTTTTTTTTATACCAAACTAAAGAAATAATTTCTTTTTCCATTAATTTCTTTACACTAGTGACTTTTCACTCTTCATTTTTCATGCAAAAAAACAAAGGATTTATGCAGTTGTTGGAGGTGAATCTTCGAATGGCATTTCTATTATTGGTGTAAAGTAATTGAAACAAAGAAAAAAGATGTTGAGAATGGATGTGCATGAAGTAGGAATCAATTCTCCATAATGTTTTTTCACACAGTTATTCAGAGACAGTGTAATGCATAAACCTACCCAGTGAAGGTTTATTTGCTAAACTATTACTGGTAAGACACTTTTTTTACAATTTTTTTAGGCATAATAGTAAGTATATTTTGTCACTTAGTCTTGAAAATTTGAAAATTTATCTTCTGTTTTTGAAATTCCAAATTATGTCTTCCAATTTTTAAAATTCGTAACCTTGTTCAACCTTTAACTTGAAAGTGTTAAAAATGGCTACATCCTGTTTGTTTGGTTCGAGAAATGGAGAGGAGAAATTTTTTAAAATTTTCTTGTTTGACTCATTTCTTAATAGGAGAATGGACCAAAACCCCATTTTATCGGATTATAGTTTCTCTTCAATATAGAAAGAATTTAGTGGTAATTAAGGAGAAATCAATTAATAAATTTTATTAAATTATTTTCGTTCTTTT
Organism: Psophocarpus tetragonolobus; assembly: GCA_037954015.1. NCBI lineage: Eukaryota > Viridiplantae > Streptophyta > Magnoliopsida > Fabales > Fabaceae > Psophocarpus > Psophocarpus tetragonolobus. The sequence continues at coordinate 75,298,668 of CM075688.1, read as the reverse complement.
TACTATTATAAATGAGTTCAATATCTTTGTTTTTTCTTTCATATGTATGTTTAATATATTTGTTGTCAACCTTTTAGAGTGTTTTTTGTTCCTAGTACACTTCAAAAGTATCTATTGTCCCTTAAGAGGTCTATTAAATAAACTCCATAATTGTTTTGGTCCAAATTGAAAATTGTAAATGTCGTTACAACACACGCCACAACAATGTGTTCATTTCCATAGAGATATGGGAGGTGCCTGAAAAGATTAAGTGCATCATGCATTTACCTACGTAAAGAGATATGAAAATACATTGAAAGAAAAAATGCATCAATAATCTTGCTCATGGTGTGACATAATCCACATAGACATTGAAAAAACATTATATATTACATATTAATAAGTAGCTAAATAGGCCTTTAAAACTAACAAGGATAGAAAAATAATTTACTTAAAAATTTAACCTTTTTTCTTGTGCACCAAAATAAACAAATGTTAACTTGAACATCAAGTTGAGAGACATAATTTATAAATTTTAAAATAGAGAGCATAAAAATTTCTAAATTTGTCATAAGAAGGGAAAATGTACCTATTAAACTTTTTTTTAACATACTATTAGTTGAAATTTGAAAGTGATGTAGGTTTTATAAGTTTGAAAACGAGAGCATCAAACGAATAATAAGATCATTTAACATGACTCATGTAAATTTCATCTAAGAAAAAAGAATACATTGAACACATTTTTGTATTAGTAATTCTCTTATATCTATTACTATTTATACAGGGATGAGATAAATCGTGTGTCTGGTCAGTCATATTATTTAGGTGGGGGGGCTACTGGATTCCATTGCAGTGTGTCACATAACAGCTTCCCCTCATAAAGCCTAACATCCCCTGTGGATATGTTCTACAATAATGCATTGGAATCATGAAAAGAAGGGCAAAAGAGGGGTTTTATATGTAAAAAAAACAAGGGGGCAAGTGTGGACATATACACCATGCTTTTCCGCACACATGAATTAACTGGTACAAAATTATTTTAATTTAATTAATGATCTCATTTTTACCTGTTTTTTTTGGAACTTTACTTTCAATTTTATATATATAGAGAGGACGGGATTCACTTATTTTAAGGAGAAGTATAAAAGATTTAGGGTTTGATTGGCTCAGTTTTGTTTTTTAGTTTTTAAAAAGAGTTTTCAAGAATAGTTTTTAAAAGCTGTTTTCAGGAAGAAAAGAAAAAAAAACTTGTATGGCAAATTTTATTTGAAAACTGTTTTAAAGATATAAAAATGGAAAAATTTGTTCATATTTATTAGAATTTCATTAATGAAAAGCAAAAAAAACATATTTTTATTGTATTTTGAGTTTTCAAAACAAAAACAGAAAACTGAAAAGCAAAACTAAGGGTTTGATTAGTTTGGTTTTGTTTTTTAGTTTTTGAAAAGAGTTTTCAAAAACTGTTTTCGGGAAGAAAAGAAAAAAAAACTTGTTTGGCAAGTGATATTTAAAAATTGTTTTGAAGATGTAAAAATGAAAAAACTTGTTAATGTTTATTAGAATTTCATTAATGAAAAGTAAAAAAGAACATATTCTGATTGTATTTTGAGTTTTCAAAACAAAAACAGAAAACTGAAAAGCAAAACTACTTTCAGCTGTTTCAGTTTTTTAGTTTTTAAAAACTAAAAAACCAAAACTGTTTTCAGAAAACACTACCCAAACAAGTTTTTTAGTTTTTAAAAACTACTGAAAACAGTTTTATAAAACTATTGCCAAACAACACTAACTGTTTTTTAAAACTGTTTTAAGAAAACACTATCCAAACAAGTTTTTTAGTTTTTAAAAATTAAAATACTGAAAACAGTTTTATAAAACTGTTGCCAAACAAGCACTTATTATTTATTTTTATTTTTAATTTTTTTGAAATCTAATGATTAAAATTAGTTATTTATTACAATCATTAGATTTCAAGAAAATTGATGGATAGCATAAGGAGTAAGTTTTTTATATTTATTATTGAAATAAGTAGATTTCCTCTCTCATATATATATATATATATATATATATAAAAAGTTAAATATTTACTGAAAAAACCTTTAACAATAGAATTATTTCCTTTTTTTTATCTATAGAAGTTGGATATGTGTATTTTCTATGTTAAAAGGTGCAAGTGCTCAATAAAAAAAACATACTATTATTTTCCACCTACAATTAGAATCCAGCATATCCTTACTCAGTAAAAAAAAAAACATACACAACATAGGAAGAAATGGTAATTAATATTTTTCTATAATGCTCAATATAATTTATTATTAATGAATTTTTGTCTCACTAAATAAAAAATGAATCAAGTTATTTTTAGGGATGTACGCTAATAGAGACTTAAATCCTCTAAAGTGAATATATATAAAGTATCTTCAATCATGGAATCAAAAATTGGCAGTTAATATTCTAATAATACATTATAGGTAGGGTATGACACAGTTATTCTATCATAATCTATCAAAATTTATCATATGACTTTTAAGTATTTTAGGGTAGAGTCAATATGATAGATTGGTTGTAAATGAATGACAATATAAAATATTTTATACTATTAGTTTATCACCTTATATATGTCTTTTTTATATGTATGTGTCGGTAAGATTGACTTACAAATATGATGAACTTTGTACTTTAGAGGAAGTGGATTATGGTGCATGATCATTAAGCTCATAAATAATTATATCACATAAGAAAGTTGTAGTAAATAAGTTCAAGTTGGATCATTTCAACACAGTGCAGTAAGCCTATTTATTCCCTACCAGCATCAAGGGCCTACAAAACCACCTAAGCTTTTAGAAGGATGGTTCTTTTATATCTAGATTACTAGAGAACTTATAAATCATGTCCCCCACACAATGCTTCTTATAATGAACTAGTATATATAGCCCTTCACCCTAAGCACTAAACTCACCATATTGTGCACACAAGCTTTCTCTAAAAACAACAAACCTTTGTTTGAGTCATCTTTTACTCTTCCACAAGGTAAACATCTTGTTTGTATGTTTATAATTCATGTCACAAATAATTTATCAATACATGGATATCATGCAAATTTCCTCTATTTATTTATAACAAGAACCAATCCAAGGTTTTAAATTACAAACAACATTACATATACAAACTCAACATAGGCATAGCAGCCACAATGCAACCCCTAATGCAACCACAATTTAAAGTCTTAGTTGAATCATATAGAAATGTAAATTAAGAGTAGTAAAATTAGCTAGACTTATTATGTTGGCAGAGTATGCTATGCTAATACTAAAATTCACTGTCCAAACAGTACTTTTTATGGGTTTCTTTCCTTGTCTTTTAATAATACTTAGGAGAATGGAATTAACACATTTTTTCAATTCAATCTTTTAACACATTTTTTATTATTAATTAAAATTTATTAAAAATTAAAAAAATTTATGTATTCCTATTTAAAAGTCTCAGTTCAGATTTAGTCATTTTTAATAAATTTTAACCAATAACTGAAAATTTACTAGGGTGTTTTAAAGCATGTGTTAGTTAGTATTTCTCATTAGTTTATGACTTGTAGGGCACATGCACATGAAGTTATGTTGTATATATAGTTTATGGCTTCAGTGAGAAATGAATAAAAGTAACAATACATGCATATGTATAACAGGAAAAATGAGCTGGTCTGGAGGAGATTGGATGTGTGGTGCTTGCCAGCACATAAATTTCAAGAAGAGGGATGCATGCCAAAGTTGTGGATACCCCAAAATTGGAGGTCCTGACCCTACAACATACAAGTACAATTGGACTGAAGCCTTGGCAGGGGATTGGTATTGCACTGCTATGAACTGTGGAGCTCACAACTATGCCAGCAGATCAAGTTGCTATAGATGTGGTGCATTGAAAGATGGTGGTTACTCTTGTAGATATGGAGGAAACATGGATGGCTCTGGAGGATATGTTTCTGATTGCAATTACCCTCCAGGGTGGAAAACTGGTGACTGGATTTGCACTAGGTTAGTTCACATTATCATCTTACACTTTCAGCATTGAAATAACTTTACAAAAAAAGGGTTATGCACTACAAATAATAAGTGATTTTGCATTGTTATCCAATCACAAACCATATTTTTTAGTATTGATATGGATCAATCATTATCAGAAGTAATGATTAAATTTTTAATGTTGGAAACCTTGATCATACACAAGGTGAGAGTATTTACCTCCAACATGATTTACTCCATACTTAAAAGTAACATTATCAAGATTCAATTCGTGGACTATTTAATTAAGGGATACAAGCCCCTACTTGTGTCAACCAATGTTGATCTAATCACAAATTATCTTGTATGATAAATTGTTAACTTCTAATGATAATCCCTTAAAAGTCATTATAACCATGATATTTTATTTGTTCACAATGTAAAATTTTTTGCCTTGATAGTGTATAGCCTTTTAACTCATACTTCTGCTTCTCATTGGTGCAATTTTCTTTGCTCAATAACCCTGCATTTTGCTGTCTTATACATGCAACTAAGTTTACCCACAAAAACTGCATTTTATATATTGGATTATGCATACTACTCATCTTCTTACATCCAGAGAGATAGGGTTATCCTTAGCCTTGCATATGACACATACATTGATTACAAGAACAAAAGGAACAATACTTTTGTTAGTAAAATATTGAAAAGGGAGAGTAAGGACCATGAGTCCATTGCCATGACAATAATTGAGAAAGAATAATACAAATACTCTGGTCTTTGGTCAAACATAAAATAACTTAGTATGTTATATTAAAAAATGAGAATATATGAAATACAGTTGAAAGATATTTATTCACCTTTATTTTCTTTATTCTTACATATGTTATAGAATTGGCTGTGGAGTCCATAACTATGCCAGCAGGACTGAATGCTTCAAGTGCAAAACTCCAAGAACTTTCGGTGAGAGAATAAGCTTAAGCCTTAATTAAGTTCATTCTATAATTAACTATAAATTAAAAATTTTAAACAATATAATATTCACAACACGTTTATTACTTATATTTCAGGTGATGCAGACTAAGAGAGGACATTTCAACTACCACTGACTCTTCCTTCACATGTTTCTTCTGTTAACTTGTTTTCCATAGTTAAGGTCTAGGGTGATCATGGACAAAGGTCCTTTGTTAGAATCACTGCCATGCTTTTGAAAGTGTTTCCTTTGATTGTTGTTTACAACTAGATATTTTGAGAAAAAATTATGAAATCAATGTATGTTATCAATTAGTCTTATTTATTACTAACATAAGATAACTAACCTTTTAAACCTATTTGGAACTTCCAATATCCCTTGTTAATTTGCTTTCCCTACTTACATGAATAATGTGTGTGCCATAAACAAAGGCAGAGAATGTCAAAGACAAGAAAGTTGAATTAAGGAAGAGACAGAATGTGTGTTGGCAGGGAACAGTTGTATTATTGAGTTGTTTCAGTTGGTGTGTTCTGAAGTATGCAGATGAACTTCATCTCAAGTTTTTATATATTGGAAACAAAACTTTTCTTTTGAATTAAAAGCAACTTATACTTAACTTTAAGAAGTTCTCTTACCTATTCTTTTAAATCAACAAATTGATTTTAATTAAGTGTTTAAAAAAGTATATACTAACAATATAAAACAGTTTTAAGATATTTTTAGTAAAATTTAATAAACTTATCATAAATTATAGGCTGTCATCGGAAGAAAATATAAAATATATTAGTACATATTTTTTAATTATTAGTCAAAAATTTCAATTCATTTTACTTTTTACAAGTACTTAAAAAAATTATTCAAAGAGACCTTAATATTGGAATATAAGAGAATATAGACCCATAAGCAATGTATTCAATAGCCCTATTCAAAATTACAAGCAAAATTGAAACAAGTTCAAATTCAAGCTATCAATTTACTTCAAAAGCTAAAAAATACGCATTAAATTTCCAAATGAAAATAACTAAATGGATAAGAACCTGATTCACTGTTAAAAAGTAGAGAAGCTCTCCAAGTCAAATATGAGATAAATTCTTTCACTTATTAATTATTTTGTGGGGGAATGAGTACATTTAGGATTCCTTGTTAAGATCCAAAAGTAGGAAGAAAACCCTTAATTTTCATTTTATGACTCACTTATGTTCATTGCTATAATTGCAATTTTGTGTTAATATTGTGTGCCAAATGGCACATATGTGTTCTTTCTTTTTAACTGTTCCTTGTTACTTGGCTTTCAAAATATTCTGACCTTGTATTATGCTTTGAAGATGTTAAGCAAGGACCCTCCACTTTTAGTGAACTAGTTCCCCCACATAGTGTAGGGCCATTTATGTCCATATGTCAGATGCTTTATTTTACTCTAATATTTTTCAGTATTTTTTGTTTCTGGCCATCCATATCATGGAGATGCTAAATTTTAGAAGAATTGATGTTCATATTATTGTACATTGATGTATAGTATTGAGAGAATAAAGAGAGGGAACTACTTTATTCACCAAAGTATCTAAATCCTAGAATAATATTTAGTTACAAATTATATTTGCTTTTTAATGTTTCTTTAAACAAAAAAAAAAACTAGTATAATATTGGTAATAGCACAAGTGATACCATTACAGATCATAAAACAGTACAAAATTTAAAATGGAATTCGGTTGTAATATATATACATAGTGGATACAAAGTTATTAATATATATAACAATCAAATCATACCGTAGAAAATGAACTAGCAATACCAAAAGTGATTGCAAGTCACTCATAGTAGTTAATTGATTTCTGTATGAATATTTTGTGCATGAATCAGGTTTTTTTAATCTTAAATATATGTTAATTTAAAGATGTGTTGAATTAGTGTGTTATAAGGAAAATGTACATTAAATATAGGAAAAAATATTATGCGCTGACAATATAAGATAATTTATATTATTATTTAAATACAAACTATTATGTATAATAAATTTATTAACTATAACAATAATTATCTTAAATTATTTAAAAGATGATTTATAATTTAATAACAATATAAAATTATTTTATACGATGAATACGTCACTATCACTGTTGATGTATTTACAAATGTTAGTATGTTAAAGATTTTGATGCGGCTATACACTAAGTATATGTCAACAGATGCATACTTGACATGAATATATATGCATATATATATATACTTGGATCGGGTTCTTTAACAATATGTAGTATTAGTTATATATGATTATTTGTACGTGGAACAGTTATATAATTTAAAAATTGGCTAACTAATCATATAATTTTAATTATCTAAATTTAGACCTTAATGTTTAAATTTTATATATTTAGCTGCATTTTATAAAATCATTTTTTTTATTAAATTTTCAAGGGTTAATGCTTACCCTAAACTTTACTATCAAAGTTATTATAATATAATAAATATAAATCAATTATAAATATAAATCAATTACTTAGTATAAAAATACTAGGGCTTTAAAAATAAATATTCTACCATAATTAACATTTGATTTTGTGGAATCGTATAGATAATAACAATAACATTTGATTTTGTCTTGAATTTGGATAAAATATACTCTATTTTTATAATATAGTCTATTTTTCCTAGCAAGTTAATTATATTAATTAAATATCCCAAATAACTATAATACAATCATTTTTAATATGAGTTTAAGTAGTATGGTATAAAACTTTTTACACTGATATTCAATCAGAGTCCTTAACTTATGATAAGTTTGTTGACTTTATCAATTAATATTATGATAAAGGAACCTAAGGTTTTACTAAGTTCTCACAACATCTTAATACTATCTCAAATGTTACTAGACTATGACAAACACAAATCACACAATACTTATATTTCAATCATTATTCACAGAATCACTTATGAATCATCCTCAAAGAATTAAAAGATCACAATAGATATATACATCAACATTTCATCTCCAATCTCTATCTTGTAGTTAACAATCAATAATAATCATAATATTGTGACATTTTTAATACCAAAAAATATTTTTCTAATATGGAAGATTAGGTTAAACTGCAACCACAGAGTATACTTAGATTGTCTTTTGCATTCTTAAGAAGTATTGTATTTATAATAGAATTTTCTTAACCAAACTTTTCACATAATATTTTGAATAAAGTAAATATATGTTGTCATGCATATTCAAAATATAACTAGTAATTCTTTAAATGAAATATAATACATATATAAAATTATAAAATAGTTATTGATAATTCTAAGAGTAGTGATTTTTATAATTTAGAGTTGCGGAAACCAAAATTTATCATAATTTAATTTATAATGGAGAATTGATACCACAATTCAAAGAAAAACTTTGAAATAAATAATATCCATGAACCAAAACGTTTTATATGAAAATAATATGATAAAATAATTTTATCGAAATCGATCAAATATAACTAAAAATAATAAGTTGAAGGATAGGACACTTGATAATTAGAAACAAAGAACCATTTTATAATATCCCTAAATAATAATAGCTAGATTTAAACTATAATATTCGAAAAGTAAAAGTAACGAATCAAAAGAAATAATAAATAAAGGATCAAAAGTAATATATGAAATAATAAATAGAGGACTAGAAGTAGTATTTGGAAATAATAATCAAAGGTAATATATGGAAATAATAAATAAGGACCAGAAGTAATATTTAGAGAAAATAACTAAGGAACCAAAAAGCAATATCTAGAGGATAATAATGATTAACAAAAGACTAAATGCAACCATACATAAGCTTATTAAAATTAATACTACAAAGGTTTATAAATCTCACTCCTCCTTACCTTAGTAAGAACTTGTTAAAGAGTGGTGTAGAACCTTTAAAGCCTTAATCTCCCTCTACGAGCTTTCTCTTTCTCCCCTCTGAAGATTTCTCTCTCCCTCTCTAAAAAAATTTCTCCCTCCTTCCTCCAATTCGCAAAATGATAACCTCTATTTATACACAAAACTTTTTCTCATTCACTAAGCGAAATCTCGTTTGCTAAGCAACATGGATTTCGATTAAATTTTGCTGAGTAAAGGAAGCTTTGCTTAGCGATGACGTGCGAAATCTAAGTTCTATGCCTCACATGTCTAAGTCATGGGAACTTTCATTGAGCAAGACTCTGGCCTTATGTACTCTTTTGCTGAGCGAGCTTCTTTGCTTAGAAAATTTCTTCGAAAAACAACTATATGTTACTACCTCAAATCTGTTGAACAAATTTTATTTCATTGAGTGAATCTCAAAAAGAGAAATTTGCAAATTAAGAAATTTTTCACACGCATAATTAAGTTTTTAGCTCTAATTATAATAACCAGATTATGAAAATAGGGGTGTTACATACCTCAAATAGACTATTTTTTTATTTGATAAGTATTGGACAACTATTTAAGCATAGAAAAATAGTTAATTACATCATATATTTTTCTTATAATTTAATTAGTATGCACTGACAGTGTAAAATAGTTTTACACAGATTTTTAATTACAATTTTTTATTTATATGACTTTTAAAATATTAATGGGTAAAGTCAACAAGCTTACGATAAATGAAGAGTTGTGATTGAATATCAGTATAAAAAATTTTCTACTGATAATGCATACTAATTAAACTCTTTTTCATATATGATATGTACCTCAATTCATCATCTTATTTCTAAAATCTTTCAAGTATTATAGGTGCATAAAGTGTTGACAATAAAATCATTAGAGAAACCTTGTAGATTAGTAAAATAACTCCATATCTAAATTATTAATTTTAAAATAATTAATGAATTAATGAGTTCCCTTGGAACATACTAAATTAAACCTATATCATAAAAAGACTTAAATATTAACGTCCTTAACATAACAAATTTTGCATTGAATCTTCATAAATTTTTTCATTTATATTGGATTTCTAATAAATTTTTTATTTTGTTTTGGGTCCTTATAGTATTTTAGATAGTTCTTTAAATTATTTTAAGAGATTTTTGTTCCTATTGCTTGTCTTAAGACATTGTTAGGGTGGGTCACCATTCTGAGGTATTATCTACTTTGGAGTTCGGTACATCTATCACGATTTTATTCTAAAAAGACATCTCAGGAGTTTAAGGGAGGATGGTGTTTTACAAATGACTCTTAGTCTCAATTTTTAAGTGACATGGGATGTTAAATGTATGAGAACAATTTTAAAAATTGATTTAAATAGTTCTTTAGAACAAAAAACAAAATAAAATTTTATTAGAGACTCAAGACAAAACAAAAATTTGCAAAGACTAAATGTAAATTTACCAATATATAAATTTGGAATGCAAAATATATTTAAGCCTTAAAATAAATAAATGATACAATAATAATGATAATTCATTTTTTATAGGCTTAAATAACTATTTGGGACCTATACATGGTTATCAAAATCACAAGTTAACTCATAAAATCGTACGAGTTTACAAGTCCCTGACGAGTTAAATCGCATGTAAAATCGGAAGAGTAGTAAACTTAGAGTAAACTCGTAAAATTGAAGTAAACTCGGTAAAATAAGAGTAAACTCGTAAACAAATTCCTTAGGTGATATTTTTCTATGTTGACTCTAATTTTGAGTGCTTTGAATATAATTTGTTCTTAGGTCTAAAAATGTTTTGAAATTTTGAGTGTTTCAACTTTAATTTCTACTTATTTGGAGTAATTTAACTCTATTATGTGCATTTGAACTTATTATGTATTGAAAACTTTTAATTTTTATGTGATTTATATTCATATTTTTAATGAAGTAAACTCTTACAATTTTACGAGTCGAGTTTACATAAACTCTCGATTTTGATAACTCTGCTCATGAATGTAGTTCCCAAATTGCGAAGTTAAAGCGAAATTCCTTTCATTTAACTTGTGACAGTCATTTAGGTAGTTGACTTGCTTACTTGTTAGAGTAAGAAGGAGTAGGTTGACTTGCTTGCTTACTTGTTAGAGTAAGAAGGAATAGGTTGACTTGCTTACTGCTATCGGCCCTATCAGGACCTATAAAATAAAATTATTTTTATTTTAGTACCTAACATTTATTTATATTATGATTTTGATAAGTTAATAATTTTTATTATTGAAAAAAACGTAGGAAAATAATGTACATGCTAGATCAGCAATTTTAAATAACATGTACTTATAACATATGACACTTTTATTAGGCACTTAATGAAATACACTTAATAACATGTAGCACTTTAGAACTTTAAAAATATTAGATGCTAAATAAAAAATTAAAAGTTTAGATATTAAAATTAAAACACTCAATTTTCATAATAAACTTAAGCATTTTGATGAAATATTAAAAATATTAACTTTAATTAAATGTTTACAACATGACCTATTTTATCAGATATAAAAACATTATGCAATTAGAATAAATATTAGTTTAATTTATAAATTACATAATAAAACCTACCCAAGTAATTAAATAAGAAATTGGGTTTAATCTTGTATAAGAATTTGAGTTGTTGTCATCATTAAAAGATTGATTAATTTCCTAAAATACAATAAAATATTATTAGTCTTATATGTTAAATATTTTGTTTCTTAAATATATTAATATAAAACATAAGTAAATTTTTACTTAATTACCACTATTAGGATATCTATATCTAACATTATTTTGACTTGTATTATTGTTACACTCCAAATATTATCTAGTTTGTAAATTTTCATATCCTTTTAATATTTATGTAGAATTTATCATAAAAAAATAAACATAAGATTGGTGACACTTTTTAATAAGAACCCTTCAAATTTATAATATTATTTTTAAGTTTTTTAATTAACATTTACATAAATGCAACGGTTAACCATGTAAGTTTTACTTCACACATCTTGGACAAATCACAAATACACATAGAAAATTAAAATTTGATGATAACATTAATAGATATTTACAATTCAGGTTGTCTCAACAACAGAGAATGAGACCGTAGAAATGTCAAAATGGATCCGTATGATAGGCTAGCCCGATCCGTCATGAATTCGGATTAAGAAAAAAAAATTATTTTGCAAAATATTTTTTTTCTTGTAGTCAATTCACCTAACTCTTGAGTTTTGTGAATTGAGACCGAAATGGTTTGCAACCCAACACAATAATTTTTATTTGTTTTTCCATGTAATGATTTCAACAACAGCCACTGCAATTTTGTCTCGTGCCAATTAGATCTTTAGAGTCAAAACTCTACAAATCTAGTTTGCATGATTATAATTTTTTTTTTATTTCAAAATATACGTAGGCATATTGACTTAGAGAGAGATTGAAAATTTAAGGTAGGTAAATGAAAATAGTTCTTATAACTTGTAAAAGTCTTTAAGTTATTCGGATCACTCAAATCGATTTTTTTTTATTTGAATAGAAATAATTTAATTTAGAAATATATACAATTTATTGAGAAAATATTGTTCCAACAGAATCAGATTTCAAATTTAAATTCTAAACATGTAACTACGAAAGAGAATTTTGTTATACTATCCTACTCAAATGAAATTGATACTCTAGTAAAATAAAATTTATTTTGTTTTAATAGTTTTAGTCTTTAATTTTAATTAGACAGAAAAATTAAATTAAATAAAATTTATTTTGTTTTAATAATTTTAATTTCTTATCCTTAGACAAAGCAAATTGGTTAAAGAAATTGGATATGTTATATCAAAGCTCATAAATTTTTTGAAAGTACACCTCGAGGGAATGAGGAAATTCCTCAAACATAAAAAATGGATAGTAACTCGCGACAAATATGACAACCATTTAAAATTATAAAACAATCCTCGATATGTTATATCTTAAGAGTTGTCATGCGAGTTCTCTAAGAGACTATACAAAAATTTTGGATATATGATAAGGAGCAAGTTTCTTGGTATGTGGGAGAATGATACTATTACGCATATGCACCTAACAAACTATGAAATTATCTTAATTTGTTTTGTGTGTATTGTATTTAGATGAGTCTTTTGTATTTTTTGTTGTGATTTACTCTTATACTAATCATGTCTTGTGATTAAAAAAATCATTGATTGCTAAATAAAATTTTTGTCTTTACAAAAAAAATCTTAAATTGTCATATAATTAATATTATTTATAATTTGTATGTTAATAACATAAATTCATTACGTATGTATGTTGTTTTACTAATATTTATAATTTACATATTTTTTATAAAAAAATCTCACTTAAAAAAATAAAAAACTAAATCTAATATAATTTTTTTTTGCAAGTTTGATAGACAAGTTCACATATCCCACATAGACAAGTTAATTCCTCCTCTTCCTCCTTCCAACACCGTGCACCTCTTCTTCCTCTCAACACTGTGCACCTCTTCTTCCTCTCATGCACCATTGCGGTGGTCCATTTTCGTGCAGAATCGTTAATCAGTAAGTCTAGATGGTGATATGCACAGTCCAGATGTTGATATACTTAGTCCAGATGGTGATAACGCAGTCGGGAACAGTCTGTCCGGATTTTCTTGTCCGGGTTTAGTCCCTGAATAGCTAATTCAACTTTTTAAGGGATTGTCTTTTATTTATTATTATAATTTTTGAATGATTGTTTTAAGTATGTATGCTTGGATACCTAGATTTTGACTCCAGCATCCGTACATTTGGTCTAAATTCAGATGAGTTTATTTTGATCTGGTTTGCATGGTATTATGCTGAAGTAACAGTGTTGTTGGAAGTATATGTCCTCTATGTTTTTCTTACTCATTTTTCATCTTTATCATGTTTCTATGAATTAGTTAAAATTCTCAGTACTCTCTAAGCCACATTTCAATTGTTTCCTTACTTATTGATCAAATTTGTCAAAACCATGTTGCTTATTGTGTATTTTAGGAAGTTTTTATATTTTACCCTTGCGGTAATTTTATTCTTTATCACAATTGTATTTATAATTCAATTTTTTGAAGCAAACATGGCACGCACAAGAGACGATAAATCTAGAGCTCCGGAAAACCAGGAGAATTGTTTCCTTACTTATTGATAAAATTTGTCAAAACCATGTTGCTTATTGTGTATTTGGAAGTTTTTATATTTTACCCTTGCGGTAATTTTATTCTTTATCACAATTGTATTTATAATTCAATTTTTTGAAGCAGACATGGCACGCGCAAGAGGCGATAAATCTAGAGTTCCAGAAAATAGGAGAATGTTGAAAGAATTAGGCTAAACGCATCTGCACGCCGCAAACAACGCAAAAGTCCTCAACAAGTTCATGATGAAGATATTGATGAATAGCAGGCATATGTAGTACCTCCATCGGCTACATCGGAGGGCTATCCTGGTGGTCCAAAAGACACATCTTTGTTGACCCAATATGTCGATCATATTGCTTGTAGCTTATGGGATGGACATGCAAGTTAACAACCATCAAATAGTTTTTTAATTCAATTTGATATTATTATAAAATTTTAAAAGTTAATATTGTTAATTTATAATTTAATTTTATGTAGGATTGGGGCGAGTTGAAATTTGTATCTCACGGGCGAAAGTTAAGTAAATTTGCAGGTCCACACAACCAGATTAGTTGTTATATTGAGAACTTTGGATTGTCCCCACTGATTACATGTATCAATGACACCATAGACAAAGCATTGTTATCTACTTTTGTCGAAAGATGGCACAAGGAGACAAGTAGCTTCCATCTACCAGTGGGTGAATGACCATCACCCTTAGCGATGTATATTCCCTGCTTCATATTCCGATCATTGGTAAATTTGTCTGTTACTTGCACATAGATAAGCATGAAGTTGTTCCCCTGCTTATTAAATTTTTAGGTGTTACGAATAAAGAAGCAGTTCATGAAATCATGCACATGCGAGGCCCAAATATTCGCTTGCAATTCTTGAGAGACACGTATGACAGATGTGTTGTGTAACAGCAGTGAGTCTTTGCTGCTCGGACATATCTATTACATTTGGTAGGATGCACCATTTTTGCTGATAAAAGTGCCATGACTGTCTATGTGGGTTATTTAGCCCTTTTTCGACACTTGAACCAATGTGGTAGTTATTCTTAGGGTGCAGCTGCTTTGAGTTAGTTGTATAAGCATCTAACTGAGGCTTTTCTAGCTAAGATAAAGCAAGCAGGTGGATATGCAATGCTACTATAGGTATATGTAACAACTAAATAAGAACTATATTTATGATATTCATGTTAGTAGATGAAGTGACTTTGAATATTTGATGTTGCAGGGTTGGATCTTTGAGCATTTTCTCAAAGTTGGTGCAAAGGAGTCAGTAGCTACATATATGGAGACTGCGCCTTGTTGTGCTCGGTGGGGTGTGTCAAGAATATTGTCATCCATTACTGTTTATCGAAGACAACTTGATGAAGTAACACTGGATGCAATAAATTGGACCTCATACACTGCACATCGAGAGCAAATGCCACTTTAGTTGATTTACCTTTTCTCTGGATACATAAGAGTTGGGCATTACAAACATCTACATCTACCTGAGAAAGTCTTGTGACAATTTGGCTATGTTCAGGACATTCTTAGGCATTCAAGTGAAGTTTTTGGGTTTCCATTGACTACTACTAAGCAGATTGATTTGACATGGATTGAACATATGGATAATCTAGTCAGACTGACGCATACAGTAGTCCATCCTTCCGATTGTGTTACCGGCTACATGGAGTGGTTTTATAGAATATCACATCCATACATTTGTCCTGTTCGAGGTGGAGACCCTCCAAGACTGCTAATTCGGGTGGCCTCGGTGACAGTCGAGGGAAACACCAATACCTCACAACAACAACATCCTGCAGTTGTAAGTATTAAATATTTTGTTCTCTTTTAATTTTTTAACCATGTCATGATGTTATTAACTACTTTTAATTTCAATTTAGGGCGTATGTCATAGGATTGCTACCACTCTACAACATCTTATTGACCTTAGACAACTCACTGAAGGGATGGATGCATATAAAAGAGTCTAAGTTGCCTTGAATTTAGCCTGTGGTGTGACAGTTGAAGGAAATGTTTATGTAAGGAGTACGCATAGGGCAATTGGACACAAAAGCGAAAATTCGCAAACTGGTAACAATAGTGGAACAAGCGGATGAATGTAGTTGTTTTTTATTAGACAATTAATGAATTTATTAGAAGTTTATATTTGATTATATGAAATATTGTTGTTTTATTGGTGTTTGTGAGATGCTGAAATTATTGGTGTTTTTGACATTTCTTTAAATTTAAAATTACAGCCACACAATTTAAGTTTGAACATGATGATATTTATAAAAGTTACAATGAGTTGTGATAAAAAGTATAAAAATAATGCGCATTTATCAATCTGCAGCTAGATCTACATATTCTTGTCGAATGCCAATTAATTGTGAAAATTATTGTATTTGTCTAGTGTAAGGCATCAACTATGCTTTTGCAGGATATGAATATGTTGACCAAAGTATATCACTAGTTGGTATAGGAGAATTATCCTTTAAGTAAACCTGCGAAAATTAAATAAATTATTCTTAGGTTACACATATCCTATTAAGCAATGTAATAATTAAATTAATTAAATAATTCATCAATTATCTGGACAAAATGATTTCCATAAATATGACCTAAACAAATCATGTGATGCATCCCTAAATCTATATCAAGTTCTATTCTAAGTGGGAAAATGTTATGTTTTGCTTCAGTGATAGAAATACAAAAATGACATTATATTTACTTGCGATGAGATATCCCATGTTAGGGATGGTCATCCACTTATCCATGGTTACTTGTGAATGATTCATCAATGCTAAATCTCTATCAATAACACATACATGAGGAAATGATTCCTTTAAAAAAAGACCTCTTAGTCTTTCAAGTGTCTGCATAAAGTTATTTTCATGCTCAGACTCCAATAAACCAAAACTAACAGAAAATGTTAACCTTATAGACGTCACACCAATAATTTCAAGTAAAGGGAGTTAATACCTATTTTCCTTGTATGTACTATCCAGCATCAATACTATATTAAAAGAATTCACCAACTTCATTGCATTAGGATGTGTCCAATAAATATCACACAAAACTTCGGTTGTATTATGCCTTCTATGCCAATGAATATATTTGTCACGCTTAATCAAGTAAAGGCATCAAATGTTGCATTTCTGTTCTAGGACCCCTTTCAGATATCGATACCTGTGTCTTGCATTATACACTTGTTTGATAGTTGTCACATTTTATTTGTTGTGCTCTTTAAATGTCAGTAGAATACTTATTGGTTTAACCCTACTCTTTGTCATGTCAACTAGCAATTGATGTTCAGTAGTGGTTAGACGGCCAGCATAAGAATGATCTATTAAGGTCTTAGATAACTCATGATTATGAGTACCACACAACACTTCAACCATCCATTCTTCATTATTCTTCATAGGTTTACCACGTAACTTAAAGGAGCAACTGCACTTTCTTCTTGTTCCACTCGTTGTCTTTTGTAAATCTTTCTTATATTTTCCACTTCTCTCACAACCTAACAAAACAAATGTCTTCCTTCCTTGTCGGCCATTAGCTGTGTCTGATCTAAGGATAACAATTATAAATCCTAACTTATAGGCAATAGCTCGAGCCCATTTTAATAACTCATCTCGACTTGCAAATACCTACATAAAACACATTTTGGTAAGTACAAATTTTGTTAGGTTAATTAAACATAACAGTAAAAATTACCTCAACGGTTATAAAAGCATGACTATAATCTTCATACATTAAGGTGTTGTGTTGTGCCTTCACTTTGTCAATATCATTAACACTTGTATGATCTTCCAAGTTAGATTTCATATCTACTTCATTCAGCATCTTACTAATCAAATCGCCAACCATTGTAGCTTTGTCTCAATACATGGTTATAATAGTAATACATAAATTACTAATATTTTTGTTATGAGTGCACATTATACAAGTTAGGATACCAAAAAATGTTTCAAAAAATTTTTAACATGTTTGGACAGAGATATCCAGACTTGTAAAAAAAATTGTAAATTTTTTTACTAGTCCGAACATGGGTGTCCGGACTTACAAAAAAATTTGCAAGTCTTTTTACAAGTCCGGAGACCCTTGTCCGGACTTACAAAAAAATTGCAATTTTTTCCAAGTCTGGATACCCTTGTCCGGACTTCAAAAAGAATTTGCAAATTTTTTTCTCAAATTCGAACAAGGGTTTTCGGACTTGTAAAAGAATTTACAATTATTTTTACAAGTCCAGACAGGTGTGTTTGGACTTGTAAAAGGTCTATCACAAAAAACATGTGTCCTGAACATAACAATGAAGCGACTATAAAAGCACATTAAATGAGGACAAAGAAAAAGAAAAAACGCACACGAAGAAGAAGAGAAAAATGCCTACCAAGAATTTCAATGGAGAAAAAAAACTAAGCCTTGCAAGATAAGCAAACGAGAGAGATGCAAAACAAGAGACTTAAGGTTTAGAATAAAGTGCAGACAAAATAAGAAGAGTAAGAGTAGGGTGGTAATTAAATTTTTACTATTTTTATTAATGGTTTTTTTATCATTTTGAAAATTTATAATGATAGAGGAGAACTTATTAAAGTGCAAGGAGAATTTCTAGTAATTTAATTATCTTTATTTTGATCTCTCATCCAATTATTTTTCAATATGTGTGGTTCTAATTAGCCCGTTTAACATTTCTAATGAAAGAAACAATGACCACAGTCAATTACTATCAATTTTAGGGTCTCGTTTGCTTTTTTAAAAAAAAAATAAAAAGTGAGATTTTAATTTTTTGATTTTTCACTTTTTTTTTTTTCGAAAATTTTCTGATTTTCATGGTATTCTTTGATATTTCACGTTAATTCATTCAAACTTTTCATTTTTCATCCTCTCTTCCATGAATTTATTTTTAATTTTTTCTTTTTTTATATCTCTTTTTCATGTCTCATTCTTCAATTTATTTCTTTAATTTAATTCAAAAAAATCTAATGACAATAATATACAACAGTTTCAATTTTTTTCTACTTTCATTATTCAAAATAATACAACGTACATTCGTTATATATAATACATTTTTTTTTAGTTTTCAATTAAAGTCTAAAAATGTCTGACACGACCTCGCTACAAATATCCATGATTATTCTTTAAATTGGTACCTTCATGGCTGATGGAAGAAAAAGCAAGTATAGTTTTTTCCTACAAGTTGGGGAGCAAGAAGTCATTACTCTTATATGTGCCAACCCGTTGCCATTTCTTGTTGGAAACATATAAAAATTTAGTTTAATTTACTTTAGGAATTTGTCTCAGCTTGATCTTCAAGTTATAAAAGCAATGTGATTAACATTCATTTAGTATGTAATAATAATAATAATGAAACAAATAAATAATTATTTATAGTAAGATGCAATTTCAATTTAATTATTAGTAAAGACATAAATTACAATACGGTTGATATTGATTGGTATACTCCTGAGTGGGCAATTGAATTGTGTTTTTTAAGAATGATGTTCGACAGTAACTGTTATCTGTCATTCTATTGCAGAATAGACTATCAACTATATCTTGTACATTTAATTTTTTACAAAGAACTTCATTCTAATGGATTTTTAATGGGTATTTGGAAAATCAGGCATTGTTATTTTTAATGGGTATTTGGAAAATCAGGCATTGTTTGTGCTTACTTCTTTTTTTTTTTTATTAGCAAGATACTATTATCTATACTATTAACGAATAAAATATTTTTTTAATGTACACTTTTTAAAATACTTATTTTTTTATATTATTAATAAAAGAAAACCCTTTTTATGTCAAATTTTCAAAATATCTACAATTTCTTCCTTTCAAAATATAAACTTTACGATTAGACAAATCTTATAATTTTAAAGAGTTTAATTGGTATATACTGTGAGTGTAAAAAACTTTTACATTGACATTCAATCATAATTTTTCATTTATGTAACTTTTAAAAATAGTAATGAGTAAAGTCAACAAATTCACCATAAATGAAGGGTTGTGATTGAATGTCAGTGTAAAAATATATGTATATTTTCACAATTTCTATCTTATCACAAATTAATCTTCCTTAAACATGATTAATATATGTATATTTTCACAATTTCTATCTTATCACAAATTAATCTTCCTTAAACATGATTAATATATGTATACATTTCAAGATAAATATTTTTAATAAACATGCTAATACACATGTGTAACAATATTTTAAGTTCTATTCAAACTCTCTCCTCTTTCCATTCTTTCATATTCATTACATATATTTATTGATGATCTAACATATTTTTATCATGTTATCATAAACAAAAAAATATAAAAATTAATAAAATATATTTCAAAACATGTCACATGATAATTTATATTTCAAAATATAAAAATTTACAAAAAATATTAAATTAAAACCTTAAAATTATTATAACATATTAAAATTTGAAAAATACTACTAAAATGTTCTCTAACCTTTTTCATTTCCTATAAAAAACAACATTCTTCATTTTTTTATTATTTTGGCACTTTACCATTAGGTGGATCAACTTGGATTTTTATCTCTCTAGTTCTCTTCATTACCTATTTCAAGTTAGATGGTAGACTGATGATCATTTAAGACTTTTTTTTTAAAGTAAACATGAGTAAAGTCAATCAATTTTTATCATAAACGAAAAATTGTGATTGAATATCAATTTAAAAACATGTACACTAAAAATGTATACCAATAAAACTTATAAAAAAAAATATCATTAATAATAAATAAAAAACACTTATATAAAACAGTTTTAGTGGGTAAGAGATGTTAAACTCTGATAATAATAAGTTAGAATTTGTTTTACACGTCAATGGGTACAGTTGTGACTCTCTCATCCTTCTTCACTGGCCACTCAGCTCTATTTCCTTGTCCCAATCTTTTACATATCACATCTACTTTCTCGATGGACCACCATGCTCATCCTCAACCTTCTCAATCTCAATCTCAATCTCCAATTCTCATCTTCTAAACTCATCACTCGTTCCCTCTTCTCTCACACCATGTCCGCAACCCTCCGCACCCACGCCTTCGCGGGCAACCCGCTCCGAACCGCCACCCGCCCCGACCCGCTAACCCCCGCCGCCGCCTACGAAACCCTAAAGGCGCGCATCCTCGACGGCGCCCGCTGCTCCCCGGATCTCCGCGTCCTGCCGTTCCGGAGCGGGCGCCCGCTGGCGGGGGGCGGCGGCGCGTGGCGTCTGGGCTGGATCGGCCTGGAGGACGCGAAGGGGCTGCTGGCCGCGGACGTGGGTGCGGATTCGTTTGTGTATTTAGGGTTTGATGCGGAGGCGGATGAGGTGTACTGGGCGGTTGACGTGTCGGGGGAGAGTGCGGCGGTGGGGGAATTGGCCGCCATGAAGCTCTGCTTTGTGGAGCTTAGGACTCTCATGGTTGCTACCGATTGGGTGGATTTCAAGGCCATGGGGAACTTGGCTATCGCCGGTCATGTAAGTTTTTGTTTTTGTTTATAAACTTGGCATAACATAACATAACATGACGTGAAGGGACGAGGAGTAGAGACAAAATCTAATAAATTAGCAAGAGGATGGCTATAGAGTATAAACTATAAAACACTCTTTTCTAAACTCTTGCTTTCATTGGTTAAAATTTGAATTTTTTTTTTTTTTTTTATATATGTCAAATGTTAATTGTTAAATGTATTAGTTTTTGTTAAAGAAATGATTCGAACCATGGCCTCTCCTTCCTCCTTCTCTCACATGGGAGCTTTGTCATTGGACTAAACTTATAATTCCTAGAATTTGAAAATTATTAATTTTGGTAAGTTTTACTTTTCCCTTAGACCTTCTTTGCATAGAAGGGAATTCGGGGTGGGGGGAGGGGGGATTTTTAAGTTGTGAAAGTTCAATTGGTTAGAGGAGAGGAGAGGAGAGAAAAATCTCTCCTAACCCAATTTTAGCGTTCCTACAATGTTAGGAAATTTGGAGTGGAGGAAAAGTTTAGGGGAGTGGAAGTCAACTAATAAATTTTATATGAATTTACTGAATTCTCTTTGATCTAAATCTTGGTTTAATATTTGTACTTCTAATATTTAATAAGGTCTATTAGATAACTTTGGCAATAGTCATATATATCTATAGATAACTAACTATATTTTCAATTAGACTCTCTAAAATCTCTCTACCCTTGTAAATTCCTTCCTTCATTACAAATAAACCTTTTCTTGTATAACTCTCCCTGAGCCTTTCTGTGCCTCTGTAAGTATTTCTTTAAATAGTTCAGATAATATCTTCTTTTCCTTACCACGCTCAATCGAATGGTATCAGAGCCAAACTTAAAAATTTTTGCTAAAAGTATATATATCTGAGTATGCTCTGTGGTTGCGATTAGCTCTATCTGCCACAACAGAAAAGATTGTTGTTAAAAATTTGTGAAATTATGCATTCTTGATTTTCATATTAATTTAGTTTTCAAGGTTTTCGGTTTTAACTTGTATTCTTTTCTACATCATTTTCAAAGCAGGTTTAATAATCTAGAACCAAGTCTAGTAATTAGGATGAAACGTTGGTCAGCTGGTAAGGGTGGTCCCGGTAGTAAGTCTTAGGAGAAGCAGTAAATCCGTTGGTTTAGCCTGGTGGTCCTGTTTTGGTCCTAATTATCCTTAGAAAATGTCTAGATTAATAAAAATGCTTTTAAAAGGAAAAGAAAATATACAAGTTAATAACGAAGAACCGGAAGAAACTAAGTTAAATATGATACATCATGAATTAAGAATTCCTCAAATAGAACATGAATTAAGTAAGTGGAATCTACCTAAATTAGATATTAAAACTATTTACAAAACCTCTTTTAAAGATATATTTAAATCTGAATATATCATTAAAACAGTTGAAAAGGAAATAGATTTAAAATCTACCCAACAGGAAATTCCCCTAATTTCCAAACAATTAATTATTGAGTATATAAAAGATTTTAGATATCTGCATATAGGGTCGATTCAAATTGCGATTAAACCCTTGTTCAGATTGGGCATGGATATGCCCTTGCTGGCCATCCTTAGGGATAATAGGCCAAAAGATTTTGAAAACCAAACTTTAGCTTTAATGGAAACTAATCTTCATCAAGGACCGATTTATATAAATAATTATCTTAATTACTCTATTGCCTTAAAAAGTCTTCATGAGACCAACAATAATATAATTTTAACCATAAAAATTCTTGAAGAAAAATGGA
The DNA here is from genome assembly GCA_037954015.1 of Psophocarpus tetragonolobus. Taxonomy (NCBI): domain Eukaryota; kingdom Viridiplantae; phylum Streptophyta; class Magnoliopsida; order Fabales; family Fabaceae; genus Psophocarpus; species Psophocarpus tetragonolobus. Next base: position 75,275,497 of record CM075688.1, on the reverse strand, counting down.
ACCAAAGCTCCTTTCCTTTAACAATAGCCTATAGGTTATACTATAAGGCTATGAAGACTCAATTGGCTCCAGGAGCCTTGATGATGTCACCTAAAGATGTTACCCCAATGTTACTAGTTAATCCAGATGTTACTAGTTAATCCAGAAAAGGTTAGTGCTACTGTTCCTAGAACTTTGAGACATGAAGAAATAACTTGAGGCCTCAGATGGAAATTGGAAGAAATTCTTCCTCCTGAAAAGATTGAAAATCCTGTTCTTGATAATATTGTTGAATTTAGGGATGGGGCAATGGAAGTAGCTTTCGCTCCCTTAAGAAGATCCCTTTCCTACAGGTCTCCCCAGACCTCCTTTGCTACGGCAAGAAGGTCGATAGATAGATCTGGGTTTTCAATGCCAAGATCCCTGCAGTACCTGGGAACTAGGTCAGATCCTACTGTTCCCCAACCAGAGTATGAAGAAGCAGAAAACCAACCTAATTCTCCAAATTTTGAATCTGTCCCTGGTCCGTCTAAATTCAATCAACTAAATGTTACTAAAAAATTTAAAATAAATAAAGATTTATTAAAAGAAGAGTTTTTAAATCCTGATAATAAAGAAAAAAGAGAATGGTTCTTTCAAACTTTTTCTCAACAAGAATTAAGAGAATACTGAGAAAAATATTATAATTATTTAGAAGAAAAAGAAGAAAATATTCTTTTCTTTAATTGGTTCTCTGAAAATTGTTTTAATAATCTTCAAATAAATGTTCTCAAAACTGCTGAAAAAATTTGGAAAACTTCTAAAGGAGAAATTATCAGTATAGTTCCCCCGTTAGAAGAAGTAAAATTTCCTAATATTCAAAATAATGAAGTTGTTGCTTCACCTTTTAAAATGATAACTGAAAAGAGAGATATTTCTGTTAAAGATATTCAAAATCTGCATACTCAATTAAATTATACTAATCAAATTATTCATATAATTGCAACTGAAATAATAGATAAGGATTCAACCCCAAAGAAGCTAGAAAGATCTTTAATTAAACCCTTTAAATTTTCAGAAGAAGAGTTAAAACATATAAAATTAGGAAAAGACTCCATGCTAGATGAGATAAATAAAAAATTAGATGCTTTAAAAATTAGCAAAGTTAATACTATAATAATTCCAGAAGAAGAGTTAGGAGAAAACTTTAATAGAGAACAGTTTGACGATAATTTATATAAAGTTAATAAATTAAGAAGAAATGCTAGGAGTAGCTCGTCTGTAGGACCCACCCCTAGACCTACAACTAGGAATTATTATAATAGGCCCACTCTCCCGGATATTCAGTTTGAAGAATGGGAGCTGGAGTCACCATCCTCCTTTGATGGCTCTAGTATCTATGAATGGAATATAGATGGGCTTACTGAGATGCAAATCCTTAGAAAAACCAATGAAATGACCATGGCAGTTTCGGCTTATAGGACTAAGCAAGATGCGGCTACTACGGTTAAGCTGCTAGTAACAGGATTCACTGGTCAACTAAAAGGCTGGTGGGACCATTACCTCTCAGAAGAAGAGAGGTTTAATATCATGAACAGTGTTAAGCAGGAGGCAGATCAGGTCATGCCTCTTATGGTAGAAACCTTAATTTTAGTCATTATCCATAATTTTGTAGGAGACCCACAGTTATTTGATCAAAGGATCTCCTTAATTCTCCACACAATTAGGTGTAAAACCTTAGGAGACTTTAGATGGTACCATGATAATTTCATAACCTTGGTACTAACCAGGCCTGACTGTGTCATGCCTCTTATGGTAGAAACCTTAATTTTAGCCATTATCCATAATTTTGTAGGAGACCCACAGTTATTTGATCAAAGGATCTCCTTAATTCTCCACACAATTAGGTGTAAAACCTTAGGAGACTTTAGATGGTACCATGATAATTTCATAACCTTGGTACTAACCAGGCCTGACTGTAGAGAAGCCTTCTGGAAAGAAAAGTTTCTGGCAGGACTTCCTTCTACCTTTGTCGATAAGGTAAGAGAAAGTCTGCCCAGGCTATATAATGATATCCCTTTAAGAGATCTAACCTATGGACGACTTAGTACTGCTACAAAGTTAATAGGTTTAGAAATCTGTGATACCCTTAAATTACAACATCAGATTAAAAGAAATCAGGAAATGGGAGTTAAAAAATTAGGTAATTTTTGTAGTCAATATGGTTATGAAAAACCTATCCCTCCATCAGAAAAAAGAAAGAGACAATTAAGAAAACAAAATAATGTTAAAAATACCCAACCTATTAAGGTTAGTAAAGCCGGTAAAATCCCTAAAAAATCGAGTAAGCCTAATAAAACTAATATAGTGTGTTATAAATGTGGTCGTATTGGTCATATGAAAAAAAATTGTAGAGTCAAGGAAAAAATAAAAGCTCTAAAAATGAGTGATGAATTAAAAGAACAAATAGCTAATTTGTTAATTCTAGAAGAAGATTCTTCTGTAGAAGAAGATGAATTAATTGAAAACAATGAATTAATAGAAACTTCCAGTAGTGAAGGCGAAGAGAATCTTCATAATTGCGAAAAGATGGAAAACTGTACTTGTTCTTTTAAAATTAATATGATTAAAGCTGAAACTAAATTAGCACTTGAAATGGTTGATAAAATGGCCAACGAAGAAGATAAGTTAGAATACTTATTAAAATTAAAAAATATGATGATTGAACAAGAAACGGTCAAAGATCACAAAGAAAAAGAAAAATTTATTAAGTATAATTTTTCAAAAATCTTAAAAATGAATTCTTCTAAAAAGCCGGTTACAATAAAAGATCTTCAAAAAGAAATAAAAGACCTAAAACAAGAAGTTCAGGAGTTAAAATTGGAATTAGAAAACCTAAAAGAAAAATTTAAAAATAACATAGGTTCAACCTTTAATTCTCATGATGATATTGAAGAAACGGAATTAATTAATCAAATAAAAATTCTTCAACAAAAGTGGCAGATTAAAATAGCCTTAAAAATTGGAAACTCTTTTCATAAAAATTTTATAGCATTAGTTGATTCAGGTGCAGATTTAAATTGTATAAGAGAAAGATTAATTCCCACTCAATATTATGAAAAATCTTTACAAAAGTTATATACTGCCAATAATTCTAAGTTAAAAGTCCAGTATTAACTCTCTAATGCTAATATTTGTAATAAAGGAAAATGTTTTAAAAATAGTTTTATTTTAACCAAAGATATTATTGAAGAAATAATTCTGGGAACCCCTTTTTTAACCCAAATATATCCTTTCGAAGTTTCTAATCAAGGAATTAAGCATAAAAATCATCTTTTCGAATTTATAACTCCTATAAAGCAAAAGGAAGTTTTAACTTTAAAAGATTTAACCGAAGAAAATTTTATAAATAGAATTGAAAGTAAAAATGGTCAAATCAATAGATTACAATTAGAAATAAAATATAAAAGAATTGAAGAACAAATTAATGATATTTTAGTAAAAAAGAATTTTGAAAAAATTCAACATGATTTCGAAAAAGAAATTTGTGCTGATATTCCCTCGGCTTTTTGGGATAGAAATTCTTTTACTATTGATTTACCTTATATAGAAGGATTTCATGAAAGTAAAATCCCTACCAAAGCTAAACCAGTTCAAATGAATAAAGAAACTCTTAACTATTGTAGAAAAGAAATCCAGCAGTTTCTTGATAAAAAATTAATTAGGCCTAGTAAATCTTCTTGGAGTTGTTCGGCTTTTTATGTCATGAATGCTTTTGAAATAGAAAGAGGGGAACCAAGAATGGTTATTAATTACAAGCCTCTTAATAATGTTTTAAAATGGATTAGATATCCACTTCCTAATAAACAAGAATTAATAGGAAGACTATGTCAAACCGTAATTTTTTCTAAATTTGATTTAAAATCTAGGTATTACCAGATTAAAGTTTCTGAAAAAGATAAATATAAAACTGTTTTTACTGTTCCTTTTGGGTATTATGAGTGGAATGTAATGCCTATGGGACTTAAAAATGCTCCACTAAATTTACATTTACAATATGTCAAATATTAGTTTAAAAATATAAAATATTGGTTCAATGATTCCAACAAACTTAAAAATATATCATAGAATATAAGTCAAATAAACAACATAATAATTTAAAATGTTAAAAAATAAAAATATTCATATGCATGACAACAACGGGTTCAACCCGAACTAACCCACATGTCCTGACTTGTTTTGACGACTCTACCTGCCCTATATGCATGACAACTTCGGAGTCTGCTTCTCATATAGTGTTACATGTTCTCCTATATACCAAGTATAACAATGCTATTATAGGTGGTTTGGGAAATTTGTAGCCTACCTAACAGTCGTATCTGTCAATTTTGGTAGCATATTGAGGAAGCATATGCAAAGATTGAAAGTCGATTGGGAGTTGGGACCATTATCTGGTTATCTATAGTTGGTCCTTATGGTTAGCTAGGAATAAAGTGATATCCAAAGGTACTCAATTTATGTATCAAAAGTTTAGTTTGATGAGTTACAAAGATCCTATGATTGGATTGGGTTAGAGTTTATTACAAAAAAAAACTCATTCTTTTTGTTTGAGTGGCAAATGGTGTTGGAGATCCTACATCGACTAGTGATATGGTTAATAATAGTATATATGTGAGGTGCAAACCTTACCTTACAAATCAGTTTTGTAAGGTTGAATTAAGCCCAAGTTTACAATTTTTAATATGGTATCAGAGTCTATTTTAACGAATTTGTTGTTGAGCGTGCCACCCACTATTGTGTCATTGTCGAACCACCTGCAAATGGCCAGTTCTGCAAACTTTGCACGTGATGTCCAGTTCTGAACGTATAGGAGGTGTGTTGAAGAGAAAGTAAAAAGATCAAAATATACATGCTACTATTCTAATATTACCTATGATGAGTATGGTTCTTTTTAAAATACCATCTATAGAAATTTCTGTTAAGGATTAGTATTTGATTTGAATTTTTCTTAGCATTTTGTTCACCTCATGTTTGGCATCAAATCAAGGAAGGAGACAATTATTTTCTACTTACTCTTAATCTTCTACTTTACTTTTCCTCCTTTGGTTCCCATGTAAAGGCATATTATCTGACATGCTTAACAGCCCTGTTGCAAATATTATTACTGTTACTGGCTTTGAGATCAGTATTACTTTTTGTTGTATTGTTTTGTAGATCAATCATATTTATATGTTTTTAATGTTAAAATACTTATGTAAGCTGCCTGCAGTTACATAATTTTCTTAGTTTGTTGTCCATTTATCCTACTTCAGTTTGCAATACTGAGGCAATAGGCAATTCTGCTTTTCTAATTATTGGGTTTGGCCAGGCCAGGGCAATTCTGGAATGGCATAATATATCACGATTTTGTGGACATTGTGGAGGGAAAACGGTCCCAATGGAAGCTGGGAGGCGGAAAGAGTGTTCAAATGAATCATGCAAAAAGAGGATATATCCACGAGTTGACCCGGTTGCTATCTTGTGTTCTAATAGTCGAGTGATCAATGGATGATCAAGTTTTGCTGAATTTCTGTGGTCAACTAATCTTATGCAGGTGGTCATCATGCTTGTAATTGATCGGGAGAATGACCGTGCCCTTTTGAGCAAACAATCAAGATTTGTCCCTAGAATGTGGAGCTGCTTAGCAGGTTTTATAGAGGTGCATACTTGACCTAATCTAAGATCACTTCATTTTTTAGGTACTTAAACTGTGCTGTTATTTACCTGAAACAGTATAGCTTATTCCATTAAGCTTGATTACATATAAGAGGAAATTAATTTGAATTTGCATGCTGTAATAGCCAATTGTTACTGGCTTAATGGCAATAATATTTTATTTTTCTAAAGTGATAATAATCGGTTTGAGATCATAAAAGCTTCTGTTTAATTGGCAAGTATTTGTGGGTGTGGATAGCATAAACATTTATAAACATGTATGAACCAGCTTCAATTTTTTATCTTTTCAGAAGCACTTCCAAAAATATTTTTATTATAAGCCATCTTGAAAGCAAAACAAGCCATTTTAACATGCATACATGCACTTAGGACATGTATGGTTCCAGCTAAGGTAAGGAGCTTCATGTCGCGGCCGCTCCACTCCACTGCGGTTTCATGAACAAGAGCTTATTAGATTAGAGCTTATGACATAACTGCTTATCACAATGAATAGAATTGTTCGTTGAAAGTTTGCAACTGAGAGAACAATTGAAATAAGCTAGGTTTGATCAGCTTCACTGTGAAGCTTATTGAACAAATGGGATGGTTGAAAAATTAGATTATTTCAATAATCAACTATATGTATAATTGACTATTATTATAATTGATTATAATCATAATTTGTTTTTGTTTGGATAAGTTTATTGAAAAGTAGTTTTAAAATAATTAATCTCGTTTGCATGCAGCAAAAAAATAAACTTTTACACTAAAATAATATAAAAATGGCTGAAAAGGAAAAAGAAAACTATTAAAAAATAATCATATGCTACAAGTTTTTAGATTATAAAAAACTTTTTTTTTTTCAAAAAAAAAGGTTTCTCAAAATATAAGATGCTGAAATTTTTTTTAAAACAACTTTTCTAGTATAGAACAGCTGAAAGTTGGGGCGTTTTTTTTTCCTAAACGCACACTCAGAGGGTCAACAGCTACTTGCATAAGCTTAACCTAATATGTGTCGTTTTCAGCTTAAAGTCCTTATATGATAAAATAAGACAGAGAAACTCTTCCAAATGCTTACATAATAGGTTTTGAACAATCAAAACTTCAGTCTTATCCTAGGGATGATAGGATACCTTATTAAAGTCAGGTTTCTTTGATTTGAGAATAATGTTATGTATGGATAATTTTAATCCTCTGTCAATATATTTAAACTTTTATGTTGTCTCCTCTTGTTGTATATAGCCAGGAGAAAGCTTGGAGGAGGCTGTAAGAAGAGAAACATGGGAAGAAACGGGTATTAAAGTGGGAGAAGTTGTATATCATAGTTCTCAGCCATGGCCTGGTAGAGCATACTCTACATAACAAGTTTTTGTTTAACTATGCTTTTGTGCTTTTTATCATTTCTCCCGTTTATCTGAGATAAACATGTTAAGATTGATGTTTATAAACATATAGAATATCTTGTAGGCTATGTATCCTATTAAAACTTAAAAGGTTTTTTATATCATTCAGAGCATGCCTTTTTTTATGACTTGATGTTTCTACTTTATAAATTATACTCATATCCAAAGAATTTAATTATTGTTAGTCTTATAGACTCGGTTTGGATAAATTTCTGAGGTAACACTTAAAGAAAAAGAAAATAAAATGAATCAAGAGGGTAAAAGAATTCCAACTTCTTGCAGAAGTTAAAATTAACTTGTACCTCAACATTTTTCAGAAATGTTCATTTCACTTCTCAAAAAATACTTAGAAACTCAATGTAACTCAACTTATAAACTCAACATAGTATTGTTTTATAATTTAAAAGCTACAGTGAGCTAGAAGTTAATTCAAAGTGTGCCTAGTTCCATTTCTTTATTTTGCTTTGTTACATGAGCCTATGGAGGATGTGAACATTTTCTCAAAATTTTCATGTTACTTTGAGATCTTTTTTGCAGGTACTCTATTTTTCCTTTATCATAATTATTAGTCACTTGTAGTCCCATGATTATGTTGAAAGTAACTTAAATCAGTTTTTGCCTAGAATATGTCAAGTTTATGCAAAAACCATAAATTCTTTTCATATACAGAAAGCTTTAGAAAGCAGTTAGTTTTGATTATGTTCAACCTTGGAAGGAACTTATCAGAGTTAATGTTTAGAATATATCAAATTTACGTGAAAACTGTAATTCTTTCCATATACACAGATCTTTCAAAAGCAGTTAAATACTGCTTGAGATAATCAATGTACTTGATTAACATATTTGTGTGGTTTCTTTTCTCATCAAAATTATATATGTATATATTTTTCCATCTTTTATATGTTAATAATTTTATTTCTATTGACCTTGTTTCTAGTTGGACCAAATAGCATGCCATGTCAGCTGATGGTAGGGTTCTTTGCATATGCGAAATCCCTTGAAATAAATGTGGACCGAGAAGAGTTAGAAGGTATATATCCAGCATTTAATTGCATTGACCTATTACTCATTTCCCACCTGATGCAGCTTTCTGTTCTTTGATTTATATGCATGACTTTAAGCAGTGTGTGGACAATCTATATTTATGAGGCACACACTGGGTATAGCTGCATGGTCTGGCTGAAAATTGAGCCTTGGTGGGACACTATATGTAGTTTGTACATGCGTGCAAGTATTTTCCTTTTAAGAGTTATGATGCAAGTGATTTGTTTTTCTCATGGTGTTAGGTTATGGACCTGATTCCTCAAACTCACTTATGTCTATGAGAGAAGGAAAAAGTGGTGTGATGCAGATCACAAATCTAAGGGGGGAATAGGGGTGGCATAACCACTTGTTGAGGTGGCATTAGAGAGAGAAGTTTGGTGGGGTATACCTGGCGATAGGCAGAGGATGGGTATATGGGGGAGTGGGAGTGAATAGAAGAGTGGGCTTGGAATTATCTGGAACTAGGAGAGAACATGCACTCTCAAATTGCCTATAGTTTCTTTCCTTTTCTGTAAACACTGCCAAACAGGAATCAGTAGTATTTTCCAGGATTAAGTAAATAAAACCGCGTTGTTTCTGCCCATTTGTTTGTCCCCAATTGTGTTACTGTTGTTCTGGTACCTAACAGTTAGCTTCAGTGGCATGATCAACTTATTTAGAAATCATAACAAAACTGTGTTGTGGTAAACCAGAATTTCTAGAAGTCATACTGGATTACAATCAATGTTGGGCTTTGTTTGTGGAGACAACGGGAAAAAGATTGGGGAGGATGGTAAATAGTGGATATAGCTGAAGACTTAAACTTAATTTCTGTTCCTCTTCACTTCCATTTGCACTCCAATCTAGCAAGCCTCCCTCTCTTATTTGGTGGCAACATGTAAACTACAACTGTACAAACGTATTTAACTTCTAAAGCTTTCTCTTTCTCTTCACTCTGCACTATTCCATTCCTTTCAGTTTTGTTTTTGAATCTGTGAAAAATGATAAATTGCAACTTTTTAATCTAGATGCTCAGTGGCACAGTAGAGAAGATGTAAGGAAAGCTCTGACATTTGCTGAATACAAGAAAGCCCAAGAAACTGCAGCGGCAAAGGTAGAACAAATGTGTAAGGGAGTAGAAAAGACTCACAACTTGTCTAAAGATTTCAATGTGGAAAGTGGTGAACTTGCTCCAATGTTTGTTCCTGGACCCTTCGCAATAGCCCATCACCTTATTTCTTCCTGGGCTTTCCCGGACCAAAATGTAAATGGCATTGAATGCCATTCAAAACAACCTAGTGGCTCTATTTCAAATTTGTAAGAGTGACTAAAATTATTTTTTCAAGGCATCTTTGGTTATAAAGGTTTTCTTTTCTTGTATTCATTATGTATCTCATGAAGGTGCCCCTTGGGGTTGATATGATTGTCACATCAAATTATTGTGAAGATTATGCACAGTTAGAATTGGAGACATCTACCTTTGATTTTATATTGCTTTCATACTAACTCATGCTCCATATTATCATTCACCATAAGACTGACTGCATTATGTGGCGTTTTCTTTGATGATAAGTAGGACAATTTTTTATGTTCGGCCAAAGGTATGAATCTTGTGAACCCATGTAAGCTCAGGCTCTGTTCGTAGTGGTTTTACAGTTTTTGGTTTAGTTTTGAAAAGAGACTGTTTCAGTAAATATGGTTATAATTTGATTTTTAAGTATTTTAGAAACAGTTTTTATCTCATTTATGAAACAATAAAAAATTGTTGAGAGTTTTCTTTCTGTATTTTATTCAAATTCGTTGCATGTCATCACCACAGTTGATGTTATTGTCTACTGATTTTTGGTTACCATCCATGTTGTGGAAGACGAATTGTGTTGGGGTTAATGTTTGACAATAATGTTTTAAAATTAGAAATAAAAAATCTGTTATTTTTTATAAATTTGAATACTTAAAACTCAACATTTTCGTTTCTATTAATTTAAAGACAACAAAAAATTATCCTGATCGAAACCTTAATTCTTATTTGACTTTGTGGAGGATAGAGAAATTTCAAATTTCCACCAACGTTGTACTAAATGTCTCGGTATTTGATTATCATTATATTAGACTTGCACTAAAAGTTGGGAAAAATTACTTATTTGATTTCGATAGTTTTTACAAACTCAAGTTAGCTAGAGGTTTCTTAGTATATAACAAATCATTTTTAGCATATAACAAATCGTCTTGAACAATAGGCCATAGAACCTATAGCTATCCGAATGGAAAACAGTTAGCTAAATATGCAATGTTGTACTAAATGCCTCATTATTTGGTTCATTGCATTGGAGTTGCACTAACATTGAGTGTAGAGCGAGTTTGAACAAGAACCCAAGTATTTCTCTTATCCCTAATGTAAAAATTGAATAAATTACTCATTGGATTGTACAAATCCAAATTGTTCACCAGAGGATTTTAGCATGTAACAAACCGTCTTGGACAATAGGCCATAGAGCCCATAGCTATCCAAATGGACAACACAATTAGCTAAATATGCAACATTACAAAATAACATTTCTCCAATTGAAATGAACCAAAGCACAAATGCTAATTAATTTACATTTGATTGAAGCCTGAGCAAGGACATCTCCGAATCGGCCTTTGATGGAACCATTGTGATGCTATTGCTATTGCTATCCGACAATGAAATAAGTGTTTCCTGCAACACCCTAGATGGAGATGACACCATTGTTCCCACAATTTAGATTCAACATTTGTAGTGGCTGGTAGGGTTTATTGGATGTTGCTTCATTGGTGGGACTTACTGTACTTGACCTTAGAACTTCACCTAGAGGATCTCTAAGCCATTTAAGGTGTGATGCATGCACGCCTAGCATGGGCTAGGACTAGGACAATAAGAAAGGAACATGACTTGAATGAAGCTTCAAGAATCTTAGTTTAGGACATGTTCCATTTAATTATATTCATTTAACCATTTTTAGGCTTGTATAAACACCCTTAAGTCATTAGGATTTTAGGAGTGTAGCTAGTTTAATTTCCGGCCTTGTATTTTGGCTTATAGATTCTATTTTCTTTAAGAGGTGTAATTAGTCTCCTTGTGGAGTGTATTAATTAGTTTGGGTTGGTCCAAGAGGATTTGGACGTGTGAAATTTAGTTTCTACACCCCTAATTCCTCTTCACATCCTTCTAACTAACACATGAAGCATGTAGGAGACATGTGAGCCCCCTTGTCCCCTTGTTTCACTCCACATGTGCTTTCTCGCTCCTATTTGGCCGATTCTTGTTGCTTCTTATTTTTAATTTGAATTTTGGAGGTGTCATGTCATTTCCCTCCAAAATTCAAATTCAAACAAGAGGGAATATAAATCTCCTTTTTTAGGGTCATGTTTGGATCTTTAGTTGGATTAAATTAGTGTTAATTGAGCACATGCTAAATTAACACTAAATTAAGCCAACTAATCCTTGATTAAGCATGTTGGACGTTCACCTTTAGTATTTTAAGCGATGGTTCATGCTTTGCTCTATAAATAGAGCATTCCCTTCTTCATGTAATTTTCAACACTCATCTGAATGAAAATAACCTTTCTCTAAATTTGAGAGCTCTTTGTTCTTAGAGAGTGTTCATGTTCTCTCCACTCTTGTGAGAGTCCTTCATGCTATTATCAAGAGTTCATTCCTTTGTGGCTAGCTTCACCATGGCTTATCTCCTTCATTGAAGAAGTGGCGCCAATCTTCACCTCCATCTCATAGTCTTTCACCTCCATTTCTTCAACCTCAAGAACCTCTAAGAGTAGATCCTAGGCGACTTCCTCCTTTGCTCAAGAATCTTCAACCATGGCTTGGGAGGGATGCATCAAGGTGCTAGGTAGTGCCAATTTGAGAGAGAGGTTTTAGTATTAGTAGAGTTCTTGTTCTTGGTATTGACATATGATGCAATCTCACCTAGCATGAATTCTTAGCTAGCAAGATCAGAAGAAGACATGGCAAGGACAAAGCTTAGTGAAGAATCTTAGGTCATATAGTCTTGAAAATTACTTGTAAATATTTTTAGTATTTAGTAGTAATTAAGTGAGTGCATTTATCTTTCTTTGGGCCATGTAATTTTTGGCCATTTACCTTTATTTTAGAGAATGAGATATCATTAGTTATTTATGTGAAGTCTATGCAAGAATGTGAGTCTTTTTTAAGCAAGAGGACATGTGGTTTGATTTCCATACCCCCCTTATTTATTTTCCATACTTCTCTAACATTCACATAAGCATAAGTAGCATGTGGAACCCATTTGTCCCCCCTAGTAGGCACCTAATTTGAATTTAAATTCAAATTAGGGAGCTAGATCCATATTTTTAGGAGCTTGTTTCAAATAAGGGAGCTAGATCAACTTTCTTACGGGCTTGTTTGGATTAGGTAGATTAACTATGTGTTAGCTGGTTTTTTAACTAATTAATCCTTAGTTAGCTCACCTAAGCTAAAGGTCCAAAACTCTGTAATAGCACCCACCCTCACTTGTATCATTTTACACTTTGATGAATGAAATTTGACTTCTATCTGAGAGCATTGTTCTTAGAGTGTCTTGAGTTTTCTCCTTAGAGAGAATTCTTCTATGGCTTTTATAAAGGTTTCTTCCCTTGTAGCAAGTTTCATCTCTTCAATGGCTTATCTCCTTAAGTGATGCCATTCACACTCTATTTCCTTAACTTCCATATTCATCTTCTAGTAGTTGGAATCTTTTTGGAGGAAGATCATGGGAGAAGCAATCAAGGATTGCAGCATTTGGTATCAAGAGCTACTCTGTAGAGGTTCTTCTTCTTCTCCTTGTTCTTTAATTTTCGCTAATGTTCTTCTATTCTTCATCTTATTCTTGATTTTTTTTTCTGCTTTTAATTCGATCATGTTAGTATTTCTTTACATGACTTGTTAGTTTTGTCTTGTGGTTTTAAATATTAAATTTCTATGCACATTTATGTTCATGTCGTCCATTCCTTTCAAGCGAGATCCCGCCCTTAGACTTGTTATGCTGTTCGCGCACTTACTTAAAGACTCGTTGGCTCCGCGCTCTATTCGGTCGGAACCCAGTTTGAGAACCTTCTCTTTCCTTTCACCAAGTCATCGCCAACAATTAGCTCTTATACCTTGGTGTGGTGTCAAAGGGTGAGTACCTTTCTTGTCTTGCCCAAAAACAAATTTTGACTCAATTGCTTTGTTCTTTCATTGAATCATGTTGTTCTTGCTCTAGGATCTCTCTTTAATTCCACTTTTTGCCTATTATTGTTTTGAATCTATGCTTTGTGATTTTTCTAAGAGGTTCTCTATCATGACTCCACAACCTTGTGGATGAAGTCATACATGTGTGGTTGAGGTACCTTAGAGTCCCAAGTGCATTCTCTTGTGCGTTTTATTTCTCTGTTTTTTCCCTATTTATGTGCATTTATTTTTCATTTTTTAATCTTTTTTTGTCTTAGTCAAGTCTTGTTTAATTTTTTATTTTGTCCATTAATTTCCTAAGTTTAGCCTGTTTCAATTTTACAATAGTGTGTTGTTGATCTCTTTAAGGAATTGAGCATCTAAGAGACTTGACCTCTTGAGTAAGTTCACATCCAAGGAGTCTCACATGCTCTTAGTTCTTAGCATGTTCTTCTAAAAAAATTAAAAAAAAAAAAACAGCTCAATTCATTCCTTGTTTCATCTTATATTGCTCGATCTTGAATTTTAGTAGTAGCTCTTTGTGTATTGGTTCTTTGGAGGTGAATTCGTGCTTAGTAACCTTAAGAGATTAAGTGTGACCTATTGAGCCAACACAAACAAGCTAGCTCTAATACACAACCAAAGACTTTTGTGCATTACCAGTCACATCCAAGTTCTAATGCATTTTTGAGTTGCTCTTTGCCTTTCTTGAATTGCACTTTAGTTCAATTTTTTTTGTGCCTTTTCCTACTTTTTTTGCTCAAACGTTTACCTTTTTAGTTCACTCACAAAAATCTCAATTCAAAACAAGTAATTAGGTGCATCTAAAGAATTATAGTGAGAGTGAGGAAGAAGAATGATGCATTTCCCAAGATCTTCTTCAACCAAGCTCCAAGGTAAGAAGATAGATGAGAGGTTAGAGAGGGGAGAGTGGTGATGTCACTTTGATGAGGACATGAAGCTTGAAGGACTTGGAGAACCTATGACAAGGACAAGGACAAGAAGAGCTAAGGAAACTATTCAACAAGTATTGGCAGCCCTTTTGCAAAAAGAGCCAAACATTGAAGACATAAAGTTTAAAATTGTTAATTGTCTCGGGACTGAGAGAGCAATGCTTGACCTTAATGGAAGAGAAGTTTGGAATAAATTAAACTCATTTTCTTGGAGTTTACTTAGTTAATGGTGGGCAACCAGAATTGTCTAATTAAAGTTGCAGCCACCTAGGTTATCAATTCTAATTAGTATACATGTTTAATTCGCTTTGGCAGTTACACTTTGTTATTAAGCTCCCATTATTAGTTTTTATTATTTTGTAACTTCAGCTGAATTTAGAAAGCCACTAAACCTACACAAGCTGAGTTTATTAGGCATATAAATTTGGGCAAGACTCATATGTAAGGCAGAATATTTTGGAAATAAAAAAACTAGTTGAGGTTTTTTCTCCTTTAGGTTCTTAACAATCCAAAATCTTTTGAGATTTATCAAAGGTAATTCACCCCTTTGTGTGTGCAATCTCGTAGACATATCTTCCATCCTTGGAAGTGTGGAGTCTATAAATTCCAATTCAATTTTCTATCTTTTCCATTCATACTCAATTCTGTCCAACAAACTCTATGATCAATTGCACAGGAAAGTCCTACACTATTTGAAAACTCGTTTACTCGTTGAATTTCAATAACTTTTAATTTCCATTGTCTAAGAGTTTGATAGTAATTCTAATCATTTTATTTTTGGCAATTGTTGCCTTCCACGGTGATCAATTTTGTTAAGGCAGCAAGCTAAATTCCTAGGGTCCTTTCAGAATCCTAAACTGACAGAGGATTCATATCACACTTTATCTTTGAGGAGAAAAATGAGTCAAATTTTATTATGCTTACCACAAGGGAGAGGACCCTTGATAAAAAATTTTAGGAAGAACTCCCTCAAAGAGAGGAAATTCAAGATACTTTACTAAAAGTTATGGCTCAAAAGGATACCATTGTCATTCATTTAAGTGTGAGAAATAGAAAAGGGGGATGAGTATATATAGTCCAATGAGAGAGTTTGGGCATATTTCAAGGCAATATGTGACTTGGGCTTAATTAACATTAAAGCTAATTAATCCAAGTTAGGCCCTAAAGTGGTGCCTAAGTTAATCTAATGGGGGGTGCAAATAACTCATCCAACTATATAGGAAAATGAGGCCAAAATGTTTAAAAAAGGGAACTCACACTAAGCCTACTTCTCCAAAATAACTAAAGACACCTCTACATCCTATTTTTAAAGGAAATGGCCGAAATACATGACCCAAATTACAAGCTAATTAATATTTACAAATGATAAAACTAGGAATGATGGCCTAAGATCTTCACTTCAATCAAGAGTTGAGGTCTTGTCAACTTTTTCCGTGCCATGCCCTCCTCTATCCTCCTAGCCATGACCCTAGTGATAGGACTCTTGGTAGGCAGGATTGCATCATCTCTTCCTCCTTCGAAAAGATTTGACCTCAAATCTGAAGCCTTGTCCTCTTCCTCGTCAGCACCTAAAAATGGAGTCAGATTGCAAACATTAAATGTTGTGTTAACACCATAATCCTTAGAAAGGTCTAACTTATATGCATTATTGTTTAGCTTCTCAAGAATTTGGAAAGGGGTATCTCCTCTAGGGCTAAGTTTAGACATTCTCTTAGAAGGAAAATGATCCTTTCTAAGGTGAAGCCAAACCCAATCTCCATTTTCAAAGATGACTTCTTTCCTCCCCTTGTTACTAGCAGATGCATAGCCCTTAAATTGGTTCCCAATGTTGGTTTTCATCCTCTAATGTAATTTTTTAATAAACTCAACTTTAGCTTCCTTATCTTTATGAAAAAGTTGGAAATTAGGGATAGACAACAAATCCAAAGGAGTGAGAGGATTAAAACCATAGACAACCTCAAAAGAGTACTTGGTGGTCTGATAAACCACCCTATTGTATGCAAACTCTATGTGGGGAAGATATTCATCCCAAGACTTATGGTTGCCTTTTAAAATTACCCTAAACATAATGGATATGGATCTATTCACCACTTCAGTTTGCCCATCCGTTTGAGGATGGACAAGTGGTAGAAAAGAGGAGCCTAGTTCCTAACCTTGCCCAAATAATTTTCCAAAAGTGGCCAAGGAACTTAGCATCCTATCTAAAACTATGGTTGAGGGTATCACAGGCAAGTGGACAATCTCTCGAAAGAAAGGCCTTGTGATATGGCTTGCATCATCCACCTTGTGGCAAGGAATAAAATGAGTCATTTTGCTAAATCGATCTGCTACCACAAAGATGGAGTCTACACCTCGTTGAGTTTTTGAGAGCACAAGGAAAAAGTCCATGCTAATGTCTACCCAAGGTGTAGATGGAGCGGGTAAAGGTATGTAGAGTCCATAAGGCGTTACTTGAGACTTAGCTTGTAAACAAGCTATATGGACATCCTTTTTCATATGGGGCCAAAAGAATTTTTCTTTTAAAAGAAGCAAAGTTTTATCAATCCCAAAATGCCCCATGAGCCCACCTTCATGTCTCTCTTTTGTCATCAATTTCCTAATTGATCTTTGGGGTACACAAAGTTTGCTATTTTTGTATAGGTACCCCTCACAAAGGTAGAAGTCGTCTTTGGCTTTGCAAGAGGAGGCAGTGTAAATGGTTTCAAAATCTTGGTTAGAGGGATACAATTCCCTAATGTCATGAAACCCCAAAATTTGAGAACTTAGGGTGGCAAGGAGATAATGCCTCCTAGACAAAGCATTGGCCACCAAATTTGTGTTTCCTTTCTTGTATTTGGTGATATATGGGAATGTTTCAAGAAACTCAACCCATTTTGCATGCCTTTTTTTTTTAACTTTCCTTGCCCCCTTAAATACTTAAGTGACTCATGGTCACTATAAGTGACAAACTCCTTGGAAACAAGATAATGTTCCAAGTTTGGAGGGCACGAATCAAGGCATAAAACTCCTTGTTGTAGGTGGGATAATTGAGGTAGGCACCATGAAGTTTTTCACTAAAGTAAGCAATTGGCTGCTCCCTTGCAACAAAACAAGTCTCACACCCACTCCCGATGCTTAACATTCTAACTCAAATGTTTTTTAAAAGTCATGAAGAGCTAGAACAAGTGTGTGGGTGAGTTTATCCTTGAGCAGTTGAAAAACTTGCTCTTGTTTTTCACCCCACAGGAAAGGAGTATCCTTTTTCACCAACTCATTGAATGGTGAAGCTATTGCGTAGAAATTAGGCACAAAACGCCTATAAAAACTCGTGATATCATGAAAGTTGTTGATCTCAGTCACACTAGTGAGGGTGAACCATTCTTGGATGACCTTGATTTTTTGGGGATCCACTTAGACCCCTTCTACACTAACTACAAAACCCAAATGCTAGGAACACAAAAAGTGTCTTTTTCTAAGTTTGAAAAAAGATTATTTTTCCTAAAAACTAATAAGACTTCCCTAAGATGTCCTACATGATCATCTAGGGACCTACTATAAACTAAAATGTCATCAAAATAAACGACTATAAATCTACCAATGTAATCCCTAAGTACATGATTCATGAGGTGCATGAAAGTGCTTGGAGCATTAGTGAACCCAAAAGACATCACGAACCATTCATAAAGACCAAATTTTATCTTAAAAGTGGTTTTCCATTCATCATACCTCTTTGATTCTTATTTGATGGTAACCACTTCTAAGATCAATTTTAGAAAACATTTGTGCTCCATGCAATTCATCAAGCATATCTATCATCTAGCCTAGGGATTGAGTGCCTATATTTAATGGTTATGTTGTTAATGGCACGACAATCCATACACATATGTCATTTGCCATCCTTCTTGGGCACCAACAAGATTGACACAACATAAGGGCTAAGGCTCTTTCAAACCCAACCATTCTCCAACAATTCTTGAACTTGAGACTCAATTTCTTTGGTCTCAATTTGGTTTGTCCTATACGCAGGCCTATTGGATAAACTAGTGCCAGGAACAAGATTAATTTGGTGTTCAATTCCCCTTAGAGGAGGCAATCCCTTAGAACCCTCTAGAGGGAAAATATCATGAAACTCTTTTAAATATTTTGAACCCCTTTTGGAAGAGACTCAATTTCAAGACTTGTGGTAGTACTAGAAGGCACCTCTTTGCAAAGGAGGAGATAGAAAGGTTTATGAAGCAAGAGAGCATTCTTTATATCCATTTTTGTTGCAAAATGACTCTTTTTTTTTAACAACCTCCTTGGAAGGGGTACCTCCTTCCAACTCTCCTTCCTTACTCCTTTCAAACTTTAGGGATGGAAGCTCTTCTTTTTTTTTTTACCTTTTATTTTGATTTTTTTCCTTATCTCTCTTATGTTTCATGATGAGTTGATTCTCAACCGTTTGGAAAGGTGTTAGAGGAATCAACTTTATCTTTTTGTCCTTGTCAGTGAGAGTTATCTCATTAGTGTCACTATGTTGAATGACTTTCTTGTCGAATTTCCATGATCTCCCTAACAAGATATGCCCAACCTCCATTGGACTATGTCACAAAGGATTTCATCTCTATAGTTCCCAATTGAGAATGACACTTTCACTTGTTGGTTTATAACCATTTCCCCTTCCTCATTAAGCCATTGGAGTTTGTAAGGTTTAGGATGAAAAATTGGTTGTAAGGATAGCTTTTCCACCAATCTTGAGCTACAACAACTGCAACACGATCGTTATCCATAATGAGAAAACAAGTTTTATCTAAAACTTTTCACCTTGTTTGAAAAATATTCTCTCTTTATGAATGATCAAGATCAAGTGGTTGGCTTCCAAGAAGTTACCTAACCATTAAGAGGTTACCATCACAAGGATTTGTCATTATGACATGCTCATGCTCATGATCTCCTTTTTCCTCACTTTCACTAGAGGAGGAAGATGAGCTACTCACTACTATAAATATCTTAGTCCCGCATGATTATGGTTTTCTTGTCGAGGCATTGAGAGGCCATGTGACCTCTCCCAAGATACTTAAAGCATTTTATGCTACTAGTTCTATTGCTAGAACTAGCAAGGGGTTTTCTCTAGTATGTGAGGGCTTATGCATGCTCTTTAATGGCTCCTCTTTAGGGGAACTTTTGGAAGAGTTTCTCTTGACTTGATCCCTCTTTGCATAAGTGTAAGGTGTGTATTCTTTCTTCGACACATTTTTTCTTTTCAATTGATTTTCCACCTTTATGAAAAGTTGGATCAAGTCATCTAGGTCCCTATATGGCAAGAGCTCAACCTTTTCTCTTATGTTCGTGCTCAAGCCACTTAGAAACCTAGCTATGATTGCCCTAGTTCCTTAATAATGTTCGCTGGCTCTCATCATGAAAAGCTCTAATGTTTGTTTGTACTCCTCAACACTTGAGTTATATTGTTTCAACCTTTGTAATTTGTCTAGGAGCTCTCTTTCATAATAGGAGGGGATGTGCCTCCACCTCATAACTCCTTTGAGATCATTCCAATAATCTACAAGAGGGTTATGAAGGTGGCGTCTCTCATTAACTAGGAAGGTCCACCAAATACATGGCATGCTCTTGGAAGCTAGGGTTACCAGGGAGACTTTTCTATCTTCACTTATATTGAAGCATGTAAAGAGTTTTTCTACTTTCATTTCCCAATCAAGGTAGACTTCCACACCCCCTTTACCATGAAAATGGGGTAGGTCTATTTTTTGTTCCCTAGGAGGTTTTTGGATTTGATTATTATGACTTTGATTTCTCCTTCTCTTGGGTCTCTCATAAACCTCACTTCCACTCATCTCACTTGTAAGAGACCTATACCTATTTTTCTCTTTTTCTCTTAGTTATGTTTCCCTCTCTTCTCTTTCTTTTCTTTCTCTTTCTCTTCTCTCTCTTTCTTCTCTATCTCTCTTCTTTCTTCTCTTTCTCTTCTTTCTTCTCTTTTTCTCCTTTCTTTTTCTTTCTCTTCTCTCCTTCTTTTCTCTCTTTCTTCTTTCTCTTTTCTTAATTTTGTCTCTCTCTTTTCTTTCCCTTTCTTTTTCTTTTCTCTTTCTCTCTTCTCTTTCATTTCTTTCTCTTTCTCCTCATGTCTTCTCTCTTATCCATCTTACCTCTTTTTTCTTTCCTTTTTTCTTCTACTCTACACTCCCTAAACTCACTCACAAACTTATCCATGGTGGTTAACTTAAGAGATCCTTCTTTATTAATACTCAATATTAATGTATGAGCTCATTTTGAAAGTGATTTGGGGGAAAAAAGCCCAGGGCTTACACTTCTCACTCTGTGTGTATTTTCTCCCTAGGTGAAATGTTTAAGAGCCTTTGGAACTCAAAAACACTTCAAAATATAATGTGAAAGCCAATAAAGAAAATTAAAGGCAAGATTAGGATCTAAGGACATGCTCCTAAGGTGGAAGGATGGGGTACCAAGTCCTTCCTCCACCTAAGCAAGAAACTAACAACTATTACAATCAAAAGAAGTGACCCTTATGGACATCCAACACCTCTATTAAAATGGCCGTTGTAAAAATTACACCCAATAAAATAAAAAACAAGAAATTAAAGAGAGCTTGAAGTTGATGTAGCTTCCTACTCCAAGTGTTTGTCCTCTCAAGTGTATCCCTCAATTTTTGGTTACTCCCTTGAATGAAATTCTTCCTTAGCTTGCTTCAACTCTCCTCAAGATGCTACCCTTTTGAAAAGCTTGATTTAACCTCCCTTTTTCCCTATAAGAGTGGCACACCCAAAAGAGACCAAGAAAGTGCAAGAATTGAAAGCAAAAAGCAATATAGGTGTTAGGAATGATAGCACACATCGAAGTGGATAGATTGATTTTAGACAAACTCAAAGAAGTTGGAAACAAGATAAGCAATCAATTAAAAGCTACAAAAAAGGCTAAGAATTCAAAAGAATCTTAGAATGGCACTAGATTGGAATGAACAAAAACAAGAAAAGACTCAAAAGTTTCTAAGATTTGCACACTTTATGTTAAGTTGGCCGAATCAAAGCAATCACTAAATCAAGCAAAATTCAACAAGTTCAAACACTCCTTTGAAAGATTTAACAATTTTGAGGTGCACTAAAAAATTTTATACTCTTTTACTGTCATTTTTTACTAACTTTTTTTTTTACTTATTTTCTTTTTTTTAACTAATTTTGCTACACCTCTTTACAAATTTTGAAAGCAAATATGATAGAGAGTGTAAGGCATCTAAATGATTGAAAGAAAATGCACAAGAAGGCCACCAAAATATAATAAAAAACGCAAATCAAAGAAGAAGAAATTACTTGAAATAGACTTAGCAAAAGTTAGGTGATAAATTTTTTTAGGCTCAAAACTTTAGAAATAGGTTTTGTAGCACATTGGTTTGCACAAGGAAATGACCAATATAACACGCTAAAAAATGCAGCCCAACTAATCACAATATCAACCAAGCAAAACTAGAGCAATTTTAAGCAACTTCTACTCAACAACAAGAAATAACTTACGAAGAAATTGAGCAATATTTTTTGAAAAACTTTTATAGAAACATGTTATGATCTAAAGCATGTAAACCACCTTGGATGGCTTATTTCACAAAGATTGTGAAATCATTACAACGACCCTCTTAAGAAATTCACAAGAATAAGAACAAGTAAATAAAAGGCAAGAATAAGAAACCTAAAGCATGACAATTGATTCAATGAAAGGAACTAAATAATTGAACCAAAAGAAGAAAAGTGCAAGGAATTTAAATGACAAGAAAATAAAACTACAAGGCTATACTATCAAGACATAAAAGGAAATTAAAATGACAATAAAAGGAAGCAAGAAATAAAGCATAAAAAGTGCAGAAAAATGAAAGAAATTGATGCCTAAACTAGGAAGAAAAAGAAGAGAAACGAACCTTCATAGAGATGGCTCATGATACCAAATGATGCACTTCCCAAGATCTTCTCCAACCAAGGCTCTCCAAGCCAAGAAGATCCATGATGGAAAGGTTAGAGAGGGAAGGGTGGTGATGTCACTTTCTCTTTTAGGAGAAAGATGAGTCAAAATCTATTATGCTTGTCACAAGAAAGAGGACCCTTGATAAAAGCTTTTAGGAAAAACTCCCTCAAAAAGAGGAAATTCAAGATACTTTTTTAGTATGCTCCTCTTTAGAATGAATATCCACCTACCAATAGGAACACCAAGCCCCTTTCACCAACTAAGTGCCTTAGTCTCGTATTTAGATTGCAACACACACGCCCACAACCTATTGTTTTCAACCTTTAACCTCTATTTCCATTTACCCAATAGAGCTAGGTTAAACTTTCACATTTTCCGAAGGCCTAAACCTCCTTCCTTCTTCAATTTACATACAGATTCCCAGACCATCCAATTTACCTTCCTATACTCATCATTTCCACCCCAAAGAAATTGCTTAAAATTTTTTTAAGAGAAGCAACAATACTTTTTATGCTTTGAAAAATGAGAAATAGTAGAGGGGCAATGCAGACAACACTAATTTTATAAGTGCTACCCTTCCTACCGGGGACAAGTGTTTGTGTTACCACAAAGATAACCTTTTCTAAATCGCTTCCAAAACAGGATTCCACATAACTTTAGGCCGTGACCTCCCTCCAATAAGCATTCCTAGATATTTAAAAGCAATATCACCCTTTTGGCAATTCAATAGTACAAACTTTTGTGAAAATTCACCTTTTGATAGATAATAATTCAAAATTTTGCACAATAGCTTTCACTACAACTAGTGATTCCCAATCCTTCTAAACGAAAAGAATAGTATCATCTACAAACTGAAGATGTGAGATACTCAAGTTATTCTACTTTACCACATATGCCTTCCATAACTCTTGCTGGACAACTACTTGTATCAACTGACTCAACCCTTCCGCTACAATGAGAAGAAGAAACAGGGATAATGGATCACACTGCCTTAATCCTCTCCAAATGCTAAATTCCTCTATTGGACTCCATCTTTTCCATAACATCCCAAAGATATTGCCAGCATATCGAATCATACGCCTTTCCAAAATCTAACTTCAACCCCACCAAACTCTTCTTCCGCCTTCTCGCATCATCCACTACCTCATTAACAACAAGAAATCCATCTAGAATTTGACATCCACCCACAAAAGAAGATTGCATGGTAGAAATAATAATTGGCATGATTTCTCGCATCCTTCCTACCAAAACCTTTACTAGTACCTTGTACACACATCCCACCAACAATATGGGTCTATAATCACCAACTACCTGGGGGTTCGACTTCCTTGGCAACAAAGCTATGAACGAGTTATTCGATCCTTTCACTAATTTGTTGTTATAGTAGAATTCGTCAAACACTGCTACAAAGTCTTCCTTCAATACATGCCAAAATTCCTTTAAGAATAAAAAATTGAATCCATTAGGCTCTGAACACTTATTGCTCTCACAACCCCATAATGCACTCCTGATTTACTCTTCTGAAAATGGCCTCTCCAGATTCAAATGTGTTTCTCCACTCAACGTCTTAAACTTTGCATGCCTAATCTTGGTCTACACTGAACCTTCTCTTGAAACTAATCCTCAAAATGGCACTTTACCTTCTCCTTTAACTTCTCCATTGCTGTTACATTCTCACCATCAAATTTTAGACACAAAATTTCATTTCCCCGTCTCCTCTTAACAATGGATATGTGATAAAATTAGTGTTGGCATCACCTTATCTCAATCATTGGACTCTTGATTTTTGCCTCAACATTGAATACTTTCTTACCACCCAAAGTTTTAAATTCCCCATAGTCTACTTACGTATAGCCACGTCTTTATCCTCTAAAACTCCCTATTCTTCTTTCAAGTCCAACTCATGAGTTATTGTCTTTGCCTCTGAAATCTTTTTTATCAATGTGTCCAAAGATTTCCTTATTCCATACTTTTCAACTTTCCTTTCAGCAACTTAAATTTTTCTTTCAGGACAAATAATTTTCTTCCTTGAAACTTCATGTTCTTTCATTCATATTCTACCATGGTTCTAAATTTAATATCATCAAACCAATAATTGAGAATCTTGAAAGGTTTAGGTCCCCAATTCGAACCTCTTTTTTTTAACAAGATGGGCAATGATTTGACACAGACCTTGGTAAACACCACTGCTTCATATCCCTCCAACTTTCCTCTTACACCAAAAATCTATCAAGTCTACTCATAGTTTTTCCATCATTTTTTAACTAGGTATACTTCCTTCCAAGTAGCTGCAAATCTAATAGCCCAACACCATCAATGAACTCATTGAAATGACGCATCTCACCCTCCCTACTATGCCAACACATCCCCTTCCTCTCCTCCTCACATATAATAGAGTTAAAATCACCCATAAGGCACCAACTATTTCTCCTGCTACTTTCCAAACACCCGGTCAACTCTCTCCAACATTCTTTTTTACCCTCTATACCACACGGTTAGTACACCTTCACAAGAATTGTTTGATGATTCTGGCCTTGTTAGGTCCCTACCACCCCCACAAAATTATCACCTTCTACACATTCTTCCTTTGAGAATTTTGGTGGATCCCACATTACTAACAAACCACCTGAATTTCCATTTGATGGTTTATAACATCATTCCACTTCATCTTTTCCCTATAAGTAAATGCATAACTCCTCCTCAACCTTCTCTATTTTGGTTTCCTGCAAACATATCCGTGGCTTATGATAAGAAATTAGCCTCCTTCTTAATCCTTCCCCCCAACCCCCTGATATTCAATGATATGACTTTCATAACTATACTAATTTTGCTCCCCTCCTCATGCCTCCCTATCCTTCCTCTCCATATCTTTCGGCCTATTAATAATATTATTGGTATTGTCACAACATGATCCCATAGTACTACCCACCCTCCATGCTTTTGCCGCCACTTCCTCCACTTTATTGGCATTCACTCCCTTTTCCAACCTCCACATCCATCAAATTTTTATCTCCTTTTAACAACCTTCCCCTACCAACCTTCACCTTTCACTTCACCCTCTTCCGGGGTCTTCCTCTCCTTACCATCCTTTTACCCCCCACAATTCCATGTCCACATCCACCAATTCTTCCCACATTACTTTCTTTCTCTGCATCTACCGACTTAATTTCTAATGCTTTTGCCTCATTTGAGTCCTTAATACATCTACCTTCATTATGCCCTTTCTCTATTTCACATTCCATAAGTAACCCTCATGGAATTCACCACTGAATTTCACATTGCCTGCCTTCTTGTTTCGATTCTGAAAATGTAAATCTTGTGTTGTTGTGTCCTCCTCTTCTGAAATCACGAACATCTCACCCTTCTGCCCATCTTGTTTAAACAACCATTTCGAAAGGCAAGCGGTGGAACAGCCATTCAAGATGTTGTATTCTCCTTACTCGATCCAGCTTTACATTTGCCTTCAACGAAGCCTGACTCTACAACCCCTCCATCTAGCCCAGTTGATTTTTCTGCATACCTCACTTGGCCTTCCTAACCCTCCTTACTCTCTCCACTCCAAAACACCTTCCACACCCCCTTATCAAATAGCATTATCGAGTCCATAACTATGATTTGGCCTCCCAAAACAGTTTGCTTATTATAACCTTTTTGGGTCCCCTAACGACCTTAACTTTGTAAAAAAATTAGCGATCGAAACAATATCTCCTATCCCATGATCTATTCCAATGTTTTTGGAATTATGTCCTATAATCTCTCCCACCTTTACAACAACATCATCAGAACTCTCTCCCACCAGATCCATATTTAATGCGGCCTTAATTTGCTTAGGCACTTCAAATTCAAATTCTAAATTTGAATGAGTCCTTTTTCTATGATTTTTCGTTACAAAAACAACTAGTGAAAACATTTCTCCTATTATGCGAATCGAAAAAAACATTTTGTTGTCTTTTACCTTAATGTTTGTATTCACCGTATTCCAATTTAACATACTAATCAAACACTCTAGCAGCATCAAAATGCAATTTACGAGCAGTGCATCATCCATCATAAAAAAATTCCCTATCAATTCAACCACCTTATGGAAAAAAGTAGGTACTCCTTGAAGACAAGACGTACCGTATGTATCGTTCTCGTGACATTATTTTCGTCTTCCACTTCTCTAACTCGTAAAAATAAAGATACATTAATGCTTGAGTGTTGCTAAGCAATTCTTTCAACACTTCACCTTCCAAAGGTTTAACTAGCACCGAATCACCCCCGATAGGAACTATACTTAAAGAATTAATCCCTTCACTGTTCAATTGATCTTGTAAAGCGTATATAATTTCAAAGGATTTGACTTTCCCCCCATAGCATCCCTCAAGATCATGAATCACTTCCTCATCCACCAAAAAAGATATCCCTTTCCATTCCTCCTCATGATTACCATTGGCTACACATACCTCTTTGACGTGCCATTCTTTATGCATTTTTCTCTTAACATTATACGTACCATTCTTAAACTTTCTTTGATTCAATCTTATCCATGCCTCACCCGCTTTCTGGCCTCCCTCCAATCTCCCCTTGTGCTTGCTTCCCATAACCTCCTTTTTTGCCATGATCCATCTTCCTGCTGCCCCCTTCTGCTTTTCCTTTTCTTTGGAACCTTTGCACATTAACCCTAAGCTTATATGTCCCAATCCAAATAGAGTCTGATTTTCTCTCCAAATCAATCTCATTTTACACCGCCCCGAACATGACAAAACCAAAACGATTTCTAAATCTATTAGCCTTAATTGGTATGAACGCATCCTTCACCACATCCCATCTGGCAAAGATGTCTCACATTGCCTTCTTCCTATGTGTCTCTGGAAAGTTTGTAAAGAAGAAAGTTGATTGTCAAAAACAGCCATTTGCTAGTCCTTCTTGGTTCTCACCACCGCCCACCTGCCACCTTTCTCACTCTCCATTGTGAATTTTAAGGTGTATTCATGTTTAAAACAAAATTTACATATTTTAATTATGTGAGGACTAAAATGGTGGCATTTTTTTCTATATTTGTGGTAATATTTAGCTATATCTAGGTTGCATGGTAGCATTGGTTCAAAAAATGGTGGCATTTTTTCTACATTTGTGGTAATACCTGACCTCTAAAAGTTGTATTTTAAAATTTAAATTAGAAATTGTAGGTTTGTCTAAGTCCAAAAGCAACAGATTTTAATTTTGCAAAGACTTGAACACTACTAAAAATTTTGCAGAGAAGAAATTCGAATATTTGCATACTCATCAGGATGAAAAACATATTCTAATCTTTATTTTAGACTTTTCATAAAATATATTAAAAGATGTGTAAGATAAAGAAGATTTAATTCAGTTGATCGATAAAAAAATACCCAAGACTAAAATTAAGCATGAAAACTTGTTTAATCAAATCATTCAGGTGAAGGGTATCAATCATCATCATACAATCACTACTTACATTCCTATGTATTGGTAGTAATAAAAACCCTACCTATGTTAAATAATTCTCTTTATTTTATTTTTCTCTATTTTAAAATTACAAATTCTAGCAAGTACACTTGTTCGATTGTTGTCATTTTCGTTTGTTTTTCCCTAGTTCCAAATTTCCAATTTGAGCAAGCACACCTTTACGCAGGTCATTGTTTTATGCATACAAGTAATGTTCATTTTCTTATGAGTTTTTTATGTGCAAAATTTTCCTCTTCTTGTTGCCTATGAACCTATGCACGAAAAGGAGAGAAACCTTCAAAAGTTAAAGCCTATAAGCTATTTGAAAGTAGGGGAATCAAATAACCACGCTGTGAAGATTTAAAGAGGCCGTTGGGATTTGCCTACTATTTATTTTTTTAATTGAATGCATATAAATGATTTCATGAAGTGTATATTGATAAAGGGTAAATCAATAATAAAGGGAAGGTATTGCTTGTCGTGTTCAGACAAACTTCTCTAGTAATTATAGAAGAATAAAATTAAAGAGAAGAGAACCAATTACTTTTTTTTTTATGAAGAGAGAACAAATTACCTATTTCTATTATAACCACTCCTTATTATTATCATTGAAATCTAATAATTAAGTTTAAGTTAAAACCAAATTATTTAGTTTAACTTTATAAAGAAAAAATCGTTTAATTTCTTCAAAAACTAATTTTAACTTATGTAAAAAATAATTAAAACTTATAAAAGAAGCATAATCCTATATTTTATCATTGACTTATTGTAAGCTTTCAAAATAAGAGAAATAATAAGTGATTTTTTATATCACTAGTTTTAACTTAAACGTTTCTAAAGTTTATATTGAAATATTATCATAAGAAGAAGAAAAAAGAAACTTAATTAAACATGAATACTTTTTTATAGTTTATTAGACAAATTCATATTCAAGTTAATCAAAGATTGAAAAGTTGGCTTAAATATTAAAAAATTAATAGAAACTTGAAACGATGGAAGTTTATAACAAACTGTTGTAAAACTAGTTAATAAGTGCAAAATGAGTATAAGTAAAAAAAAATGATAAAATAGTAAGAATAAAAGTGAGGGGAAAAAAACTATAAATCTATCACAGTTCAAATTCTACATGAAGTACCCTTTGTAAAATGCTACTAAAAATTTACAAATCATTAAAAAATAAGTTTCTTTACCAAATGAGTCTAATTGAATCAGATAAGTTTTTAAGCCAGAAAAGAAACTAAAATGGTAGCTTGAAAGCCAAAGACAATGAATCTATTGTGGAGTGACAGAAGAAAAGAGCAAGGGAGCTTTCAGGAGTTTGCAATGGATTAATTACCTAGTGAACCATGGAAAAATTTTAAAGAGCATAGGGGAATCAAAGTGATTGAAATAGTAGGGGAAATAAGAGAGTCACAAAAGTTTGTTGGAAAGAAAATGCAGTTCCTATCATGCGGTTAAAAAAGGAATCATGGTAGGAATGCAATCCCATCTCAACTCCGTGATTGGACACAAAGCAAAACATTAACTTTCATCAAATTAAAGAGATTTTCAGAATCCTTGGACAGACTAGTAGATATATAAGCAGCAAAATTCTCAGAGGCCAAGAGGGACCACCAAATAGGAATAGGTGGAAAA
Organism: Psophocarpus tetragonolobus; assembly: GCA_037954015.1. Classification (NCBI taxonomy): domain Eukaryota; kingdom Viridiplantae; phylum Streptophyta; class Magnoliopsida; order Fabales; family Fabaceae; genus Psophocarpus; species Psophocarpus tetragonolobus. The sequence goes on along the minus strand of CM075688.1, from coordinate 75,246,254 downwards.
GCACATCTTCATAGGAACTCAATGCCCCCTAAGGGGAAAAAGAAAAGAGAAATGACACTAACGAGTGTTGTGACTTATATTCCTTTATGAGAATGTTGTTAATTCTTGTTAGATGATACACATAGGATAGTGTTTTGTTGCCTTTGTTATTCTCTAACTATATACCTTATTTTTTTTAGAAGTGCTAGAAAATTAATTTTTTTTTAAACTCTTCTCTCTTTCCTAAAATTGTTATTAATTAAAAGAAGAGTTTCACAAAAAAAGATTCTCTAATACTTTTTTTTATTTATTATTTTATTAATGTGAAATATTCATTATTTTATCTCTGAAAAATCTTATGACCACCTTAAGTTAATCTTTTAGTGATACTTAGGACTTGAATTTGATACCTTGTTTATAAGAATGAACCATTTAGACTAACAACTTGGTTATATATCGTATATTTGAAATAAAAGTGTTGTCACCAAGCATTTATGTTCCACTTTTGCAGTTAGGAAGAGGGTTACTTTGAAATGAGTCATATACCATTTTCAAGCTATGCCTATGGAGGCTAGGTGCTATACTTACACGGCTAAAATCTCCCCTTGAGGGAGAATGAAAGCACAAATTGTCAAAAAGGAAGCACTTTGTTTTTAGTGGTTTGTAAGTTGTAACGGTAACTTCAGTTATAAATGGGTACATTTCATTTTCTTTTGTAATATCTTATTTAATGGTAGATGCTAGAAACTGAGTTGAGCTGAATTCTTTAGTACATTAAAGCTAAGGAAAAGGATTTTGTATAAATAAGCCTTTGTATATTCTTAACCTGCACCCTTTTTCATCACATCTATTGGAGTTGTGAAAGCTGCAGAAATGGGAGTTCCTTGCAGCCCAAAGCTTCCAAGGCAGAAGTTGTTCCTTCTGTTTTGGACTGAAGGGAGCTCCTACTTCTTCACTTTCCTATATTTTTTTTCTATGATTTCATCAAATAAAAGGCTTCAAACTTGTAGTCTTTAGCTATGATGCCTTCAACTTCAAGTTTGGTGAACAAGTTATGCACTTATAAGACAGTAAGTATAGATTTCAATTTTTGCCAATGCAAAATCCAAATCAGATTTCATCACCATTCTTCTCCCTTCCCTTTTCTCATATGACTATTTCTTGGAAATTTCTTCAAAGGGGGCAAAAAATTTATCAATTGACATGTACACTTTATTTTCTTGAACATTTATTTATGCAGGTGATGCAAGATACAAGGTCACCTAAGTAATTTTTCATTGATTTTCCTTTGCTTCCCTTTGTTTTATTTTTTTATTCTGTCCTCATTTCCCTTCCCTCACCATTTTTCAATCTTCCTAAATTTGTTTCTACAGTATTTAGATACTAAAACTAATACTAATTGAAATGTTCAAAGTTCAAACTATGATTAAAGGATCTCTTTGGGGCTGTATATATTTATCCACAACAGCCTTTTCTATTCATCCCTTTGGTTTCCAAATTTGGAGTTTGCTAGTTGATGACCTGACACATGAGTGATGCTAAAGCTAAGCTTCATGATCACACATTTGAAGCTGTCTCCATCAGAAAATTGAGATTTTACCCACACAGGACCTGAACCTAAGCTAGCAAACTGACTAGGTAACTGCATTTTTCTCCATGCATGACTATTTGTTTGCCAGACACAACACAAGTAGTACTCAGTTTCAAGAACATAAACAATTTTGCTATTTCAAGAACTTAACCAATTCTTCCTCAGTTAATTCCATAAAAAATCTTTCTATAATATTTTTGCAGAATTAGAGGATGTTTGGATTTATGTTAGAAATGTTGTGAGTATATTCCAATAAAAATCTAACAGATAAAAGTAAAATGAAAATTGAAAATAAAAGTAAGGGTCTCGATGTTTTTGCAAAAGTACTTTTTTTTGCCTCAAACTTATCTTTTTACCTGAAAACCAAATATACACTTGGTCAGTGTAAAATTTTTGGATAACAAAATTATAAGCATTTTTTTCCACTTGGGATTGTAATGGAAAACCAGTTTCTTATGCAGAGGAGCCATGTTTTGGACAAAACTCACTACACTATAGACTTGTAAACTGGTCCATTCATATGCAGTCCAGAACTCATCATCCTAGGTGCTTTAATACTTTCAAGTAGGTTCCATTCTTCTCCAAGTACATATTATTACATATTGTTACAAAGATGGAGTGGAATATTCAGTGCCAGATTGCTCTCATAATATTATTGTGTTCTGATTTCTCTTTCTTTCTAAAAATAACCTTCAAAAACTTGTCTTCTTGTGATAATTTAGCTGTTAAGATAAGTCCCAATTCCTCATCATCTTTGTCAAACACAGTATTTGAGACCAAAAATTGGAAGTGCCAATTTAGTATGCAAATATAATAGTACATGGCTAACTTTTGCATCAAGAGTATAGTCTATTTTTAATTTTGTTTCTTTTTTATTGTACCTGACCTGTTGATGGAAATATAGATATGGCCTATGGACTACCTCAAGTTCCAAGCTGAATAAAAGAGAAAACGAGAGAAAAAATAACATCTAATTTACTTTTTCTTCAAAGTAGGACTATTAACTTATTATCCATTGTCCTGTAAAACAAAAAAAAACTTATCCATTGTTTCAAACAAGAATATAATTTATTCATGAATTCTTTAGAATTGACTAATTAAGGTACAAAACCTGTCCAACAGTGGAAGGGGTCTAAACGCAATTATAAAAGAAATGGTTAGATGATATAATCATATATTAGATATTTTTGTTAATGTATGGGACTTTTTTTTTAACACATGAGACCTTTTTGCTTTACAAAAACTAATAATAAATATTTTTTTATTGATGGACCTAAACTCCTGGGTCAAGCCTATTAAAGTAGTTTGTGTTACTGGATCTTCTGCTCCATTGAGATTACTTGTTGAATCTGCTGCTGTTGGTTTTGAACATTGCAATTGCAGAGTGAGGAAACATTGTCCTCTGAAAATAAAGGTACTACAGGGATGTTGTCACAGTTACATATTTCTATCATCACTCCATCAGGGTCATGGAAGAATATCTGATCAACATAGACTCCACTTTCCTCTACTCTACCCTTCATGTATTCTATCTTCAATTGCTTCAGTCTGTTTTCCACTGCTACTATGCTTTCACTCTAGCACCAATTAACAATTCAATCATCAGTTATGGAGATGCATCTGATTCTTATTAACTGCGAATATTTACCATAAATTGCGATAATAATCATTAATTAACAAAAATATATGGTTACATATATTATAAAATATAAAATTAATTATAATCTTAATTATTGATTTTTAAAGAATGATTATGAGTGCATTTTATTCTCTAATGCATTGTCTGCCCTCTTGAGGAATATGGTTGGAAAGATTGGGGTTGTCCTTATTGTAATAATACTAATATGATATCTAATATTATGTAAAAATTATTTATAGTAGAAATTTAGAGAGAAAGATAGAGATATACTTGGAAAGATATATGGTTGTCCTTAGGATTAATGTCACCAATCTTGGGCATGGCTTCAGGATCATCTGACTGAAGGAGGTGAATACCAATGCCATAATTGAATAGCCTACACAAAAGGAAGTTCACAGTCTAAAAGCAATTTTGTATTGACATTCAATCGAAAACAAATATGAATCTATTTGAGTTAGCAAAAGCATATACAAGTCTTCTAAACTAGCAAGAAATTTAAGAGAAAATCTTAGAAACTTGAGTTTGAGCCTAACTTGAGCTTTGTTTGGAACTACGTTTGGAAGCTCTAAACTTTAGTTAGGTGGAAAAGTACGAAACATGTTTCTTCAAGTAAGAAAGATGTACAAAAAACATAACAGACAATTGAAATTCAAATTTAATGTACAAATTCAAGGCATGATGAGTTTTATTTTGATTTGAGTCATAAAAGTTTAACCAAACAGTGAAAAAGTTGTCACAAATTGTCATTTTAATGTTCACTTTAGTTATTCATCAATAATTGTACAAGTGGTTAAATATACCATGCACCATTGAAGTTGAAAGAACTTGGCCTCTTGACTGGGAAGAATCCAAGGATGTTTTCATAAAAATCAATTGATTTTTCCATTGATCTGCATACCAAAGAGATGTGATTCAATGACTTTAGTTGCAAGGGGTTGCCCATTTGGTCTTCCATTTTCTGTTAAAGAAACAGAACAAAGAAATAGATAACACAAAAAATAAGGAAGAGCACGTTCTGATTGGTATTTGAAGCTTAAGTTTGTGCTGTGATAGAGAGAGTTACTATCACTACTATGTGCTATGGCATATACTGTCTATTACTTGTTCTATTTATAGAAAATACAAATGCTCTTTGTAGCAAGAGAGTAGGCAGTACCTAACTAAGTTTTTATCTTCCTTTTGTCTACCTTCCCTACACGTAAAGATGCAACGTGTTTCCGCAATTAGACTCGAAACTACCGATTAAACTGGAACAATTGCAAGATAATTGAACGGTTCATGCTTAATATAATTAACGAATAATAAATGTTGCGTATCATTTTTATCTAAAACAAACTATCACAATATCTCATAAATTTTATTTTTTTTATTTTAATTGGTATACACAATTAGTGTAAAAGATTTTTACACTAAGATTCAATCATGACTCTTCATCTGTTTGACTTTTAAAATAGTAATGAGTAAAGTCAACAAATTCACCATAAATGAAGGGTTGTGATGGAATGTGTAAAAATTTTTACACTGACAGTGTATACTAATTAAACTCTTTTTTTTTTTACCCTTTTTTTCCCTTTAAATTTAAAGAGTTTAAATATTTGCTTAAAAAATTTTACAACATTCAATAAATTTTTTTAATACTTTAAAAGTCATATAAATCAGTGTGATTAATGATAGTGTATACTAATTAAACTTAAATTTTTTTTTTTTAATCTTACACTAAGATGGAAATGTTACTGTAGTAGTAAATTTTATATGTATCTATATAATATTCAAAGTAGATGAGGAAAAATGCCCTGCAACCGCCCCTTTTTTTGAATTATCAGAGTTATTTTACTTATTGGTAAGACAGATTTCTGTCTACAATCATGACCTAATTAATTGACTTGGAATAGAAATGAAATTAGCATGCAAGAAACATAGAGAATATAGGGATTAGGGACGGAGACACTTAAGGCTCTTTGTTGGGCATGCCGTACCAGAATTCTTTAACTTTTTTTTAGAAGAAATTATGTATAATACATATTACTTTTTTAAATAAGGTGAATTTTGTGACGTCTCTAACTTTTTACTAAAATTTTTTATAAAACTTGAAAATTTAAAATATGATCTTACATGAATAATTATAATCTTTTTATAAACATTGCGAGTCAAATATAGTTATCATAAAATTTTATTATAAAATACTTAAAATATAAAATATATTTAGTATTACCACTACCCTTCTTACACGGTACTAAGTCAGAGCTCTCAACTTTTTACGAATCTAATATTATTAAAACATCAAAGAGTAATTTGTTTCTGAATGCACATATTCAGAGTGAATCATTTGAATTCTTATGTGCATCCTACTGATCAAGTCTAACCTTAATAAAAAGAACATATATAAAAGACCATAGGAAAGAAAACACACAAAAGGAGTGAGATTTTATAAACCATCAATCTAATCTTAATAAACTTAACAAATAATAGGAGCCTAAGTTTGACCTTATGACTCAATCTCGCTTGTCTCAATATACGAACTCAACCTTACTCATCTTAATAATTAACTCAACCCCACTTGACTCTATGTATGGATCCATAACCAATCTATGATGATTCACCTCAATCATCCACGATATGTTTGGAAAGTGATTTATAGTTGTATACCCTTCTCTAGTTTGATAAAATAATTTTCTCAAGAAAACGAGTCATTTGCCCATAACATAAATTTGGTTATCTTGTCAATCACAAGAGTTTGCTCCTCAACTAGTCACAACATTCTGTCCTTCGTTCAGTTGGGCTAACCACCCATAACAATATTTTAACCTCCTACCATTTGGTCTAACCACCCATAACAATATTTTAGTGACATGTTAATTGGCTAACCACCCATAACAATATTTTGGCTACCTGCCAATTGGGCTAACCACCCATGACAATATTTCGGCGAACTGTCAATTGGGCTAACCACCCATGACAATATTTTGGCCACCTGCTAATTGGATCTTCTGCCCATCACACAAAACACAATTGGACCTTCTACCCATCATGAACACAAAAAAGCATTATTTCACCACAAATGGGCATTCTTTCATCTCCAGAAGGATATATCTTACAAATCTTAAGATGTTGAGCATTTATGGAAGGTTCTAAATCTATGAATATTATATCTCAAGTGATAATATGGACTACCCAATATTCACACACTTAATAAACATCTTTAGCCCAAGTGTCAGTATGGACTACCCTGAACATTCACCCACCTAATGAACATCATCATCCCAAGTACCTGAATATTCATTTATTTAAACCATCTTAGAACATAACCTAGTCCCTGCTTTTCATCTCGCAATATTCCAAGTTGTGTACGTGCCTAGTATTCTCACAAGGAACCTAGGACTTGACAAACACAAGTCACTCAGTACTTATATTTCAATCATCACTCACAGAATCATTTATAAATCTTCATCAAAGAATTAAAATATCACAACGGATATATACATCAATCTTTCATCTCTAATTTCTATCTCATGGTAAACAATCAATAATAATCATAGTCATAATATTAAGATATTTTTTAATACTAAAAGATATATTTCTTACGTGGAAGATCAGGTTAAAGTGTAACCACAAAGCATACTTAGATTGTCTTTTGGGTTCTTAAGAAATATTGTATTTATAATAGAATTTTCTTAACCAAACTATTCACAAAATCCTTGGAATAAAATAAATATATTTTGAATGAATATTCAACATATAACTAGTAATCTTTTGAATGAAATATAATACACATATAATATTATAAGATAGTTATTGATAATTCTAACAGTAGTGATTTTTATGAGTTAGTTGCAGAAATCAAAATTTATCATAATTTAATTTATAATGGAGAGTTGATACCATAATTCAAAGGAAAACTTTGAAACAAATAATATCCCTGAACCAAAATGTTTTATATGAAAATAATATGGTAAAATAATTTTATCAAAATCGATAAAATATATCTAAAAAAGTTAAATAATAGGACACTTGATAATTAGTAACATATAACCATGCTATAATATATTTAAATACTAATAACAAGAATTAAAGTGTGATATTTGAAAAATAATAACTAAGGAGCAAAAGAAATAATAACTAAATTATGAAAAGTAATATATGGAATAATATATAGAGGAGCAAAAGTAATATCTAGAAATAACAATAAAAGTAACAAAGGACTAAAAACAATAGAATAACAGTAAAGGATCACAATCAATATCTGGAGAATAATAATAAATAACAAGAGACTAAAAGTAATCACGTATATATATATATATATATATATATATATATATATTTATATAAAAGTCTATTAAGATTAACACCATAAAGATTTATAAATCTCACTCCCCCATTACTTTAGCAAGAACTTGATGAAGAGCGATGAAGACCTTTGAAGTGTTAATCTCCCTAAGAAAGACTATGTGCTATTGCCTCAAATCCGCTGAACGAATCCCATTCGCTGAACGAATTCCAGAAAAGAGAATTTTGCCAATTAAGAAAGTTTTCACATGCATAACTAAGTTTTTAACTTTAATATGTAAATAAATTGGTTATGAAAATAGGAGTATTACATGTTTGTTTAACTGACACGAAATAAATTTTAGAGTTACATATCATTTTGTAGTTTGATATATTTTTGTTTTTAGTATAATACGATTTTTTTCACATTTTTATATAAAATACTTTCTTCCATAATAATTTTAATATAATCTTTCAATAAAACACACTTAAGTAATGATGTAGCACAAAAATAATAATATTTTATCAAGTTTAGTGACCTTTTATTTTCTGACAGTTAGAAGCCACCATAAATTGCTTTGACTATATATACATTACTAGAAATTTCACATATAAAAACAGTCACAAATATTAAAAAGCTTTAAAGTTACTTTTTAGAATATTTTTGGGATAAATATAAGCTATCACAAAAATTAAACATATTTATATTATTTTACAAAATATTTTATTTCTAAGTTAATTAAATTTTATTATCATTTTTAAGTTAAATTTTAATTATTAAATTAAATTATATGAAATTTTATTTATTTCTACATTAAACTAACTTTTATTACTATCTTTAAAAATTCAAATAATATAATTTTATTATTATACTAAAATTATATTTTAAAATTAAATTATTTTCTTGCTTTAAAAATAAATTTTAATATTATTTTGGACATATAAATTAAATTATATTTTATTCCTTAATTAAATTAAATTATTTAAATAACTAAAATAAAATATTATTTTTTTTGTAAGTCAAATGAATATTTTTGAAAAATAGTATGTTAGACAGTAGCAAACGATGTGTCTGCCTAATTAGGTATATAGTTTCAGCCAAAAAGAACAAAACACTCAGAATACAATTTAGTAAACAAAGAGTGGAGGGTTAGAGACCCATTTAGCAAATGAATAAGAAGACAATTTTAATATGTGACTCTATTCGCTCATTTTCAACTGTGTAGCTTGAACAACCTCGTCAATGTATTGAATTTTACCTCTGAAGATTTTGTAGTTTTTCCAAATATGTCAGATTCCTCCAAACCAAATAAAAAACTAAGGTTGACTCAACGCTTTTGAACCTTTAATTAAGCCCAAAAATGATAGCAATGACTACGAATTGACAGCTCACCAAGCACATAAACGGTGTCATGCCTGATATGAGAATTGACAGCTCAAAAATAAGTCTTAGTCCGTTTCCACTAACTCACCATAGAATACACATCCAATATTTTCTTTGGTTAATATTCCTCTTCTTCGGAGACTGCTTCTAGTTGACAACCTATCTGCTTCAAGTTTTCATGCTAAATATTACACCTTATGAGGGACCTTTTTCCACCATAATATCTTATAGAAATCGTCTTTAGTGTGGGACCCCACCCACGCTGGAAGTTATAAGCTAATCTGATCGAATAGTTCCTTATTTCCTTTGCCATCCACCTTCATTCATCTTAAGACCCCTCAGTCACTGAACAGATTCTAGTTTATGGCCTAACTCCTTTACCAACTTCTCATGCAAATAATTAAACTCTTCCTACAACTCCACCTCCAACACGACCCACCTTCCTCCCACATCTCCTTCACAGAGTGTTTACCCAATGCTAGTTCAAATAGCATAGGATAATATAATTTTATTATTATTTTAAAATTAAATTTTATTCTTAATTTAAAAATTTAAATTAAAATAATCATATATAAAATAAATTTATTTAGGTATATATATTTATATTTATATCATTTAAAAAATTAAATATTATTTTAAAATTATTTTTTATTATTATTTTAGAAATGGATATTAAATAATATTTTGTTTCTAAATTAAATCAAATTTTATTTCTAAAATAAATTAAATTTTATTAGTATTTTTTAAAAATTAAGTTAATAATGATTATATATCACATAAATTTATTTGTGTATATATGTTTATATTTATAATATTTTTAAAAACTTACATTTTATTTCTAAATCAAGTTATATTTTATAATTCTTTTAAAATTATATTTTATAATTATTTTAAATAATATATTATTAAATGATAGTATATCACATAATATATTATTTTATATTTAAATTTTCTATTTTATTATTAATTTAAAATAAAATTTTAAAATAATAATAAAATTAATTTAATTTAGGGTTAAAATATAATTTAATTTACAATTGATAAATAATAAGAAAATTTAATTTTAGATAATAATAAATTATATTATTTTAATTATTGAATAATAATAAAATATACTTAATTTATAAATAAAATAGAATTCATTTATATTTCAAAAATAATAAAAAAATAATTTTCAAATAATAATAATAAAATTGAAAAATTGATAAATAATAAGAAAATTTAATTTTAGATAATATAAATTATATTATTTTAATTATTGAATAATAATAAAATATATTTAATTTATAAATAAAATAGAATTAATTTATATTTCAAAAATAATTGAAAACTAATTTTCAAATAATAATAATAAAATGTGATTTAATAGTATTAAAATATAATTGATTTATATGACTAAAATAATATTAAATTTAGCTTCAAAATAAAATTTAATTTAATTTATAAATAAAATTTAATTTAATATTAGAATAAATAATTAATATTTAAATTAAAATATAATAAAAATAATTTATTTTAGAAATAATATATATTTTATAGTATAAGCATATTTTATTTTTGTGGCATTTCATAGCCACACAAAATATTCCTAAAAATTAACTTTAAAGCTTTATAATATTTGTAAGCAAGGTTTAGCTATCAAACATTGTCATTATTATTTTATATACTTTTTCAAAGTAATTTTTCACAGCTTCTAATTATTATCAGAAAATAAACTGTCACTAAATTTAATAAAATATTATTTTTTTGTCACATTATCTCTTAATTAACAGATTATATCAAAATTATTAGCAAAGGAAATATTTTATGTGAAGACATACGTAAATGAATCTTACGTATCTCATAAGTCTTTCTCCTCCTATTGAAAATTTTCAATGAGGAGTTGCACTTGTTTATAACTAGTGGATTGTTTTGGATTTATTGTCTCTGAAAGTTGCAATTCTTCATTGAACAATCTTTAAAAGTGTTTGCAAACAGAAGTTAACGGAGAATGTAAAAATTTGAAAAAAAATAAATGATGAAAATAAAATATAAGTTTCTTATAGTTATTATTGTTGGGGATTGGATGTGTATTATATGATTTAGAGAAGTGCTAACAAAACTATCTCAAAAACCCACTTTTAGATAATGTCCCTATAATTATTATTGATTAAATTTATTTGAAAATCATATTTTAGTGTGATCTAAAGTTTTTTTTTTTTTTACTGATTTAATTCAATTTCTTGTCCTTATTTTGAGGAGTATCTCATTAGTTTGGTCATCATGGATTATTTTCTTACCAAATTGTCACTGTCTCCCTGACAAATATAACCAGATTCAAATTTCTTACCGTTGCATAGGACCAGGTTTATTTTTGGAGTATTTTTCCCTTCCAATATTTTTCTATTGGAACTTTTCTCATTCCTTTTATCGAACATAGTGATGTAAATCTAGCTTTAGTGAGTTCTAATATACAACATCAAACAACTCCACTTTTTAGATCCAAAAAATGCATTGTTGAAATTCGATTAGAATGCCAAGTAGCTTTGGATTCAGGGATTGGTATTACATCATAAATAATTTTATCTTGGTAGTTCCGAATGAAAAAAAGACAATTTTACTCTTATTGATTCACAACCATTTTTCTACTCATTCATTTATTAAAACTTATAATGTTTGGGATGAGGAATTGGTGACGTTAACTTTTCAACCAATTTCTAATAAAAAACATTGATTAATCATAGAAATTTTTTTTAAGAGAAAGTGATAATGGAGTTTCACTCGTGATTTAATTTGATTAAATTAATTACAATAAAATTGAATATAGTATTTTATTAATGTAATAAATATATTTAAAGATTAATATTATTATTTTGAATATTTAACATAATTAATTGCATCATTTAATTTTATTTAAAAATAGTTATTATATAACTTCCTAAATATTTTGGAAAACTATTTAATACGTTTAGAAATAACTTGTGTTAATCATTGTTATATGATTATCTTTATATTTAATATAAATTTTAATATAAACAGACATTAATGTTATAAATTTTATGATACGATTATCATAAAAAACATTGATAGATCATAGAAATTTTTTTTAAGAGAAAGTGATAATGGAGTTTCACTCGTGATTTAATTTGATTAAATTAATTACAATAAAATTGAATATAGTATTTTATTAATGTAATAAATATATTTAAAGATTAATATTATTATTTTGAATATTTAACATAATTAATTGCATCATTTAATTTTATTTAAAAATAGTTATTATATAACTTCCTAAATATTTTGGAAAACTATTTAATACGTTTAGAAATAACTTGTGTTAATCATTGTTATATGATTATCTTTATATTTAATATAAATTTTAATATAAACAGACATTAATGTTATAAATTTTATGATACGATTATCTTCTTAAACATCATTTTCCTGTCTTTCCTAACCAAACAAAGATCAAAGTCATAAAAGGAATAAATAAGGATCATAACAAAAGGATTTATATAAATTAAATCAATAACAATTTATAGAAACATGCCCTGCTTCTCAAGTCTCAAACATTCCCTGTACAACATCAGAAGGGAATGAAGAAAAAACGAAAGAGATAACAGAGACCATGACAACAGACCAAAATTTATAATGATCACAATATAAGAAAAAGAATGATATATCAATTTATATAAGCCTATGTTCTAGGATTACAACATAGAAGGTAGAAGAGCCTCTAGCTCAATCTAATTGCTTGATTAGCCATTATTGTGTGATAAGCATCTAAAAATGATATTTTACACAAACATTAAACTACATGAATCAGGGGACCCATGCTACAAACTTGACGTACAAAAGCCCACAAGTGATCGAGTTTAGCACAATCTATCTATCTATTCATTCTTGCGTCCTGAAAGGTAAGACCGTGCCAGCAAGAAATACTTCTCTTTCTGCCTTTTGTACTCGTGGTATCGAAGGAAAAAGTAACCAAGATAATCAAATTCAATTGGAGACATCTTGGCCTGTTTATCAGTAAAAGAAACATCAACAGAGTCCAGGATGTCATTTGATTACGAGGCCTAAAGCAAATTTTAAGAATTTTTTCTTTTAAATGAGACAGCTATATATTAGGTCCTTTTTTTTAGTCAATGTACACGAAACTTTCCTCAACATGAGTCCTTTTGCCATTGTAAAAACTAATAGCAAATAAATTTTTTTACTGTTGAGTCTAAAACTTTAGCTACATTTGATTTACCCTTGGGCCAGACTTAGCGAGCATAGAAGAGAAAATATATTTACCTGAATTACACCCCACAATGCCCAGAAAATGTGAGCCGCGAGGGAAAATGTATTTGCCTCAACATACAACGTTTCAAGATCTTTCTCAGACACCTATATTATATCAAGTAAAAGATTATTTAAAACAAACACATGAGATACCGATAAAGCACAGGGAAAAACATTTTAAACTACTGAGCTATATATTCCAATAAATTGCATATACTTATGTGCAAGTGTGTTCTAAGTATAATATTATTACATAATATATGCAACAAGGCATGATGAGATCAGTGTTGTCATATGGCGGTTATGGCGCCAGAGCACTCACGCAATTTATAAAAGCCATATTCTAATTTTTTTCAATTTAAAGACAATGTTAGGGGCAAAAACAAACAACCAAAATCTAACAAAAACATACTCAAATTCCATTAATTCTAAGAGGACTGAAGTTGGTTGGAAGCATTATAGATTGATTAAAGAGCATGAAACAAATGAGATTTTTTGTAACTATTACCAGAAGATTATGAAAGGAGGTATCACAAGGGGAAAACATTTGATTGAAAAGGCGAGCAATGTTCCAGCTTGCATAATGGCTCTTGAAGCTGTCAAGGTTGAGACAATGGCCGCTATGGAGGATAAGAAGTATAAGTAGAATAAAGCATTTAAGAAGGCAATGCAAGACATTGAAGAACAATTAGACAAAAGATTTATGGAAATGGAAAGTTTTGATGCTCGGCTACTTCGAATTGGTGATTTCAGACTGAAGGATACTAGGAAGAGACCTATGGACCTTTATACTCATTTTCAATCTACATCTGCAAAAAATAAGAAAGACAAGTTGGTGCAAGCGGGCATAAAAAAACTTTGGGATAAAAAAAGCTACAGAAGGGTGTACCAATGTATAGCCTGTTTTGGTACCATGCTGACATAGCTTTCAACTTGATCAAGTTAGAAAGTTTTTGAGACATGCATCGTGAAGTTGGAAATTTTGGAAAACATTTGCATTACCTACGTATTAGAGTACCACTCCTTCAAAAAGAAGTGGAGTACACTAACGGATTAATGCAGCCACTAAAGGATTAGTGACAACTTTTGAGTGTTCCTTAAAGACCGATGAGAAGATATTTGAGTTGCTAGATTCTATTGTGGAGGAGATTGGAGGGGAAAAAGTTGTCCAAGTTATAACGGACAATGAAAGTAACCATGTTCATGTTGGTAGGTTGCAAGAGGGAAAAAAACCAAAAATTTATTAGATACCTCGTCCTGCACATTGTATAGGCTTGACGTTAGAGGACATTGGTAAGTTGCCTAATATAAAGAAGACTAATCAACAAGCTATCATTCTTATTGGCTTCATTTATAATCATTCAAGCACTGAGTATGTTGAGGTTCTTTACCAATGGGAAGGAGTTACTGAAACATGCAATCATTTGATTTGCAACATCTTATCTTTCTTTGGAGAGGATTCATCAATAATCTTCGAAAGATGTTTGTGTTAGAAGAGTAGAATGAAAACAAGTTATAAAGGAGGCTAAGGGAAAGGAAGCCACTAAAACTGTCTTGATACTTAATTTTGGGAAGATGTAGTTTTCATTCTCAAAGTGATGGTTACTCTTGTGAAAGTGCTTAGGCTTATGGATGGTGAGAAAAAACCGTCATGGACTATATATATAAAGCAATGGACAAGGCGAAAGAAACTATTATGAAGTCTCTTAAAAATGAAAGGAAATACATGGATGTGTTTGCAATCATTGATAGATGAGATATTCAGTTTCATCGCCCTTCACATATTGTTAGTCACTTTTTGAACCCAAAGTTCTTTTATGCCAACCCATAGGTGGAGTTTAATAGTAAGATTATTAGGGGTTTGTATGATTGTATAAACAAATTATTGGAAGATTTGGAGATGGAGAAGATTGTTCATAAGGAATTGGTCCATAACTGTTATAGCAATAGGGGCAAAGTTGTACTAGGTAAGAGACAAACATTGCAACTTCTAAACTTTTATTCTTTAAGTCATTTGCTTAAGTGTCTATGTTTAACATATTCTGTTTGCATTTGTAACTCAATGTTGGCTGATGTATGGTAATTAATTTTTTTATAGTTATTCTTTAAGTAAGTAATTAATTTCCTATTTAAAGTCAACAATCAATGTCTTTGTTATAGTTATTCTTTAAGTAATAAGTATTTATTTAATTGTTTTAGGTTCATCCTAAAAGAAGGAATAGATTCTTTAAGTACATGACTTGGTATTTGTCAAAGATAATCAATCACTCCACTGAAGGTATAACCTTAAAGATGAAATCGATCCAATTAGTCTTAATGGGATTGATGATTGTAATGAGTGGTTAATTAGAGAGATGAATGGGGAATAAGCAAGGTTGTCAGTAAGGTTATACGGTGAATGACAGCAAGGACCTTTAAGCATAAGGCGCTATATTGCCATGGCAGACAAAACATATATATATATATATATATATATATATATATATATATATATATATATATATATATAATGCAAAAACAATAAAATAACAAACATATATTAAAACCAACAATGTAACAAACTAAAATTCATGGCATTCATAATCTAGTGATTATCATCATAAAAAGACAAATCCCTAATCAACAAAAGGATTAAATAGCAATTAAAACAAAGTTAAAATCAGTAAAACACAATAACAGGGTCTAAAACTATTTTGGTTAATCCTCATCAATGATTGCATAATTAATTTCCACATGGTGATGTTGCTCATCTAAAAATTGTTCAACTTTTTCTCCATTTGAATGTATTAAAATAGCATTTGGCACTAATTCCTCCTCCTCACTGCTAGAATCCTCTGATGCTTTCGTTTCTTAAACAACTTCAACCCTTTATCAAGCTACTTGCTCCTCTCCACTTGCAAGTTATTTCCTTTTGTGGCACCTAGTGTATTGTCTAGGCTCATCAAGTCTCGAAGCTTAATAATCTTGGCTCCAAGTAAGGTCATCATCTCCTTCATGAACCCTCTAATGTTCACCTTTAAGTGTCATACTGTCATGGAGCATATAAGGTTGGTCTGATGGCAAAGTCCATGTATGAGGAGAAAGGGGGAAGGAGAGGTCGTGGGTTTAAATCCGTTCACTAACAAAACTAACACTAACAACTAACATTTGTCTATAAACAAAAGTCACCAATCAATGTTTTGCTTATAATTATTTCTTGATAATAAGAATCTATTTAATTGTTTTAGATTCATACTAACAGAAGGAATAGACTACATGAATTGGTATTTGTCAAGTATAATCAATCACTCCATCAAAGGTATAACCTTAAAGGATGTAATCGATCCCTCTCAATGAGATTGATCATTGCAATGAGTGGCTAATTGGAAAGATGGATGGGAAAGAAGGGGAAGAATGTGAAGATGAGAGCGTTCATGAAGGAGATGACGATCTTACTTGGCGATAAGTTCATCAAGCTTTGAGACTTGATGAGCCTAGACAATCACTAGGCATTACAAAAGAAAACAATTTGCAAGTGTAGAGGAGCAAGTAGGAACCATCAATTAATCCTTAAGAGGTAAAGGAGTAGCTTCAAATAACAAGGGGAAAAGGGTTGAAGTTGTTGAAGAAGCTAAGGCATCAGAAGATTCTAACCGTGACGAGGAGGATTAGTACTAAATACTAATTTCATACATTCAGATGGAAAGGCTGAAGGATTTTTAGATTTGGAGCAACATCACCATGTGGAGATTAATTATGCAAACATAGATGAGGATAAAGAGATTAAACAAAATAGTTTTAGGACTTGTCACTGTGTTTTACTGTTTAACATTATTTTTTTGTTTTGATTGCTATTTAATCATTTTGTTGGTTAGGAATTTATGTCTTTTTATGATGACAATCACTAATTATGAATGTCATGAATTTTAGATTATTATATTGTTGGTTTTAATATATATTTTTGTTATTTTGTTGTTTTTGCATAATATTATATATAAAGAGAGAGGACATATGAGAATAAGATAACTTATATGAAAGTGAGAAGAGCAAATCTCAATCATTGAAATAAAAATGAATGGTTAAAATCAAATCGTATACATCCACTCATTCTCTCTCTTCAAGCATTTTTTATCTGTCAGTCTTTTATTTTTTTCTCTCTTAATGGTTAAGACTTTTCAGATATTCTTCTCTCTCCTCTCTCAATGCTTGAAATTTGCTCCTCTCTCAATGCTTGAAATTTGCTCCTCTCACTCTCATATAAATTTAGTTTTCTCACTGAATATGTCATACATATTTGTCCGCCGTGAAATATGGCACCAAAGGTCCTTGTGGACCCACAGTATAACCTTACTAACAACCTTGGATGAGATATGGCTAAATCAAATTCATGTCAAATTTGAATAACTTAAAGCAGGACAGAAGTGGGGATTTTGGGAAGATACTCAGGCAGTTTTATGTAACGAACATCAGCCTTGGCAAACCAGCAACAACAAATATTAAATCAAACAGTAAACCATATAGCCAACCTAATATAGTTGATGAACCAAAGGGTTAGAGTGTTGAAGTGACCAAAATCTTAGGAAAAACCACAGAATTTATATTCAAGTAAAGTGCAATCATTGCCACCAACCAAATCACGCAATTTTTGTTTACAATGCATTGAAGAGATTAATCACTAATAGGTAATTGGTAAATGAATTTTGTAGCAAGTATAATAATAGGCCAATTTTATCGTCATTCCCTTCCCTCGCCAAAAAAATTAACAATAAAAAAAAAAAAGAGCATTGACTTCTATATCAATCAGAACCAATAAAGCTGATAAAACAAAATCAGGCAACATGAAGATCATAAGCGAAAAATCCATAACCTGTTACAACATGTAGTAAAAATTTAACCAGGATACCCTTTGCAAATGCCAAGCACACTGAAATGGGTTTTAAATCCTAAACAGATTAAATAAAATGTCACTAGCAAGCCAGACTGAATAGGATGATCATGGGCATATTGATAGACAATGAGAAACTTATTTTAGAGATAATTGAGAATCTGGAGACAACGAAATAAAATAAATATGAAATATTGAATCCCCTTCACTGTGATTAGTACCTCATGGGGTCTTTCAGGTTGTAAGTAATGCCTGAGGAAATGATATTGTTCATTGATATTTGGGTACCTGCATTATGAAAACGATGAACTGAAGTATCCAACACAAATCATGACTAAAGGACAGAAGCAAGCATAAAAAACTTACAAGTCATAGTCACATTCAAAGCCGGCATATTCTGCAAAGTGGTTTCCTATATCATAGCCTCTATAGTTGTATGATGCATATTCATAATCAATGAAGTAAAGTTTATCTGGAAAATAGTCAGAATAAATTTTATAAAAATTGAAGATGAAAAGCTCAGATGAAGTAATAAATAAATCAGTTATCTACGCATTCTCTCTTCACATGTGAATGTTACACTATTTGAGACGTCAAATGCCAATTCCAGAGGCACGTCTGTCTCCTTATAAGTTTGTTATAAACTGAAAGAATGAATATATTCACATCACAAATTCCTGTTAACAAACAACTCAGTAAGTATTAGTTTGTCACTAATCTTGTATACTTCATTTCTTCTCCTTTAATTTAACTCCTGAACAACTAAAAGGAGAGCTATTATACCAAACCAAGCTCCTGATCCTAACTGTAAAGTGTAAAGTAATTGTGTACTCATTTAGCAATCATTGAAGAAAACAAGATACAAGAAAATTGCAGTAATAGTGGGCTCATGAGTGTGTGTGTGTGTGTATAGTAGTTTTGGGGTAAAGATGAAGATGCAGTAACACTATAGAACTCTCAACTCTTGAGAGTTCATAAAAATCATAATAAAAATATAATAAAAAAAGCTACCAAAATATGCTTTAACCTCAACAGTCACTTCTATAATAAATAAATAAAATCTACAGTAACAGGATGGAAGGACAAGTATGCTTATAAACAAGGAATTTAGATACCTTCTTCATAATTAATCATTACATTTCCAGAAAGCAAGTCGTTGTGAGCAAAAATTACAGGAGATTTGAGTAGATCACACAACCCCTGTAGCAAAATTTAAAAATATCAAATCTGTCATGAGAGAAAATTGTTGACTACATAAAATGAATCAATCACTACATAAGTTATCTTCCCAAGCACAAATTGGATGGAAAAGGCTATGTTTTATGATCCCTTTGAACATTAGAGCACTTTCTTCGCCTGTCCTAATAAATATTTAGTATTGGATGTAAACAGTGAAAAAGAAGGCAAGTTGCCATTAAAAATATAAACTGAACTTTCAAATCTAGTAATTAGCATTGGACTTCCAAAGATGGTGGTGATTTATATTTATTTTGACTCTGGCATCATAGTGAAAGTTAAATACAAAGATAAAAGCTAAGAAACATAGGGGAAGGGAAAGTACCTTGAGCTCAACAATTTCATCATGAACTTCCTTGAATGAAATCATCTCATAAGTATTCTTCATTTTGCTATCATCAAATTCAAGAACAGATGCTGAAAAAAAAATGTGAGAACTCAAAAACTAATAATATCAATCTTTCAAGCCTACACTTCCTTGACAAAAGCATGTTACATGAGGTTAACCTGGCTTGATGAAAATTTCAGTATCAAAATCATAAGGAGATTTCATGTAACAAAATATGGACACCAGATAGATTGTATATTTAAAATTAAATCTATTAGCCCAAAACAACTACAGATCCTTCAAGGGCAAAACAGATCATTCCAGTATCAAAAGCTACTTTCATACTTAAAATTAGGGAGAGTGTGAAACTGAAAAGGCTAAAGGGGAGTTCAATAATTCGGCTAAAATCAGAAGGCATGGTCAAAATCATAGAACTAAAATAAACACAAAATTAATTGACTTCAAACAAAATTGTAGAAGTAACTCAAACAAAAGAAATAGAAGCAGAAAAAGACCGTTAGGAGGGGAAAATTATAAAGGACCTTTCTCAAAGAACTTCCAGATATCATTCCATAATTGAGGTTCCTTTGAGCCTGGAATTTCCACATGATGGAATATTTGAAGTTGCTTAGCTATTTTAGCAGCCATCTTTGGTTCCCGCATGTCTGCCATGGAGAAAATGGATTCATGAAGTCATTATAAACCAGTGGCAGCTCTACAGGTAAACAAAGCATGATAACATGCAACAATTAAACGAAAGCAAAATCAGATTCTAAGCTTTTACTCCAAAATCCAAATGATACCTGATTAACACATTTCAAAGAATAAATACATACACACACATATGTATGACTATGTGTCTGCATGTATGAGGATTTGATAAAAGAATTGGGTTAACTAACAAAATATTAACTTAAGTAATGGGTTAGTAATGACGAGATTTTCAGCTTAGAGCCTCCTTATGATCAATAGTTAGCATTAAGTCAAACGTTCGGTTAGGTGATCATTACGTAAAACCTCGTGATCCCAATCCAATGTAGTTGAAGTTCGTCCTTAAAGGAAAGAGAAAGTAATCCTAATCCGAATTAAGTTACTGTTTAAACAGTATGAACTACGAAATTTTAGAAACATATCCAGTAAAGAATTCACTATAAAACTCTCTAACATTATTCCCCGAAATTATACATTCAGCTAAAAGAGGAAATTTCTATAAATGCTACTGCAATGTACAGTAAATGCAATACTGAGTACAGATTTATTGTCTAGATATGCTTAAGTTTCTAACAAATATTATCAAGACAAGAACAGCAAAAAGTAGGAAATTTAGCAAAATCCATTATTAGCATATATCAACCTGACATTGTCACTCATGTTTTAAACATGAACTTTTCCTGTTTGTACCTGAAGGAGATAGAGTTTTTGCATTTATAAAAGATTGCACCATGCCATTCCCAAATATGCCGAGCCATGTAGCACCAAATCCTGCAGCTGTGATGTATTTGGTAGCCTAAACACAAAATTTCACAAGCAATTACAACTTAGAAACTCTAGTAAACCATTAATTAAATACAGATAAGCAACTAATCTAACATTCTAACTCAAACAATTATAACCTACAACGTTTTGCAGACAGTTTCAAGAATCAACTAAAATGCAACACTATAATTCATATCTTTCTCTGATCATAATTGACAACCGAGATCCTCTGTGCACATCAATGCTATATGGTTTCTCTTTCTTTTCTTTTATGGATTAAATGAACAAGATTTTGAAGTTCAACATCCACAAGGGATTTATGTTTCTGTGGAGTTCAATGTTGTTGGAAGCTGTGGTTTGCTTATCCCTTCCTATTGTTATTGTTATTATTTTTATTTGGCCTTATCTCAGGCATATGGCAGAATAATGAAATCTATAAAACATAAATATTTATATTGAAAGACATTTTTAAATCTTAATTCCCGAAAGGACATAAGCTTTACATGCAATGCAACATCATCTAACATAGGAATCCCAAAATTTGCATAAGATTTTTTAATTATTTTCTTATACTGCTTCAAAGAGGGGGGAATAAAGAAAATAGAGGCATTTATTATAGTATTATCAGAGGTGGTTTATCTTAATTGAAGATTAACAAAGGTCAGAAAGAAAACTAAAGTTCAACTTGTAATTAGGTGCCACTTATGTCTTAAGCCTTATGGCTATCCCACTTGGCCCATTATAATGGCCCAAATTGTTTTAGCCACCCTAATGACAGCTTAAAATCCCCTAATGCAAGCAACCCACTGCGTAAAGGGGTTGGGACTTGGGACAGGGCTTAAAGGTGTCCAGCCTATAAGTTATGACTATTTCAAAAACAATTTGCAACTGTTCACCAAAAACGTTCCCAACTCAGTCTCGATGACAAATCTTCGACTCGGCTTTGACCAAAGTATCTTCAACTTAACCTCAAGAAAAATGACATCAGATCAACCTAAACCGAGGTATCTTTAGCTTGGTCTAGGCCACCTTCATCTAGGTCTCACCCTGGTAGAGTAATTCAACTCTACCTCAGCCAAAATATCTTCAACAAATCCTGAAGCAGAATATTTTCAACTTGGCCTCAACTAGAGTATCTTCGACTAGGCCTCACGCTAAGTATCCTCAACTATAGTATCTTCAACTTGGCCTCAGCCCAAGTATTTAGAAGTCGGCCTTGCTATGGTATTTTCAACTCATTCTTAACCAAGGTATTATTCACTCTATCTTAGTCAAGGTATTATTCACTCTATCTTAGTCAAGGTATTTTAACCTTAGCTTCAATCAGAGTACCTTCAACTCAGTCTCAACCAAAGCATCTTAAGCTTGACCTCGACGGACCAGAGGATCTTCAGCTTGGCCTTGACCAGAATAATTTCACCTAGGCCTCTGCTAGAGCCCAATGCATCGACAACTCAACTTTGGCAAATGCATACAACTTGGCCTTGGCCAAGACATATTCAGTGCAGCCTCAGCCTGGGATCTTTAGTTCAGCCTCAACCTTGACGAGGTATCTTTAGCTGGGCCTCAGCCAGGGCATCTTCAGTTCAACTTCAATCGAAGCATCTTTAGCTCTTATTCTCTCACCTTAGTCTTGGCAAGAGCATCATTAGCTAATTTGCAGCCAGAATATTTTTTAGCACATCCTAGGCCAAATCTTTAGCTTAGCCTCAGGTCAAATTTTTAAATTTATGACCCATGGAATAACCCTAACCCATAGCATCCTGTAGGCTTTTTTTACCCTAACTCACATGGGTTTCAAGCAACTAGGGTGGACTAGCCAATTTTGACAACTATACTTGCAATGATCAATTGATGAAAAAAATAAACAATAGAAAATATAGAAAATGGTATAATCCAGGACATAATTACTACAAGCACATGTAGTTTAAGATACTATGTAACTTTCAAATTTTTTTTATAGGTCAAATGTTAATGTTGTTAATAATGTTAGTTTTTGCTAGTAATGAGGATCGAATCTACGAGCTTTCCCCACCTCCCTCCTTCCTTAACCAACTGAGTTATCTTATATCTCCTATGTAACTTTCAATTATTGATCAACTAGAGAACACCATTTGCAGAAATACTACTACTACTACAACAACAACAAAGCCTTGTCCCACAAGGCGAACACTTGCAGAAATAACAAAATAAAATAAAGACAGCAACATCAGCACTAGATGTCTGCATTATTTGACACAGAAGGCATGCACGAGCATTCAGTGACTAAGCTAATTTTGAATGTAATCATGCAGTACAGTATCTAACCTGCAATTCCCGCTGACGATCAATAATGTACTCGGTGTTGGGTCCATACAATCTGATTGTTATAATTTCCTCAATACAATTTTCTTCTTTAACTGAAACCTTGAGTACTGAAGGATCATAACCAATTCATCAGTTACGTTCCACAACAACACAAGACTACAGATGAACAACAAGTAACTAAGAAACCAGACGAAAGTTTGGCAGATTATTTTTCTAGATTTTCCTTTCAGCGTATGAAAATCAATCCTGATATCAACAACAATTTTATTCTATTCTTTTGGGGAAATAATAAAAAATTAATGAAAGTAACAAAAAATAACTCACACAAATTTGTTATGCCCCCGGAAATTTTCTCAACTTTAAAGCAAGAATCATCCAATTTTGACCACGCCTTGAACATATCCTTGCACAACTTTCTTCAAGAATCCACAAAAAATAAATAAATAACAAATCGGAAACGATGCAATTAATAAAGATGAAAAAAAATTCAACAGTTAAACATCAAAGGACATATTATACATTACTACACATCACAGCCAACACAACTCCAAATCCAAAGAAATTAAACAATTCCAATTAATCCGAAACCGCCAAATCCCAATTTGACTAAAATTTCCACCAAAACCTGACCCACATTTTTTCAGACACAAAAAGCGACGAAACCAAAGAAAGTTGAAAAGCGAAGCGCGCGAAAAAGGAAAGAAAAAAAAAAGAACGAAAAGCAACATTCATTATTATTATTATTTCTTTGATAAAAAGAAAAAAAAAAGTGAGAATTACGAACAGAACGAGAGGTGTCATTCGAGGAAGCTCGAGCGAAGGGTCAATGGTGAGATGCGAGGGATGAATCTGCGAAGCGTAGTCATAGCGAGCTTGCTCTGCGACTTCAACGGGGTTCCAGATCTTAACCTCTGCACCCATTGGAACAAGAAGAAGAAGAAGAAAAAGAAGAATTTATGTGAAAAGAAAAGATGTGACGGAAAATGATGTGAAAAGACGTGTATTGTGATTTTTTTGTGTGTGATGCGTGGTTGTTGAGGTGTTGGAAACTTTGAAACGGAGCGAGGGGTGTGTACTCCTGTAGGGTTGGAGGATTTTTTTGTTGTCCAGGGAATCACCAATTTAGCGTTTTGTTTACTGATTGTGATTTGATGGATCGGCTTTCTTAATTGGTTAATTTAACGTTTCTTGAAGAATGCAACGCCCTGTCTTAATTTGTCAAAATCTTGTTTAGATTTTTTGTATTATTATATGATTTTAAATTGACAATCCTCATTTAATTGATTTGCCTAACTTCTTATGAGGTTGGTTAAAAGTGAGTCGGTTTAACTTTTTTTTTTTTTTTGGAAAGTTGAGAAATATTTTGTAATTCGTACATAAAGTATTTTAGATATCGCTTTTAAAAAGTTAGTATATATAATATTACAAAAATAATTTAGTACTATTATGTTGAAAAATATTTTTCAAGAATTTATATGTGATCTCTAACATAGTTTAGGGATTTCTCTAGTGGTTTATTGATTGGTTTTATTTTTTTTTTTATTTTTGGTTTAAGCTTGTTCGTTGATGTCACTCACCTATTAAGGATGACAACTGGATAGGGTGGTACGAGTTTTGTTACTTTGGTTCTCATCCTGTTTTGAAACCTTAAACCCATTCCCATCTCAATATCCAACAGGTATGGGATTCATGTTCCATCCTCATCTCTGTAGATATTGAGTATACTTGTATCTATCCCTGTCTTCATACTTGCAAAAAATTAGAAAAAAACTTAAAATTATTAAATCATTTTAATTCAACCGAAAGTACTATATATAAATTCATAAAAAAGTAACATAAATTATAAAAAAAGTACCAATCACATTATTACATATTTTAAGTTTCATTACACAAATCTCAAACAAATTTTAAAATGTTTAACAATTTTAAAACAGATTGTTGTTGCCTCGAGTTTCTTCCTCCACCGCTCAGGTAAGGTAGGCTAAGGATCTGCATCCAAGAGGAATACATAGAGCATAATTACTAATACCGAATAATTAACGGATAGACACAATTTAAAAGATAATGTAAAAATATTATATAAGTAATCTATCTATCACTCAACCCAACAGATATATAGTGTGCTTCATTTTCACTTTCACTTCCATTTACTAAATAGATTATACTCAAGATATTAAAATTTCCAAACAAGAACATGAAACATATATTGAACAGCTCGTCTAAGGAGCTATGTCGTCCAGCCAGGAACTAAGACACCTCACCTAGCGATAAGCGTCGCCCAACAAGGGGTCTGAGCTATGATTTCCCAGAGGAGAGATTTTGCTCAACAAGAGGTGTCGCTGGTGAAAAGCCTCATAAAAACTTGACAATGAGTACTTTGCGTTGAGCGAGACATGTTGTGAGGTGCAAAGCTAAAGAATATCTTGACAAAAGCAAAATGGCGTTAAGTGAGACCTGTCACCCAACGAGACATGTTGTTGAGCACATACACACATAATTATATATAAGTTTTCTCAAAACCTCAAGTTATTCCAAAATTACATATACTATACAAAACAAAAATTATTCTTTTTACTACCAAACTCTAACTTCTTCAGTCCTATCGACCATGCTCTTCATCCTCACCACTGGTATATGCTCCATGCAAAACATGATTATGTCTACAAAAAACACATACAAACAAGGTTAAACTTACTAAATAAAATCATATAATCAGAAATATGTTACAATTACAATTATGCATCATTTCACCAAAATCATCAAGTAATCAAACATACATACTTATATCCCTTTTTAACATAAGCAATCACTACAATATAATCTTGTGACTCAATGTTTTTCGAAAAACACACATTAAGTTCAGATGCAAAGGTAACCCATCTGACTACATTTTTCAATTGGCGTCTTCTTGACCAATACTAACAATCAACTAGGTCTAGGCAATACTCATCTGATACTTCCAACTTATGTCTAGCATCCATAGTATCAATTTTTGAAACTCAGCTGAATCTCAACTGGTGTTTGGTGTCTACCTGACCCCATACTAACACCTAGTTGCTATCTAAGTACATTCTCTTGTTGTATTCTTGTCCTGCCCGACTTGAACACTAGGATCACAAGAACTTCAAGGGTATCCCTAACTCAATGCTC
Organism: Psophocarpus tetragonolobus; assembly: GCA_037954015.1. Lineage (NCBI taxonomy): Eukaryota > Viridiplantae > Streptophyta > Magnoliopsida > Fabales > Fabaceae > Psophocarpus > Psophocarpus tetragonolobus. Next base: position 75,219,771 of record CM075688.1, on the reverse strand, counting down.
TACACACATGGCTCTATTACATCCTCGTAACAACCCACAGTATATTCCATCATAATAATCATATCAATGGTAATTTTAAAACATATATCAACTCAAGCATATCATCAACACATTTCAAATAGCAACCATCTCAAATCATCAATTCTACAAAACATCCAATTTTACATAGCATTCAAATCATGATAAAAACTCAATCGCTCAAAATTAATTAATTTCACAACTATTATAAACTAAAATCAAGGAGAAAGTCTCTCTTACCTATTTCTTCCTTATCAAGTTGAATTTGAAGAGAATAGAGAATCCAACCATATAAAACACTCAAAACTTAGAAACAATCTCAAAAATCAAAAAGAATCTAAGAAATTGGGATTCCAAAAAGAATTTTCCTTCAATGGGTATGACTGAACTGAAAAGAGAAAGAAAAGGGTCCAAAGAGGTAAATTAAACTTACTTTCTTTTATTGGCAACCAAAATCAAGAGAAATGACAAAAATTTCTCTAGAACCCGTGGAACTTAGCTTGGCCATGTAAGGAAAGAGAGAGAGAGAGAACGGTGCAGAAAGAGAGAGAAAGAGAATTTGAAGAATGAAGAAGAAAAAGAAAAGTGAGGAAGAAAAGGGAGAAAAGAAAAAAAAAAGAAAAAGAAAAGGGAATTGGGGTTGTGTTTGGTAAGTTTTGATTTACTAACTGCAACCCCTCACAATGATTTTCCAAAATAATTTCCCAAATACTTCAATTTAAGAGTATATATATATATATATATATATATATATATATATCACCTTTCACTAAATCAACCTGACTCCCTATACATAATCCATTTAATTCTATTCACACACTTCAAAATAGCACATAATATCAGTATAAACATTAATACCAATTATTCTGTAATTAATTAATAACACTCATATTAAATAAAACAAGACCTGACAACACCGACTGTCACCTCTGACTATTGCTCATCAATTATCATTTTTTTATGTCTAAGAAGGAAAGATTCTAGTATGGTTAAGATTATAATGTTTTAAATTTGAAAACCAAAACAACGTTATTTTTTAAAATATGGAAACTTAACACCAAAACTATTTTTTGTTTTTATAAATTTCAAAACTAAAAACAAAAACCACTTCGAATAATACCACAAAAAAACATAGTTAGATTAAGTATGTTTATATTGAAACAACAAGTTATCTGGTGTAAATTAAGTGTTTTCTTTGGCTTTTTAAAGAGATGAAGATAGAGGAAACACGTAGGCTTCTCTATGGATTATTTTGTCTACTTTTATTTATGCACTAAAATCCTTTATATAGGCGGTAGATGCATGTAGTCATTGTAAGGTGTGTTGTTCTATTGCTTTCACGTAGGCATATGAAAAGCACTTTTGCACTCATAGTGCATAAAATAGGTTGTTTCCTTCAACTTTTCTATATGTGTTTGACACACTCTTTAATTACTATGTTTTTCATCAAATATTTATGAATATGGGTCCAAAAAGGAACTTTTGAGTTCAAACAACATATTAAAAAAGTTATATCATCTTTGAACAATGAGTTGATTTATCTTGATGACACGTCGTCTAATAGTGTGTTCGATGAAATGTCTTCTAGAGGAATAAATATAGGGTTCATAATCTTTTTATTACCATAAGAAGGTTTTTACCATACAAGATGTAACGGTATTCTTATCTATCTCAATTTCATGATAAATTATTTTTTATCCTGTTATTATTTACAAGGAAATAATTTATTTTCTAATTTTTTTTACAAGTAATTTATTTTCTTCAAATATTTATTTAGCAAAATAAGATAAAGTAAAATGAATCATAAACAAAACCATATTTATATATATTCACAAGTCATATTTACAATATTACATATTTCTACTATATACATACATATATATATAGGGAAGATTTTATTTATGTGCGATTCTCCCCTTTATTTATTTTTTTTTTCTACAATATTTACATGGCTGGTGGAAAAATATTTAATAAGGAATTTGTATAGTTAGTCACAAGATAAAAGGTAACCATTATTGGTCCCTCAATCACAATTGGTCCATCTAACTCATGGTAAAACATCAAAGTTGATACACCAGTTTCTTTCAATATGACTGAATTCTCAATTACAGTGGTGATCCAATTGGTGCGTGAAAAAGTAGCTGAAATAACTGCGGTAAAGGAGGTTGGGTGCATTCATCTTTAAATTTGCAAATTCCATTTTTATAAGAGACAAGAAAACAAATGAATGAGTACAATGAAATAATTTAAATGATAATAATTTAAATTTTAAAAAAATCTATATATATATATATAATATATTGAGATATATGTATCATATTATTTTATAATAATTTATTCATGTATATATATATATATATATATATATATATATTATAGAGGAATTTGAATTACTTTTTGTAGTGACTAGTGAGGATAACTGAGTTTCTTTACCATGATTTTTAAAGAATATAAGGATATTTCACCTTAAATATTTTACTCATTTAAATCTTCTAGGTCAAACCTCCAACTACAAATTAATTTAAATCTTTATTTAAGTTTTAAAAAAAAATTTATGAAACTTTTAATTATTTTTTATTTATGTAAAAAATATGTTATGTTTAAAATAATATAGTTAATTAATAGTTTTAAAAATAACCAACTTAATAAACCAAATAAGATTTTGTACATCAAATCAAATAATTATAATTAAAAGTAACACAAAATACTAAATAAGTCAAAGTTGAAGACATTTTACTAAATAAATATTACTAAAAGTAACATAGAATAATAAATAAAGCGAGATTAGTGACACCTCACTAATTATTTATAACTAAAAATAACACAAAATAACAAATAAAGTGAGATGAGGAACATCTAACTAAATAGTTATAATTAAAAGTAACATAAAATAATAATTAAAGTGAGATTTGGGACATTTCACTAAATAGTTATAACTAAAAATAACATTAAATAAACAAGTATAATATTTAAAAGTGATAAATATTTCTTCCCCTTTACCTTAATAATTTGAATAATACAAGAGTTTGAATTTTTTTTTCTCTAAATATACACTCACTATTACTCTCAGTTTTCTTTCACATGTTTTTCTCCAATTTTTTTTTCACGTTTGCGACCTCTATTTATAGATAAGTTTTAGTTAGTTATGGATAAGTTTTGTTAACTTTCTTCTTATCTTCACGTGCTAAATTTGTTTTTTATTTCTTTTCCCTTTATTCTTATATGTATTCTTTTCATCATTTCATTTTTTTCTTACGTTGTTTTTTTTTTCTGTACAATACATTATCGCTTATATATATAATATATTACCATATAATATATATATATATATATATATATATATATTTTACCCATACTATATATTCTACAATAATACATTATTATACTAATAACATTTGTTTATTATTATTATAATAATTATTATTATATATAAATATTGCCTAAAATTTTAAAATAACCTATAATTAAATATTATTTTAATTTTATTTGTTACTAAATATATGTTAAAATTAAATATATTACTATAAATTTAGAATATTACAATTCTCCCCTACTACAAAAATTTTGTCCTCAAAATTTTTTTTATTAATTAAATAAATAAGGATATTTTTCTAAAATCTTTTCCTCCAAGTCTCATGTATCATCTCTTGTGACATTATTCCAAATGACTTTTACCCGTGGAAGTTGTTTATTTCTCAAATGTTTGATCTTTTTGTCTACGATCTGTACTAACATTGTCTCAAATGTAAGATTATCCTTTAATTGTACTATATCAAACGTTATTATATGAGAATGATCATATATATATATATATATATATATATATATATATATATTCTTAATCGAGACACATGAAAAACATTGTGAAGATTAGAAAGAAAATGAGGTAAATAAATTTGGTAAACAACATGACCTATCTTTCTGAGAATTTGATAAGGACCTATAAATCGAGGAGTGAGTTTCTTTTATTTCATCACCCTACCAATTCCAGTTTTTGGTGTAACTTTCAAGAATGCATGATCACCTTCTTGGAACTCAAGTGGTCTTCTTTTCTTATCAGCATAACTTTCTGTCTACTTTGAGTTATTCTCAATTTTTCCTGAATCATTTTGATTTTCTCAGTGGTTTGTTGCACCATTTCAGGACCTAAGTTCAAATTTTCCCCAATCTCAAACCAACATAGAGGGGTTCTGCATTTTCTTCCATATAGAGCCTCATAGGGTGTCATACCTATACTAGAATGGAAACTATTGTTGTAAGTGAACTCAATCAAAGGTAAGTATCGATCCCAACTACCTGAATCTTCTAGCACACAGGCTCTCAACAAATCCTTTAACGATTGTATAGTTCTTTCTGACTGCCCATCTGTTTGAGGATGATAGGTTAAGCTAAGACAAAGTTTGGTTCCTATAGTTTGATGTAAAATTCCCCAAAATCTGGAAGTACATCTAGGATCTCTGTCAGATATAATGCTAGATGAAACACCATGTAATCTTACAATTTCTTTTATGTACAAGTCCGTCAGTTTTTCTAATGGATACTAGTGTTAATGGGTAAGAAGTGAGCAAATTTTGTTAGTTTATCCACGATAATCCATATGGAATCAAATTTGTGCATTGTTTGTGGTAATCCAACTACAAAATTCATTGTTATACTATCCCATTTCCATTCAGGTATATCTAAAGATCATAACATTCTAGCTGGTTTTTTGTGTTCTATCTTAGCCTTCTGACAAGTCAAACACATGGCCATATATTGAGCTACTTCCTTCTTCATCTTGGGCCACCAAAACATTTTTTTAACATCTTGATACATTTTTGTTGTTCCTGGATGTATATTCAACTTGCTCTTATGTGCCTCTTCTAAGATCACTTTCTTAATTTCTATGTCGTTAGGTACACATACTCTATTGTTGAATCTCAATATTTCCTCTTTATCTAAAGTAAACTTTTCACCATTCTTTTCTCCCAACAATTTTGTTTTCTGTTGAATAAATTCATCAATCTTCTGAGCTTCATAAATTTGTCTTTGTAAGTCACCGATAATTTGAACTGAATTCAATTGTATCCTATCATGACTTACTTTAACTGATAAAATAATGTCTCTAAATTCTTCAATCAAATTCATCTCATGCACCATTAATGAAGAAACACGTAATGATTTTCTACTTAATGCATCAGCCACTACATTTGCTTTTCCTTGATGATAATGTAATTCAAAATCATAGTCTTTCAAGAATTCCATCCACCTTCTTTGTCTCATATGTAATTCCTTCTAATAAAACAAATATTTTAAACTTATGTGATCACTATAAACCTCAAATTTACTACCATACACATAATGTCTCCATATTTTAAGTACAAAGACAATAGTAGCTAATTCTAAATCATGGATTGAATAATTCTTCTCATGTGCTCTCAATTGTCTAGAAGCATATCCCACTACCCTCCCCTCTTGCATAAGAACACACCCTAATCCCATTTTGGAGGCATCACAAAATATTACAAATTGTTCATTGGGATTGGTTAAAGCTAAAACAGGTGAAGTGGTTAGCCTATTCTTGAGTTCTTGAAAACTATTTTCACATTTTTTTGTCCACTCAAAAGTTTGTCTATAATATCCAGCCAAAACCCAAAAAACTACGAATTTTTGTCACTATTTTTGGTGTATCCCACCTTAAAAATGCTTCCACCTTGGTTGGGTCCACAGATATTCCATCTTTGGAAATCACGTGTCCAAAAAACTTAACTTCATTTAACCAAAATTCACAGTTAGAAAGTTTAGCATACAATTGTTTGTCTTTCAAAATCTGAAGAATAATATGAAGATGTTCTTCATGAGTCCTAGAATAAATAAGAATATCATCTATAAATACCACCACAAAATGATCCAAAAATGGACGAAAAATCCTATTCATATAATCCATGAACACTGCAGGAGCATTAGTCACACCAGAAGGCATTACTTTATATTCATAATGACCATACTTTGTCCTAAAAGCAGTTTTTTGAATGTCTTATGCTTTTACTTTAATTTGATGATACGCTGATCTTAAATCTATCTTTGAAAATATAGTTGCTCCTCTCAATTGATCCATCAAATCATCTATCCTAGGAAGGAGATATTTATTTTTTATAGTGATTTATTTAACTGACGATAATCTATGCACAACCTATAACTTTCATCCTTCTTTTTAACTAACAAAACAGAAGCTCCCCAAGGTGATACACTAGGATGAATGAATTGTTTTTCAAGCAAATCTTCCAATTGTTTCTTTAGTTCAACAAGTTCAAAAGGTGACATCCTATAGGGTGCCATTGAAATTGGTCTTGTGCCTGACAGCAAACCAATTGAAAATTCAATTTCTCTATCAGGTGGCAAACCAGGAATATCATTGGGAAAAAATTCAGGAAAATTTTGAACAACTGCTATGTTTTCCAAATTTGCTTGTTCTTTTTCTTTTTATTCCTTGGAAGGTAATAGCCAATATACCTGAACTTCATTCCCCAAATACTTATTTATTAGTTTGATAGATGAAATCAACATATCTTCAGAGTTAGAAAATATTACAGATTTTTATGCACAATTAAGGATGATGTGATTGGAAGATAACTAGTCTATCCCTAAAATTACATCTAATTGTAATAAGGGTAAACAGATCAAATTTACAAGAAATGTTCTATTTTTAAGGGAAATAGGATAATTTAAACAAACTTTATTGGTAATCACAGATTTATTTATAGGTGTTGAAACAATTAGACGAGTATCTAAAGAAAAAACTGAGAATTCAAGATTTTGAACACAATCGTTAGAGATAAAAGAATGAGTGGCGCATGAATCATACAGTACATTTAAAGTTTTACCTTTAACGGAACATGTACCTTGAATTAGATCATTGTTTTGGGCAGCTTCGGCTCCGATCATGGTATAAACTCTTCTAGTTGTAGTAGACTTTGACTTGGGTGTAGAAAAGTTAGAATGTATTTTTGGTTGTCCATACTCAGAAAACACATGACCATGTTTTCCACATTTGAAACAAACAGGCCCTTTGAGATGACAATCCTTAGCATAATGTCTTTGTCCACATTTAAGACGCCTAACCTGATTAGTCATAGGTCTACTGAAATTTCCTGAAGAAAGTTGGGAAGTTTCAGGTTTCCCTGGAAGACAGTTATATGGTTTTCCTTCATGGTTTCTCTTTTTATTTATCTGAGGTCCGAAATACTTTGGTATGTTATTTTGATTATTTTCAAAACCCTCTAGAAAACGACACTTGTGAATAAGTGTAGGAAATTCAGAGATTTCTAGTATCCCTATCACCTTCCTTAGTTTAGGCCTAAGTCCATCTTCAAACTCAATACACTTCATTCTCTCATCTGGGTGATAGAAAAAAGTAGAGTATTTACCTAATTCTTCAAATTTAGAAGCATACTCTCCTATTGTCATGTTCCCATGTTTTAATTGCATAAATTCTATCTCTTTTTCTCTTCTCACATCATTAGGAAAATAATTTTCTAAAAATTTAGCGGTAAATACTTCCCATGTAATATCTATTCAATGATGAGATCCACCTTTGGATGTTCCTCCAAGGATCAACTTCAAGAGGTTGCAATGTAGAAGATGACTTCGATGGAGTGGAAGGAGGTGGAGGTGGGAGGTGCCACTCTAGGGGAGATAAGCCTCAAGGGAGGTTGCTTGCTACAAGAGAAGGAACCTTTGATAAAAGCTAAAGGAACTCTCTCAAATTTAGAAAAGAAAGGACACTCAAAGATGAAGCAAACTCTCTCTATTTCATTCAAAATCAAGTGTAAAAGATACAAGTGAGTGGAGGGTCTTATTTATAACAAAAAAAATAGGGGTGACCGTGTGAAATTGGAGGGAGATTCAAATAGGAGCCAAATTCAAATAATTAGCACATGCTCCTAAAATCATGGATCTTAGAACTAACTAAGTGTCATGTAGGATGCCATGTGGCCAATTAGGTGAATTCGGTGCCTATTAGGGGGAACAAGGGCCTACCTTGTCTCCTCCATGCTTCATGTGCTAACTAATTGGGATTTAATTAGAAAAGAGGGGTCTGGTTAATAAAATAACCCACCAACACCCTTAAATGGCCCAATTAGTTAATAGACTCCACATTAAGACTAAACACACCACCTAGCCATTAAGCTACGAAAAATAAGTGCCCAAATACAAGGCCAAAGAGAAAGCTAGACCACTCCACTTAAGGAAAAACATACAAGGGAACTATGGCATAATAACTATATGCATGAGGAGGCGAGATCTTCCTCCATCCACTATAGCCATGTCCTCCTCTATCCTCCTAGCCATAGCCCTAGTGATAGGACCCTTGCTAGGGAGGATCACATCATTACTCCTCCTTCTAATAGCCTTCTAGTACTATCCCACCAATATTCACCCTCTCCTACTAGCATAAACACATCATAATTTACTTTTTGATTATCAGGATAACTCATTGCTCTAAATATTTTTTCTATTTCCTTAATTCATATTTCAACTTTGTCCGGATTATAACCTCCATGAAATTATGAGGGTTTGTTCCTTCTAAATTCAATTAATTCTTGTGATTCAATAGTTCCTTCTGGCCTTTGATTTCTTATTAAAGTTGCAGCCATATCTCTAATAGCTTGTCCTACCGCCGTTAATTCAATATTTCTTCTTCTTCCTGCCATATGAAATTATTCAAGTTAAAACTTAGTGACATGGTTAGCTGATTTCTCACGTCTCACATAGAACGTTGCTTTGATACCATCTAAATGTAACAGTATTCTTTATCTATCTCAATTTCATGATAAATTATTTTTTTATCCTGTTATTATTTACAAGGAAATAATTTATTTTCTAATTTTTTTTACAAATAATTTCTTTTCTTCAAATATTTATTTAGCATAATAAGATAAAGTAAAATGCAATCATAAACAAAACCATATTTATATATATTCACATGTAATATTTACAATATTACATATATATATACATATATATATATATATACATATATATATATATATGGAAGATTTTATTTATATGCGGTTCTCCCCTTTACTTATATTTTTTTCAACAATATTTACATGGCATGTGGAAAAATATTTAACAAAGGATTTGTATAGTTAGTCGTTGGAAGATAAAAGGTAACCACTATTGGTCCCTCAATCACGATTGGTCCATCTAACTTGTGGTAAAACATCAAAGTTGATATACGAGTTCCTTTCCATGTGACTGAATTCTCAATTACATTGGTGATCCAATTCGTGCATGAAAAAGTAGGTGAAATAACTGCGGTAAAAGGTGTTAGGGCATTGGGTGCATTCATCCTTTAAATTTGCAAATCCATTTTTATAAGAGACAAGAAAATAAAGGCGTGAGTACAAATATCATAAAATAATTTAAATGATAACAATTTAAATTTAAAAAAATCTATATATAAAATGTATATAGAAATATATGTATCATATTATTTTATAATAATTTATTCATATATATATATATATTATAGAGAAATTTGAATTACTTTTTGTAGTGACTAGTGAGGATAACTGAGTTTCTTTACGATGGTTTTTAAAGAATACAAGGATATTTTACCTTAAATATTTACTCATTTAAATCTCCTAGGTCAAACCTCCAACTACAAATTAATTCAAATCTTTATTTAAGTTTAAAAAAAACTTTTGTTAAACTTTTAATTTTTTTTTATTTATGTAAAAAAAATGTTACGTTTAAAATAATATGGTTAATTAATAGTTTTAAAAATAACCAACTTTATAAACCAAATAAGATTTCGTACATCAAATCAAATGATTATAATTAAAAGTAACACAAAATACTAAATAAGTCAAAGTTGAAGACACCTTACTAAATAGAATAATAAATAAAGCGAGGTTAGTGACACCTCACTAATAATTTATAACTAAAAGTAACACAAAATAATGAATAAAGTGAGATTAGGGACATCTCACTAAATAGTTATAATTAAAAGTAACATAAAATAATAATTAAAGTGAGATTAGAGACATCTCACTAAATAGTTAGAACTAAAAGTAACATAAAATAAACAAGTATAATATTTAAAAGTGATAAATATTTCTTCCCCTTTACCTTAATAATTTGAATAATACAAGAGTTTGAATTTTTTTTTCTTCTCTGAATATGCACTCACTATTACTCTCAGTTTTCTTTCACATGTTTTTCTCCAAAATTTTTTTCACGTTTGCGGCCTCTATTTATAGACTTATGGAGGTTAAATGCTCAAGTACAATTTCTTATATCATAATTACTTAGTTACTACATTTACTTTCTTTTAACTCGGATATAGGTAAGTTTTAGTTAGTTATGGATAAGTTTTGATAACTTTCTTTTTATCTTCACGTGCTAAATTTGTTTTTTTTTTCTTTTCCTTTCATTTTTATTTGTATTCTTTTCATTATTTCATATTTTGCTTACATTATTTTTTTCCTGTACTATGCATTACCGCTTATTTATATATATATATATATATATATATATATATTTAGAATTTATTTTGAAATTTTAACGTGTGTATATATATATATTTTATTATAAATATATATTCTCATGATATATATATATATATATATATATATATATATTACCCATACTATATATTCTTCAATAATACATTATTGTATACTCTTAGGAAAATAATCTTTTTGCAAACATAGAAAAATGCACTTTTGTGTTTCTAGTATAGTCTTTTTGGGTTTTGTCATTAGTTCTCGAGGGGTCCAAGTGGATCCCCAAAAAATCAAGGTCATCAAAGAATGACCCACCCCTACTAGTGTGACCGAGAGATCAAGAGCTTTCATGGTCTCACAGGGTTTTATAGGCACTTTGTGCCTAATTTCTCCACACTAGCTCTACCACTCAATGATTTGGTGAAGAAGGAAGTTTCTTTCTTGTGGGGTGAAAAACAAGAGGAAGCTTTTCAACTGCTCAAGGATAAACTCACCCATGCACCCGTTCTAGCTCTTTCCGATTTTTCAAAAACTTTGAGATAGAATGTGATGCATCGGGCGTGAGTGTGAGAGCTGTTTTGTTGCAAGAAGGGCACCCAATTGCTTATTTTAGTGAAAAACTTCATGGTGCCCACCTAAACTACGCCACTTATGACAAGGATTTTTATGCCTTGATCTCTGCCCTCCAAACCTGGGAACATTACCTCGTTCTAAGGAGTTTGTCATTCATAGTGACCATGAGTCACTTAAGTATTTGAGAGGCAAGGAAACTTGAATAAGAGGCATGCTAAATGGGTCTAGTTTCTTGTGACTTTTGCTTATGTCATCAAATATAAAAAAGGAAAAACAAATGTGGTGGTTGATGCTCTTTCAAGGAGGCATTCTCTCTTTGTCACCCTTGGTGCTCAAATATTGGGATTTGATGACATAAAGGAAATGTATTCTTTTGACCATGACTTTGGAACCATTTATGCTGCTTCATCTCCCAAATCCTAAGATGGTTTCTACCTTTGTGAGGGGTACCTATACAAAGATGCCAAACTTTGTGTACCTTAAGGATCAGTTAGGAAATTGTTAATAAAAGAAAGCCATGAAGGTGGGCTCATGAGACATTTTGGAATTGACAAAACTTTGATGCTTTTAAAAGAAGAATTCTTTTGGCCCTATATGAAAAAGGATGTCCAAAGACATTGCTTGAGTTTCATAGCTTGTTTACAAGCTAAGTCTCGAGTAATGTCTCATGGACTTTACACACCTTTGCCCGCCCTTTCTACACCTTGGGTAGACATTAGCATGGACTTTTTCCTTGGGCTCCTAAGAACCCAACGGGGTGAAGAATCCGTCTTTATGGTAGTGGACCGCTTTAGCAAAATGGCCCATTTAGTTCCCTGCCACAAAGTGGATGACGCAAACCACATCGCAAGACTTTTCGTTCGAGAGGTTGTCCATTTGCATAGGATACCCTCAATCATAATTTCTAATAGGGATGCTAAGTTCCTTGGCCATTTTTGAAAAACTCTTTGGGCAATGCTAGGAACTAAGCTCCTTTTTTCAACCACTTGTCATCCTCAAATGGATGGACAAACCAAAGTGGTAAATTGATCCTTATCTTTCCATCCTTCATCTTTTTGGAAGGAAGGAACCTTAGTTGAAAAGATCAAGGGAGTTTTCATTAGGATGTGACAAATTTGGGGGATAATGAAGACACACTTCACATTGTAGTGTACAAAGGAGATAAATTCACCTCCAACAACGAGGACAAGGGTGAGGAGAACGACACACCTCTAGTATCTAACAACAAAACTGATGACAAAATTATAAGAGGTGGAACACAATGTCAACACCATATATTTCCTTTGTCTGGTATGTACTTATCCCATAGATTTTCTTTATCCGGTATGTATTATCCTAAACCACATATAGCAAGAAATTTAAATGTTCGTTATTATGTTAAGATGACATTAACTATGATTGCAAGGAAATCAAAAGTTGTTGTCAAGTTCGCATTACTCTTGTATTGATTGGGAACATACGGATGAAGAACTGGATTTTACCCAAATAGGGGCATCTTCAGAGTGGGTGTACGAAAGAGAATTTACAAGGGGTTAGAGTTTGAAACCAAGGATGAAGTCAAGTTGGCAGTCACGTAACATTGTATGAGGACGTACCATACTTACAAAATTGTTGAAACAAGGCCAACAATTGTTTCCATCAAATGTCTAAATTATACAAATGACTGTCCTTGGAGAATGAGAGCCATGTTGTCCCAACAGTAAAATAAGAGGACAATGACCTAATGGGGGGTCCTCATCAGTGTGTAAATAATGCATTTACACAAGATCACACGAGACTGACTTCAGATATTATATTTGACTACATATTAGGTAATCAAATAATTCCATTAATGAATTTACATATTTGTATTATACATTTTATGTGACTAACAAAGTAAAATGATGAATTTTTCAGGAATGGTTCAACTAGAGTTATCTTTAACCTTGGAACCTTTTTGGAGCAAGATCATGGGAGGAGAAATCCAAGATTGCTTCAAGTGGTATCAAGAGCCTACTCCTTTGAGGTTATTTTCTTGTTGTTCCTTTACCCTAGGTGGAAGTGGTACACCTCTTCATACCTTAGGTGCACGTTTTAGGTCCTTATTCTTTTAGTGTTTTCCCTTTATTTGCTTTAAGCATTTAGTGGCGCTTTGAGTTTCAAAGGTTCTTGCACTATTATGAGTACATTTAGGTTTTTAGTTTCATTTGTGTGCTTTGAGCTTTAGAATTAGTGTATTGAGTTTCAAAGAATTTTACATTATTAGGTGAGAAACCAAAAGGGTGAGATGAGTAAACTCTATTCTTAGTATAATTATCCCCCTAGTTCTTTCCACAACCCCAATTCACCTTTATTTTCCTACTCTTATAATCATGAGAGATTATAAAAAGAAAGAGAGGAGTATAGGGAGATAGAAATAAAAATAAAAGAGAGGTATAGAAAAGAGTGAAAAGAAATAGAAAGGGAAGAGGGAAGATAAAAGGAGAGAAAAGAAAGAAAAGAGAAAGAGAGGAAAAAAGAGAGGAGAGAAAGAGAATATAAAGAGAGGAAAGAAAAAGAGGCAAAATAAAGAAAAGAGTGGGAAGAATATTGGAAAAGGAAGGATGAGAGGAGAGAAATAGAAAAAAAAAGAAAGAGAGGAGAAATGGGAGACAGAGGACAAAGAAAGAAAGGAAAGAAAAGATAGAGGAAAAACAAAAGGGAGGAGTATTGGAAAAGAAGAGAGAAAGTATGGGAGGAAAGGGAGATAGAAAGCATACTTGCCTTAAAAACTTAGAAAAAGAAATAAAAAGAGAAAAAGAGATTGGTAGGAAAACAATTCTTAGTAAAGATTCTACTTTGGCTAGGAGAATCTTGGCATAAAACAATCTTCCAACCAATCATTAAAAACACAAGTGGAAATTGAGATTGTGCCGAAAACTTTTGAGCATATTGAATCACATTCTCAAGTTCAACTTAAATATGAGTCTCCAAAAATCACTTTAACAAGTGTTGGACTTGGTCATTACATTTTGAGATTAAAGAATCTTGAGACCAACACTTGGAAAAAGTTAAGAGGGAAGTAAAACTTTAAGAGGGTTACTCCTTGGATTCTGAGACAGACCTTACTCAAGAAACTTTTATCTTGGAGAAAGGTGAAAGTGAACTTGAGCCTACATTAATAAGGTTCAAATAATAGTCTCAAGTTCAAAACTTGGACAAAAGTGAGAGAAAGAAGAAGGTCTTCAAGTAGATCACTCCTTAAATCCTAAGGGGGATTTTATTAAACAAACTTCTCTCTTAGGACAAGTGGAAATTGGGGTTGTGTCAAAAATATTTGAACACATTAACCCACAACCTCTAATTATACTTAAACATGAGATTCCATCAAGTGTTGAACTTGATCCATCATTCATAAAGTTCAAGCAAGAATTTCAAGTTCAACACTTGAATGAAAAAGAGAAGGAAGTTGTTCTTCAAGAAGACTTATCCTTGCCATCAAGGAGAATCTTATTAAAGACAACTTTCTCAATAAACAAATGGAAGTTGTTCTTCAAGAAGACTTTTCCTTGCCATCGAAGGAGAATTTTATTGAAGACAATTTTCTCACTAAGGAATTAGAAGTTGCTCTTTAAGAATAATTTCCCTTGCCATCTAAGGAGAATCTTATTTAAGACAACTTTCCCAATGCACAAGTGGAAGTTGAGGTTGTGCCTACACCTTTTAAGCACAATAAACCACAACCTCAAGTTCTACTTGAAGTTACAATAGACACTTCTCCAAGTATTGAGCTTAACACATTTTCCTTTGAGATAAAACAAGATTCTCAAGAATTGGATGAAGTTGAGGAGGAAGATAATTTTCAAAGTGATTATACTTTAGACTCCAAGGATGTCATTGATGAAAAGAAGTATTCCCTTGAACAAGTGGAATTGAGGTTGTGTCCATACCCTTTGAGCACAATGAATCACAACCTCAAGTTCTACTTAATGATGAGGCCAACAAAGTTAAGCATTAGATTGAGACCCAAACTTTTGAGACTTATAGCCAATCTCAAACTCAACTCCAAGAGATCATGCAAGAATGGTCAACCCTTAGGCCCATAATTACTTCTTGGGGTGAAGAACAAGACAAGGCTTACTTAAGCCTTCTTAGATAGGTGCTCTAATACACCAAGACTAGTCTCACCATCCACTTCTATATGAATGAGACTAGCACTTAGTGCATTTAGAGTAGATTGGGGAGTTGCTGTGTGGAGACACATGCATAAGAAACATTTTTCAAATCTTAGTGCAAACCTCCACGACCCCAATCCTAAAGGTCATTCAATTGATCTCTTATCTTCCCCATACTTATAGATATACACCTGCTTATCCCATTGCTTATCCTTTTGCATGATTGAAAAAAGAGGAAGAAATGCCTCAGGATTTGAGGTTAAATCCTCTCCAAAGGGGAGGAGATGATGCATTCCCACCTAGCATGGAATTAAGCTAGGAAGAATGAAGAGAAGACATAGCAATGATGAAGCATAGTGAAGATAATTTAGGCCATAGTCTTAGAAATTACTTGTAAATATTGTGTATTTTGTTTAGTAATTTTGGTTTAGTATTTTGTGGGCCTTGTATTTTTTGCCATTTCCCTTTATTTTAGGAGCATGGGGTGCCATTAGTATTCATAAGGAATGTATGTTAGAAGGTGGGCTTTTTTTAGAACAAGTGGGTGGTGGTTCAATTTCCACACCCCCTTGTTTGATTTCCACACCTCTCTAGCATCTACATGTGCATGAATAACATGTGGAGCCTTGGCCCTATTAAGGAGGACAAAGAATTACATTATTTTCCTTTTCCTCTAATCGCAAAAGTTGACTAGGCCCAAACATCTTCTACAGAAAGGAATAGATCCTTCTATGTGGGGTAGGAGGTGGAAGACTGGAAAAGCTTGGATGACATCTCATAAAAGGCTTAGGTAGGCTTTTTAGGGGGGTTATAAGGTATTGGTTGGAAGGTTGGCGACTGATAACTGCCTAAATTACCTATTTTTATACAGGTAAAATAGAGCAGTTGTCCTCATTCTAACTTATTTAGCCTTGTTTTCCTCCTTTTTGTACAAAATTTGGATACTTAGGAAAATTAGTTTTAGATTTATATTTGTGCATATTTTACTTCTATTTTCTTGTTTTCCATTGTTTGATTCGGGTTATAAAGAAGGATAGAAAAAGTGTCAAATGAATTAACGCTTAATTGGTGTTGTAGCAATGTTCAAATGCTAAATCAAGGAGATATTTGGGATTTTGGCACTAGCGCCTAACGGCCAGAAAGTGGCGGCCCAACAGCGAATAAGTGGTAGCCCAATGCCCGCAACCCAAGAGGGTGTATTTTCGTTGCACAGTCACCCAATGCCTATGAACCTGTTGCCCAACACTCATGTGCGAATTGACCCCATTTTAAAAGAAAAGTCATGTCTTTTGTGAGAGGTTATGAAGAGTACGCACCAGTTGATCTAGGGCACACCTCTAGCTCGTTTTCTATTGTTTTACTACTCCATTTCCACCATATTTTGTAGCCCCAATCCATCAATCATGCTTTCCACCTCCATGGAAGGCTATGTTCCATGGTTAGGGTTTCATTTGTAACTATGCCTGCACTTTATTATATATTTTGATGTTATCAATATGTTGTTTATTGTTCATTGTTAGAGTTCTTCTTTACCTTATGCTTTTATTTTATATCTACTGTGGATTTTATTTGTTGAATGAGCTCGAGAAAGGATTTTAACTTGTAAAATGAGAACAGCTTCGAATGGGGTTTATTGCTCAAGAGAGAGTAAAACTTATTGGTCATCATAAGTTCCTTTTAGGTTATTTGATTTTAGATTATATGAGAGATTGATAGTCTAATACTTAAATAATCTAGTCCCTTACTGATGAGAGATCAAGGTTAAGGGTACTTTTATGGGTGATGGGAACGTGAGTGATAAACATTGATTTGTGAGTCATATATACGTTAGTGGGGTGAAATAGTGAGAATAGAACCCTACAAGCTTCTCATCGTATTAATCTTAGTTACTTTTTATACACTTTACTTTCCGTAAATTTAGAATATTTAAAATCAATTTATCCATTTTTTACAAGCAATTATTATAGAGATTTTAGAGTATCAATTTAGCCCCTGTGAGATCGACCTGATATATTTATCGGATACTACATATAACCGATACACTTGCTGGGAGTATAATAGAAAATTTGATCATTAGTGACTCAAATGTAATGGGTGGATTGGTGATAGTTTTTATTTCAATAGGGGAAGATTCAAAGATAGGAAGGGGTAAAGTGTGTATAGTCTAGTGGAGGAGCATGGTAGAAAAGCATTTTATGTAAGGTTTAAAAAGGGTCATGTGGTAAGTGATTTGTGTTTAGGTGGTCTTTGCAGATATGCAAACTTAATAGATTAAGCTTAAGGGTGATTGAGGTTGTTTCAGGTTGAGGAATATTAATTTATTTATTTAATAAAAATTTTAGATGAATATTTGATAATAATTTAAATTCAAATATATATAAATATAATGGGATTCTATCTAGAGAAAATTATATGTAGAAAATAAATTTCATTTACTTTAAAAAATTATCTTAAATTAATTTTAATTTTTTATAGTTAAAATGACAATGCCATTTATGAATCATAAAACTTTTCATATTAAAATTAACTTAAATCCATTTATTTATCATAAAAACTATGTTTGACTAATGTTTATTTATTTGTTAATATTTGTCTAACACTATTGGTGGATGTCATATTTTATTTTTTCTCTGCCTAATAAGATAATAGTAAACACATAGCATGAGTATGATTAGTTTTAAACAAATGGTAGAGAACACCACTTAATTGGTTTAATTTAGTTATATATGGTATAAACCATAATGTCATTCCTAAGATGCAATCTTACTCAAGATTATTATGGCTAAAAAAATTATTTACACTAAAATTAGTTTAAATTCAATTACTTAACACAAGAAATTATGTTCAATTAATATTTTTCTAACGTGGTGGAAGAAGTCATGTTCAAATCTCTTTATGTGCAAATACCATAATTAAGGCCCTGTTCGGGGTGATTTTTGGTTTCTAATTTTAAGATTTCTAAAAACAAAAACTAGTTTTAGTTTTAAGTTTTCAAAATTTTAAAAACAACATTGTTTTTGTTTCCAAATTCAAAACATTGGTTTCAAATCTTAACTAAAACAGTAGTTAAAAGTAGCGATAGTTGAAGGTGACAGTCGGTCATTAGCGATCGCCAGTCGAAGATATGGTTGGTGACCGCTGGTCGGAAGTAGCTACCGGTGACCGTTGATTGGAGGTGACAGCCGGTGACGAACGGTCGGAGGTGGCGACCGGTGATCACCTGTCAGAGGTGACGGTCGTGACCGTTTGTCGGAGGTGGCAGCCGGTGATCATTGGTCGGAGGTGACGGCTGGTGACCGCTGATTGGAGCTGGCGGCTAGTGATCGCTGGTCGAAGATCGGAGGTGGCGATTGGTGACAGCTAGTAGGAGGTGGCCATCGGTGATAGCTGGTTGGAAGTAGTGATCGGTGACTATCAATAGGAGGTGACGACCGGTGACTGCTAGTCGGAGGTGGGGGTTGGTGACCGCCTATCAGAAGTGATGACCGATGACCGTCGGAGTGGCGGTCGGTGACTTTTGGTCAGAGGTGATGGTCAATGATGACAAATGACGTCAAGTAATGAATTTAAATAAAACAGAAACATAAATCTTTTGGTTTTTAAAATTGAGTGAAAACTGTTTCGAAAATGCGTAAAAAACCAAAACAGAACTATTTTTGCCGAACAGATTTTTGTTTTCAAAATACATTTCAAAACCAAAAACCATAAACTCAAAACCACCCATGTTTTTGTTTTGACCTAATTGGGCATTGTCTGACCTAACATATTTTTATTTAAAATCTTAAGAAAAAGCTTGCACCAAACAATCTTTTACATTTAAATTTTTAATTAAAAACTTTATTTTACAATGTCAACTTTTTTATTTTGTAAATGTGTTTTTTAATTTGTCATTTTAGCTTTGGTGAAGAAGAATACTATAGAAATCAACATAAGCATCACTCTCATTCATCATACGATCATCATTCTCCTCAAGAGAACATAAATCATGCTAGGGAACTACAGGTAGACCTACCCCATTTTCATGGTAGGGAAGATGTTGAGACTTACCTAGATTGGGAAATCAAAGTGGAACAACTCTTCCGATGCTATGAAATAAGGGAAGAAAGAAAAGTACCTTTGGCCTCACTTAGTTTTCAAGGTCCTGCTTTGCATTGGTGGGATGAGTTAGTCAAGGATAGGGCCCGTAAACAAATGTCTGACATTCGTTACTGGAATGATTTAAAAACTTGTTTGCGAGGAAGGCATATTCCTTCATATTATAAGAGGGATCTTTTGGATAGACTCCAAAGACTTACGCAACATAACCTAAGTATTGAGGAGTATAGACAAAAGATGGAACTTCTCATACTAAGGGCCAATATCATTGAGGAACCCAATGCCACCCTTGCTACGTTTTTGTGTGGATTAAGCTTTGACATTAAAGATAAGGTAGAGCTTCTTCCATACTCAAACCTTGATGAGTTGGTAGAACTTTGTGTAAGAGCTGAGAATCAACTCAAGAGAAAAAGCTTTAAAAAAAGATTCTCCCTCTTACCCAAATAGAGACTAACTTAAAGGGAACTCTTTCAAGGATTTTTGCCAAAGAGGAACCCAAGCACTTTCAAGATACAAAAGCACCTCATGTAGAGAGAAAACCCCCTAGTAATAAGCCTACTGAGAGGCAAAGTAGTATCAAATGCTTCAAATGTCTTGGGAGAGGCCACATTACCTCTCAATGCTCCAACAAGAAAACCATGATCATGAGGGGACAAGACATTTGTAGTGAGAATAGCTCATCTTCCTCCTCTAGTGAGAGTGAGGAAGAAGGGGGACATACTTTTGAACAAGAGTGTGAGGAAGTTTTTCCTTATGAGGGGGACCTCCTTATGGTTCAAAGGCTACTTAGAAGCCAACCTCTAGAGCTTGGCCAGTCACAAAGAGAGAACATCTTCCATACAAGATGTAAAGTAAATGACAATGTATGTTCTCTCCTTGTTGATAGTGGCTCCTGTTGTAGCTCTAGGTTGGTTGAAAAGCTAGCCTTGACTACCATGCCCATCCCAAACCTTACAAATTGCAATGGCTAAATGAACAAGGGGAGATGGTAGTCAATGAACAAGTTATGGTTCCAATTTCCAAAGGATTTTATAATGATGAGATTCTTTGTGACATAGTTCCTATGGAGGCTGGCCATATCCTGTTGGGAAGATCATGTCAATTTCACAAGAAAGCCATTCACCATGCTCACTCCAACCAAATCATCCTCACCCATAATGAAAAGCACTTCAAATTGTATCCTTTTTCACCTTCTCAAGTGGCTAAGGATCAATTTGCAATGAAAAAGAAAAAGTTGAGAAAAAAAAAACAACAAGCTTCACCCTTGAAGTTTGAAAAGGGTAAAGAGAGAGAGTCAGAAGGTGATGCCCTTTTCAAAGGGAATATTAGTAAAAGGAGCCTATTTGCTACCAAACGCGATTTAAAAGAAGCTCCTTTGGCTAACAAGCCCTTTTATCTCCTCTTTTGCAAAGAGGCATCAAATCCTTCTCCCATTCTACATTCTTCTACTGAGAACACTGCCACAGCCCATGCACATGAGCACCTTCCTCAAGGGGTTAAGATATTTTAAAGGAATTTGATGATATATTCCCTAATGAGGTTCCGAAAGGACTTCCTCCCATTAGGGGTATAAAACATCAAATTGATTTGGTGTCTAGCACAAGTCTACCTAATAGACCTGCCTATAGGACCAACCCCATGGAGACCCAAAAGATTGAGTCTCAAGTGAATGAGCTGTTGGAGAAAGGTTAGGTTCAAAAGAGCCTAAGCCTTTGTGCTGTGCCAATTTTGTTGGTGCCCAAGAAGAGTGGCCAATGGAGGATGTGTGTTGATTGTCGTGCAATCAACAACATCACCATAAAATATAGGCACCCAATCACTTGTCTTGATGACATGTTGGATGAATTGAATGGGGCAAAAATACTTTCAAAAATAGATCTTAGAAGTGGTTACCACCAAATAAGGATCAAAGAGGGTGATGAGTGGAAAACTGATTTTAAGACTAAATTTGGTCTTTATGAGTGGTTGGTTATGTCCTTTGGGCTAACCAATGCCCCAAGCACATTCATGCGCTTAATGAATCATGTACTAAGGGATTGCCTTGGTAAATTTTATGTAGTTTACTTTGATGACATTTTAGTTTACTCTAAGAACCTAGATGATCATTTAGGACATCTAAGGCATGTTTTTTCTCTTCTTAGGAGTAATCATCTTTTTGGTAACTTAGAAAAATGCACCTTTTGTGTAGATAGTATAGTTTTCCTAAGTTTTGTAGTTAGCACAAAAGGGGTCCATGTTGACCCCAAAAAGATAAAAGCAATTCAAGATGGTCCACCCCAAAAAGTGTGACAGAGATCAAAAGCTTTCATGGTTTCGTTGGATTTTATAGGCGGTTTGTGCCTAATTTCTCTACGCTCTTCGCACCAATAAATGATTTGGTAAAAAAGGAAGTTCCTTTCCTTTGGGGTGAAAAACAAGAGAAAACGTTCTAGCTAAGTAAGCATAAACTGACCCATGCACCAGTCTTGGCATTACCTGACTTTTCTAAAACATTTGAACTTGAATGTGATGCCTCTGGTGTAGGTGTGGGAGCTGTCTTGTTGCAAAGAGGGCACCCTATTGCATATTTCAGTGAAAAAATCAATGGTGCCCCCCTCAATTACCCCACCTATGATAAGGAGTTTTATGCTTTAATTAGGGCCCTTCAAACTAGGGAGCATTACCTTGCTCCCAAGGAGTTTGTCATTCATAGTGACCATGAGTTACTAAAGTATTTGAGGGGTCAAGGTAAATTGAACAAAAGGCACACAACGTGGGTGAAATATCTTGAATCCTTCCCTTATTTCATCAAGTACAAGAAAGGAAAACAAAATGTGGTGGCTGATGCTTTTTCTAGGCGTCATGCCCTTTATTCATCCTTGAGTGCAAAAATCTTGGGATTTGATGACATTCTGGCTATGTACCCTTCTGACAAGGATTTTGGCCCCATCTTTGCTGCCACTGCATCTGCATTCACATTAAAGGCCCATGATGGGTACTTCATCAGTGAGGGGTATCTCTACAAAAGGAGTAAGCTTTGTATACCCTAAGGATCAATTAGGAACTTACTCACAAACGAGAGCCATGAAGGTGGGATCATGGGGTATTTTGGGATTTCAAAAACCCTCCTGCTTTTACAAGAGAAATTCTTTTGGCCCCATATGCGTAGAGATGTCCATAGACATTGCTCTAGATGTATAGCTTGCTTGCAAGCAAAGTCTAAAGTAATGCCTCATGGACTATACACACCTTTACCTGCTCCTTCTGCACCTTGGGAGGATATTATCATGGATTTCATCCTTGGGCTCCCAAGAACCCAACAAGGTGCAGACTCCATATTTGTGGTGGTGAACCAATTTTAAAAAATGACCCATTTTATTCCCTGCCACAAAGTGGATGATGCAAGCAACATCGCAAGACTTTTCTTTAAAGAGGTTGTCTGATTGCATGACATACCCTCTTCAATAGTGTCAGATAAGGATGTGAAGTTCCTTAGCCATTTTTGGAAACTCTTTGGGCTAATCTGGGCACTAAACTTCTTTTTTCCACTACCTATCACCCTCAAACTGATGGGCAAACAGAAGTGGTGAATAAATCTTTATCCATTATGCTGAGGGTTGTCCTTAAAGGCAACCATAAGTCTTGGGATGAGTACCTTCCCCACATTGAATTTGCTTATAACTGGGTGGTTCATAGAACCACCAAGCATTCTCCATTTGAGGTGGTCTATGACTTTGATCCTCATACTCCTCTTGATCTTTTACCTCTTCCTCTTTTTGTTGTTGTGCATAAAGAAGGAGAGGGAAAAGCCATTTTTGTAAAACAATTACATGAGAGGGTTAAAGCTAACATAGAGCGTCAATCCTTGAGAGGTGCTACTTTTGCCAATAGGGGGAGGAAAGAGGTCACCTTTGAAAAGGGTGACTGGGTATGGCTTCACTTAAGCAAGGATCGATTTTCTTCTCAAAGGAAGTCCAAACTTAGCCCTATAGGAGATGACCCTTTCCAAATCCTTGAACGAATCGGTAATAATGCCTATGTTTTAGATCTACCTGAGGATTATGGGGTAAGCACCAGTTTTATTGTTTTTGATTTGTCTCCATTTGTAGGTGCTGAAAATGATGAAGACCCCATGGATTTGAGGTCAAATCCTTTCCAAGGGGGAGGAGATGATGTGACCATGCTTAGCTAAGGACCTATCACTAGGACCATGTTTAGAAGGGTTGAAGAAGACCTAGCCCTTGCAGACAAAGGAAGACTTCACCTCCTGTGGAGAGTGAAGATATTAGGCTAGGGACTTTAGTTAATAAAATGTAATTTTCCTTTATTTTAATTTTTAGGAGCATTAGGGATTTAATTTGGGACATGTATTTAGTCCATTTTTATTTTAGGAGGTGTCTTAGGAATTTAGAGGGTGGATTTAGCTTTTTGGGTCTTTATGAAGGAAATAAGGGGTAGCCTTGATATCTACACCCCTCTTTTCCTATATAAACCCCCTAAGCTAATAAGAAGGAATCTTGACCCTTGGTTTGAGAAACTTGGGCACCAAGTTTGATGATCTAAGGAGGGAATTGTTTCTCAATCCTCCTCCCTTAGATCTCTCCTTTTAATCCTAACCCTTTTTTTTTAGGTTATCTTGTTCAAGAGATTAGCTACCTCTATAAATAGGAATTCCTCCCCTCACTTGTATTTTTTACACTTGAATTTAATCCTAGAGACCATATTGGTTATGAGGTTCTCACCTTTGAGTGTCCCTCCTTCTCCTTTGTGAGAGCTTCTAAGAGTTATCAAGGGACCCCTCCCTTGTGGCCTCTCCCCTTTGGCTTATCAAACCTAGTATCTGTGGCACCTCACCCCATTCCTTTCCTCTCCATAAATCTATTTCCCTTCCAAGTGACCTTAGAAATGATCCTTTGGGCACGTGATCATCAAAGATCACATCACCCCCAAACTTAAAGCTTTGCTTGTCTTAAAGCAAAAATACACTTGAGTGGAGTTTACACAACAAAAACAACATGATGCATGCTAACATAACACTAACACAGAATGCAACAAAGATAAAATGCAAAATACATATGCACTATGATACAAACACAATCAAGACTTATGTCACTCCTTTTATTAGAAACTACAATTATTAACTACTCACAACAAAATGTCAATCAAACTATGCTACCCAAAAAGTATAGTTAGATTCACCCTGCACAAATCAATTCAAAATGGCAAAGTCATCCTAATCACAACATTTAGATAACCTCACAAGTAAGGTTTTTCACTCTATACAACTGTTTAGGGGTAAAACATTTCACTCATGCCACACAATACAATAACACAAGTCAACTTAGGCTTGTAGCTTGGCCGATCTAGAAGAAATATTAGTTTTTCTAGGAACAAATAAACAAGGGTTGAAAGAAACATTTTCAATGAGATCAATTCATCCCTTTTACAATCAAATATCCCAAACCCAACATTTAACTAGCATTACTAACATTACATCCATCCTTTACAATAAACACAATTCAGTATCCAAACTTTTTATTTCACACATTTTCCTTTTGTTTTCTTTTTGTTTTCTCATTCTTTTTTTTTTTTAATATATAACACACATAACCTTGAAATGTAATTGACTTTCGCAAAACATGCTCCCCCAAACTTATTGTAGAACTAATCTCAATCAAATACTCTCTCAACCTAAGGTAACACATGTGTAATTCTAATTAGGCTCATGAGTTCATACAACAAGAATAAAATCAATTAGGTTCAAAGGGGAAATCAAGGGTGAAGTTTTATACAGGTTAGCTTTTTGGCTAAGTGGCTACATCAAGAAATATGACATTGCTCATTTCTCAACATGCGTGCAAAGGAACAATCAATAATCAAGTAAAATCAATAGTACGAAATATATGGTGACTCACACAACAATCAACATTTAGGCTTAAACATCACATGTAAATGCCATTATTCGCAGATCAACAAACTTGTCAAAAGAACCAATAAAGAAAAATTATTCCAACTACTCAAGTGTAACCACAAGTGAAGATTGATTCGATATCAAAAAAGAGAAATTGGAATTAAGCATTTTTTTCAATACCAACAAAGGGAATAATCATAAGACTTGAAGCAACTGACATTAATCAAAAGAGCAGAAGAACAGACACAAAAGACTCATCCACTAAAGGTTAAAAGAGGAACTAAATTTTATCATGCAAAGAAAATAGAATGAAACTAACTAAAGAAATGCAAAAAAAAAAAGAACAATGTGTCTTGGAATAGCACCATCATCTTTATGCAGTCAATCCTCCTTGTCTTCGTCGTGTATAACTGCATCTTCTGCATGTCTAATTTGCTGCTTTTCATCTTCACCATCATCCTTACCAGCAATAGCACCATATGTCCCCTTCCTCTAACGAAATCTATCATGGCCTATGAACCAGCCATTTGGGAAACCCAATAATCCATGGAGTGTATTGGGCAGCCTAAAGACAACCGTTGCATGCTCTCTATCAACAGAGTTAGGCCTTGCACCAACGTCTAAATAGCAATGTCAAATCTTTCTTCAGTCATATAGGCTGGAACAGTTGGTCTCTATCTCTGTTGTGCAGGTCTAGGAGGTGGTGGTGCTAGATTTATAGCTCTCCTATTCGAAAAATTATTTGCAATGTAAGCACTATTAATAGGAGCGTAGAGACAAGTGGAACTTCCTCTTGACACATCAACGCCAGCAGCAACAAAAAAGGAGGTGATTAGACAGGGGAAGCCCAAGGGCTTTTTTATGCCTATGGAACCAGTAAATGTACAAATCTCAGTAGAGATGTAACCACCAATATCGATGCTCATCCCCTACATGATTCCATATATCAAATATGCCCTCCATAGTGGAATGTTAGACGTGTGTGAGTTCGAGGCAATATTCACTTGCATGAACGCCATCCAAATTTGAGATTTTGTGTTAAGGGTTGTTCAGTGAATGATAAGAGCTTCCCCAAATTCATCTTGTAATGTCTCCGCTTGGGATGCACAATCGAGACAAAAATGCCTGCTTATTGATAACTTCAGAGTTGTTTTGCCAGGTGGTGAACTCAGGTAACCTCCCATGAAGGAGTTGCAAGGTGGTTCCAAATAGAGCATTGATATGCTCTCCATCAAAAGGTACATGGACACCTCACACATATGATTTTTTAGGGTTGATACCCTCTATGCCAACATTAAGGGCATTTGCATAAAATTCCCACACCACGAAGTCGTTGATTTGTTCATGTAGCGTTGCTAGTTGCATCTAACCAATTGCTCTTAAATGTTTGGGAACTCGCTCGGTTCTAGCTTCATCCTCCTCTCAGAAAAACGAGGCCTCTACAAAATACAAAATAATGTGCTTCATGCAATAGAGACCTGTCAAAATGGGCAAGTGGTGGGGATTCATCGTCTGAGCTATCAACCCTAGGTCTAAAGGACTGGCACTGACAGCATATCGTCTCTTTTATAGGGGTGCCATCTACAAAAAAATTCAAAAGACAAGACAACAAACATTAAATATAAAAAGACACAACTAACAAAAATATGTACAACAAACAGGATTGACAAAAATAAAAAACATGAAAGCAGACAAAGGGAAAACAACATGCCTAGATTAAAAGCAGAAAGTGAAAATATGGCATGAACATAAGTTAAACGCAAACCGATGTCCAGCGTCCACACAAGGAGTGAAAACACAAAGACTAGACGTAGAAAACAAAAAGCTAGAAATAGACAAATGCCCAATAGTGAGAACACGAATGTTGGGCACTCATGCAAAAACCCAAGTGTCCAGATGTAGAACAAACACATAACGTCCATGGAGGAATGTTGGGTGTTCATAAGTTGCCCAAAATCTCAAAAAGGCACGAATAGAACCCAAAACAAAATAATCACAAAATTAATACAACGATCCTATAAACCACATTAAACCAACTTGGCACTAATACATCTACAATCAACAACAGATACAAGATTTGTAACATTCCAAAATTTAAAATATAAATATTTGAATAATAATTCAGTTAAGAGAAGATAAATTAAGTTGTTAAAAAAACTAATTAAAAGGTTAAATTGTCAGAAATTTTGAATAAACAAGATTAAGATAATATTTCCTTTAAAATAGAAATAAGATAAAACAAATAAAAGATTTGATATCACTTTTAATAACAAGATTCAAATAATATTCCCTTTAAAATAGAAATAAGATAAAACAAATATACTATTTTGGATTTAATATGGAAAAATCAATCTTTTATAAAAAAATATAGAAATGGTAAAACCAACCTTAAACTAATATATATAGGGTTAACTAGTTCCTTCAAAGTATCATAGATTAGTCGATTCTTCTAGGGTTGAGAACGAGGGACATAGGAGTAGAAGAATTAAAGTGGTGGGATCTCGCTTCAAGAGGTGAGTAAAACACCTTTTTTAACCATTCATGGTATGATTTTAAAAGTTATTTTCAATGTTTGAAAATTGTTTTAATAATTATTTGAGATACCTCTATTTGGAATGAGATGAAATTTGAGATACATCTATCTGGGATGTATGAAATACCTCCATTTCATACGGGAAAGAGGTTTTAGATACCTCGATCTGGGATGAAGAAGAGATTCTGGGTACCTCCATAATAGTGTGGGGAAGGCAATGGGATGTCATTGTATAGAATATGAGCTCATAAACCTTTTTGAAAAAATCTGGTTTTGGGAATCATAGAGCATGAGTGAGTGATCAGGAGTATCACTATATTTTTATTATGTGCATTGTGAGGGTGTTAATTAAAACATCATTCTCTTTTCGTGTTTATTAAATTATTCATAATAGAAACAAATTATATTTTGTCTTTAAAAACATCCTTTTGCTGGTACCATGGTTGTTTTTCAGATTCCGCACCGGCTGAGAATAACGCTATTTGTGAACCTTTTTTTAAAACTTGTTTTATTCACTGAGATTTTCATATCATTAAAAAGTGTTATTTTCAGAGTCAGAAGAGGAGGAAGCTTTAAAGGCTAGGAAGGCGTGAAGACTTAGCCGTAGTTTAGGTTTTCTTTTTATGAACGTTGTTATTATAATTATCCTTTATATTATTTTTTTTAGATGTCCACATTTGAGAATTATGCTTTGTAAGTTTGATAAATTTTTATTTATTATTTGATATTTTTTTATTATTTTCAATAATTACTTAACTATTATACTTTTGGGTGTTATTGTAATGGAGGACGTTAGAAGATTGACATATGCATAAACAAAAACTAAAAAACAATAACAATACCAGCCAATAACGATGTGTAAAAGGAGAAGATATGAGTTGCAGAAAGGTTGAAAGGGTGAAAGAAAATGAGAGGTATGCTATGAAAGAAGATGTGAGTAGAAGTAGATGAAAGGAGAATGAGAGGCATTTTAGTGGTTTAGAAAGGAATTAAAAGAGCTAAGAGATGAGGTTGGAAGGGTGAGGAATGCTAAGCGGCAGAAAGGGATTTATGGGTGCAGTAGATTAAGGTTGAGGGTATGATGGGGAGGAAAAATGCAAACTTCAAAATCTAGGTTGGCCATCAGACGGGCACCCAACAGTTCCAAGAGTGTGCCAACAGACAAATGCAAAATATTAGACACAAATTACACAACCAATGCCCAGCAGCCACAAAGTGAGCGTTGGGCCGTGGTTAGTAGACAACATATATCGGTTTAGAAATTTCAACTTTTGACTCGGAACCTGCCACAACACGTATCAGATGCAAAATCAACATAGAATTTATAATTTTGTATAGATGTACACTTTAACACATTCTAAACTTCACCACATAATCAAAGTAACAAAATTGACAATCAAATTTAACAACTTAATAATTACACTTTACATTGAAACATCAAACATGACAAACTAATTTCACTCCTCACCGTATCACTCATAATTAACAAATGCAGATTTCAAAAACTAACCAAAACGCATAACTCAAAATTAAAAACAACCATTATTTGATGTTTGAACCGAAAAAATAAAAAAAAACACTAAACATGACTAATCCACTCAACTTTCCAGTCATAGACATACACCTAACTCTAAAATTCTGCAGAAGTTGAAATTATGTAGCAACTAAGGCCCCGTTCGGGGTGGTTTTGAGTTTCTGGTTTTTGGTTTTGAAATGTATTTTGAAAATAGAAACTTGTTCGGCAAAAATGATTCTGTTTTAGGCCCCGTTCGGGGTGGTTTTGAGTTTCTGGTTTTTGGTTTTGAAATGTATTTTGAAAACAAAAACCTGTTCGGCAAAAATGGTTCTGTTTTAGTTTTTTACTCATTTTCGAAACAGTTTTCACTCAATTTTAAAAACAATAAAATTTGGTTTTTAGATTTTTGTTTCTGTTTTTATTTAAATTCATTACTTGACGTTATTTGTCATCATTGACCATCACCTCTCACCAAAATTCATCGACTGCCACTCCGACGGTCATCGGTCATCACCTCCGATCGGCGGTCATCAACCCCGACCTCCGACTAGCAGTCACCGGTCGTCACCTCCGATTGACAGTCACCGATCACCACCTCCAACCGGTTGTCACTGATGGCCACCTCCTACTAGCAATCACCAACCACCACCTCTGATTTCTGACCAGCGATCACCGGCCGCCACCTCTGATCGGTGGTCACCAGCCACCACCTCCGACCGATGATCACCGGCCACCACCTCCGACCAACGGTCACCGACCGCCACCTTTGACCAGCGATCACCGGCCGCCACCTTCGACCGGCGATCACCGGCCACCACCGCCGATCGGCGGTCACCTCCGATCAACGGTCATCGGTAGCTACCTCCGACTGACGGTCACCAACCACAGCTTCGACTGGTGATCGCCAATGACCGACTGTCACCTTCAACTATCGCTACTTTCAACTAGTGTTTTTGTTAAGATTTGAAACCAATGTTTTAAATTTGGAAACAAAAACAATGTTGTTTTTAAAATTTTGAAAACTTAAAACTAAAACTAGTTTTTGTCTTTAGAAATTTTAAAACTAGAAAGCAAAAACCACCCCGAACGGGGCCTAAAATTACACCTATGCCCTTAGCATACTAACAACTCACTTAATCAACTTAAAATTTCAAAATTACCACTAAGCACCCCTAATCACAACAATCACACTACATCATTGAAACACAACAACAACACACAAACACTCTTTACTACATCATCAAATTTACATCTACACTTAAAATCACAACTATAACAAGATTATCTTTAAAATTAAAGACACTTAACAATCAAAAGACGACATCAACATTCAAACAAAAAACATGAAAAAGTAAAAGAGAAAGGTTAAAAAATTGGGTTGCCTCCCAATGAGTGCTTGTTTAACGTCACGAGCTTGACGGTGCAAAAACTTAAGGATCATTAGGGATTAGAACAATGGTGAGACTTTCAACTTCACCACCCAAGTAAGGCTTGGGTCTTTGGCCATTTACCAAGAAATTTTCCCGAGTAGTCAGGTTTATCAGCTCCACTACTCTATAAGATTTAACTTCTTCGATATTGTAAGGGCCAAACTACTTGGATTTCAGATTGCCAAGAAATAACATCAATCTAGAATTGAAAAGTAGTACTTGTTGTCTTGGTTTGAATTCTTTCTTCTACAGCTTCTGTTCATGGTAGTTTTTGTTCTTTTACTTATACAAATTGGAAAACATGTATATATTGAGTCTCATCCCTATAAGCTCGTGCAACTGTAACTTCCTCTTCTTACCCACATCTTGCTAATCAAAGTTAAGGAACTTCAAGGCCCAATATGCTTTGTGCTCTAACTCCACATGTAAGTGACATGTTTTCCTATAGACCCCTTGAAATAGAGTTAGTCCAATAAGAGTCTTGAATGCAGTTCTATAGACCCATAGAGCATCATTCAACTTAATGGACTAATCCTTCCTGCTTGTGGCCACAGTCTTCTCCAAAATGCTCTTAATCTCTCAGTTGGACACCTCGGCTTGACCATTAGTGTGCAGATGGTATAAAGAGGCTACTTTGTACTTAACACCATAGTGTTCTAGCACATTTCTCAACTACTCATTGATAAAATGAGTCTCTCCATCACTAATGAGCACTCTTGGTGTACCAAACTAGGTCAAGATGTTTCTCTTGAGGAACTTGATCACAGTTCTAACATCCTTTTTGGGGGCTGCTATGGCTTCAACCCACTTAGACACATAGTCCACTACCATTAGTATATACTCATGACCGAAGGATGATGGAAATAGATAAACCAAATCTATCCCCCCAACAATTATGTACTTCACCTTCAATGATGCTTTGGAAAGGCATCTCATTCCTTCATGATATTCCCCCTGCTCTCTGGCATTTGTCACACCTCTTCATAAAATCACCGACATCCTTGAAAATTGCAGGCCAATAAAAACTAGGTTGAAGGACTTTAGCAGTTATCCTCTCCTCACTGTAATGCCTTTCATTAGGTGAGTTATGGCAATGTCAAAGATTATCTCTTGCTTTGTTTGATGAAACACATCCTCAATAAATTATCAGCTACCTTTTAAAAAGATGAGGACCATCCCACACATAGGATCTTGAATCCCTGAAGAACTTCTTCTTTTAATTCCAATTAAGATTCAAAGGAATGACACTTACAGATATGACTCCAAGGAGTTAAAAAATAAGAACACAAATTTGGAGTTTAGGGTTGGGGTTTGAAATCATTAGAATTGGGGAATTTCTAAGAATTGAACGAAGAAAACAATGAAGCAAAGGAATACGCCAGAAACAAGATCATTTGATAAGCCAAAGGATTGGCACAAGAATTGGAGAATTCTTGATAAGATCAAAAGATGCAAGAAGAACCATAGCATATCTAAAACTCATAATTTAGAAAATGACCAATTACTCTTTTCATTCTGTAATACAAAAGGATTAATAGAAAAATTCGTTTATAGGTTTGCCTCATTTGAGAGTAACTAAAAGAAATTAAAATCTTTAAAAGGCATGAAAAACTAATTAGCTTAGTGGTTTATAAGATACATTCTATGCTTACAACCCTGGGTCCAACTCCTAACTCTATCATATTGTTTTTATGTATATTTTTTATTCCAACTCCTTTTACAAGATAAAACCAAAATAAACTTTAGAACTTAAAGAAAATGGAAACAACAATAAAATTTCTCAATTGGGCCTTCTAGCTCTGCATGCAAGCTATGCATATAATCGGCCATGCCTCCTCCATGTGTTGAGCCTTCAACAATTGGGACTCCATTAGATTGATCACCTTGTGTTGTAATGCCTCCTGGGCTTTTCTAAGTCTGCTTCTGGTGATGGGTCCAACTAAATTTTGAAATGGGTCCTGATCTTGATGTTCCTCATCATAGGCTTAGGCTTGTTGATAATTCTTCTCATGGGCTTGAGTTTTGATGTCCTCATCATTCCCTCCCTCTTGAGAAGGATTTGAACTCAAATCCAAAACTTCATCATCTATATTGAAAGGATACAAGTCAGAAACATTGAAAGTAGCATTTACCCCATACTCATCTTGAAGATCAATTTTATAAGCATTAACATTGATCCTCTACAATACTTGAAAAGGACCATCTCCCCTTGGTTGGATTTTGGACTTCCTTTGCTCAAGGAATATTTCTTTCCTCATCATATGAACCCAAACCCAATCATCAGGTTCAAAAACAAGTTTGTTTCTCTCCTTGTTTACGTGCTTGGCATAACTCTAAATTTTCCTTTCAATTGTTGCCTTCACATGCTCATGGAGTTTCTTCACATATTCAGCCTTATCCTTTGAATCTTTATGCTTAAAAAAGTATTGGGCATAGGCAATAAATCAAGTGGTGTCAAAGGATTAAATTTGTTGGAACCAAAGGAACTAAATTGAAGTTTGGTGAAGTTTTGATTTTTCTTTTCTCTCTTTGTTTTTGCTCTTAAATCAATTTTATGATACCAAACACGTTTATATGTGTGATACTTGTATTGTATGTTTTAGATAGGCTTGAGAATGTGTTTAACTGATATAAAAGCATTTTGAAAACAAATTTTACAACTTTTGATCAGTCCAATCAAGTGTTTGCTTCTCTCATACGATTTATAAGAATTCTCTCCAAGATTTATACCCATTTTTTATGGTTTGAAGGTGCTTCAATTTAAGATTCAAGGAAGAGACTATTGAATTTTTATCTTTCCGTTTGGGTATTCTTCAAATCTGGTGATATTGTTTTGTACCCTTATTCGTGTTTTTGTTCAAGGTTAGCAATCTCTTGAGGTGTTCTTGAGATTAGCGGGGTGTTGCAAGTGAAACGTTGTGAGTGGCGGGGTGTCACGGCGTAGCAAACTTTTGTGGGGTGTAAGAAGAGGCCTCTTCTTTTGTGGTTTAAATCTTTCCAAGAGTAAAATTTGTATGTGTGGTGTGCATGTACTGATATTTTAGTGAAAAGCAGACTAGTGGAAGGCTAAGTCTGTAAACTGGATGTAGGTTAGTTGGACCGAACAAGTATAAATCACTGTGCAAATTCTCTCTTCCTTATACACTTTAATTTCAGTCTTTATTGAACTCTTGGAGCACTAACAACTGGGTTTTTGCATCTGTGTTTGAGTTATTAAGATTTCTTACTACAGATCAAATTCTTGTTATATATTTACTTGATTTTAAATTTGGGTTTTGACCCATGTACTTGTGGGTTTGATTTTTATTCTTTCTACTCTTTTCTTTTGATCTTGAATTACTTAATATAACACTCTTGCTAAGTTCCTCTGCTATTTTATTTGAAATCATCATTGGAGAAATTAAATTAATTGGTGCCTTGCCTTGAGGGTTGAATTCTTGAAAAACCCATTTTGCAAAAGAAGGTAGATTTTGAAAATTTCAAAAAAGGGTTGTTTTTTAAAATACTTTGATATTGTTGAATATAAATTTTTGAAAAATAATTTGATGAATCTATTCAACCCCCTTTTTAGATTCTTCCTTGGGACCAACAAAATTCATACATCATTTCAAATGGTGAGCAATTAGCTGTGCTATGGACAACTCTATTTACAAGCAAATTCTACATGAGACAGACATTCTTCCCAAGACTTAAGATTCTTCTTTAAAGCAGTCTTAAGCAAAGTGCCTAAAACCTATTCACTACATCAGTTTGTCCATTTATTTGTAGATGACAAGTAATAGAGAAAAGTAACTTAGTACCAAGCTTACCCCATAATGTTCACCAAAAGTGACTTAGGAACTTGGTGTCCCTATCACTTAGAATGCTCCTTGGCAGTCCTAGAGTCTCACAACTTCCCCGAAAAATAAGTCAACTACATGGCAAACATCATTATCCTTTTTACAGGGTATAAAATGTGCCATTTTTGAAAACTTGTCAAAACCACAAAAACAAAATCATTACCATTCCTTGTTCTAGGCAATCCTAAAACAAAGTCCATTGATATATCTGTCCAAGGAAAATCTAGAATAGGAAAAGGAGTATATAAACCATGTGGCATCACTTTTTATTTTGCCTTTTTACACACAATGCAATGTTGACAATATTTATGCACATCACATTTCATATAAGGCCAATAAAAATGCTAATTCAATGTTTCTAAAGTATTTTGAGACTCAAAGTGTCCCATTAGCCCTCCCTCATGAACTTCTCGGACTAATAGATTTCTAACAGAACACTTAGGCACACACAATCTTTTTTCTTTGAACAAATAACCATTATGCTTAAAGTAACCATTTTTGCTCAAAGTTTCACAAGAAGCATAGCTTTCAGCAAAATCAACATCATATTCACGCATTTCTTTTAAAGATTCAAGTCCAAACATTTTGGTTTCAAGACTAGAGAACAATACGTGCCTCCTAGACAAGGCATAAGCTACAATGCTCTCTTTCCCCTTTTTACGTTTTATGACATAGGGAAACTGCTCTAAAAACTCTCCCCACTTTGCATGTCTTTTATTTAAGTTCCCTTGGCCCTTTAAGTACTTAAAGGACTCATTATCACTATGGATTACAAACTCCTTAGGCAAGAAGTAGTGCTGCCAAGTTTTCAAAGCTTTCACAAGGTATACAATTCCTTATCATAATGGGATAGTTTAGGGCACCCCCTTTTAACTTCTTACTAAAATAAGCAATTTAATGACCTTCTTGAATCATAAAAACCTCAATACCGCCATTAGATGCTTACGCATTCTTGGAATGCTCTCCCTAGGATCTTGCTTCAAAAGGCTTTGTTGAAGAAGATGGTGATGAATAAGAGAGAAAAGGTTGATGAAGGCACCACTCTTCTAGGAGACAAGCCTTGGATGTAGAAGCTTGCCACAAGGGAATGAACCCTTGATAAAAGTCATAGAAGCACTCTCAAGATTTGAGAGAAGAAGACATTCTCCAAGAGTCTCACAAAGTCTAATTTGTATAAAATAATCAAAGGTCCTTACAAGAGTGAATGAAGGGGTTATTTATAGGGGAAAGGTTGGACTTGGATGTCCAAGTTAAGGCAAATGGAAAAAAGAAGAAAAAAACCAAACAAGTCCCTAGAATTTAGGATATATATTCCCTCTAGTTTGAATTTGAATTTTGGAGGGAAGTGACATGACACTTCTAAAATTCAAATTCAAATAAGAAGCAACAAAAATAACCGTGTAGGAGAGAGAGTGTGATGTGGTGCCACTCTAAGGGGAACAAGGGGCTAAACACACCTTCTAGAGAAAATAAAAACTATAACGCCAAATTACAAGGTCTAAAATTACTAAAATACACCCATTCAAAATATTACATAAACTACACAATTTATTTACATAATTTTGAGACTATGACCCTAAAGTCTTCATGAAGCTCCTTCTTAGCTATGTTCTCTCTCTAATCCTCCTAGTCAAGGTTCCTTGCTAGGGAGGAATGCATCATCTCCTCTCCCTTGGAAAGGATTTGACCTCAAATCTGGAGGTCCTTCTTCCTTTTCTTCCAATCCTGCAAAGTGATAAGCAATATGATTAGTAGGTGTAAGTCCCAAAGGGTTGGGAGAGTGAGGGATCTATGAGATAGTCCCTCAAGGTTGGGGTAGTGGAGGTAATGCAGGGGCCTTCACACACTAGCTCCCCAACCTAGGCCCAATGCACTAAGTATAAGTCTCACATGATTAGAAGAAGGGGGAGAGACTATACTAGGCGCATTAGTGCACTCATTAAGGAAGGCTATGTAAACCTTATCCTTTTGTTCACCCCAAAGCATGATGGAAATAGGGGTGGACCATTCTTTCATGGTCTCTTTAGGTTGAACTTGAGTTTGGCTTTAAGTCTCCAATATCATGGTTCAATCTCATGTTCAACTATAGTGACGTCATCTACAAGTAGAGTTTGAGGTTGTGATGTTTTGTGCTCAATGGTAATGAGCACAACCTCAACTTCTACTTCCTTATAGGAAGAATCATCTTCAATGAGATCCTCCTTGGGAACCAAGAGGTAATCTTCTTGAAGGTCATCCTCCTCCTTCATGTCTCCCAAATTTTGAACTTGATATGCATGATCAAGCTCAAAAGATAAAGGTTCAAGCTCAACACTTGGGAATGTATGCAATGGTGCCTTCTCAAGTTGAAGGTAGAGAGGTTGTTGTATAAAGAAGCTATGTTTTAAGTCCTCTTTTGTAGAAAAATGGTTCTCCTTTAGAACAACCTTCTTGGAAGTGACATTTCCTTGCAACCCATCAACAAGCAATGCTTGCTTATTTTTTGTTGTTTTTTTTTTGTTTTTTTCTTCCTCTTCCCTTTTTCTTTTCATGATAAGTTGGTCCTCCAATACTTGGGCAGGTGTAAGAGAATACAACTTGAACTTTGTGCCTAAATGGAAGAGGGTAATCTCATTAGTGTGGCTATTATAAAGAGCTTTTCTATAAGATATGAACTATATCAAATCTATCTTTTGTAGTTTTGTTTCATTTGATTTTGTGGTTTAAAATTTCTATAAGTATTAAAAACTACATTGAAAATTTTTATTTCCAAAATTGTATAAAAATTTACTCATTTTCAACAAAATTATATAAAAGTATTAAAGTGTAAACAATCATTTTCTTTAAACATTACATTTTATTGGTTATCATCAAATTTTATCCAATGAAATTAAATAAAATAGTTTTCCTAAAATATTTCTTCATCAACTAATACATATTAATTAAAAATCTAAATTAAAAATTAATTTAAAAAAACTTAAAAATTAATGAGTAATTATATATATCTTTTTGTGGATGTGCTAAAGTAACTAAGGATGAACGATTTGATTTGATGAGACTTTAATATCTCAAATCGCAAATCGAATCAAATTATGTGGTTTAAAAATTACGAAAATCAAACTACTCCAAACTAAAGTGATTTTTTGCAATTTTTTATTTTGACAATTTGGTTTTCGATTTCTAATTTGATTTGATTTGATTTTGACACTCCTAAAATTTAATAAACTTATAAGGAAATCTACAACTGTTAATGTATAAAATACCTATTTTGAATATCTTAGAAAATATTAAATAATTTTGTGTAATTTGATAAAAAAATTATTTTACATTTTATTTTATTTTCAATTAATCTTAAACATAATATAAATATTTTCAAGAAACAATAATTTAAATCAAATAGTGGTAGTATAAAATTAATTCGTACTATTACATATAAACTATTTTATCGTATAGCTCTTGATAAATCTGAAAAATACGCGTGCCCGAAAAAAGCGAAGGATATAAACGAGAATAAGAGCAAAAGAATTTCAGAGTTGCTCCAATTTCCCAATCGTGGGGCATCATCAACTCAATAACCTCTAATCTTTCACATCATGAAACCCTAATCACTCGCTTCTCGATCTCCAGGAAGAGTAATCCTTCCACGCTCGTCTTCACTCTCCATCTGTAAGTTCAATTTCCCTCACTCCCTTTCGATTCATCCAATCAGTTGAATCGTCTCTTCAATTTCTCAATTCAATTCGCACTTTTCTATTACTCTTTCCATTTTCCTTTAATTTGTATAAAATCTGACGCATGAATCTCGAATTGTTCACTTTCCTTACGTTACCCTAATTTTCCAGGTACAGAGATCCGTCACGAGCGTTGGTTAAGCAATGGATGGGAACAAGGACGACGCGTTGAAATGTTTGAGAATCGGTAAAGAGGCTTTAGAAAGCGGCGATCGGTCACGCGCTTTGAAGTTCGTGACGAAGGCGCGTCGCCTCGATCCCGGCCTCGCCGTCGACGATCTTTTGTCGGCGATAGAGGCTGAGGCAGGGGATCAGCGCCCAGCCGCCGAGGCGGCGGAGCCTACAAATTCCCCTGATCAGCCTTCTATCCGACGAAGGGCCACCGGGGCCACCGCCGCCACGGGGGCGGCCTCGGGGTCCTCGTCCTCTTCGGTCTCATACACCGAAGAGCAAATTTCAATTATAAGAGAAATTAAGAGAAAGAAAAACTTTTATGAGATATTAGGGTTGGAGAAAACTTGCACTGTTGAGGATGTGAGGAAATCATATAGGAAACTGTCTCTAAAGGTTCACCCTGATAAGAATAAGGCCCCTGGCGCTGAGGAGGCGTTCAAGGCGGTGTCGAAGGCGTTTCAGTGTCTCAGTAATGATGAGAGTCGGAGGAAGTATGATGTCTCGGGTGAGGATGAAGCGATTTATGAGCAGCGTGCTGCAAGGCCGGCTGCGCGGGGCTATAATGGTTACTATGAGGCTGATGTTGATGCTGAGGAAATATTCAGGAACTTCTTCTTTGGAGGAATGGCCCCTGCTGCAAATTTTGGAGGGTTCAGCTTTGGACCAGGTGGATTCAATGGTTTCCACGGTCATAGGCCTGCTGAACAGGGTTCTGGTGGTTTTAATGTTCGTGCTTTGATTCAGTTGCTGCCTGTGTTGCTTATTTTCCTTCTGAACTTTTTGCCTTCGTCGGATCCTTTGTATTCGCTTTCCAAGAGCTATCCTTATGAATATCGGTTTACCACACCTAAGGATGTTAACTACTATGTCAAGTCCACAAAGTTTGCTCAGGAGTATCCGCCTGAGAGCGAGGAACGATCAGCAATTGAACAAAGAGTGGAGAGGGAGTATTTCAGCATTCTTCGCCAGAATTGTCATTTCGAGTTGCAGCGTCGCCAATGGGGTTATATCCGGGAAACACCTCACTGTGACATGCTGCGGAAGTATGAAGTGGTGAATTAATATGTTAAATCAACATCCTAATTTTTATTATTGTCTTGTTTTTTGATGTAGATGCAGAAGCTTTTACCTGCTTGTGATATTATAGAATGTACAATTTATTTTTCACACTTATTAGTGAAGCAAGTTCATAATAAGCCAGCTGTTTTGTTGGGATTGTTATTTCTTAAATTTCATCAAATATCTCTATGACAGATCTTCCTTAACTGCCTAAAACCATTCATTACCAGAAGTATCAATGCATTGCCTCACTTATGTATCTAATTTTTCTTTGACTTCTGTGTATTTTATATTCAACTGCACTGTGTGGTACAACATGTAATAGAGTAAATTAGAGTAAATCGGTATCTACCTATTATATCACTTCAATGCCATATTATTGCTGGAAAGTGGCAACTTTCTATGTATTAAGTTATTACTATATAACAGCATGAAGGGAAGAAGTAAATGGTAGATGTAAGCATGTTGTTTGGAGGAGAAAAGGAGGGAGGTGAAAATAGAGGGATCATCTCAATGCTTCCATGGTTTTTCATCTTCATTAAAAGGATAAGTGTTTGAACGGTGCTAAACATTTGCTGAAGGAAAATTGTGTGGAATAATTGATGTCATTAGTTGAACATGTATGATCTAAGTTTATATTTGGAAACATGAATTTCGGCCTGATGCATGGTATAAGCACCCAACTAAACAACAACCTACATTTTTTCCTCTCTTTTTCTTCCTATTACGTGTATCATGTTCCACTTTTCTATTTCTTTCTCTTTCCAGGTATAGGCTATACCACCAAACGTATTCCTTATACTTTAACTAGCTACCTTGCTTTCGTTGCACCTGATAAGCTAATGCGCTCTTATTGAGTTAGTGGAGGCATAGTCAGATAGCTACTAAGATTCTTTATTTGACCAGTGAACGTCAAAGGTATATGGTCATTAGGCACCATTTATGTTGGAAGACTTTTACAATTATATGATCTATTATTTTGGATATTAAATTTAATGTTTCTTAGAATTTGTTTTTTATTTAATTAATGTTGTGTTAATTGTGCTGAGAGTCTACGAGTTGATTTGCAATGTGTTTTGGGATATGTCCTGTTCGGGTGTGTATCCTGTGTCAAGTTTGATACTTATTACTGAGTGTTTTCTTTTATGGTATCTAAATACTCCAACGGATCGGTTCATTGTCATTCGTTAGGCTTTTGGATTGCATTTGATGTCTGCTGTCTGTTAGCTTTTGGTCAACTTTAGATTTTACGTTGGCTACTACTACGAGTGACAGTTTGGTTCTCTTGAGTTTAAAGTGGATGTGTATATCTGATTATTAAGCACATAATGCAACTTTAGATTTTACGTTGGCTACTACTACGAGTAATTTTATATGATCAGAGTAAACTCATAAAACATGAGTTGTTATAATTGAATTGAATGACAGTAAAACTTTTTACATTATCAATGCACGTGTTTTATTCTCATTTTACATTATTATCTAATATATAATAAATTTGTCAATTTTTATAACAATAACTATTTGTCAATTTTTATAACAATAACTATTTTAAAGTTTTTTATATTATCAATACTTCCCCTTTAAACTTCAGATGGAAGCCTAGAGTTTAGGAGACTTAAGTTATCAATTTCCTAGTCAGAGAAAAGAATATATAGGATTTTAACAAAAAATGTAAATATACCTTTTCTACTAATTTTCAGTAAATATATATATATAGAGAGAGAAAAAAAAAATTTAAACAAGCAAAAATTTAAAAATAAAAATCACATTTAACTATATTGAAATAGGATAGTTTACCCTTTAATATATATCATAATAGTATAACTTTATGAGTTTGTTAGTGTAAAGTTTTTACACGCGTAGTCAATCATAATTTTTAATTTATGTGACTATTAAATATCAATTAATGAAGTCAACAAACTTACCATAAATGAAAGGTTGGTGTGATTGAACGTATAAAAATCTTTAAATTTTAACTTTATATCATATAAAAAAAATGTATATATACGATGTATGTATATAGTTGAAGAGGCAAAAAGAATAAGATTATGGGATTCTTTTACATTATTTTCCATCCTTTCTTACACTCTTTGTCCTTAAGAAAGCTAAAGTCGTATAATCCATGTGTCAAGAATTGCATCCTTATTAATCATTCATTGTTAAAACAAGCAGTCCTAATGCCCCAATTATTATGTACTGCAAAAAGGAAATGAAGGATTAACATTAATACGTTAATGTTTACACAGTATTAAACAGTTGTCCAAGAGAACAAACCTTGAGAACAGGGTTATCAGTCATTATTATTGTAGCATAACCAACATAAGGCAAGAATCTACAAAAAGTCAGAATGAAGTTAATACACATAAAAAATGAAATCATACGTAGTTCGAGAACTTATGTCATTTTTATTTAGGCTTTCTTTGAAGAAAGAAAGGACAAAGAAAAGAAAATAAATATCCTTGATTTTTTCCATCTTCCACAGTTTGGTACAGCTGAAATAGAGTAGAAATTTTTAATTTTGATGGGCCCACAGTGAACAGATTCCTCGTAAACAATATTATAGTCATATTGTTACTTTCTATCATGTAATATGTACGAAATACAAAGAACCTATTTTTTAGGTAAGTTCTAAATTCACTCAAAATCTTTCATTTCACCTGATATTATATAAAACATATATGATTTGTTAAATTGAGAATGAAAATATACACACTCACTTCATTCTCGTCCTCACCCTTGTCCTTCTCTAACTTGATTCTTATTTTAATAAATAAAATATTTTATATTCTTATTTTTAATTTAGTAGATCTAGTTTTCAAATTAAATGATCTTTAGATTCTTGTTTTGTTTCACAAATTACATTTTTTTTATGTAAAAAACTTTTGTTATTTAATTCACAAATTACAATCGATAATTTTTTAATTAATATCATGATATTCAAACAATTTATTTTTTGTTAAACAATCATCATAATCTTTTTTTGAGTATGAGATGAGTACATGTATACTTGGTATCTGGCGGGGACAAAGATGTGATATAAATCTCATACTGATTAGGTATCGACAATAGGGATGTGGATGGGTTTGGGAGCGGGGATGAGGAATACTTGTCCTACTTGTCTCGTTGTCATGCCTGATGATGTGTGTATATTCATTTCTACTAGGTGTTAATCAATTTGGAGTAAAATAAAATTCAACCTCACTAATTTTAATCAAATTGGTTTAAATTAGATTTATACAATATAATTCAATCACATCCAATCAAGAGTGAACTAGATGGAATTACAAAAAATAAAGATATCTTTTATAAAACATCCAACATAAAAGTGTGTAAATAAAACATTCAACATACATTGATGTTTTCAAAATAACAATAAATAAATAAAATAAAGTAGTTCATAAAAGATTAATTGTGAATGAGTGTTTTGTGTATATGATTTAGAGATAAGTGTAAGTTTATGTGTGTTTACGGCTCAGATTGGTTCAATTTTAGGGGAAAAAGAAAATTGAACTAATTAATTTTAATTGTTTTTGGTTAGTTTAAATTGTTTGAATTTTTTCCCTAACCTGAACCAAACCAAATTAATAATAATGGAGTTGGTTCACTTCGAATTTAGGAAAAATTGATAAAAAAATTAAAAAATCAAATTTCTTTTCATTAAATTATAAAAAATAATTTTACACCTCAAATTAGCAAAATCTATTAATCTACTAAATTCATAATTTTACAACAAAATATCAAGTGTTAGATATATACCAAATTAGTCAAATTAAACTATTAAAGCAA
Source organism: Psophocarpus tetragonolobus (assembly GCA_037954015.1). NCBI lineage: Eukaryota > Viridiplantae > Streptophyta > Magnoliopsida > Fabales > Fabaceae > Psophocarpus > Psophocarpus tetragonolobus. Next base: position 75,176,519 of record CM075688.1, on the reverse strand, counting down.
TTAATACAATACAAATAACAAATTGTATATATTTAAGCCAACTAATACAAGCAAAATATAAAATAAATATTTAATAATATATATATTTTTGGTTTGGTTCGGATTAAAAATCAAGGTTTTGAAGTACTAAAATCGTGAACCGAACTGAACATAATCAGTTCTATCCAGTTTGATTTAGATCTAGATCTAACTAAGTAAAAAAATTGAACAAAATTAATTGGTTTAGACTCTTGAGTTTATAACTTTCATTTTTTACCTACCAAACAATTTTAATTTAAATATTTTTTTTCTATTCTACTATATTTCTTTTCAAACAAACAATTTTAATTTTCATTCTTCTTTTTTCTTCAATTTCATTTGGTTCTTTCATTTTCTTTCCCGAACACTACTTGGGGTGATTTTGGGGTGACAAAAGTAGTTGAAAAAAAGTAAGAACGAGAAAAAACCAAGCTTTTTATTGTTTGGGAAGGGAGAGAAGAGGGACAAAAAGAAGGAAAAAAATGGTGGAACCTACAACAAAAATAGTCTCTACAGAAGTAAAAAGATTTAGGTGGGGGAAAAGAAAAAAAAAATTAAGGGTTCAATTAAAAATTAAAATGATCTATATTTTGACAATGTAGATATATTTTGGGGAGTTAATATTTCTTTCCCTTTTCAATCCCAAAACTTTTAAAAGTTATCTATTTTCTATTTATTTTCTTTTTCTACTCACATTTTTTCTAAAATCTTTCATCATCTAAAATAATTCACTTTGATGTTTTCAGAAGAGAATTACTTGGTCGAGCTTAGTCTTAATAGTGTTCAAAAGTTGTTCAAAAGAAAAAAAATTAAAAAAAGAAAAAGATTTACCCAACAGCTCGTCCCATAATATGGTGTTGCTGCAACCACTTCTGGCCATGATTATACATAACTCTGTCATCCATAGGATTATTGTCTCCTGAAATACAAATAAAAGAAATGTGAGTTTGGTCAATTGATGAAAAGGAATTATTAAAAGCCAGAAAAATTAATAGTAATAGCTTTACTAAACCGTGACCTAAAATACAATATAGCCTGAGAAAAACTGAAAAGCAAATATCTGTACTTATAATTAAAAGAAACATCGATCTTCTGCCAATTGAAATATATAATATGGACATATTCCATAAAACATTTATATCTATTGTATTATACCTTTAGTAAGGATATAAGTTTCATCAATATCTTGACGTTCATGAACCTGAAATAAAAAAATTAATAAATTGAATGATATATAAACAATATTCAAAATAAACACAGATATGCAGCTAGTTCTGTGTAAAATCAGAATTGTAAAATAAGAAGCAAAGGTATGCAAATCTAGTGCTTTGTTCATAATCAATTCTTTCTGTTTTCTTCACACGTTTCTATGTTCTGCATAATATTCTACAGCTTAAGTTCTATGAACTCTTCCAATTAAGTCAACTAATTTTGGCCCCGTTTGGAACAGCTCTCAGTAAGAGCTTATTTAATAAAAGATTCTTATGTAAAAACTAATTATATAAGCTTTTAAATTTAATAAGTTATTTATGTTTTGACATACAAATTATTCTAAATAACTTATTTAAAATAAACTTAAAATAACTTATAAATACTGTATAAGAATTTTTATATATTTATTCAAACAGTTGTATAAATATTTATATGATAAGATAAATTTAAATAAATTATAAATAAGTTCTTCCCGAGACCTTTATTAATGATCAATCAGACTTTACATTGTCTTTATAATAACTTTCTTTATTATCCAATTAGTTTTTTCTTGTGTTTCTGCCTTTTGATTCAATTTATTTTCCCAGCACACTTGTCGATTCCATCTCTTCTAGTAAATCTGTCTTCCCTTACTGCTGAACTCTTATTTCAGCTGAACGTTCTGTGATTAAAACTGCAATTTATCCAACTCAACCGGTAAAAATATCAAACTATCTTTATATTTACATTTCTCACTATCTTTTGCACAATAGATCCACCTCTTATTTTTCTTTTTTAACTACACCTATTCTCGTTTTTTTCTTTTAGTTGCCTATGGAGAACACTATACAGTGAACTGAATAGAAGGTAAAAAGCTGAGGAGCAGAAAAAAAAATGTAATCCAAACCTGAATTACACGGTGAACAATTGGAATGTCTCTTCCCTGCATAATTGTGTAGATTCCATTGTCAGCAAAATGTACAGTGGCCACCACATTAAACATAAATAAGTCTGTCAAGACTATTAAACATATATATGATGGCTTTTCCTGGTTTTATACAGTATACAAACACGTTTAAGTGTCAAAACCAAAGCTTTAGAACTTTCTACCATGAATGCATATTTGGTTTCGTAGTCTGATTTTAGAAAAATTTTAATATATTTGATTTTAAGTTAAAAAAGAATTTATAATTGATTCTCGTTGATTTTAAGTTTAAGTAACATTTGAATGAGATATGAATTTTATACTAAATTCTACTACTAAGAGAGTTTATAATAAAAACATCCAAATATAAATCACACTATTTCAAAATTAATTATATTCAAAATCAGTTTTGTTAAAATTGAACTAAATATAAAAAGTTTGTTCTCCTAAAAGATTTGAATACTCTCCATCAGTGGGCCAGCATGACATTTTACTAATAATAATTTGAGTGTTGAGAATAAAAAAAAAAAAAGAAGTTTCAAGACTGTTTCTCTTTTTTTTCTCAAAAGAGTTAAATATGTTTTTAACTTTCAATTTTTTGTCTCAAAAAAGTTCCTGTCTTTAATAAAATAGTCCGATATATTAAAAAATAAAATAATCTGATTTTTTCTGTTTCTAGAAGAATGATTAAAATATTAAGTATAAGGATTAAAATTTAGTAAATAATTTTTCAGGGGAAAAATGAGTAAATATTTTATACAATATAAAACAAGAAAACATTTTCAATTAAAAGAATTAAAAGAAATGGATAATTTTTTAAAAATTGTAATATTTTGCAGAAAATAACATTTTTATGTCAAAGACGAATTTACAAAAAATATATATTTTTATAGTTAAATATTAGTCGCTATTAATTTTTGTTAGTAGAAGGATTTAATACAATGACCTCTCTTTTCATCCTTATATTTTACTACCAGATCAACTTTATAACTCTCATCTACAAAATATTAATTTTAGTATTGTGTATTATGGTCTAAATCAATCCTATACAACCATGTGTAAAATGAAGTTTGCATATCTTATCTATATACTATAATCCTACTTATATCCTATAATTTAGTTATATTATATTTCTAGGATTCATGAAAAGTGCCAGGGAAAAAACTCTTTAAAAAACCCTAAAGACTCTTGGAAATCATCAACTATAGTGAGTCCTATTGTTTCCTTTTCGCGATTTAAGGGTAGGATGCAAAGTTAATGCTTTCTAAGAAATCACCAACAATCAAGAGATAAGAGTTTCCAATAGAGGTTGTGAGAGATTCTCATTATCACTCCTCTGTTTCTAAGAAATGTCAATTAGAGAAAAATCATATAACATTATTCAAAGCATTTCAAAATCCATAACCAATATAGAACAAAATTATAATAGAGAGAAATGGTACATACATCTAAATTGTAAACCACAATGTCCCCTGCACGAATGGGATCCTTGCTCATGTGCAAGAACAGAATATCGCCCTGTAATTAACAAAACCACACAACCTTTTAATTAGCCCAAAATAACACAACCTTCAAAATTAAAGACAAACAAACAAAAAAAATCATTAACATACATTATTCGCACACATGTTTCAACAAACCAAAAATATAAAACAAAAAAAAAATAAAATGAAAAACACTGACTCGTCGAAACCCAGGTTCCATGCTTCCGGAAATAACAACGACAATGGGTGATTCGCTTCCGGTAATGCAAATTAACCCCTTCCATATTACAAGCGCCGATGTTACAATCAACCCTGAAACACGTTGCGAGAACAATAACTCAGATTATTAATTAATTAATTATTGTAATTGTTGTTGGATTAATGATGATGAAAGAAATGAAAAAGATGGAGCATAGTACCAAGTTGGATGATCTGAGTCAGAGTGTGTCTGAGTTGAATAGATTTGACAGTGTCTTTGACCCAACCCATTGTGTTGTGTTGTGGCTTTGGATGTTCTTTCTTGTAATTGAAATTTCAAACTGAAAAAAAAAAAAGAAAAAAGAAAAAAAAAAAGTATTTAAGTAATGGAAGCGTGTGGCTTTGACTTTTGACCATGATTTTCTGGAATATATACGTGGTTCTATCAATATTCATGAGACACGTGTCGTTTCTCTCCACTCTGGTAAAGGCATGTACTTCCACCCACATGTTTTGTTTCAACGGTGTTATTATTATGGGCTTTATATAAATTTTTAATTGAAATATTTATATTTAGTGATGCATTGTTATATAATTAAAATTATTATAATTTTATAATAATTTTTTAAAATTAAAGTGACTTGTTTTTCACGACTTTAAATTTTAAATAATTTGTTATTGAAAATTAGTAGATAAAAAAATTATATATAAAAAAATATTGATACTAAACAAGTATTGAGATTTATATATATATATATATAGAAAAGAATAAGTTAGGACAATTATAAAATTGTCCCATTTTTTTTATAAATATGTATCCATTTTTTAATTTTTTTTTGTCTGTTTAACATTTTTTTACTTTTTTTTTTCTTCCGGCATGTGTCTATTTTTTTTATTTCTTTGTTTTTCTCTTTTATGGATATTTGTCTATTTTTTGCCTTTTTTTTAATTTTTTAATTTCTTCTTCTTTTATTTTCTTATTTTTTAGGTTTAATTTTTTATTTTAATATCTTATTTCTTTTTATTTTTATGTTATCTTTTTTTTATTTATCCTTTTTATATTTACATATTTTCATTTTTTCTTTTTATAATTTTAAATATTATTTCTATTTTATATATGTTACATATTATATATTAAGAAATTACAAATTTGTCATTCTTTCTTTTATGGATATGTGTCTATTTTTTATTCTTGTGTCTTTTCACTTTTTTATTCTATTTTATGTTATGTTATTTTTTATTACGTCTATATTTTATATATTTTCATTTTTATTTTTATAATTTTAATTAATATTTTTTATTTTAATATTTTATATTGTTAATATTTAAATTTAATATTTTATATATTTTCATATTTATTGATTACTTTATAAAAAAAATAGGTTATACACTTGTTAATGATAAAAAAATTATTCAATTTTATTATTAAATTAGTTCTAATTTTGTATGAAATAGACCATGATTACGAGTAACGGGTATAATTATACCCAGAATCTTTATGAAAAACCAAACTATTTTTTATAATTTCACAAAGAGTTTAATTGATATGCACTAACAATGTAAAAAATTATATACTAGTATCGAATCACAATCCTTAATTTATGGAGATTGTTAACTTTACCGATTAATATTTTAAAAGTCATATATACATGATTGAATGTTATATTAGTATACTAATTAAACTCATTAACAAACACATTTATATTAAAAAATTCAATGATATATAAGTAAGTTATTATTATAAAAAAATAATATTTTGATTAAGAATGACGGGAAATAATTCTTCTTGGAACCTTTATGAAAAAAATAAATTTATGTGATAATTTAACACATTTATATTTAAAAATTCAATAATATATAATTTATTATTGTAAAAAAATATATTGATTTTTTTTTTAAAAAAAAAATTCGTTTCAATTTTTTTAATTTCTTCTTTTTTTATTTTTCTTATTTTTAGTTTTAATTTTTTATCTTAATATCTTATTTCCTTTTTCTTTTTATGTTATCTTCTTTTTATTTATCCTTTTTATATTTATGTTTTTTGTTTTTTTATTTTTATAATTTATATTATTATTTCTATTTTAAATATTTTTCATATTTATATATTAAGGAAATTACAAATTTTTCCTTTTTTCTTTTATAGACACGTGTCTATTTTTTTCTTTTCACTTTCTTATTTAAATTTCTTCTTATTCTATTTTATGTTACTTTATTTTCATGTTTTATCTCAATTTCTTCCTCGTATTTTATTTTTATGTTATTTTATTTATTTTTTATTAATTTTATATTTTATATATTTTATTATTCTATTTTAATATTTATATTTATATAATTAATATGTTAAATTAATTTATAAAATATATTTTCATATTTATTGATTGCTTTATAGAAAAAATAGGTGATACACTGATATTGTTAGTGAAAAAAATTGTATTTAATTTTTTATTAAATTACTTCTAATTTTGTGTGAAATAAATTATGATTATGATTGATGAGGGATAATTCTATATAGAATCTTTATGGAAAACAAATTTTTTAATAGCTTAACACATTTATATTAAAAAATAATAATATATAATTTATTATTATAAAACAATATATTGATTACGATTCACCACAAATAGTTCTTCCTGAACCTTTAAGAAAAATTAAACTTTTTATTTGATAATTTAATACATTTACATTTCAAAAATTACGTACAATTTATTATTATAAAACAATACATTGACATTTTTTTTAAGTTTTTTTTTTATTTTCAACTTTTTTAATTTTTTCTTTTATTTTTCTTCTTTCTCTTTTATGGACATGTTTCCATTTTATTTTTATGTTATTTTATTTATTCTTTTATTACTTTTATATTTATATATTTTTCATCTTTTCATTTTTATTTTTATAATTTCAATTATTATTTTCTCTTTTAATATTTTATATGTTTATATAGTTAATATGTTAAATTTAATTTACTAAATATATTTTTATATTTATTTATTACTTTATAGAAAAACTAGGTGATAAATTGATATTGTTAGTGAGAAAAATCTTATTCAATTTTATTATCAAATTAGTTCTAATTTTGTATTAAATAAACCAAGACCACCATTAACGGGAGATAATTATACCCTCAACCTTTATGAATTTTTTTTTTTAATTTGACACATTTACATTTAAAAAATTTAATAATATAATTTATTATTATAAAATAATATATTGATTTTATGTTTGATAAATTTACATCTAAATTTTATTTATTAATACTTATACAATGATTATAATTAACAAAACTTTTTTTATAATTTAACATATTTACATTTAAGAAATTAAATAATATATAATTTATTATTATAAAACAATATATTGATTTTATGTTTGATAAATTTATATCTAAATTTTTTTATTATTATTTATATAATAGTGTTAAATTTTTCATAAATATATGATACATATGTCATAATTAATTGTAAAAAATATTTTTACAAAAATTTAAACTAATTATTAAACAATATCTTAAATTAAATTAAATTAAATTTTTATGTCTAATAAAGACAATTTTACTCAAACAAAATTATATATTAAAGATTAATAATAATTATTTATAATTTCAAAACCTATAAAATCCTTTTTAAATTTTTAAAAAAATTAAATTTTATTTAAATATATATAAAATATCTTTATATATTTATATTTTTTAATAATATTTAATTATAAGATTGAAATATTAAATTATTGTTAATTTTTTATGAAATAAACAATCAATATCACTCATGAGAAATAATTATATTTTTTTTTTACATGAGAAATAATTATACTTGACATCATTATAATGACAAAATTATTTTTATAAGTATTTAATGTACTTAATTTTTAAAGACTCTATAATATATAATTTATTATTAAAAATATATAAAGACTCTACAAAATTTTATTTATTTGTATTTATATAATAATGTTAAATATTTTTATAAATATCTTATAATATATCAAAATTAATTCAACTATTTAACACGTTATAAATATAAGCATTATAAATACTAAAACCTTTTTCAGAATATTTAACGCAACTATATAATAAAAATTTAACAATATTTATTTATACTTTAAAAACTATAAACATAATTTAATTTTTAAATCTTTTTATAGAAAAACATATAGAATATCTTTATATATATAGTTAAATAATATTTAATTATGTGATTTTTAGTTTCTCAATTCTTTTATTTTTCTAATCCAATTTTAAAATACATTAATATTGATTATTTATATTAATTTTAATAAAATTATATGAATAATTAAGCAACCTGTGTGTATACACAAATTCTATGCTAGTTCTTTTTTAAAAAAATTTATATTAACATAACAATTAAGAGTAGTTTAAAGTAATTATGAAAGAATAAAATAAGATAATAGGAAGAATAAATAATTATTTTTTCTAATTTATTTTTTAAAAAGATAATAAGAAATAAAATTAAGTTAGATTTTATATATTTAATATTTTAAATGATATGAAAAATATATTAATTATTAGGAATGACAAAATAATCGCGTTCGCTATAACTGAAGATAAGTCCTATGAAAATTTAATTAATCTTGTAAAAATAATATAATTTTATTTCTAGATTTTCTAACAAATAAATTATTTATTTAATAAAACTTCTTATAAAAAATCTTTTCCTAAAAAATATTTTTTTAAAATTTCACGGGTATCCGTGAATATTCACAAGCATTAAAAAAACCTGTGAGTATTTTTATAAAGGATATCCAACTGATATTTAGTGGGTAACAGATATTTGTGACGGTTTGGGCTACTTGTGCCTATCCCAACCCATTGTTCCTGGTAATTATTTTTATTTTTAGAAAAGGTTATAAAATTTAATGTAAATAATAATTATTCTTTTTATTTTATTGAAAAAATTATTTTACTAAAATGGTTATTTATTAAAAATATAATAAAAAATAAAATTAAAAACAAATATTACTACTATCAAGTAACTGCATGAAAGAGATGACAAAAAAAATAAATAAATAAAAGATTAATCACATACTAACACATGACGTCGGAGGATGTATAACTAACATAATGACACAATAATGTTGGGAGTTGGATAGATTTATATATTATTGAAAAAAGTAACTATTAATTATAAGTTACAAAATTGACTATTTAAAATTGACTATTTTAATATACCATAAAAGAGTACCAAGAGTGTATTAATTTGTTTTCAATCTAAAATTAAAAATTAACCATATATAATTTTATTCTAAAATAAAAAACGCTATTATTAATAGAATATTAAAATATACTTAAAAAAATAGTATATTAAAATCATTATTAGTAAAAATAAAAATAAATTATAAATAATCAAAATATAAATGTTTTCTTACTATATAATTTGCTATTTTAATTTATAATATAACATATATTTTTTTATAATATATTAATTTAATCTATATTATTATTTTCATCTATAATATAATATATTTTAATTTATTGCCAATCTATTAAGGGGGCATTTAAATGCTATCAAGGGGGACAAATGGATGATGAGATAGAAAAGTTAGACATGGGTTACAGGATGGAAGTGAGGTAAGATTTTGGGTAGATAGGTGGTTAGATACTTACATTCATGGAAGTGTATTCATGGTTGTATAGTTTAACAAGGAATCCTGAAGCAATAGTGTCTCAAATGAGAGGCTTAGGGGAAAGGTGAAAATGGGATGGAGGCGTCAATTATTTGCTTGGGAGGAAGAATTGGTAGTGAGGCTGGAGAGAAGTTTGGAAGGAATTGAACTTCGTCAAGGTGTTCGAGATATATTTGTCGTAGTATGACAGCTCTGGAAAGCAAGTAATATTGCGATATTTAAATTATAGACACTAGACATTGAAGAAATCATTCATGCTCTTCAACTGTATTCCAGAGAACGGTGTCGTGTTCAAAATTTGGTCTCCTACACTCATGTTGAATGAATTATAAATCCTCTGTACTGTATTGATGGCTTGTAACTTTCTACTATTGCGAATTAGATTACTGCATAGTATGGAAAGAATGGCAACATTGTACAACCCATACCCTGTGTATCACACTACTATGCCCTAAATCAGAGTGTTGTGACTGGTGTCGAAGTGAACTACAACACGAGGTCTTTCCACACACATATGTTGTGTTATTCACAATACTGTGATAGAATCGACTTAATTGAAATCTTTACAATAATCCAACGCACACATCTATGGACTTTTCCACACACATGTGGCTTTCTCAATAATGTCGTGTCTAACACGGATTAAGGAAGTTGAAAGAACTTTACATCTCACATTGCAGTGATTTTTTTCATAATAAATAATAATAATCATATATGAAAATAATAATAACAGTAAAATAATTATAATGATAATATCAGTAATAATAATAACATATAACAAAATCTATTTACTATTGTTCACAAAATTATTAAGTTCCAGACAGTATTGCAAATGAAATTTATTATTTTTCAATTATTATTATTTTAATTTATACATTTATTGTTTCAATTTTTTGTTCATTTTTTTCTTCTACATTACATTCTTTTTACAGTTGGAGACATTATTGGTATAAAGTGTTGGACTTATACTTTTTGAAGATACCTGATGGATTTTAGAATTGGTTTTCATAATTTTATATTATGTGAAATTTAGTTGGTGATCCTATATGTGGGATTAACATACATTTATTTGAAACTCTTTTTTTTTTCTTTTCTAAATTATGTTGAAAATTTTGGCTTTTTTATTTATGTATCTTATTCAGTGTTTATATAATTTTTTAAATTTATTTTTATACTTTTCACCTAATTTGTAACAAAATTTATTATATCATTACAAAATTTGTTATTAACATAAATCGGACAACAATACTATGTAATTTATTTAGTTACAAATATAATTTTAGGTAAAAACAAATTGAGAATATAATTTTATATAAAAAAAGTTAAAAATATAGTTTTTGACATAAATAAGGTGTTTAATAAATACCTTTATACATATATAACTCTTCACATTAATATTATATCTTTATGTACCATCCTTTATATTTTGTACATTTAATAAATTTGAAAATTACATTTTTTTACAAAACAAAATCTATTTGATGTAATGCCTCTACTTCTTACTCAAAATTATTTATAAAAATGTGAGAGATTTTAAAAATTTGATTCTACATAAAGAACCATAATCTTCTTTTAGACATTGTGGGTCAAAATATCATTTATTGCAAACTTCATTTAAACATAAATACATTAATTGTCATAATTACTCTCTTAAAAGTCATAGTTCAAAGGAGTGAACTTCTTACAAAATTAAATTTACTTGAACTTTAGAGAGTGCCTAGCTTAGAAAACATATTCAAAGCAAATCCTTTGAATTCTGCAATATCTCTTGCTGGTTAGGTCCATCCTCTATTCGTACTTTGAATATATATGAAAGGAAACACATAAAAGGAGTGAGATTTTTATAAACCATCAACGTTAATCTTAATAAACTTAATAAACAATGGGGGCCTAAGATTCTGCCTACGACTCAATGTCACATGACTCAATATATGGACTCAACCGTACTTATTTCGATTATTGAACTTAATCACACATGACTCTATATATTGATCCATGACCAATCCATGATGATTCACCCCAACCATCAAGGATTTGTTGGGGAAATGATTGGTAACTGTATATCAAGTGTCAATCATGGACTACCCTAAATATTCACCCACATGATGAACATCCTCAACCCAAGTGCCAACATGGACTACCCTGAATATTCATATATTTAAAACCATCTTAGGACCCATCCTGGTCCTGCCTTTTATCTCGTAGTGTACCAAGTTGTGACTTCCAAAACGCGATACTCATGCACATGTATGGTATCCTTACAAGGGAACGAGGACTTTGCTAAGTTCATCTCACAACATCTCAACCCAATTGCAAACGTTACTAGACTCGGCAATTACTAATCACGTACCACTTACATTTCAATCATTATTCGCATAATGATTTATGAATCATCCTCAAAGAATTAAAATATTATAATAGATATACAAATTAATTTCTCATCTTAAAATTTCTATTTCATGAATAATAATTAATAATAACAACAATCAAATTAATATATGTTTAATATGAAAAGACATCTTTCTTACGTAGAATATCAAATTAGACTGCAATCATAAAACATACTTAGATTGCCTTTTATGATTTTAAGAAATATCATATTTACAGTGAAATTTTCTTAACTAGACTTTACACACAATCCATTGAATATTTTATAAGATATAAATATATTTTACCATGAATATTCAAAATATAAGTAATAATCTTTTGAATAAATTTATCATAATTTAATGAGAGTAATAAAATAATATTCAAAGCAAAACTTGAAATAAATAATATCAACGAACTAGAATGTAAAATATACGATGGAATAATTTTAGAAAAGGATCAAAATATAACTTCTGAAAAAAAAGTTGAATAATAGAACAATTAATAAATAATAACAAAGAATCATACTATGATATCTAGAGAATAACTTAAATAATAATAACAAGAATAAAATTGTAATATATGAAAATAATAAACAAAGGACTATAAGTAATATTTGAAAATAATAAATAAAAGAACAAAAGTAATAAATAAAGAATCAGAAATAGTATCTGGAAATAATAATTAAAGGACCAAAAGTAATATCTAGAGATAATAGATAAAGGATTAGAAGCAATATCTGGAGAATATTAATAAAGGAGAAGAAATATTATCTAGAGAGAATAAACAAATGACCAGAAATATTATCTGGAGGAAATAAAAGTTAACTTAGTTAGATGTCACTGAGCAATCAACTAAACATTAGTATATTAATGGACAACCAAATTTTTGGAAGGGTTGGAAATTATATTGCTAGGACCCATGGGGAGGATGTGGGGTATGCTAACTTAGTAGGGTTTCAATGTGAAGAGGCCATAGGGGGTTGAAGAGAGATATAGGAGGTGTGAAGATGAAGGGTGGTGCAACAGTGCATGAAGAGGTTGGAGTTTTTACTGATCGGTTGGTGGGAGGAGTTGAGGCCTATATTATGCAGAACATGGTGACAATTAGTAATCAAGCCGCTAGGTGGCATAAAGAAGCGTGAGTGGGCTTATCACATCTTGAATTGATGGGATGATGTGATCCTCCCTAGAAAAAGAACTATCACTAGGGCCATGGCTAGGAGTATAGAGGAGGACTTGGCTACAGTGGAAGGAGGAAGACCTCACCTCCTTATGCGCATTGAGCTTATACCTTAGTCTCCATGTTTTCCTATTTTTTAGCATTGTATTGTGTCTTTAGCTTCCTAAGAGGAGTGGTCTATTCTTCCTTGTTTGGCCTTGTATTTTGGGCATTTAAATCCGTAGGATTATAGGCTAGGAGGTGTGCTTAGTCTTAATGTGGAATGTATTAGCTAATTGGGCCATTTAGGAATGTTGGTGGGTTGTTTTATTAACCACACCCTCTTTTCTAATTAAACCCCAATTAGTTAGCACATGAAGCATGAAGGAGACAAGGTGGGGCCTTTGTTCCCTCTAGTAGGCACCATTTTCCTTAATTGCCACATGGCATCCTACATGACACTTAGTTAGATCTAAGATCCATTATTTTAAGAGCATGTGCTAATTATTTGAATTTTGGCTCCTCTTTGAATTTCCCTCCATTTTACATGGCCAAGGAACTCCCCCCACCCTATAAATAGACCTCTCTACTCCTTTGTATTCTTGACATTTGATTTGAATGAAATATTCACTAGGGCTATGGCTAAAAGGAATGAAGAAAACCTAACCCTTGCAGACAAAGGAAGACTTCACCTCTTGTGGAGAGTGAAGATATTAGGCTAGGGTCTTTAGTTAATAAAATGTAATTTTCCTATATTTTAATTTTGAGGAGCATTATGAATTTAATTTGGGACATGTGTTTAGTCCATTTTTATGTTAGGAGGTGTCTTAGGAATTTAGAGGGTGGATTTAGCTTTTTGGGTCTTTATGAAGGAATATTGGCCTTGATATCTACACCCCTCTTTTCCTACATAAACCACCTAAGCTAATAAGAAGGAACATTGGCCCTTGTTTTGAGAAACTTGGGCACGAAGTTTGATAATCTAAGGATGGGATTGTTTCTCAATCCTCCTCCCTTAAATCTCTCCTTTTAATCCTAGCCCTTCTTTTTTAGGTTATCTTGTTCAAGAGGTTAGATACCTCTATAAATAGGCGCTCCTCCCCTCACTTGTATTTTTTACACTTGAATTTAATCCTAGAGACCATATTGGTCGTGAGGTTCTTACCTTTGAGTGTCCCCCTTTCTCCTTCGTGAGAGCTTTTAAGAGTTATAAAGGGACCCCTCCCTTGTGGCCTCTCCCCTTTGCCTTATCAAACTTAGTGTTTGTGGCACCTCACCTCATTCCTTTCCTCTCCATAAAACCATTTCCCTTCCAAGTGACCTTAGAAAGGATCCTTTGTGCAAGTGATCATCAATGATCACATCACACTTCTTCAAAAGAACCTAGACTAGAAGATGATCTTGGGAGAAGCATCAACAAAAATGCATCAACTGGTTAGCCAAAACAAAATTGATGTTTTGTATCTTTACTTACATGTTACTTCGATACTGGAAAAAATTTTAGTATTCACATTATCTAGTAAATTTAGGTAAAAAGGGGTAGCTATAAGCACCCAATTTTATCCAGTCATTTTATAATAAAAAAATAGTTTTGGCATGAACCATTGCAATCTCAATCAAACCAAAAATGGAAGAGAAAAACAGACCATTATCAAAATAAAAGAACAAAAACATTGCTCATTTTTTCAAATAAAAAAAACATATTACAAGTAGAGAAAATATAGGAAGAGAAAAAAATCATTAAAAGGAAAGAAAAATAAATATAAGGGTCAATACTCTACAATCACAACCTTGAAGATGATGGATTTCTCCTCCATGATCTGCTTCTATGATGTTCCAAGGTTGAAGATGATGGAGGACCATCCTTGGGACATCAAATAGGACCCATCACAAGGTCCGTGGTAAGAAGAATAAAAGAAGAGGAAGGTCATACCACACCAAGAGCATTAATGATCAGATGTGTGGACTTTGGTGCATATACCTAGTCTTTTGATTGTTTTCCTTATTTTTCCCTTGTATTTTGGGGAACCTTAATCACTTAGGATTTCATTGTGTATTTTTATTTAGCCTTTTTATTATGGGGCAAATTAGTTTAGGATTTATTTTGGGACTTAAACCTTGACTTGTGAGGCCAAAAGTCCATTTCTTTCATTTTCTAGACACAAGGGTATTTTAGTCATTTAGGGGGGAGGAACCTACATTTCATTTGAGGTCCATTTAGGGTGTTAGACTACATGTAGTCACTTTGGATATATTGGATATTTGAGAGAGTTTTCCTCATCATTCCTCTTCCTTAGTCATTTAGGGATCTCTTGGCCCCCTTCCTCTCCTCTCTACCTTAGAAGGAGCTTGGACCTCCCTAGGATTGGCCTTCACCCTCTCCAAGTGAAGTCAGCTAGCCAAAGAGACACCATCCAACCACCACTACCTAAAACACCATTCTTTTGTCTCCATTTTTCATGAACTACTTTCACCCTTCATAAACCCCATTTTGACACCTATTTCAGCCCTTAAAGAAGATCCATTTCAACATCTCATCTTGGATAAGAGTTGGTGACACAATGGAGAAGGTGGAGCCATAAGAAGAAAATGTAGGCGGAGAGGTAGAATGTCAAGTATGTAGGCACCATTCCAAGGAAGATAAGTCATGTAAGGAAGTTTGCCACAAGGAAGTAACCCTTGATAAAATCCATAAGAAGGAAGTCTCTCAAGGAAAAGAAAACACTCAAAGACAAAAACTCACAATATCATTCAAGTGTAAAAATGATAAAAAGGGTGGTGGTGGATATTTATAGAATGGTGGACATCCAATTAGGATAGCTAATAATGTGTTAATTTAGCTAATCAAAACTAATTAACATATGATCAACTTGTCCCAACCAAACATGCCTCTAGAGAAGTAGATCTAGGTACCCTCTAATTCAAATTTGAATTTGAAGCGTGCCATGTAGACATTACCTAGGAGGGAGAGTGCAATTGGCGCCTAATGGAGGAAACAAGGCGGGCCCACTTGTCTCTCATGATTCATGTGATGCTAGAAGGTGTGGGAAACAAACAAGGGGGTGTGGGAAGGAAAACCACATGTCCCTATTCTACCAAAAACGCCCACACTTATCCAAATACTCCACATAAAAGACTAATGACACTCCTAGCCTAAAATAAAAGAAATAGGCCAAAATAGTAGGTTCTTTGGCCCCAAAAAAGGAGAAAAAGCAAATAATTGAAGTTTTTAGAAACAATGCCGATTTGTTTGCTTGGTCAGCGATGGACATGTCTGGCATTGATCTAGAATTTCTCTCTCATCCCCTCAGTGTATACAAAGAGGCGTGACCAACAACCCAAAAAAGGAGGAAAATGGGAGAAGAAAAAGCACAGACAGCTAAAGAGGAAATTGCAAAACTCATCTCTACCAACTTCATCCAAGAAGTCCGTTAGACCACTTGGTTGGCCAATGTGGTTATGGTGTGAAAGCAGAATGGTAAGTGGAGAATAAGCACCGACTACACAGACCTGAACAAAGCTTGCCCAAAGGATGTCTATCCCTTCGTTAGCATTGACAAATTAGTAGATGGAGCCGCGGGCCATCGTCTGTTAAGCTTCTTGGACGCATATTCAGGCTATAATCAGATTCGAATGCACCTCGACGACGAAGCTAAAACAACATTCATTACGGAATCTGCCAACTACTATTACAAAGTGATGCATTTCAAACTTAAGAACGCAGGGGCCACGTATCAAAGGCTAATGCACAAAGTCTTCCATAAGCAGATATGAAAAAACTTGGAGGTATATATCAATGACATGGTAGTCAAAACAGAGAAGCCAAATCATCATACCCACGAACTGTAAGACAATTTTTTCCACCATTCGCAAACATTTAATGAGGCTCAATCTAGAAAAATGTGTGTTCGATGTGCAAGCAGAAAATTCAGCGGCTTTATGTTAACCAACAAAGGAATAGAAGTCAACCCAGATAAGTGTCAAACAATCCTGGACATGAAAAGCCCAAAAAACCTAAAAATAGTACAAAGGTTGATGGGCAGATTAACATCTTTGCCTCGATTCTTCCCATGCATAATCGAAAAAGCAAAACCAATAGTTACCTTCCTCAAGAAAAGCAAGAGCTTCCTCTGGACAAATGAATGCGAAGAGGCCTTTACCATGCTGAAAGCATCCATTGTGTCCACACCTGTATTAATTAAGCTAGATCTAGGAAAACCATTAATCCTCTACCTTTTGGTCTCCCAAGAAGCAATTAGTGTTGTAGCAATACAAGACACTCTTGACGGGAAAAAACCAGTTTATTATGTGATCCGAATGCTCCAAGATGCCGAAACCAGATACTAGATGGTAGAAAAAGCAGCTTTAACTATAGTCAGTTCGGCACGATGACTTTAGCCTTATTTTTAGAGTCACACCATAATAGTCAGAACAAATTTCCTAATTGCCAAGGTATTGAGAAAAACAGAATTGACTGGACGAATGGTTGCATGGTTTGTTGAATTGCCCAAATTCGACATCAGGTATAAACCTAGGGGACCTATAAAGGCACAATGTCTGGTAGATTTCTTAAATGAGTTGCACCTAGTGTCTACGGAACATACGTTCAATTGGACGTTGCACATGGATAGGTCCTCCAACAGTGGGGGTAGTGGAGCATGTATCATATTAGAAGGGCCCAATGACATTACCATTGAGCAGTCCATGAGATTCGGGTTTAAGGCCTCAAACAATCAGGCCGAATATGAAGCACTATTAGATGGACTCAAACTGGCGGTCAAGTGCCTAACTAACTCCAAAATTGTGGCAGAGCAAGTAAATGGCTCTTTTCAAGTTAACGATGAAAAATTGTTACAGTACTATCATGCATTCTCGTAGGAAAAAACCAAGTTCGAAGAGATAGAGGTTGTCCACATACCAAGGGAACAAAACTCACGGGCTGACAAGCTAGCTAAGCTTGCCAATTCTCGCAAGCTAGGACAGTTGCGCACTTTTTGGGAACAAGAGTTACCTTTCCCCAGTATCTTAGTACGTTAAACATCCAAGAAAGACACAGATTGGCATACCAAAATCATCAACTTTCTGCAAAATGGGACAACCCCGATAAAGCCTGCAAAAGCCAAGCAATTAAGAACAAAAGCCTCAAGATTATCCCTTATCTCGAGAGAACTCTACTAAAGGAGCTTTTCGGCCCTCTCCTAAACTGCCTAAATGATGAAGAAGCCAACTATATGCTTCGAGAAATCCATTAGGGTGTTTGTGGTTTTCATTCTGGGCAAGGTCAATGGCAAATAGAGTGCTAAGCGCTGGATACTACTAGCCCACACTGAAATGAGACTACATCACATTTGTTAAGAAATGCACTCAATGTAAAAAACACGCAAACCTAATTCATGCCCTACAGATGAGTTAAAGATAATCACAACTTCATGGCCCTTTTTGCACCTAGGGAATGAATATTCTCATAACTTTCCCATTAGCCTGAGGACAACACAAATTTTTGCTAGTGGTTGTTGATTATTTTACAAAGTGGATTGAAGCCGAACCTTTGGCTATTATTTCGGACAACAATATCTAGATGTTTACGTAGCAGAACATGGTGACACGCTTCAACACTCCACACTCAATAATCACTGACAATGGTCTCCAGTTCACAGATAAGAAATTCAACACTTTCCTACAAGGACTCGGGATAAAACACAAAGTTACTTCGATCGAGTATCTACAGACAAATGGGCAGGCAAAAGCAGCTAATAAAGTCATTCTGATAAAGCTGAAGAAGAGGCTTGATGGATCTAAAGGGGCATGGGCAGACCAAATACCAGAACTTTTGTGGGCATATCGTTGTACCCCCCAAACGTCCCCACATGAAACCCTATTTCGGCTAACCTTCGGCACAGATGTTATGCTGCCCATAGAAATCGGCAAACCTTCACTTCGGAGATGTTGTTTTGATGAAACAAACAACAAAGAAGGACTTTGGCATGACTTGGACTGTGTTGAAGAACTCAGAAATCATGTCATAGTAATTGCAGAAGCCACCAAGCAGTGGATGTCACGATGATTTAATTGAAAGGTAAGATTGAGAACTTTTCTCCTAAGTGACTTAGTTTGGCGGGCAACCGGTGAAGCAAGAAAAGAAAAGAAAGAAGGAAAGCTAGCTGCTAACTGGGATGGGCCTTTTTGGATCCACCAAGACCTTGGCAACAACGCATATAAACTAGAAGACCTCACTGGAAAACTAATTCCACGAACTTGGAATTCCACACACTTAAAAATGTACTAGAGTTAAACATGAGCATATACTTCTTTTAGGGCACTCTTTTCCTTATTTCGGTTTTTTATCCCATAATGGGAATTTTTCCGAAAAGGTTTTTAACGAGGCCCCTCACCTATAAAAGAAGGATATTTTGGATCTACTTTATTCTTTTACTTGCAAAAAGTTTGGCTTACTTACAAAAAAAGCCTACGAAAGTAACCCTCCTTAAAATTTTCATTTTCGGCTAAGGCAGTACCTCCCTCGAAAAATCCAAAATCTTGTGCCAACAACCATGCATCAGTTATAATTTGGCCCACACATTAACTAAAAAAGGCAAAAGAATAAAAAGCAAATTTGGCCACACTTGAAGAAAAAACCTTGTGTATTCATTATAATAATTCACTACAAAATGTTTGTTCTTTAAATACACTTTTTAATCAAAAAGAAAAACTAAAGAAATCACTAAGAGGCTGCTTCATCATCTCCTTTGCTCTGGCCTCCTGCTCCCTTGACCCCATCCACATTAGCAGTCTCTTCAGCTTGAGTCTCTTTGGCCTGAGTCTCAGTATTATCTTCTGATGTTAAGTCCGGCAAAGATTCCCCGTCTGGAAGGGCTGCATCATCTACTTCATCAAGGCTCTTATAATGACCCCCTAAGATATCATGATTTTCAAAAAACTTGAAGTCTTCCATAATGGTGTAGAAATAGTAAGCTTGGCGCACGACATGCTGAAAGCCAGTGGCATGTTCCACCATGACATCATCCTCCACCTGAGTTACGAATTTCTCGTGCTCGGCTACCACCTTCTCATAGGCCCACCTGTAGCCTTCTTAGCTTTTTTCGCTCTGAGCCGAAAAAGCTTTGAGGCTACACACCTCTTCCTAAGCCTCCTCCAAAAGCTCATCCTTTTCGACGAAGGTCATAGCATGTTCAGTGATGGCTCCACCTTCTCCATGGTGTCACTAACTCTTCTCCAAGATGGGATATTGAAATGGATCTTCTTCAAGGGCTGAAATAGGTGTGAAAATGGGGGTTATGAACGGTGAAAGTGACTCATGAAAAATAGAGACAAAAGAATGGTGTTTTGGGTAGTGGTGGTTGGATGGTGTCTCTTTGGCTAGCTCACTTCACTTGGAGAGTGTGAAGGTCAATCCTAGGGAGACCCAAGCTCCTTCTAAGGTAGAGAGGAAAGGAAGGGGGCCAAGATATCCCTAAATGACTAAGGAAGAGGAATGATCAGGAAAACTCTCTCAAATATCCAATATATCCAAAATGACTACATGTAGTCTAACCTAGGGTATTTAAAGAGAGGATTGGAAGCCTCTAGGCCATTTGCACGAAAATGTGAGAGCTAAATGTCTCTCAAATGAACCCTAAATGGACCTCAAATGAAATGTAGGTCCCTCGCCCTTAAATGACTAAAATACCCTTGTGTCTAGAAAATGAAAGAAATGGACTTTTGACCTCACAACTCAAGGTTTAAGTCCAAAAATAAATCCTAAACTAATTTGTCCCATAATACAAAGGCTAAATAAAAATACACAATGAAATCCTAAGTTATTAAGGTTCCCAAAATACAAGGGAAAAATAAGAAAAACAAGCAAAAGACTATGTAGATGCACCAAAGTCCGCACATGTGATCATCAATGCTCTTGGTGTGGTATGACCTTCCTCTTCTTCTATTCTTCTTGCCATGGACCTTGTGATGGGTTCTATTTAATGCCCAAGGATGGTCCTCCATCATTCAGCCTCTCTTGTAGCCAGAACCTCCTCAAGCGCTTCACGAGAAATCATTGTTTTAGTGTTTTCTTCCACTTCCCACAACTTATCTGAGATAGCCAAGAAGTTGTCTTCTTCCTTTCTTTGACGCTGCTTCACAGCCACCAGTTCATCAGCAAATAACTGTTTTCATAGCACATGTGCTCGCTTTAGGAACTTGCAGTAATTCTACCATTTGAGGTTGAGTTCCATATCTTCTAGAGCTTTACAGCCATCCGCCGAAATTGAATCTCCAAATCTGCTAGAGGACACCACAGGATCCAGGCCCTCATAAAAGAATGATGACAGCAGTAAAGCAGTGCTAATGGCCAAGGTCTTCGGCATTGAGAACTTAGCCTTGACCTTCTTGGACTTGTTGGAGGAAGATTTTTTATCTCTTTCTCTTCTTTTCTTCCCTTTTACTCCCCTCAGATGCCTTCTCCTTCCCCATTTATTTTTTCTTTTTCTTTTCGAACTCGAACATAAGGGGAAGGGTGTTAGATGGGGGAGACTTCGGCGGAGGCTGCTCCTCAATTTGGATTGTCAGGATGGTGGCTTTAGCATTCGGATCTTGGCCTTTGCGGATCCTGCGAAAACCCACTACTTTGCCACCAACTTTCACCATGATCTCTACAAAGACAACAAATAAAAAAGTTAGACCAGTTTTGGAAAAATATTATCAAAATCAGTTAATTAAATATACGCTCACCCTCGAGATCAGTGAAGGGAGTTGTTGATGTATAAAGTTACAACAATGCTGCCACAAGGAGAAGCGAGGTAGAGAATCAAGGAATTCGGCATTGGCTTTCTCCTCATCTGTAAGGAGGTTTTCAGGGAAATTTGTGTACCTTCTCGGCACAAGCTCCCAGTAGAAAGGAATAGTCGGTCTACTTGTTGATCATAAAAATGGTTTCGGCCAACCTTAGGATTTATCATGACTTTGAAGTACCCAGACTTAAAACCCTTGAAAAAAGTTGTGTATGACAAAAACAAAGGGTTATCGACCTTACGGAAAAGAGAAATCCATTTGCCTTTCTCATGAGGCCAAGTAAAGAAATGACAAAGGAACAAGCTAGGGGTAGCCTGAGTATGAGTAAACAAACACAGAGCTTGGAATGCTTGGATATAGCCCTAAGCATTTGGATGCAACTGACTGGAGGCATAGTTCAACATTCTAAGTATCCCCATAATATAGTCATCAAAGGGGAGCCTCACATGGAAAACCAGAAACATACAATCATATACATATAAAAAATCACTCTTATCCTCAAGAGTCTGAACCAGGAAGACAAAATCTGGGTTCAGCATAGAAAAATCCTTACAATTCCAAACAAGGAAAGGAAACTCTTCACAATTTTCAAAATAGGAAACTTGAACTTTATTTACAAAATCACTCTGAATCTTTCTATTATAGTACTGAGATGAGAAAACCCCTACTTCCCTATCTACCCAATGATAGGAAGGAATCAAAATGGGGGGTACTCCTTTTTTGGATTACCCTTGAACTTACGTTTCAAAGCCACTTTGGCTAAAACACTAGCCTTCCAATAGGGCAACAATTTCGACCCCAAAGGCCCAACATCATCTGCTTGCACTTCTGGGTACGTTGCAGACTCGTTGTTGCTTCCTGAAGCAAAAGCAGACACTTCAGAAAACTCAAACAAAACCCCTCCCACGAAAGAGATTTCAAAATCAGAAGGAGAAGATATTTTTTACCAAAATATAGAAGAGTTAAGGCGTACCTGACTTGGAAGAAGGAGGACTGATGAAGGAAAGCTTGAGACAGATTTCGGCACAAAGAGACAACACAAATGGAAAAGTGTAACTAAACTTGACACCCATCCTCCCTTAAATAGTAGTATGACTCCAAAACTCCCACACTCATCTCCACTATTGATCTAATCCAAATCAACGTTCCACAATACGCGAATGTTCATTTCCACTTCCGTTATAGTACCCGAGGGAAGAAAATTCGTTTTCCCGCCTTTGGTATCACTTGGCGGGAAACAAAATTGGTAACCCTAAAAATCCATCCATTTATACCTAAGGATTTCAGCCTCAAGTCAAAAAATCGAAGACTCAGATGTCTCCCTTTAAGAAAGACTTTACCCTTGTGCTTCACACTTCGGCTGAAGCCTAGGGACAAGTGTATAATCACCAAGAGGAGCAAGGCCTAAAAAGCCATCAAGGGACTTCGAATTTCGGCATAGCCAAAAACCAAAGTATATAAGTCACCACATTACCAGAACCTAAAATACCATCCTAGAGACACTTCGGATTTTGCCATAGCCAAAAACCAAAAACATATAAACAAAAGAAATAAGGATTTTAGATAAGAATAAAAGCACCAAATAAAGAGACTTTGGATTTTGGTACAACCAAAATCAAAATATAACATAACCCCTCCCAAAGAGAAGAAATAAACCTCAAAGGATTTTGACCCTGCTGAAATCCGAGCTCCTACAAATGATCAATCAATTAGCTAAATAAACCAAAAAGATAAATTAACATAATCACTTATTAGTGTTATTCCCAATAAAGCTGAGCAGGATCTACAAAGTACCTACTGGATAAAAGTCAAACGCATTGGGTAAAAGGAATACACCAAGGAGAGCAAGTAATGACCGTCAAGTAATAACTACATTTCTTACTATAAATACAAGGTAGGAGGTACGTGACATTTACTCATTCAGGAAAATTTATTACACTTTAACCTCTTTTTATTAACTTGAGCGTCGGAGTCCTTTATTGCAGGTTCTCCCCCTTTTTCCTATTGCAGAAGGAGTTATAGTGCTCAACAAAGCTCATCAAAGACATTTTGGAAGGTTCATAGCGATTTGTGCTCAGGTACTTTTCAGTAAGAACACATAACATCATTAAACAAAATTTCAAGCATATAGAAAATCTTCAGCAGTTCCCATCTCCACTGATTAATCAGACTCCTCTTCTAATCACATCTCACACACATATAAAAAGGAACATATAAAGCAAACACATAGAGGAGTGAAATAATTATAAACCATAAATGTTAATCTTAATAAACTATAAAAACAATGGGCCTAGATTCATCTTAGGACTCAATTCCTCAAAGTCTCAACATATAATTTAACCTCACTCATCTTACACTAGACTTAATTCCACTTGACTCTAGACATTGATCCATGACCAACCATGATGATTTACCTCAATCATCAAGGATCTCGTTTGGGAAGTGATTGGTAGTTATATATCTAACCAAATTGGTACAATATTTCTCTCGGGAGATTGGGCTAATTACTCAGGGCCAACTGCCCATTATAATATTTGGCTAACTGCCAAATTGGACCACTTGTCCAACACCTCAACTGGTCCCCAAATACCATTAGAGCAAAATATACCCTATTAATCAGGAGATGATGAGTATTTGTCGATCTTTTAAATGAACAAATATTCCACTGAATGCTCACCCACCTGATGAAACATTCTCAGTCCAAACATCAACAACTGAAATATTCATTTACTTACAACAATCCAGGATATCCAATCCAACCTTTCATCTCACAGTGTACCAAGTTGTAACTTCCCAAACACCGTACTTGTGCATCTGCACAAGACCTCTACTAGGGAACCTAGACTTTTCACTCAGTTCTCCTCACCATTTCTCACCATATTCTCAAGGAATATTAGTTTTACAACCACAGATTATACAACAGTTATACTGAATCACAACACCATTAATCATAATTCAAGCATCACTACTTTGTTTATGCATCATAATTCACAAAATACTTAAACTCCATATGAACACCAGACAAGAATTGATGATAAGTAATCTAACTTAAAATTCATGTTAATATTCATAAAAAATAGTATAGTACTAGTACAAGACATTTTTTCTGATGTGGAAGATCAGGTTAAACTGCAACCACAGAGCATACTCAGTTTGTCTTCCTAACAATTCATTATATTTGAAAAACATTTCAATATTTTTCCACTTCAAGATTAGTTTCACAAACATTTATAACATTATTTCTTTTATCATTTGCTTCATAAAATTCCACAACTTCAATTATATTCAATCGAATCAACACATATAGAAATTATGAACAAACAAATGACAATCTTAAATAAAGGAGCAGAATAATGTCTAGAAAATAACAGCAACCACAACTAGGATGTTATCTAAAACGAGTGACCAGAAAGTCATTTGGAGAGTAATAAGGAAATGACCAAAAAATTATCTGGATGAAATGACTGAAGGTTATCTGGAGAGAACAATAATCACAACCAGAAGATTATCTAGAACAAGTGACCAGAAAGTTATCTAGAGGGTAATAAAGAAATGACCAAAAGGTTATTTGGAGAGAATAATTAACTTTGAGAAAACCAATAGCACTCAAAGTAATCAACATCACAAATCAATAGAAACAATAACCAGATAAAGCAAATAAACACACATAGTTTATTAAAACTAACACCTCCCAAAGTTTATAACTCCCACCCCCCTTACCTTGTTAAGAGGCTTCATTATGAGTAGTGCAAAACTTCGGCAGCACTTCCACAGTTACACCCTTTCTTCCTTAAGATTTTTCTCTTTCTCACTCTAGAACTACCTTAGATATTTCTCTCACTAACTTTTACTGAATGTTACATCTTCTCCACTGACCCAAGGCCCCTATTTATAGGAAATGGCTGGGCAAATTTGGCTGAGCCAATTTCAGGTGGTTAAGCAAATTTTTCCTTACACCGCCACACTGCCTTACTAAACTATCAGACTACCTTACTACACTGTCATTTATGTTGGCTAAGCGAATTTATGATGGCTCAGCCAAATTTATGCTGGCTAAGCGAATCTACGATGGCTAAGCCAATTTATCAGGGTAAGAGAAATGCTTTATAAACTATCATTAACCTTTCTTAATAATTGTTTACACACAAAAGTCATCATTTACAAGCCTAAAAGGTGATTACATACAGAATTAATTCTTTATATTTTATCTACTAACCTTGATGATAAATTAAGGCATTAAATAAATCACAATTCACTGTGAAATGGGAAACAACCATAACGCACATCTCGGTAACTCTAATGCTCCCTACCCCCCTTCATCTCTTATGTGTGGTCACTGGCACACCTTGGACCTCCGTTGGTCGTCACCTTATTGGGGGATCTCTTTCGCGCATCACATCTCACTTTCATAGATTTCCTCAATTGGGCAAAATTAGTGGGTCGGGCTTGATAGTTTAGCATGTCCTTAGTATGGCTGGCCACAGGCAAATCAGGCATAAATAGGTCGAGCTGACTTGTTTTGCCATTCCTATTTTTTATTTACCATCAATGAGTTTCTCTCCTAATCTATTAGATTAAAGAGTAATCTCACTCATAGTATGTGGGTTCTGGTTAAATGAAATTTTAAAAGCATGAGAAATCAGCTTTTTCCTCTAATATTATTTGACAATTCAATAAATATAATAAAACATAATTTATTCCATTAATGATAGTGATTTATTTTATACGAAAAAATTTAAACTTAATTTAATATATTTGGTTAAGGTAATTTAAAATTATTTAATAATATATTAAAATATATTTAATATAAAAATATAGAAAGATAATAACTAAAAAATAATAAAATAAAACATAACGAAACATTAAGAAATAAAAATGAAAATAAAAATTATATAAAAATAATAAAAGAATAAAATATAAAATTACACAAAAATAAAAAACATAAAAAATTTAAAATAGAAATATAAAATATAATATGTAAAAAAAATAAAATGAAAAGAACATAAAAGGAAAAAGAAAAAAATTGAAAAGACAAAAATTCCATAAAAATAACACATGTCAAATATTAGGAAAGTGCAAAATAATAATTTCACCGGCATAAGACACTTTCAATCCAAAACAAAACATTTTACATTTGTGTTTGGTTTCACCTTGCACATTGGTTATGGACTTAGAATTGATTTCACATAAAATTTTCATATGTTTGGTTTTAGGTTGAAAAAGAATCTAAAATTGATTATTAGTTGAAAAAATTTATGGTAGCTTCTATGTTAGATTAAAAATTTAATATTAATTTTTACAAATTTACTCTTTAACTTGAATTTATAATAAAACGTCTAAACATAAATTAAATAATCTAAAAGACTCAATGACAACAATATTTCGTTAATTGGGAGCTCGTACAAGTTAATCACCAAGGTGCTAGCTTAAAGGATCAACAATCTAAATTCACAAAGTAGTTAAGAAAATGTAGTCCCTTTTGTGTTGGGGAAGATAACTTTTAGATAATGTTCTTTTCACTAATGAAGTTGCTATTGAGGCAAAAAGGCTCAAGAGATTAACTTTGATTTTTAAAGGTTTGTGACGTAATTAGCTGTTGTTATTTATATTCTACGATGCAGAAGATGAGGAGCGTAATATTTCAAATTTATGATAAAATATTATATTTAGTAATCAAATATAATTAAATAATATATAATTATAAAATAATTACGCTATTTTGAATTTTTTACTGTAATTTTTTTAAAAAATTGAATATATAATAATAAATAAATGTTATTAAACTTTTAGTACAATATTATATTATTAAATGAATATTTTTAGAATATATAGTATAAGTCAAATAATAGAAATAAATTTATAATAATAATAAATAAATGTTATTAAACTTTTAGTACAACATTATATTATTAAATGAATATTTTTAGAATATATGGTATAAGTCAAATAATAGAAATAAATTTATAATTTATTTTGAAATCTTTAAAATATATATATATATATATATATATATATATATATATATATATATATATTAAAAAGAATGTAACATAAATTTACGAAAGCAAAAGAATAGTCATAACAATGTAAAAAGAAGAAGAAGAAAAAAGAACAATAGACACAACAATATACGTCAATAAAAAGAATGCCACATGTGAAAGTAAGAGAATAATCAAATCACAAAGCACAATAAGTATTGAGATCGGATAAGTCCGAGAAAAAAAAACTTATAAAAACTAACTATAAGTATTTATAACTGAAAGGAAGTCCAAAGAAATAGTAACTAATAGTTAAAAAATAATAATAAAATAAAATATATCATTATACCTTTCTATAAATATAGGAGTATCGAACGGGTAAGGCAAAATAAATAATTTAGAGTACAGGTGGTAAAGAAAAGAATAGAATGCTAATCAAGAGAGAGAAAGAAAGGAATAGGAGAAACACTTGTGAAACTTATAGCAATAGTGAATGAATATTTGGAGTAAACCAAATATTTCAAACTCTTGTATTATACCAATTATTAAGGTAAGGGAGAAACACTTTTTCGTTATTAAACATTTTTCCACCGGTTATGTAAATATCGTAGTAGGAAAGAAAAGTAAAGGGTAGATCTCCACATAGATAAAATTTTCCCTAGCTGTTTATATGAAATGAAAATATGTAATATTGTAAATATGAATTGTGTATATATAAATATGGTTTTGTTTATGTTTTTTTAGTTAAATAAATAATTGAAGAAAAGAAATTATATGTTAAAAAAATTAAGAAAATAAATTATTTCCTTATAATTAATAACAGGTTTAAATGAAAAAAATCATCATGAAATTGAGATATATATAGAATATCATTACAACGAGGCTTAAAGTAGGGAGACCTTATGTTCCATTTTTATTTCTCATTGTGGTCGAAGAAGTAGCGGGTAGGATAAGAGAAGTTGTTTAGTCTAATTTGTTCACTAAAATTGAGGTGGGAAGAAACAAGATACCAATTTCAATCCAATAATTATTAGATTACACACTAATATTCCTTTTTTATAGGCAAATGTTAGTGGTTAATGTGTTAGTTTTGTTAGTAGAGTCATTCAAACTTATGACCTCTCTCTCCTCATATGTAGACTTTGCTACTAGATCGTGTTATAAACTATATACATTAATAATAGTCATGAAACTAAAGCTTCAAATTGTTTTGGCTTTAACAAGTGTGTTTAGATGTTATGAAGTGACATCAAGTCTAAGTTAATTTTTTTTAAAAGAAAGCTTGGGATATCTCTATGTCGAAGAATATGCTTCAAGCATATGCAAATGCATATGCCTAATTGTTAAACTATGAAATTTTTTTAAAAGAACGCTTAGAAGATCTTTGTGTCGAAGAATGTGCTTCAAGCATACACGAATACATATGCTTAATTGT
This sequence comes from Psophocarpus tetragonolobus, assembly GCA_037954015.1. Classification (NCBI taxonomy): domain Eukaryota; kingdom Viridiplantae; phylum Streptophyta; class Magnoliopsida; order Fabales; family Fabaceae; genus Psophocarpus; species Psophocarpus tetragonolobus. The sequence goes on along the minus strand of CM075688.1, from coordinate 75,147,338 downwards.
TCAACTATGAAACTATTCATATATTTGGGAATTCCAATAGGAATCAATACAAGAAGAAAAAAGGAGGAGTGGAAGCTTGTAATTTACAAGATGAAGAAAAAATTTACTCCTTAGACACAGAAAAATATATCAACGAGAAATAGTCTTATATATAAACTCTACCTTATCAGTTATTCATTATTTTCTCTATCTTTCTTTAGAATTCCAACATGTGTAGCAAAATGATTAAAAGGATTTTAAAACAATTTCTTTTGGATGGCGAAGAAGGTAAAAGGAAAATAACATTGATAAAATAAGGTGTAGTATGTCAAAGTAAGAAAAAAGGGGGGACTTAAGGTCAAGAATGTGTTGGACTTCAATAAAGCTCTCCTAATTGAAAATGAGGAATTTTAAATGATGAAGACTCATCATGGGTAAAATTATTTGAGGCTAAATACAATTAACTAAAGGGATCATGGTTGGAAAATACGTGGAGGCAGGTTCCCAATGATGAAGGGATGTGTAGAATGTATTATCATCAAACGCAAAGGTTCTTTGTTTTTATGGTGAAACAAATAGTGGAGAGTCACAATGGCATAAAATTCCAAGATTATTATTAGATTGAACTAAAAGGTAGGAAGTTAAAACATGCTGAAATAAATATGAAATAGAATAAAACTTAAAGATTTGTAACAAAAATGAAAAAATATTAGGTTGCTATGTCTACATTTTCACGAATGAAATTCTAATTCATTAAACATACACTCTATATATTTTGGTGGTGTATACGGCTTACAATTTGGGATAGCTCTAATGTATCTAGTGGTGGGTATTGCTTTGATGTGCACACTAATTCCCTTTCGATAGTTTTAGGAATGACAAAACAAATTAGTCTAAGCTTGTATAGGTTTGCATCACTAGTGGTCTGCAAAAAATTGGTCAAGATTGACTCGCCACGGTAAAGGCAAGTTGCACATCCTAGCCCGTCCCTTTAATAAGTGGGCCTTGGGTTAGCTTGCTATATTTGACCAATTTTGTTTTTTTCCTTGTCCTTTTATAAAAAATATAAAATTTAATTTTATCTATATAACTTTAGGTTTAAAATGATACACATTTATCCTATATTTCAAACCATAAATTTGAAACTAATTTGTTTTACTTCATGATTTTTGTTTATAAAGTCATACATCATTTGAAGTTCAAATAAAATAAGACGATAATTTTAATCCTTCAAAAGACATTGCATATGATGAGATCCTCCTTTGGATGCTCCTCCAAGGATCAACTTCAAGAGGCATTTGAGTGAAGTAAATTCGGTGGTGAGGAAGAAAGTGGAGGTGGGAGACACCACTCACTAGAAGATAAGCCTCAAGAAAGGTTGTTTGCCACAAGGGAAGGAATCATTGATCAAAGCTAGAAAAACTCTCTCAAGATAAGAGAAGAAAGGACACTCAATAAGAAGCAAACTCTCAATATTTCATTCAAATCAAGTGTAAAGAATACAAAGGAGTAAAGAGGTCTATTTATAGGGTGGGGGGAGTACCTTGGCCATGTAAAATGGAAGGAAATTCAAAGAGGAGCCAAAATTCAAATAATTAGCACATGCTCCTAAAATCATAAATCTTAGATCTAACTAAGTGTCATGTAGGATGTCATGTGGCAATTAAGAGAAAACGATGCCTACTAGGGGGAACAAGGACCCCACCTTGTCTCCTCCATGCTTCATTTACTAACTAATTGTGGTTTAATTAGAAAAGAGGGGTATAGTTAATAAAGCAACCCACCAACACCCCTAAATGACCCAATTAGCTAATACACTCCACATTAAGACTAAGCACACCTCCTAACCTATAATCCTAAGGAATTAAATGCCTAAAATGCAAGGACACACAAGGAGGAATAGACCACTCCTTTTAGGAAGATAAAGACACAATACAATGCTAAAAAATATGAAAACATGGAGACTAAGGCATAAGCTCAATGTGCATAAATAGGTGAGGTCTTCCACTTTAGCCAAGTCCTCCTCTATCCTCCAAGCCATGACCTTAGTGATAGGTCCCTTGCTAGGGAGGATCACATCATCTTGTCCCCCTTAGAAAGGATTTGACCTCAAATCCTGAGGGTCCTCTTCATCGTCAGCACCTGCAAAGGGAGATAAATCACAGACATTAAAAGTGGTACGGACACCATATTCTGGAGGGAGATCTAAGATGTATGCATTATTATTCAACTCACTCCAGGATTTGAAAGGGCTCATCCCCTCTAGGGTTAAGTTTGGACTTCCTTTTAGTAGGAAAATGATCTTTCCTCAAATGAAGCTAAACTCAATCCCCTTCATGGAAGATAACTTCCTTCATTCCCCTATTTGTTGAGGCAGCATACCCTTTAGATTGTTGTTCAATGTTAGCTTTGACCTTTTCATGTAACTTTTTAACAAAATCTACTTTTGCCTCCCCATCTTTATGAAAAGAGTGAGAAAAGGGGAGAGGTAAGAGATCTAAAGGAGTGAGAGGGATGAAACCATAAACAACTTTAAAAAGGGAATGCTTGGTGGACTGCTGGACCACCCGATTATATGCAAACTCTATATGGGGAAGGTATCCATCCCAAGACTTATGGTTGCCTCGAAGGAGTGCCCTCAACATAGTTGATAAAGACTTGTTGACCACGTCCATTTAGGGATGACAGGTAGTTGAGAACAGGAGTTTAGTTCCCAACTTAGCCCATAAAATTTTTCAAAAATGGCTAAGGAACTTCACATCCCTATTAGAAAACTATGGTAGAGGGTATGCCGTGCAAATGGACAACCTCTCTAAAGAAAAGTCTTGCGATGTTTCTCGCATCATTCACTTTGTGCTAGGGTATAAAATGGGCCACCTTGTCTCCTCCATGCTTCATGTGTTAACTAATTGGGGTTTAATTAGAAATGAGGGGTGTGGTTAATAAAACAACCCATCAACACCCCTAAATGGCCCAATTATCTAATACACTCCACATTAAGACTAAGCACATCTTCTAGCCTATAATCCTACGAAATTAAATGCCCAAAATACAAGACCAAACAAGGAGGAATAAACCACTCCTCTTAGGAAGATAAAAACACAATACAAGGCTTAAAAATAGGAAAACATGGAGACTAAGGCATAAGCTCAATGCGTATAAGGAGGTGAGGTCTGTTGGTCCCAAAGGGGAATTTAGAAGGGGGGTTGAATAGATTCACCAAATTATTTTTCAATAATTTTTATTCAACAGTATCAGAATATTTTAAAAAATAGTCATTTTTTGAAATTTTCAAAATCTACCTTCTTTTACAAAAACGGGTTTTCAAGAATTCAACCCTTAAGGCTAACCACCAATTAAATCAATTCGTTCAATTATGGTTTCAAACAAGATAGGATAGAAACCTAACAAGAATTATATATTCAGTAATTCATAATTTATATAAAGGAGTAAGAAGAACAAAACTTAAACCCACAACATATGGGTCAAAAACCCAAATTTAAAGTCAAGATAATGTGTGTCAAGAATTAGATCAGCAACAAGAAATCTAAATGAATCAAACGCAGCTGCAAAAACCCAAATGTTAGTGCTCCAACAATTCAATAAAGACTGAAATAAATAAGTATAAGGAAGACAGAATTGACACATTGATTTATACTAGTTTGGTCCAACTGACCTACATCTAGTTTCAGACTTAGCCTTCCGCTAATCTGTTTTCCACTAAAATCTCAGTACATGCACATCACACATACAGATTTTACTCCCAAAAAGATTTAAATCACAAAATAAAAGGTTTCCTCTTACACACCACAAGAGTTTGCTACTGTGACACCCCGCCACTCACAATATTTTGTTAATTTTATATTTTTTGTTTATGATAACATGATAAAAATATGTTAGATCATCAATGGATATGTCAAATATGCAATGAATATGAAAAAATGTTAAGAGGAGAGTTTGAATATAACTCAAAATATTGTCGCACTTGTGTATTTGCATGTTTATTAAAAATATTTATCATGAAATGTACGTATATATTAATAGGGATAAGTTATACTGTGAAAGTGGGAACAATCATAAAATGTTTAGAAGGTAAAATAGTCATAAAATGTGGACACCAAAAGGTCATATTTTCATTATATAATATATATTATATAATATAATATCATATATTATACATTATAGATATAATTGGACAATTATGTATGTTGGATATTAATATTTTAAAGTAATTTTTTTTTAAAATTATAAGGTTGGTCTAGTGATAAATTATATATTTGAGAAATAAGAGGTTAAGAGTTCAAGTTTCTCTATGACAAATTAGTTTATTTTTTTAAGTTTAGAATATGTGTAATGGTAGAATATGTATTTTGAAAAGTAGACATAAAATGGGGTATTTCATTTATTAATAGTAGTTTATTTTTTTATTCTTAAAATAGGTGTAAGGGTAGAATAGGTATTTTGAAAAGTAGATATAAAAAAGAGACCCTTTATTAATAGTATAGATAACGCTGTTATTGTTTTACTATTATAATAATAATAATATATTTTTATTATTTTACTGCTTTCTGATTATTTTACCATAATAAAAATAATTTTTTACTATTTTACTATTAGAGAAAAGAAAAAATGTTATTAATATATTAATATAATAATAATAAAATAATTTTTATTATTTTACTATTTACTGTTAAACATCGGTGGTGAATTTCAAATAGCTAACATGAAAGAAAAAACTCACCGAAAATTAGCTTTTATCTCATTGTAATATTATAAAGCATTATAAATTATAACTAGTTTTACCAATTATTAGTGCTTGTTTTAAACACTAAAAAACTTATTGGTTATTATTTCTTAAAATAGTTTTTGAAAACAGTTCTACTTTTTTAATGTTTGATAAAACTAGTTGTAAGGGCTTGATTGATTTTTTTTAAAGTTTTTTAAAAGTGTTTTCAAAAACTATTTTTTAGAAGAAGAGAAAAAAATTTATTTGGTAAGTTTATTTAAAAACTGTTTTGAGGACATGAAATGAAAAAACTTCTTCATATTTATTGAAATATCATTAATGAAAAACAAAAACCAACATATTCTCATTGTATTTTGAATTTTCAGGACAAGAAGAGAAAACTGAAAAGCAAAACTACTTGTAGTTATTCCTGTTTTTTAATTTTTAAAAACTAAAGGCCCCATTTGGGCTGATTTTTGGTTTCTAGTTTTAAAATTTATAAAAACAAAAACTAGTTTTGGTTTTAAGTTTTCAAATTTTTAAAAACAACGTTGTTTTTGTGTCCAAATTTAAAACATTGTTTTCAAATCTTAACCAAAACACCTTGGAGGTGGTGGTCGAGACAGTCATTAAAGGTATTGAAGGTGGCGGTTGGTGATTGGTAATTGGTAATCGAAGGTGGTTGTCAAGACAGGAACAACTAAAAGTAGTTTTGCTTTTCAGTTTTCTATTTTTGTTTTGAAAATTAAAAATACAATAAAAATATGTTATTTTTTGCTTTTCATGAATGAAATTTCAATAAATATGAATAAGTTTTTTATTTTTATATTTTCAAAACAGTTTTCAAATAATATTTATCAAACCAATTTTTTTTTTCTTTACGAAAACAGTTTTTGAAAACTATTATTAAAAACTCTTTTAAAAAAATAAAACAAAACCATAAAAAAAAAAAAGAACTATTTTTAGAAAACATATCTATGTTTTTAAAATACATTTCAAAATCATTTTTGGGATGGTACCTTGTTAATAGCCTGGCGGTACTACCTCCCCACCCAGAGCATCCACGATCCAACTATAAATACCACTCTGCCTCATTTAAAATTCCCTCGCATTTATTTTCCCTCTTATACTTCTTCCCACTGTGAGAAGGCACGAGCCTTCCTATGAACAATTTTAGAAACCCTTCTTCATATCCTTGCTCTCTTTCTCCTTCTCTACGCATGAAACCACGCTTCATCTGCCTCTGAATTTCAGCAATCCAATTGAAAACTCGTTTCTGTGTTTCTTTCTCGTTAGGTTTTTGTTTCTCTTCAGTTCTTCGTTTCGCGAATCTTACTTTTCAAATTTCATATTCGTGTTTGGAGTTTTCGCCTGTGTATAAATGCAATTCTATGCCGTAAAATCTAGATTCTCTGAATCCACTAATTTTTTCATTATTTTGTTTGAGTATATCCTCAAGATTTCTTCTGCTGTGAAATGATTTTATTGTTTGTCAATTTAGGATTTCTATTGGACGATTTGGATTCCTTAATTTTTTTTATTTTGTTTCTTTCTGTTTCGATGAATTTTAGTTGTGTCTGATCAGAGGTTGAATTATGTGTAAACAGAGGAATTAGAAGTTTGGTTTGCAGATATTTGCTAACAGAATTTGATGGATCTCTTTTCATAATTTTTTTTCTCAATATTATGTTGACATTTTATTGCGTGTCACTATTGTCTGAAAATTAGTTTGAAGAAGCACTGAAGCAGTGGTTATATGCAGTTTTATATCTTAATTCTTATCACATGCTCTCGATCATGTTACCCAGTTACGTCTGTTATGGTACATTATAACTGAACTTCTGTTTTCAACTCTGTTTTGTTTAGTTAATTCAGCATCCTAATTATGGATTCGTATTCCTTGAAGTCAGTACTCGATTTGCCTGCGCCTTTTCGTTCTTGTTTTAGTTTCAGGTACTGTATATATTTGTTATGTGTAAGATATACAAAATGCTTGCTTGGCAAAATAGTAGAATCAATTTTTTCTACTGTTCTGGAGATCAGTCATTTCAATATAAATTTATTACCGGGATTGATTTGAATACATATCTCGGTTAAGTTTAATGGATCAAAATTAAGTTCATCAAATTTAATTTTAACTAACTTTAAAGCTAACTGGCCTTGCTGCAAGTAAATTTAACTGCTCTGGACCTTTAACCTGTGTCTCATTTTCAGGTCATCTTAAATAAGAGATGATTATCATTTATCACTTCTTTTTGTAATTGTAATATAACATAAAAATTGGTGGTTTTCCTTTCAAACCTCTGATTGGCTAGGTTCAGGAGATACTGGGCACCTGAATTGTTTCGGGGTTCTTGATTAACATAATGAGCTTTCAATTATGCATGCAGATATTTTAATTCGCTTCAGAGTGAATGCTTTCCTATCTGTTTCCACTCTGATGTAAACATGATCATCTCTGCACCAACTGGAAGTGGTAAAACTGTACTCTTTGAGCTTTGCATTTTGAGGTTACTCTCCAGGTTCATCTCTGCAGAGGGAAGGTTCATACATATAAAGGGATCTCTTAAAACAGTAAGCTCTTTTTTCCTTAAAGAAAAAGCTTAAAGTCAAGCTTTCTTTATCCTTGTCTTAATGTGTTATAAGCCCAATATTTTTTTGCTATAAAAAGCCTCAGATTGTATTAGGCTATCAGCACATAAACACTGGCTCAAACTTTAGTACATTATGAATCATGTGAAGCTGAAGCTCAATTTGATGAGTACTTCTGTAATCATGTATAAGTAACTAATTATTGGTACAATTATCTTCTCTCATGGTGTTAAGATCTATATAGCCCCATCTAAGGCTTTAGTACAGGAGAAGGTCCGTGATTGGAATAAGAAGTTTGGGCCATGGGGAATAAATTGCCTGGAGCTGACAGGTGATAATGAATCTTACACTCCGAGGAATATACTAGAAGCTGATATTATTCTCACAACTCCCGAGGTTAGTATGGAAATGGAAGACATAACATAACTACATAAGTATACCGAGACCACTTACTCGTCACTCTTTAGCAGACTTTCTCTTTTCTTTTTCCTTATTTCAAATAATAAATGGATATGATATAATAGACTTAAATATGTTTTGAGTCGCTGATAAATAAACTGTATTGGGTCCCAAAATATTTTTTCTTGTCTTAGGTTCCTACTAAAAGTTTTATTTTGTTTTGAGTTTTTCACGTGTTGTTTAAATCATTTTTAAAAATATTTTAAAATAATTTTAAGAAATATTTTTATAGACTCAAAACAAAATAAAAAATTTATTAGGACCAAATAGGAACCAAAAATTTATTGAAGATTCAACACAAAATTTGCTTACGTTACGTCAAGGATTCTAAACATATTTAATACGGCTTAATATTATCATGAACTATATTAAGTTTATGTATGCACATGTTCTCCGATCCCCACAACCTCAAGAAGCATATCCTTTTTAATAAGAAATTAACCTACTTCAGTAATTTTTGTGTGATAATTCTGCATTCCATCGTTTAATTCATAAAACATGTACATTTTATGATCTTATGCCATGTACTGCCAAGGAATAGGCTGCAAATTTATTGACACTATGGGAGATAACTGAACTAGATTTCTTTTTTCCAATTAACAGAAATTTGATGCAGTGTCACGATATGGAATAGGAAGTGGTGGCTTAAGATTTTTCAGTGACATTGCACTTTTACTAATTGATGAAGTTCATCTATTGAATGATCCACGTGGAGCTGCTCTTGAAGCAATTGTTAGTAGAATAAAAATCATTGCTTGCAATCCAAAAATGAAATCTAATCCTCTCGCTGAGGTCCGCTTCCAAGCTGTGTCTGCCACAATTCCAAATATTGAGGATCTAGGTAATTTTAGGATAATTGATGTTGTTACAAGAGTTGTGGAAATTAAAATAAATTGTCAACAATCATGCGAAGAAACTTATGCAAAATACGCACTATTGCAGCAAAGTGGCTAGAGGTTCCTGACCAAGGGATCAAAAGGTAGTTTTCCACCTCAACATCCATTATATGACTTTGTGCTATAATGCTTTGAAAATCAGTATTCAGACAAATTTGATTTGCCTTTCTTTGTATGTTCATAGGTTTGGAGAAGAAATGAGGCCGGTAAAGCTGACAACCAAGGTTTTTGGTACGCAAATATAATTGAACACCATCATCCTTAATTTAGTTTTATCAATTAACATTTATTGTCCTATTACAAAATCTATTTGTCCAAGTTGGATTGGCATCTTTTCAGAAAAAAAGAGATGTCAGCAACAAAGATTCCTAGTTTGAATTCTTGAATTTTTATTCAATATTAGTCAATGACTCAATGTCATGGTCTGTAGTCATGGCAGTAATTTCTAAATGTTTTATTATCATTCTACTTCCAAATTTATACAGGCTATGCCCCAGCCAAGAATGACTTCCTCTTTGAGAAGGTTGGTTTAAAGTTCACAAAGTTTAAATTGTAACAATCCTGATTGTTTGCTCTAGGAGTTGCTACTTTTAAATAACCCATTTTACCAATCAAACTTATTCTTTATTTCTGCTTTATACTACTACCATGCAGCGGCTTCAAAATTATATTTTCGGTAAGATAACTCATCCTGGCCAATTAACAAGTTTATGCCTTGTAGCTTTTCACTACTATTAACCTTTCCTATATATTAGGAGAAATATTACGATTTAAATTTACAAATGATTTCAGATATTCTCATGCAATACTCAAGAGGGAAATCGGCGCTTATATTTTGTTCAACAAGAAAAGGAGCACAAGAAGCTGCTCAGCGACTCTCTCAAATAGTAATGACTTTTGGTAAATCAAATCCATTCATTAAGAACAGAGAACAACAAGATCGGCTAAGGGAGGCTTCTCTATCATGCAGTGACAAGCAAATGCAGTCATATATTCTTTATGGTGGTACGAAAGGAATCTATATGTGGGCTTTTGCCTGAATTATAATTCTTCTGATTGCAATCCCATACACATGAATTATAATTTCAAATTGGTAGACAAGTGATTTTTAGAAATGGCTTCCTAGCAGTTGGTTATCACAATGGCGGGCTTTGCCTCAAAGATCGCAATATTGTGGAAGGCCTTTTTCTGAGGGGTGACATTCAAGTAATTTGCACTACAAATACACTAGCTCATGGAATCAATCTCCCAGCACATACAGTGGTTATTAAATCAACACAGCACTAGTGCGTTATACTTTTTAATTTTTTATGCACTTCATTGTAGAATATTGAAAAATGACAAATTGATTTATTGAAATATTATGGCCAGCAACAAGGAAAAAGGTCTCTACATGGAATATGACCGCTCCACAGTATTACAGGTTCGCTTCTTAAGATTCGTATAAATTATAATAATCATATAAAATATTGATAATTGCTAATGATATAAGTAATTATAAGTTTCAGCAGCTAATTGAGTGGTATATTTATTAAAATTTATCTTGTGCACGGTTGTACAGGTTAGAAAACCTAATTAATAATTGACATATTTAATGTGATTGTTTAAATTATCATTCTTTTTTAAGACGCCTGCTTTTTTAAAGCATGTTGTGAAAGAGGAGGGAGTATATGTATAGGAAAACCTATGATTAAGATGTTTCATTCTGCTTTAGTGACTTTATTTTGTTTGTCCAAATATCTGGAATGTTTTGATATTAAAACATCACTTATCAACTAGCTGTTTGCATCCCAGAGAGTCATTTGTGCCAGAGACTTCTTTGCATATTGACATTTGGAAGAAGATTATTGTTCCATTGAAAATTTTATACCTGGTGACACTTGAAAATATGATGAATTATATGTAAAAATATGGTTAAATTTAGACAACAAATGCCTAATAATTTCGAGATTATTGACTATAATATGTGATCATTTACATGTAAAAATATATTCAATATATGTGGTTAATTAAATGTAAAAATATGGTCAAGATATGTGGTTAATTAGATGTAAAAATATGATTAACCTTATATACATAAATACAAGTGGTTAATAGTTTTATGATATAATTATAGCAATGAACCACATGTAAAAGTAAAATGAAATTAACCATTTTTATATATAACTAAATCACATGCACGCTAGTGTGATATTTTGGGATGTACGAATATCACTACCGTCATATAATATGATACTTGCACTTAAAAGCAGACACATTCATAAAATTTGTTTACTTTACTCTATTCCTTCAGTCACAAAACTTTTACTGTACAGATGTGTGGAAGGGCAGGTCGACCACCATTTGATGATACAGGCATGGTTATAATCATGACAAGGAGAGAAACGGTGAACTATGCTACTTGCACATATTTTTCCTATTTCTTCTCCCCATCCTGTAGTCACAAAGTTCTTAATTTTGATCACAAGCCTATTGTTTCAAAACATGTATTCTTATTTATTCTTACATACTCTCATACCACAGGTTCATTTGTATGAGAATCTCTTAAACGGGTGTGAAGTGGTGGAATCTCAGTAAGACTGACGCTTTCTAAATTACAAAATTGATATGACATCTTTGAATGTTGCTTGCACTTAGCATACATTATGCATTTACCTTGTTCAGCTAATTAATATTTGCTTACTATAGATTGCTCTCATGTGTGACGGAGCATTTACTTGCGGAAATAGTTCAACTGACAGTATCTGATATTACAAAAGCAATTGAATGGCTGAAATGCTCTTATTTGTATGTTAGAATGCAAAAGGTAAGTGACTAAGGATATCTTAGTTTTGTTCATTAGTTTCCCATCCCATCTGATGAAATTTTTTATGCACAAGCAGAATCCTGTGAACTATGCAATTAAGAAAGGAATTTCTGGCGATCGTTTAGAGAAGCATGTGCAAGGTACAGCAGTTATCATTTGGTTGTCTTTTATAGCTTTCTATTTTTCATTATCTTCCTTTCTCTCTCCTCCTAGATAGTCCCCCTTCCCTCAACCGCTTTATTTCCCTCTAAATTATTGAAGTTATTTGATCTCAGATATCTGTGTGCATAAAATTAACGAGTTATCACAATATCAAATGGTATGGGTTGACGAAGATGGTTTCCTTTTGCAACCATTAGGTATCAATATCTCTAATAAGTATTTCAGATATATTGGTAAATTATTAGAATCCAACTTGTTTACTAATACTTTCTTTTCCTGCCTTAGATCCCGGAAGGTTAATGACAAAGTATTATTTGAGATTTGACACTATGAAACAGATAATGCGGACTCCTGAAAATTGCAGTTTGGAAGACCAACTTCATGTTGTGTGCTGTGCAGAAGAAATTGCATGTGGGGAAATATTTATGAAAACTTTTTAATGCACAATCTATTGACGTTAAAACTTGACATAATTCTGCACTGGAAAAATGAAGGGATACAACTCAGACGCAATGAGAAGAAGCTGCTAAATGAGATCAATGCTGATAAAGATGGTCGGCTTCGCTTTCACATTCTTGGAGATAAAGGAAAAAAGAAAAGGCGCATTCAAACGAGAGAAGAGAAGATATTTGTTTTAGCAAATGACTGCTTAACTGGTGATCCATCAGTTCATGACCTATCTCTAATTCAGGTGTTGCATTGTAACATCATTATTTTGTGTATATCAACATTCTTAAATCTTTGTTATAAAGTAAGTAAACTTGATACTACAGGACATGAATTCTATATGCTCAAATGGATGTAGAATTGCAAAGTGCATGAAGGACTATTTTGTTTACAAAAGAAATTACAGAGGAGCTGTGAATTCAGCCCTTCTAGCTAAATCACTTGACCAAAAACTTTGGGATGATAGTCCATACCTTCTGAAACAGTTACCTGGAATTGGGATGGTTACAGCAAAGGTAATATTTAATGATTCATGATGTTATTAAATCTTATAATAGTTATAATACTATGCTCTAGCAATGGGTTGATAATATTCTTATTTTGATTTTTTTTCCAGGCACTGCATTCAATGGGAATTAAATCATTTGAGGCTCTTGCTGAAGCTGATCCGAGGAGAATAGAGCTAGTGACTGGTCGAAAATACCCATTTGGTAATCATATTAAAGATTCTCTACTGTCTCTACCTCCAAAAGTTGATCTGACGCTCGCAGAAATTGAAAGCCATATAAAAGGAAAGTCCAAGATAGTAGTGACATTGGCTAGGATATCACAGTCAGGCCAGTCAGTTAGAGGACATTATGCCGACATGGTCTGTTATCTAAATGTCTTCTAAGGAGCATTTGACCATTTAAAAAATAAAATAAGTTGTGCAAATTTCTTTCTCTCAGATCGTTGGTTTGGAGGAGGACAACACTATTCTCTTTCATGAAAAGATAAGGTGATGACATACTACAGATTGTGACTTGACAGTGTGCAAAATTAAAGAATTTCTATATAAAAAAATCTCATTGATGGTATTGACTCATTGGTATTATGGCAAACTAAGTGTGCAAATTGTTCCTTCCTCGTCTGATCAAGGTTTAATGTTCCTCAAATCATTGCTGCAGGGTTGATCAGTTCTCCAGGTACAAGAGTTGAAACCTTGACTTTATTTTTGCAATAAAACCCTAATTTCACATGCATTGTAGAGCATTCAAGACTAAATGACTGTTACAGATTTTAATTTCGAGGATTCAGTACAATATTTAAAGAAAATATTACTTTACATAAAATGCATCATAGAATTTACCATTGTACATGTAAAAAGGCTTGAAAGTCGGTCGACATGCAAGTTTCTAATAATTATAATACATTATCAACTGGATCATGTAAACAGTTTAGATTTCTAAATATATTAAAAGTGCAGTTCGGATTGCATATGTACATGAATAAAGTCATGCGTACAACTCTTACTGTCACGCAAATTTTAGGCTGTGGTAAATTTCTGTTTTCATGTTGCAGCCCATACAGTGCAACAATTCTTGTGCCCTTCGCACAAGGGAAGCAAACTATCAAAGCTGATTTTATATTTGAGGAATATAGTAAGAAATGGTCAATAGATGTCCAAATTATATCTTCTCCAATATCATTTGTCTAAATTGTGCAATTATCACTCAATTCTTTAGTTTTGTCCATTCAGTTGGTATTGATGTCCACCAAAAGCTTTCTTTTATAAGAGAGAGCAATTCAATTGTGCTTTTAAAAAGAGGCAGGAAGCAGGCTTGTTGTCCTCCACCTGAAGAGATATATGTCATAGAAGATGACATAATAACTGTTCCTCATTTACCAACGAAAGAGCTATCCACATTGAGCGAGGACAAGGATTTCCTGTTAGTCATTTGACTCATTTCCCCTTGAATGTATGATATACTTGTTTATGTTGTCCTTGTTAGTATATTATTTTACGACCTAAAATTTTAAATGTGTTCTATGCCAGTCCAAGTTTCGACCTCTTGGATGAAAGTTTAGAGGAAGGTAAAACCGCTCCAGAGATGATTTTATTAACTTTATGATTTTTGAAACCTTCTTCCCTTCATATATATTTTTTCAATTACATTGGATTTTTAGCCACCAGTTATGAGCATTTTTCTTGTAGCCGAAGGTGGGCATGTCCTCCATGTTGTTGAAGAGGACAAATGCAAAATCATCACAGAGAAAACAGTATTTGATCACATTCGGGAGAAAGCCAAAAACTTCTCTCTCCTGTCTGCATTTGATAACATTCGCTGTCCATCACTAGAGGTCCTTCTTTCAAGAAATCATGCCTGTGAGAAGAGGCCTGCTCAACGTTGTGAGGTAGTTGTTCTGGATGATGAGGATGAACCTGAAGTTCCTCAACAAAATTATGTCAATTTGCCTCTTGAGTTCAGGAATGCAGAAAAGGGTGGTGTCAAACTTCATCTGACTTTAAACGATCATAGTTCAACTGTAAACTCAAATAACATGAGTAGTGTAATTGATACAGGTAAACCTCTTTTATTAACATGCCATTTAGCAATCAGTTATGCTTTCTATGTCAAGCTATCATCGTTTCATTTTATAGCAGAAGGTGTTTTCCTCCCTCAACCTGCGTCAAGAACAGAAAAATCAACTGAAGAAACAATTTTTGACCATATACGGAAAAAATCTAAGGATTTTCCGCTGATTAATAAGCTTGATTGTGTGGAACCAATAATCCATAAAACAGAAAAGAATAGTCCCAGTTCTTTGATCGCTGCTTTTGGTGTGGCAAGAGAGTCCAAGTCCTCGGACATGGTCTCCGATGACGTGCTTACTTCATATATGAAAACTGCTGCTGAAGTAGAAAAATGTACATCCAGTATTCAGGTTGGTAGTGGGGTAAAAAGTAAGGAATTTGAAAGTTGCTATGACATTGATGGAAAAGTAAGTATTTCTAATGGTGTTTCAAGCAACTTTTCCTTTAAATCTTCCATTTATGCCCTAACTGTTAGTTTTTCAACGTGGAAGGAGAAAAAGCGATTGTCAAATGACTCAGATCAGGTAGAGAGTAGTAAGAAGCAGCGTTGCGCTTCTACAGCATGTAAAGAAGAGAAGTCTAGTTCAAGTGAAATAAGAAGGCAGTGCTGCTCTTTGGAAACCACGGGCCAAATGAAAGAAATCGAATCTTATCTTGGGTTTAAGAGTGTATTTTCCTTTCTTTAAATTTCTTTAAGGGGACACCTGAATAACTGAAAACACACTATTAAACTTTTACGCATTAAACGAATTTCTGTTCCTGATTTAATTGTAGGATTTATTAAAGTTAATGATTTTTATAAATTTTAACTAATTAACGAGAGTTTAGCCAGCACTTCTCAACTCCTATGTATTGCTTTACGGAGTGGCCGGGGCCTGGCCTAAGTTTTTGTTTGAAAAAATCAGACTGTTTTAGCAATTGTCTACTTAATTATATATAATCGATTATTAATCAGAATAAGTTTTGTTTGGATACGGTGGTGTGAAAAAAATTAATCTTGTTTAAATGCAAAAAAAAATCAAACTTTTACAGAGTAAAAAGAGTATGAAAATGACTGAAACAGAAAACAAACTGTTAAAAAATAATCATAAATTAAAAATTTTTTATTTCTAGTCTCCAGTTTATTTTTCAAAACAACTTAAAATTTAAAAAATAAATTATAATTTAGATTATAAACTTTCTTAAACACCAAGAGGAAAAAGAAACTAAGAGTAGGGCTATTAACACTATTTTTTGTTAGATAAAATTTATTGAAAACTACAAAATTAGAAAAAAGAGTTAACCAATCATGTAGAATGTGTTAAAGAGTGTCTTTCTAGTATTTTTAAAAAACTAAACATATTATTTAGCTTAGAGGTATGTTTGACAAAACTAATTGAAAGCTAGTCAAAAGTTGTAAAACTAGTTGTATGTGTTTGGTAAAACTAGTTGAAATTTGTAAAATGACAAATAAGGGCATAATTAATTTACATCAACAATGAGGTATTTAAAGTAATATAACATATTTTAATAATATAAATTAATTATATATTTAAAGATTTTAATTGCTATATATTATTAGTATAAAAATTTTTTATATAGTCAATCATAACTTTTCATTTATGTGACTTTTAAATATCAATTAAGTAAAGTCAACAAACTTACCAAGGGTTGTGATTATTGAACGTCACTGTAAAAATTTTTACACTAACAGTATATACCAATTAAACTCATATTTAAATTATAAATTATTATAATTATATATTTGAATTATAAATTTCTATAATAACTTATTTAAATTATAATAAATATTTAAATTATAATTTCTATAATTAAATATATAAATTTTAAATTATAATTTTTTATAATTATATATTTATATATAAATTATTATAATTACATTAACAAAGGAGAGTGAAATGAAGGAGAGATGTTGTATAATTTGATGGAGAGAATTAGTGTAGGACAATGTATTAATTAATAAAGGATAAACATATAAAAATAAAATCAGCTAGTAGCTAAAAATGAGAGATATTTTAGAAAAATTACTTGAAGTAGTTTTTACGAAAAATCCTAAATTTTTCTATTCAAATAAAGTTGAAATAATTTAAGCTACCATTTCATCTAGCTTTTCAAACACACTTTAGGATATATTTGATAAAACAAGATAAAATACTAGTTGAAATTGTAGATGAAATGTTTTCAACTCTTGTTTGATAAATGAAAAACTAGTAATTTTTAAATAGTTATGACCTTTCTTTTTTTTTTTTCAAAAACTACTTCATTTATCTTTTTCAAAAGATCAAAATATCTTATATTCTACAGCTTTTTTAGTTACTTTACAACTTTATTCTTTATAATTAATAAATTGTCCTCTTTATTCTCTCTTCTTATATTCACAACTTTTCTCTCTTCTTTATTATAATTTAAATATATAATTATAATAATTTAAATTTAAATACATAATTATAGAAAATATAATGTAAATATTTAATTAAAAATTTATATTTAATTTAAAATTAGTCAGAATATTTTAGTACTCTACACCAATAATTTAAAACTATCCATAAATTAATTTATTTTAATAGTTTGTTAAATAATTATTTCTCACACAATCATTCATTCTCTTTTCTAAGATTTATTATTATATTTTTTTTCTATGCTCTCCTTAATTTAGGGATAATTTTTTCTTCTCTCATAAATTTAAAATATTAATATAACAATTAAGTATAATAACCATGCACTTAAAGCATATTATTACATATAATTAGAGATTTAATTATTCACATAAAACAGTGAAAACACGGGTGTTGTCATACCTGGATATTCACATATCTATTTTGATATGTTATAACAATTTTAGAGATTTAATTTAATATATTTTGTAATAACATGATAGAATATAAATAATTTACTGTGTCATTTTGCGTATAATATGATAAAATATATTTTGATAATTTGTATATTTCTTTATTTATGATAACATGATAGAAATATGTCAGATCATCAATAATTATGACAAATTTGCAATGAATTTGAGAAAATATGAAGAGGAAAGAATTTGAGTAAAATTCAAAATGTTGTTTTGCCTGTGCTTTGCATGTTTATTAAAAATATTAATTTTATCAAATGTATACATCTATTCACAAAATTTATATTTGTAAGTGGGAGAAGTCATAAAATGTTTTAGAAGAGTAAAACAGTCATAAAATGTGAATAACAAAAGACCCTATTCCCATTATATAATATATAATATATAATATTATAGATTATTGATTATACATATGGATTATAGATAGTAGGACAATTAAGTATGTTGGATATAAATGTTTTAAAATAATTTTGTTCTTAAGGTTATAAGGTTGATCTAATGACAAAGTTTACATTTGCCAAGGGAAAATTTGTGAGTTTGAATCCCTCCTATGACAAAATAATTTATTTTTTAATTTTCAAATAGGTATAAGGGTAAAATATGTATTTTGAAAAGTGGACATCAAAAGGGAAAATTCCCTTTATTAATAGTATAGATAATATATAAAGTTTAATTAGTATACAGTGATACTGTAAAAAATATTACACATTTAATCACATACTTCCATTGATATGATTTTTAAAATATTAATTGATAAAGTCAACAAACTTACCATAAATTAAGGGTTATGATTGAATGTTAGTGTAAAAAGTGCATACTAAATATATAATAGTGTAGATTATTGATTATACATGGTCAACTAAGTATGTAGGATATAAATGTTTTTTCTTAAGGTATAAGTTTGATGCAAAATTTTTATTTGGTGAGGAGAGATTTATGAGTTCAAATCTCTCATATGACAAAATAGTTTATTTTTTAATTTTCAAATAGGTATAAGGGTAGAATAAGTATTTTGAAAATTGAACATTAAAAGAGAGAATTCCTTTTATTAATAGTATAAATAATAATAATAATATTATTATTATTATTATTATTATTATTATCATTATTATTATTATTATTATTAGGCTTAATTACCACCTGTGTCCCCATATTTAAGGTTCGGCTCACTTTGTGTATCCAAATTTTTTGCACCTTTTGCCCTCCAACTTTAATAAGTGAGTAAAATTTGCCCTTGCGTGAGGTGGTTGGATTTTATAAGTCAATGACTTACGTTATATAGTTAATCAAGGATTAATGTTAAGAGTTTAGTATACACTATCAGTGTAACATTTTTTAAACTGATATTCAATTGCAATCCTTAATTTATAGTAAGTTTGTTAATTTTACTAATTAATATTTTAAAAGTCATATAAACTAAAATATGTGATTTAATTTTAGTGTAATATTCTTTTACACTGTCATGATATACTAATTAAACTTTAATGTTAATTAGGTGGTTAGGATAAATGTAAAAATCTAAAAGAGAAAGTTCTTCCAAGAATCGAGCCTAGGACCTCTCACATCCAAAGCAAAAGTCATACCGTAATCCAAGATCCACTTAATATTAATTTATGTATTTTTATGGTACATATAAATATAATTTCAAATATAAATGTAAAAAAACAAAGAAAAGTCCTTCCAAGGTTCAATCAGGGACCTCTCACACACA
Organism: Psophocarpus tetragonolobus; assembly: GCA_037954015.1. Lineage (NCBI taxonomy): Eukaryota > Viridiplantae > Streptophyta > Magnoliopsida > Fabales > Fabaceae > Psophocarpus > Psophocarpus tetragonolobus. The sequence goes on along the minus strand of CM075688.1, from coordinate 75,128,134 downwards.
AAGTAAGCATCGTATCACCAAACCAATGCTCATTTAACGTTAATTTATACATTTTTATGATACATATAAGTACAGTTTCAAACATAAATGTAAAAATCTAAAAGAAGGGTCCTTCCAAGAATAAAACCTAAGACCTTTCACACCCAAGACCAAATGCCAAATTTATGTTAATTTTACCCATTTTTAGCTATATATATGTACATATACATGCAGTTTCATTTTTTAGTGTCCAGTTTCATAAATTTTGTTATTATTAATGTTAATCATACTACTGTAGTTTCATAAATTTTATGGCTTTTTCATTTTTTAATAATAATAATAATAACAATATTAATAATAATAACAACAATAATAATAATAAGAATAACAATAATAATAATAATAATAATAATAATAATAATAATAACAAAATTTATGAAACTCAACACTAAAAACAGAAAACAACTACACGTGCACATATACATACAATAAAAATGGATAAATTAATGTGTATTCGCATTTCTATTAAAAATATTTATGATCGAAGATATATAAACATTAATGATGTTTAAGGAATGTTGGTTTGTGGTAAGGTAGAACTTGTGAATATATACATTTATTAATGTGAGCAAAGTCATTAAATGTAGATATCAACACGTCTTATTCCCATTATATATAATAATATATATATATATATATATATATATATATATATATATTATAGATTATAAATAGTACAACAATTATCTATATTAGATATAAATATTTTAAAGTATTTTTTTTCTTAAGGTTATAAGGTTGATCTAGTGGAAAAATTTACATTTGGGAAAGGAGAGGTTGTGAGTTTGAATTCATTCTATGACAAAGTAGCTTATTTTTTAATTTTCAAATAGATATAAGGGTAGAATAGGTATTTTGAAAAGTAGACATAAAAAACGGCTATTCTCTTTATTAATAGTATAATATAGATACATATAATATCATATATTATAGAGTATAGATATAGTAAGACAATTATGTATGTTGGATATCAATATTTTAAAGTAGTTTTTTTGCTTAACGTTATAAGGTTGATCTAGTGGTGTTTGTTTGGGAAGGGAGAGATTGTGGGTTTGACTCCTCTTGCTTTGAGTGTGAGAGGTCCCTATTTTTTGCATTTACATTTGAAACTATACTTATATATACCATAAAAATTCAAAAATTAACATTAAGTTGACTTTGGTATAATGTTATGATTGTTGCTTATGATTTGAGAGGTCCTTGGTTTGAATCTTAGAAGGACCTTTACTTTTGGATTTTGTAATTAATCATTATTATTATTATTATTATTATTATTATTATTATTATTATTATTATTACGGATGAAAACTCTCAAATTTAGTGAAATTACATATGCACTCCAATTTTTTTTACATTACACATGACCCTAATTACTAGCGAAAACATAGATGTTGTCGTGCCTATATCTTCATATTTCTATTTTGATATTATAACAATTTTAGAGTTTTAATTTAATATGTTTTTTAATAACATGATACAATATATAAATAATTTCCTATTTCATTTGGTGTACAATAATTTTAGTTTTGTATGATTTTTTGTTTATGTTAACATGACAGAAATATGTTAGATCATCAATGTATATCTAAGATTAGTTAAGAATTTCAGAAAATAGAGAGAGAACAGAGTTTGAATAAAATTAAACATTTTGTCGTGCATGTGTATTCGCATTTTGTGTGTATAATAATTATAGTTTAGTATGTTTTTTGATTTATATTAATATGATAGGAATACGTCAGATTGTCAACGTATAGTTAATATTTGTAATGAATTTGAGAAAATAGAGAGAGAAGAGAGTTTAAATAAAATTAAACATCTTGTTGCACATGTGTATTCATATATCTGTTAAAAATATTTACGATCGAACGTATACAAACATTAATGATGTTTAAGGAATGTTGATTTGTGCTAAGGTAGAACTTGTGAAGATATGTATTTATTAATGTGAGATAAGTCATAAAATGTGGACACCAACACATTTTATTCCCATTATATATTATAATATATATATATATATATATATATATTATAGATTATAAATAGTAGCACAATTATCTATATTGGATAAAAATGTTTTAAAGTAATTTTTTTTCTTAAGGTTATAAAGTTGATTTAGTGGCCAAATTTAAATTTGGGAAGGAATGGTTGTGATTTTGAGTCCTTTCTATGACAAAGTAGCTTATTTTTAAATTTTCAAATAGGTATAAAGGTAGAATAGGTATTTTGAAAAATAGACATAAAAAACGGCTATTCCCTTTAAGTAAAGATACATATAATATATAATATAATATCATATATTATAGAGTATAGATATAGTAGAACAATTACATGTGTTTGATATCAATATTTTAAAGTAGTTTTTTGCTTAAAGTTATAAGATTGATCTAGTGGTAAAATTTATATTTGGAGAGGGAGGGGTTGTGGGTTTGACTCCTTCCTATGACAAAGTAGTTTATTTTTTATTTTTCAAATAACTATAAGGCTAGAATAGACATTTTAAAAAGTGGACATAAAATGAAGATATTCCCTTTATTAATAGTATAGTGTATATGAATATTTTAAAGTAGTTTTTTACTTAAAGTTATAAGGTTCATCTAGTGGTAAAGTTTACATTTGTGAAGGAAAAGTTTGAGTAGAAGTCTCTCATATGGCAAAGTAGTTTATTTTTTAATTTCTAAATAGATATAAGGGTAAAATAGATATTTTGAAAAGTGAACATCAAAGGGGGATATTCTCTCTATTAATAGTATAGATAATATATATATATATATATATATATATATATATATTATAAATAGTAGAATAATTATCTATATTGGATATAAATGTTCTAAAAGTATTTTTTTTTAAAGTTATAAAGTTGATTTAGTGACAAAGTTTACATTTGGAAAATGAGAGGTTGTGAGTTCAAGTTTCTTCTCCAACAAAGTAGTTTATTTTTTAATTTTTAAATAGTTAAAAAAATAAAATAGGAAGTTTAAAAAATGAACGTAAAAAAATATTTCATTTGTTAATATTATAAATATATATTCATTAATGTTGTACCAGTGCCTACATCCTAATTAACTTATTATTATTACAACTCTCAAGAAATATTATCCGTGAATATTAGATTCGATCAACAAGCATTCAAGAACATAATCCAAAAATTTATCTTTTCTATGTCTTTGTATAACCGTTTTATACATGCAAAGTAGGTTAATGTTTTGAGAAGATCAAATAACTCAAAGTATATGTTGGGTAGTACATGGTGATTTCGAGTTACAAAGTACAGCAAAAAGGGCATGCAACACTGGTTCCTTTGCATGCATTTGTGAAACCAGAATCTGAGGAGTTTCTGAGACCAAGTCATTGCAGTCTTGTAGGCTATATATGAAATCTAATATACCAAGTTGAATAGTTCAGTTTTTAACTCATGCCTACTCACCGCAATGCGACCCTTCCTATCCATTTCTTCAAGGTCATGAAACTAATGTTGAGAGAATAGTAAGTACTGCCACTTAGAGTACTTTACAACTAATTAATTATTGCTTCTTTTATGCTAGATTTTTTAAAATTTGCCAATAGTACTAGTCAATATTTTCATATGATAGTTGTATTTCCATGATCTCATATTATATTGTTTTTGTTACTTGTAAAATATTTATATATAATAATAGAGATTTTGTGTTCTTTACAGAAAATATCTAATATGTTTACAAAGAGATATGGTGATGGTTTGCCCAATCTAGTGAGTCTCATACCACTGGATTATAAGCAATGGGAAGTGTGTTGAAAAAGAGGAGAGAATGTGAGGTTTGGTTCGAAAAGGGTTGGAAAAAGTTTGTCAAAAATTATTCATTGAGTCGTTACGATTTTGTGTTGTTTAAGTATAACGAAACTTTCAAGATTGATTTACTCATACTCGACAATAATGCAATGGAAATAAATTATCTTTCTTTTGGCTTTGATTAGGAAAGCGACACACTTGATGAAAATGATGATAAAGATGCTGAGATGGTGCAAGAAAGGCGTAGGAAACAAAAGGCTAAACAAAAGTTTTTAGTGGACTCTTCTCAAACAAAAAAGAACTCTCGATTTGGTAAATGTAAGAATGAGGGAAGAAAAAGTAGCAGTTGGCAAGATTTAGATGGAGATTTAGATTATGGTTGTAATACAGGATATTCAAAGAATTACATGCTTGACCCTTATCTTATGTTACTATTATTTTTAAAGTAATATTATCTTAGTTTAACTTATTTTTATTATTTAAAAATTCCAACAGTTTAATAAATTTAATTTTATCTCAAGAAATTTAATATATTATTTTATTTTTATCTTTCATTCATTATCTTAAATATGATCATCTCATCTGAATTCTAAATTACATCTATATCTCAAACATATTGCCTATAAATATAATATAGATGTGAAATATAATAAACATTTATATGAATCACAATTTAAATATGAAAAATATTTTATCATATCATTATTAAGAATCACAATTCAAATATAACAAATATAATAATAATTTCATAATAATAAATTTTTAATCTTTTAGTTTAAGTATAAATTCCATCATATTTTCTTTAAAGTTTTCTTGTTCAAATTCAAAATGGGATAAAATCTTTCCTTGTCTTATCTTACTATTATTTATTTTTATCATTTAAAAATTCTAACAGTTTAATATTTTAAATTTATCTAAAAAAATTAATATATTATTTTATCTTTATTTTTATTTCATTATCTTAAATATGATCATCTCATATAAATTCTATATTATATCTAATATAATATATATTGTCTATAAATATAATATACATGTAAAATTCCTAATCTTTTAATTTAAGTATAAATTCTATCATATTTTCTTTAAAGTTTTCTTTAATGGATAAAATATTTCTTTATCTTATTTTACTATTATTTTTAAAATAATATTATCTTATCTTAACTTATTTTTATCATTTAAAAATTATAATAATTTAATATTTTAATTTTATTTAACAAAATTTAATATATTATTTTATCTTTATTTTTATTTTATTATCTTAAATATGATAATCTCATTTAAATTCTACATTATATTTATATCTCAAATATATTGTCTATAAATATAATATACATGTAATACATAATAAATATTTATATCTTTATTAAGAATGACACTTCAAATCTAACAAATTAAAATACTGATTCAAATATAATAAATATCTAATATTAATTATAATAATGATTTCATAATAATAAAATCGTTTTCTTTTAGTTTCATTATAAATTGTACCGTATTTTTTTTTTCCCGATTAAACTCATTCTTTTTTCCTTCTAACGGATATGTCGCGCGTTTATGAATATAGTTGGGCTCTGCACCCACTTTCTTCACACTTCTTCCGCGCATTCACCCACGCCGCACCGCACTTGTGTCCACCGGACCGCCCCCTCCCCGCACTTATCTCCACCGGACCGCCCCCGCTTCGCACTTATCTCCGCTGCACCGCCACCGCACTGCACTTATCTCCACGCCACCACACTTCTTTGGTAAGTTGTTATTAATTGCGGACATTTGATATTATCCTGCCTTAGGGTTGTATAAGAGCGTGAGAGGGGTGTTCTTGTTGTTGTATCGATTTGTTCAGATTTCAAACTCCTTCCCCAACACTCTTCTCCTAGGGTTTATGTCTGAACTCAATAATGAAGGCATCCCACGGTTTTAATCAATTTGGTAATCCTCTCTCTCCGATTGTTTTTCCCTTTTCTAACTTTCTTCGTCTTTTCTCTATTCAATTACTTGCAAGATTCATTCGTTTTAAAATATTCATATTCGGGTTGTTTCATGATTCTTGGGTTATTCCCTGTCTTGGCTCCCATGGATTTAATAGTAATAGGAGTTTTTGTTGGGATCAGTGGTGTATAACAAATAACAAATTGGATTTGAGCACGCAGTACTTTTGTTACTTTTTAAGATCATCTATTTTACTCTATTTTTAAACTATTCTTTACCTAGTATTATTATCAAGTCTTTTCCCTTCGTTCTCAGCAAGGTACTGATCTTACATGTTCTAAAATCTTTTTACTGGATGTGTGATGTAGCTTCTCTGCTTTATAGGTGCAGATGAAGTCTTAGATATTATCTTAAGATAAATTTTACTATGTAGTCGAATGCTTTGGAAACTTACCTTTTATGTGTTAGGTTTTATATAATCTTGTATTCCATCTACAATCGTGAGATACATCCAAGTTCAAGCCTAAAAAAACTACTGAAATTGCCATTATTGATATGAATGCTACTTAGTGAGCTGTTTTTTTTTTTTTTTTTTACACTTTTCTTTTAATTTTGTAGGTCTGGCCATATGAAGAGACTGATGAGTATGATTTTGTCCAAGGGTTTTTTTGGCATGATGCATGCTCTTGTCTCACGTGATTCAAAGATTCCTAGTTTTGCTCAATCAAGAGTATCACCTGAGGTGAGTATGCAGTTTTCTTGATCACATGCTTAGGACTTTAGGTTATGGGATGGCATTGTGCTTATATGATATTGATCTTAAACTTCTGGTGATGTTGCCTGATGAATTATTAGACTCAGAGGAATTCAGAACTACAGGTATACATATATTCTGCAGGCTGCTATTGACCTTCTGTGTCTGCTTTTTCTATCTATCTTGGTGATTAGCAGTAATTTGCTTTTTCTTGTAATATGTTGTTTCAGACTTCAGATTCCTCTTCCAGTTACACATCTTCTGTTGAACTTCAACAACCTACATTGAGCTTACTTAATTCTCTTTTTTCTTCTGTTACAACTGCTCTTGAAAGGGCAGCTGAGGAGAAATCCCTATTACTGAATAAGGTAAAAATACCTTTACCTTCTCCATCTTGATTGGTTTACTTTTTGCTTGTTTAATATGGATGTAATTGCAACATCTTATATGTGGTTTTGCAGATTCGAGACATAAATGAACTGTCAATGCAGGAAGTGGATGAAATCATCAATATGTGTGTCCGGCAAGACTCTGTTTCATCTTCAGATAACATACAGAAAAAGGTTAGTCATTTGTGTGAAGGCTTGTCTTTAAGTTCTATGATTATTTACTTTGTACATATGTTTGTTTATATTAGTCGGGATACCTAAGATTATGAAATCTATAAAACAATGGCATTTTTTTTCTCTTTTAAACCTTTAACAATGACGCTAATGCTAAGATTTTTTTTTTAGAATGTTGTTTTGGGATGCTGATGCCTATTTTTTTTAGAATGTGTTGAGAAACAGCTCTCTTGAAATGGCTGTTCTGGAGCAACAGAAAGCTGGTGAAAATATTTTGAAACTAGCTGCAGAACAAAAGGTTTGTCTAACCTATTTTTGTGCTTTTTTAGTGACTGAAAGTGACATTGTCCATATCAAAATAGCTGGTTGTTTGTGCTGTTTGGCAATCTATTTTTCCAATTGGGAAAAAAATAAACTCCATGCTAAAATCATTCAGCTTGAAAATCAACTAAAAGTGAAACAAAAACTAGAATTGGAGATTCAACAACTGAAATGAAAATTAAGATCATCTATTTTGCTCTACTTTTAAACCATTCTTTACGTAATATCAAGTCTTTTCGCATGCTTTCTTGTTGGGGGTGGGGCACGATAGATGATATAAAAATTTGGTGTATACTTATTTCATGCAATGATAGGAATGTTGGCTATACAATATTATTGTGACTTTTACTAAATTTATTTTTTATTCTTTTACCCAAAGTAACATATCTCACTTGCTAATAGCTTCTCGACTATGGAACTAGACTAATGTGTGTATGTTTATTCTTGCTAGCATCATCCCATTCACATGGAGTACAAACTTAGAAAGACCCAACAAGAGGTGCTTCAAATAGCCACCAATATGATCAAGTTTGATCGCAATTTAGGCTGTCAGTATGTTCAGAAGATGCTACTTCCTACAAATTACAAATTATATTGATTATTTGATTTTGTTGTTAAAGATATGTTAGAAAATACAAAACACCACTTCCTACTCTTTTATTAGACTTCTAATCCTAATTAACTAAGGGAGCATATCATGAAACATGAGGAAAAGTGAAAACTAATTCTCTGAGACCACCTAAGATGGTTGAAAATATTCTAAGATATAGTGTTGATATTATGGGATGTTTGTGGGTGTTATTGAAATATGTGCTAATCATTTACATTATACAAATTAGTTTTTAAAAATAATTCATATCGTGATATTTATGAAGGTGTAGATCACTCTTTGGAAAGTTGTCTTGGATGGGATTATTGTCTTGAATTCTTTTTTTGTTTTCACTTCTATTTTTTTTTGTTTCTTGAAAGGCATTTGTTTTGACTTCTATACATGAAGATATTAAAATTCTCAAGTAGTATGAATAGTTCTCTATATGTCTAGATTTGAATTTGTGCAGTATCACTTAGCGTTATAAGAGAAGTATTATAATTATGTATTTAGTGTAGCTTTTCAAAAGTTATGACTATACTTTGTTGATATAGATGGCTGCTTGTTGTCTTACAAACTGAAGATGAGGATATGATCTACATGTACAATGCTTATCTGCACAAGTTGATTACGTGCTTCTTGTCTAACCCTCTAGCAAGAGACAAGGTGAACTGATTTTTCCTGCTCCTTCGTACAATAAGATGGTTTGGTTGATTGGGTGCACAAATCTGGCTAGGATTTGGTTTTGGTTCTCTAACTGCTTTATCATTGTCAATTATTGTATTTAAGCCTCTTATAAGATCTCTTTTATATAGCAGTTGAATCACCAAATTATTGTCTGAGATACATGCTGGAAAGTTTTGGTGTTATTTTTAACTTAAGTATTTCTACTTTCCTTGTTCTATATATCTCTGTAATATATGTTGGGTAAATTTCAGTTGCATTTTTGTTTTATTCAAAATAACTAAATGGAATTTGACATCTGAAAGGTGCTTTCTTCCCATTTTTCCTTGGGTTATTACTAATTTTTGTACTTGTTCAATATAATGATAATGAAATGCCCAATAGCTGACATTTCGATTCTTTTCTGGTTTAGAATGTGATGGTTAGGAAGTTAGGATCAGGACTATATTTTGTACTCTTAGCCTGGAGCCTGAATATAATGTTATTATTGGACATGTTAAATATTTTGTACTCTTAGCTTGGAGCCTGAATATAATGTTATTACTAGACACGTTAAATATTCATATTTTCCCTGGATTAAAAGTGAGACTATTGGGAAATAAACCCAAGTCTCACATTGACTAGTGATATGACCAAATAAGAGTATTTAAGTGAGGTGAAAACCTCACCTTACAAACCAGTTTTGTGAGATTGAGTTAGGCCCTATTTTATTATTTCTAATATGGTATTAGAGCCTATCCTAGATTAATTAAAAGGGTCACCCACCATATTATCTATGCACCAAGCTCAATAGTGCTGGGCGTGAGGGGGTGTATTGGGAAATAAAACCAAGTCCCACATCAACCAGTGATATGGCCAAACAAGAGTGTATAAGTAAAGTGCAAACCTCACCTTACAAGCTGGTTTAGTGAAGTTAAGTTAGGCCTAATTTCACCATTTCTAATAGAGACAAACATTACCATGATGTATTGATACATTTGACATTACCATGTTAAATATTAGGATCAGGACTATATTTTGTACACTTAGCCTGGAGCCTGAATATAATGCTATTACTGGACACGTTAAATATTCATATTTTCCCTAGATTAAAAGTGAGATTATTGGGAAATAAACCCAGGTCTCACATTGACTAGTGATATGACCAAATAAGAGTATTTAAGTGAGGTGAAAACCTCACCTTACAAACCAGTTTTGTGAGATTGAGTTAGGCCCTATTTTATTATTTCTAATATGGTATTAGAGCCTATCCTAGATTAATTAAAAGGGTCACCCACCATATTATCTATGCACCAAGCTCAATAGTGCTAGGCGTGAGGGGGTGTATTGGGAAATAAAACCAAGTCCCACATCAGCTAGTGATATGGCCAAACTAGAGTGTATAAGTAAAGTGCAAACCTCACCTTACAAGCTGGTTTAGTGAAGTTAAGTTAGGCCTAATTTTACCATTTCTAATAGAGACAAACATTACCATGATGTATTGATACATTTGACATTTTTTTAGAAAATAGAAAATAATTATTTTATTTGAAGTAATGAGATCAAGTTTGCTCTACCTTGTAGTGCATTTTTTGGTTTACAAACAATCAATTTCCCACACCATGACATAGGCATATATTTCTATCATGTTCAGTAGTCAATACCAATTCTATCAAAATCTTAAACTAATGGGCACATAGTCAGCAACATGTTGGAATAAAATCCTTCAGTTTGATCATGTATTATTGGTAAGTGATAACTGATTATAGCAACAAGTAAACACCTTTCCAAATTCCAAGTATAATTGTTTTCAATCATTATTTTTAATTTTTAAATGTGGCAAGTGTAGAAGGGCATGAAAATTAAGTCTAACAATTCTTCATTAAACACCTTATGCATGCAGTGTTTCATTTTTACATGATTTAGGATTAATGTTACTTTCAAAGTATACAGTATACAATATGCATATAAGGTTGGGTTTGATATTGGTGCTTCTTTTATTGCTTTCTCAGAGAGCGTGGCTCTTGAAACTTTTAGCTGTTGAACTACATGCTGGTTAGAAGCTCCAATAATAGAGAAGCATGTCAGACAATCCTTTCTTTTCTTTTTGCACATGGAATGAATGACATTGATGATTCTGAAAATACTGCTATAAGAACTGTCAACAAGAGCAAGGTACTGATAGTCATTAAGTATATCATTGTTCCTTTGATTTTATATACCGACATATTTCATGTTTATCTTTGATTATTTATTGTTTGCCACAATTCACTGCCATTAATTTAACTGGTTGGTAAAATTTCTTGTATATCGACAAACTACATTGTTGCTTTGCTTGGTTAGGGCTGACAGCTATATGCTTACTTTTGTTTGTGTTTGGGGGGTGGGGGGGAGACCATGCTGACATATTCTTCAAAATCAATTTGTGTCAATTATAGCATAACTCATGAGAGAAATGATCAAGGTTAAATGATGCTTACATATCGTTTTTTATTGATTGGAAAAACCATGCAATTGAGTTCCAAGACAAATATTGTGGAATAGAAAGGTGGACACATGGCTTATATATTAAGGCATGCATGTATAATTGGGTCATTACTAGCAGTGGCAGATGCATGTACCCCTTAACTTTTTGGAATTTATTTTTTTAATATAAATAATATTTTAATATTAGAGTAATTATTTTTATTTAATAACGTGTGCTATTAGACATAATAATAGTATTTGATAATGGATATGCATTGTCATTTGTCAGTGTAAAGTTTTTATTGGGATCATGACTTGGATCATCACAAGTATAATTTAACATAAAAATGTGTAACTATAAATAACTAAAACATGCAATATTATAACTAAATTCAAGACTTCTTATATCTTGGAAGTGCTACATCTGTTGAGTAGAGTGGTTGTGATCAGGGGCCAAGAGAAACAGAAGTCAAGCTGTTGAGGTGTTTGGGTGAAAGAGAGAGAGGGGGGAGGGGGGTCACGCCTGAAAAGTAAAGGGAGATCAAACCAGTGTCAATATTAGACTAATTTAAAATAAAAACGAACATTTTAATTTAGAGGTTCAGTTTTGTAGAAATTAGAGTAGAAGGATGAGACATAGAGGAAGGAGGGGGAGAATTGGAGCAAAAATAATGATAATAGAAACAGGGGAGGAAGGAGAGTGTGATGGCTTGGTGAGGAAACGGGCAGAGACTAAAGTGAGACAGGACTGAGTTGTGTGATCAAGGGAGAAGATGTGTGAAATCAGATTTGGGTTTCTGAACCCTACTTTTTTAGGGATTTTTCTGTTTGGGTTGGGCTTGGGTTAGGTATATGACCCAACACAATCTTTATTTTTAAAATGATTTTAAAAAAGCTTGGGCCTGATCTGTTTCAGCACAAAAAGCCTTAAAAAAACCAAATTGAAGCATCTCTAGGTCGGGTTGTGGCAACCTGCATCTTCTTTGCAAACGATCCTTGCAACAGGGGTGGCCTTCTACCATGCCACAATACCCACAGTGGCTAGTGGCTACCATGGGCTGTGATGAAGAACCTGAGATGCAACTGCCATGCCATAATGGTCAACGGGAATCCTGCTACAGATTTTCGTCATGGATAACCATTATTTTGTAACATTGGGTCAAACAGTTCTTACAGTTTGAGACATCAAATGTTTGGGGATTTCATTTGCAAATCATTGTTGTGGACTGTGAGATTAAATTGGACTAGGAAAAAGATCATATCTGCAAACCTGGTACAGGAAGCATTAGTCTGGCTGACTGGGTGAGTGAGAGGGGAGCCATGGTTGGGACGGTATTGAACTCGACAATCTCACAATCGTGCTCTGATCTTACAGAATAATGATCTTGGGTGTGAATAGGGATGGAAATGGATGAAAATATGTAGGATTGTATGATCCCACGAGTTAAGTGTGATTTCTACAGCACTGTTGATTTATAATTCAAAGGGTATTGATCTTGGGTGTTAATAGGCATGGGAATGGAAGAAAATTTGTAGGATTGTATGATCCCAAGAGTTAAGTGTGATTTCTACAGCACTGTTGATTTATAATTCAAAGGGCAGGGCTGTCATGATCACCCAGTAAAACAAGGCAAAGATATTCCTACTGATGACCAGGAGTGCAAAAAAAATGCTTCTCTTTGTGGTCTTCTATTCTCCATTCATGCTAAACTTCATTCCTATAACAACTCTTTCGGTTTATGCTGTGATTTTTGTGCCAAGACGAACAAAGTGTACTCTAGTGGTACTGACCACCTATAAAACATTTGTTTCTATCCTAACTATTCTTAAGAAACAAGATTTCCAGTTTAAGATCTGAAAATGCTTATTGCTGATTTTGAAATCCTTGTGCTCTTCATTAAAATAATGTTTCATGTATCACGCTATTACTGTCACATTATAAAATGCATTTAGCATTCATAGGAATGAGTGTTTAGTAAGTTGCACTTGTTTACTCTTAGCCTTGGAAATAGTCCCCTATGAATCTATAAGAGACTGAATATTTTGCACTGTACTTTGTACTGAATAAGAGATCATTATCATTCAGAAATTCTTTGTAAATTATACTTTTCAGCATTTCTAACTCCATCCTGGTAAATTCAACATTGTTCTTTGAAATTCATTTAAGGTATTGGAATTGCTGGAAATCATCCAGTTTAGATGTCCAGATTCCACTGCTCAGCTCTCAAATATTGTGGCTGGTATGAAATATGACTTGCAGGTGAGATTCTAGTCCTTAAAACATATTTGATCTATATTTCCTTCTTTGACTATCTTTCATTCTCTCCTTTTACAGAAATGACCTATATGCTAGTTGTTGACTATTTTCTTATTCTTACCTGTTTTTGGGTGGACATTATTTAGGCAGAAGACATACTTGGAAAACCAGGAAATTCTGGAAAGGGTGGTGTCTACTATTATTCTGAGAGAGGTGACTGGCTAATTGACCTTGCTTCTGTCCATGACAAACTTTGGCAGGTTGGTCCACTTATTACATATTACTTATTTGGTATTGAGGATAATTTTTTTTCTTTTTTCTGGTAGAGGTGTCTACTGTTAATGTATTTTCCGTGAAATGTGATCTATTTTCTTGTTGCAGAAATATAATTCAGTATATGCCCAGCCAAGCAACCTTGGAAGTGAAGTTGAGCTAAATAATGTATGAGACAATTCAACAGTTGCTGAGATGGGGGTGGAAATACAATAAAAATCTTGAGGAGCAAGCTGCACAACTTCATATGTTGACTGCCTGGTCTCAGATTGTTGAGGTGCATATCTTTCTTTCCATTACTTATGTTTTATTATAGATAAAATGATTTATGCATTGTCTGTGTAAAAAGTTTTACACTGACATTTAATTATAACCCTTCATGTATAGTAAGTTTGTTGACTTTACCAATTAATACTTTAAAAGTCATATAAACAAAGGATTGTGATTGAACGTCAATATAATAAAATTCTTTTGTACTGTTAGTGTATAGAAATTAAACTCTTTATTATATGTATTCTCTAACTTTATGCTATTATATAAAGGTGTCTGCTTCTAGAAGATTAACAATGCTTGAAGACCGATCTGAAATCCTTTTTCAGTGAGTTTGCTACACTTCATTAGTGAAAAAAGCAAAAACAGTAATTTGTCATTGGTGCTCTTTATGTAACTGTTAATTGCATTGGCAGGGTCCTTGATGCATCTCTTAGTGCATCTGCTTCTCCTGACTGTTCATTGAAGATGGCATTCATACTATCACAGGTAAATATTCCAATGTATCTAATGTTGATAAGGTGCACAACAGTCCAAGTTATTCTGTTTTTATTGATAAGGTTTCCATGCAGACGAAGTGATTCATGCTTATTGCTTACATACATGAAATTTTCCTCAGGTAGCATTGACATGCATGGCCAAGCTGAGGGATGAAAGATTTTTGTTCCCTGGCAGTCTGAGTTCTGACAATATCACGTGTCTTGACCTCATTGTGGTCAAGCAATTATCAAATGGTGCTTGTTTGACCATATTGTTTAAGCTTATCATGGAAATTCTTAGAAATGAATCTTCAGAAGCTCTTAGGAGACGGTATGTTACATGTTCTGTAACTGATTCATGTTGTACGGGTTACAGTTTCGGTTGACAAACTTACTCTTGCATGTCCTTGTACAGGCAATATGCGCTCCTTCTTAGCTATTTCCAGTATTGTCAAAATGTGGTTGATCCTGATGTTCCAACCACAGTTCTTCAATTCTTGCTTCTCAATGAACAAGATAATAAATATATTGATCTCCCAAAGGTATGTTTTCTTGAGTTTTATGCAAAAACAATATTTTGATCTAGTGACAGATTAAATCTTCATTGCATTTTGTTTTTCTCTTTTGCCCAGATTGAGAAAGAACAAGCAGAACTAGCCCGTGCAAACTTTTCAACTTTGAGGAAAGAGGCTCAGAGTGTTTTGAATTTGGTTATTTGCTACTGTTACTAAGACTTTTTATATGCATTAGTAATACTATTCAGTACAGAATTTTTGTGATGCTTATGAATGATCTTTTGTTCTTAATATGGGATGGAAAAAGGGTCCTTCTGCCGAAGATTATAGATTGTTTTCTGAAAAGAAATAAAATTGTTGTGGTAGTTTACAATTGTTCACTTAGTCCCCCCCGCGGTTTGGGAGGTAAGGCATCAAATTTCTAAAACATTTTTGCTATATTCTTTCTGATTAAGCTGATGTAGAATTTCTATTTTTCTAATATACTTTTTTTTTTTCAAAAAGTCTACAAATAAAAAAAAAAATTCCTTATAATAAAATAAAAAAGGAATGCATGTTAAAGTAATAAAACAATGGACGTGTTTCTATTTTTCTGTTGTTGAAGTGTCCCATTAAAATGTGTCAATATTCCACCCTCACAGTAAACTATGAAAATATCTATTCTTGTTCCCTACTAGGTATGAATACTACGGGTTTGTTGCTTCCATATCTATCAATGTCAAGTTTTGGTCTGTTTGTCATTAATATTTCAGATTCATTTCTTTTGTTTTGATGAATATGCTTATGCCAATTATTTATAGTTTCAATTAATTTGAAATTGTATTTGTAGGTCATAAAAGATGCAACTCATGGTAGTGAACTTGGAGAGACAATATCTTATGTTATTGATGCGTTGATTAGCATAGATCATGAGTGCTATTTCTTGAACCAACATCAAAGCAGGGGATTTTTAAGGTCTTGCTTTACTGCCATAAGCAATATTTGCAATCAGGTGCTTGTTCTTTCCGATATAAACTGTTGCTTCTATTTCGAAATTGTTGATATTATTCCCTTGTTTATGATTAGATAGTAAATGAGGATTTATTGGTTATTATCGATTATTAGATTGATCCTTAGTGATTATTAGATAAATCTCATCTAATCAATATTCAGTAGTGATTCTATTTGTTCATTATAAATAAAGGCATTGTGTGGTCACAATTGACACACATGGACGCACATTTATAGAAACATCGTATATTTTGGTTTTACAGCTGTGGTTCATTTCTTTGCACAAGAGAGTTAACATATGATTGTTTTTAATGTTTATTTGGTTGTGATGGTATCATTAAGTACTTTCATTTGAATTAACTAAATCTCCCATTTGGTTATTGAGAGAAAATTTATGATTTTGAATTTTTATAATAAAGATAAAGATGATATGTTTAGCCTACTGATTCATCAATTCATTGAATTATGTAGAGATTCTGTGTGTTTGTGTAGTTTCAATGTGGTGCTTACAATGTATGCCATTATTTTTTATGCTCATTTAAACGCGTTATTTTTTTGGTTATTAATGTGTTTATCAATTTTCTTATATAAAATGCATTATTTTTATTTTGTTAAAATTTAATGTATCATATATCTAATGTAATGTGCCACAGTTGAGTTTTGACATGCTTGGCATTGTTTCTAATAAACAGAATGTTCTTTAGAAAGAAAGCAGAGATCCAACAAGGGCATGTAGTTTTGAGGCCCTCGGCTCTCCAACTATAATGGAAACAATAATACTGGTTTCATTTATTTGTCTGGTTCAAGGATGGTATTCTTTCTCTGGACTAGTTGCAGATGGCATGTACTTTTGAGGCTGAATTTGCTTTACTACTAAGAATCAGTCACAAGTATGGGAAATCTGGAGCACAGGTACTATTTTCCATGGGCATGTTGGAGCATCTTGCATCTGGCAGGGCAATCAATTTACAGGTGAGCGAATATGTCCTTCTTAATGCCACATCTACTTTTATTTCATCTAACTTTTACTAAAGGTAAAGAATCTGCAGGGAAGATTAAGGTGGGTTGAGACAAGACTTAGAAGAGATATGGCTGTGGATGATGTAGACAACAAATGATTATAACTCCAGTTTTAAGATTAGTGTTTTCACTAACTTCCTTGGTTGATACATCTGACTTTTTGGGGGGTTTCTTCTGTGTTACTTTTACAAATTTTTACATATGATATTTTCTATAAATTTCCCTTGCTCCCTTGGTACAGAATTATTTTACTAGATTTCTCTTATGATTATTTCTGTTGTGATTTAATTTTTTACTTAAAAGGAATTCAGAACTACGAATGTTTAATTTGTGCTACAGTCTGAGCTCTTGTATTTCCTAGTCACAAAGAAATCCCTGAGATTACAGGTATACATATATTCCGCAGGCTGCTATTGACCTTGAGTTATTTTTCCTCTTCATCTGTGTCTGCTTTTTCTGTCTTGGTGAGTAGTAGTAATTTGCTTTTTCTTGTAATATGTTGTTTCAGCCTTCAGATTCCTCTTCCAGTTACACATCTTCTGTTGAACTTCAACAACCTACATTGAGCTTACTTAATTCTCTTTTTTCTTCTGTTACAACTGCTCTTGAAAGGGCAGCTGAGGAGAAATCCCTATTACTGAATAAGGTGAAAATACCTTTACCTTCTCCATCTTGATTGGTTTACTTTTTGCTTGTTTAATATGGATGTAATTGCAACATCTTATTTGCAGATTCGAGACATAAATGAACTGTCAAGGTAGGAAGTGGATGAAATCATCAATATGTGTGTCCGGCAAGACTCTGTTTCATCTTCAGATAACATACAGAAAAGGTTAGTCATTTGTGTGAAGGCTTTTGTCTTTTAAGTGCTATGATTATTTACTTTGTATATATGTTTGTTTATATTAGTCGGGATACCTAAGATTATAAAATCTATAAAAAAATGGCATTTTTTTTTGTCTTTAAAACTTTTAACAATGACACTAATGCTAAGATTTTTTTTTTTTAGAATGTTGTTTTGGGATGCTGATGCCTATTTTTTTTAGAATGTGTTGAGAAACAGCTCTCTTGAAATGGTTGTTCTGGAGCAACAGAAAGTTGGTGAAAATGTGTTGAAACTAGCTGCAGAACAAATGGTTTGTCTAGCCTATTTTTGTGCATTTTTAGTGACTGAAAGTTACCTTGAAAACCTTAAAAACTTTCACACAAATGGAAGTTCTACATGAAGTTACCTTAAAAACCTTTTTTAGTGACTGAAAGTGACATTGTCCATATCAAAATAGCTGGTTGTTTATGCTGTTTGGCAATCTATTTTTCCAATGGGAAAAAAATCAACTCCATGCTAAAATCATTCAGCTTGAAAATTAACTGGAAGTGAATCAAAAACTAGAATTGGAGGTTCAACAACTGAAATGAAAATTAAGATCATCTATTTTGCTCTACTTTTAAACCATTCTTTACGTAATATCAAGTCTTTTTGCATGCTTTCTTGTTGGGGGTGGGGCAAGATAGATGATATAAAAATTTGGTGTATACTTATTTCATGCAATGATAGCAATGTTGGTTATACAATATTATTGTCACTTTTACTAAATTTATTTATTATTATTTTACCCAAAATAACATATTTCACTTGCTAATAGCTTCTCCACTATGGAACTAGACTCGTGTGTATGTTTGTTCTTGATAGCATTATCCCATTCACATGGAGTACAAACTTAGAAAGACCCAACAAGAGGTGCTTCAAATAGCCACCAATATGATCAAGTTTGCTCGCAATTTAGGCTGTCATGACATCCATTATGTTCAGAAGATGCTGCTAGGTTCTTAGTTCTTCCTATTCTCTTATATTTCCACCCAAAACACAAGGATAATGATAAATAAAAGGAGTGGGATATGACAAATCTAAAAATTGTTAATAAAATGCTGGAGTGGAAGACGACAAAATAGTTTCTGTTACAAAATATTTTAAAATCAAAATTAGGTTTCTTTATCTTTCATCTATATTACAAATATGTATATTATAAATATAAATATGTATAATAAAAATATATATTATATATATTGTATAATAAAGATATGTATATATCAATGGTATATTACAAAAATATGTATATCATGTGTATGTATATATAAAAATATGTATATTACAACCATATGTATATTATATATATATATTGTATATTACAAATATGTATATTATAAATATAAATATGTATATTACAAAAATAAATATATATATATATATATATTATATTGTATATTAAAAATATGTATATTATGTGTATATATATATATATAAATATGTATTTTATGTGTATATATATATATATATATATATATATATATATATATATATATATATATATATAAATATGTATATTATGTGTATATATATAAAAATACATATATTTATATATTTTATATTACAAATATGTATATTGTAAATATAAATATGTATATTACAAATATATACATATTATATTATATTTTATATTATAAATATTTATATATAAATTGTATATTACAAAATATGTATATTATTTGTATATATATAAATATGCATATATATATATATATGTGTGTGTGTGTGTGTATATATATTTTGTTTTTATTTTATATATACATTGATTTGTGTGATTCACCAGTTTTATATCATTGATCTAGTTACCTGCTATCTTGATGAGGTCAAATAAACAGTTTAGTTTTTAAAGCACTGCTTATATCACACACTACATATGTGTCCAGGATACTTTATCAATCAGTTATATCATGATAACCTCATGTTCTGTGTGAGTGAGAAATTTAGCTGCTGCATTTTACTAGCTAGTATCCCATGCATTACACAAGTATTTTAATGTGGATTGAATGTTGTCCCTCTTTTCTTTCATACATGGTCAACTGTCTTGATTATGTTGAATTTTAACCATCTGTAGAAGTGGTGTTGGAATTTACTTTTAAGAAAGACTTATTCCCTTTGTTTGATTTATTTTCAAGAAAGACTTTTAACATATTCATTTGTGCTTGAGATTTGGATGATGTAGGAAGTCATTCTTGGTACCAAAAATGGTCAACTTCATGAACTGGCCGTGAATGATAAGGACAAGAAAGAGAAGTATATCAAGTTTCTCTTGAATTAACAAAACTTCTAGAAGCTTTTATGGGTTTCCAGGTATATCATTTGTCTATTAGTGGTCGTGTAAGAGGGGTGAGGGTGTTTTTGTGGTGTTGTATCAGTGAGTTTATCAATTTGAATGGAGTGAGTGAGGGTGGTGTGGTTTGAAGGGGAAGTTTGTTTGCATGAGGTCGACCAATCCGAACTCGCTTCGCAGTATGGTATCACAAGTTTTGCTGATATGCTAGTTGACATGGAATAGATATCGTAGAAGCAGGAAAATGAACTGAATCTTTTAATCCTTTAATCTTTTAAAATTTATTTGAAAGAATCCTTCATAAATCTAACTTTTTAACTTCTGGAGGAAATATTGTAAAAAAAACTATCCTCTGTTGCAAAAGTTATAAATAATTGAAAAATCATATATGCTATCATGTTGTCTTTTATTGGAGTAAGGGAAAATATCTGGTCACATATAATTAACATGTTTTGATACTTTTAATATATAGGTGATGTTTAGTAGACCTTATCTGATATGAATCCGCTGTCAGTTTAGGATTCTGAAAGGACCCTAGGAATTTAGCTTGTCGCGTTAACAAAATTAATCAACATGGAATGCAAACAATTGCAAAAAAATAAACTGAATAGAATTACTATCAAACTTTTAGACACAGAATGAAAATTATAAGTTTTTGAAATTCAACAATTAAACGAGTTTTTGAATGTAGCACTTTCCTGTTATAGAGTTTGCTGGCCAGAATTGAGTATGAATGGAAAAGACAGAAAATGGAATTGGAATTGATAGACTCCACACTTCCAAGGATGGAAGATATGTCTACGAGATTGCACACACAAAGGGGTGAATTACCTTTGATAAATCTCAAAAGATTTTGGATTGTCAAGAACCCAAAGGAGAGAAAACCTCAACTAGTTTTTTTTTATTTCCCCAAAATATTCTCCTTACATCTCAGTTTTGCCTAAATTTATATGCCTAATAAACTCAGCTTGTGTAGGTTTAGTGGCTTTCTAAATTCAGCTGAAGTTACAAAATAATAAAAACTAATAATGGGCAGCTTAATAACAAAGTGTAAATGCCAAAGTAAATTAAACACGTATACTAATTATAATTGATAACCTAGGTGGTTGCAACTTTAATTAGACAATTCTGGTTGCCCACCATTAACTAAGTAAACTCCAAGAAAATGAGTTTAATTTATTTCAAACTTCTCTTCCATTAAGGTCAAGCATTGTTCTCTTCAGTCCTGAGACAATTAACAATTTTAAACTTTATTTCTTCAATGTTTGGCTCTTTTTGCAAAAGGGCTGCCAATACTTGTTGAATAGCTTCCTTAGCTCTTCTTGTCCTTGCCCTTGTCATAGGTTCTCCCAGTCCTTCAAGCTTGATGTCCTCATCATTATCTGTTGGATTTTGGCCCTGCATGGAGATGTAGTTGTCCCATTTATGTTTGCTGGGGTGACGAGGTAATTCTTTCTTTTCTGATATTATCCCTACTTTGCCCTTTCCTAAACTATGCGTTCAAACTGTACTTTGTGCTTTGTGTCACATCATTTCAATAGAACTTTATGTGTATTGAAACGATTATAGCATGTTTCTGTTTCTTTTTCCTTGTTATATGCAGAAATTGGCCAATTTAATACATTTGTTGTTAACACTATAAAGCAACATGACAACGTTTGTTGATAACACTATATTTTGTTTTTCAGGCACCAAAATAATAAACCTAGGCGAAGCTGTAATGAGTCATGACTCTCGTACAGATAATAATATACGAGCTTCTCAAATAAATGGTTGGTATGTACATAAGTCCTATGAAGCACTAAAACAGGGAAGTCTCGATGTGAAAACTTGAGAAAACACTTTCTCATGTCACTACTGTCTAGTAAAAAGAGAAAATGGGATTATTTGTACATAAAAATTCTTGAACACGCCTCTGGGTGGGTTAGAGTAGCTCACAAAAGAGAAGTGCTATTGAAAAAGCTAATCATCTGGCTTTAATGAAATATTTGCAAAAGGATCTTATGAATGTGGATAATCCACCAAAAACTGCTGATGAATCCTTTCAATTCTGAGATGCAATTCGTGTGGCCATGGACTGGGATTGTGGTTAATATTCCTACTACAAAAGATGGGCGTTGTGTTGGGGAAAGTGGTTCCAAGCCAAGCTGAAGGATGAATACCAAAGGAGGGGTTTTAATCCACGTACAGTTTGCATACTTTTGAATTTGTGGGGTCACTGAGGAACTGCAATTCACATTCAATGAAAATTGGACAGAAATGCTTTGGCATTTGAAAGAGCATATGAATTGGATCTTCATGGGGAAAAAGACTGGTTTGCTAATACTGAGTTGAAGTCTGGTATTTATGCATGGATTGTTCAAGCTGAAGACTACAAGATGAACAATATCATTGGGGAACACAACTGCAGAAGATGGATGTCAGAACAATATCTCAACTTATGGAAGTAGAAGCCCAGATGCAGGATAAGCTCTTGTCCAACTTGAATAATACTCTTCAGAACAAGAGGAAGCGATTAAAGGACATGGAAATAAAATACAACGAGACTTCACATCGCATGGACATTGTAATGGGGGAAATGTTGGAAATAATAGTGGATTGGTATTAATCAATTATATTTTATCATTATCTGACAATTTAAGATATGATGATAATCATATCTTATAATATCTTTATGATTATTTGAATGAGATTATAGCAAGATTGACTCTGTGATGGGTTGAGTCAATCATAAAAAGCCCATTTGAGGGGTCTTTGCCTATCCTGGGGGATTATAAATTTGCCATCCCATTAAGCAAATTACAACAACAATACACACTCTCCAGAATAATCCCCTAGAAAGTAGGTAGTAAAACCCTCAAGAGTTCTTATTGAACTCATATCTCTACAATAATCATTCATAGGGTTTTTGTTCTTGAAGATCAAGAACTTCAATTCAATATATATGAGGTACACAAATTCTCTTTCCTCTATTTTTTTATATTTAATTCTCTATACATACTATAATCTTGTATCTATTGATTTAAGGTTTCCTTTTATTTCCATCAATTGGTATTAGAGCCAAATTAGATACATATTATGATTGTTTTCTATTAGAGAATTATGATTGTTTTCTATTAGAAAATTAAATTTGAATTGAAGATTTTTTTGTGTTATTAGTGAAATTTTATAATATAGTTTACTATTATCTTTTTCACAAAAAAAAGAGGGTTTATGCTAGTTGTTATTGTTAAAATAAAATGTTAAAGTTTCATTCCTTTACTCTTACATGGGTAAATTATATATTGAAACCTCTTTTTAAGTGCTATCCCTTTAAAACCTAGTTTTCTTTTAAATAATTATGGGGTAAATTATTTTCAAAATTACTTAATGGTTTTCCTTTTTTATGTTTGACCAATGTGAGTCATTTGTGTGGGCAACATAATATATTTGTGTTAACTTTACTTTGTAAAGTGTTAATGAGGTTGCATAGACTCATTTTTTTATACCTAAATTTTTGTGATTTGGTCAAGGGAGAACTTTGTCGTTTTGATACGATTATGTATTCATGTATGATGATTCGTGTGTTAAATTCATTCTCAGAAGCATTGAATGTGGTTGCTAATTTTTTATATTCTTATTTTTTCACAAATACCATATTTATTTAATATTTTTATATTATTGGTATTTTTGAGTATAAAAAAATTGATTAATTCAAGATTAAATTAAATTTTTTTTACTATTATAATTTTGAATTTTTGACCTATTTTCATTGTGATAATTCTTTACAGTATTTGTATTCTCCAATTGTACTCTCTTTAATATTGAATTATCATTTATAAATTGATTTTAGGTTATTTTATTAATTATGCACAATCTTAATTGTCCTTCTATTATGAGCATAATTTTCTTTACTAATTTGCATTATTATTACTTGTCTATCATGGGTATAATAATGTGAATTTTGTATGTTGGTCATATAATATATATGATTAATATTATGCAAATTTATTGGACAATATGCATAATTTCTTTTTTAATTTATATAATTATAATTTCACTATTTTGGATGTATTTATGTGAATTTTGTTATATAATTATTTTTTTTATTGCATTGATGATAACTATACTCTATCAGTGTATTGTTATTAATGTAATTTGGTGTTATACAATGTACTTTTCTTGGCTTATGTTAATGATTTTTTTATACCCTATCGGTATTAGGATTTTATTGATATAAGTTATAGTACATTGTAATTTCTTTAGGGATTCTCTTTTAACTGAACTTTTAGAATTACATAATGTTTCCCTATTTTTGTAATGTTCAGTTTATTTCCCTCATTTGATCATGTTTAGTTATATTTATATGAAACCAAAATTTACACTCTCATTTCCTTTTGTTCCATATTGACTTATAACCTTTAATTGGACATTTTTTCCTTCAAAACAAAAAAAAAATATTGCATTTTTTGTGGTGCAAATTTTCTATATATATATATATATTGATAAAGAAATAGTTGAATTTTATTTAGTCCTCTGGGTATTTTTTTGTTATGTCAACTTATTTTTTCTTTGTCAAGTGGAAGGATTTTGTATATTAGAATTTTAATTAATATCTTATAAAATAAATTGTCGTGATATAAGATTTTTACCTTAAATGTCCAATTAATCATACATGTGTAAAAACAAATGTTCTTGATAAAATTATTTTTTCTTATCACATTATTTGTGATCACATTGTTGGGATCTATATTAAGGATTTTATATTGGTCTCTTGTAAAATATTTTCTTGTATAACAAACTCTCTATTGATTTGCAATATTAGTATGTAATTCTTGTAAGGACAATATAGGAATCCCAAATTTTAAGAGATTAATTTCTCTATACCATATTTTATAATATTGTTAATGGTATTCTTGTAAAAGCTAGAGGCTTTATTTTGGGATATATAAATAAACCTATGTCCATTATAAATTGTGATGAGAGTTAGAGACTATTTATTATTATATCCTTAATATATGCAATAATATGTCCCATTCTTCTGCTGCATGTAATCATGTTTTATTCTCAAGTGTGTGTAAATATTGTTTATTGTAGCACTTGATTTTTGTTTATGATTACTTGAGAACTTGCTTATGATCTCATATTCTACGTAAAATTATCAAGTGATCCATTTTCTCACTCATGTAATTATTTTTTCAAGATCTTCATAGGGGTCAATATTTTTGTAAAGATTGATTAATATCTGGTTAATTATGAAACCATTTGTGAGAATTATTTATTCTTATGGATGAATTTGTAGGTTTCATATTCTTGTTATTTTAACCACTTCTCTCATTAATCATTCGTTATTCTACTACTTTCTAATTCCTTAAGTAGAATAATAGTGAATTTTAATTCACTTTTATTATTATCTTATAAAGTCATCATTCCACTATCACTAGAACTTTTAATACTAGTGTACCCTAATTATAATCCTAATATTTTTTTGGTATATTGAGGATTAGTGGGAGTATATATAATATTGTGTTATCTCTTGAAACTTATATATTTTTTATTGTCATATAATTGTGTGCACATTTAATTATGATATGACATATTCTATAGGGCTTCTCTATTTATTTTTGTCCTATTTTTATTGAGATACATAAAATCCATTGTATCTTTGTAGACATCTTTAACTGATGTTAAGGTCATTCTGTTGGGTACTGCACATTAATCCTTTTGGCATACAATTATGCATTGTGCATCTCTTTTACCCAATTTTCATATTTTAATTGATCAAAATTTTAGAAGTATATAATTTTGTATCATGTCTCGAGACTTATCTATCTGTATTGTCATATATTCTTGTGTACATTTAATTATGATATGACATACTTTATAGGACTTGACTATTTATTTTTGTCCTATTTTAATTGAGATACATAATTCATTGTATCTTAATAGACATCTTTAATGGATGTTAAGAGCATTTTGTTGGGCATTGCACATTAATTCTTTTGGTATGCAATTAAGTATTATGCATTTCTTTACCCAAAATTTCACATTTTGTTTGGTCAAAATTCTATAATATATTGTAGATGCAATACTCCTATCGAGTATGATTTTCTACTTTGTAAAAAAGTGCTTATTATGATAGTACTCCTATTGAGTACAATTTTGCACTATTGAAGTACTTATGAATTTTTTTTTGTTTGGACCAATTATCTAAGTGTTTGCTCAATTGACATTTTGTGGCCACAATAATCTGAGTATCATTTTATATAAACTAGGTGTCTATGTGGTTTTAGTAGGGAATTTATGGATTTCTTACTTATCTCTGGATTCTTACATAGTCACTTATTTTTGAAACTCGGATTAGTTAAATGTCAAATATTATAGAGCATTTATGTAGCCTATATGTAATTACATATGTTATTAGGCTATGATGAATAACTAGATGCATGTAAATTATGCTTTCTCACCTATATAATTTTTCGGACTCAAGTAAAAAAAATAAATTATATTAATTAAACACTTTTTTATTCACTGATCAAATACTTAACTTTGGAGTTTTATAACTCATATGGTTTGGTTAAGTTTTGATGTCTTAGATCAGTAGGAGTCTAAAACTCTGTTATGAGATATGTGTGAAATAATATCATTTTAGTAACATATCTCTTAGCATTTTTGGATGCTTGAGACCATGTAGTATCATTTTATTGAACTACATTATTCTATATACTTTATGAGAAATATTTGTTAATGTGCATGATATATATCCCTATCAGATATTATTTTGCAGCTCAAATTTCTCATTGTCTAATATAAGATTTGTCTATAATTGTCATTCTAGCTTAATGATTTGTCTTTGTATTATTGATTAATACCATCCAAGTAGGAGAATGTTGGAAATAATAGTGGATTGGTATTAATCAATTATATTTTATCATTATCTGACAATTTAAGATATGATGATAATCATATCTTATAATATCTTTATGATTATTTGAATGAGATTATAGTAAGATTGACTCTGTGATGGGTTGAGTCAATCATAAAAAGCCCATTTGAGGGGTCTCTGCCTATCCTGGGGGATTATAAATTTGCCATCCTATTAAGCAAATTACAACAACAATACACATTCTCCAGAATAATCCCCTAGAAAGTAGGTAGTAAAACCCTCAAGAGTTTTTATTGAACTCATATCTCTACAATAATCATTCATAGGGTTTTTGTTCTTGAAGATCAAGAACTTCAATTCAATATATATGAGGTACACAGATTCTCTTTCCTCTATCTTTTTATATTTAATTCTCTATACATACTATAATCTTGTATCTATTGATTTAAAGTTTCCTTTTATTTCCATCAAGAAATAGATAAGCTCACTCTAGATCACAATCAAGGTATCCATTGTGGTTGAGTGTTAATTCTTTTCTTCTCTAACTTTGTTCATGATTTGTTTGTTGTTGTTATTGTTTTTTGTTCTTTTTTTTTATTTTTTAGTTGTAATAGGCCCCAATCAATTATTACTAATTTGTTTACATTGGTACAACTTCCAATGGAGGAGGATTTTAACAGTTTTTTTATTGTAGAATCAAATTCCAGAAACTGCAAGCTGCTGGTTGCATCATCTTAGTGATTACACTATATAATTTATTTTTCAGTTGCATCATGTTAGTGATCACACTGTTGGTTGCATAATGTTTCTTTTTTTATTTTTCAGTTGTAATAGGCCCCAGTCAATTATTATTAATTTGTTTACATTGGTACAACTTCCAATGGAGGAGCATTTTAATGATTTTTTTATTGTAGAATCAAATTCTAGAAACTGCAAGCTGTTATGTAGATCTTCTACAATACATTTCTGATATTTTATTGTTTTTAATTGATTCTGAACTATTTTTAATTATGCTATGATTGCTTGTATTCAGAGATGGAGAAAATACAGTCAAGTGCGACTCGACACTTCCAGGATATTTTTAGTGGTCATTAAAGGCTTAAGTTGCAACTGGAATCTCAAAAAAGAGAGTTTGAGGTGCGGAGAATTGATTTGAAAAAACGTGAGGCACATGATGAAAGTGAAAGAAAAAAGTTGGAAGAAGAGATTATGGAGGTGTGGTTATTTTTTTTTTATTATTGTTGCATCTCTTCTATAGTTCTATCATGCTGTTTTTGAGATTCTTGTGAAATGGAAATTGAAGGGAAAAATATTATTTAAGGTTGACTAATTAAGATAATCAATATTTATATGTTTTGGTGATTTCAATGAAGGAGTTGGCTACCAAAGTTAATAAATTTTCCATTTTTATGTTTCGAGTTTGATGGGCACCTTATGATTGGCAAATGTTTTCAGTTGGCTTAGTGGAAAACTAATGAGCAAGATCAAGGGATAACACTTCTCAAGGATCAAGTGGTATCAGAGGTTCTTATACTATCTCTAGCTTTTAAATTTTTTCATCTTGTTCATTGTTTTGTCATCATTTTCTTCTACTCCAATTCTATTTTCTTTTCACTATTTTGTGTTGTTTGATAATATTTCTTGCTTGTCTTGTGTTATTTGGCTTGTTATTGTGATTTTTTTTTGGTTTATTTTAATTCTAAGTTATTTCTCTTCATTTTAATCGGTGCAATTGTGTTGTATGCACTTTATTTTGAGAGTTTAATCGGTTCAAATTGCTTATTCTTCCTTTGAATAATGTATTCTTATGTTTAAAACTCATTTCCACCATCAAATTTTTGTTGAGTCATTTTGTGCATAATGAAGTTACTAAAAAACACCAAACCATGAACCCACAGCGTTTTGGCTCAAGTGTTTTGGCTTCATTTTTGCATTTCCTTGATTGTTTTTTGTGTTGAATTTGTGTCTTGAAAAAAGAGATGTGTGTGTTCACTTCTTGGAATTGAGTTTCTAAGAGAGTTTTTTTCTCTTGTTTAAGTCTCTTGAGAAGTCACACATGCTTTTAGTTCAAGCATGTTTTCTCAATAATTTTTCAAAAGATTATAGCTCAATTTGTTCTCTAAATTTTAAGTGTGCTTGTTTGAAGTAAAACTGTTTTGGTATTTGGAGCTGTTCTTAGATGTTTGATTTTGGGAAAAACTTGTACCAAAACAAGTGAATTCATGCACAAATCAAACACTCCTAAGCATACCTTAAAACACTTCAAATTTGTAGTACATTTTTTAGTTATTAAAATTTCATTAGTTGCACTTGTATTTGAAATTTGTGTGACCTTGCTTATGTTTGTTTCAAGTGTTTAATACCTCTTGATTTCTTCTAAAATTGGCTATCCAAATCTGAAATTAGGTGCAGCTAAAAGAATAAAAAAAAGAAAAAGTCAAAAGAAAAATTGAAAAAGAAAGAACAAAAAAAAGTGCTAACACAGGAGTGGAAAGGAAAAAAAAATACGTAGACAAAATTGATGTACCTAATAGGAAATCATTTAAATTGCAAAAGAGGACTTAAAATCAATTGAAATAGTTTGAAACTTGAACATATAGCATTCGGCCATCACTTTTATTATTCGTGCAATTTTTTAAAATTGTTTGAGTCATTTTGCTTTTTCGTTTTTCTAGCTTTATTTTTAGTTTGTCTTCTCGAATTTCTTTATGTCTAGTCTCCATTAATACTTTCACTTGGATAGTGTGCCATTTAAATTGGGCTTTTCTTGCCTTTTTGTGCTTGTCTTACTTTGCTTTTTGCCTTGGTTTGGTGCCACTTTTGTGTAGGTAAGCCTTGAGTAAGGAAGTCTTCTACAAGGGTAGCATCTTAAGGAAGAGTTGAAATAGCTAAAAGGACTTGAACAAAAGGAAGAGCATGGACAAAGAGTGAAACACCTTGGAAGAGATTGCTTGGGAGAGACTTGAAGAATTGTTTTTTAGTTTTATTCCTTAATTGTTAATTCTTAGTTGTATTTTCTTTTTCTTGGTTTGTAAAAGGCCATTATTCTTAAGTATTTAGCTTAGTCTCTCGATAACTAAGGTGTGAGGGAGGAAGTGGTACACCACCTTTCACACCTTTAGGAGCATGCTTAGATCCTTATCTCTTTTAGATTTTGCCTTACTTTACCTTAGTTTGTTTTGCGTTTTTAGTGAGTGCTTAAGATTTCCAAAGGCTCTTGCACTTATAGGTGTTCATTTAGATTAGTTTATGTATACTCTTGCATTTTTCTTAGGTGGTGTTGAGTTCCAAAAACTGTCCCTTGAGGAGGATTTGACCTAAACCTGAAATCGTGTGGTCTTTCTTTCTCTTTTTCTGATCCTGCAAAAGCATCTGCATAGGAATGAATATATGATTATGTACACATATGTTAAGGGTAGGAGGTCTGTAGGGAGACCTCATAGACTTGGGGTGGTGGGAGTATGCACTAAGGTTTAAAAATTGTTTGCTGTGCCTATGCCTCTACACAACAGTTCCCTAAGTAACTCTAAGTTCACTAAAGGCTAGTCCCATCCAAGGAGGAAGTGAAACATGTTTAGGTGCCTTGGAGCACTCATCCAAGAAACGCAAATAAGGTTTATCTTTTTATTCACCCCAAGAAATGATGATGGGCCTAGGGGTGGACCTTTCTTTCAAGGTCTCTTTGAGTGGGCCTTAAGATTGGCTATGGATAGAAAATGTTTGTAGCTCAATCTTCTTACCACACTTGGCCACATTCACAAGTAGTATTTGAGATTGTGTTTCATTGTGCTCATAAGTTATGGGCATAATCTCATTTCTTACTTGCAACATGGGAAATTTGTTTTCAATTAGATTTTCCTTGGATGACAATGATAAATCTCCTTGAAGAACAACTTACTTTTCCTTTAAGTTCAACACTTTGTGAATTTTCTTTTTTTTTTAATTTTACGCTCCTTTTTCCTACCCCCGAGAGAATAAAAAAAAGAAAGAAAAAAGTGTAGGAAAAAAAAGGAGAAATGAAAGAGAAATCTAGAGAAGAGAGAATAAAAAGAAAAGAAGGAGAGGAAAAAGAAATAGGAGATAGAGAGAAAAAAGAGAGAAAAGAGGGGCGAAAGATGGGAAAAAGAGTAAAAGGAAAGAAAAGATTATTGGAGAAAGATAGATGAGAGGAGAGTAAAAGAAAAGAGAGAAAGAGAGGATAGATCAAATAGGGAAGAAAGATAAAGAAAGAGTATTGGAAGAGGAGAGAGGAATATTGGGAGAATGAGAGAAAAAAGATAGTGGGAGAAAAGAGAAAGATAGCATACACCCACCCTTGAAAACTATAAAAATAAAATTTTCGAAAATCACATTGGTGAGGAGTGAGCACAACCAAAATTTAAAATTGAATTCTAGCCTAGGTTTTGCGAAACAAACTTGCCAAGTTCAATGCTTGGGAAAAGACTTTTTGGAGAAAGGTGAATGTGAAGTCCTATTTAACACTTCATCAAGTTTTGATCCTGAGCCTACATTTTTAAGGTTCATACAAAATTCTCAAGTTCAAAACTTGGTAAAAAATGAGAGAGAAGAAGGTCTTCATGAAGATTACTCTTTAAGTTCTAAGGAGAATCTTATTAAAGAAACTTCTCTCTTAGGACAAGTGCAAGTGGTTATGTCTCAACCATTTGAACATATTTTTACACAACCTCTAGTTGCACATAAAGAAAATTCACCAAGTGTTGAACTTGAGCCTTTACCCATAAAGCTTAAACAAAAACCTCAAGTTCAACACTTGCAAGAAAAAGAATATGTCTTTTAAAAAGACTTCTCCTTCTTAACCTATTAAAAACAACCCTCCCTCTACACTAGTGGAAATTGAGGTTATGCCAAAACCTTTTGAGCACAACGAACCATAACCTCATCTTCTAGATGAAGTTACTTAAAAACATCTCCAGGTATTGAGCTTAATATAGGTCAAATATGTTTAAAGGACTAGAATAATAAATATGTTTAGTAAAACATGTGTTGAACTTGATAAACCATTTTGTGCTTTTTTAGTGACTGAAAGTGACATTGTCCATATCAAAATTGCTGGTTGTTTATGCTGTTTGGAAAATGTCAAACAAAAAACAAGTAAATAAAGCTTAAACAAAAACCTCAAGTTCAACACTTGTAAGAAAAAGAAGTTGTCCTTCAAGAAGACAATGACTAAAATTCTTTAATAAAAAATTAAAAATATTTACAAGTTAAAGACAATGACCTAAATTCAAGAAACAAGGTCTTAATTCAAGATAGCCTCACACGCTATATTTCTAAAAAAATTAAAAATATTTACAAGTTAAAGACAATGACCTAAATTCTTCAATAAACTCTGATCCAAGTCATGTCTTTCTCCAATCCTCCTAGTCAAGATCTATGCTAGATGGGATTGCATCACATCATAAAGAGTTGCTCTACCTTTATTTACCAATCAAGATAGACTTCCACATCTTTCTTTCCATGGAAAGGAAGAAGGTTAACCTTTTGTTCTCTAGGAGGATGTTTATGATCTCTCATCCTCCTAGGTCTCTCATATACATCATTATAACTCATGTCACTCATTCTTAATGAACTAGACCTATACCCTTTTGTCCCTTCTCTTTCTTCTTTTTCTTTTCTCTTTCTCTTCTCTCCCTTTGTTTTTCATCTCTTCTCCTTTCTCTTTCCCTGTTTCCTCTCTTTTTTTTTCTTTCCTTCTTTCTTTTCTTTTTCCTTTACTTCATGCTTTCCCTCTCTATTCTTTCCTTTTTGTCTTCTACTATCCACTCTCTAAACTCACTCACAAATTTTTCAGTGATGCCTAACTCAAGAGAACCCTCTTGATTTACACTTCTATTGCTAGATGTGTGAGGTGATTAGGAGCGGGGAAGAACTAAGGCTTACACTCTTACTCTTTTTGTTGTTTTATCTCTAAATGAAATGTTAAGAATTTTTGCAACTAAAAACACTTCAATCTAACATAAAAGCAAGTAAAATAAAAATAAAAGGTGAGTTTAAGGGACTAATGGTCATGCACCTAAGGTGGAAGGATGATGTACCAATTCTTTTCTGCACCTAAATGAGAAACTAAAAGGCATCCAACACCTCTACTTAAAAAAATTACACCCAATTAATTGCAAGAAAAAAAATAAAAGAAGAAGGTTGTTGATGAAACGTGCTCCAATTCCGAGTATTTTCCTATAAAAAATGTGTGCTCTCAAAACTCCTTTCCATATTAGTTTCATAGGCCTTACACTTTGAAATGTTTTCACACATATCTAGGAGTGTTAGGAGTAGTAATAAAACTAGGAAAAATAGAGGAGTTTATGTGAGAATAAAATAAAGGAAGAGTGTTACACCAACCTTTTTCACATATCCATACTCTTTTGATTGGGAAATAGTAGAAAAAAACATAGGAAATTTTGAGTAAAGACAAGAGAAAACAAAAAGAGAGTAAAAAAAGAGAATACAACGAACTAGATAGAGAAGAGAGAAGGAACAAAAAAAAGAAAGACGAGAAAGAAGAGAAAAGAAAGAGAAGAAAGAGAGAGAGAATGGAAGAGAAGAGTATGAAAGAAAAAGAGAAGAATATGAGAGGATAAGAAAAAGAAGAGTATGCGTGACGAAGAGAAGAAGAAAGAAAATAATATGAATGGTAAAAGAGAAGAAGAAAAAAGAGCAAGACAAGAGAGGAGGAGGGGACGACAAAGATAAAACTATGAAAAGGAAAAAGAAGAGAGAAGGAGAGAAAGTAGAGAAAAGTAAAAGAAAAAAGTAGAGAAGGACGAAAAAAAGAGAGAAATAGAAGAGAAAGAGAAAGAAAGAAAAAGAGAAAGGGAGTTAGAAAGAGAATAAAGGGAAAAAGAGCTCAAAGAGAGAAGAGATGTAGAAATAAAAGAAAGAGAGGAGTATTTAATGCATTCTCCCCAAGCAAGGGCCCTATCACTAGGGTCATGGCTAGGAGAATAGAAGAAGACATGGCTAGAGTAGAGGGAGGAAGATCTTACCTCCATATGACCATCAAGTTATGCAAGCCATGACTTATTTACTTGTAATTTTTATTTTAGGAACCTAGGATTTTATTTTGGACATGTATTAGTCCATTTAATTTTCTAGGAGGTGTCTTAGTAATAAGAAGGAGTAAGATTAGCTTTTGGGCCTTTATTTAGGAAATAAGGGGGTAGTTTGATAAATACACCCTCTTTTGCTAAATAAAACCCAAAACTAATAAATGAGTAATTTTGACCCTTGGATGATGTAGCTTGGGCACCAATTCTCATCTAAAGGAGGGTATTGATTGGACTTTGGGCTTCAATCCTCCTCCCTTGGATGACTCATTTTAATCCTAGCCCTTCATTTCCTTCATGACTTGTCCAAGAGGTTAGCCCCCTCTATAAAAAGGTGCTCCTTCACACGCTTGTATTTTTTACACTTGATTGAATAGAAAAACCTTGAGTTGGCCAAAATTCTCTTAGTGTCCACCCTTCTCTCCTTGAGAATTCCTTAGGTTTTTATCAAGGGTTCCATCCCTTGTGGCAAACTTTCCCTCTTAGGCTTATCTTACCTTAAGTGGCGCCTAAAACCACCTCACTTCTTACCTCTCCACAAACCATTTCACCAAAGAAGAAAACCTCTAGAAAAAGATCAAGGGAGGCATGCATCATTTGGTATCTAGAGTATTGGTTCTAGAGGTCTAAACTCTCTTCCTATCTCATTTATTTTTTCTTTCCGTTTTCCTATTTTATTTTATCTTTAATTTCCGCAATTTTTTCTAGCTTTCCATTGTTGTTTATCATTTCCATTTATGTCTTGAGTTTATTGTTTTGAGTTATAGTTTATTTGCACCATTTATTTTTTGCTTGATGCAATTTATATTGTTCTTTTCTTTGCATCTACGTCTCTCCCATATTCATTAATTTCCGCTTAAGCTTTGAGTTGGGTGCTTTCTTGCTTGAATTTTGGTTTTGAGAATTTCTTGCTAAAAATCCATGCCATTGTGGTGAATTCCACAACCTTGTGGTCAAGAAATTTAGACCAAATTCTTGTGTTTCCTTGCACCTAGTTGCCTTGTTTTTGCTTTATTTTTAGCTTTTATTTTTCACTTTTATACTCTTGTGTAGTTGTCTATAAGTCATGTTTATAGTTTCCCATTTTGTCTATTAATTCCTTTTAAGTTTAGCCTATTTTGTTTTTACAAAAAAAAATTTGAAACTTCTTAAATTGAGCAACATAGAGGGTCATATCTCATGTCTAAGTCTCTTTAGAAGTTCATGTGCTTTTAGTTTCAAGCATATTCTTAAAAAAAAAAATTCAAAAATAGTTGCGCAATTTCCTTTGTCTTTATTTTCCTTATACGTATAATTAGTAGCTCATTTGTGTGGTAAAGGTAGTTCTTGCTTGTGGGTGCTTTCACTTAAGCTATAAGTTTGGTATTTGTGTTCAACAAATTACTAAAAACTTAACAAAGCTTGAGTCCAGTGGCACACCAAACTACTAAACCATTAACACATCTATAGCTACTTTGCATTTTGAAGTCATTTCTAGTAGTACCTAAATTGTTGCTTTTAATTTTCTTTATTGTTCCAAGCGCATAAATCTCTGTTATCAAGTACTAAATTCACAATAAATTTAGGTGCATCTAGTAAATATTAAAAAAAAAAAACAGGAAAACAAAGTCTAAAATAAAATACAAAAAAAAAACGAAAGATTCAAAAAGAGAACAAACAAAAGAAAAGAAAGTTTGAAAAAAAATTCATTTGATGTACCTAACCTAAAATTAGCAAGTGCTTCAACTTTGAACTTGGAACCTTAAAAGAAATTTTATTACTTTTGGTACACTAGAACTTGATATTTGTGTTCTTCTACTCTTTAATCTAGTGTCATTCTTAGGTATTCCATTGTGTGCTCTCTTTCTTTTGTTTACCTTTTAGTTGTTACTTGTCTTTTAAATCATCTTTCTAGTTTGTCTTATATACTCTTACCATTTGGTTAAGTGTCCTTTTGATTGTGTTATCTTTTATTGCTTTTTGAGTTTCTATTCGCACCTTCCCTTGCTACTTTTGGTTTCTTTGGTCTGTGTGTTAGTGTCACTTTTGGGAGAAAGCTTGAAAAAAAGAGCTTACCAAAAGGGTAGCATATTTTGGAAGGTTGGACTAAGAGCCTAAGGGATCACCTCAAAAGGAAATACACCTAGCCGTGAGGACTTTGATTTGAGGGAGCATTTGGAGAATCATTTTTTGAAGACTTTACTTTTTCTTTAATTTGGGTGTATTAATTTTGTAGTTGGGAGTTGGGTACCCTTAAGGCTCGCCCTTTGGTTGTAATAAAATTTAATCAATTTTTTAGTTTCTCAAAAATTAGGTTAAGAAGGAAGAAGTGGTACACTTCCTTCAACACCTTAGGAGCTCCCTTTAGATCCTTTCTCTTTTGAATTTTTGCTTTAAAATTCTTGCTTTATTTTTCTTATTCAAAGCGCTTAGAAGGCTAAAGAGTTCCAAAAAACTCATCAAGCCATTTTAGGCAAGAAAACACAAAAAGAGAGGAGTGTTTGTTTGTGAAAATTTTTTAGCCACTTTTTTCCTCTTAGAAATTCAAGCACAATGACATGATACACCCACTCTAGTGCTCATAGTTATTCATCAAACAAGAGTGTAAACCAAAGAAATATTTCTAAAGATTACACTCTAGAAAACTTAAACATGGACTTTAGGGAGTGGATGGCAAAAGAACAAGAGAGAAGAGAAGAAAAAATGAGAGAAAAAGAGTCCAAGGAGAAAAGAAAAATAAAAGAAAGAGAGGAAGAAAAGAGAGAAAAAAGAGAGAAGGAAGAGAGAAAAATAAGAGAAAGGAGAGAAGATGAAGAAAGGAGAGAAAGAAAAGAAAGAGAAAGAAGAAAAGAGAAAAAAGAAGAAAAAAGAAAGCATGGGAATGGTGAGAATTACAAAATCAAAGGGATAGTCTTAGGTTCCCCATCTAGACATACCCATAGGAGTGAAAGTGAGGAAGAATACTACAATCATCCTAGGAGAAACTCCCATTCATCCATGCATAATAATGGGGCCCCTCCAAGGGAGCCCAAAATTGATCTCCCCCCATTTCATGGAAGGGAAGATGTGGAAGCCTACCTTGATTGGGAAATCAAGGTAGAACAACTCTTCGCTTGCCATGAGGTAAGAGAAGAAAGAAAGGTTCCAATGGCAACCCTTAGCTTCCAAGGGCATGCCATGCATTGGTGGGTTGGGTTAACCAATGAGAGAATCTGCACCAATATGCTTTCCATAAGATATTGGAATGATCTTAGAAGTGCTCTAAGAAGAAGGCATATTCCCTCTTGGTATGAAAGAGATCTTTTGGATAGACTCCAAAGGCTAAGGCAAACCAACCTTAGTATAGAAGAGTATAGACAAAAGATGAAACTTCTTATCTTGAGAGCGGGTATCATTGAGGAACCCAAGGCCACTATGGCAAGGTTTTTGTGTGGGTTGAGCCCCGAAATTCGTGATAAGGTGGAGCTCTTCTCATACAATTCCCTTGATGAGTTAGTTCAACTTTGCATCAAGGTGGAAAATCAACTTAGAAGGAAAACTTTTAAAAAGGATAACCCACCTTATGTAAAGAGGGAGCAACCTACGGGGAACTCTTTCAAGAGTTACCCTAAAGAGGAACATCCCAAACACTTCAAAGAGCATAAAACATCACATATAGAGAGAAAAACCCTTACTACTAACTCTCACGAGAAAGTTAGTAGTATCAAATGCTTTAAATGTCTTGGGAGAGGCCACATTGCCTCTCAATGCCCTACTAAGAGAAACATCATGATGAGGGCCCAAAATGTTTATAGTAGTGCGTCTAGCTCACACTCCTCTAGTGAGAGCGAAGGAGAAGGGGTTCATGCATACCAATTTGATTGTGATGAAACCGCTTATGCATGTGAGGGAGACCTCTAAATGATAAGAAGACTTCTTGGAAGCCAACCGTTGAAAGTGTCCTCATCTCAAAGGGAGAACATATTCCACACTCGCTGTAAGGTGAATGATAAAATATGTTCTCTCATTGTGGATAGTGGGTCATGCTGCAATTGTTGTAGCTCAAGGTTGGTGGAAAAGCTAGCCTTGACCCCACTTCCCCACCCTAAGCCTTACAAGCTTCAATGACTCAATGAGCAAGGGGAAATGGAGGTCAATGAGCAAGTCAAGGTTCCAATTTCCATTGGGTCTTATAAAGATGAGATCCTGTGTGACATAGTCCCAATGGAAGCTGGCCATATCTTGCTAGGAAGACCATGGCAATTTGATAAGAAAGCCATACACCATGGTCATTCCAATAACATCATCCTCACTCATAAGGATAAGCGCATTAAGTTGTGTCCTCTAACACCTTCACAAGTGGCGGAGGACCAACTCATCATGAAAAATAAGAGAGATGAGGAGAAAAAAAAAAGCAAAGCTTTACCCCTAAAGCTTGAAAGGGGTAAAGAGGTTGAGTTGGAAGTTGGTGCCCCTTCCAAGAAAGTCATTAGTAAAGGGAGTTTATTTGCGACAAAATTGGATTTAAAGGAAGCCCCCTTAACTAACAGACCTTTCTATCTCCTCCTTTGCAAAGAGGCATCCCCCATTTCTTCCCCCTCCACTTTTTTCCCTTCTAGTTCTAGCACTGCCATAGAACTTGGACCTGAGAACCTACCTCAAGAGGTTCAAGAGCTTTTAAAGGAGTTTGGTGATATATTCTCTAATGAAGTTCCCAAAGGACTTCCTCCAATTAGGGGTATTGAACACCAAATAGACTTGGTACCTGGGGCTAGCCTGCCTAATAGGCCTGCTTATAGGACTAATCCCATAGAGACCAAGGAGATTGAATCTCAAGTCCAAGAACTATTGGAGAAGGGTTGGGTTCAAGAGAGCCTAAGCCCTTGTGCTGTGCCAGTTTTGTTGGTGCCTAAGAAGAATGGCCAATGGAGGATGTGCATTGATTGTCGAGCAATTAATAACATCACCATCAAATATAGGCACCCTATCCCTAGGCTTGATGACATGCTTGATGAATTGCATGGAGCCCAATTATTTTCAAAAATTGATCTTAAGAGTGGTTATCACCAAATCCGCATCAAGGAAGGTGATGAGTGGAAAACGGCTTTTAAGACCAAGTTTGGGCTGTATGAGTGGTTGGTAATGCCCTTTGGGCTTACCAATGCCCCAAGCACCTTCATGAGGCTTATGAATCATATCCTTAGGGATTGCTTAGGAAAATTTTATGTTGTTTATTTTGATGACATCTTAGTGTATAGCAAGAGCCTAGATGAACATGTAGGCCATCTTAGGCGCGTCTTTTGCATTCTTAGGTCACACCAACTCTATGGAAATCTTGAAAAATGTAATTTTTGTGTGGAGAGTGTGGTGTTCTTAGGTTTTATAGTTAATAAAAATGGGGTTCAAGTATACCCCAACAAAATCAAAGCCATCCAAGAATGGCCCACCCCAAAAAGTGTGACTGAGATCAAGAGTTTTCATGGTCTCGCGAGCTTTTACAGGCGCTTTGTGCCTAACTTCTCCACACTTTTCTCACCAATCAATGATTTGGTGAAGAAGGATACTCCTTTCCTTTGGGGTGAAAAACAACAAAAAACCTTTGAATTTATCAAAGAGAAACTGACCCATGCACCAGTTTTAGCTCTTCCTGACTTTTCTAAAACTTTTGAGCTAGAGTGTGATGCATCGGGAGTGGGTGTGGGAGCTGTGTTGTTACAAGGTGGTCATCCTGTGGCTTATTTTAGTGAAAAACTAAATGGAGCCGCCTTAAACTACCCCACCTATGATAAAGAGTTTTACTCTTTGATAAGAGCCCTTCAAACTTGGGAACATTATCTTGTACCCAAGGAGTTCATCATTCATAGTGACCATGAGTCACTTAAGTATTTGAAGGGCCAAGGCAAGCTTAATAAAAGGCATGCTAAGTGGGTAGAATTTCTTGAGACTTTCCCTTATATCATCAAATACAAGAAAGGAAAACATAATGTGGTGGCTGATGCTTTGTCTCGTAGACATACCCTTTACACCACCTTAAGTGCAAAGATTCTTGGATTTGATAATATTAGAGAAATGTATCTTTCTGATAAGGATTTTGGATCCATTTATGCTGCCTCTACATTTGCATGTAAAACCCAAAATGGGTTCTTTGTGAGTGAGGGGTACCTTTTCAAAGGTAGCAGACTTTTTGTACCCCAAGGATCTATGAGAAATCTGTTGACAAAAGAGAGCCATGAGGGTGGGCTCATGGGGCATTTTGGAATTAACAAAACTCTTATGCTTTTACAAGAAAAATTCTTTTGGCCCGATATGAAGAAAGACGTCTATAGACATTGTCGTAGATGCATTGCTTGCTTGCAAGCTAAGTCTAAGACAATGGCTCATGGATTGTACACACCCTTACCTGCTCCTTCTACACCTTGGCTGGATATTAGTATGGATTTCATCCTTGGCCTGCTTCGAACCCAACGAGGTGCAGACTCTATCTTTGTAGTGGTAGATAGATTTTCAAAAATGGCTCACTTTATACCATGCCACAAGATAGATGATGCGAGCAACATTGCGAGACTTTTCTTTAAAGAAGTTGTCCGTTTATATGGAATTCCCCAATCCATAGTCTCTGATAGAGATGTGAAGTTCCTTAGCCACTTTTGGAAAACATTGTGGGCAAGGCTAGGAACTAAACTCTTATTTTCTACCACATGTCACCCCCAAACTGATGGGCAGACTGAGGTAGTAAATAGATCTCTATCTACTATGCT
The DNA here is from genome assembly GCA_037954015.1 of Psophocarpus tetragonolobus. Classification (NCBI taxonomy): domain Eukaryota; kingdom Viridiplantae; phylum Streptophyta; class Magnoliopsida; order Fabales; family Fabaceae; genus Psophocarpus; species Psophocarpus tetragonolobus. The sequence goes on along the minus strand of CM075688.1, from coordinate 75,087,437 downwards.
TAGGACACTTCTTCGAGGAAATCACAAGTCTTGGGATGAATACCTACCCCATATTGAGTTTGCATACAACCGGGTGGTTCAAAGGACCACCAAGCATTCTCCCTTTGAAGTTGTTTATGGCTTCAACCCCCTTATTCCTCTTGATATCTTGCCCTTACCCTTCCCTTCTTCTGTTCACAATGAAGGAATAGTAAGAGCGGATTTTGTTAAAAAATTACATGAAAGGGTAAAGGCCAACATTGAACATCATTCAAAGGAGTATGCTAGTAAAGCCAATAGGGGCAGGAAAAAAATTATCTTCAATGAAGGGGATTGGGTATGGCTTTATTTGAGGAAGGATCGCTTCCCTACTCAAAGGAAGTCCAAGCTTAGCCCCCGAGGAGATGGTCCCTTTCAAGTCCTCAAGAGAGTGAACAACAATGCATACATATTAGATCTCCCTGAGGACTATGGTGTCAGTACTACCTTTAATGTTTGTGATTTGATCCCTTTTGTAGGTACTGATGAAGAAGATGAGGACCTATCAGATTTGAGGTCAAATCCTTCCCTAGGGGGAGGGGATGATGCATTCTCCCCAAGCAAGGGTCCTATCACTAGGGCCATGACTAGGAGAATAGAAGAAGACATGCTAGAGTAGAGAGAGGAAGATCTCACCTCCATATGACCATCAAGTTATGCAAGCCATGACTTATTTACTTGTAATTTTTATTTTAGGAACCTAGGATTTTATTTTGGACATGTATTAGTCCATTTAATTTTCTAGGAGGTGTCTTAGTAATAAGAAGGGGTAAGATTAGCTTTTGGGCCTTTATTTAGGAAATAAGGGGGTAGTTTGATAAATACACCCTCTTTTGCTAAATAAAACCCAAAACTAATAAAGGAGTAATCTTGGCCCTTGGATGAGGTAGCTTGGGCACCAATTCTCATATTAAGGAGGGTATTGATTGGACTTTGGGCTTCAATCCTCCTCCCTTGGATGACTCATTTTAATCCTAGTCCTTCATTTCCTTCATGACTTGTCCAAGGGGTTAGCTCCCTCTATAAAAAGGTGCTCCTTCACACTCTTGTATTTTTTACACTTGATTGAATAGAAAAACCTTGAGTTGGCCAAAATTCTCTTAGTGTCCACCCTTCTCTCTTTGAGAATTCCTTAGGTTTTTATCAAGGGTTCCATCCCTTGTGGCAAACTTTCCCTCTTAGGCTTATCTTACCTTAAGTGACGCCTAAAACCACCTCACTTCTTACCTCTCCACAAACCATTTCACCGAAGAAGAAAACCTCTAGAAAAAGATCAAGGGAGGCATGCATCAGTATTAGAAGCAAAATGAAGCATTATGGAAAGAAACAGAGAAGCAATTTGAGCTCCAAATACGGAACCTAATAAAAGAAGAAAAAAAGAAAAAGAGATTGTTAGGAAGAAAGATCTTAAAGAAGGTTCAACTTTGACTTCAAAGAAAGATCTTAGCATAGAGAAATTGTCCAACCAATACTTAAAAGCAAAAGTTGAAATTGAGGTTATGTCAAGGACTTTTGAGTACATTGAACCACAATCTCAAGTTCAACTTAAGCAGACTTCATTAATCATTTCCACACATATTGGACTTGCGTCATTAGCTATTGAGATAAAAGAAGAATATCATGTCTAAGACTTAGAAGAGGTCAAGAGAGAAGTAAACCTTTAAGAAAATTCCTCCTAGAATTTCAAGGAAGATTTTATTAAAGAAACTTCTCTTAGAACAAGTAAAAGTTGAGATTGTGCAAAAACTGATGCATGCTCCCCAAGCAAGGGCCTTTATCACTAGGGCCATGACTAGGAGAATAGAAGAAGATATGGCTAGAGTAGAGGGAGGAAGATCTCACCTCTATATGACCATCAAGTTATGCAAGTCATGACTTATTTACTTGTAATTTTTTTTAGGAACCTAGCATTTTATTTTGGACATATATTAGTTCATTTAATTTTCTAGGAGGTGTCTTAGTAATAAGAAGGAGAATAGAAGAAGACATGACTAGAGTAGAGGGAGGAAGATCTCACCTCCATATGACCATCAAGTTATGCAAGTCATGACTTATTTACTTGTAATTTTTTTTAGGAACCTAGGATTTTATTTTGGACAGGTATTAGTCCATTTAATTTTCTAGGAGGTGTTTTAGTAATAAGAAGGGGTAAGATTAGCTTTTGGGCCTTTTATTTAGGAAATAAGGGGGTAGTTTGATAACTACACCCTCTTTTCCTAAATAAAACCCAAAACTAATAAATGAGTAATCTTGGCTCTTGGATGAGGTAGTTTGGGCACCAATTCTCATCTAAAGGAAGGGATTGATTGGACTTTGGGCTTCAATCCTCCTCCCTTAGATGACTCCTTTTAATTGTAGCCCTTCCTTTCCTTCTTGACTTGTCCAAGGTGTTAACTCCCTCTATAAAAAGGTGCTCCTTCACACTCTTGTTTTTTTTACACTTTATTGAATGGAAAAACCTTGAGTTGGCCAAAATTCTCTTAGTGTCCACCCTTCTCTCTTTGAGAATTCCTTAGGTTTTTATCAAGAGTTTCATCCTTTGTGGCAAACTTTCCCTCTTAAGCTTATCTTACCTTAAGTGGCGCCTAAAAGATCAAGGGAGACATGCATCATTTGGTATCTAGAGCATTGGTTCTAGAGGTTTAAACTCTCTTCCTACCTCATTTATTTTTTTTTTCCGTTTTCCTATTTTATTTTATCTTTAATTTCCGCAATTTTTTTTAGCTTTCCATTGTTGTTTATCATTTCTATTTATGTGTTGAGTTTATTGTTTTGAGTTATAGTTTATTTGCGCCATTTATTTTTTGCTTGATGCAATTTATATTATTATTTTCTTTGCATCTACGTCTCTCCCATATTCATTAATTTTCGCTTAAGCTTTGAGTTGGGTGCTTTCTTGCTTGAATTTTGGTTTTGAGAATTTCTTGCTAAAAATCCATGCCATTGTGGTGAATTCCACAACCTTGTGGTCAAGAAATTTACACCAAATTCTTGTGTTTCCTTGCGCCTAGTTGCCTTGTTTTTGCCTTATTTTTAGCTTTTATTCTTCACTTTTATACTCTTGTGTAGTTGTCTATAAGTCATGTTTATAGTTTCCCATTTTGTCTATTAATTCCTTTTAAGTTTAGCCTTTTTTGTTTTTACAAAAAAGCTTTTGAAACTTCTTAAATTGAGCAACATAGAGGGTTATACCTTATGTCTAAGTCTCTTTAGAGGTTCATCTGCTTTTAGTTTCAAGCATATTCTTAAAAAAAAATTCCAAAATAGTTGCTCAATTTCCTTTGTTTTTATTTTCCTTATACACATAATTAGTAGCTCATTTGTGTGGTAAAAGTAGTTCTTGAGTCCAGTGGCACATCAAACTACTAAACCATTAACACATTTATAACTACTTTGCATTTTGAAGTCATTTTTAGTAGTACCTAAATTGTTGTTTTTAATTTTCTTTATTATTCCAAGCATGTAACTCTTTGTGATTCAAAAATACAAAAAAACAATGAAGGATTCAAAAAAAAAAAAGAGAACAAATAAAAGAAAAGAAAGTTTGAAAAATTCATTTGATGTACCTAACTTAAAATTAGTAAGTGCTTCGACTTTGAACTTGGAATCTTAAAAGAAATTTTATTACTTTTGGTACACTAGAACTTGATATTTGTGCTTTTCTACTCTTTAATCTAGTGTCATTCTTAGGTTTTCCATTGTGTGCTCTCTTTCTTTTGTTTACCTTTTAGTTGTTGCTTGTTTTTAAATCATCTTTCTAGTTTGTCTTATATACTCTTACCATTTGGTTAAGTATCCTTTTGATTGTGTTATCTTTTCTTGCTTTTTGAGTTTCTATTCGCACCTCCCCTTGTTGCTTTTGGTTTCTTTGGTTTGTGTGTCAGTACCACTTTTGGGGGAAAGCTTGAAGAAGAAGCTTACCACAAGGATAACATATTTTGGAAGGTTAGACTAAGAGCCTAAGGGATCACCTCAAAAGGAAACACACCTAGCTGTGAGGACTTTGAGTTGAGGGAGCATTTGGAGATTCATTTTTTTGAAGACTTTACTTTTTCTTTAATTTGGGTGTATTAATCTTTTAGTTGGGAGTTTGAGTGCCCTTAAGGCCCTCCCTTCGATTGTAATAAAATTTAGTCAATTTTTTAGTTTCTCGAAAATTGGGTGAAGAAGGAAGAAGTGGTACAATTCCTTCAACATCTTAGGAACTCGCTTTAGATACATTCTCTTTTAAATTTTTGCTTTAAAATTCTTGCTTTTTTTTTTCTTGTTCAAAGCGCTTAGAAGGCTAAAGAGTTCCAAAGACTCATCAAGCCATTTTAGGTAAGAAAACACAAAAAGAGAGGAGTGTTTGTTTGAAAAAAAGTTTTTTTTGGCCTACCTTAGTCTCTTAGTATCCAAGCACAATGACATTACACACTCACTCTAGTGCTCGTGATAGCAAATCATCAAACAAGAGTGTAAACCAAAGAAGAGTTTCTAAGGATTACACTCTAGAAAACTTAAACATGGATTTTAGAGAGTGAATGGCAAAAGAGCAAGAGAGGAGAGAAGAAAAAAGGAGAGAAAAGGAAGCCAAGGAGAAAAGAAAAGCAAAAGAAAGAGAAGAAGAGAAAAGAGAAAAAAAAGAGAAAAGAGAGAGAAAGAAAAAAAGAAAGAGAAGAGGAAAAAAGGAAGCATGAGAGTGGTAAAATGAAAGGAATAGTCATAGGTTCATCCTCCAAACGCAATAATAAGAGTGAAAGTGAGGAAGAATATTATAACCATTCTCGAAGACATTTCCATTCATCCATGCACAATAATGGGGCCTCTCCAAGGGAGCCCAAAGTTGATCTCCCCCCATTTCATGGGAGGGAGGATGTGGAAGCCTACCTTGATTGGGAAATCAAGATAGAATAACTCTTTACCTTCTATGAGGTAAGAGAAGAAAGGAAAGTTCTTATGACAACCCTTAGCTTCCAAGGGCATTCCATGCATTGGTGGGTTGGGTTAACCAATGAAAGAATCCGCACTAATATGCCCTCAATAAAATATTGAGATGATATTAAAAGTGTTTTAAGGAGAAGACATATATCCTCTTGGTATGAAAGAGATCTTTTGGAAAGACTCCAAAGACTAAGGCAAACCAACCTTAGCGTAGAGGAGTATAGATAAAGGATCGAACTTCTTATCTTGAGGGCGGGTATCATTGAAGAACCCAAGGCCACTATGGCAAGCTTTTTGTGTAGGTTAAGCACCGAAATTCGTGACAAAGTTGAGCTATTCTCATACAATAACCTTAATGAGTTGGTCTAACTTTGCATCAAGGTGGAAAATCAATTGCAAAGAAAAAGCTTTAAAAGAGACCATCCTCCTTCTGTAAAGAGGGACCAACCAAAGGGGAGTTCCTCCAAGATCTACCCCAAAGAGCGAAACTCCAAGCATCACAAAGAGCATCAAGCATCACATTTAGAAAGAACACCCCTTATTGCTAACTCTCGAGAGAAAGTTAGTAGTATCAAATGCTTTAAGTGTCTTGGGAGAGGCCACATTGTCTCTCAATGCCCTACTAAGAGAAACATCATCATGAGGGCCCAAGATGTTTATAGTACCGAGTCTAGCTCACCTTCCTCCTCTAGTGGATGTGAGGAAGAAGGGGTCCATGCATATAATTCTGAATGTGATGAGACTGCTTATGCATATGAGGGAGACCTTTTGATGATAAGAAGGCTTCTTGGAAGCCAACCTTTGAAATTATCCTCATCTCAAAGGGAGAACATATTTCACACCCGTTGCAAGGTGAATGATAAAATATGCTCTCTAGTTGTAGATAATGGGTCATGTTGCAACTATTGTAGTTCAAGGTTGGTGGAAAAACTAGCCTTGACCCCCATTTCCCCACCCTAAGCCTTACAAGCTTCAATGGTTCAATGAGCAAGGGGAAATGGAGGTCAATGAGTAAGTAAAGGTTCCAATTTCCATTGGGTCTTATAAAGATGAGATCATATGTGACATAGTCCTAATGGAAGCTGGCTATATCTTGCTAGGAAGACTATGACAATTTGATAAACAAGCCATACACCATGGCCATTCCAATAATATCATCCTCACTCATAAGTATAAGCGTATCAAATTGTGTCTTCTGACACCTTTCCAAGTGGCGGATGACCAATTCATCATGAGACATAAGAGAGATAAAGAGAAAAAAAAAAGGAAAAACAAAGAAAAAACTTTACCCCTAAAGCTTGAAAAGGGTAAGGAGGATGAGTTGGAAGTTGGTGCCACTTCCAAGAAGGTAATTAGCAAAGGGAATCTATTTGCTACAAAATTGGATTTAAAGGAAGCTCCCTTGACTAATAAATCTTTCTATCTCCTTCTTTGCAAAGAGGCATCCTTCGTTTCTTCCCCCTTTACTTCTTCTCCCTCTAGTTCTAGCACTGCCATAGAACTTGGACATGAGAACCTACCTCAAGAGGTTCAAGAGCTTTTAAAAGAATTTGGTGATATATTCGCTAACGAAGTTCTCAAAGGACTTCCTCCAATTAGGGGTGTAGAACACCAAATAGACTTGGTACCCGGAGCTAGCCTGCCTAATAGGCCTGCTTATAGGACTAACCCCATGGAAACCAAAGAAATTGAGTCTCAAGTCCAAGAACTATTGGAGAAGGGTTGAGTTCAAGAGAGCCCCAGCCCTTGTGCTGTACCAGTCTTGTTGGTGCCCAAGAAGAATGGACAATGGAGGATGTGCATTGATTGTCGAACAATCAATAACATCACCATCAAATATAGGCACCCTAACCCTAGATTTGACGACATGCTTGATGAGTTTCATGGGGCTCAATTGTTTTAAAAAATTGACCTTAGAAATCGTTATCACCAAATCCGCATCAAGGAAGGTGATGAGTGGAAAACCGCTTCTAAGATCAAATTTGGGCTTTATGAGTGGTTAGTAATTCCCTTTGGGCTTACTAATGCTCCAAGCACCTTTATGAGGCTTATGAATCATGTCCTTAGGGATTGCTTAGGTAGGTTTTGTGTTGTTTATTTTGATGACATCTTAGTGTATAGAAGAGCCTAGATTAACATGTAGGCCATCTTAGGCGTATCTTTTGCATTCTTAGGTCACACCACTCTATGGAAATCTTGAAAAATGTAATTTTTGTGTGGAGAGTGTGGTGTTCTTAGGTTTTATAGTTAATAAAAATGGGGTTCAAGTTGACCCCGACAAAATCAAAGCCATCCAAGAATGGCCCACCCCAAAAAGTGTGACTGAGATCAAGAGTTTTCATGGTCTCGCGAGCTTTTACAGACGCTTTGTGCCTAACTTTTTCACACTTTTTCTCACCAATCAATGATTTGGTGAAGAAGGATATTCCTTTCCTTTGGAGTGAAAAACAACAAAAAGCTTTTGAACTTATCAAAGAGAAACTGACCCATGCACCAGTTTTAATTCTTCTTGACTTTTCTAAAACTTTTGAGCTATAGTGTGATGCATCGGGAGTGGGTGTGAGAGCTGTGTTGTTACAAGGTGGTCATCCCGTGGCTTATTTTAGTGAAAAACTAAATGGAGCCACCTTGAACTACCCCACCTATGATAAAGAGTTTTACTCTTTGATAAGGGCCCTTCAAACTTGGGAACATTATCTTGTACCCAAGGAGTTCGTCATTCATAGTGACCATGAGTCACTTAAGTATTTGAAGGGTCAAGGCAAGCTTAATAAAAGTCATGCTAAATGGGTAGAATTTCTTGAGACCTTCCCTTATATCATCAAATACAAGAAAGGAAAACATAATGTGGTGGCTGATGCTTTGTCTCGTAGACATACCCTTTACACCACCTTGAGTGCAAAGATTCTTGGATTTGATAATATTAGAGAAATGTACCTTTCTGATAAGGATTTTTTATCCATTTATGTTGCCTCTACATCTGCATGTAAAACCCAAAATGGGTTCTTTGTGAGTGAGGGGTACCTTTTCAAAGGTAGTAGACTTTATGTATCCCAAGGATGTATGAGAAATCTGCTGACAAAAGAGAGCAATGAGGGTGGGCACATGGGACATTTTTGAATTAACAAACTCTTCTGCTTTTACAAGAAAAATTCTTTTGGCCCCATATGAAGAAAGACGTCTATAGACATTGTCGTAGATGCATTGCTTGCTTGCAAGCTAAGTCTAAGATAATGGCTCATGGATTGTACACACCCTTACCTGCACTATAAGGCAGACACTCATCCCCTCCTATTATGAAAGAGAGATCCTAGATAAACTTCAAAGATTAAAGCAATACAATTCAAGTGTTGAGGACTATAGGAAAACAATGGATCTATTCATGATGAGAGCGGACATTAATGAGGAGCCAAGGGTCACCATAGCTAGGTTCCTCAGTGGCTTGACCATGGAAATAAGAGACAATGTTGAGCTGTTGCCATATAGGGACCTAGATGACTTGGAACAACTTTGCATGAAGGTTAAAAATCAATTAAAAAGAAGAAATATTTTGCAAAAAAGAGTACAATTCTTACCCTTATGCAAAGATGGATCAAGTCAAGGAAAATTCTTCAAGATTTTCCCTAAAGAGGAGTCACCATCCAAAAGCATGCATAAAGAACATAAAACTCGACATGTTAACGAAAACCCCCTACTAGTTTTACTACTAGGACTAGTAGCATCAAATGCTTTAAGTGTCTTGGGAAATACCATATTGTCACTCATGTCAATGCCTCAATAAGAAAATCATGATTACGAGGGGATAAGACATCTATAGTAGTAAGGATAACTCACCTTCTTCTTCTAGTGAGAGTGGGGAAGAAAGAAGACATGAGCATGACATGGAAGAATGTTATCCTTGTGATGGTAACCTCTTGATGGTTCAAAGGATTCTTGGAAGCCAAGCCTTTGAGCTTGACCAAAGGCAAAGAGAGAACATCTTTCACACAAATTGTCAAGTTTTTGATAAAACATGTTCTCTCATTGTGGATAGTGGGTCATGTTGCAAATTTTGTAGCTTATGGGTAGTGGAAAAGCTTGCCTTAACACCAATTCCCCATCCCAAAGCTAAATGAAGAGGGGGAAATGGTGGTCAACCAACAAGTCAAAGTGTCTTTCTACATTGGGAACTATAGAGATGAGATAATTTGTGGCATAGTTCCAATGGAGGTTGGCCATTGTGGCATAGTTCCAATGGAGGTTGGCCATTTCTTGTTAGATAGGCAATGGAAATTTGATAAAAAAGTCATTCACCATGGTTATACTAATGAGATAATCCTCACCCATAATGACAGGAAAATAAAGTTGCATCCTTTAACACTTTCTTAAGTGGCAGATGGTCAACTTACTATGAAGCATAAAAGGGGTGAGCAAATAAATCAAAAGCAAAAAAAAAAAAAAGGAGCTTCCACCCGTGAAGCTTGAAAGGGGTAAGGAAAGAGAGTTAGAAGGTAATGCCTCTTCCAAGGAGGTTATCAAGAAATAGAGACATTTTGCTACAAAAATAGACATCAAGAAAGCTCTATTGCTTGATAAACCTTTATATCTCCTTCTTTGTAAAGAGGAACCGTTTAGCACTGCCACTAGTCTTGAAATTAAAAGAATTTAATGATCTTTTCCCTAAAGAGGTTCCTAAGGGATTGACTCCTCTAAGATTGATTGAACACCAAATTGATCTTGCGTCTAATGCTAGCCTACCCAATAGGTCTACGTGACAAACTCCATTGAGTCAAAGAGATTGAGTCTCAAGTTCAAGACCTGTTGGAGATGGGTTCAATTCAAAAAAGCCTTAACCCTTGTGTTGTGTCAGTCTTGATGGTACCCAAGAAGGATGACAAATGGCGGATGTGTATGGATTGTCGTGTCATCAACAACAACACCATTAAATATAGGCATCCAATCTCTATGTTTGAATGTTTGATGAATTGCATGGAGCACAAGTATTTTAAAAAATTGATCTTAGAAGTGGTTACCATCAAAAGGATCAAAGAAGCTGATGAATGGGAAATCGCTTTTAAGACAAAATTTGGCCTTTATGAATGGTTGGTGATGCCTTTTAGGCTTACTAATGCTCCAAGCACTTTCATGCGCCTTGATGCCTATCACAAGGGCCATGGCAAGGAGGATAGAGAAAGACTTGCCTAGGAAGGAGTATGCTAGACCTCAACTCCTGTTTGAAGTGAAGACATCTTAGCCATAGTCTATTTTATTTTATTTGTATTTATTTTGTTGTATTTAGTTTTGTATTTTGATAGTTGTAGTTAGCATCTTTTGGAACCTTGTATTTTGACCTATTTTCTTTTTGTTTTAGGCTAGGGGTGTAATAGTTATTTATGTGGAGTGTGTGAAAAAAGTGGGGTTTTTTTTAGCATGACGTTCCCACACTCCTCTTGTTTGTTTTTCACACCTCTCTAGCAACACATAAAGCATGAGTAACAAGTGAATTCCCCTTGTTCCCTCCATTGAGCACCAATCTCTCTCTTTCCTAGGTGGAACCAACATGGCACAATTCCAAATCCAATTTAAATTAGAGAGAACATAGATCTACTTCTTTAGAGTCATGTTTGGATAAGGCAAGTTAACTATGTTTTAATTAACTTCATTAGCTAGATTAACACTTAGTTAACTGATGTACTCCCTTGATCTCTTCAACCAAGGTTAACTGATGCAATCCTCTAAGAAGATGGAGGATGGAGAAGGCTAGGAAGGGGGTGGTTTTGACGTCACTTTCTAAGAGAAAGATAAGTCAAAATTTACTTGAAGTTTGCCACAAGGGAGATGACCCTTGATAAAAGCTTCTAGGGAGAGATTCCTCAAGAGAGAGGATTCTCAAAGACATTTAAGAGTAATTTCTTAAAATGAGTCTTACTTCATTCAATCAAATGTGTCCATACAAGAGGGAGTGAAGGAGTATATATAGCCTAATGGAGAGCTTGGACACACAAACCTAGGCAATATGGGCCTTGGGCTTAATTAGGCTTAAGACTAATTAACCCAAGCTTTAAGGCGTAAGTGAGGTACCTAAGTGCACTCCCAATAAGTGTGGATAGCAACTCTTATTTTAGGGGGATAGACAAGACCAACCACCTAAAATAAGGGCTTATTCTAAGCTTATTCCTTCCTTTTTACTTCCTACACCTATACACCTAATTTAGAAAGGAAAATGGCCTAAACACATGGCCTTAGGGAATAAAACTATGCACCCTAAATATCTAAGTAATTATAAAATATTTACAACTAAAAAAACCCTAAGACTAAGGCTCTATGTCTTTATGTAAGCATCTATCCAAGCCTAGTCTCCTTGAATCCTCCTAGCCATGATGCTAGGTGAGATTGCATTATCTCCTCCCCCGTGGAGAGGATTTGAGCTCAAATCCTAAGACCTTTCTTCCTCCTTTTTAATGTTTGCAAGAAAATAAGGAAAGAAGTAAAAGTATGTAGACAAGTGTGATGTTTAGGGGGAGTGAGAGGCCTTTGAGAAGACCTTTTAGGAATGGGGTAGTGGAGGTGAGTACTTAAGTTTGAAAAAATGTGGTTGTGCCTCCACACAATAGTTCCCCATTCTACTCCTAATGCACCAGGTATAAGTCTTATAGGGTTTGAAATTTGGTGTGAGACTATCCTTGGTGCATTGGAGCACTCATTCAAGAAGGCTCGATAAGTCTAAGGGTGGACCATTCTTTCATGGTCTCTTGTTTTTTAACTTGAGATTAACTATGATTTTGCAAAAGTTTAGGCTTAATCTCATGCTTGAAAAAGGCCTCATCTTGAAGTAGGTCTTAAGGTTTGATGCATTTTGTTCAAATGATATGGGCACAACCTCAATTTCCACTTCTTTAAGAGAAGAAGGAGATTCAATAAGATCATCCTTGGGGTTCAAAGGACAATCTTCTTGAAGATCTTCCTCCCTTGTAATTTCTCCCAAATCTTGAACTTGAGGTGCCATGATAAGCTCACTGTAATGGGTGCAAGCTCAGTATATAAGGATGTGATAGTTGGTGCCTCTATGGATTGATGGTAGAGAGTTTGTTCAAGAAGAAGGTTATGTTTAAAGTCCATTCTTGTTGTAAAATGGCTCTCATTTTGAACAACAAACTTGGAAGAGACACTTTCCTTCAACCCATAAACTTTCAATGCATGTTTATTTTTTATTTTTTTGTGTTTCTCTTCCTCATCCGTTTTCTTTTTCAGAAGAAGTTGATCCTCCACCACTTGTGAAGGTGAAAGAGGAGTCAACTTGATTTTCTTGTCATTGTGGGTGAGGGTTATCTCATTGGAGTGTCCATTATGTATAACTTTTCTATCAAATTTCCATGACTGCTCCAACAAGATATGTGCCACTTCCATTGGGACTACATCACAAAGGATTTCATCAATATATCCTCCGATGGAAAAGTTCACATTTGCTTGTTGGTTGACTATAATTTCCTTACTCTTATTTACCCATTGAAGCTTGTAAGGACGGAGGTGAGGAATTGTAGTCAAAGACAACTTGTCTATCAACCTCAATCAATAAGGGTTGAAGAATGCATATTCAATGAGATTAGTTCACCCTTTGCATAATCAAATCCCAAACCCCAAGATTTCAACTAACACCATTGACTTTATTAAAAAAATTTCAATAAGCACTAGTTATTTTTCAAGCTTTTTATTCACTTTTTCATTTTGTTTTTGTTTTCTATATACACATATATATATATATATATATATATATATGTATATGTAACACACAAAACCTCTAATGTACTTGACTTCTACAAAATGCTCTCTCCCAAACTTAGTGTAGAACCAATCTCCTTCACAGGCTTTCTTAACCCTTAGGTAAGGGAAAACATCCATAAATCTAATATAGCTCAAAGGTTCATACAATAAGAATATATCAATCAAACTCAAGGGGAAAACAAGGGTCAAGTATTTAACATGTAGACTATTCGGCTAAGTGGCTAAAAACAGAAACAAGGTCTTGGTCATTTCTCAATCATTCATGCAAAGTAGTAAACAGTAAGAATCAAGAAAAATCAACAGCATGAAGTGCATGGTGACTCACACAACAATAAACATTTAAACTTAAAACCTCACTTGGTTAATGCTCTCATTCACATATCAACAAAAACTAACCAAAAGAGTCAACTAAGCAAAGCTAACTTAACCTACTTAACGGCAACCACAAGTTAAAACTGAATAAAAAATAGCACAAGATTATGATATTTATTATCAATAAGTGACAGATAAAAAATCAAGACTGAAACAGAATGCTAGACAACACAATATCAACTAAAGTTTAAAAAAATCCTAATTCTAATGTGAAAAAAAAAATGAGATGCAAAAAATTTAAAGACAAACAGTGCTTTTGGAATTTCAGAAGCGTTTGAACTGGCCCTCCTTCTCTCATAATGTATCTTCAATTTAACTTCGAAGGATCCCCTCTTAGAAATGAGCCTGGTCCCCAGGCTAATGAGGACTAGTTAACATGAAGTCCATGAGAGAAATCCAAAAACACCAATGCAAAACAAAAAGTTAAACAACAAGTATTTATAAAAACATAATGCATATAACATAAACGAAAATGTAAATGAAGTATGCAATATGGTGAATTGCATGAAAATACAATAACAATGCATGGCAAATGATATGATCTCTATTAGTTAGTGTCCAACAATTGGAGAACCAGCACTGACCACTACCTAAACAAAGACAAATGTAGACAATGTGTGAAAAATGCATGCAGATGATGAATGCTCAGCAGTCTTGGAAGGAGCGCCCAACACTTATATGCTGATGATGAATAACGGGTTGAGCACCCAGCAATCGTTCATGTAAAAATGAAGAATGGTGGGACGAGCGCCCAACGCTCCTCGTATGGATGCCAAACGCTCATATGCAAAGTGTATATTTTGGGTTTAATTACAGCACCGACGCCTAGTGGTCCTATGGTGAGCATTGGGCGCTCTATACTAGATTGGCAGATTCTGGTTTAAAAACTAGAATTTTTCACCCAACTCCACAACTCACATACCTAAAATGCAATCTATACATGAATTGACACAAACAACAATGTAAATTCAACCTATACACCTAAACAAACTTGCTCATGCACTTAATTTCACAAAATTAACACTAAAACATGATGAATTATGCAAAATAAAAATAAAAATAAAATGAGGCACAAATGTGCCTAAAACACAACCTAACTAGCCAAAATGCAAAAGATGCATGAATTGGCTAAACTAATGATGCATACATGCTATAACACATAAAATAAAGTTGCACAGACCCTTAAATCCATCAAATTAACATTAAAATGACATAAAACTCACAATATGCATACAAATTCACAAACAACACCATATTTGCATTCCTATGCGACAAACAAACTTGCCTAAACATAAAATTGACAAAACTAACCTAAAAACCAAAAAATCACAGTTGTGTGAGTTTCACATGTAAATGCACTAAACAACCTAATATGCAGGAATAAAATAAACATATGCAAAATGCATATGTAACTTAGACTATTAATGCATAAACAATTATTAAATTCAATAAAACTAACCAAATGCATGAAACTACCTAAAATGCAGAAAAACCTAAAAAACACTAAAACATATAAAACAAACACATTTAGCTACTTGAACACATTGAAACCACAAACCTAAAACAACTAAACATCACAACTACGAACCTAAATATACAAACTAACACACAACAAGTTAACCTAAACACCTACTATATACAATCACTAGCCTAAACATTTTAACACACCAACTATACCTAAAACACAATACATGAACATAACACAACACAACACACATAAGTAGCCTAAAAATTACACCTAATATCTCAACAACACGCTCTCATATTTATAGGTCACAAACATTACAATCTCACCAAAAGGGGAAACATCACAAATAGAACAAAAACAACTAAACACACAAATTACTAAAACTGGACAATATATACATAAACACAAAAAAAGTAAAAAGGGGAGAAGGGTTAGAAGATTGGGTTGCCTCCCAATGAGCACTTGTTTTACATCACGAGCTTGACGTTCCAGCATCTCACAGGTCTATTGGATGATCTGCCCAGATGGAGCCTAGCTTTTTGGGAGATATTTTTGGTCTCCATCCAGTTTTCTCAACTCATGGCCAAGAATTGTCATTCTTACTCATCCTCTTCACAAACTCTTTGAAGTGAAACATGTATGCTTATCAAGAATCTTCCTTTGAAATCAACATCACAAGGTGAGGGGTTATTAGTTAAACATCATATTTTTACATTTCCCTCATGAAACTCGATTTTCTTATCTTCACTCTCCTCCAATTGATCTTAAGTATGCTTAATATCTTCTATTGGATGCTGGTCTTGAGAGTCTTCCACATTCTGCTTCTTTCTCTCTTCAACCACCTCCTCACTCTCACACAAGCTTTCACCTAGGCAGTTTTTCACTAATTCCTCTCCACTCTCATTTTCTTCTTCCTCTTCTTCACTGAATGGATTATTAGAATAATCATCTTCATATGATCCTTAGGTGGTGATGCATTTACTCTAGGATTCAAGTTGTTGCTGAAAGCTAGCCAAACACACTTTATTCATTTCCTTTACTTCCTCCAGCATTTGACTAACTTGTCTATTCATCTTAGACATTTGTTGTTGATACATTGCTTGATCATTCATATCTAAGTAGCCTTGTTGGTTGTAGTGTGAAGTGAAAAACCTATTTTGAAGCCATGATTGCTAAGGTGGCTCTTGTGGGACTCTGTATGAAGCTTCTCTTCTTTGTTGAGTTGACCATTGCATGTATTCTTGAAAAGTCCTTTGAAGCTCTGGGGTGTTGTCATGGCACCATGGTTGAAATTGTTCTTAATACCACAGTGACAAGGAATGGTACCAAGGTACTTAAGTGGGTTGATAGTACCATGGTCCCAGAGACTGATCTTGATAATATGATTGAGGTGGTTGGTCTGGGGTGAAAGTTCTCCTCCTTTCAAACTTGGAGAGGATTTGGTTGGCACGCAACTCCAACCTTGTTGTTGTCTCATATTTCTCCTTTTGCATTTCAGCACACCTCTGCTCCCATTGTTGTACATCAAAAAGCTTTTGTCTTCAGCCGTGTTAAAGTGATTTGCATTGGTGGGATTTGGATTGTTGGGATTTTCTTGGAACAGTCACCAACTAGCTTTTCCCTCCATCTTTGTGGTTGCTTTTTGTTTCATGTGAAAATTGATAACACGCAGAGCACTAGAAAAGCAGTTAGTAGCAATTGTTGATAACAATAGAAATAAAAAAACTAAATTTACTAGAAATGAAAGAATGGGTTAGTCTATCTACAAAAAGTTCTAAGCAAAAAGAATGAAATTCTTTAGTTTAAAACGCAAGTCTTCGACAACGGCACCATAAACTTGACGAGCTCAAAAAGTAAAAGAGCTTTAGATGGTCAATGAGTATTACTCTCTCCCGAGTAATAACACTCATTGGGAGCTCTTCTCATTTTACAAATTAAAATTCTCTCCCAAGCTCATTTGATAAGTAAAATCTACAAAACAAAATATTTCTCACTTTACAAGTTAAAATACCCTCAATCAAGTAAAACATACGAAACATTTTAGAAATAAAGAACAGGGTAAATAAAAGCACCAACAATGGGAAAATAAACTTAGATTACGAATTCAAGAATACACAAGAGTTCATGTAAAGCTACATCAAAACCTAACTAAATACAAAACCCAGCTAAACATAGGGGTGGATGAGCTTACGGAAGGATGAAGATGGTCTGGCCATGCACTAAGTCAGCAGGTGCGTAACCCCGGTTCAAGAGAGAGTGTGGAACTCCCAGACGGAACCCCTGCAAATGACTGAAGGTTGCCTATTTATAAGCTTTGTTCGTGCACGAACGCGCAATGGTAAAAAAGTGGTCATTAGGTGCTTAGAGAATTCTTCAGGGCTAAGTGTCCTTAGGTGACAATGAGATTTAGCATCTGACTTTGACTTAATTTTCTGAATTTTCTCCGCTTTTCTAGTTCTTTCTGAAACCTAACTTGAAACAACTCAAAAAAGAAATTAAATATAAATTATGCATACATTAAGACCAAAACCTACATTTCTAATTAAATATAATTTGAAGAAAAATAAGGCATTAAATAAGAAAGAATTATGATAACTACTCTATTTTACCTATGTACAAATAGGTAATTTAGGTAGTTATCAATTTTCTTGTCAAGTTTTTGAGAATTTCTTTAGTATTGATTCTTCCCTTTCTATCAAGTAGGTTCTTAAACAGAGAAATAGGTAAGGGAAACTAAATTTGTGCTTTTAAGTTGAGGAATTTTGGTTTTGAGGTTGTGAGGTTATTGTGAAGTAATTAATTTAACTTTTGAGTTGAATAAGGTGATTATGTGAAATTAGTTGTGCTGGAAGAGTTGATATTTGAAATTTTGTGATGGTTGATGAAATTGAGGTTGATTGTTGATATGGTGATAATTATAGTTGTCATGTAATGCATGTGTTGAAATGCATGATGATGTTGGTTGTTGATATGATATTGATTAAAGTTTCTTAGTAATGCATATGTTGAGATGAAATTGAGGTTGATTGTTGATATGGTGATAATTATAGTTGTCATGTAATGCATGTGTTGAAATGCATGATGATGTTGGTTGTTGATATGATATTGATTAAAGTTTCTTAGTAATGCATATGTTGAAATGCATGATGATATTGGTTGATGATATCATGTTGATCATAGTCGTGCTAACGTGCATATGTTGAAATGTATGATGATATTGGTTGATGATATGATGTTGAACATGATTGTGTTGTCATGTGTATGTTAAAATGCATGATGTTGAGGTAATTGTTGAATGCAGGCGGTTACAAGTGGTAACTTAGCCTTGGTTGTGACCCATATGTTGATAAAATGGATGTTGTGCATTGAGTTAGTGACACTGATAAGGTCAATGTATATTAGTACTCCATAGTTGGAATCGTTGTTTTACATTGTTGTTTCGGTACTCCATAGTTGGGAGTACTTAAGGAATATGCTTAGACAATAATTATATGTCATATGGATCAGACAAACTCTAGGAAATAATGTTAGATGAGTATGCTACAGACTTTGGTTGGTTATCAAAAGGGTCACTTAGACTTTAGACTCCAATTGTGAGAGGTCTTTAGTCACCTTGGTGTCATACTCAATAAAATCTTTCCGGAAAGTATTAGTTGTGCCAGTTATGCATTATGTCTACTTACGTTCAAGGGGGCATAAGTCTGTTGTTGTTTTTAATGGATGTGTATGAATTGTGTTGACTAATGATGTTTCGCAATCCTCATGCTTTATAACTTGTGCTTAGGTTGATCATGTTATGGTTT
Organism: Psophocarpus tetragonolobus; assembly: GCA_037954015.1. Lineage (NCBI taxonomy): Eukaryota > Viridiplantae > Streptophyta > Magnoliopsida > Fabales > Fabaceae > Psophocarpus > Psophocarpus tetragonolobus. The sequence goes on along the minus strand of CM075688.1, from coordinate 75,069,092 downwards.
ATTCTCATTTTTATTGAAATATGCTTACCCTTGCATTGTTTGTATTCTATGTTCGATTGAGATGATTGTGCTATGATGGGAGTAGATGGCAGTAGGGAGATTCAGAGACAAGAAAACTTAGACTGGGGGTTTCATAGATCACTTAAGAGTTAGATACTCTTTTTGTGAATTTTATATTATATATAAAACCATATGATGTTTTGAAATTTTATGAGACTATGTATTATACTAGTACCTTAGAATGTTTAAAAGCATTATAATATGTGAACCTATACTGTTAAATGAACCATATGAGTAGATTATATGTCTTGGATGGGCATGATATTAATGATTGTTAATATGCTTAGGTGCTAAAACTAAGAACTATGCAAATGGGATATGTATGTGGGATATTAGAAGCTTGGATATTGTTGTATTGATAATGAACCATATGAGTAGATTATTATGCTTAGGTGCTATCGTAAAGTGATGTCATCTTGGATGATCACTTGCCCAAAGGATCCTTTCTAAGGTCACTTGGAAGGGAAATGGATTTATGGAGAGGAAAGGAATGGGGTGAGGCGCCACAAATGCTAGATTTGATAAGCCAAAAGGGAGAGGCCACAAGGGAGGGGTCCCTTGATAACTCTTAGAAGTTTTCACAAAGGAGAAGGGGGGACACTCAAAGGTAAGAACCTCACAACCAATATGGTCTCTAGGATTAAATTCAAGTGTAAAAAATACAAGTGAGGGGGGAGCTCCTATTTATAGAGGTAGTTAACCTCTTGAGCAAGATAACCTAAAAGAGAAGGGCTAGGATTAAAAGGAGAGATCTAAGGGAGGAGGATTGAGAAACAATTCCCTCCTTAGATCATCAAACTTGGTGCCCAACTTTCTCAAACCAAGGGCCAAGATTCCTTCTTATTAGCTTAGGGGGTTTATGTAGGAAAAGAGGGGTGTAGATATGAAGGCTACCCCTTATTTCCTTCATAAAGATCCAAAAAGCTAAATCCACCCTCTAAATTCCTAAGAAACCTCCTAAAATAAAAATGGACTAAATACATGTCCCAAATTAAATTCCTAATGCTCCTCAAAATAAAAATAAAAGAAAATGACATTTTATTAACTAAAGTCCCTAGCCTAATATCTCCACTCTCCACAGGAGGTGAAGTCTTCCTTTGTCTGCAAGGGCTAGGTCTTCTTCAATCCTTCTAGCCATGGCCGTAGTAATAGGTCCTTGGCTAGGCATGGTCACATCATCTTCTCCCCTTTGGAGAGGATTTAACCTCAAATCCATGGGGTCTGCATCATTTTCAGCATCTACAAATAGAGACAAATCAGAAACATTAAAACTGGTGCTTACCCCATAATCCTTAGGCAGATCTAAAACATAAGCATTATTACCTCCGCTCAAGGATTTGGAAAGGTCCATCTCCTCTAGGGCTAAGTTTGGAATTCCTTTAAGAAGGAAATCTATCCTTTCTCAAGTGAAGCCATACCCAGTCGCCCTTTTCAAAGATGACCTATTTCCTCCCCCTATTGGCAAAAGTAGCATCTCTCAAGGATTGGCGCTCTATGTTAGCTTTAACCCTCTCATGTAATTATTTTACAAAAATGGCTTTTTCCTCTCCTTCTTTATGCACAACAACAGAAAGAGGAAGAGGTAAAAAATCTAGAGGAGTACGAGGATTAAAGTCATAGACCACCTCAAATGGAGAATGCTTGGTGGTTTTATGAACCACCCGATTATAAGCAAATTCAATGTGGGGAAGGTACTCATCCCAAGACTTATGGTTGCCTTTAAGGAGAGCCCTCAGCATAGTGGATAAAGATCTATTCCCCTATGAAGTACCCATCATAGGCCTTTAATGTGAATGCAGATGCAGAGGCAGCAAAGATAGGGCCGAAATCCTTGTTAGAAGGATACATAGCCTGAATGTCATCAAATCCCATGATTTTTGCACTCAAGGATGAATAAAGGGCATGATGCCTAGAAAGAGCATCAACCACCATATTTTGTTTTCCTTTCTTGTACTTGATGATATAAGGGAAGGATTCAAGATATTCCACCCGCGTTGCATGCCTTTTGTTCAATTTACCTTGACCCCTCAAATATTTTAGTGACTCATGGTCACTATGAATGACAAACTCCTTGGGAGCAAGGTAATGCTCCCAAGTTTGAAGGGCCCTAATTAGAGCATAAAACTCCTTATCATAGGTGGGGTAGTTGAGGGGGGCACCATTGAGTTTTTCACTAAAATACATAATGGGGTGCCCTCCTTGCAACAAGACAGCTCCCACACCTACACCAGAGGCATCACATTCAAGTTCAAATGTTTTAGTAAAGTTAGGTAATGCCAAGACTGGTGCATGGGTTAATTTATGCTTAATTAGCTAGAAGACTTTCTCTTGTTTCTCACCCCAAAGGAAAGGAACTTCCTTTTTCACCAAATCATTTATTGGTGCGAAGAGAGTGGAGAAGTTAGGTATAAAGCACCTATAAAATCCAGTGAGACCATGAAAGCTTTTGATCTCTGTCACACTCTTTGGGGTGGGCCATTCTTGAATAGCTTTTATCTTTTCGGGGTCAACATGGACCCCTTTTGTGCTAACTACAAAACCTAGGAAAACTACATTATCTACACAAAAGGTGCATTTTTCTAAGTTACCAAAAGATGATTACTCCTAAGAAGAGAAAAAACATGCCTTAGATGTTCTACATGATCATCTAGGTTCCTAGAGTAAACTAAAATGTCACACTCTTTGGGGTGGGCCATTCTTGAATAGCTTTTATCTTTTCGGGGTCAACATGGACCCCTTTTGTGCTAACTACAAAACCTAGGAAAACTACATTATCTACACAAAAGGTGCATTTTCTAAGTTACCAAAAAGATGATTACTCCTAAGAAGAGAAAAAACATGCCTTAGATGTTCTACATGATCATCTAGGTTCCTAGAGTAAACTAAAATATCATCAAACTAAACTAAACAAAATTTACCAAGGCAATCCCTTAGTACATGATTCATTAAGCGCATGAATGTGCTTGGGGCATTGTGCTAACCAACCACTCATAAAGACCAAATTTAGTTTTAAAAGAAGTTTTCCACTCATCACCCTCTTTGATCCTTATTTGGTGGTAACCACTTCTAAGATTTATTTTTGAAAATATTTTTGCCCCATGCATTGATCCAACATGTCATCAAGACGAGGGATTAGGTGCCTATATTTGATGGTGATGTTGTTGATTGCACGACAATCAACACACATCCTATATTGGCCATTTTTCTTAGGCACCAACAAGATTGGCACAGCACAAGGGCTTAGGCTCTTTTGAACCCAGCCCTTCTCCAACAGATCATTCACTTGAGACTCAATCTCTTGGGTCTCCATGGGGTTGGTCCTATAAGCAGGTCTATTAGGTAGACTTGCGCCAAGCACCAAATCAATTTGATGTTCTATACCTCTAATGGGAGGAAGTCTTTTCGGAACCTCATTAGGGAATATATCATCAAATTCCTTTAAAATATCTTGAACCCCTTGAGGAAGGTGCTCATGTGCATGGGCTGTGGCAGTGTTCTCAGCAGAAGAATGCAGAATGGGAGAAGGATTTGATACCTCTTTACAGTTACAACAGGAGCCACTATCAACAAGGAGAGAACATACTCTGTCATTTACTTTACATCTTGTATGGAAGATGTTCTCTCTTTGTAACTGGCCAAGCTCTAGAGGTTGGTTTCCAAGAAGCCTTTGAACCATAAGGAGGTCCCCCTCAGAAGGAAAAGCTTGCTTACACTCTTGTTCAAAAGTATGTCCCCCTTCTTCCTCACTCTCACTAGAGGAGGAAGATGAGCTATTCTCACTACAAATGTCTTGTCCCCTCATGATCATGGTTTTCTTGTTGGGGCATTGAAAGGCAATGTGGCCTCTCCCAAGACATTTGAAGCATTTGATACTACTTTGCCTCTCAGTAGGCTTAGTAGCATTGGGTTTTCTTTCTACATGAGGTGCTTTTGTATCTTGAAAATGCTTGGGTTCCTCTTTGGGAAAACCCTTGAAAGAATTTCCCTTAAGTTGGTCTTTCTTTGAATAAGAGGGAGAATCTTTTTTAAAGCTTTTTCTCTTGAGTTGATTCTCAGCTCTTACACAAAGTTCTACCAACTCATCAAAGTTTGAGTATGAAATAAGCTCTACCTTATCTCTAATGTCAAAGCTTAATCCACACAAAAACCTAGCAAGGGTGGCATTGGGTTCCTCAATGATATTGGCCCTTAGTATGAGAAGCTCCATCTTTTGTCTATACTCCTCAATACTTACATTATGTTGCCTAAGTCTTTGGAGCCTATCCAAAAGATCTCTCTCATAATATGAAGGAATCTGCCTTCTTCGCAAACAAGTTTTTAAATCATTATAGCAGCGAATGTCAGACATTTGTTTACGGGCCCTATCCTTGACTAACCTATCCCACCAATGCAAAGCCGAACCTTGAAAACTAAGGGAGACCAAAGGTACTTTCCTTTCTTCCCTTATTTCATAGCATCGGAAGAGTTGTTCCACTTTGACTTCCCAATCTAGGTAAGTCTCAACATCTTCCCTACCATGAAAATGGGGTAGTCTACCTTTGGCTCCCTAACATGATTTGTGTTCTCTTGAGGAGAATTATGATTGTATGATGAATAAGAGTGATGCTTATGTTGATTTCTATAGTATTTTTCTTTGCTAGAGCTAAAATGCCTAGATGGGGATCTTATGAGAATTCCTTTTTTTCTATCACTCTCCCTCCCATCTCTCCTCTTACTCTCTTCTCCTCCCCTTCTCTCTTCTTCCTCTTTTTCTCTTTTTCTTTCTAGTTCTTTCCTTCTTCTGCTTTCTTTATCCTCTCTTCTCTCTCTTTGCCTTCTCTCTTCTCGCTTTTTTTTCTCTTTTCTCATTTCCAACATCTCTTTTTTTAACTCTTCATTCTCTTTTTGTTTTTCCTTTTCTTTTATTTTTTTTCCTCTCTTTTTCTTCTCTCCTTTCTTGTTCTTTAGCCATCCATTCCCTAAATTCTAAGTTAAGGTTTTCAAGAGTGTCTCCCTTAGAAGGTTTTCTTTGGTTGATACTCTTACTTGATGAACAACTATATGCACTAAAATGTGTGTGGGAAGTCATGATGCTTGAATGCTAAAAACTAAAGGGTAGGCCAAAAAACTTTTTTTTTTCAAGCAACACTCCTCTCTTTTTTTTTTCTCACCTAAGGTGGCTTGATAAGTCTTTGGAACTCTTAGCCTCTACACATTTTTTCAAAATAAAATAAAATAAAATAAAAGTGCAAGAATGTAAAAGAGAAAGACCTCTAATCGTGCTCTTAAGGTGTTGAAGGAAGTGTACCATTTCTTCCTTCTTCACCTAATTAATGAGGAACTAAGCTAAAATTAACCAAAATTATTACAAACCAAGGGAGGGCCTTAAGAGCACTCAAACTCCCAATCTAAAATTAAGTATACACAATACAAAGAATAAAAAAAATATAAAACAAAGCCTTCACTCCAAGCTTTTTGGTGTTTGTCTCCTTTTGATCAAGCCCCTTTGAGTTGCATCAACCCACCCCAAGAATGCTACCCTTGTTTCCTCTTGTTTGTACTTGCCAAAATTTTATGTATGACACCTTTCCCAAGCTTTCCTTACCAAGGCCGAATACAACACAAGACAACAAACAAAGGTGAATAACAAAACAAGGTTCACAAATCCAAGTGGATAGATTAAACAATGACAAACTTAAAGAAGTAAAGAAGACAAGCAAGAAAACATAAGGCTCATAAATGAAGGTAACACACAGATAACTTTCCTAGATCAACTCTAAAAGTGGAGATGAAAAAAAGACTCAAACAAAAAAAAATGAAACCAATAGTTGCATACTTAATAAAATTTAAGTGACCAAAAGCTAAAAGGCCTACTCAAGTAATTCTTTTTAATCACAATTGGGTCCTCATATAAAATGTTTATACTATTAGGTACACAACTTCAAAATTGTCTTTCTTTTGAGTTCTTTATCTTCTTTTTTTTTAACTTGAACTTTTTCTAATATATTTTTTTTAAACTTTTTCTAATCATTTTGCTGTACCTAATAGCTTGTTGAATTGAAATTTTAATGAGGATACTTGAAATAATAACGCTTTAGTGAATAAGCACAAAGTAAGGTTACATAATTTTCAAGCAATGCATGCAACTAAAGGCAAAACAACTTAGTAGTTCCAAATACCACTGAACTAATGGTGCTTAAGGAACGATTTAGGGCTGATTTTGAAGTAAATTGATTGCTCAAATTACTAACACAATTCACCCAAGCTAAAATTCCATAAAGAGGCACCAATAGTGAAGGTAAACCAAGTGGAAAGCTACTAATAATTCAACATAAAAAAAGAAGCATATAAAGATTGAATTGAGAAAATATTTAAGAACAACAAAGATATTACTATGCTTGAACTTAAAGCATAAAAGACTTAAGAGACTCAACAAGAGGTTCACCTCTTAGGAGCTCAATTCAAAATGTTTTTGAAGGATTTTTGTAAAAATTTTAAGAGGCTAAAATCTAAGAAATTTAAATGAGACAAAATAGGAAACTAACATGACTAGTATTTGACAAAACACAAGATTAAGAAAAAAATAACACACCTAAAAATAGAGCAAAAATTTCAGCAAGAGACTCAAAACAAAAGGCGCAACAAAGTGGCCAAAGTTGATCACCACAATGGTGTGGAAAAATCCTCAACCATGTGGGTTTAATGGTCACAACTTATTAGGCACACTTTAACATAAAAAACAAGGGAAAAATAAGCAATTTGAACACGGAAATAAGATGCAAAGAAAGGGACAAATAAAATTGCATCAAATTAAATGGAACATATACGCATAGATAGGAAACAAAAATGCATATAATAGCAAGAATAAAAAGATATACTACTAGACAATAAAGGAAATAAAGATGACAAAAAATGAAGGACTTTAAAATAAAGAGATTAAAGAGATAAACAACAAAGCAAAAAAAAAATAAAATTGAGAAACGTGACCTTTAGAAAATGGCTCTAGATACCACTTGATATCACTTGCCCAATGGATCATTTCTAAGGTCACTTGGAAGGAAAATGGATTTACGGAGAGGAAAAGAATGGGGTGAGGCGCCGCAAATACTAGGTTTGATAAGCTAAAGGGGAGAGGCTACAAAGGAGGAGTCCCTTGATAACTCTTAGAAGCTTTCACAAAGGAGAAGGGGGGACACTCAAAGGTAAGAACCTCACAACCAATATGGTCTCTAGGATTAAATTCAAGTGTAAAAAATACAAGTGAGGGGAGGAGCTCCTATTTATAGAGGTAGTTAACCTCTTGAACAAGATAACCTAAAAAAGAAGGGCTAGGATTAAAAGGAGAGATCTAAGGGAGGAGGATTGAGAAACAACTCCTTCCTTAGATCATCAAAATTGGTGCCCAAGTTTCTCAAACCAAGGGCCAAGATTCCTTCTTATTAGCTTAGGGGGTTTATGTGGAAAAGAGGGGTGTAGATATTAAGGCTACCCCTTATTTCCTTCATAAAGATCCAAAAAGATAAATTCACCCTCTAAATTCCGAAGACACCTCCTAAAATAAAAATGGACTAAATACATGTCCCAAATTAAATTCCTAATGCTCCTCAAAATAAAAATAAAAGAAAATTACATTTTATTAACTAAAGTCCCTAGCCTAATATCTTCACTCTCCACAGGAGGTGAAGTCTTCCTTTGTCTGCAAGGGCTAGGTCTTCTTCAATCCTTCTAGCCATGGCCCTAGTGATAGGTCCTTGGCTAGGCATGGTCACATCATAAAGTCTCCCTAGACAGTAGGTCTCGCCTAGCGAGTTTTACCCTCTATCAAACCTAGGCTGCAGCTTTGCGCCTAGGGAAAGGTCTTGCCCAACACAAATTACTCTCTATTTGGAAATAAAAAAGCTTTTCGCCCAGCGAAGTGTTTCACTAAGCGAAGTCCCTATTATTGGGACAGTCTGATGCAGGGCTTCTGTTAGGTGATGTGTGTCACTAGGCAAGGTACCTTGAGTCTCGCCAGGCGACACATTTTGCCAAGCGACAAATGTATGATGTTAGATTGACTGTGTTGTGATGAAAAGTTTATTATCAAGTGTTTGGGTTATGATTTCAAACATAAGTGGATTAAATTGCATAAAATTAAATAGCTAGAAAATATTGAATTTTAGGGATGTTAGATAATCTAACTCTTTAAAAGCTAATTCAACAAGTTAGAGAGTACAATTCAACCCTTGATTCATGGGTTTATATAGAATTCATTCCCAACAACAATAGCTTGGTCATTTCAAAATATTCAACCATCAATTTTCTTTGACCAAATTTTAATTTGGTGAGAAACAAATATTTCTCAAATAATTTAAAATTTATAAGTGATTATTTATATTTCAAAATGAGTTAGCTCAACCTTTTTCTATTTTAAAGAGAAATAATTAAAAAAATAATACTCTAGAGATTTATGGATAATAGTTCTTAGAATTTAATGATTTAGGGTAAGTTTGTTTGTGCGTAAAAATAGTACTTCTTAAAATTGTTTAAAAAATATTATTTTAAAGATTCTTATACAATCAAAAGTAAATTTTTGTTTTGTTATAATCATAAAAATTCACTTTCAGCTTAATGTGTGAAGAAACAAAAGTCTTCATGTTTTTTAAATACTTTCTCTCTCTTTTATAACCATTGTTTTTTTTGAGAAACAGTTCTGAGTTCTTCTTGAAAAAGCAGAAAATGATTATTTTCTAACTTTGCTTCTTGAAAAAAATTTAGACAAGTATCTTAAAAATTCTTCTAAGTGATTTTTTTTTTAAAAAAAAGTAATTCTTTAAGAAATAATCTTAAACAAATGGGCTCTTAACACCTTCTATAAAAAATATGGTGATTAACAAAGACAAAATTGGTAAGTTAGTAATATTCTTTTATAAAATTGTCTCCTTTAACTATTTTTATTAGTCTGTGTAATTTTATTAAAAACCCCTTATAATAAAGGCAAAAGAGGGAATAAAATGAATCATATAGAGAGAGATTATTATGATGTTATGATAGTCATATTGTAACACCCTATAAATTACAACTCAATTATATGTGTTGTAACATCCTATTTTGATTAATGTATTATAAGTGTATAAAAATAATTAAAAGAGAAATTAAAATTACAACTCAAATATAAATGTGTTGTAATTGTAGGAAAACATTCTATTTTGATTAATATATTATATTTGTAAGAAAATAATTAGAAATTAAACTCAATTAAGTAAAAATAAATAATTTGTTACTTATGAAGTGATATGTTGTGGTGTGATTAGTAGGTAATCTTTGGAATGAAGTTTTGGGCTTGTTTTTAATAAAAAGAAAAAGAAAAACTTGCTGAAAAGGGAGTGCGCTTAGTAAAATTTGGGATTACTAAGACATCATCTTCATCTCTTTAAATAGAACTATGAAGTCTCATTCTTCTCCTAATTCATTTTCTTCTTCCTTCTCCCAAAATTCTTAAATTTCTCACATGTCTAGGAGCTCCATCCATTTCCTTCATTTCACTTCCTTTTGACTTTGGATTCTAGTAGGTAAGTAACTATTCTACTTCCTTTGATAAATTTGTTATTCTAATTTTTGTTTGAGTTTGCCTTTTTTGAAATCATAAGGGTACATTGTGCATGTCATTGTTTGGCACAACTGAGTATGTTTTTTAGCTCCTCATAGTCTTTTGATCACAATTATCAAAGTTGTTTTTCAAATCATCATCATTTACAAAAGTCGACTTTGTGAAAAGCACACTTTGAGCCTTTACATGTGGGCCCTATGCTATTCTGATCATACATGCAAAGCTAGATTAGTGTTGTACTCATCTTTCACTTCGTTTTACAAGTAGTTTGCATCGTTCAACCACTAGATGAGAAAGTTACACCAGTCACAATGTCCTGTTAGTCGATCGGGCAAAAAGTTACACCATTTACAAAGGTTGTCGATTAACACATGTCGAGAATTCTACGGAAATGTGTTTCACTCCCAAGGATCCTCTTCTAGTCAAGGTAAGGAGGTTTTTCCTATGTGAACTCAGAAAAGGGCTAAAAACTAAGGGACTCAACCACCTACATGTTGGATGCCCCTTTGAAAATTAATTGTTTTATTTTGCGGATGTTGAAATGTGTTGGTGTAGTTTTGGAGAAACTCTGTCTAACAACATTTTGTAATCTGTAAATGTCGTTTCCTTCATCCTTTCACTCCAAAAATTTCATGAGATTGCTCCTAATATAAAGGAGACCATGCTAAAATTTTATAAAAATTTGTAACTTAGCTTTTCTACAAGTTCAAAACCCCAAATCATTGTTGGCAGTGACGGATTTCACAAGTTCTCTGAATAACCTCAACTATTCGGTTATAACTTTTTATTCTAACCATTGGATTTTGATAAAACTCGTCCCTAAACTAGACTCAAATTAAAACAACTTTTATTTTGGGAGCATTGAGAGATAACCTCAAATAGGGGTTCATCCAGGATATGCAATGTCATATTCCTTGACATTGTCGAGCTTGTATGTCAGATAAACCATTCAAATACCCTTAGATTAATTAGTTATCCTTAATTAGAAAGGCCAAAACTCATTTTCACATCTATAAATAGGGGTAATTAATGAAGTTTGACTTCCTATTCATTCTTTAAGTTGCATTAATTGTGTCATTACTATTCTGAGCGAAGACCCTTTTGACTTGAGCGTCAAAATGTAATTTGTAGGTACCCTCACTCCTAGTTTGAGTGATTACACCCTAATATTTTGGAGCAAAGTGATATTCGATGTTTCGAAGGAGTCGTGTCTTACTTTGAAGAATATTTGTACTCTCCACATCTTTGCTGGTGCAATATGTTTTTCAATCACTTAAAATAAAAAAAGTTTGGCTTTTGTTCCTATGAATTTGTTATACATTATCAATTCTTTTAAAACTGAAATATGTTATAGTTTGAGTTGAAGTTAGATTTAGTTTATGAGTGTTCAGGGTCCTAAATTGACTCAATGAACTCAACAATTCGAATCAAACCAATTAAATTGGTTCATGTTTTTTTGTTTAGGTTTAACCTGAACCGAACATATCAGAACCGGCCGTGTTCAGTTTGGTTTATATATGGCTTCACAATTTTTAAATCCTGACTCAAACTGAATTGATTAAGAGTATATATTATTATATTTATTTTGTATTTTAATTTATTAAATTTAGTAACCTAACCTATTTGCGATTTGTGTCTTTGTTATAAAATTATCAATTTAGTAGATTAATGGATTTGGCTAGTTTGAGATATAATTTTTTTTATGATTTAATAAAAAATTAATTTTTTTATCGAGTTTCCTGGATTCAAACTGAACCAATCGGATAATCATTAGTTTGGTTTGGTTTGGATCAAGGAAAAAAATTCCAGTAACCGAATAAACTCAAACCAATTAAAATTAATTGGTTTTGATTTCTTTTTCTCTAAAACCGAACTAACCTGAACCATAAATACCCTTAATTTAGTTTAACTAAACCTATCTCCAACCCAAACATAGTAACATCCCAAAAATCTAATACAAATAATATCACTTAACATTCTATTAAGTTTATTTCAATTTAAATTATATTAAAAATATTAAACTTCCAAAGAATTAAAATAATTGACATCCTTAACATCTCGCCCTACGACAAGTGTTGCTAGCGAAAAGCCTGGGTTAGAGCATTCCAGTGAAGGAATGTTGCATAGCAAGACGCGTCGCTGGGTGAAAATTCCTAGAGATACCTGGCAGAGAGAACTTTGCGTTGAGCTAGACCTGTCACTAGACGCAAAGCCATGAGATTTTAGAATAGAGAAACTTTTCACTGGGTGAGAACTATCGCCAGTGAGACTCTGTAGATTCCTAAAAAGTTTGTTGCATAATCCACAACCATCCAAACATACTCATAAACCAATTTTCAAGATATAATCCTATAGACTACCATCCAAACTTATCATGTTCAAAATATACTATTGAATTCTACGCTCATTATACATATACATATTCAAGTATATAGCTCCTAGAATGTAATTCATAGATATACATCAATCATAAAATTCAACATAGAAACCCCAAAAAACCTCCAACTTCAATTGTCATGTCATGTATTCTTCAATCCCTATTATCCTGCATCTATGCATATTCATTGATATTTGCTCCTGTGTGAAACATGATCATCACAATCATACATAAATATACTCAATGCAGGGGAAAGCATACTAACACATGAAATTCAGTGAACAAGAATAAATTATAATTAAATATCAACAATTCACTCAATAGCATTGTCAAACAAACAAATACACTTATGTTCCCTTTTAACATAAGCAGTCAGTAGAACATGATAATATTACACAATGCTCATTGAGGCTAGATACAAGGTTACCTAATGACTTATCTCAATTGGTGTTTAGGGTCCACCTAACCCATATGACAACCAACTAAAGTTTAGGCATACTCATTTGACAATCACCCTACTATTGTCTAACATCTACCTAACCCATATGGCAATCGTTGTTGTTTGAGTATATCCCTCAGGTACTCCCACTTGATATGGTACTAGGGGTCACAATGTATATCAAATGACACCCCCGCTTGATCTGGAACCCTAGATTACATTGACCTTAGTTGTATCTCCAACTAAATTCACCACATATATATCATCTAAGGCTAACTTACCCAACTGTAACGCTAACATCCAACAATCCAACATATCATCTCTTTAACATGCATCACATGCATCATAACAACACAATTTATTTTAACACCAAAAATCAAGATCGAAAGCATCAATTTCTCCACATTTACAAAAAACAATCAACTCAATCAAAACTTATTTCCGAACAATACCTCAATCATTCACAACCAATTGTAATTAAACATTCAAAGATCACAACTCCTTAAGTTGAAACCAAGAATTTAGCTTCCCTTCCTTATTTCTCCTTTAAGTTGAATTATGGGAAGAACAAAACTTAGAGGATACTCTGAAAGTAGCTTAATTGAACAAATATCTCAAAACATAACAAAACCCCCAAAATCAAAGAGAAAATAAGAAATTGGGATTTCAAGGTTGATTCCCTTTTAAGAGACATGCATGAACCCAAAAAGAAGAGAAATGGTCCATGGAAATAGAATCAAACTTACCTACTAGGATCAACAATCAAAATCAGGAGAAATAGAATAAAATTCTTAGGCTTTCATGGTGAATTTCCCTTGCATGCAAAGAGAAAGAGAAATGATCAAGAAATGGTAAAATGATCTAGTGAAGAGAATAAAGAAGAATGGGGAAGAAGAAAGAAAGAAAAAGGAGAAGAAAGTATATATATAATGTCAAAAGTGTACTTAGTAATTCCAATTTGCTAACTGCACTCTATGTCCTTTCAAACCGGATTTTCGAAAACCAACCCAAATCCAAAAAATATCCTATTTTACTCACCTCTCACCTTACTAAATTTACTGACTCATAGTTCGTTCTTTATATTTCACTTAAATCCAATCACGTTCACATTTAAATAAACATATTTTATCCAATCACGTTCACTTAAATCCAATTACTCACCCATAGTTTTCCTTTTATTTATTTCACACACTTATAATATATTATTAAAATCAAGGCTTTACAAACATCGGTATATTTCAATTTTGTAGGAGGTAAGAACATAAAAAAATAACATTTTGTTCCATACTGTTTGTTGCCCTAGTTCTAAATTAGGGTGATTGACCAAATTGGGTTCATGTTTTAAACTATTTAATTGAATGATTCTCTTTTGAAAATATTTACCAAGATGGGTCTATTTTGACCATTACTGGGTCAAACTGCATTTCAAAACTGCAATTTGACTGTTATGTGTAACATCTTGAGAAATATAATACAGCTAATATCATTATGAATAGAAATAGATTCAATACTTAGTATATTACATTTTCTCATCAATTTTTAGAACTTTCAAAGAATACAATTAAAAGCACATCCTACATACTCTTATTAGCAAGTAAAGTCGCCCAACGAGGATAAGGACAAGGATCGCCTAGTGACAAAACCCTAATCGCCCTAGGTTTTTGCAAAAACATACAAAAGTCCGCCTAATGTACTATAGGGTTGACCTCAGATCAAATCACAAGGAAACATGCATGCAAAGATTGTTTCTGGCTAGTTCTAATATTTTTTTTTCTTCTTTTAATCAGATTAACAATGAGGGGGTTTAATTGAAGAAAGAAAATGAATAAGAAAGAAAGAAAAAATTCACAGGAAAACAAGAACAAATTCGCATGAAAAGAAAGTTTGCAGAAACCAAAAAGATTGTAGGTATAGAATTTGTAGAATTTAAGAATTTGCAGAATGAAAGAATAGAGAATTTATAATTTATAGTTTAGAACCTAGAATTAGAATTAAAATTGAAAGCAAGTATTGAAAACAATAGCAAGATGGCAAGCAAGAATCAGAATTAAGAACATTAGAACCAAAACTGAAATTACCCCTACCCTGGCCTAATATGCAAATACCAATTCTTGATCAAGAATCATGAATGAGAAAATTGAGAGGTAAGGGAAGAATGCAAACTCAGAGCCAAAAGAAATCTGGAAAGGAAAGGAAATCTGGAACTGCAAATTGAAAGCGGAAAATCCTAGAAAGAAGATCTTTTCTCTACAACAATTCTCTAAAAAGAAACTTTTACAAAATTTGTGAAAAACTGAAGTAAGAGTGATTGTGCTCAGGTCCTCCACCCTGCTAGGCTTTTTACTCACATGAATAATGGGTCAAGCAATAGGCCAATGAGCCTAAAATTAATTTACATAAAAATGCAATGCCTAAAACAAATGATATAGATTTCTTCCCGAACTTCCAAAAATCCTAAAAAATAGCTCCAGACTCCAAACGCCATGCTCCAGATATCCGAATTTAAGACCTGGAAGTCAGGAATCCAATGCAAAAAGAATCAGCCAACAATAATGTCTACATAAAAAGTTATGGCCAAAAAATTAGATAGTGTCAGGACAGAAATAATGTAGAATTTACTAAAAATGCAACTTATAGGTATGTTTTATCAAAAATATTATTTTATGCATAAAAACCTAAATGCATGCTAAATGCATGAAATAAATAAGAAATAACACCTTATAAGATATAGAAAGAGTATAAATGTGAACATATAAAATGATTCATCACTTAACGAGATACCTAAATTAAATTTTTTTAGTGAAGGAACTTCACTCAACAAGATGTGTCGATGGGCAAAAAAACCCATAAAATTCTTGATAGAGGAAACTTTGCATTGGACGAGACACCTTGTTGGGCGCAAATCTAAGAAATTTCCCATCAGAGGTAACTTTTCATTGGGCGAGACATGCTGCTTAGCGAGACTCTATAGAACCTGTACTGCATAATATACATAGCTAACCACAATTATCATAAACTAGAATCAAACAAGTTTTAGCATACCATTACACTATATTTGTTCAAGTATTCTATAATTCTATCATTTAATGTACATATACATATACATACTTAAACTATACAACTTTACAAAACACACAATAATCTACAAATCCTAAGTAGAACCAAAAGGATATCCATTACCAGAGTTAGGCTATCACCCTCAATCCTATTGTCCTTGCCTTTCAACTCCAACATTGGTATCTACTCTCGTGCAAAGTATGATCATCACAGATATACAAAAAACACATACAATGTAAGGGTAAGTTCATAACAGCAAAAAACAACATACATATAAAAAACATTATAAATTCTCATTCATGTTCATCACGTAAATCAGTAAAGCAAGCAAATCACACTCAAACATTTAGACTTATGTTCCCTCAAAATATAAATACGCAACTTTAGCAACTTCTTTTAACCAATTTTCCACAATCCAACAATTCCTACTTGCTTGCCTTTTAGCTGAAACACAAAGCTGATAAGTGATTATCATTCATTCTCTGGAATTTTACTATTTATTTTGGGGAGTGCATTTTTGAAAAATTGCAAACAACAATTGTTGTTGTTTGTGTTTTCACTTGGTACAACAATTCGCAGGTTAATATCCATTGAGCAAACATAATGGCTGGGAAACGACCAATAAAATTGCAGGCTTGGTTTGTGATTTTAGGTATCTTATTCTGCATCTCGGGTGGTCTCAAAGAGAGTGTATTTGACCACCATTAAATTTCAATCAATGTTTGCGGGTTAACTAATTTACTAGTGCCAACTTGGATGGCACATGAGCATACAACTAACATGACACTAAAACTGCAAGTGAGAATTGCGGTTTGACCAAGTCAAACAAAAAAACAGACCCATATTGGTAACTTTTTTTGAAACAAAGTCATTCTTTTTAAAAAAGGATCTATAAAAATTTATTTAGTGCTTGTTTTGCAATAGTTCTATAAAAGTGTTTTCAGTATTTTAATATTTAAAAACTAAAAAATTTGTTTGTCTAGTGTTTTCTACAAATAGTTTTTGAAAATAGTTCTGATTTTTTAGTTTTTAAAAACTAAAAAACTAAGAACAATTGAAAGCAGTTTTACTTTTCAATTTTCTATTTTTGTTTTGAAAACTCAAAATACAATCAAAATATGTTGTTCTTTGTTTTTAATTAATGAAATTTTAATAAATATGAACAATTTTTTCCATTTTTACATCTTTAAAATAGTTTTCAAATAACACTAATGAACCAAGTTTTTTTTTCTTTTTACTCCTGAAAATAGTTTTTGAAAACCATTCTTGAAAACTCTTTTCAAAAACTAAAAAACCAAATCAAATCAATCAAGCCCTTAATAACTAGTGGGACTTACATAATTTGTTGTTTTCAACAAATCAATCATGTAGAGTGTGTAGGAGAAATGTATTAAAGAGTGTGTTACTAGCATTTTCTTTTAATAAAATCTAACCAATAATAAATTTAAGAAAAGATTTTTCTAAAGAAATTAACGAACAATTTTAATGATCACCTACAATACAATGTATGGTAGTCTAAAAGCTCTTCGGATTCTATTTGGAGAAAGAGGGAATTCATAGCATGAAACCATGTTGGTTTTTGGAATTAAGTCTTGACCCGTTATTTTACCCATTTCTTATAACTTGAAATTAGCATTATTACCAACCAATTTGAATTACTCTTCTCGATTAAAACGATACTTTGATTAATAAATGTTTGTGTAAAAAAGTTTTGGACACATTCTGAGTGGTTTGATTTAATATTTAAGTGAGAAATTGTTAGAGATAAAGGTAAGCCAATGGGTCAAGGTAGATTTATGCCTTCTGTCTCTTGAAAATGTGGGATAGATTTAAGGAATGAGCTGAAATCTTAATCTTATTTAATTCCTGTCGGGTATTTTGAGTTCAGATATACCTACAGTAACTTGTTGTGTTATTTTTTACAATTTAAATTAACTTATTTATTATTAAATAATTATATATTAAGTTATTAATTATATTTTAATTTAAAAAGTATATAAAAAATAATAAATATATTAAAATATATAACTTTAGAGTTATTATATATTATTAAAATTATAACAGGACAAGTACGGGTTCGAGTATGGGGTGAGTAGTGACATTTAATAACAAGTGAGACCTATTATTTTCCACCTATGTTATAAAAACCGGAACGTTCGGTTCACCCAAAAAACCGGTGAACCAGTCTGGTAACCGGTTCAATCAACCCTCAAAACCGGTGGAACTAATGGAGGATGTGTGTGAATTGTAAAGCAATCAACAACATCACCATCAAATACAGGCACCCAATCCCTAGGCTTGATGACATGGGGATGAATTGCATGGGGCAACAATCTTCTCAAAAATTGATGTTAGAAGTGGTTATCATCAGATAAGGATTAAAGAGGGTGATGAATGGAAAACTACTTTCATAAGACTAATGAATCATGTCTTAAGGGATTTTTTAGGAAAATTTTGGGTTTTTTACTTTGATGACGTATTAGTGTACAATAGGAGCCTGGATGATCACTTCAGACATCTTAGGCAAGTTTTTTGCATACTTAGGACTAACAACCTCTTTGGGAACCTTGAAAAATGTACTTTTTGTGCTGAGAGTGTGGTATTTTTAGGATATGTAGTTAATTCTCACGGGATTCATGTGGATCCCGAAAAAATCAAAGTCATCCAAGAATGGCCCACCCTAAAAAGTGTGATAGAGATCAAGAACTTTCATGGTCTCGCTAGTATTTATAGGCGCTTTGTGCCTAACTTCTCCATACTTTTCTCACCAATAAATGAGTTGGTGAAGAAAGATACTCCTTTCCTTTGGGGTGACAAATAAGAAAAAGTATTTTCTCTTATCAAGCATAAACTTACTTATGCATCAGTCTTGGCATTACCAGATTTTTCTAAAACTTTTGAACTTGAGTGTGATGCCTCTGGTGTAGGTGTGGGGGTGGGTACCCATTTCTTATTTAAGTGAAAACCTCAATGGTGTCCCTCTCAACTACCTCACCTATGACAAAGAGTTTTATCTTTTTGTTACAACCCTTCAGACCTGGGAACATTAACTTACTCCTAAGGAGTTTGTCATTCATAGTGACCATGAGTCACTTAAATATCTGAGGGGACAAGGTAAATTGAACAAAAGGCATGCTAAATGGGTTGAATTCCTTGAATCCTTCCCATATGTCATCAAATACAAGAAAGGTAAATATAATGTGGTAGCTGATGCCCTGTCTAAGAGGCACACTTTCTATACCACTTTGAGTGCTAAAATTCTAGGATTTGATGACATAAGGGCCATGTATCCCTCTGATAAGAATTTTGGCTCCATTTATGCTCTTATGCATCTGCATCTAAAACCCAAGATGGGTTCTTTACTAGTGAGGGGTATATTTTCAAAGATGGCAGACTTTGTATACCCTAAGGATCTATGAGAAATCTGCTGACAAAAGAGAGGCATGAAGGTGGGCTCATGGGGAATTTTGGAATGAATAAAACCCTTATGCTTTTGAAATAAAAAATATTTTAGCCCCATATGAAAAGAGATTTCCACAGGCATTATTCTAGATGTTTAGCTTGTCTTTAGGCTAAGTCTAAGGCAATGCCCTATGACTCTATATACCTTTATCTGCTCCTTCTGCACCTTGGCTGAACATTAGTATGTACTTTATCCTAGGCCTTCCTCATACCCAACAAGGTGTAGAATCCATCTTTGTGGTTGCGGACAGATTTTCTAAAATGACCCACTTTATATGCTGCACAAAATGGATGATGCGAGCAACATCGCAAGACTTTTCTTTAGAGAGGTTATCCGCTTGCACGACATACCTTCTACTATAGTGTCTGATAGGGATGTGAAGTTCCTTAACAATTTCTAGAGAACTTTATAGGCTAAGCTGGAAACTAAACTCCTATTCTCCACCACTTTCCACCCTCAGACTGATGGACAAACTAAGGTGGTGAACAGATCCTTATCCACTATGTTGAGGACACTCCTTAGAGGCAACCATAAGTCTTGGGATGAATACCTTCCTCATGTTGAGTTTGCATATAATAGGGTGGTCTAAAGAACCACCAAGCATTCCGCTTTTGAAGTGGTGTATGGTTCAACCCTCTCACACCTTTAGACTTCTTACCTTTCCCTCTCTCTCACTCTTTTCACAAAGATGGAGAGGCAAGAGCTGAATTTGTTAAAAAAGTACATGAGAAGGTAAAGGCTAACGTAGAACATCATTCAAAAGGGTATGCTTCTTTTGCTAATAGGGGAAGGAAGGAAGTAATTTTCAATGAAGGGGATTGGGTTTGGCTTCATTTGAGGAAGGATCACTTTCTTACTCAAAGAAAGCTTAAACTTAAGCCCTAGAGGAGATGAGCCCTTCCAAATCCTAGAGAGAGTCAACAATAATGCATATAAGTTACATCTCCCTCAAGATTATGGAGTCAGTACCACTTTTAATGTATGT
The DNA here is from genome assembly GCA_037954015.1 of Psophocarpus tetragonolobus. Lineage (NCBI taxonomy): Eukaryota > Viridiplantae > Streptophyta > Magnoliopsida > Fabales > Fabaceae > Psophocarpus > Psophocarpus tetragonolobus. The sequence goes on along the minus strand of CM075688.1, from coordinate 75,049,143 downwards.
GATCTATCCCCTTTTGCAGGTACTGATGATGAAGAGGACCCCACAGATTTGATGTCAAATCCTTCCCAAGGGGGAGGGGATGATGACCCTAGCAAGGGTCCTATCACAAAGGCCATGGCTAGGAGGATTGAGAAGGACATGGCAAAGAGGAGGGAAGCAGACCTCACCTTCTCATGGAGATCAAGATATTAGAAATTAGGCCATAGTCTTCTTCTTAGTCCTTGTTTTATTCTTTTTTCATTAGGGACTTGGAGGTGTTTTTATTTTTCCTTTTTGGCCTTTATGTTTATTTTAGTTTAAGAGGTGTAATTAGTCTCTTTTGTGGAGTGTGTTAGGTAGTTTGGGCCTTTTTGGAGAAGCTTAGGAGTGTGACTTTTGTAAACCACACCCCCTAAGTTAGTTCCACACCCATCTAACTCACACATGAAGCATGAGAGACATGTGGGTCCCCTTGGTTCCCCCTCTCTTGGACATCACCTTCTCTCTCCTCCAAGGTGGCATCCACATGGTTTTTTGTGCTCTCATTTTTTAATTTGAATTTAAATTCAAATTCAAATTGAGAGGGGACCAAGATCTTAAAATTAGGGGCATGTTTGGATCTTCTTAGAAATTAATCAAGTGCTAATTGGCTCTAGCTCAATTAACACTTGATTAATCTCTCTTAGCATCTCCCACTTGATTTGAAATACAACCACTATTGTGAGTTCATTTTTGAGTGTCTTCTTACTCTCCAAACTTGAGAACTTCCATGGCTTTTATCAAGGGCTCATTCCTTTGTGACAAGCTTCTTCCATGGCTTATCTCACCATGAGTGGCACCATAACCACCATTCCTACCTCTTCCACCACTCACTTCTTCAAAGGAACGAAACTAAAAGGTGATATTGGGAGAAGTATCTTCAAGAATGCATCATATATTTTAAAGAAAGTTACATATTTTAATAATATTACAATTTGATCCAGCCAAACTACATCTTCTTAATGAATTTGTGTTCATTTCTATGATCTATCTAATCTTTATAATTAAATTTCTTCACCATGCATGTGCAACATTAACATTAGAGGACTGTGATGGTAGCATTTCTTAAAACTATCTACAGATCAACATAAAATATCTATTCAAATTCACAAAATCAATCATAGTCATAATGACACTTTCACCATTAGAGAGGATAAACTAGGGTTCAAATCTTACTTATTGAAAAATTCAAAGATAGAAGTAGCTCCAAGAGAATAAGTAACTAACTAGACCTAGCTTCTGTAAACATGAACTTCAAGCGTGGGAACTTTAGGGTTAATCAATTCAAAGATACAAATGTCACCAGATTGCAAATTACTCTCTTTTGCAAACAAATACCAACCAACAGATAAGCAATAATATTTCTTATCATGACCACCATTAACCATCATGAATTGCCATAACTGTTTATTAATCTTCAATGTCACATGCTGATATTTTCTTTGCATATCTATGAACTTGGGGATGTAATTATTTGAAAACCCTTCTTACCTGCAAAATGCAAAATAAAAAGACATGGCGTCAAATTAAAAAATCAAATGCCTTATAAAAGCATATATCTTGAAAATGAAATTAAATTACTAGTTCACTAATGTTATCTTTATTTATAGTAAAAATAATTGGACATTATTAAAAATGTTAACTTGCAATGTTTTAGAATGAAAAATTATTACAAGATTCAGAATCACTTTATATCAAGGTCCTTAGTATATAATAATTTTTTGTGAAGTAATAACAAATCATATAATAATTTCTCCGTAGATAAATGATCTTGATAATCTATTCCTATATGTCATCTACAAATAAATACATAAAATAACATAACATTTAACCCTTTATTACAACCATAATAAGAATCTCCATCTAACTTTTGCAAACTGCTACTTTTCTTCTCTCATTCTTACATTTATCAAATCGAGTTTTCTTTTTTGGTTGTGAAGAGTCCACTAAAAAATTTTGTTTAGCCTTTTGTTTCCTACGCCTTTCTTGCACCATCTCAACATCTTTATCATCATTCTCATCAAGTGTGTCGCTTTTGTAATCAGAGCTAAAAGAAGGATAATTTTTTTCCATTGCACTATTGTCGAGTATAAGTACATCAATCTTGGAAGTTCCGTTATACTTAAACAACACAAAATCATAACGACTCAATGAATAATTTTCGACAAACTTTTTCCAACCCTTTTTGAACCAAACCTCACCATTCTCTCCTCTTTTCCAAAGCACTTCCCCTTGCTTGCAATCCGATGGTATGAGACTCACTGGATTGGGCAAATCATCACCACATCTCTTTGTAAACATATTAGGTATTTTCTGCAAAGAACACAAAATTTTATTATTATAGATAAATATTTTACAAATAACAAAAACAATATAATATGAGATCATGGAAATGAAACTATCATATGAAAATATTGATTATTGACAAATTTTAAAAAATCTAGCATAAAGGAAGCAATAATTAATTATGTAACCTCCATGGGTGATCTTCCAAGGATCCTCTCCTAAGCACTTCAATGATGTAGAAATGGTGGTGGAAGGAAGAAGATGGTTGAGGAATGGTGCCACTTCTAGAGATGAGCTATGCTTGGATGCTTGCCACAAAGGAAGGAGCCTTTGATAGAAGCTAGAAGAAACTGTCTCAAGGAAAGGAGAATTTCGGACACTCAAAGGGAGAAGAGAATTCTCACAAAATGCAATTTCTATTCAAATGAGTGTTAAGGAGCTACAAGAGGTGGTGGCACCAATTTATAGAGCTAGGAGTGGGAGGGAGATGAGTTGGATGTCCAACCTGGTGCACTCCTCATGATGCTAAACCAAGGATCTCTTCAAGAGGTTGCTCCAAAGAAGAAGATGAAGGATGGAAGTCAAGGAGATAAAGGTTGGAGGCGCCACCATAGAAGGATAAGCCTAAGGAACACTTGCTGTAAGGGAAGGAACCCTTGAGGAAAGCCATTGAAGGTTCTCTCAATTAGGAGAAGGAAGAAGACACTAAAAAATGTAGAACTCTCAAGTCTATTCAAAATTCAAGTGTGAAAAAGATACAAGAGGAGAAGATGCTTATTTATAGAAAATGGAGCTTAAGGCTATGGGCCTTGAGTTGGAAATCCAACTCAAGGGTGATTAGGGGAAGGTTAGTTGAATTAATTAGGTGTTAATTGAGCATATGGCTTATTAACACTTAATTAATTCAACAAGATCTAAACAAGGCCCTAAGATCAAGGATTTTTGTTCCCTCCAAATTTGAATTTGAATTTGGAGAGTGCTATGTCATCTCCCTCCAAAATTCAAATCCAAACATGAAGTAACAAGACAAGGCCATGTAGGAAAGAGAGTGTAAATGGGTGGAACACTAGGGAACAAAGGGGGCCTACTTGTCTCTCATGATTCATGTGTGATTTAGGAAGGTGTTGGGATAAGCTAGAGGGGGATATGGTTATCAAAACCACACGTCCATATGATCCCAAAAATCCCACTAATGCACACACTCCACATAATAGACTAGTTACACTTCCCTTAAAATAAAAGAAAAGAAAAGAGGGCTAAAATACAAGGCCAAAGAAATACTAAATACACCTCCAAATACATGAACTAAAAAGCAACAAATACAAGGCTAAAAAGTGAAGACTATGGCCTAATCTTGATGTCTAAAAGAAGGTGAGGTCTTACTTCCTCTCCTCTAGCCATGTCTTCCTCAATCCTCCTAGCCATGACCCTTGTGATAGGACCCTTGCTAAGGAGGATTGCACCATAACCCTTAATCAAGGCCCAAGACTTTTAAACATGTGATAATTTAGGCTAAGCATGATTAGCACATGTTTAAGAAGGTAGAAGATCCAAACAAGGCCCTAAGAAGGTGGATCTATGTCCATTTAGTTTGAATTTGAATTTTGGAGGGAATCCACATGGCACCCCAAAATTTGGTTGGCTCATAATCAGCCAACTAGGCACCTAGTTGGAGAAGAAAGGTGATTGGCACCCAAAGGAGGGAACAAGGGATCTCACTTGTCTCTTAGTTGGTTAGATGGGTGTTAAGATGAATTTGAGTGTGTATTTAGTAAAAACACACACATCTAAATCCTTCTTAAGGCTCGACTACTCAACTCACTCCTAAACAATACTAATTAGACCTCCAATTACAATTTAGAAAAAATAAAAGGCCAAAATACACAACCAACAAGATACAAGACCAAAACTAGCAAGACTATGCCTCAACAAGTAGGCCTATCCTAAAACTAGCTACCTAGGAGGACTATGATCAATCTTCACTTCAAAAAGGAGCTGAGGTCTTCCTTCCTCCTTCCTAGCTAAGTCCTCCTCTATCCTCCTAGCCATGGCCCTTGTGATAGGACCCTTGCTAGGAAAGATTGCATCATCCCCTCCCTCTTGAGAAGGATTTAACATCAAATTTGAAATGGTCTCATCATCTTCATCATTAGCAACTATAAAAGGAGTAAGGTCACATATGTTAAAGGTAAAGCTGACTTCATAATCCTCCTAGCCATGGCCCTTGTGATAGGACCCTTGCTAGAGAAGATTGCATCATCCCCTCCCTCTTGAGAACATCAAATTTGGAGTGGTCTCATCATCTTCATCATTAGTAACTATAAAAGGAGTAAGGTCACATATGTTAAAGGTAAAGTTGACTTCATAATCCTCAGGAAGGTCTAGTCTATATGCATTATCGCCAACCTTCTCAAGGATTTGGAAGGGACCATCTCCTATAAGGCTTAGTTTAGACTTCCTCTTAGTAGGAAATCGGTATTTTCTAAGATGAAGCCAAACCCAATCCCCTTTCTCAAAGATAAGTTTCTTCCTCCCTTTATTCATGTGCTTAGCATAACCTTGTGATTGTTGTTGTATGTTAGCTTTGACCCTTTCATGAAGCTTTTTAATAAAATCTGCCCTAGACTTCCCATCCTTGTAGGAATGAGAAGTAAGGAGTGGAACAAGGTCCAAAGGTGTAAGAGGCTTAAAGCCATCAAAAACCTAAAAAGGCGAATGCTTAGTAGTTCTATGAACTACCAGTTATATGCAAATTCAATATGGGGAAGGTACTCATCCCAAGACTTGTGGTTGCCTCTTAAGAGTGCCCTCAACATTGTAGATAGAGATCTATTCACCACCTCAGTTTGGCCATCATTTTGAGGATGAAAGGTGGTGGAGAAAAGAAGCTTGGTTCCTAGTCTAGCCCATAAGGTTCTCCAAAAGTGGCTAAGGAACTTAGTATCTCTATCTGAAACAATAGTTGAAGGTAGCCCATGCAATCTCACAACCTCTTTAAAGAAAAGTCTTGAGATGTGGCTCGCATAATCTACTTTGTGGCAGGGTATAAAATGGTCCATTTTACTAAAACGATCCACTACAACAAAGATATAGTCTACACCTCTTTGGGTTCTAGGAAGCCCAAGGACGAAGTCCATGCTAATATCTACCAAGGCGAAGAAGGAGTGGGTAAAGATGTGTATAGTCCATGAGGCATTATTTTAGACTTAGCCTTTAGACAAGCTATGCATCTAGAACAATGTCTTTGGACATCTCTCTTTATATGGGGCCAAATAATTTTTCCTTTAAGATTAAAAATGTTTTGAGAATTCCAAAATGGCCCATGAGCCCACCTTCATAGCTCTCTTTTGTGAGCAGTTTCCTAATAGACCCTTTGGGTATACAAAGTCTGCCATCTTTGTAGAGATACCCCTCACAAAAAAGTGCCCATCAGTGGGTTTAGATGCAGAAGTAGCAAAGATTGAATTGAATTCCTTATCATAGGGATATTGGTCCCTAATATCATCAAAACCCAAGATTTGGGAACCCAAAGTGGTTGGCAAAGAATATCTTCGCGAGAAAGCATCGACCACAACATTGTGTTTCCCTTTCTTGTATTTAATGATATAGGGGAAGGATTCATGGAATTCAACCCACTTGGAATGACTTTTATTGAGTTTTCCTTGACCCTTCAAATACTTAAGTAACTCATGGTCACTGTGAATGACAAACTCCTTGGGAATAAGATAATGTTCTCAAGTTTGAAGGGCCCTTACTAGGGAATAAAGCTCTTTGTCATAGGTGGGGTAGTTGAGGGCGGCACCATTTAGTTTTTCACTAAAATAGGCCACGGGGTGTCCACCCTGCAACAAAACAACTTTCACACTTATACCAAATGCATCACATTCTAGCTCAAAAGTTTTTGTAAAATCAGGTAGGGCTAGAACAGCTGCATTGGTGAGTTTCTCCTTAATAAGTAAAAAGGCTTTCTCTTGTTTCACACCCCAAAGGAAAAGGACTCCCTTCTTCACCAAATCATTGAGTGGTGAGACAAGTATGGAGAAGTTAGGCACAAAGCGCCTATAGAAGCTGGCAAGACCCTGAAAACTCTTGATCTCTGTCACACTTGTTTGGGTGGGCCATTCTTGAATGACTTTGATTTTTTCGGGATCCATATGTTTTTTAACTCCCTATAAACCCTAAAAATATCACACTCTCAACACAAAAGGTGCATTTTTCAAGATTGCCAACGAGGTGATAAGTCCTAAGAATGCAAAAAACAGATCTAAGATGTCCTATGTGATCATCTAGGTTCCTACTATATATCAAAATGTCATAAAAATAAACTACACAAAACTTTCCCAATAAATCCCTAAGGACATGATTCATTCATCTCATGAAAGTACTAGGGGCATTTGTGAGCCCAAAGGACATCACTAACCACTCATAAAGTCCAAACTTGGTCTTAAAAGCGGTTTTCCATTCATCACCCTCTTTGATCTTATGATAACAACTTCTAAGATCAATCTTGGAAAAAATGTTAGCCTCATGCAATTCATCTAGCATGTCATCAAACCTAGGGATTGGGTGCCTATATTTGATGGTGATGTTGTTGATTGCTCTACAATCCACACACATCTGCCATTGGTCATTCTTCTTGAGCACAACAAGACAGGCACAACACAATGATTAAGGCTCTTTTGAACCCAACCCTTCTCTAATAGTTCTTGAACTTGGGATTCTATTTCCTTTGTTTCCATGGGATTAGTCCTATAGGCATGCCTATTAGGAAGGCTAGCCCTAGGAACTAAGTCAATTTGGTGTTTTATACCCCTAACAGAAGGAACCCCTTTCAGTATTTCACTAGGGAATATATCACCAAACTCTTTTAAAAGCTTTTGAACTCCTTGAGGGAGGTTCCCAAGTTCAAACCCTATGGTAGTGCTTTTAGTAGAAGAAATGGGGGAAGATGAGAATGCCTTAGTGCAAAGGAGGAGGTAGAAAGGTTTGTTAGTTAATGGAGCCTCTTTTAAATCTTTTTTGGTTGCAAATAGGCGCTATTTACTAAAAACCTCTTTGGAAGGGGCATCACTTTCCAACTTACCCCCTTTACCCCTTTCAAGCTTTAGGGGGGAATCTTTTTTTTTAATACTATTTTTTTATGTTCTTCCTCTCTATTATGCTTCATGTAAAGTTGATCCTCTAATATCTGAGCAGGTGTGAGAGGATACAACTTAATGCGCTTATCCATGTGAGTGAGGATGATATTTAAGTGACCATGGTGTATGGCTTTTTTGTCAAATTTCCATGGCCTTCCAAGTAAGATATGCCCAGCTTCCATAGGAACTATATCACATAAAATTTCGTCATTGTAGGTTCCTATAAAAAATTGAGACCCTAACTTGTTCATTGAGCCATTGAAGTTTATAAGGTTTTGGATGGGGAAGTGGAGTCAAAGCTAGCTTGTCAACCAACCTAGAGCTGCAACAATTACAACAAGACCCACTATCTACAATAAGAGAACATATTTTGCCATTCACTTTACATCTAGTATGAAATATGTTCTCCCTTTGAGATTGGGTAAGCTCTAAGGGTTGGCTTCCAAGAAGCCTTCTTACCATGAGGAGGTCCCCCTCTTATGCATAATCTTCACAATAAAATATGGATTCATGACCCCCTTCCTCCTCACTTTCACTGGAGGAGGAGGTGAGCTACTTTCACTACTATAAATGTCTTGCCCCTTCATGATCAGGATTTTCTTAGTGGGGCATTGAGAAGCAATGTTGCCTCTCCCAAGACACTTAAATCACTTAATACTGCTAGTCCTTTTAGTAGAACTTATAGTAAGGGATTTCCTTTCTACATGTGATGTTTTATGCTCTTTGGAATGTTTGTGACTTTCCTTCTTAGCATAAGGGAGAGAATCTCTTTTACACCCCTTCCTTTTGAGTTGATTCTCAACCTTAATGCATAGTTGGACCAAGCCATCAAGGTCTTTATATGGTAAGAGTTCTACTTTATCCCTTATGTCTGAACTCAACCCACATAGAAACCTTGTAATGGTGGCCCTAGGTTCCTCAATGATCCTAACTCTCATTATGAGGAGTTTCATATGTTGTCTATACTCCTCAATACTTAGGTTATGTTGCCTAATTCTTTGGAGTTTGTCAAGGAGTTCTCTCTCATAATAGGAGGGGATATGTCTCCTTCTCATAGCACTCCTCAAATCATTCCAATAGTTAATTGGAGGGCTATGAGTTCGAAGTCTTTCATTCACCAAACTAGTTCACCAATGCATGGCATGCCCTTGGAAGCTAAAGTTTTCCAAGGAGACCTTTCTCTCCTTTCTCACATTGTAACATTTAAAGAGTTGTTCTATCTTGACTTCCCAGTCAAGATAGACTTCCATATATTCCCTTCCTTGAAAAGGGGGAAGATAAAATTTTTTATCCCTTGGTATGAGGACTTCTTCTTTTAGGTCTTCCCTTATTGTACTGACTCTCACTAAAAATGGAGAGGGATCTATACCCTTTCCCTTTGCTTTTTTGTTCCTTTTCCCATTTTTTCCTTTTCTCTTCTTCTTTTCTCTCCCTTTCTTTTTCTTCTTTCCTTAGCCACTCTCTTTCCTCTCTATCTCTCCTTTCTCTTTCTTTTTCATCTCTCTTTCTTTCTTGTCTTTCTTCTCTTTCCCTTCTTTCTTTTTTCTTTTTCGTCTCTCCTCTCTTCCTTCTCTTCTCTCTCTTTTTTCTATTTCTTTTTCTTCTCTTCTTTTTTCTTCTCTAGCCTCCCTCTCCATTCTAAGGTTACTCTTATCCATCCTTTACTCTCTAAATTCCATAACAAAATGATCAAAAGGGGTAACCTTGGGAAACCGCCTTGGTTAATACTCTTGTTGCTATTAGCACTAGTGTGTGAAGGCATAGACATGTGGAAGGTATCTTAAAAAACTAGGGTGGCCGACTCAAATAAGAGCAGACTCTCTCTCTTTTGTGGTTTTCTCCCTAAGAGGCAATGAGTCTTTGGAACTCTTTTAGGCCTCAAACTACACGTAATTGTGAGAAGAAAATTAAAGAAAAGAAAGCTAAAAAGGTAAGAGACTAAGGCGTTCTCCTAAAGGTATGGGAGGTGGTGTACCACTTCCTCCTCCACCCCTTAATTAACGAAAATCTAATAGAAAAAACCCAAGCTATTACAATCAAAAGGAGATACACTCTTAATTAAAAAGCGAATACACACAAATAATTTGAACAAAGAAGTCTTCATGGTTTTGCTCCTTGCTTCCTCAAGTGTTTGCTCTCACAATTTAGGTTCTCCCTTGATGAAGTTTAGTCTAGCTTCCAATTCCTCCTAGAATAATACCTTTGAGGTGAAGCTCCAAGCGTTTGATCTACAAGAAGATGCACCACCAACCAACCAAGGAAAAAGCAAAAAGAGGTTGCAAGAGTAGAAGCACAAAAAGCAACAAAGTAATCACAAGAAGAGGTAAAAATTTCCAAGTGGAAATGGGAATTTGAAGACAAGACTAAAAGATGTAAACGAAGAAAAAAACTAGAATTGAAGGTATGAAAAGAGATAAGCACACAAAGATTTTCCTAGAAGAGTTCTAGAGTATGATTATGGACTAAGATAAAAGACACCAAAGGATTTCACTAATTGCTCCAAGTCACACAAAATATGGCCGAATGGCTTATGGTCTTAGGCAAGTACAATTAAACCAAGTTTGAGTTCACTTTGCAAACATTTATGAGTTCCATTAGGTACACCTAACTTGCTTCTTTTTTTTTATACTATGCAATTTTCTTATACTTTTGTATTTTTTGTTTTGAGATTGTTTTAATCCTTTTTGCTTTGTACTAATAATTTTTTATACACCTTTTTTTAGATGTACCTAATTTGAGTAAGTTGCAAAATGGTTGAATACAATATTGGTACCATACGCTTAAACCAATGACTAATCAATAGGTGCATAAACTTGACTAAAGAAGGATGCAATTAGAGAAACAAGACAAGTAACTCACTATGCACTAAACTAATAACTGACTTAGGTATGCCTGAGTCACTTATTAGTTTAGTGCATAGTGAATAAGTTTTTCATTCTCTTAGAGGCTCAATTTCAAGAATTAGATTAACACACTTTTTAGAAAAATTATAAGAGGTGAAACCTATTGGAAATGAAATGGAGAAACAAGGACTAATACATGACTCTAAGACATGACTATATGAGCATAAAATTCAAAATAAAATGTCCTAAAAATAGGGCAAAAATAGAGCACAAAGGCGCACAAGAGGCAATGAATTCTAGGCCAAGGTATGTGACCACAGTGCTGTGGTTTTTGCCACAACCGTGTGGATTTAGGCGCACTACCTCTTAGGCAACACAAATCCAAGCACACACAAATGACTCAAGGATCAAACACAGAAATAGAAAATTACTTGTCACACACACAGTTCAAGAGCAAAAACAGGAAGCTTGAACCATCCAAACAAAACCACAAAGTGAAAGAATAAAATCAATACTACTAAACATAACAATTCTAGACAAAATTGAATTAGTAACTAACAACATGAAAACATCTTTGAATTTAAAAATTGAAGTAGGAATAGAAAAAGAAAAGGCGAAAACTAAACAAGATAATCAAGAAGATGAGTAGTAGAAAAACCTTGTAGAAGAGTGGCTCTAGATACCACTTGATGCAACCTTCATGGGTGATCTTCTAAGGATCCTCTCTTAAGAACTTCAAGGATGTAGAAACGGTGGTGGAAGGAAGAAGATGGTTAAGGAATGTTGCCACTTCTAGAGATGAGCCATGCTTGGATGCTTGCCACAAAGGAAGGAGCCTTTGATTGAAGCTAGAAGAAACTCTCTCAAGGAGAGGATAATTTTATACACTCAAAGGGAGAAGAGAATTCACACAAAATGCAATTCTATTCAAGTGAGTGTTAAGGAGCTACAAGAGGTGGAGGCACCAATTTATAGAGCTAGGAGTGAGAGGGAGATGAGTTTAGCATCCAACCCTTAATCATGGCCCAAGACTTTTCGACATGTGTTAATTTAGGCTAAGCATGATTAGCACATGTTTAAGAAGGTAGAAGATCCAAACAAGGCCCTAAGAAGGTGGATCTATGTCCCTTTAGTTTGAATTTGAATTTTGGAGGGAATCCACATGGCACCCCAAAATTCAAATTCAAAATTTGGTTGGCTCATAATTAGCCAACTAGGTGCATAGTTGGAGGAGAAAGGTGATTGGCACCCAAAGGAGGGAACAAGGGGTCCGTCCCACTTGTCTCCTAGTTGGTTAGATGGGTGTTAAGATGAATTTGAGTGTGTATTTAGCAAAAAAACATACATCCAAATCCTTCTTAAGGCCCAACTACTCAACTCACTCCTAAACAATACTAATTAGACCTCCAATTACAATTTATAAAAAAATAAAAGGCCAAAATACACGACCAACAAGATACAAGACCAAAACTAGCAAGACTATGCCTCAACAAGTAGGCCTATCCTAAAACTAGTTACCTAAGAGAACTATGATCAATCTTCACTTCAAAAAGGAGCTGAGTTTTTCCTTCCTCCTTCCTAACTAAGTCCTCCTCTACCCTTATAGCCATGACCCTTGTGATAGGACCCTTGCTAAGGAGGATCGCATAAATTAATCAGTTGTAAAGTACTCTAAGTAATAGTACTTACTATCCGCTCAACATTGGTTTCAAGAATAACCTTGAAGAAATGGATACAAAGGGTTGTATTGCGGTGAGTAGTCATGAGTTAAAAACTAAAATATTCAACTTAGTATATTAGATTTCATATATAACCTACAAGACTACAATGACTTGGTCTCATAAACTCCTTGGATTCTGGTTTCACAAATGCATGTAAAGGAACAGTGTTGCATGCGCTTTTTGCTATACTTCGTAACTTGAAATCACCCATTTATTAGCCAATGTATACTTCGAGTTACTCGATCTTCTCAAAATATTAACCTACTTTGCATGTATAAAGCTATTGTACAAAAGACATAAAAAAAAATTTTTTGGATTATATTCTTGAATGCTTATTGATCAAATTATAATATTCAAGAATAATATTTCTTGAGAGTTGTAATAATAATAACTTAATTAGGATCTAGTCGTTAGTACAACATTAACGGATATATATCTATATTGTTAATAAAAAATATATTTTTTATGCTCATTTTTTACGCCGGTACAACATTCAATTTTTTACCCTAAATAATTAAGAATTCAAGAACTAAAAGTTGAATTTTCAAAATGGTAAAGAACTGAAAATCATTTTTTTAAAAAGTTTAGATATCTTAAACCCTTAAACTAAAATTTAGCAGCTATAAACCAAAATTTAAAAAGTTTAGAGACCTTCACCAGTTAAATTAAAGTTTAGAGACTAAAATGTAAAACATGAATTTTGAAAATTATAAATAATTAAATCTTAGTTACCCTTTAATATATTTAATTTAAACTTAGAAAGATCAATATTTAAATAATAACATAAATTTATTTCTTTAATTAGCTTAATTATAAGGTGACTCTTTATATAAATTAACATTATCAACATTTAAAAGATAAATAAATGACATTTTAATGTATTATTACAAAACTTAATATAATAATACTAATAAATAATATTTATTTATATTTTTATTTTTAAATGACCTTTGGTATTATTATCTATTTAATTAAAAAATATCTTATTAAAAAAGTGTTCACTTGACCTATTTTTTAACCTTAACTAGGGATGAACATTTAAGTTTAGGTTACCTATGAAGCCCGCAACCTATGTAATACATAAGTCCTAAAATTTTTAGATATATGAATTTTTTAAATACGACTCACAAAATGTGCAAGTTTAGTGGTTATCCCGTAGACCTTTGCTTGATTAATTTTTTAATAAAAATTATATTACTTGTGTTCAATATAAATTTGTACTAGAGGTTTCAAATATTATATTTGAGGCATTTATATTTTGTTTGTCATTTTATATGTGAGAATTGAGAAGTGAAATTTTGTTTGTGTTTATTTTATATTTGAGAAATTAGATTTAACTATTAAGTAATAAGTACATTTAGTTAACTTAATTATTAACTCATTATGTGGTGACTTTACTTAAATACAAAATAATATATATAGATATATATTAAATTTTTTTATGCAGGTTAGTTTGTGGGCCTCCACGAACTTTGCAGGGTAGTGCAAACTCAAATATAGGTAATAAACACATTTAGAATGTGAGCTTTTGCATATTGGGTTTTGTTGGTTACATTTATGGGTTACACGAGTCAAGTTAGGGCAATTTCTTTTAGCACTCCTTCATTTGCTATTTGCACTCCCTTGGTGTTTACAATATTTTGGAAAACCTAAACATATTCTCACCATTATTTGATTTTTAAACTCTTTAACTTTTTTTTTTTATTTTGTTGTTGTGTGTATCCATGATCTTGCATGTTGTGCGCTATTGTGTCCTCTTGTGTGCCAAATATCAACTCACACATTGTGCTCTATTTTATGTCCTTAATCATTGGATGTTCCTAAGGGTGTATAGGGTATTGTTCGTTGATTTAAGCGTTATTTAGAAATGAAAATTTCGTTCAGGTGTAATTTTCTTGATGTTTTTTGTTGATTAGGATTGGTTTGGATTATTCCATGCGCATCTTTCTTGGTATCAGGGTTGGTTTGCAGTATTCCTAATCAACCAATCTGGAACACAACAAATTTATAGTTCTAGATGAATCAATCTGAAATGCAATTTTTTTACAATTCTGGATCACTTGATCTAGAATGTAATAATATATTTTAGATCAACTGATCTGGAATACAATTACCAAATTCATGTTTGCATATCCAGAATGTGCATAAGGTATTCCAGATTAGTTGATCTAGAATACATTATGTATATTCATATGATTCAGAATGCTTTTTGTGAATTTAAACAATTTAAAGTTTTTTTTTGTCTTTAAAGTAAGGAGACATGGCAGAGGAAGCTTGATGTAAACAATGAGGAAGCCAATGAGTGCTCTTTGAAAGAGTTAACAAAGGTGCATGTAGTGTGAAAGTTTGGTTTTAATGCTATGTGAAATAAAGCTTTGGTTAGAACAAGTAAAGGTACCTTGGGATTTTGCAAAATATTATAAATGTTGAGGGGTATGAATAACAACTAAAGGGATGCTAAAAGAAACTACCTTAAGTTAGCTGCATGCTCATCTGTAAGCACGAGTCTAATGTAGATGATCGTAACCTCTTATTAAGTCATCTAATCTATTTGCAATAGAGCTATCAAAATGGGTTCAGACTTGTAGGTTGGCTGACTCACCACGAGTCCAGACCAGGTCGGACCGAAAAATTGAAAAGTGAGCTTAATATACTAAATAAACAGGTTGACCCACTTACAAGCCGGCCCACCTAAGTTGAACCTGTAGTGAGCTGAGTTAACCTATCAATCCACCTAAATCTTATTTTCATTATTATCTGAATATGATTTTTTATTTTATTTTTAAGTCATTATGTTACTTATTTGATCTATATTCCATTATAATATATTTTTTAGTTTATTGATCATTTAATTAATATTTATATTTTTAAAATAATATTTAACATGTTATAAATGTAGATTTTTAGTGGAGAATATCATTTAAATATTTTTGTTTTATTTTTAAACTCATAAAATTAAAAAATAACGTTAACATAAGTTATTTTAATTTTAATATTTTTTAAAAATAGTCAATGTTTTTCTTAAAAAATATTTTTTTTTAATTTTTGGTGGTTGGTGGGCCGACCCATTTAACCCACCAACCTGTGATAGGTCGGACTCACTTTTCCAAACATCAAAAAATGGTAAGTCGGGTTGAGTCAACCCGTTTACTAAATGAGTCAAGATGAGTCAGACTCAATTAGCTTTTAACAGCTCTAATTTACACCTTTATCTAGGGAATTTCTCCCTGCACCTCCATATTTTCTCCCTACACCTCCATAACCCTATGAAATCTCTAAAATACCCTTAGGTAAGAAAAAAGGTTAAAGCTTTTTCTCTCACCCCGTGTCTCTCTACACCTCTGTATTTGATTTCTTCTGAGTTCGACCCCCTTTGTCCGAGTTTGTCCACACCCTTTCTCCGAGTTCCTTCGATGCACCCTTCCTCTGAGTTCCTCTGGTCTCCCAACTCCGTCCATGTTCTGTGATGCAACAGTTTTGATGATGCAACATACCTCATTCGTTTCACACTTCAGGCTCTATTCTTGCTTCAAGGTACAAGTTCAGATAGGACTGTCAAAACTTGTAAAAAAAAATGCAATTACAGGTCTCAATGGGCCTGTCCGACCTTGTAAAAAAATTTGCATACGAATAGGTCCATTCATGAGTGTTATGATAGTTTAGTGTTACAAGTCTAGATAGCATCAAATAAGTAGCATCAATAAGCTCATTGTTTGCACCAGAGAATTGTTTCTGGGAAATACCTGTAAATCTAGTATCTAAAAATAAAAGAAAGACAACAAAAGAAATGCAACTAACTACTTTCAAGTAAAAATATTTTGTTGAAGTGAAAAACATTACATGTTGTAATATATAGATCCAAATTTTTTAACAATTTAATACCTCCAAAAATTCTTCTATAAGGTTTTTCACAAACATCACTTCAATTGTAGTTAAGGGATCTAAATGTGATCCACCTCCTTTCGCATGTTCCTTCTTTATCATGCTTTTCCATTTCTTGATCAAACCAAGATTAAGATAAAGCTCCATCTACATAGATTAAGACCCGTGACCCAAAGAAATGACATTTAGCATGTGAACAATATTGTAATGTTAATCATAAAATTAAGAATAAGCACAACGAAGCTAATATTTCGTCACCTCAAAAATTGATCTTTTCATTTTATCTTACCTAAAAACAACCATAAGACAAATTGTGCCAAGATTTCAAACTTGTAAGTCTCAAGATTGTTCTACTAACAACCTCATCTTCTAAACTTTGCAATGTAAAGTATTACAGTTAGAATGGGAAAGGATGAGTAAGTATGCAATAGAATAAAATGACAATTGCTAATGTCACTCTTGTTAACTCAACATTGAGTGATGTTTTGTCTCTCTTTTGTTTCTATTCATACCTTCTCTTATTTCTTATTAATTTAGGTTTTAATGTCACTACCAATGCTTGCTGTTAGTTAGGGAAGTAACAGGAACAGGAGTGAGGAGTGTCTGAATAAAAATTCCATTTTATTTATAATTTTATATGTTAGATTCCTTTACAACTTTAAAATATCGTTTAGCAATCTCTCAACCTAGAATGTTGAAATATATTTCTTTATACTCGAACAACTTTTTAAATTTACTCCTTAACATATGTACGTTAAAAGCATTTAATTGATATTTCACCATACTTCATTCTTCTTTAATTTATTGAATTTATTTATTAGTATTTTATAAGTTACATAAATTAAAATTCACATTAATATTTGTAAAAATATTTTATAATAATATATACCAATTAAACACATATTAAAATAAGCAAGAAGAGAATAGGTGGGTTCGGACGAGTGAACTCTATGAGATGAAGCTCGTTGAACATGAGAGATAATTTGCAGAATCTTACTCACGTGAGATTAGAGTATTGAATAATCAATACTCTATGAGATGAAGCTCCTCCATTCAATATTCACATGACCCTTAACAAGGGCTTCCTCACAACCTTGGCGCAAAAATGCGACAGCCTAAGCCAACTGAAGCAGCTCCACGCCCACATCCTCCGCTGCCGCATAAACGACACACCGTACGCCCTCGCCCCTCTCCTCTCCGCCTTAGCCACCTCAAACGACGCTTCGTTTTTCTCCTACGCCCGCACTCTCTTCCGCCACCTCACCCACCGCAACACCTTCATGCACAACACCATGATCCGCTCCTACCTCCACTCCCTTTCCCCTCTTCTCGCTCTCTCCTGCTACTTCTCCATGCTCCAAAACGACGTCGCCGTTAACCACTTCACTTTCCCTCCTTTGATCAAAGCTTGCATCGCGCTTCTTCACATCTCCCATACGTTTGTTCCATCAAAAGTTACCAACTTTTCCCGTAAAAACCCTAACTTACTTGGTCGATTGGTGCATGGTCATGTTATCAAGTTCGGGTTTGGTGATGACGCTTATGTTGTGAGTGCGTTTATTGAGTTTTACTCTGTTTGTGGTGAGGTGGAAACTGCGCGGGTGTTGTTTGATAAAACGACGGTGAAAGATGTCGTCTTGGGGACTGCGATGGTTGATGGGTATGGGAAAATGGGGGATGTGGAGAATGCGAGGGATGTGTTTGAGGGAATTCCTGAGCGAAACGCTGTGTCGTGGAGTGCTGTCATGGCCGCGTATTCTCGGGTTAGTGATTTTAGAGAAGTGTTGAATTTGTTTGCGGAGATGCAGAGTGAGGGAATGAAGCCGAATGAGTCTGTTCTGGTTACGGTGGTTACTGCGTGTGCGCATTTGGGTGCGCTCACGCAGGGGCTGTGGGTGCATTCATATGTGAGGAGATTGGGTTTTGAATCGAATGTGATATTGGCAACTGCTTTGGTGGACATGTATTTGAAATGTGGATGTGTGGAATCTGCTTTGTGTGTTTTTCGGAGGATTGTTGATAAGGATGCTGGCGCGTGGAATGCTGTGATTTCTGGTGTGGCGTTGAATGGTGATGCGGGGAAGTCGCTGGAGTTGTTTGGTGAAATGGTTGCTTCTGGGATTGACCCTAATGAGACTACTTTTGTGGCTGTGCTCACTGCGTGTACTCATGCAAAGATGGTTCGGCAAGGACTTTGGCTGTTTGAAGAAATGAGTCGCACTTATGGAGTTGTGCCCCAAATGGAGCATTGTGCTTGTGTTGTTGACCTTTTGTCTAGGGCTGGCATGGTAGAAGATGCTGAGAAATTTATGGAGGAGAAGATGGGTGGGGTCACGGCTGGTGATGCTAATGTGTGGGGTGCTCTTCTGAATGCGTGTAGAATTCATAAGAATGTTCATGTTGGGAATAGAGTGTGGAAAAAGCTGCTTGATATGGGCATCACTGACTGTGGTACTCATGTTCTTACTTACAATATATATAGAGAAGCTGGGTGGGATTCAGAGGCAAATAAAGTTAGGAGTAGGATCTCAGAAGCAGGGATGAAAAAGAAGCCCGGATGCAGCATAATAGAGGTGGATAATGAAGTTGAAGAGTTTCTTGCAGGTGACCATTCGCATCCACAAGCACAGGAAATGTGCAAATTGCTTGATTCCATTCTCAAGATGGTGACTTTGGAGCACTTCTGACGGGCATAAATTTGTGTCTACTGCTAAATTGTTTTCTTACATGCTTTGGTGAAGTAATTTGCAAGAACCTATGGTCATGACTCATGAGAAAGAAATAAAATATAAATGGTTGCTTCTTCAGTGGAGAATTTATGAAGGGGGTGGCTTCACAAGGAAAAGAACAAAAAGAAAATGAAAGAATACACGTGATATTCTGCAGCTAACATGCCATTGCATAAACAATTTTGGAGAATATATTACACTTGGCTTATTTCTGTCCCAACCTAACAAGCATTTTACCCACGTATTACATAATTGAATGTCATATTTGCTATAAATGTCATATAGAATACAACAGTTGCACAGATGAATTGTTATCCGGTGAGATTCATTAAATTGGGTGAACCAGCTGACATTTTGACTACATACGGCCATGTTAGTCATTTTTGTAGAACATCAAGTCAAAGGTAGCCATTGCTGTTTTCCCTTTTGTTTACCCATATTTCATGTTTGATCTCATATTAACCTCAGGCGTCGACGGATGAAATGAATGCTTCACCTCTCAGTGTTGGATGATGGTAAAACAGCAATGTGCATAATAGGCATTTGAAACTCAGATGTCAAGAACAATGATTTGCCTGAAAAGTTTCTGCTGATAATAAACCATTGATGAGGCGTCCAAGCCTTTCAGCACCAGCGCCAGGCATTAGGTCAGTGATATTTCTTATGCCAGAATACTGCTTATTGATGCTTGAATTTGCTTGACTGAACCACCTACTGGGCACGTAACCATCTGCATTTAGTCCCAAGAGTTCAGTGTCGATCTTATCCAAGACTGGTTCATTCCTGCCAAATTTCCTAGCAAAAGGAGTATTGCTGTCCACCATTCTGGGGTAGTCATGAACTGTAAGAAAATGTGGGTGTTGTTTTGGAGGGTTGTCCCATGATATGAAGTGGAGGTCATGATTAACAGTAGTGTTACGGAACTCATCAGCATTGCAGATGACTGTGTGAAAATACCCTTCAGGGGAAGACAGAAAGTTTGCATAGTACATCAAAACTATTCTAGGCAAGTTATCCCAACCCCATATACAGTATTCTATAAATGGGCGAGAGAGCATCATCCAGGCAGAACCTGAGCAAAATCCAGAATCAAATTTAACTCTTACATCATGAAGATGGGACCACTAACAATTTCAAGTTATTTTCTTTATATTCAGTTATTTGTCTCACTCCACAGAATGCCATCTCAAGCAACAAGTTTATTGTAAATCCTTTCATAGTTAGCAAAACAAGTGAAGAGAAACTGAGAAATGACACGAGTTTGAGCATATACAAATAGACCAAGAATATTAGAATTCTACCAAGAATTTACTTTACTGCTCTGTTTGTATATTGTCATTGTCTTAGATCTATTCATGAGTAACAAAAATACTTTCATAGTTAGCAAAACAAGTGAAGAGAAACTGAGAAGTGACACGAGTTTGAGCATATACAAATAGACCAAGAATGTTAGAATTCGACCAAGAATTTACTTTACTGCTCTGTTTGTATATTGTCATTGTCTCAGATCTATTCAGGAGTAACAAACAACTCCTGCGTAATACTTAAACATTAGGAGTTGAAGCAGCTAAGAATTTGATCAGGTGGAAGAAAAGTAAAATAGTGATTCATAGAAGTTCAGTCAAAATTTTCTCACCTGTAAACAGTTTATAAGCTGAGGGCAAATTTCTTTTCTCCGATACCCAAAATACATCAGATTTATTCACACTATAAAGGCCTGGATCAAGTATAACTGGCTTGGCTCTGTGATACCTATTCAAATGAGTAAAGTATCACTTTTAAAGAAGGGGTACATTGATTTTTATGTTATTGAAATGCATAAAATCATGCAATAAACAGAATGGAGAACAAGCATTGGCAACTTACTCTTTCCAACCAATATCACTGGTGTGTTCAATAAAGTTAAGATCTCTCGGAATAGACGAAAGCGTAAGCAGCAGATCTGTCGTGAAAAAGAGATGCAGCAAATTGCAAGAGTTAGTCAATTAAATGAGACAACATAGTTTTTGGGCTCTTTTTTAAAAAAACTTCCAACCATTAGATAATTTAATCAGCAAACCACTAAACTCTTCCATAATGGACATATCTAGATGAATGTTAGTTTGCATTCAGTGATGCATAATATAATATAGTTATGCATTCAATAAAAAAAAGAATTTAATTAACTAACAAATCGTCAGTTTGTTAATTTTAATGATATAACTAACTTAAAAATTATTTCTAATTAGTTAACTAACAACTAAATTCAATAACACTAAATAATATTTAGAAATTACAAGTAGATTATCTAATTGCTAATATATACATTGAGAGAAATACTTGTAATTTGTCTATGTAAAAAATTTTATACTGACAATTAATTACAATTATTTATATATGATAAGTTTGTTTATTTTATCCATTAATATTTTAAAAGTGATATAAATAAAGGGTGGTTGTGATTAACCACCAAAATTCTTTTATACGGATATTGTATAGGTGTTAAACTCATATACGTTTGCATCATAAAATTATTTACGTTGTTGTCTACTTAGAAGATAGATAAGCGTAAAAAGTTTAACACATCCAATTACAACCCTTTTTATAAGGATAAGTTTGTTTATTTTATCTATTAATAGTTTAAAAATCATAAATAAAAAACAATGATTAAATGTTAATATAAAATTCTTTTACATTATCAATGCATAATAATTAAACTTTTTTTTATAAGTAGATATGATAAATATGTCTCCCTTTGTCATAATCATCGTAAAAGTAAGATGATTTCTAGTAAATTATATTTTGATCCTATTCCTAAAAGTCATAAACATTACTACTTAAATTTTTTATAAATTTTTTAGACAAATTAATAATTAAATGATTATGTTATAATGTAAATCGGTCCTAAAAGTAATTTAAAACACTTTTATACCTTTAAAAACATTATCTAAAACATAGTAGAGATTAACATACATAACATAAAAATGTATCACTCACCTCTACCATCTTTACAGACTTTGGGAGTATCTTGCATGATTTCTTATTAATTCATATTGTTAAAAGGATGTCTATCAAACTGCTGTACGAATTCCCCTGTTTTTCTAATCCCCAAATCCTACCCATTCCCCTCTAAAATTCCTTTCATAGGGAGAGAAACCTGCCGACAAACGTAACCACATAATATTGATACTGATGTCAACTTGTCAAGTGACATAAAACTAATACTTTTAGTAATTGTCTCACATTAGTTGTTTTATGTGTAGGATTGATAAAACTACGAAAACACATTGAAATTTGGAACCTAAAATAATCCACATTTAGGATAGAGCAAAACTAACAAGATGAAGATGGAGACGGATAATAATTAATCCATAACAACCTTGACAATGGAAAAAAGGAAAGATTTGTTTAGTTATAAAAGTTAGAAGAGTGAGAGGGAATAGAGAGATACCAAATTCAAATATCTTTCATTATAAAATTAAGGTTTAATTATATTTGATATTTTCAATTTTGTTTTTCAAATTTTTAACACTTTACTTCCAAGTTTGAAATTATTACATTATATTCTCTAATTTTTAACATAATTGAATTTGTATATAATTTTTATGAAAATTCATCTAATAATGATTTAATTAGTTATAAGTACTTTTTTTATCATAATAAATATTTTTTAAATTATATAAATTAAAATTTATCATATTATTAAGTTATTGTCACGTGTTATATTTAAATTTAAAGGATACAAATTTAAAAATTAAATAACTTAAAAATTGGAGGCACCGTCAAAAGGAAAAAAAAAAAAAAAAATAAGAAATGACGTAGTAGAAGAGAGACTAGAGAGTGAGAGGCACATACCATCTTGCGTCACCAAAGGATAATCGGAAGCACTCAAATTAATGAACCAATCCCAGTCCGGAGCTTGGTTCAACAAAATGGCGGCGGCGTGGAGGGTATTAGCGACCATAGTGGGCCCTCTATAAGTAACCAAGTTAGCCTTAACCACCATTTTAACATTTCCGAATCTCACAAACCAAGCTTCATTCTTAACAAAATCTGCAAGCTCCAATCTCTCCCTCACAGAAGCCTCGAGGTCTAGGTGTACCGCGTAATAGTTCCATGGATGGTACAACACCTTCAGTGTCCTCTTAATGCTGTCAACGTCGCCCATTGACCCAGATATTAAATACGCGATTTTAGGAACCAAAGTGGTCAATGTGGGGCTTATTCTCAGCTTGGGGTTGGACTCGACGAAACGTGGCAGTTCCTTTGGGAGTGGGGGGTGGTGGTGTTGGGATGAGGAGGTGGAGGAAATGAAGATGGAAAGGAGGATGAGGAAAGTGGAGATGAGGAGGGAGAGGATTAGAGGGAGAAACCACTTCTTCCTGTTCTTGCTGGGTTCCATCTCTGAAGACTGACTGAGTGAGTGACAAGAGGGAAACTGTGTGGGGAACAAAGATTGGAGAGTGGTGACACATGCCACTTAATTCTAAGTGGGTGTCATTGTCACTATGATTAGGATGGGAGTGGCTCATAATAAAAAGTTTTCCCTCTTTCTAATCAAAATAGTAAAGAAATATAATCTCTTTTTAACTTCTCAGGAATTTTTTGTGAAGACATTTATGGCATGTTTAGAAATGGTAAAGAACATTTAAGATGTTTTTCCAAGAATTTAAGGAAGTTTGAGAATTTTGTTTCTATTTAGAGACTTAAAAAAAATGTTATTCTTAAGAAGTTGAAAATTTATAGTTTACCAGTATTTATTGACAACTTATTCTTTTAGGTGTTTTTATTTTTTTTACTCTATAAAAGTTATTTTTTATATTTAAATAAGAGTAATTATTTTTTAACTGCTTTTTAGCAAATTTATTAACACAAAATTTTATTCTAGTTATAATTAATTATACATAATTGGTTTTTATAAGCATTTTTAATTGGTTAAAAATATTAAAGGAAACACCAAAAGTAATTTATTTGATAGAAATTCAACTCTATATCTTTTTAAGAATGTTACTTAATAAATTTTATTAAAATAATTATTCTTTAGTGTTTCTCTCCTCAACCGAATATTTTAAAACAAGCAGTTCATTAAAAGTGTTCTAAGAGTGATATTTCATTGGAGTAAAAAATGGAATATCTCTTTAAATATTGGGTTCATAAAAACATGATCTTCCATTGGAGTAAAAAATAGAATATATCTTTAAATTGTGGGTCCATAAAAACATGAGCTAAGATAAAAAAATTCTGATCTTCTATTAGAGATGTACTAATGGTTAAGGATTAGTTATTCATTATAACCATTAGATGTGAAGAAATGAAAATGTTTGTTTGACATCAGTTTTTTTATAACCATTAGTATTTAAAAACTAAAAAACTCATTTGGGTAATGTTTTATGAAAACAGATTTCGAAAACAACTTTGGTTTTTTAGTTTTTAAACAGAAACAACTGAAAGTAGTTTTGTTTTTCAACTTTCTATTTTTGTTTTGAAATGAAATTTTAATAAAAATGAACAAGTTTTTCCATTTTTACATCTTCAAAACAATTTTTAAATAATATTTACTAAACAAGTTTTTCTTTTCTTTTCTTAACGAAAACAATTTTTGAAAACTATTTTTAAAAAATAAAAAATAAACCAAACCAATCAAGCATTAAATTCCTTAAACTTACTTTTTGAGTAAGTTTAATAAGCCACAAATAACCACAAATCAAACCTGTAATTTTATTGGTCTTTAACCCGTCGTTATCCTTGTCCAATGAATATTAACCTCGAGATTTTAAAACCAAAACTACATTTTTCAAAAACCATAATGTTTGCTCATTTAATGGCCAACAAACCACAAACACATCACTTTCATAAGCAAGGTCAACAACATTGGAATAAAATGGATACATGAAAAATGACTTTCCATTTCTTGAATGGAACATTATCATCAATCAAAGGCGTCAAGCCTTTTAGCAACTTTTTTTAACCAATTTTCCGCAGTCCAAAAATTCATTCTTCCTTACCTTTTAGCTTAAACACAAAGCTGATAAGTGATTATTAATTTTACTGTTTATTTTGATGGGTGCATTTTCCAAAAATTGCAAACCGTAATGGCTATTTGTATTTTCACGTTGTATAACAATTCGTAGGTTAATATTCATTGAGCAAACATAATGGTTGGGTAAAGACCAATAAAATTGCAGGCTTGGTTTGCGATTTTAGGTAGCATATTCTGCATCCGTATGTTTTTAAAACCGGATCGATGATCGAACTGATGAAGATACTGGTTCATTAGTTCAATCGTTATTAAACCAGTAGTTGAACTGGTCTTAAAAAAATAATATTTTTTATTATTAATGTACAATAACAATTAAGATTATAAAAGAAAAAATGTGTTGAGGTTGTAATTATAAAAGGATAAAATAATTTTACTAAATACACTTCATATTGCTAAGTTTTCTTAATTTTTTAATTAAAATTTGTTGATTTAGGAAAATGAGGGGTGAATTTAGAAAAATAAAAAAAATTAAAAAAAATACAAACCGATTGAACCACCAGTTTTCTGGTTTGAATACCGATTTTTTGTCCACCGATTTTCAAGGTTGATCGAACCGGTTACCAGACCAATTCATCGGTTTTCCGGTCGAACCTACCATCCGATCCGATTTTGATAATATATAATAATAATAATAATATTATTAAGTATAATAAACCTACAATTAAAGAATATAGTTACAATTATTGTCACAACCCTCAAGAAATATTATCGGTGAATACTATAATTCTATCAATAATACCATGCAACAACATAACCCAAAAATTTTATCTTTTCTATGTCTTGGTACAAGAGCTTTATATAGGCAAATTAGATAGATATTTTGAGAAGATCGAGTAACTCGAATGTTGGGTATAGCAAAAAAATGCATGCAACACTAGCTTCTTTCAATGCATCCCTCCTTTGTAGAACGAGGAGTTTTTGAGATCAACAATCATTGCACTCTTGTAGACTTTCTATCTATTTCTTTAATTTCTCGAAACCAATGTTGAAAGGATAGTAACTAAGGACTGTTACTTAGAGTACTTTACAGCTGATTAATTATTGTTTCATTTATGAGAGTTTTTAAAATTTGTTCATAGTACTAGTCAATATTTCCACATGGTAGTAACATTTTTATGATCTCATATTGTTTTTGTTACTTGTAAAATATTTATCTATAATAATATAGATTTTATATGTTCTTTGCAGAAAATAGCTAATATGTTTAAAAAGAGATACGGTGCTGGTTTGCCCAATCCAGCGAGTCTCATACCACCCCAGATTTCAAACAATGGGAAGTGCATTGGAAAAGAAGAGAGAATGGTGAGGTTTGGTTCGAAAAGGGTTGGAAAAAGTTTGTCAAAAATTATTTATTGGGTCATGACAATTTTGTGTTGTTTAAGTATAAAGGAAATTCCAAGATTGATGTCTCATTCTCGACCATCATGCGATGGAAATAAATTATCCACACTTGAGAATAATGATGAATAAGTTGAGATGATGCAAGAAAAGCGTAAGAAGAAAAATGTTAGACAAAAGTTTTCAGTGGACTCATTCCAACCAAGAAAGAAAACTCGATTTGACAAATGTAAGAATGAGGGAAGAAAAAGTAGCCATTTGCAAAATTTAGATGAGATTCAGATTATGATTGTATCAAGGGTCAAATAACAAGTTATACATCAAAGTTATGTATTTATTGTACATGGTATGTAGGAATAGATACATCATCATGATTTATGGATGAGAAATTATTACATGATTCTTTATCACTCTATAGAAAAATTATTATATACTAAGAACCATGATATAATATGATTCTGACTCTACTGATAATTTTTCATTAATTCTAATATGGATGACATTGCAAGTTAACATTTTTTAATAGTATTATTTTTACTATAAATTAAGATAACATTAGTGAAACCAGTAATTTAATTTTATTTTCAAGATATATGCCTTTGTAAGACATTTTATTTGTTAATTTGATGTTATATATTTTGCATTTCACATTTGAGAAGGGTATTAAAAAATTACATACTTGAATTATCCGAGCTTGAAAACTAGATGAGGAATTTAACTCGCTCAATAAGTTTTTTCACAGTTGTCATAACTCGAAATCAGTTGGAGGAAGGGGCATCGATGAGGTTTAACATTAAGCAATGATTTTTTTATTGATAAATATTAAGCCACTTTCATTTGTCTAGACTTACCATTCATTAAATAAGTACTTATATTAATAAAATTAAAATTTTCTAGTTTTCTAATATGCTGCATTTGCTTAAAATTGACAAATAATTTTGTGCATATGTTGTTTATTTTCTATCTATGCATTAAAAATGTGCATATTTAAAAAAAATATTTCACAATTAATTTGTAATAATTCTTCTAATAAATTCTTTCTAGTAGGGGTGTTCATCGGTTCGACTAAATCCGACAAACCCAATAACTTGAATCAAACCAATTAGTTAGGTTTGGTTTTTTCATTTGACCAGGTCTCAATCCGACCTAAACTAACTAGAACCAATCTTGTTTTGTTCAATTCACAGTTTTTGCATTTCAAAACCCTGACCTAACCCGAACGAACCAAAAGTATATATATTATATAATTATTATATATTTAATTTATATTTTAAGTTAGTAAATTTAGTAATCTATTTTGTTTAGGATTTTGTATTTCAAAATCCTAACCCAACCCTATTTTACATTTTATATTTTTCATTTAGTAAATTTATTTTATACTTTAAATTTATACAATATGTTGTTTGTACTATATTGTATTATTTTAATAGTTTAATTTGACTAATTTAGTATAAATGAAACACTTGATATTTTGTTAGAAAATTATGAATTTAGTAGACTAATGGATTTGACTAATTTCAGGTATAATATTATTTTTTATGATTTAATAAATAAATTAATTTTTTTATTTTTTGATCAATATTCCCAAAAACCAAAACCAACCCAATTATCATGGGTTTGGGTCTGAAGAAAAATTTATAGAAAACCAAATCAACTTAATCCAATTAAAATTAATTGGTTTGGTAATAATTTTTTCTCAAAATATAATAGAAATCACTAATTAATTATTTATAAAATTCACTTTCAATTATGTTTAAAATATAATAAAGGAGAGAAAATAAAAAAGAGATCGTGAGAATGAGAATTAATAGAAAATAATTCATTAGCCAAGGAATAATAAAATAAAACCGTGAAAGAAATTGAACTAATTCTTTTTTTAAAAAATTAACTAGAATAATTATTCATTTACTATTTTTTTTTTGGAGAATTTAATGTGTCTTCCATAATTTAATAGGTATTGATACTCTCTTTTTTATAACCAATCAAATTACAAATTTTATTTTATTTTTTATAAATTAAAATAAATTTTATTTATTTATACATAAATCTTTAAAAAAATTATTTTACTATCAACTCCCTTAAAAACAGTTACTTTAATCTATATCTTTTCAAAATAGTAAAATATTTTTTTAAAAAAATGCAAACCGGTTGAACTACCTGTTTTACTGGTACTTGATCGGTTTTCCAGTTTGAATATCGGTTTTTTATCCCATTGGTTTTTAGGGTTGAACGAAAGCAGTTACTAAACTGGTTCACTGCTTTTTCGGTCGAGCCATCCGATCTAGTCCTGTTTTGAAAACCTAGATCAACCATTAAAAAAAAGTCGATTTCCATGTGGAGATCTTGTTTTTCTACAAAAGCAAACAAGATCAATTTAATATTAAAAAAATTATTTTCTTAATGTTTCTACAAAAATTAATGTTTCTCTTCTACAAAAAAATTATTTTTATCTTTTTTATAAATTAAAATAAATTTTATTTATTTATACATAAATCCTTAACAAATATTATTTTACTATCAACTCCCTTAAAAATAGTTACTTTAATCTATATCTTTTCAAAATTAATAAAATAATTTTTTTAAGAACTTATATATAAATAAATAAAAATTATTTTAATTTATAAAAAAATAAAAATAAAATATGCAATTTAATTAATTAAAAAAAGAGAATATTAATACTATTAA
The DNA here is from genome assembly GCA_037954015.1 of Psophocarpus tetragonolobus. Taxonomy (NCBI): domain Eukaryota; kingdom Viridiplantae; phylum Streptophyta; class Magnoliopsida; order Fabales; family Fabaceae; genus Psophocarpus; species Psophocarpus tetragonolobus. The sequence continues at coordinate 75,020,484 of CM075688.1, read as the reverse complement.
ATTATGAAAGATACGGTTTCTTTACCAAATATAACTACTTAAATGCTAAACCAAACTCATTCAGAATGTATCTAAAACTTTTTTACAGAACGCAGGAGAGTAATTGGAAGTGATGGGAAACAATGATAATTGGATGGTAATAATGATAATTTTCAAGTTACAAGAAATGACTAAAGTAAGGAGTAAAAGCTTAATTTCAAAAGCCAACATGATTCTATATCATGGATCCCCTCTTTCTGAAACCAGAATCCAAAGCGTTTTTAGACCTAGCATATTGTATTGTAGGTGATCATTAAAATTGTTTTTGAATTTCTTTGAAAAATAGTGCACAACCCTTACTCATGATGCCTTCCTCGATTTTATAACTCTCTTTCTATATATAAAAAGTTTAGTATTTCATTTTTAATTCCATAGCGTACAACAATTACTCATGATGGCTACTCCTCTTGGGCAGCACAATGCAACCTTGCCTGTTCATTTCTTCAAGATTATTCTTAACACTAATGTTGAAAGGATTGTAAGTACTGTTACCTACATCCTGAACCGACCACTGATGATGTAAAATTTTTGTTTGTTTTACTTGTTTTTTCAAATTATTTTTCATTATTAGAGAAGGGAACGAAGATAAACCTGCTTGCTACTCAGTTATTGTTATAATATAATCTATATCTATGATAGGATTTATTTTGAAATTTTGTCAGACTCTAGAGTACTCATGCATGGAGTTTTTGCAGAAAATACCTAATACGTTTGCAAAGCAATATGGTGATTGTTTGTCAGATCCAGTGTGTCTCAGACCTCCGGATTTGAAGGAATTTAAAGTGCATTGGACAAGAAGAGAGAATGGTGACGTTTGGTTGGAAAAGGGTTGGAAAGAGTTTGTTGAAAATTATTCCTTGAAAAATGGACACTTTGTGGTGTTTAAGTATGAAGGAGCTTCCATGATTGATGTACTCATACTCGATCGAAGTGCACTAGAAATAGATTACTCTTCAGATTATTATGTTGAAGAAATGAGTAGTGATGAATCAGATAAGATCTTAGAGGAAAATCCAAGGGAGAGGCAAAGTGGTAGACATATGATTGTGAAAAGAAACCCCAAATATCACAAGTTGGATTCAGCTGGGGGTGTTCAATCTCGCCAAGGGAAAAAGCTTAAAAAAAATAGGAAGCACCGCCAAGAAGGTATGCAAAATATTCATAGAAGATATATCTTAATATCATAAATTGTGCATTATAATATTAGAATTTAGTAGAATGAATAATGATGAACATGTGATAAGAATACTTATACAGCATGTCGCTTGTTAACATACATTATCAAATTTAAGAGGGTTTCAAAATTTTCTAGTATCTTTTAACTGTAGATGAATTAGGAAGTGATTGGAACTCTTACAAGATCATGAATAGACTAAGGGGCAAGGAAAGATAACAATAAATTAACAGTGGATTCATATCTTATATTATATTGACATATGCATATTTAAAAAGAAGTGTAGAGAAATTGACAAGATATCAAAAAGAGAATTTATTTTAACAAAATTTTCTTAGTATTCCTCATATTTAGAATGGTGATTAAACACAATGCATTTCTTTAATTGCTTGAGACCTTTTTTGTTTGTATTTCACAGCTCAAATAACATGTTTGAATATGCCAAAAACACTTAAAGCTCAGCAATTAACAAGAAAATTTGAATCAGAGAATCCTTTTTTCACCCTCATCATAAAGAAGTCTCAGTTGGAAGAAAATGCTAAGGTAGATTTTAATATTGAAAACTAGTCATGCTTGTTGAAATTATATATCATTCTGTTTGTGTTGTTACTTGTTGCAGAAATGGGTGCCTAGGTTCTTAGATATTGAAAGCAACAAGAAGAGTGTGATGTTGGAGTATGGCACACGGATCTGGTGTGTGCAAATGATCCGTGTTCGTGGTAAGAACTATGATTTGTTCTCTTCTGGATGGTCTGTGTTTGCCAAAGAGAGTAAATTGCAAGATGGTGATATTTGTATCTTTGAGTTGACTGATCCTAGTTCTCCATTGCTTGAGGTTACAAAAGTTTGGCCCATTTAGTTACTTGATGTTTTCAGGATTTGACTGTCTTTTATGTTTTGAAGATCTGTGATTTTATTGTTTGGGTATGGTTAATTTGGATGAAAGTTTTATGTTAAGTGAATAGTTTTATATGTTTTTAATTGAAGTGCTTGTTTTTCTTTGCTTGTTGACCTACTCAAGTCACTTGAAATAAAGAATGGAGTAAATATAAAAAATTTACTTTGTATTTTTATAATTCATTTTTGGTGAATTATATATACAATACATTTTACTAAATAATTTTTCTTTTTTTCAATTTAAATGATCAATTTTCATCTGTAGAAGCTTATTGACTTAACCAGAAATATGGTGAGTTCGAACTTTTTATAATAAAATTTATACAGTAACATTCTTAAAAAAGTGAAAGTTCTTAGAAAAACCACAACCGTCGCTTCTCTTGGTACTATTTACTTGTTTGCCGAAAATTTGGTTTAAAGTTCATGTTTTAAAAAGAGTTAAATCCGTCCACTTGGAGCATTTTCTTCTCGGTGAAATTTCAAAGGAGTATCACTTTCCATTAAGACGGAAAAGTCTTTTTTTTTTATACCTTGGTATACCAAAGAGTCAAATTTGAACTTGAAGTAAAAATTAATTTTTTTCTACAAAAAAATGTTACTTGAAATAATGTTTTAAACAATGCTAGCAAGAACTAAAAGAATTTCAACTTAAATATAATTGATATAATTGATGTGTCTAATTTTTTTTAACTCTAGACACTATCATTTATTTTTTATTTTTTATTGAAATTTAAATTTATTGAAAATAATAGATTTCACTTTTCATTAAATAATTCTTTTGTACTTTTATAGTTTTTGTTAAGCTCAACCAATCAATGATAATAATAATAAAGTATAAAAAAAATCAATGATAATAATAATAAAGTATAAAAAAAGATTTAAAACTAACTTATGCACATTTTGTATAGGATTAATGCTATTAAATATGTTTTTTAATAAGCCAACATCTAAAAAATGTAAAAATACTTCAGTGATGTTTAATTATAACTAAAATATTGTTATTCTGTGACACTTAATTCTTAATTATAGCATCCATCACTCATTTTTTATTTTCTACTTTTTCTTCTGTTTTTTTTTTTTTTTTCATTTTCCCCCACCTCAATACTATCCTCACAACCACCATTGTCGGTGCTATCACTACCACTCTACACCACAACCACCATTACTGTCTTCATCATTACCTTTTTTTCCTTACTCTTATTTTCTCACCTACCCTCACCATTGCTACACTTAGTGTTACCTCTACAACCCCATCCTTACCCTTATTCTCTCACCTACCCTAACCGTTGTTACAGTTGGTGTTGCCTCTACAACCCCATCATGTTGTTGCCACTACCATCAAAGACAATTGGGGTGATAATGGTGACACTAGCAGTGATGGTAGTAAGGGTAGGGGTATGGTAAGCAAAATGAAGAAAAAAAAAAGTAGGAAACTCGGAATGGATAATAGGTATTATAATAATTGACATTATGAAAGGAAAAATACTACCAACATAATTTTTAACACAAGATTTGTTAAAATTTATTGAAACCAACAAATTTTGTGAATCTCACTTATCATTAAATAATCCTCTCCTATTTTTGTAGTTTTTAATAAAAAAAAAGTGTGTTACTAGAACCCTCTTATGTAATAATAAACCAAATTAAAATTAGCATCAATGGTAATAAAACATCACTTAATCACTTAAGTATTTACATTTTTCTAAATACGTTGAGTTTATAAAAGAGGTTATTTAATAGCTCTTAGAAAAATCCTAAACAAAAAAGTATGTAAAAAAAAAATATGGTATGACGTTCTTGTTAAAATTTGTTATAAGTTATGTTATATTTTTTATAAAACTTGATTGAAAGTAAATTTTTTAAATATAAATTAATTAAATAATATTAATAATATTATATTTTTAATAATAATTTATATATTGAATCAATTACTAATCCACCTATTCAACCCATCATGTGAACCAACATTAGAGAGAGAACAAGGAACACGCATTATTCTCACATGCCATTTACTCCCCAGTGGCTACAGTGTACTGTCAGCATCAACCCCCAAGTCAATTGCAAGTTTGTTGGTCTTTTCTTCTTTTTTTTCACAACTAATTATAAATTATTCCTAATTAAATCTATTTCTTGATGTTAATACATATTAATGTAATAATAATGATAATGTGGATATTTAATTATTATATTATTAAAACATATTTAATTACATGAGTTTTTGAAATTAATTTGTGAATTTAATTTGTTAATACATATTAATGTAATAATATTGATAATGTGGATATTTAATTATTATATTATTAAAACATATTTAATTACATGAGTTTTTCAATTTAATTTGTGAATTAACAAATCAGTGCAAGGAAAATTATTTTCTACTATTTTTATTTATTTTAGTAATTATTACTTGAGTTTAATTGGTATACATTTTTACAATTACATTCATGACTTTTCATTTATATGACTTTTAAAGTAGTAACAAGTAAAATTAACAAATTTACCTTGAATGAAGGTTGTGATATGTCAATGTAAAAATTTTTCCTGTGACAGTGTATACCAATTAAACTTTTATTACTTTAATATAATTAAAGTATTTGGTTTCATAAAATTAGTTATTAATTATATTTTTATAATTTTCCATTTATAGATATTATTATTACAATTGGAGGTAATACAAAATAAAAAAAGTTATATTCATTAAAATTTAACAAAATAAAACTATTTACCTTTCTCAATAAAATTAAAAATTTGAATAGAAGTTACATTCAATTATACTTTCTCAATAATTAAAAATTATTTACCTTTCCTTGCTTTGAATTTTTAATTTTATTTTAAATTTGAGCTACTCAGTTTTACAAATAATAAATTTTTGGAAGAAAACCTAGTTTAAATGATTGGGTTGAATTTCTATCAAATAAATTACTTTTGGTTCTTCCTTTAATATTTTTAACCAATTAAAAATGCTTATAAAAACCAATTATGTATAATTAATTATAACTAGAATAAAATTTTGTGTTAATAAATTTGCTAAAAAGCAGTTAAAAAATAATTACTCTTATTTAAATATAAAAAATAACTTTTATAGAGTAAAAAAAATAAAAACACCTAAAAGAATAAGTTGTCAATAAATACTGGTAAACTATAAATTTTCAACTTCTTAAGAATAACATTTTTTTTAAGTCTCTAAATAGAAACAAAATTCTCAAACTTCCTTAAATTCTTGGAAAAACATCTTAAATGTTCTTTACCATTTCTAAACATGCCATAAATGTCTTCACAAAAAATTCCTGAGAAGTTAAAAAGAGATTATATTTCTTTACTATTTTGATTAGAAAGAGGGAAAACTTTTTATTATGAGCCACTCCCATCCTAATCATAGTGACAATGACACCCACTTAGAATTAAGTGGCATGTGTCACCACTCTCCAATCTTTGTTCCCCACACAGTTTCCCTCTTGTCACTCACTCAGTCAGTCTTCAGAGATGGAACCCAGCAAGAACAGGAAGAAGTGGTTTCTCCCTCTAATCCTCTCCCTCCTCATCTCCACTTTCCTCATCCTCCTTTCCATCTTCATTTCCTCCACCTCCTCATCCCAACACCACCACCCCCCACTCCCAAAGGAACTGCCACGTTTCGTCGAGTCCAACCCCAAGCTGAGAATAAGCCCCACATTGACCACTTTGGTTCCTAAAATCGCGTATTTAATATCTGGGTCAATGGGCGACGTTGACAGCATTAAGAGGACACTGAAGGTGTTGTACCATCCATGGAACTATTACGCGGTACACCTAGACCTCGAGGCTTCTGTGAGGGAGAGATTGGAGCTTGCAGATTTTGTTAAGAATGAAGCTTGGTTTGTGAGATTCGGAAATGTTAAAATGGTGGTTAAGGCTAACTTGGTTACTTATAGAGGGCCCACTATGGTCGCTAATACCCTCCACGCCGCCGCCATTTTGTTGAACCAAGCTCCGGACTGGGATTGGTTCATTAATTTGAGTGCTTCCGATTATCCTTTGGTGACGCAAGATGGTATGTGCCTCTCACTCTCTAGTCTCTCTTCTACTACGTCATTTCTTATTTTTTTTTTTTTTTCCTTTTGACGGTGCCTCCAATTTTTAAGTTATTTAATTTTTAAATTTGTATCCTTTAAATTTAAATATAACACGTGACAATAACTTAATAATATGATAAATTTTAATTTATATAATTTAAAAAATATTTATTATGATAAAAAAAGTACTTATAACTAATTAAATCATTATTAGATGAATTTTCATAAAAATTATATACAAATTCAATTATGTTAAAAATTAGAGAATATAATGTAATAATTTCAAACTTGGAAGTAAAGTGTTAAAAATTTGAAAAACAAAATTGAAAATATCAAATATAATTAAACCTTAATTTTATAATGAAAGATATTTGAATTTGGTATCTCTCTATTCCCTCTCACTCTTCTAACTTTTATAACTAAACAAATCTTTCCTTTTTTCCATTGTCAAGGTTGTTATGGATTAATTATTATCCGTCTCCATCTTCATCTTGTTAGTTTTGCTCTATCCTAAATGTGGATTATTTTAGGTTCCAAATTTCAATGTGTTTTCGTAGTTTTATCAATCCTACACATAAAACAACTAATGTGAGACAATTACTAAAAGTATTAGTTTTATGTCACTTGACAAGTTGACATCAGTATCAATATTATGTGGTTACGTTTGTCGGCAGGTTTCTCTCCCTATGAAAGGAATTTTAGAGGGGAATGGGTAGGATTTGGGGATTAGAAAAACAGGGGAATTCGTACAGCAGTTTGATAGACATCCTTTTAACAATATGAATTAATAAGAAATCATGCAAGATACTCCCAAAGTCTGTAAAGATGGTAGAGGTGAGTGATACATTTTTATGTTATGTATGTTAATCTCTACTATGTTTTAGATAATGTTTTTAAAGGTATAAAAGTGTTTTAAATTACTTTTAGGACCGATTTACATTATAACATAATCATTTAATTATTAATTTGTCTAAAAAATTTATAAAAAATTTAAGTAGTAATGTTTATGACTTTTAGGAATAGGATCAAAATATAATTTACTAGAAATCATCTTACTTTTACAATGATTATGACAAAGGGAGACATATTTATCATATCTACTTATAAAAAAAAGTTTAATTATTATGCATTGATAATGTAAAAGAATTTTATATTAACATTTAATCATTCTTTTTTATTTATGATTTTTAAACTATTAATAGATAAAATCAACAAACTTATCCTTATAAAAAGGGTTGTAATTGGATGTGTTAAACTTTTTACGCTTATCTATCTTCTAAGTAGACAACAACGTAAATAATTTTATGATGCAAACGTATATGAGTTTAACACCTATACAATATCCGTATAAAAGAATTTTGGTGGTTAATCACAACCACCCTTTATTTATATCACTTTTAAAATATTAATGGATAAAATAAACAAACTTATCATATATAAATAATTGTAATTAATTGTCAGTATAAAATTTTTTACATAGACAAATTACAAGTATTTCTCTCAATGTATATATTAGCAATTAGATAATCTACTTGTAATTTCTAAATATTATTTAGTGTTATTGAATTTAGTTGTTAGTTAACTAATTAGAAATAATTTTTAAGTTAGTTATATCATTAAAATTAACAAACTGACGATTTGTTAGTTAATTAAATTCTTTTTTTTATTGAATGCATAACTATATTATATTATGCATCACTGAATGCAAACTAACATTCATCTAGATATGTCCATTATGGAAGAGTTTAGTGGTTTGCTGATTAAATTATCTAATGGTTGGAAGTTTTTTTAAAAAAGAGCCCAAAAACTATGTTGTCTCATTTAATTGACTAACTCTTGCAATTTGCTGCATCTCTTTTTCACGACAGATCTGCTGCATACGCTTTCGTCTATTCCGAGAGATCTTAACTTTATTGAACACACCAGTGATATTGGTTGGAAAGAGTAAGTTGCCAATGCTTGTTCTCCATTCTGTTTATTGCATGATTTTATGCATTTCAATAACATAAAAATCAATGTACCCCTTCTTTAAAAGTGATACTTTACTCATTTGAATAGGTATCACAGAGCCAAGCCAGTTATACTTGATCCAGGCCTTTATAGTGTGAATAAATCTGATGTATTTTGGGTATCGGAGAAAAGAAATTTGCCCTCAGCTTATAAACTGTTTACAGGTGAGAAAATTTTGACTGAACTTCTATGGATCACTATTTTACTTTTCTTCCACCTGATCAAATTCTTAGCTGCTTCAACTCCTAATGTTTAAGTATTACGCAGGAGTTGTTTGTTACTCCTGAATAGATCTGAGACAATGACAATATACAAACAGAGCAGTAAAGTAAATTCTTGGTCGAATTCTAACATTCTTGGTCTATTTGTATATGCTCAAACTCGTGTCACTTCTCAGTTTCTCTTCACTTGTTTTGCTAACTATGAAAGTATTTTTGTTACTCATGAATAGATCTAAGACAATGACAATATACAAACAGAGCAGTAAAGTAAATTCTTGGTAGAATTCTAATATTCTTGGTCTATTTGTATATGCTCAAACTCGTGTCATTTCTCAGTTTCTCTTCACTTGTTTTGCTAACTATGAAAGGATTTACAATAAACTTGTTGCTTGAGATGGCATTCTGTGGAGTGAGACAAATAACTGAATATAAAGAAAATAACTTGAAATTGTTAGTGGTCCCATCTTCATGATGTAAGAGTTAAATTTGATTCTGGATTTTGCTCAGGTTCTGCCTGGATGATGCTCTCTCGCCCATTTATAGAATACTGTATATGGGGTTGGGATAACTTGCCTAGAATAGTTTTGATGTACTATGCAAACTTTCTGTCTTCCCCTGAAGGGTATTTTCACACAGTCATCTGCAATGCTGATGAGTTCCGTAACACTACTGTTAATCATGACCTCCACTTCATATCATGGGACAACCCTCCAAAACAACACCCACATTTTCTTACAGTTCATGACTACCCCAGAATGGTGGACAGCAATACTCCTTTTGCTAGGAAATTTGGCAGGAATGAACCAGTCTTGGATAAGATCGACACTGAACTCTTGGGACTAAATGCAGATGGTTACGTGCCCAGTAGGTGGTTCAGTCAAGCAAATTCAAGCATCAATAAGCAGTATTCTGGCATAAGAAATATCACTGACCTAATGCCTGGCGCTGGTGCTGAAAGGCTTGGACGCCTCATCAATGGTTTATTATCAGCAGAAACTTTTCAGGCAAATCATTGTTCTTGACATCTGAGTTTCAAATGCCTATTATGCACATTGCTGTTTTACCATCATCCAACACTGAGAGGTGAAGCATTCATTTCATCCGTCGACGCCTGAGGTTAATATGAGATCAAACATGAAATATGGGTAAACAAAAGGGAAAACAGCGGAGGATGTGGGCGTGGAGCTGCTTCAGTTGGCTTAGGCTGTCGCATTTTTGCGCCAAGGTTGTGAGGAAGCCCTTGTTAAGGGTCAGGTGAATATTGAATGGAGGAGCTTCATCTCATAGAGTATTGATTATTCAATACTCTAATCTCACGTGAGTAAGATTCTGCAAATTATCTCTCATGTTCAACGAGCTTCATCTCATAGAGTTCACTCGTCCGAACCCACCTATTCTCTTCTTGCTTATTTTAATATCTGTTTAATTGGTATATATTATTATAAAATATTTTTACAAATATTAATGTGAATTTTAATTTATGTAACTTATAAAATACTAATAAATAAATTCAATAAATTTAGGAAGAATGAAGTATGGTGAAATATCAATTAAATGCTTTTTAATGTACATATATTAAGGAGTAAATTTAAAAAGTTGTTCAAGTATAAAGAAATATATTTCAACATTCTAGGTTGAGAGATTGCTAAATGATATTTTAAAGTTGTAAAGGAATCTAACATATAAAATTATAAATAAAATGGAATTTTTATTCAGACACTTCTCACTCCTATTCCTGTTACTTCCCTAACTCAAACATTGGTAATGACATTAAAACCTTAGTTAATAAGAAATAAGAGAAGGTATGAGAAGGTACGGATAGAAACGAAAGAGAGATAAAACATCACTCAATGTTGAGTTAACAAGAGTAACACTAGCAATTGTCATTTTATTCTATTGCATACTTACTCCTCCTTTCCCATTTTAACTGTAATATTTGAGGTTGTTAGTAGAACAATCTTGAGACTTATAAGTTTGAAATCTTAGCACAATTGGTCTTATGGTAGTTTTCAGGTAAGATCGAATGAAAAGATCAATTTTTAAGGTGATGAAATATTATGACATCTTACGGTAGCAGTTTCTCAATTCCTGAAGCTTAATTTCACAGGAAAATACAACAAGGCAGCTTTCAATGCCATCACTATTTATGTTTCTTACTATATTGGCCTTCAAAATATTTATAACTGAACAGGTAAACTGTAAACCGTGCATATAAATTTACTATTTAGTTTCTTATTAAATTTTCCTTGCAACATTGCTGTTTATTTCTGTTTGCAGTAGCCAATGTGAAAGATTTGATGTGATGTACTTTTCATTTTCTGGATCAAATTTTCATAAGCCACTTCACAATGATATTTATGAAATTCTTTTACACATATTGTTTTGTAATCGCAAGATTAAATTTATTCTGAATAAGAATAATGTACCATAACAGTTTTTCGGTGTTTTCTTATTATAAAACAATCATATGTCATTGGAGCATGTTTGTTGCACTTTGGATAACTGTTTTCCTTGATGATGTCGTTTTCATAAAGGAGATCACTTCTTGTTACCTTACATATTCTTTTAAGAATAAAATAAAATACTAATGACTGAGCTTCTTTTATTTCATTTTAAGGATTTCTTGCTGTCTCAACATGGACGAAGTTCTTTTTCATCTCAGCTGCAATGTATTCTTTAATAGGTTATTTTTAACGAAAAAATATCAATATGGTTATGAAAATAATGGCATTGAACTTGAAGACTATATTTTTCATCCTTTGTTAACAATATAAGATGTAATCCTGCAAATATTGTATTTTCTTCGGGTATAGTAACATTCTTGTGTAGTTATGTATATTTGCTTCTTGATAAATTATTATGTTTTGAATCAGGAATACTTGATCAAACTTTACCTTTTGTATGCTGTACCTTTTATTTAAGTGTAATATACTTGTATTTTTTGGCTATTATTTGCTTAAAAATGTTTACTTATTTGCTTATGTTGTCATTCTTTACTCTTCTTTTATCCACTTTTTCCCTCACTGCTAATATTTCATTTAAATGGTTCCCATTCATAGGTTGATGCTGCCATTATAGACTTGGAGGCAAAGAAGACTCAACTAATGTGGTATGCATTTGATGTATGGTATCAAAGATTTTATTTCTTAACTTCTGTTGTTAACAACAATTCTTGTTTAATATATTTTCTTGAACTAATAAAAGAGAAGTGTTTTTAAACTTTAAAGAAATTGCAACCTGTTGTATATGATTTATGACTTTTACATTTCAAATGATTTATGAACTTGCAGATTAAAGAACCTACTGTTTGTGGCATTACTAATCTAGGCATGGATCATATGGAGATATTGGGTGTGTATCTCTCATACTTTCTGAACATTATCTAATACTCTGATTGTTTTGCATACTGTATACTCAGAAAGCTTTAGATGTTTCTTTGTTGACAATGTGGTTTCCATCATCTAAGTACACTCTCATTTTTATTCTTCATTTTTTGTGCTTTTACTTCCTCAATAGTGAATCAACCACAATATGGAAAAAAATATTTAAATTACTACATCTATGCAGGAGATACTCTTGGACAGATAGCTTCACATAAGGCAGGGATTTTAAGGTATTAAAATTTTATTCTACCAACCAAACTTTCATATTGACTTTTAGGGATATAGGCTACTTATTCTACTGTTGTACGTTTATTCTTTTTATGTATTTGTGTCCCCTCTTACCTTCCTTTTTTGCCTTTATTTTCTTAAAAATTGATGTCTTCCTTTTTCTTGAAGCCTAAAGCTCAAGACTGGCCAAAGAACTCATGGTAATCATTGTTCTCAATCCCATCAACTATTATAAATTACTTCAGGGAAAGAGGATTATGAAATCGCCTGTTATGAATATCAATTTCTTATACTCTTTTGCTATTTTTTTTAATTTAGATTAATTAAAGATCTGAATCTGATCTAGCTTGAGCTTCATCTTTCACTATATGTGATACTTTGATTACATTTTTAAATGGCTGCTCAATGTACAATGCTTCTACCTGGTGGAGTCTGAGGAAGGTAGACGTGTGATGCCACAATGGCAAGTGGAGAGAGGCCATTTCTGGGATTTAAATGAGTTCTCAGATTGTTTATTTATGATATAATAAATGGCTTGAGGAAAAAATAATGTTTCATCAAATAGTAAGTTCAGAGGTGCCACTTGTTTATACCATATGATTGTTGTGATATTTAAAAGACAAGGAAACATAGTGGAACAACGCTCACCAAAGCAGGGTGAGTTTGTGGTTGGTTTGGTAAAGGAGTCAAAGGACGGATGAAAATTTAAACTTATTCTACACTTTTTTTTTTTAAACTAAATTATCAAGAACATTCTACTTCAAATAAAATCTTAAAATTAATAGACAACTACAATCTTAAAATTAAGAAACATAAGAACTAAATTATATTGTTAAAAAAATGTTATTTCAACTTTATTATTTATGTTATTTAATTATTATTTGGAAGCAAGGCAAGTAATTACATCCCCAAATTTGTCCTCTTCTCTGCTTCTGCAAATTGGAAAAATTCCAAACCCAATGCAAACAAGTTTTTCCCATTAAAGTCGGATCATGGTTAAACAAGTTTTCATGGATTCAACTTTAATTGTCTTGTCAAATTTGTAGATGTTTTTTAAAGAAAAACTTTTGGTAGTACAATTAATTTTCAAATAGTGTCTGTTATTTAAAAAATAGATTAGTAATGAAGTAGAAAACTGAAATTTTTATGAACTTCATAATCAGGCTGGATCTGACTGAATCAAAGGTTATCTTTCTCATCTTTTCAGTTATATGAACTTCCAGTACTTTAGAGCATAGATTTAGTTGGAAAATAATACAAGCATGCTGGAGCATGTGCAACCTCACGAGCATGTTTCTCTTTATTGGTAATGCTATTAATTGTTTGACTATTTTCAATGGCTGCAGGTTCCATTGGTAGTGACGGAACCTTTTGATTGGAAACAAATAAAGGGATTAAAGCTCGGTTTATCTGGTGATCACCAATTCCATAATGCTGCTCTTGCAGTATCACTATCTACATGCTGGCTTCAGGGAACTGGGGAAAAAAATATCAAAACGTTAGTTAAATTCTACTTTTGGTTCATGTATGCATCTAAGTAAATGATTACACAAAATTCTTGTAAATCATAATGCATTAGAATCTAAAATACATTGGCAACAATTATGCTATCAGCAATTACATGTCATGTATAGGAATTTTGAGAATGAGTCCTTTTCAGATTTGAGTACTTTAGGATGGATTAGTATTTGTGTAATAATTGCTTCTTTTTTTTTCACTTTAAGATTATTCCATCTACTTTTACTTCATTGTTTGAAGATCTAGTGTATTGAGATACGTTTATATTCCAGTTTTCATTATATAGCATTTTCATTTTAACTTTTTTCACTATATAATACCATGTCAATTGATCTCCTTATGTTGAAAATTTCTACTATTATCGGTGAATAAAACATCAACAGCAAAGTCATTAGAGGAGCTATAAGGTTGGTCTGATGGTAACTTGGTGAAGTGAGGTGGGAGAAGGAGAAGTCATGAGTTTGAATCCCTCCATTAACAACTAATATTTACTTATGCAAAAAAAGTTTGTCGAACCATGAAATGACTTTATATGAATCATTACTTTTTAAATATTAATAGACTAAATGAGTTTTGAATAATTTTTATTTTGTTTTGGATCCTTAAATTGTTTTATATAACACTTTAAATTATTTTAAAATGTGTTTAAAAAGTGTTTTGGATAGCAACTTAGGAGCTTGAAATAAAATATAAAGGAACTAAAGGCAAAACAACAATTTTATAAGCACTCAACTCAAACTCACTGATATATTAAGAACGTAAAACATATTCAAATCTTAAAATATTGTGTGATACAATCATAATGGTAATTAACTTTTTTTAAGCATGAATAATTTTTGTAAAAAATAAAATTATTTTAATTTTGGTACTGAAAATTTTTTTATATTTTGCATTTGGTAACTAAAAATATTTTATTTTTGAAAAAAGTACCTATCATGAAAATGACATAGATGTTGACTCAACAACTTTAAATGACATGGAATTAGTGACATGGCATTTTCGTTAGCTACATCATCTGTTAACAAAAGGTGCCTAATGACAGGTATCAAATTGAAACATTAGAAATTGTTAGGTACTAAAATAAGAAAAAATAAAATTTATGTATGAGAGAGAGAGGAGGGGATCCCTTACTCGAAGAGCAAGTTTAAGAGACTTACTCTTCATCTCAACCCTTTATTTTCTTGATATCTAGTGGTAAAGATTAGTTATTCATTACGATCATTAGATTTTAATAAAATAAAGGGTGAGATGAAAAGTAACTCCCTTAAACTTACTCTTGAAGTAAGTGGATCCTTTCCATATATAATATAATATAATATGCATACTCCACTATAAGAAAAATGACTCATACTAACAATTAGTATTTGTCTTAAAAAAAATTAAATAAAAAATCAACATTTTTTTATATGAAATGAGCAAAAAATGTCTTGGAAGGTGTAATTTTTCACAAATTAACACTTGATCTAATTCTTTAACCTTAATCATAAGATATATGATTGATGATTGATTGGTAATGTAAAACTTGTATTATTCATGAATAACAAGTAAACTCTTAATTAATGAAAATTTTGATAAATTAATCTATTTCAATGTTAATCAATGTTGTTATTCCCTTTTACACTTGTAAAATTTATGTTAACAGGGGATGAGGACAAGGTTGGTTTCCTCAAGGAACTAAGTGGAGCCAAAGAGCAACTAAAGATTTTGAAAGCAGATCTATTGGTGGATGGAAGGAAGTTTTGAGGAGGGAGTGATAGGAGTTGATAGTGTTTTTCACACAGCATCCCCTGTTCTTGTTCCATATGATGAGAATGTTAAGGTATCTTTCCTTTTATCCCCTTAGTTATTTATGGCTATCTTTTTATCCATGTTTTTGAATGAAATGAAATGCATAGTAATATAATATAATAGAATATAACAGGATAAGAGGTTAATTTTAATAAAATTAATCATATATCTAATGATTAAGGTTAACATAACATATTATATTATATATCAAGTGTTAAGGGAGTTACTTTTCATCCACTTTATTGGTACAAGGAGTAGAATTATTATCTTTTTAATTGAAAGGTGAATATCCCAACCAACAATATTATATTATATTATTAAGAACCATACAAGTGAGTTAAATCATGCTATCAATTACACACTTTTTATTTAATTTCTTTTTAATCAAAACCAAAAAAAATTATGGTTATTCTTTCCTCTTTCCAAATGTACCATTAATTTGTTAAATGGTCTCTCTCACATGATTGAAAGGTTTATGAGTTGTTGAAAACTCTTTAATCTTATTTTCAATTCCTATCAATACCAAGAAATATACATTAATTTGCTATAAATTAAATGAATTGAGTGCAGGGAGATAGAACATTTTTCAAACTTAAAACGAGTTTGAAATTGGAATTTTTAAAATTAATATCAATAGTTTATTATAAGGGAGAGAGAGAATATGACAAAAAACTTGAAGTTGATTTAGTGGGAGAGAAGAATTTTAGAAAAGTGAGATTGATTTAATAGAAACGAATGCTAAAAAAATAAAATAATACATTAGTATATATTAAATCTCAAATCTTGCAATACTCACTGAAATAAGAACCAACAAACCAGTGCAAGTAATGATACAATTAGTGTAAACAAATATATATTTTTTAGGCTTAAAGTTAAGACTTAGGTTTTACATTTGAACATGTAAATCTCAAATTATTTTTCATGAAAAATTATAATGGCAAATCTTTTTACAGTCAACTGTTTTTTTAACAGAAATTAAGCTTTGACTAAAGTTATTCTTTTTTTTTGTGTGTGTGTTGTGAATGTTATGAGATCCAATTATAAACTAAACTTACTTTTAAATAAATTTATAAAATTTACAAAATTAAGTTAAACAAAATTTTAGTTTTTAAATGCTAAACTAAACATGCAGCTAAACATTCTGGTAAAAAACACCAACTACATTTTATGGTTTAATGACATTGTAACAGGTGAAGCAATCAAGAAGGAGATAATAATCGACACAACATGGATACCAACAAAATTACTCAGTTGGATTTGGTCCTTTCAAAAACCCTTGAGCAAATGTTTCATGATTACATCATTAGTTTTCAAGACAAAGACCTCTATGAAAGTGTAGTTGTTATCATTCTTGTTGATGTGAATACAGTCTGGTACATGACCCAAAATAAAGAGGCTTATAAATAAAATAATTTTTTCCTTTTACTTATGTATTTTTCTTTAGTATTTTTTTCTATTTTATTAATTGTTTTAGTTTTTTTTTATAATTTTTCAAATTAATTGAAGTTTGCCTCTTTTCAACATTATACTCTAAATAAATACTCGCACTAATTTAAATTCTTTTTTAATATTATATCTGCCAAATTCTTAGGATTATTTTTTAAAACTTGGTCATTTTAGTACATCTATATGTACTCAAATTTCAAAGTTATAAAAATAGATACTAAAAACATATAAAATAAAAAAAAATATGAAAATTAAAAATATAAAAAATAAAGGAATAAAAAAGTTTAAAAAAATTATTATATAAGGACCCAAACAGAAATTAGATCATTTATCTATATTTTAGTATTTTAAGTAATTCTTATTTTGGATATTGTTGTAGTGATGAAAATATCAATTATTGATTATTATGGAAATACAAAAGTTTTAATATGATTTTGTGTTATGTTATCTGCTACTCATATATGTTGGAACCATTGCACTCTAAATTGTACGATAAAATAATGATAATTGTTATAAAGGACTTAATATGATCATTATAGCAATTTAATAAAAAACTTAACAATATACATTTTTTATAACTTAAGATTAATATAAGTTATTAATTTATCTTAAGAATCCAAATATACATTTAAAAAGTAAAGTCATGTTATAAATTATAAATTATTATTATTTGGTATAGACTAGAGGTATTCTCAAGTGGGTACAATCTTATTGGAGTTTTAATTATGAGACTATTATAAGCCACAAACTCTATTTTCAAAATGCTTAACCACAAATTGTTATAAATTAATTTGTAATATAGTAATGGTAAATTATTTATTATTATTGCTAGGATGCTAGCATTTTTTTATTTTAAATATTTACATTATGCTTTTATATTATTATATATCATTGTTTTAAATATTTATAAAATAATTTTATTTAAATATTATTAACTTAAATAGAATAGAAAAAATTAAAATATAATAACCTCCTATATCTACATGTTCGGTAGTATTTGATTACATAATTTAGAATAACAACGCAACAAAAATGTATTATAATGTTTTATTTTTATAATTATCCTTATTTTAAAGTTATATTTTTTTCTTTATTACAACTAAACTTAATATTAAAATCAATTTTCTATATATTTAGTCACAACTTATTTTATGTTATAAAAAACACTACTTATGAGATCAATAACACCTAAAATTCTAAATGAATAAAATAGAAATTCAATCATTCTACAAGAAAAACACGTAAAGGAAACACAAGTAGTACATTTTTCAAGATAACAAACTTATAATCTTAATCTTTTAATATTTTATAAAAAAAAGAGAAATTCAACCATTCTACAAGAAAAACACTTAAAGTCTCAAGTAGTACATCTCTCAAGATAACAAAATTATAATCTTAATCTTTTAATATTTTATAAAAAAATTATTTTTCTTAAAAAAAATAAAAGCATCTTTAATGAGAAGGCGGGAAGGAAAACATTAAGCAGGAGGTAATGTCAAATCTAGTGGGTTAGTGTCATATCCTTAGCGTGCCTGAGGTGCTATGTGTAGATAAAAGGTGCTCGAGTGGAGCTTAATCCAGGATTTTATGAATTACTTAACATTAAAATTATTATTTTAATATGGTGTTACGAGTTGGGTGATACTTAAAGATGGAAAAGTTGTTTAGATAAGCAATATTCTCTTGTTTTTAAATATCCGAACTTATGGGATTCACATTAAAATAATAATTTTAATGTTAATAATTAATCTAACAACCTTCCCTTAAAGATGCTTTAAGAAAACATATTTATATTCAATTTCAAAACTATGAATTCATTTATTATATACAATTCATCCAATGCTGCTGTGAGATGACCAAGACACTAATCAAAATAAATGATTAACTAGAAAGAGTGACATAATATATACAAGACAATGAGCTAGTTAGCTAGGAAATGATTGTGAAAATCTTAACATTGTTCAAGGGCACTTGGGTCCACCTTTTTTGGTCTTCCAATTGTTGTAGCAAGGGAAAACCTCCTTATTGCCATAAGTACCTGGTGGCACACACAAGCATTTTGCACAACACTTATTGCAGAAGAACAAACATGGCTAGGGATGGTGTGTCTTTGAGCATCTTATGGCACAACGTGGAGCACAATCTATAACAATTTCATGCATGGATTCATATATTACTTTGAGAGTGTTTAATACTTATGCATTGTTAGAAGAACAAAATTTTATACTAACGTTTCATTGCAACTCTTTATGTATTTATATTATTTATATGACTTTTAAAATATTAATGGGTAAAATCAACATTCTTTTTCTATATGAAGAGTTATGATTGAATACTAAATGCGTAAGTCTTCTTCTCATGTTTTATGTTTCATAAAATTTAACTAAAAGAAAAGGAAAAATAAACATTACTAATAATTACTTGTTTTATCCATTACTTATATGTGTAAATTAGTCTAAAATAAACATTATGTGTAAATTAGCAATACAAAAGTTACAAATAAAATTTAGTCTAAAATTCTTGATTGAACACAGAAGTTAAATACTTAAGTTATTTCAACTCATAATCAATTTTAAATTCATTTTCAATACAAAACACAACATATACACATTTTTTTCTGAAATAAGTTATGTATACAAAAAATAACTCTTGATAACATATCTTATTTATTCATACCTTCTGGTTGAAGACCTCACTCAGTGGTGTCATCCTGAGCCTAAAGAAAAGAAAGACTAAATTAACACAAATTAAGTTGTGAACTTTAATTAATATATATATATATATATATATATATATATATATATATATATAATTAACAACTTAACAAATTAATTACGCCTAAAGTCTCATATAATTACACGCTTTTTAATTATTATTTTTTAGTGGATATATAATGTGTTAAAACATATAATGAGTGTTATTAGTATAAAAGTTTAGAATTAAATTCAAAGAAATTAATAAAAAAATCATAAAAAGAATTAATTCACGTGTAATTTAGTATAAATGTTTAGAACATGTTATCATAATTTACTCTTATAAAATCTTACATTAAAAACATTTTTCAAATACAAAACAAAATATGTGAAAAGTCTTAATTAGCTTGCTAGAATGTAAAAGTAAACAAAGTAAAGCTACGACAACATATCTTAATTTCACATAATCAATTTTATTCTTGTAAATATTATTCTTGAAAATATAATATGAAATGACATTTTAAAGGATGGAAATTCTCTGCCTCAATTTGGCATCTCAATTTCTGTACCAACCAATCAATAAACTTCATATCATTTCATGAATTTTATTTTTTTATATCTTATATAGCTCATTAAATGACATGACGTTTATTGATTGATTGAGACAGAAATTTGAGACACAAATCTAGGATAGATGATTTTCATCCCATTAATATGTAAAAAATATATTTGGTTAATTTGTAGCACTCACGGAAACATTTTTAAATTTTAGAAAAATAAACATACAATTAAGAAAAAAGTGAAATTACAGCGGAATTAGAAATAGTTTCTCACATTTTTCATGGAAATATAACATTATCATTCCTTGCCGATCAAATTAAACTAATAGAAATCCTTTGTTCTCTTTTTTGTGGTCACTAATCGAGAAAAGAAACGTCATATCATCTAATGGTTTATATATAACATTCTTAATTGATGACAACAAGAAAAAAACAATACGCAATGGAAATGAGGATTTTTTTATATAAATAAAACATTATAAAAAACAAAGTATATAACATTTGTAAGAATAATAAATGTTTTCCTAAAAAATACTAAAAATTTTCTCATACAACCTTTTAAAATATATGAAAACACATATTTTCATCTTCATATTTCTAAAAATTTCAAGAAATTTCATAAAACAAACACCCTCTATTCAAATGTGTGTGCATGAGTATGTGAGAGAAAGATAGAGTTACATATATAAACCATGTGATCTTACATGACAATCCACAAGAAGAACAAGTATTACAACTACGCAAAAAATTAAGAAGCATAAGTTTCTAGCCATTGTTCACAATTGCAACTTGTTCTCTCTCACAATAGTAAGTTATGTGAAGTGAGATTTTTTTAGGTCACTAAAGAGTTGTGAGATATTTCCAAGCGCAGTTGAGAGATGCTTACTTATAGGTACTTGGATGAGACTTTTTCTATTTTTTACATGAAATGTGGCACCATTGGCCATCAGTTTAGATACCCAATATACAGCCATTTTTTTCATTATGACCGATAGGGATTTTACACAATCATAATCATTTACTTTGAGATAATTAAGGATGTCACATCATTTAATTGATTTTAAGTGTGTAATAGTATAATAAAAATATTTTTGAGTTTTAACTTTTAAGAGAATTTCATTATATTTGTAAATATTAATTAAAAAAAGATTTTCAAATATGTACCTCTTGTGTAAATTTCAAAAATTAATAATTTTGTTTCAAAATTGCTCATTTTTTTATACTTGATGCAAATAAATATTATTTTATATTTTTAAATAATTATATTTAAATCATGTATTTTTAAACTAATTATATTTAATTTAAATATTTCTTATGTCTCGTTCTTTTCTTTAAACTAATTATATAAATGATAAAGATATTGACTTTTAAGATTTTGCTTTTGGGTTTACCTAGAAGTATTGATTAAGCTGAAACAACTACTATCAATTTATTTGGTGGATTTTACTTTGGATTTTGAAAATGTAAAATCTAATTATATTTTAATATTTAAGATATTAATGTTTAATATTTTTTATATACATATATAAAAACTAATTGCATTAATCTTTAACGGATGATTAATTTCTTATATTGAAATATTTTGTAAAAATATAAAGCGACAACCTTTCTCATTTTGGCACCTAACAAAACTAATGGACAACCTTATATTTTATTTTTTATCTATATCTATATATGAAAATAAACCGTATGAAAAATACAAAACTATCCTATCTTAGTTTTGTGATACATCTTCAGAATTTAGGTATTTTTTTATTTTAATTTATTTACTTATTTATATATTTTAATTTAAATTTCATTTAAAGAAATTTTTATTTTTTTTAAATATTTGAAATTAAATAATAAATATTTTTAAACAAATGTGGTTTATAGAAAAAAAAAATCAAGAGTGCACATGGTAATTTGAAATTCTAAACTTCATATATTTTGGTAAATGAAAAATCTTTTATCCAATAAAACGTAAGATAAATTAACAAATTTCAATTTCACAACTATTTAAAAAATGTTGGTTAGTGCTAATTGTAATGTTTTAAAAACTAAAAAACATGAAAGGTTTAAAAAATTGGAAAAGAGAATTGTGGTCTGCTTAATTTGTTTGAAATTCTAAGATTTGAAAATATAATAATTTCAAGAGGTTAGTACACCGATATGGATACAGTAGAAGAGATTATCTTCAATCATAACCCTTTAATTTACATTACCTTTAAAATATTAATTATTAGTAAAATTAATAAAATTACCATATATGAAAAATTGAGTTTTATAAATGAATATATTCACTATCATAATACTAATAAATATAGTTTCAGTTATGCATAATTTTTTTTTCTCGACGAAACAAAATTTTGTTTTATTTATTTACATCTATCTAATCTTATTTTCTTTATTTATTTATTATTTACAAAAAATTATGCAATTTTTTTAAAATATGTCTTTTTTTTCATATACTATCTTATGTTAAATTCTTTTCTATAACTTAATTTCTTGATTGTATAAAAGTAGTGTTGTCTGCATTTTGAAGGACGGAACCTAAAACACTATCATCTAAGATTTGATTGTTTTTTAATTTCATAATTTCTTTGTTTTTAAATAAATAACTATTATTTAAAAGAAGAGGAAAACATTTGTCTTTACACTGTTAAACAATCACAACTCAACCCCTTTATTTACCTTGAGTTTTGTTGACTTCAATTAATACTGTAAAGTTGAAAATTCATATAAATATAAAATTGTAATTGAACGCTAGTATAAAATTCTTTTACCTGCATAATAATTAAATTACAGATAAAAATGGAAAAATCTACGGTGTCTCTTATAATCTTGTGGGTATTGATGTCTTTATTTTTTTTAACCAATAGACTTGTAATTTTTTTACATATTATTATTATTTATTTAAATTGATAAAAATGATGACATGTACAAAACCTACCATTCTATTACTTAAAAAAAATAAAAGTATGAATACCCACAAAATTAAGAGAGGTACAATTGACTTCCAAAAAAAAAAACAAAACAAGTTATCAAACAATATTACTGAGTATGTAATTTAAACTTAAATATTTGTTAAAATATTAAAATTAAGAAGATATAAATTTTAATTTTGAATTAAAATAATATTATATTTAAAGTAATATTGATTTAATATTTTCTTTCTAGTTGAAATACTTTTATATTTTGAATTTTTGAAATTTTTATAATTTAAAATATTATAAAATTAATTTTTTTATATACTATCAGATACATAAACACTACACCTATTCTGTATATTCACATATTTTTATTTCTTATAACATTTTATCTGTTAAAATTGATGTATTTTTACACTTTATCTTATTAGATATACCGATCTAAATGATATTTTTATTGTTTGTTTTATTTGTTTTCTTCTTCTTATTATTCTGTTTAGTTTATTTGTTTTGTTGATAAAAATAATATAAATTTTAATTTTTTGTTAATTAAATAATTAGTAATGCTTATGACGAATCTCAGTATATGTGTGATGAACATACGGATAAAGATAATCAAACTTCATTACTGATATCCTCTTATATTCTTCAACAACTTTTGTATTATGATAATTAGTTTCAATTTTTTTTACTTAATGTTTTTTTAGAAAAATTTAAAAATATCTCATGTTTTTTAATTTTAATAATGTATAAAAAAATTTCAATGTTAATTAAGAGTATTGATTTTCTTTAATTTAAAATTTACAAGTATTTTGTTAACAAAAATTGCCTATTTTTAAATTTCAAAATAACAATTTGTTAACTACTCATTTTTATTTTCTTTTATGTACCCATCTATATTTTTTTAATTAAAATTTAAAACTATTGATTTTTAGTATTTTCTAATTAAAACTAAATATTTTAAATTTTTTTAGCTGCTAATTTGTAGGTAGTTTATTTTTAGTCATTTTTAATTAAACTTTTATTAATTTTTTATTTTCTTTTCTACCAGCATGTCTTTCTTATTTCCTAGTTATTTCCAACTTAATATATAATAAATGAGAGTTCAACTATATCTATATTATATTTTTTTAAACTTCTATACCCTTAAATTTAATCATATAATTCTGTAAAAAAAAAAAAGAGAAATTACATCATATATATATCTTAAATTATTTTACTATATTTTATAGAGGATAGTGTCATTCATAATATATTAGCATTTTTCAAAATATTTTATAGTTTTCATTTCTCAATCTCAATCTTAACTGTAGGTGATTTCTTCTTTGAACTACAGGAGTATAAACACCTAAACAAAATCTAAAACCAAACATGATATTAAGAAACTTCAAGTAAGATAAAAGATGTGCATTCTTGAAGTAATTAGTTTTAAATTAAAAAAACAGAATATCTGGAACAACTAATTTGATTGAGAAAATATTCTTCAAAATTCGCCATTATTAGAGATAAATATTATAATATGTGTTTTTTATTATTATGTAGACATTTATATATGTATATATAATTATCAAACTCATTTTTAAATTAGTATATAATAATCAAAATTTGTACATTTAGGTTATCAAATGTGTGCACTACATTTCAATTAGTATATTAAATTATCATGTATTCATAAATAGTATATTTAAAAGAAAATTTAAACTGTAAAAATAATAAGAAATTATTACTATTTGAAATATATTTTTGATAGATTATTAAAAATATAAAAAAAGTATAAAATATTTATATATTATAAAAAATAAAAAATTAGATGAAAGAAAAAGAATATGTAAAAGCAAAATAATTTATGAAAAGATGCCAAATAAAGAAAGAAAAAAGACATCAATTTTAAAACGATTGTGATTTAGAACTTCAAGTTGAAATTAAAAAAAAAAATAGAGTAAACTAAGGATTGGACAGTAAAGTAATTAATCACAAATGTATTCGTAGTTAGTAATAGAGAAAAAAGGAAACATAAAATAAAAAAAGAAGAAAAGTTAGGAAGTGAGGAAGAGTAATTGGAAAATTAATTATACAAAGTAAAAGATAAAAAAAATTCTTATAAATGATAATGAAATAGATGAAGAATAAACAAATGTATAAATGACCTCCCAACAAGACTTATAAAAAAATTTCTTATAAATGATCTCTCAATAAGACTTATAAAAATTCATTCCAAATCCATCAGACCCAAGACTTCTCCCCTCCACATGCCTAAACTGCCACTTTTATCTCTGTCGCTAAGAAAGGTTCCTCTAGTAAAAGCCTCTGTTGTTCCAATAATTGATTAAACGGTGCCCCATCCATAACTGAGCGCTCTAGTCCTTTTTCCTTAAAGAAATCTGAGAAATGCTTACCTTTGCTCTAATTTGTAGAACACTATCTAACCAACCATCCTCCTCCTGAATAGCCAATATGGAATTCGCATAACATCTCACCTTGAAACAGTTATGAAAATACTTGGTATTATTGTTTCCATTTAGTGCCCACTTTACCCAAGATTTGTGAAACATAGATTATTCCATCACCCTTGCTCGCCTCCAATATTCCAACAAAAGCACGTGCCTCGCATAACAACTGTTGGTCAACCATATCCAATTCCTTTAATTTTTCCGCTAGAAAATTCTCATCCTTCCTCGTAGTCTCTTCATTCCACTTTTTAATAACCCCCTTTAAACCTTTCAACTTAATGGTCAATTGATACATCTTCCACCCCGAACCCTAACAAGAATTCCAAAATTCTTTCACCAATTCTCGAAAAGCAGGTTCCTGCAGCCAATGATAAAGAAAACTTAAATTGTTCCCCCAACTTTGTTTATTATCTTTTGTTATAATTCAACAATGATCTGAAAACTCCCTTAACCCCACCCTCTAAGCGATTATCCCCTTTTTTCCATCACAACTGGAGAGAACAGAAATATATCTAACCTACTGGATGTTTCTTCATCTGATGATATCCATGTAACTCTTTTCCCAATAATTGGTATTTCCATAAGCCCCACCTGCTGAATAAAAAAATTTGAAGTCTGACATCTCTGCTCTAGGGTGGTAATTTGATCTCCCTTTTACTTCGTGTCTATCCAACACCACATTGAAATTGCTGCCAAATACCCAATTTACCTTTGGAAATCCACGTCTCATCATCATTAAGTCATCCCACACCTTTCTTTTGCCTTCCAAAGAGCAAGGAGCATACACATTTACCATACAATTTACCTTGTTTGGATTCGCCCCTTTAAAACCCATTCCCAACTCAATTCATTCAATTGTCTACACTTAGTCTCTTGAAAAAAACATATATCAATTTTATATTCCACCAAGGTCCTCCTAATTCTCCTTCGCTTAGCCCGATCCTAGAGCCCCTCACATTTAATTACAGAATTTTCATTTACCTATTTATTGATGACCTTCTTTCCCTCCTCTCATTCTCTTCTCTATCCCTTACTTCCATGCTTTTAAGTTCAGCTAGATAGACTTCGTTTGATTGTCTCTCGGTGATTTCTATTTCTTTCATGGCCTTCCAAACGGTACCCATGTCGTCCACTCCTTCTTCATTCCCCAGGTTTAGACAATCAGTATCTTTATTCTGCCCATTTCTCTTCAATTCACTTCCATCAACACTATGTCTACGGGCTTGCTTCCAAATATTCACTATCCGTCGTTGCCCATTCCCTCCTTCAAACACCTCTTCTCCCCCACATACTCCCATTTCTTGTGATCTTATGGCTGAATGGAGCATGATTCCCTCCTTACTTTAATACAATCCAACCCTTCATTATCCTTCTCCCTATTACCCTCTTCCATTCCACTACTCACATTACCCATTTGATTTAGCCTATTCCTTTCCTCTATAAATAACCGCGAAGAGTTCATATAACCACTACCATTTGAGCCTAACCCATCGTTACTAAATACTAGGCTTCACTCTCTGTACCACGACTTACTCCGCCTTTTTTTTTTACCGAATTTTGCTCTTGCCAGCTCTTCTCCTCCTGCATACACCCATCCAATCGTCAAACTTTAGCACTCTTACTCCCATGTAGCATACGTGCTTCACTTCCACCTAAAAAATGTGCATCATTCCCACCTAACGTACATGCTTCATTCCCAATTTCCTGTTGATAATTGCATGCCTTGTCCCTTTCATACTACCACAGGCCCCACTCCCTATTTGATTTAATGGAAAAAGGTTGGTTTTGCATATTACCTTCTTGTCTCCGCCCACGGTTCACTCCCACTTATACTCCATTTCTGGAAAGCTTGGCTTGGCCACTTTTTTCCTTTTGCTTTTCCAAACCTCAAGCACCTACCTCCCTCCTACACATTTTAGCCTTTTGAAACCCAAAATCTGATCCACCCCCTTCATCCTCAGCGATAAATTCGTTGCAATTAGGTGTTACTCCATTGGCTACCCCTTTCAACTTTTGTTCTTCCTTCTTCGATGGCATACACCAGTTCTCTCCGAACAACTTCTCCTTCAACACAACCAATCTTTGCTCTGCTTCAAATAATTCATCAAAATCTTTTAGTCGATGATAGGAACTTATCTCTGATCCAAAGCTAGAAATCACTTCCTAGAGTTGTTCTCTTTCTCTTTCGTCTCCATCTTGCACCACCTTGATATGAAAGTACCTTTCATCGATCTTGACTTTCAAAATAGAATGAATCTATTCCATAGACTTCCGGGAAATCAAGAGTTATGCAACATTAAACTGTTCCTTCCTTAATGTTGCTTCTTCCACTCGAACCAACTCGCTAAAAGGAGCAACTAGATTGCTGAAAAAGTTTTCCCCCCACACATGCAAAGGAACTCCATAACAGTTCAGCCACACCCTCCTTTCGGTATCTACACTTTCGGGATCCCATTTATAAATCCCTTTAAACCATTTTTCTAACTCTTCATTTTTTTATTCCAGCAGCACCATGTTCACTCCCATTGGTGTTGCTTTAATGCCATATATCCCTCAGTCCATTAAAAAATTTTGCATCCCGAAAGTGTTCCCTTTGCACAAAACTTCTCCAACATAAGGCTTTTTTAGCCTCCGCACTTCCTATGCTTCTGCTTGATAATTTGGATGTATCTCTACCCATGACCCATTTCCTACCACCTCTCATATGTTCACCTTATTACCCTCCCTTAAGTTACTCACCACATTTGCATAAGATTGATTCCTATTATCTGTACTTGTTGTTTGTAATACATTCTGCGCGGGGCCCTTGTAATGATTATGGATTTGTGGCTGCTTTCTCTCTGTCTGATTGTTTCTCATATGTTCTACCTCCTATTGCCTATATCTTGGTATATTTACCCAGAGCTTCTCCTCCCCAATGAAAATATTATCTAACTTCACCACCAATATTTTAACCTCTTTCACCTCCTTGAATCTTGCAAACCTAAACCTTTACCCTCTTCTATCTCTTTTATCTGGAATGAACACCTCTTGAATGTTCCCATACCTCTTGAAGATATCTCACATGTCTCTTACCGTGTATTCCTCAGAAAAATGAGTAAAGAATACGGAGGTCAGTTTTCCCACTCCTTCTACCGCCTCTCCACTTTTGTCCATTCCCCACCTTTGGCTACCCCTATAACCTCTCGTAACTATTCTCACCTTCCTCTTCCGTACCACCCTCCACCCTTCCATTCCTCCTCTAAAGAAGAAAGAAGATAGTCGTGTCTCTTAGAGATAACGTAGTTATACAATAGTTGAATTATTTTATCATTTCATATCTTAAAATTAAGAAAATAAATTCAAAAAAGTTAAATCCTTTTTAGGTTTTTACACATAACAAAATTTTATACAATTTTATAACTATATATTTTAAATAAAGTTAGAAAAACACAAGACTCTAAATATATTTTTCCCTCGATACTCTTCTAATCTTACTTCTCTTTTGAAGAACTTATTAACTAAGTATGTTTGTTTTAATAAAACTAATTATTTATGAGGGTTCAAATAACACTAGTGTAATTTTAAAAGTATTAAATTCAATATTAACCGTTGAAATTATTTTAAATTTAATGATTCTAATTGATTCTAAATAGATTCTATTATATTTGTTTTAATATTCAAACTAATTCTCTTTTATAAAATTCAAATTAATCTTTAGTTTAATAGTTTGTTTATTTAAATCAAATAACAATTTAATATTATTATTTATTAACTAAATTATTATACATATAGATAATTATTTTATAAGATAATTTTTAGTTTAAAAATTTGAGGATGTTATATTTCTCCACCCTTTTAAGAATATCCAACCCATTATAAAAGAAATAAATAGTTTTATAGACTTATCTAGTAAACTATTGCACTAATAATATTTATTTCAATAGGTTCTTTATTTAAATCATATAACACCAGTGTAATTTTAAAAGTTTATTTATTTATTAGTGCAATGGTTTATTAGATAAGTCTATAAAACTATTTATTTCTTTTATATTAGGTTGGATGATAATATCATAGACAGATTCTTAAAATGAGAGAAAAATGTAACATTATCATATTTTTAAATTAAAAATTATCTCATAAAATAAATTAATTAATAATATTTGTCTATATGTATAATAATTTAGTTACTTAGTAAATAATAATATTAAGTTATTATCTGATTTAAATAAAGAAACTATTAAACTAAAGATTCATTTGAATTTAAAAGAAAAGAAAGAATTAATTTGAATATTAAAAAAAATATAATAAAATTTATTTAGAATCAACTAGAATCGTTAAATTTAAAATAATTTCAATAATTAATATTAAGTATAATATTTTTAAAATTATAATAGCGTTATTTGAAATTTGAATTGCCCTCATTATTTATAATAGATATATTTCAAACATATATCAAATGAGAATAACACGTGCGAATGCATGAAAATTTTTATGTTTGTCAAATTGGTTGAATATTAAAGTTAATTTGAGGGACACATTTAATATAATATGCAAAATCAAACTAAATCTTCATCTAATTAATCACTTTTTCTCAAATAGATATTATGTTCTGTTAACTAGAGAGATATTGACAGGCACATTGGAACGGGTTTAGCTAAACCTACTACTCTACAATATTAAATAAGTTTTGAATTTATAATATATTAGAAAATTTTCTATTGAGTTCCATTAAAATTTTTACTTTAGGTTTGGGTTTTCAATAAATTTTATTTTATTTTGAGTTCTTAAAATATTATCTAAATCAAATCATTTGAGACCAATTTAAAATGCTAAATATTTTAGGCATAAAAAAAAGCATAACATACAAAAATTTTATAAAAATTTGATACAAAATTTATTGATATATTAAAAACATATTTAAACACCATTTATTTTCTTAATAGTTTTTTTTCTTCAATTATTTATTTAACTAAAAAAATCATAAATAAAATCATATTTATATATATTCGCAAATCATATTTACAATATTACATATTTCTACTATAGACATTCATATATAGGCAATATTTTATTTATGTGTAGGTATCCCCTTTACTTACTTTTTTTTACTACAATATTTACATGACAAGTGAAAATATATTCAATAGCGAATTTGTATAGTTAGTAGGCAGAAGATAAAAAGTAACAACTATTGGTTCCTCAATTACTATCAGTCTTTCTTGTTCGTTATAAAACACTAAAGTAAAGACGTCAGTCCCTCTAAATGTAACTGAGATCTCAATTATGTTTGTGATCCAACCTGTGCTTGGTAAGGTGGCCGAAATGACTGCTTAGAAAGGATTTGGGAAGTTGGATGTGTTTATCTTTTTAAATTTGCATTTCAAATTTTTTTTATAAAAGACAAAGAAATAAAGGAGTGAGAGCAATTATTATGTAAATACTTTACATAATAACAATTTAAATAATAACAATTAAAATAATAAAAGAAATATAAATATCCACACACACACACACATATATATATATATATATATATATATATATATATATTTGTTTAAAATAATCACCTATATATATGTATATCTTTTTTTAGTAATCATATATTTTTTTTTAGAAATTTGAATTATTTTTGCAGTGACTAGTCAGGATAAATGAACTTGTTTATCATGGTTTTTAAAGAATATAAGGATATTTGACCTTAAATACAACTTAATTCAAATCTTTATTTAAGGATTAAAATCTTTTATTAAAATTATTTTTATATATTTATATATAAAATAAAAAACCATTATATTTAAAATAAAATGGCCAATTAAAAAAATAATTATAATTAAAAGTAACACAAAATAATAATCAAGACAAGATTAGAGACACCTTATTAAAAGTAACATGAAATAATAAATAAAGTGAGGTTAGTGACACCTTACTAAATAATTATAACTAAAAATAACATAAATTAATAAATAAAACGAGATAAGAGACTCCACTAAATAGTTATAATTAAAAGTATCATAAAATAAATAAATATCTTATCTCCCTTACTTTAATAATTAGAATACTACAAGATTTTGAATTTTCTTCTCAAGTTCACACTCACTATTATTATCTCAACTTTCTTTCTCAAGCTCTTCTCCCAAATTTTTTTACGATTCCAGCAATCACCATCAACCTATTTATAAACCATCATTTTTTTTCATCGTAATTACTAGTTACTTATTCTCATTAGTTATAAATAAGTTTTATTGATTTTTTATAGACTTTTGGGCGGTCATTTATCTTCTTTCTCTTATCTTTTCTTTATTCATGTTGCTGTAACCTTTGTTTTGTTTCTCTATTTACGCTGGAATTTCAGAACTGCATCTTTTATTTTTATTTTTTTTTCCTATATTACCTTATCTGCTTATCTGTTACATAACTCTTTGTTTTAATTACGTTGCTGTGTCTTTTGTTTTTCTTTTCATATATATATATATATATATATATATATGTGTGTTAAAAATTCATTTCTATTATTTTACTTATATCATATATTCTAAAAATATTTCAAATTAAATATTTAATAATCATATAATATTAAAAGTTTAATAACATTTTGTTTATTATTATTATTATGTATAAATAGTGTTTGAAAGTTTAAATAATCTGATTATTTTATAATTTAAATTTGATTCAATTTAATAAATATATATTAAATACAATTATATATATATATATATATATATTATAAATTTAGAAATATTACAATATTTGTGTTGACTGAGATAGAATAGGTCAATCGAAAATAATGTAGGTCCTATCGAGATGGTGTAGGTTTCATCGTGAATCTTGATGCACTTACCTTATCAATTTTTTGTTTCAGATATTACTTAACTAGCATTTCTTGTTAATTTCAACTATGGTTTTAGATATTACTTAACTAGTGGCTTTGAGTAACTATTCCCTTGAACTAGACTTGAATGACTTTCTCAAATTCTTCTAAATAAAATCAATATTCATTATCTTTATTAATACGGATTAATGCAAGTGGTGACAACTTGTTTTTCTTGTCTAAGTAATCTAGCATTCAAGTTTTGATAATGGTACTTTTAGTATGGAACAAAATTGTGGGAGACAATACCTATCTTATATGCATTCAAGATTCCTACAAACTTTTGGTATAAAAATATTAAAGAAATGCAATCAAAATAGTCTTTTGAATACACTTTATTCCCTTAATTGAAATTTACTGAAAAACACAAAATTTAATGTCTCTTTTCAGATTTTATTATTTTCAACAAATTTCACCAAATAGTAAAAAGTGTGATAAAAAAATGTATTGGAGAATGCATTAATAAGTACCTTATTTTTAATTGGAGATTAAATATTATAAAAATGATTTTATTTAAAAAGGTACCTTAAAAATATTTATTTAAAAAGGAAAATTTAAATTAAAACAAAATAAAGGATAGAGACAGAGAATAAATCTAAAAGGAAGTTACTCTCAAATTAATTTGATTCCTTTTCATTTAATTTTCTTATATTAATTATTGTAACACTAATAATTTATTTTATATATAATTTTAGCAATCCTATACAATACATTAAATTTTTTTTAAAAGACTCTAACAATTAAGCTAAATCTTTTGATTTTTAATACATTAATTAATTTTTAAAATATATTTTTCATTTATTTTAAAATTTAAATTATTTTTAATAATGAGATAAATTAATATATAAGAAAATAATTTTACTTATATATCATTATTTATTTATTTATTGTTAAGAGTTGGACAATATACTTTATGCTGACATTTATTTTATTTTTTTTAGATGGTACTCCTTTCCTAGTAATAGTTGCTTTGTACTTAAAGGTATAATTGGCTCGATGGATTGTCCCAAAACTCGAAGAAATTAGTTAGCTTATGGTTAAGAAATTTAGGTTCATATAGGACTAAACTTAAACGGGTTGGCCTAATGTGTTTTAGGGTTTATAATCATAAGGTTAACAACTATACTCATAAGGTTATAATCATGATTCAAACCTTAAACCACTTATTTAAAGGTCACAAAACACTAGCAGTTATATCAACTAATGTTTTCTTGATACTACTGTGTATCTCTACCTTCAATTAACTTGATAGTATGTAATTAAGCAAAAGTAAAGATAAAATCTAAGTCTATTTATTCCAACTCTGTCACTAGGCTGGTAGGCCATCTCCAATACATTATTGAAAAGTAATAATTAATGATTAATAGAAAAAATTGAAATTAATATAATGATTAGTTATTACTCTTGAGGATGACTACTCTATGTTATTACTATAATAAACTAATCCATACCAATATTTATGATTAAAAAAAAGGGAACAAAACCCATTTATATGTTCCTATTTCCATTTTTTTTATACGCCATGTTCCTATTTTCCTTTGACTTCTTCAAACTTTTTCTTCAATTCCCCCTTTGTAAGTGAGCACACTATATATGGAATGAAATTGGTCTTTGATCCCTTGCATTGTGTTGATTTTTATTAGTAGCTACTAATCACTCATCACCAATCAAAACTTGTAATATCTTTCTATTGAACTCGTGGTCCTCATTTTTCATAAAATTCTAGAAACAACATTAGAGTCAACCCTATACTTAGGTCCAAAGAAAAAAACTTTTAGAAAGTCAACGCTCATACTAATGGAAAAGAGAAATAGTTAATTGTTTGGTGTTTAGTTTTTGCGTTTGACTTTAAATTTGTTCCGCTAAATAATACTCACTTATACATACATCTTGGTACATTTATGGTAATAAGAGTGCAAGTAGAAAACTTCTCTCCAAATCATATTAGGAATAATTATGTAATCTTAATTTTTTATTTGGTTTAAATGTAATTTTAGTTATTAATTTTCTAAAAAAAAATACATTTTTCCCTTTAGTTTTTAAAATCTATAGTTTTTATTTCTATTTTAAAATAGAGATATCCAGTTTTCTAATTTTATAAAATATTTTGACATTTTTCTAAAACTAAAGTATTTATTATTAAAATACTAATATGATATGAGTTAAACTTAGTAACATAATATGAAATTACTTGTTTAATCTAAGTTAAAGTTAATGTTAGTTTGGTAACAATAAATAAAGCATTTTAAATTGGTAGAAGGATGAAAGTTTTAAATTTTACCAAGTGGAAGACCAAATTGAAAGATTGAATGTTTCTATTTAAAAATAAAGTAGAGATTTAACGCAGGTTTAGTATCAAGTTCAATTTAAAATTTTATTTTATGTTGAAACGCATGGAATAGTTAATGTGTTGGATCATGATTTTTTGCTAAAATTTACTCATAATTTGCTTTTATAAAAAAAAATCCAAAATAAATCAGATAATTTAAAACTCTATTTTAACCAAGATTAATTTAAAAAAAAATCAATTTCTTTTATAATTAATTTTACTAAAACTCATTAATTCAAACAAACTTAGTCCAACTACATATGAAATCTGCTGTTTTAAAAGAAACACATTTCTCCCAATTTTATAAAATTCATAATTTTCATCTTTTCTTTAAATCAAGAGGGTTCTTAACCATAATAATAATTTCAGGTTGTGTCTTTAAATTTGGGTAACGTTAAATTATATTAATGATAAATGCTTTTAACTTATCGGAAAGAATCAAAACGATAAATTTTATAAAATTGAGATATTAAATATCTATATTTTAAATTTTGTTTTGAAGGGCAAAATAAAGTAATGTATATATATATATATATATAGAGAGAGAGTTTAATTGGTATGTACTGTTAGTGTAAAGAATTTTTATACTGACATTTAATTATGACTTTTCATTTATGTGACTTTTAAAATAGTAATGAGTAAAGTCAATAAATCTTTTATGAATGAAGGTTGTGATTTACGGTCAGTGTAAAAATCTTCCCACTGAAAATGTATACCAATTAACCTCATATAGAGTTTAATTGATATACACTGTTAGTATAAAGGATTTTTACACTGACATTTAATCATGACTTTTCATTTATGTGACTTATAAGATAATAATGAGTCAACAAATCTCTCATGAATGAAGGGTTGTGATTTACTGTCAGTGTAAAAATCTTCACACTAACAGTGTATACCAATTAACCTCATATAGAGTTTAACTGGTATACACTGTTAGTGTAAAGGATTTTTACACTGACATTTAATCATGATTTTTTATTTATATGACTTTTAAGATAGTAATGAGTAAAGTCAACAAATCTCTCAAGAATGAAGGGTTGTGATTTACTGTCAGTGTAAAAATGTTCACACTGACAGTGTATACCAATTAACCTCATATAGAGTTTAACTGTATACACTGTTAGTGTAAATGATTTTTACACTGACATTTAATCATGATTTTTTATTTATATGACTTTTAAGATAGTAATGAGTAAAGTCAACAAATCTCACATGAATGAAGGGTTGTGATTTACTGTAAGTGTAAAAATCTTCACACTGATAGTGTATATCAGTTAACCCCAATCTTCTCCCAACTAGAATCTATATTTTAAAATACACGATCAAAATGATAGATTTTGAAAACATAAAAAAAATATATCTATTTAAAATAGAAATACCAAAATACGATTTGAAATGTAGGAAAACCAAATTAGATTCAAACCTCATTTGTTAAACGTAACAAAAATCCTTCAGTTCGTTGGAAATTTATTTTGTCCTCAACTAACTAATTTTGGTTTGGCTTCTGTAATATTTTAAATAGAGATCCGCAGGAAATATGTTCCCACGTAACGTAAATTGTAGTTGTGTGGATGGTAATTATATTAATATAATAATAAATTCTTGAAAATAAGTAACTTTATTTTTTAGTATATAATTTTAAAAATATAAAAAATAAATATAAAAATATATAATTTAAACAAACGAGTGCAAAGTGTTTTTCTTTCTTTGATTTTATAATTTTTTTAAACAAATAAATTTCATAAAATAATAAATATTTTCTATATTTTAAAAAAGTAAAATAATTAATTCAATCTATACTACTATAAATTATATTAGACAAGATAAAATTGATATTGATTTTAGATTAAATTAGATACGATCAATTTAATTTTAAATTAAAGATATTGGATGATATAATAAAACTGGAGTATATATATTTTTTATTTGATAAATTTAAGTAATTTAATACATGTATCAATTTAATTTAAAATCAATAAAAATTAAATAAACTTAATTTTAATCATTTTTAGTCTATCGACAGTTAATCATACAATCGATTATTATATATATTAAGAATTTTTATGGTTTAGGGTTTTATTGATATAATCAACCTCATAATTATTTTTTATTTGTATGTGCATTAGAAATATCTACAAGTTGAATAAAAAAAATCTACAACTAACCATATTGAAAAAACTAATTTCTCCTCGACGTAAAATCACAAAAATAATTTTTATTTATTTCTATAATTAAAAATAAAAATCATCAACGTCCGTCATAACTAATCTTATCACAATTTATAGATATTAATTCTTTGTTTAACTAAATCAAATATCTAACTCATTTGACACTTAATAAATTGCACGTTCATCTGGTAAAAGAAATTTAGTTAATAAATAGAAGATTGAATCAGAGTAACACTTCTATTACATTTTTATTAAATTACACATAACTTTATAATTTTTTTCTCTAAATAACAATTTTTTAAATTTAAAAATATTACATTAATATTTCTTATGTTTAAAAACATGATGTCGACATGCAGAGGTGGTTTACGAAGCTAAATTTTGAGTTCGAAAATCTATTACGCATAGAGAAAGTATTAGCACCCTTCGACGTCCGTCTTAGGGACGGTTACCTCTAATTAAACGTGCAAAACTAGATAACTTTAAAAACATTTATTTCACCCTTAAAATTGTTGAAATATAACACATAATTTTTTTTTAACATTTTAATGAGGAAATTATTATTGAAAATTTCTTTTTATAAAATATTATTAATATTTTAATTTTTAATGCACTTTTTTTTTCGGGGCTCGACTGGAATGAGTTCCCACTCCTACGTATCTCCATGCTAATGAAAAATCAGAGTATACGTAGTTCTTGAGATGATTAATGTATTTTAGTAATTCAATTTCAATATTCTTGGGTTTATTTTGAAATATTATTACCGCAACCAAATTCGAAGTACATTGAAAGTGGTCACGATAATTATTTAGCGTAAGCATCAAGTCAGAAGTGCATCTGAAGTGATAATCACTAAATTATGATAGCTTTCGTAATAACTAAATCAAAAGTGCATTTGAAGTAGTCATAATTAAAGTTTTACGTTTTATGTTTTTACATAAAAAAAAGATAATAAACTCGGAAGTGTATCCAAAGTGATCATTATAATATTTTTATAATTTACAATAGCCAAATTACAGGTGCATCCAAAGTGACTATTATTTATTTAAATAATTTAAATAACATGATAATAATTATAATAACCAAGATTTTATAAAAGAAACCAAATTAGAAGTGCATCTAAAGTGGTTATTTTAGCTTTCGTAATAGTTAAATTAGAAGTGTATCTAAGTTGACCATTATTACATTTTCCTTAAATAATTTATATGACGTAATAATATTTATTAAAACTAAAAATTTATAAAAGACCAAATTAGAATTGCATCTAAAGTAGTTCTTTTAGATTTCATAATGTCAAATTAGAAGTGCATCTAAAGTGACCCACATTAAATTTTCTTTCGTAATTATAACTACTAAAGATTTTATAACATTTAAGTTGGAGAAACATGTAAAATAGTTAATATTAAATTTTAATTTTTTAAATTAATATTATTAACATTTTTATTGTTAGATTTAATTGGAATTTTATTAATTGCTATTTCGAATATTCGTAACAACATGTTAACTAGAAAAAGGTAAATAAAAGAAAATAATAGGAAAAAAAACTTACAATTTATACTCACAAAAGGCTAAAAATAATACATTTTGGGCTTTAAAATGAAAGAAATAAGTTTAGCAAAAATAGTGGTGCGAACAGTAAATGAAGGTGAAAACAGCAAAACGGTCATGATATAAAATAGGTGCGAATAGTAAAATGAGGGAGGTGTGGAGAGCACCAACTTAGTATTGGGCCTAGGGGTGCAAATAGAGAAAAGTTGAGATGCGGATAGTGGTGAGTTGTTGGACGCAAAAGAGGGGTGCAAATAACAGTTTTGTAGGCTGAACTTAGTAAGTATGATTTTTTCGAAAAAAAAAAGTAAAAGTAAAAGTATGGGGACGCGTGCATGTCCCCTTTATGCCATCAGAGGCTTGCAGAAATAAAATTAAATGTAGAAAGTTAACTTCCAACGTTAACTTTCAAATGTTGTCTTTCAAAGGGCGAATACCCAGTTGAAGATTGTCAGGAATTTAAGCAGACTTTGCAAAAAGATTAATGAAATCAAGTTGGTTTAAATTGGTTGTTTACAATAGGGTCAGGATGTGTTGATGACCCAATTTGAAGAAAAGAAAATTACTACCACTCCAAGGCCATTAGTGATTCATTTTACAAGAAATGCTAATCTATCCACTCTCTAGACTCCCAAACCCATCGTAGTGCAGGTTCCCACCTCCATCCCTTACAAGGATCCTAAAGCAGTCCCATGGAAATATGATGTTGAAGTACGAGTAAATGATGGTAATATTGAAGAACAAAAGAAATATAGTTGTGTTGAAGGAATTGTCATCACAAACATTATAGGAGGAGGAGGAATGACATGTAACGGTAGAGTCTACACTCCTGAGAATATTAGAAGAAATGACCCGAGAAGGAAAGGAAAAGAAATTATTGAAATGGAGATTCTCGAGGAAAATAGGATCGATGGGAATGAGGTAATTAATGAAAATGAGAAGAAGAAGGAAGTGTCAGATGATGAAGCTTCTAAGTTTCTCAAGTTCATATGACAAAGTGAGTATAGGCTTATTGATCAATTGAATCGAACCCTAGCCAGGGTATCTCTCCTGACTTTGCTGATGAACTCAGAAAGCCATATAAAATTGTTGATGAAGATTAAATGAAGCCCATGTTGCTCATGACATTACACTGGATAAGTTTGGAGGAATAACAATGAATATCACTGCTAACAATTACCTCACTTTACAAATGATGAAATACCAATTGAAGGGAAGGGGCATAATAAAGCTTTGCACATCTCAGTCAAATGCATGGATTATGTCATGACTAGAGTATTGATTGACAATGGATCTTCTTTAAATATGATGCTGAAATCAACATTGGATCGATTACCTTATGATGGGACTCATATAAGACCAAGCTCTATGATTGTGAAAGCTTTTGATGGATCACGCAGGGAATTAACTGGAGAAATTGAGATTCTAATTTAGATTGGCCCTTTCACTTTTTGAAGTCACCTTCCAAGTCATGGACATCAAGCCAATGTATAGTTGTTTATTGGGAAGGCCATGGATCCATTCAGATGGAGTGGTCCCTTTTACCTTACATCAAAAGCTGAAATTCATAGTGGATGATAAGTTGGTAATAATCTCAGGTGAAGAAGATATGCTAGTGAGTGGCCTCCTCCT
Source organism: Psophocarpus tetragonolobus (assembly GCA_037954015.1). NCBI lineage: Eukaryota > Viridiplantae > Streptophyta > Magnoliopsida > Fabales > Fabaceae > Psophocarpus > Psophocarpus tetragonolobus. The sequence goes on along the minus strand of CM075688.1, from coordinate 74,980,589 downwards.
ACTCGTTATATTGAGGCAGCCGAATAAGCCCTCGAGACTTCTTTCTAATCCTTGGAAATAATTAGCACTGCCTATGTGGAGTCTTTACCTAAAAGTTTGCAACTTTCTTGAGCTACCTTAATGGAAGCAAACGTTATGTTAAGCAGATGATATCAAATAGGTCATAGGCTAGGGAAAAACCAAAAAGGAATCACGATGATATTGGAGTTGCCTGAGAATAAGAATCGATGTGGACTGGGGTTTAGGCTTACTAAAGCTGAGAAAAAGAGGATGGTAGAGGAAAAGAGAGAAATGTGGTTGTCTCGACTAGAGAACCGAAAGCCAAAGATCGGAAGAATTCCTATTTGTAATCTCTATAAGAGCTTCCAAAGTGGAGGATTGACGCATGCAGATCAAATAACTACGGCTAAAGAGGAACAAGATGATGACAAACATGCAAATTAGGTGTACCCATGCGACCCTCATGAGGAGCTTCAGAATTGGAAGATTGTCGAATTCCATGTGATTCTTAATTCAAAGTAATTGTAATGCACTTTTTTATTATGCCCATATCTTAGTGTTACTTTTTGTCAAGATGGGCTCGCATGTTAATGTTTTATTATATGATTTCAATAAAATGTATTTTGCAAACCTTTAGCTATCTCCTTTTTGTTCCTTTGTGTCTCTTTCCATCCCTCTATCTCCTTTGTTTATTTCATTTTTTAAAACCTAAATTGCAGATATGAAAATCATCATTTTGAAAGTAACAATGATAATATCCCTTGCTATAATTTTGATCATCCTATCTACCAAGTTGAGAGGACAATGATGATTTAGAAACTCCCCCCGATATGAAATGGTTGGTAGAATAAGAGGATCGAATAATTCAACCTCAAGAAGAAGAGATTGAATTAATCAATTTGGAAGTAAAAATGACAAAAATGAAATTAAAGTGGGTGCCGCTATAAAAGGAAAAGAGCGAGATAGGCTGCTTAAACTTTTAGCAGACTATGTTGACATCTTTGCATGGACATACCAAGACATGTCTGGCTCAGATCCAAGCATAGTTGAGAGTATAAACTTCCCTTAAAGCCAAAGTGCTTCCCCATCAAGCAAAAGTTGAGGTGAATGAAACCAGAGGTGTCTTTGAAGATCAAGGAAGAAGTTAAGAAACAATTTGATGTAGGATTCCTTCCAGTTACTAAATATCCTAAACGGGTGGCTAACAAGTGCCAGTCTCGAAGAAAGACGGCAAAGTCAGAATGTGTGTTGAATATCGAGACTTAAATAAAGCCAGTCCAAAAGATGACTTTCCATTACCTCGCATTGATGTCTTGGTCGATAACACTACTCAACATTCCCTCTTTTCCTTCATGGACAGGTTCTTTGAATATAATCAGATTAAAATGACGTCTGATGACATTGAGAAGACCATATTCATCACGCCCAGGGGAACATTTTGTTATAAAGTGATCCCATTTGGTTTGAAAAATGTCAGGGCGACATATTAGAGTGCCATGGTGACCTTATTCCATGACATGATGCATAAAGAGATAAAGTGAAATTCGGTAAATTGTTGGGATTTGTGGTTAGTGAAAGAGGCATAGAAGTCGATCCTCACAAAGTGTGAGCAATCTTGGAGATGGTGGCACCAAGTACAGAAAAGGAAGTACATGGTTTCCCAGGGAGGTTAAACTACATTACAAGGTTCATATCCTAACTGACTGCCACGTGTAACCCGGTCTTCAAGTTGCTGTGTAAAAATTAAACAGTAGTATGAATGAAGAACCCTCAGTTTTAATACCGCCAGTTTTAAGGAGGTCACTCATTATGTATCTGACGGTACTTGAGGAGTCCATGGGTTGTGTATTAGGGCAGCATGATGAATCTGGTAAAAGAGTGCATGTTATTTATTACTTGAGCAAAAGTTCACAGCTTGTGAAATGATATATTCATTGTTAGAACGAACATGTCGTGCCCTTGGATGGGCTGGTCATAGGCTAAGGAAGTATATGTTATGTCATACTACTTGGTTGGTCTCTAAAATGGATCCAATCAAGTACATATTTGAGAAGCCTACTCTTACTGGTCGAATTACTCTATGACAAGTCTTGTTGTCAGAATATGACATTCTTTATGTCACATAAAAAGCTAGCAAAGGTAGCGCCTTAGCAAAACACTTGGCTCATCATCCCATTGAAGATTATCAATCAATGCACTTCGAATTTCTAGATGAAGATATAATGAATTTATTTGATGAGGAGTCTATAGATGGACGTTATTGTTTAATGGTGCTTCAAATGCATTGGGGTATGGAATTGGGGTAGTATTAATCTCTCCTAAAAATCAATTTATCCCATTCACTACGAGATTGAGTTTTGATTGCACAAATAATATGGCGGAATATGAAGCATGTGCAATGGGAATCTTAGCTGCCATCGACTTTGACGTTACAATTTTGGATGTATATAGAGACTCAGCCCTAGTTTTCCATCAACTCAAGGGGGAATGGGAGACTAGAGACAGTAAATTAATCCCTTATCACTCTTACATTAAGGGATTGATGGAACAATTTGATGAAATTACCTTTCGTCACATCCCTCGTGAAGATAATCAATTAATTGGTTAATGCTTTAGCTACTTTGTCCTCAATATTCAAGATAAGTCAGGAAATAGATGTGCCACTTATAAGAATACAAAGTTGAGAGCAACCAACTTATTGTCAAGCAATAGAAGAAGAAGTGGACGAGAAACCTTGGTTTCATGATATTAAGTGCTATGTGAAAGATAGAGAACATCCTTTAGGTGCTTCTGAAAACAACAAAAGAACATTAAGGAGATTACCCATGGGATTTTTCCTAACTGGTGATGTGCCTTACAAGAGAAACCACGACATGGTGTTGCTTAGATGTGTTGATGCTAGTGAAGCCAAGAAGATAATGGAAGACGTTCATGAAGGTTCATTTGGAACGCATGCAAATGGACATACAATGGCAAAAAAGATCTTAAGAGCTGGTTATTATTGGTCAACTATGGAAACTGATTGTTGTAGTCATGTGAGAATATGTCATAAGTGTCAAACATACGCTGACAATATTCATACACCCTCAACACCTTTGAATACTTTGGTTGCACCATGACCGTTTTCAATGTAGGGAATTGATGTGATTGGATCGATTGAACCTAAGGCTTCGAATGGGCATCGTTTCATCCTCATTGCTATTGATTACTTCACCAAGTGGGTAGAGACGACATCTTATACTAGTGTAACCAGAAATCTAGTGGTTAGATTCATTAAGAGAGACCTAATTTGTCGATGTGGATTGCCGGGTCACATCATTATTGACAATGGGACCAATTTGAATAATAAAATGATGAGAAAGTTGTGTAACTATTTCAAGATTCCACATCATAACTCTTCGCCATATAGTCCCAAGATGAACAGAGCGGTATAGGCGGCAAATAAGAATATAAAATAGATTGCACAAAAGATGGTGGTGACCTATAGGGATTGGCACGACATGCTCACATTCGCGTTGCACGCTTATCGTATCATTGTGCGCACTTCAACTGGGGCAACCCCATATTCTTTAGTGTACGAGATGGAGGTTGTGCTACCTATTGAAGTTGAAATCCCTTCTTTGAGAGTATTGATAGAAACACAACTTGAGGAGGCCGAATGGATTCAAGCTTGCTATGACCAGTTAAATCTCATTGAAGAGAAATGGTTAATTGCCTTATGTCATAGTCAATTGTATCAGAAAAGGGTGAAAAGAGCCCATGATAATAAGGTTCGTCCTCAAGAATTTCAAGAAGGTGACTTAGTTCTCAAGAAAATATTGCCAACCCAAAAAGATCATAGAGGAAAGTGGATCCTGAATTATGAAGGACCATATGTGGTAAAGAAGGCCTTTTCAGGAGAGGCTCTGATCTTGACAAATATGGATGGTGCAGACTTACCTCTCCCTATAAACTTTGATGTAGTAAAAAAATATTATGCTTAAAATAAGAAAAAGGAAAAAAGAAAAAAGTTTGCTAGGTCGAAAACCTGAAAAGGCGACCTAGGCAAGATTAGAACGACCCTGTAGGTTGAAAACTCTAGAAAGAGCGACCTAGGCAAAAGATAGGGTCATGAAAAGACATAGACGTGTTAGACTGAAAATCTGAAAAGGCGGTCTAGGAAAAAACTAGAGCAGTTCATGAAAAAAACTACGTCAAAGTATAAGCTAGGGAAGTTTGGTACCTCGTGAACAAAGTCGAAGAATTTGAAGGGTCTAGGAAATTAAAAAGGGAGTCCAACCAAACAATCAGGTTCCTCAAGAATCCGAATAGATAGAATGCTTAAAGTGTTAGATTTAGGGATTAGAACTATTACTTTGAATATCTCAATTATCAGTTACCCCATTCTCTTTTGGGTTAAATTTCAATTGTTAACTTCCTTTTGTGTAAGACATTCTTTTGTATCCACCATTTTCCTTTTGAATCAATAAATATTTCTATCTTTACTCACCATTCATTGTTGCATTTTGTCATTTCATATAGTAAGAATAAAGCATGTAATGATCTTAAATGCATTATAATTACGACAAAAAACCTTAAAAATAAAAGAAAATACGACAATTTCTTAATCAAATTTGTCAAGGGTACCAACGGAGTATCAATCAAGATCTTAACTTTTTAGCCATTTCTGGCTGTGAAAGAAATCTCAGACGTGAAAGAAGGAAAAACACTAGTGAATGTCGCAATGCTTAAAGCCTTAAAGGGTCGAGGGTTGAAAATAATAACAAAATAAAAATGAATGTGAAAAAGAATCACCATGTGTGTCATGCATTATCTTGCCACTCTTCTCATTTTGGATCCTTGAGCCCACTCCATTTCATATTCTGAGTCCTCATGCCCATTACATTTACATTTTGGGTCTCCGTGCCCATTACATTCTGCATTTCAGGTCCCCATGCCCATTAATATTACATTTCGGGTTCCCGTGCCCATTTTAATTTACATTCCGGGTCCCCATGCCAATTACAATTTACATTCCAGGTCCCCGTGCCCATTACAATTTACATTTTGGGTCCCTATGCCCACTACAATTTACATTTGGGTCTCTGTGCCCATGGAATTATGCATTTTGGGTCCCCGTGCTCGTTGTAATTACATTTCGGGTCCCCATGCCCATTGAATTCTGCATTTCGGGTCCCTACGCCTACTCAGTTTACATTGCGGGTCTCCGTGCCCATTCGGTTTTACGTTTTTGTATCCATTTTTTACACATTTTAGACCTCTATGCACTCACTCCTTGTATTTGGTTCCACACGCTTTTTACATATCCACATTAACTTGTTCATATACTATCGGCTTTCACATTCTCAAATCTGCCAAAATTAGGGTCTACATCTTTATTTATATTTTCCTAAAATAATATGAAACTTAGGTTTTTCATATTATCTGGTAAAATCTAAATAAAAAGGGGCAACTGTATGCACCATTATTTTAAAATAATAATAATAATAATAATAATAATAATAATAATAATAACAATAAAAAATGATAAATCCAGAAAAAAATAAAAATGCCCATTTTCATGCATAGTCAATATACAAAACCTTGTTTAGAATATACATCAATACAAAGAGCTCAAAATAGAAAATTTCAATGGAAAATAAACAATAAAAACAGTAATAACAGAGGCCATCAGAAGGGAAAACGAAAATGCAAGAGTGGTCAACCTTTGAATCACTGAACCACTGTCATGTCTGAACTCTCTAAATCAATGGAGATGCTCTTTGACTTAGCTACATCACTTACATTCCCACAAAATCTGGAGATAAAAATTTTAAATTTTTGTGAGTAAAACAATTTCATGCAATGTTTGTCGTTACAATAATACCTAGAGTATAATAATGAAGAATTTAAAGCAAATAATAAATTTTGTATTAGAATACATGAATTCTTATGTAATAAACAAAATATAATCCTCAAATTTGGGCCTCTAGAAAACAAAAACAATTACAAGGACATTATATTCTAAAATCGTTACAAACAAATACTACAAGAAATTTTTTAATTAATAACAAACTAGGTCTTCAAACCTCCTTCAATTTCCAAAACTTCTCCCCGCGGCTTTGAAAACAACATTTTTAATGAGATAATAATCTCAGTGAATAAAGCAAGATTTTAAAAGAGATTCGCAGATAGTGTTGTTCTCAGTCGGTGCGGAATCCAGAAAAAACAACCATGGTACCCACAGTAATAAAAATTAATAAAAAGGATGGTGTTTTAATTAACACCCTCGCCATGTACATAATAAAAAATATAGTGATACTCCTGATCACTCACTCACACTCTACGGTTCGCAGAACCAGGTTTTCAGTAAATTCTTCAAAAAGATTTATGAGCTCATATTTCATACAATGGCATCTTATTGCCTTCCCCACACTATTATGGAGGTATCTAGAATCTCTTCTCGGAGGTATCTAAAACCTCTTCCCTATATGAAACGGAGGTAACTCATACATCCATTCCAGATGAATGTATCTCAAAATTCAACCTCATTCCAAATGAAGGTATCCAAGTTGACTCTATAAAAGGGGGCACTTGAATCAGAAAAGAGGACCTTTTTTTCGGAAGAGATTTTTAAAGAAAAATATTTTTTAGAGAAAAATAGTTTGGATGAGGAGGACAAAGAAGTGAGGTAGAGAGCAAAACGAAGAGTTTTAAAGGCTACAACAAGTATTAATCTACACTATTCTTTTTAAAACCAGGTAACAAAAATAATCGGAATAGGATAAAAAAGATTACTTACACCTTTTAACCACCAGCGGAAGTGAGTTCCGGTGGTATGGGTGTTGCCGAAAACATCGTCGGAAGTACCGTCGAAGGTCCTCCCCATTCTCCTTTCTCCTTCACTCTAAAAAAGCTTGAAAATTTGAAAGTTAATGTTGGAAGTTAACTTTCTGAAGTTAATTTTATTTCTGCAAGCCTCTTATGGCATAAAGGGCACACACATATGTCTCCATACTTTTACTTTTTTTTTCTGAAAAAATCATACTTTACTAAGTTCACCACAACAAATTTGTTATCCGCACATCCACTTTCCACTATTTGCGCCCCCAGACCCAATACTAAGCTGGTGCTATCCGCAACTCCCTCATTTTCCTATTCGCACCTATTTTATATCATGACCCATTTTGCTGTCTTCACCTTCGTTTACTATTCGCACCACTGTTTTTCCTAAATGTATTTCTTCATTTTAAAGCCCAAAATGTATTATTTTTAGCCTTTTGTGAGGATAAATTGTAAGTTTTTTTTTATTTTTTTTCTATTATTTACCTTTTTTCTAGTTAACATGTTACGAATATTCAAAATAGCAATTAATAAAATTCCAATTATATCTAACAATAATAATAATAATAATGTTAATAATATTAATTTAAAAAATTAAAATTTAATAATGACTATTTTACATGTTTCTACAACTTAAATGTTATAAAACCTTTAAAAGTTATAATTACGAAAGAAAATTTAACGTGGGTCACTTTAGATGCACTAATTTGATCATTACGAAAACTAAAAGAACCACTTTAGATGCACTTCTAATTTGGTCTTTTATAAATTTTTAGTCGTAATTATTACGTCATTAAAATGTTAATAAAATAAGTGCATTAAAAATTAAAATATTAATAATATTTTATAAAAAGAAATTTTCAATAATAATTTCCTCATTAAAATGTTAAAAACAAAAATAAAATAAAAAGTATTTGTTATATTTCAACTATTTTAAGGGTGAAAAAAATCTTTTTAAAGTTATCTAGTTTCACACATTTAATTAGAGGTAACCATCCTTAAGATGGACGTCGTAGGGTGCTAATACCTTCCTTACATGTAATAGACTCCCGAACTCAAAATTTGGCTTCGTAGACCACCTCTTTTTAAAGGTTTTTTCAATGTTTTCCTAAATAAATATTGGTGGCGACTCCTCTGATTTTCATAAACTAATTTTTCGCCATCCCGTCGAGACCTTACGTGTTAACACATGAGTTTAATTAATCTGCACTAATAGTGTAGAAGAGTTTTACACTATAATTCAATCACAACTCTTTACACTAACCATGCACAATAATTTTAAAATATGCACTGAGAGTGTAGAAAAGTTTAAAAACATGAGTTTAATTAATATTTATATGACTTTTAAAATATTAATTGGTAAAATAAACAAACATACCATAAATAAATTATTATGATTGAATATTAGTATAAAACTCTTTATACTAACCATGTACAATAATTTTTTTCTAAAAATATTACACTTAAACTCCAAAGTTACACTCACATCTTTTAAGAGGTGGTTGTAATTTACTTTTAAGTCATGGATACACTCTTTCAGATTTAGTAAAACTACAAATGCAAACCCAACTTTTTTTTAAATTACACAGAAACTCTTATTTTTATATATTTATTAAAGTTGTACCTCTTGTATATTTGAAAATATTACAATAACATTTTTCTCAAACCTTACACTAACATTTCATTAAGAATGAAAAATAATGATTGAAAAAACAGAAAGTGTATATTACATTAAACTTTGTGTCTATATGTAATTTGTCTAATAATTTCTATAATAGCTTCTTTGAGGGAGGATCTTGGAATCTTCTTACATAATGTGCTGGTTTTAGTTTATGCGGAATACTATTTTGTTCTTTCTTCTTCGTTACTTTCTCTTTTTCTTCATAGGTAAAACCATATTCAAATGTGTTGAAAAGTTAAATATATATTATTTGCGGCTAGCAAGGTTGAATGATGAATCTAATTAAAAATTTCAAACATTCTATTTCTCTTTGCTTTTTATTACACCCAACATCAACCCAATGATTAGTTTTTATTTATATGTAGTCAATGAATTATCTCATAATTATATTATTAATAACTTATGTAGCCAATTCAAACAAAATATTGTTTTTGTTGGTTTTTCATGTTTTGTAAAATTTGTTAAAGGTATTTCTTAGGCTTTCTCATATTATTAATATATTTCTTTGACTTAAAAAGAAGTTCAAACAAAATATTTAATTATTTGTATACATATAATTGATAATATTTCAAATGATAATAATTTTCGGTGGATAAAGATCTTTTTCCAAGTAAATATGAATAATAATTAAATTTTGTCGAGAATAAACATAATTTTGGTTATTAAAAGATATAGCACTAAATTCAAACACTAATCAAGAAAATTCCAGAGAAATTAATTCTCAATAATAATCCTTAATTCTTATGTACTTGTTTCTTAAAATAGGATTAAATATATTTTTGGTTATAAATATGGTATGACTAGGACAAAGAGTATAAATTACTTTCAAATACATACCATTTGAGAAAAGGACCATTTGCAAACAAAAAGAATTTATAAGGAAGTAAATTTTAATTTAAAAAATTTTACAAAAGCATAAAACAAATTTTGCTAATTTTATAGGGATAAAAAACATATTTAATCCTTTTGGAATTCATTGTGTTGCCTGTCTAATATATATACATAATGAGAATTTAACGGCTTTGAATTCATTGTGTTGCCTGTCTAATATATATACATAATCCTTAGATCAATAGAACATAAATTAAATGAGATAATTTAATAGAAAAAAATCAAAGTTACAATAGAGCAAAATTGCATTATGGAAAAACCTAAATTAAACGAATATTAAATCAAGAAAAAAAACCAAAGAGAAACATTCTAGGGCTACAAAATTGGAAAAGAACAAAACCCAATTGAGGGAATGTTCTTCCCTTGATCTACAGTGTGTGTATGCATGAAACATGAAAAGATCATAAGAAACATAAATGTATTAGGGCACCATGACAATTCAAAAAACACGACCCTCGTCCTCCTTGGTCGAAACATCCCAAGAAAGTATTTTTGTGGAGTGTGTGGATAGTTTCTTATCAAAGAAAGATTGCCCTTTTTCCTTTGGTGTTAAAACAAGAGCATGGCTTGGAGGAGGAGCTATGATCATGCGTTGCTTTTGATTATTCTTCTTGGTTTCTTCTTTTATGGTTTGCAATGGAACCACGTTTTGTTGAACAGAAGATGTTTCCAAAGTTGATGTAGAAGGCTGTGGACGAGGGTAGAAGAAATCTGTTGGGAAAAAGTAGTATTGTTGAAGGCCAGCCATTGATCGATGTGTTTGATGGTTTCAAAAGTTGTGATGAATTTTAGAGAGAGAAAAAGAAGTTTTCTTAACAAAATTGAGATCTAGTGACTCTGAATTTGGTTTAGAATTTGGGTGTTGTGGATGTTGTATTTATAGAGAGATGGTTCAAATTCAACTATATGAACCTTCTTAAAAGGTTTAATTAATTGTATTCGTACTTCATTCTTCTAGTTATGACTTTTTAAAGTTTGATTTTTTTTTATCTTAAAATATTTAATCCTATCTTTTTTATCTTAAAATATTTAATTAATTTGGTAGAATTTGATTTTTCTATCAACTTGAAAGTAAAGCAGTTACATTCTTATCTTTTGCATTAATTATTAATTATATAATATAATATGTACTTATTTAATAGTTTTGAGTTGTGTATATATGATGGAGTAAAAGATAAGGTATGGGACATGATAAATATTTTTATTTTAGGTATAAAATGCTTAAAAGACATATACATCCTTATATATTTGTATTTGTATTTAAATAATTGTATTTGAATTTTTTACTATCTGCTATATACAATAATTTTATCATATCATGCTCTTAATTCTACTAGCGTCAACAACTTTATCTTTTCACGTATACATTTTGAATTTATATTATGTATTATCTGACTTATTTGCATATATTCTATATTCTATATTTTGAATTCACATAATATATAATAATAATAATTCAAATTATATTAAGTTAACAAACATTAAAAAATATTTTAATAAACTTAATATTTTTTATCTGTGTGTTGTTTATCAAAACATAATAAAAAGGTAACCCGTAACTTCAAAATTTTAATATTATTCTGATATCATCTTTTTATCCCGTACTCTAGTGTGTACCAAACAAAATTGTAAAATTCTAAGAAACTAAAGGACCAAAATAACTCAAATTTAAAACTCTATTATACATTAACACACTTTTTGCAACCCGTTAAGAAGCAAAATAAAATCTAGGATTTGCATGGTGCTACCTAAAGCTCCACTAGAAATACAATCGATGCAAGAATAAAAATTCAACTTGTCAACACTGTTAATGATGATATACAATCGTTTTTATATACTTTAAGTGGAATTGAATGAAATTTCATAAACTAAAAACTTATTAAACATTTCTAAAATATCAAATTATTGGATTCTTCGTGCGAGGCAGATATTACAACATTGCATTTTGAATTTGTCATTTAAAAAATTATAGAAATTGGGGTTATAAAATTTTCTAATAGTAAAGTCTACATTTGCCAGGTTGCTAACAAATTTGTGTCGTAGGTGCACTTTATTTTGTTGGGGCTATTATTTTATGACACAAGAAGGTCAGGGCGAATATGGTCGGTGTTTAGATAAAAATTCTTCTCGAGTGGAAAATGCAACATAATTTTGAGGGTGATGGATTAAATTGATTTCATTTTTTAAAATATTTATTTGAATGAGTTTTGTTTTTCTAAAATGTTTTTTTATGGTTCTTTAATTAATCTAAAGGGTATCTGAATGGTTTATCTGACATACAAGCTCGACAATGTCAAGGAATATGACATTGCATGTCCTAGATGAACCCCAATTTGAGGTTATCTCTCAATGCTCCCAAAATAAAAGTTGTTTCAATTTGATTAGGGACAAGTTTTATCAAAATCCAATAGTTAGAATAAAAGTTATAAATGGAATAGTTGAGATTATTCAGAGAACTTGTGAAATCTGTCACTGCCAACAATGATTTGGGGTTTTGAACTTGTAGAAAAGCTAAGTTAAAAATTTTAAGAAAATTTTAGCATGGTCTCCTCTATATTAGGAGCAATCTCATGAAGTTTTTGGAGTGAAAGGATGAAGGAAACAACATTTACAAATTACAAAATGTTGCTAGATAGAGTTTCTCCAAAACTGCACCAACACATTTCAACATCTGCAAAATAAAACAATCAATTTTCAAAGGGGCATCCATACATGTAGGTGGTTGAGTCCCTTAGTTTTTATCCTTTTTTGAGTTCACATAGAAGAAGCTCTCCTTACCTTGACTAGAAGAGGATCGTTGGGAGTGAAACACGTTTCCCTAGCATTCTCGACATGCATTAATCGACAGCCTTGTAAATGGTGTAACCTTTTGCCCGATCGACTATCAGGACCTTGTGACTAGTGTAACTTTCTCATCTAGTGGTTGAACGATGCAAACTACTTGTAAAAAAGAAGAGCAAGATGAGTACAACACTAATCTAGCTTTGCATGTATGATCAGTATAGCATAAAGCCTACATGTAAAGGCTCAAAGTGTGCTTTTCACAAAGTTGACTTTTGTAAATGATAATGATTTGAAAAACAACTTTGATAATTGTGATTAGAAGACTATGAGGAGTTAAAAAACATACTCAGTTGTGCCAAACAATGACATGCACAATGTACCCCTATGATTTCGAAAAAGGAAAACTCAAACAAAAATTAGAATAATAAATTTATCAAAGAAACTAGAATAGTGACTTACCTACTAGAATTCAAAGTCAAAAGTAAGTGAAATGGAGGAAATGGATGGAGCTCTTGGACATGCGAGAAATTTAAGAATGTTGGAAGGAAGAAGAAAATGAATTAGGAGAAGAATGAGACTTTATAGTTCTATTTAAAGAGATGAAAATGCTGTGTTAGTAATCCCGGTTTTTACTAAGCGCACTCTCTTTTCAGCAAGTTTTTCTTTTTCTTTTTATTAAAAACAAGCCCAAAACTTCATTCCAAAGATTACCTACTAATCACACCACAACTTATCACTTCATAAGTAACAAATTATTTATTTTACTTAATTGATTTTAATTTCTCTTCTAATTATTTTCCTACAATTATAATATATTAATCAAAATAAGATGTTTTCCTATGATTACAACACATATATTTGAGTTGTAATTTTAATTTCTTTTTTAATTAATTTTATACACTTATAATACATTAATCAAAATAGGATGTTACACCACATATAATTGAGTTGTAATTTATAGGGTGTTACTATATGACTATCATAACATTATAATAATCTCTCTATATATGAGTCATTTTATTCCCCTTTTTGCCCTTATTATAAGGGGTTTTCAATAAAATTACACATACTAATAAAAATAGTTAAAGGAGGCAATTTCATAAAAAAATATTGCTAACTTACCAATTTTGTCTTTGTTAATCACCATTTATTTTTTATAGATGGTGTTAAGAGTCCGTTTATTTAAGATTATTTCTTCAAGAATTAATTTTTTTTTTAAAAAAATCAATTATAAGAATTTTTAAGATGCTTGTCTAAATTTTTTTAAGAAGCAGAGTTAGAAAATAATCACTTTCTGCTTTTTCAAGAAGAACTCAGAACTGTTTCTCAAAAAAAACAATGGTAATAAAAGAGAGAGAAAATATTTAAAAAACATGAAGACTTTTGTTTCTTCATACATTAGAGCTAAAAGTGATTTTTTATGATTATAAAAAAACAAAAATTTACTTTTGATTGTATAAGAATCTCTAAAAAGTTTTTTATACAATTTTAAGAAGTATTATTTTTATGCACAAACAAACTTACCCTAAATCATTAAATTCTAAGAACTATTATCCATCCATCTCTAGAGTATTATTTTTTTAATTATTTCTCTTTAAAATAGAAAGAGGTTGAGCTAACTCATTTTGAAATATGAACAATCACTTATAAATTTTAAATTATTTGAGAAAAAATTGTTTCTCACCAAATTGAAATTTAAGCAAAGAAAATTGATGGTTGAATATTTTGAAATGACCAAGCTATTGTTGTTGGGAATGAAATCTATATAAACCCATGAATCAAGTGCTGAATTGTACTCTCTAACTTGTTGAATTAGCTTCTAAAGAGTTAGATTATCTAACATCCCTAAAATTCAACATTTTCTAGCTATTTAATTTTATGTAATTTAATCCACTTATGTTTGAAATCATAACTAAAACACTTGAGAATAAACTTTTCATCACAACACAGACAATCTAACATTATACATTTGTCACTTGGCGAAATGTGTCGCCTAGCGAGACTCAGGGTACCTTGCCCAATGACACACATCGCTTAGCGGGAGCCCTGCATCAGACGGTCCCAATAATAGGGACTTCACTTAGTCAAACACTTCATTGGGCAAAAAACTTCTTTATTTCCAAAGAGAGAGTAATTTGTGCTGGACAAGACCTTTCGCTGGGCGCAAAGTTGCAACCTAGGTTTGATTGAGGGTAACACTCGCTAGTGAGACCTACTGTCTAATGAGACTTTACAGATAGCAGAACCTCTATTGTAGAATTCAACTCAAAACAAAAACTTATTCAACATGCAACAACCATCCATACATCCCTCTGCCACTACCTTCATGCAATGTTATAAAACTACTTGGTACAACTGATCTCATTATCAATACAACTAATATCCCACATACATATCCCATTTGCATAGTTCTTAGTTTTAGCACCTAGATTGGGAAGTCAAAGTGGAAGATATCTTCCGATGCTATGAAATAAGGGAAGAAAGGAAAGTGCCTTTGGTCTCCCTTAGTTTTCAAGGTCCTGCTTTGCATTGGGGGGATGGGTTAGTCAAGGATAGGGCCCATAAACAAATGCCTAACATTTGTTGCTGGAATGATTTAAAGACTTGGTTGTGAAGAAGGCACATTCCTTCATATTATGAGAGGGATCTTTTGGATATACTCCAAAGACTTAGGCAACATAACCTAAGTATTGAGGAGTATAGACAAAAGATGGAGCTTCTCATACTAAGGGCCAATATCATTGAGGAACCCAATGTCACCCTTGTTAGGTTTTTGTGAAACTTTGTGTAAGAGCTGAGAATCAACTTAAGAGAAAAAGCTTTAAAAAAGATTCTCCCTCTTACCCAAAGAGAGACCAACTTAAGGGGAACTCTTTCAAGAGTTTTCCTAAAGAGGAACCCAAACACTTTAAAGATACAAAAACACCTCATATAAAGAGAAAACCCCCTACTACTAAGCCTATAGAGAGGCAAAGTAGTATCAAATGCTTCAAATGTCTTGGGAGAGGCCACATTGCCTCTCAATACCCCAACAAGAAAACCATGATCATAAGGGGATAAGACATTTGTAGTGAGAATAACTCATATTCCTCCTCTAGTGAGAGTGAGGAAGAAGGGGAACATACATTTAAACAAGAGTATGATGAAGCTTTTCCTTATGAGGGGGACCTCATTATGGTTCAAAGGCTTCTTGGAAGCCAACCTCTAGAGCTTGGCCAGTCACAAAGAGAGAACATCTTCCATACAAGATCTAAAGTAAATGAAAAAGTATGTTCTCTCCTTATTGATAGTGTCTCATATTGTAATTGTTGTAGCTCTAGGTTGGTTGAAAAGCTAGTCTTGACTACCATGCCCCATCCCAAATCTTACAAATTGCAATGGCTCAATGAGCAAGGGGAGATGGTAATCAATGAACAAGTTATGGTTCCAATTTCCATAGGATCTTATAATGATGAGATTCTTTGTGACATAGTTCCTATGGAGGTTGGTCATATCCTGTTGGGGAGGCCATGGAAATTTGACAAGAAAGTCATTCACCATGGTTACTCCAACCAAATAATTCTCACCCATAATGAAAAGCGCTTCAAATTGTATCCTTTGTCACCTTCTCAAGTGGCTGAGGATCAATTTGCAATGAAAAAGAAAAGAGTTGAGGAAAAAAAAACAACAAGCTTCACCCCTAAAGGTTGAAAGAGGTAAAGAATCGGAAGGTGATGCCTCTTCCAAAGGAAATGATAGTAAAAGGATCATATTTTCTATTAAACGTGATTTAAAAGAAACTCCTTTGACTAACAAGCCCTTTTATCTCCTCTTTTGGAAAAAGGCATCAAATCCTTCTCCCATTCTACATTCTTTTGCTGAAAGCACTGCAACAAACCATGCACATGAGCACCTTACTCAAGGTGTTCAAGATATTTTAAAGGAATTTGATGATATATTCCCTAATGAGGTTCCGAAAGGACTTCCTCCCATTAGGGATATAGAACATCAAATTGATTTGGTGCCTAGCACAAGTCTAACTAATAGACCTGCCTATAGGACCAACCCCATGGAGACCCAAGAGATTGAGCCTCAAGTGAATGAGCTGTTGGAGAAAGGTTGGGTTCAAAAGATCCTAAGCCCTTGTGTTGTGCCAATATTGTTGGTGTCCAAGAAGAATGGCCAATAGAGGATATCTATTGATTGTCGTGAAATCAACATCATCTCCATCAAATATAGGCACCCAATTCCCCGTCTTGACGACATGTTGGATGAATTGCATGGGCAAAAATATTTTCAAAAATAGATCTTAAAAGTGGTTACCACCAAATACGAATCAAAGAGGGTAATGAGTGAAAAACTGATTTTAAGACTAAATTTGGTCTTTATGAGTGGTTGGTTATGCCCTTTGGGCTAAGCAATGCCCCAAACACATTCATGCACTTAATGAATCATGTACTGAGAGATTGCCTTGGTAAATTTTATGTAGTTTACTTTGATGACATTTTTGTTTACTCTAGGAACCTAAATGATCATTTAGGACATCTAAGGCATGTTTTTTCTCTTCTCAGGAGTAATCATCTTTTTGGTAACTTAGAAAAATGCACCTTTTGTGTAGATAGTGTAGTTTTCCTAGGTTTTGTAGTTAGCACAAAAGGGGTCCATGTTGACCCCGAAAAGATAAAAGCAATTCAAGAATGGCCCACACCAAATAGTGTGACAGAGATCAAAAGATTTCATGGTCTCGCTGGATTTTATAGGCGCTTTGTGCCTAATTTCTCCATGCTCTTTGCACCAATAAATGATTTGGTGGAAAAGGAAGTTCCTTTACTCTAGGGTGAGAAACAAGAGAAAGTTTTCCAACTAATTAAGCATAAACTGACCCATGCACCAGTCTTGGCATTACCTGACTTTTCTAAAACATCTGAACTTGAATGTGATGCCTATGGTGTAAGCGTGGGAGCTGTCTTGTTGTAAGGAGGGCACACCATTGCATATTTCAGTGAAAAACTCAATGGTGCCCCCCTCAACTACCCCACCTATGATAAGGAGTTTTATGCCATAATTAGGGCCCTTCAAACTTGGGAGCATTACCTTGCTTCCAAGGAGTTTGTCATTCATAGTGACCATGAGTCACTACAATATTTGAGGGGTCAAAGTAAATTGAACAAAAGGCATGCAACATGGGTGGAATATCATGTATCCTTTTGACAAGGATTTTGGCCCCATCTTTGCTGCCTCTGCATCTACATTCGCATTAAAGCCCATGATGGATACTTCATCAGTGAGGGGTATCTCTACAAAGGGAGTAAGTTTTGTATACCCCAAGGATCTATTACGAACTTACTCATAAAAGAAAGTCACGAAGGTGGGCTCATAGGGCATTTTGGGATTTCAAAAACCCTCATGCTTTTACAAGAGAAATTCTCTTGGCCCCATATGCGTTGAGATATCCATAGACATTGCTTTAGATGTATAGCTTGCTTGCAAGTAAAGTCTAAAATAATGCCTCATGGACTATACACACCTTTACCTGCTCCTTCTGCACCTTGGGAGGATATTAGCATGGGTTTCATCCTTGGGCTCCCAAGAACCCAACGAGGTGCAAACTCCATATTTGTGGTGGTGGACCGATTTTCAAAAATGACCCATTTTATTCCCTCCCACAAAGTGGATAATGCGAGCAACACCGCAAAAACTTTTTTTTAAAGAGGTTGTCCGGTTGCATGGTATACCCTCTTCAATAGTGTCAGATAGGGATGTGAAGTTCCTTAGCCATTTTTGGAGATCTCGTTGGGATAAGTTGGGAACTAAACTTTTTTTCCATTACTTGTCACCCTCAAACTGATGGGAAAATAGAAGTGGTGAATAGATCTTTATCCACTATGCTGAGGGCTCTCCTTAAAGGCAACCATTAGTCTTGGGATGAGTACCTTCCCTATATTGAATTTGCTTATAGTCGGGTGGTTCATAGAACCACCAAGCATTCTCCATTTGAGGTGATTTATGGCTTTAATCCTCGTACTCCTCTAGATCTTTCACCTCTTCCTTTTTCTGTTGTTGTGCATAAAGAAGTAGAGGCAAAAGCCATTTTTGTAAAACAATTACATGAGAGGTTAAAGCTAACATAGAGCACCAATCCTTGAGAGATGTTACATTCACCAATAGAGGGAAGAAAAAGGTCATCTTTGAAAAGGGCGACTGGGTATGGCTTCACTTGAGAAAGGATAGATTTTCTTCTCAAAGGAAGTCCAAACTTAGCCCTAGAGGAGATGGACCTTTCCAAATCCTTGAGCAGATCGATAATAATGCCTATGTTTTGGATCTGCTTGAGGATCATGGGGTAAGCACCAATTTTAATGTTTCTGATTTTCCTCCATTTGTAGGTGTTAAAAATAATGAAGACCCCATGGATTTGAGGTCAAATTCTCTCCAAGGGGGAGGAGATGATGTGACCATGCCTAGCCAAGGACCTATCACTAGGGTCATGGCTAGAAGGATTGAAGAAGACCTAGCCCTTGTAGACAAAGAAAGATTTCACCTCCTGCAGAAAGTGAAGGTATTAGACTAGGGCCTTTAGTTAATAAAATATATTTTTCCTTTATTTTAATTTTGAGGAGCATTAGGAATTTAATTTGGAACATGTATTTAGTCCATTTTTATTTTAGGAGGTGTCTTACGAATTTAGAGGGTGGATTTAGTTTTTTGGATCTTTATCAAGGAAATAAGGGGTAGCCTTGATATCTACACCCCTCTTTTCCTATATAAACCCCTTAAGCTAATAAGAAGGAATCTTAGTCCTTGGTTTGAGAGACTTGGGCGCAAAGTTTGATGATCTAAGGAGGGGATTGTTTCTCAATCCTCCTCCCTTAGATCTCTCCTTTAATCCTAGCCCTTCTTTATTAGGTTGTCTTGTTCAAGAGGCTAGCTACCTCTATAAATAGGAGCTTCTCCCCTTACTTGTATTTTTTACACTTGAATTTAATCCTATAGACCATTTGGTCATGAGGTTCTTCCTTTGAGTGTCCCCTCCTTCTCCTTTGTGAGAGCTTCTAATATCAAGGGACCCCTCCCTTATGGCCTCTCCCCTTTGGCTTATCAAACCTAGTGTTTGTGACGCCTCACCCCATTCCTTCCCTTTCCATAAATTCATTTCTCTTCCAAGTGACCTTAGAAAGGATCCTTTTGGGCACGTGATCATCAATGATCACATTAGAATATACCCATTTGTTTTAGCTAGCGCTAAAACAAACCATTTCTAGAAAAGATATATATGGGATGCAGGGGGTAAAAGGTGGAATTGGGACTGACGAAGAGGACTCTTTACATGGGAGTTAGAGATGGTGGAAGCTCTTCGGGACCAATCGGGCTTTGTTCTCTTGTCACTAGGGGTGTCACACATGTGGATATGGTTGGTAGATGGATCTGGAGTCTTCTCAATCTTGTCCACAAAAGCTCGGCGTCTACACTAGGACACTTTTTTCAATCACATTTGGATGCAAGGGGTACCTCCAAAGGTTCAGTTTCTGATTTGGCAAATGGATGCGGATAATGACCAGCAACAAGGCCAGATGCGGATTGTGTGATGCAAAACTTGAATCGAGTTCTCATTTATTCATGTCTTCAGCAATAGCAACTAAAGTATGGATGGAGGTATGTGATTGATGGGAAGTCTCTATGGCGCTATGTCTAGAGCCTCGTCATTAGGGATTACAATTTTGGGGCCTAACCAGGGGGAATAAGAAAATGCGTAAGTTTTTGTCTTTGGTATGATTTGCAAACTTTTTACATATTTGAAAGGCATGAAATGTTTTGGTTTTCAATAGCGTAGAGCCTCAAGTGTCAGCAATACTCCCTATAATTCAGCTCAGTTTTTGGGAATGGAGTCAGGCCTTGCAACTCAGCTCACATAACTTTGCAGAGTGGATAATAAACCCATCTTTTTGTGTTCAAGGGCGGAGATATAATTTATGTATGCTCAATGTTGAAAATCATAGTGTTAATCCAGTTCTCTTTTTTATTTTTGTTATCCTTTAATTTGTACTTTAACATGAAAGACATATGTTTTGTGCTTTTCTGTGTTATAATATAATTGCTTTGCCTTATATAAAAAATATGAATACTAGTTTGAACAATCAATGGATCACCCAATGTATATAAACAGTATAACACGCTGGGCACGGGGTTTTGAACTTCGAACAACCAACATATAACACACAAGACAAAGTGACAAACACCTTTACCTAATCACGCGTGCACACAACCTGTGTTTAGGTGGATGATTAATGATATAGAACCTTTAATGTTAGATTAAGAGGGACTTTTACAAAGTAAAATAAATTAATTTAAGATTTAATAATCGTAGTCAAACTGGAAACAAATTGGTGTTAATAAAAGAATAATAATTGAATAATATTTAAAATACGAAGAAAAAGTGTAGACAAATTACACTAAAATGCTCTCTTCTCTTAAACCTTACACCTTATACCAACACCAATTAAAGATGTCAAAATAATGTTTAAAAAACAAGGATGAATGTGTATGTAATTACACAAAACTTCAAGAGTGTTGTTGTAATTTGTTCAATTATCTATTTTTTTATATTGATTTTGGATCACATTAATCATTTATCATTTTAATTTCTTTACTTTTTTCTTTTTTTTTTTTACTTTCACTTAAAATGAGACTCACTCTTCATCTTAATCATTCAAATTTTTAAAATCTAATGACTAAAATTAATTACTTATTATGATTATTAAATTTTAAGAAAATATATAGTAAGATGAAGAGTAATTCTCTTAATCTTATTTTTAAAGTAAGTGGATATATATACATACACACACAAATTTGATGTTTAATAGCCACTAATTAGCATTAATCTTATATTAGTAGAAAGTACTAGAAGGTTGAAAGATGTTTTTTTTTTTAAACTATGTTTTTGGTATATGAACTTTTTCATATTTATAGTTTTGGAACATAAAATTTTTGTTGATTAGTTAATGCATACAAACATTTTTTAAGTCCAACAATTTAGTCTTTCTTTTTATTTTAGTCATTAAGTGGTGATGTCACGAAAAAATTTAATTGATAAAATAAAAGTAAATTATGTTTTTAGTATATAAAATTTTTCAAATTTATAATTTTAGTACACAAACTTTTTATTGATTGGTCAATATATACAAACATTTTTTCTATCCAACATCTTGTTGTTTTTTTTTTGTTGAATTTTTCTTTTATGTGATGATATTTCACTTCATTTATTAGTAGTTTATTAATTAAATTTTTTGACGATTTCCATTACATTTTGTGGTAGTTTTTTTCGTCACAAATTAAAAAAAAAATATTCATCGTCTTTCTTACACTTCTCATTCCCTCTTCGTCTACTTACTCCACTACCTCATTTTCACGTGTCTCCCCACCTCCACCAATGTAAAGTTCACTCCTCCTTCCATTACTTGATACCCTTTCCCCCTCGTGCTTGTTGCCCCCTCACTCTCTGCCTTTCCCACCTCTGTTTTATAATATTTTTTAGACAACAAATGAAATTACAATTCTCAATTTAAATTTTTATTGCATAATATTTTTCAATTTTTTCTTTCATAATATTTTTTAAAAACAATGTTATTTTTTTAATTAAGTTTAGAACATATTTTTTGAAGATTATTACAAAATATATCTTTTTTTCTCAAATGTTTTCAAACAAAAAAATATTTGTATATCTTGACCGGTTAACAAAAAGTTTGTGTACCAAAACCATAAATTTAAAAAAGTTTATGTATCAAAAAACATATTTTACCCATAAAATAATAATAATTAAAGTAACACGTCATTACTTAGCAACTAAAATAATATGGAAGGGGTAAAATATTGAACGAAAAATATGTTTGTATACCTTGACTAAAAAAAAGTTTATATACCAAAACCATAAATTTGAAAAAGTTCATGTAGCAAAAACATAGTTTACCAATGAAAGTGACATGTGGTAATTTATTTTATAAGAAACCAAGAAAAATAGAAAATAGGTTGTTGTAATTAATAGCGATTTGTATATGAGGGAAATGGTTTTGCTTTAGTCACTTGGGTGATTACATATAATCTCAACCACAATAGTAAATTTTATAATAAAAAATGTAAAATATTAAAAGTTTTAGCCGTTAGACCGTGACTTTATATCCCTACCATGACAAAGTGATGCACAGAATCCAAATTTGTATACTAGTGGTGTTACTTTGGGTATGTATGATGCAAACCATGATAGGATGAAAATACTTACCTGGTGTGTGTTAAGGTCTTTGCAAGAGTTTACAATTTTTGGTTATAATTCATACCATTACCATAGTTATAAAAATAAAACAAAAAGATAGAATAAAAATAATATGAAATAAAAACGAAATATGAGTGTAATTATTAATATTATGAAAAAATTTTAACATATTATAATATATTGAGTTCAATGTGTTTTGTAATATTTTCAATTTGGATAAATCTTAGTTCTTGAGATTCAAAATTATAGCTACTAAAAATAATATTATTTTTAGTAGCTATAATTTGAAAGAAAAAAACTAGCATTTGTCTTTTGGGAGCATCGAAAAATCTTGAGCAAACCAAAAGTGAGTATTGTTTTTTCAAAAAGGTTTGCTTTATACTCATGCTTCGACCGAACAAACACCAAAATATGCAATAAGTATTGTACAAATTCATATTAATTTGGTTTTCACCTTACCTTCCAATTACAACCTATTAGAGAAAAGAAAAAGTGTAATACACTAATGTAAAATATTTTACATTATTCTTCAATTAAAACCTACTAACTATTATGATAGTTTTATTAACTTTTGTAGTAATACCAATGTTTTTTTTTGCTAGCTGAATGTAATAACCAAAGTTATACAAATAGTAATTTGGGATTGGAAAATAATGTACAACTATTTTAATTGCACTTTTGTGATTGTACTATTCATCACCATTTAACTCTCCATAATATATTCGATCTTATTCTTGTTTAATTGTATTTTTATATTTATTTAAATTTATACGTATTTCTATATTTTTTTATAAGACCAATTATGCAGATTAAATATTTTCTAGTACTTTTAGAAAATGATCAAATAATAAATTAATAGAATAGTAGACATTTAATTACTAAAGAAAATAAATTAATAAGAAGATGAGATTAGCTGGTATCTTAAGCTTATGATCTGTATGTGAAGAAGATCATAATAAGGATATAGATTATATATTTAAAAAAAAAAAATCGTGCTATTTTATTTAATATTTGTATGTTTTTATTATCAAGATAAACATTGGGTTGATGACTTTTTCGTCTATGACATCAGATAATATGCGAGACACACGCTATTCTTAGTAAAAATATTTGCAGTTTTCATTAAAAAAATTTGTTAATTGTTTCAAAGGTTAGAACTTGGAGCTTCACTATAGAATAAAAGATCCCACCTAGTTAAATTTATTAGGGAGCTTAAAGGAGACATAATCATGTATAATTTTTTAACACAAACTATGCTTTTAGTGTTTTCTAGGTTTAAAAGAATTTATCACATCAAACTATTTTAGAAGTGAGTAAAAATATAGTTTTCCAAAAAGATTACATTTAATTATGTTTTTAGACTCTCCAATTACATCCTAATTAATGATAATTTTTTAAAATAGGGACTAAAATAAAAATTTCTTTAAAGAACTAAATAAAATCTTTGAAAAACCAAACCAAAAGAAACTATTTTTTTGTACTGAAACAGTTATTGAAGCCTTAAAAAATTTTATGCATAAATTAAATTTAATTAAATTCTATATTAAACTATTATTGAACATGATATTACTAATGAGATGTATAAAAATTTACCCTATTAGTATTTGCTCTTATCGAAATGTACCTAAGTATGAATCGTTATAGACCTTCCGAAATGCACTAGGTAAGGTTGAAGGAGTATCCAAATATCTTTTGGAATGAACCAAAAAGGGGGAGAACTTGCAAACGACTCAAACGCTCAAGTTAGTAAATGAGCAAAAGATGGAGAGAGAGAGAGCAAGAGAGGTCAAAGAGTAATGGGTTTTTTTCTGAATGAGTAAATGATACGTACCTCTTGCCTTATATTTATAGTAAGAAATGCAATTATTATCTAGCGGTCAATACTTATCACCTTGGGTGCATTCTTTTTATCCCGCGTGTGTGGCTTTTACCCAGTAGATACTTTGTAGGTCCTGCTTTGCTTTACAGGGAACTGTGCTAACCCGTAATTATGCTGATTTATCTTCTGGTTTTTAACTTAGTTAGTTAATTGATTATTTGTTTTGGGAAGCTCAGATTTCGATTTGGCTGAAATTCTTTGGGGTTTTATTTCTTTTCCTGTTTTTAGGATTATATTATATTTCGGATATACTGAAATCCGAAGTCTATTATTTAGAACCTTTGTCCTTTCCTATAATTATTTTGTTTATATATTTTTCGGTTTTCAACTATGTCGAAATTCGGAGTCTCTTAGGAGAGTTTTTTTTAGTAATGTAGTAGTTTATATACTTCGGTCTTCAGCTGTATCAAAATCCGAAGTCTATTGACAGTTTACTAGTGTAGTTCTTCTTATGATTATATAGTATTATATTTGTTTAACAACGTATACATAAATAATTGGCCCTTAATTGCTTTTATTTCTCTTTATATGTACATCACTTTCTTTATAAAAACAATCCTCTCTATTCTCCAGTTACGTACACGTGACCAAACTAAAAGAAACTATTTTTTTGAACTGAAACAGTTATTTAATCCTTAAAAAATTTTATGCATAAATTAAATTTAATTAAATTCTATATTAAACTCTTATTGAACATGATATATATTACTAATGAGATGTAAACAAATTTACCCTATTAATATTTTCTAACAATGTATACATAAATAAATTGACCCTTAATTACTTTTATTTCTCTTTATATATACATCACTTTTGTTTATAAAAACAATCCTCTCTATTCTCCAGTTACGTGCACGTTTATATAAGCTCTAATTAAGATTAATGCATATTATCGTACGTGCATGATTACCTAGTGGCATTAAGCCCTGCAGTACTTTATCTTACCTATTGCATGTTGTGATGCTTAAAAATGGGTTTTAATTATTAAAAAATATAAAAATATATTTTAATAAATATATATAAATATTTTATATTTTTTATTAAATTGATTAAATTAAATAATTTAATTTTTTGAAAATATCAAGTTAAAATAATATTTTGTAATGTTAAAGTATGAACAAAAATAGGTAGATTTTGGATAGAAAATTATAGTATTGTCCTCGTATACTCACATTTTGAAAAATATAGTCATACTTAGTAATATACTCATAAGTAAGTATAATATAAAAAAAATCAACATAACATTAAATATAAAGAAAATTATAAAAATATTTTTTAAAATTTTATATAATTACACAAATTTTCTTTTTAACCATAACTTTAATAAGTAATGTTGTAAATTTATTAAGAGTTACTTTAGAAATAACTCAAAATCTTTTTATAAATTGTATTTTTATCTTATTAAATTGCTTAAAATATATTATGTCTCTTTTTATTCTATAATTATATTTCTTATCATAGATTATAAAAAAAAATAATATTTTTAGCGATATTTTTACTTAAAATTATAATTATATAACATTTTATAATATAATTATATTAATTAATATTATAGGTAAGGTGCTTAGGTATCATAATATCCACCTTATGTACATAATATTACATATCCAAACTCATCTTGTATATACATCTAATTTTTAGGTAATTACCTGTTTCAGTGAGAATATTTTAGTAGTACTATAAATTCTAAATCCATTTTTTATCCTTAATATATAAAAAAAGACATATTTGGCAAGATATCATAATTCATAATCCCCCATTTATTTTTTGGAGCACAAGCAATTATTTTTCTGTTAAGAGTAGTTGGGAAGCTAGCTACAATTTGTTTTTGTAGCACAAGCAATTAATACACCGTGTCACGTGGTATACACTTGTACTTGCAATTCATACCTACCCATTATTGGTAATTATATTTTTTTCATTTTAAACTATACTTTTTAACATTTTGATTTTATTTTAAACTATTATTTATTTCAACAATTCAAGATTATATTTATAGTTTTTAATTATACTTTTATTTATATTTTTAATGAATTAAATTTTATAAGTATTTAAGTTTAAGCAAATAATTAGTCATTTATTAATAAGAATGGAAAAGGATTTTTTCATATGACATTACAGCTATATGAAATCGTAGCCTTTTGATTATAAGTAAGTGAGATAAATTTAAATAATAAGAAAAGAAAACATAATCTTGTGATGGTAAAGATTTAAAAACATGAGAGCATTCAAGTGAAAATTTCACATGAGAAGATTTCATTCATATGTCAGTTTTAGGAAAATTCTTATATGATTTTTTATTAAATAGCCATAGTGGAACTACCAAAATAAATTGGTGATCTCCTATAAACTCTAATCAATTATAGGAAAAGAATTTCTCAAGTTACCCCACCAGACTACCACTACTATAAGAATATTGATGCTGTAGGGTTAGTTCTAACAACACAAGAGAAATCAAATAAAGATATTTTTTTAATTATAAATATGTAAAAAGTTTAATTGGTATATACATTTAATACCAATTAATTTTTTTTAATTAATATTTTTTAATAGGTGTGCATAAGCCTTAAATAACTATAATTTTGCAATGAGTGAGATATATTTTTATTTGACTAAAATTGTTAAACATATTTCTGTTATATATTTCAAAATACATTTAATTTGATTTTAATATTTGAAAAAGGTATTATGATTTTGACTCTCAAAAGTTTAAAAATATTTTTGCTAATTTCAATAATTAATATTTTTGCAATCATTAGTATTCAATATGACTTATCATGTCATTAGTTTAATGCAATTTGTTTTTTTTCTTAAATTGTATTTTTATTATCTCGTTTGTTCAAAAAGTAATATAATACAAGCTAATAATTAATTAAATTACATAAATTACTATGTCAAACTCTTGATATAATAAATAATTTTATAAAAAACTTAGTTAAATTGATCAAATAAGATATATGAGTTATTATATACTTTTTGACATGACAACTATATTCTATTTTTATCAACATAAAAAAAAATAAAAATCACTGTTATAAAGCCACTATTATAAAAAAATAAAAATCACCTTTTTTTCGTGAATCATTCAGTAACTTTTATTAAGTCATTATTATCACTAGTGAAAAACATATGGAAGATCTTATGTGTTCATATTTTTATTTTAATTTGATAATTTAATTATACAATTTGTAAATAATTATTAATAGTATATAATTTTATATGTTATTTTAACTTGGTTTGCAGTAAAAATATATAAAAAATAGCATATAAATAATAATAAAATATATATGCTTTATTATGTCTTGTAAGTAATGAAATCTTCTTTAATTGGAAGACCAAACAATAACTGCAATTCTTGACAATCTTAAGCTTTTCTACAATTTATAAGTGTGAAACATGATAGAATTTAAAATTAAATGACTTAAGATAATGATATGTTGTTAATTAATTACTTGTTTTTCAAAATACATGTTCAAATGACTATTTTTTAAATTTTCTTGTCTTTCAATAATAATTAATTAATAAAATTTAGTTGTTAGCTATTTTTATTATAAATGATTAAAGTAAAACCCATAAAAATTTGATAATTAGTAAAGTTAGATGGTGGAAAAGTGAAAGAAATAGATGATAGATATAAAAATAAAATGATAATATAGGGTATGGTATAAATAAAACAAAATATTCCTATTTGGGTTTACATATATAATATTTTAACCTTGAGTTATCTTATAAATATTAGCTACTTTGTTTAATGTTATTTTTTAATATTATTAAATAAATTATTAATGTACCTTAATTTTAATATTATTAAATAAATTATTAGGTACTTTGTTTTACGTAACAATTCGCTTATTAGTTATATTTGATAATATATGAGATTCAAAAAATATATTAATTTATCATTTGTTGGTATAGTTAAAAGGTAAAGGAAAAATTAGGTAGAATTAATTATGTGCAAATATAATTAACATGGAGAGAATAAAATCAATAAAACATAATAAATAGAGTAAACAAATTATAAAAATAAGATAGTTGTTGTAAAAATAATAATAAGAAAATTCAGAAAATTTGAGATTAGAAACAAAATAAAGAGTAATTTTTAATTAAAAAGTAAACACATAAAACAAACAGATATAAATAAATTTTTTCAAAAAAAAGGTAGTGATAATAAAATAGGGTGGTTTTTATTTAAAAATGGGTAAAAAGATAATTGATTTTTTAAAAAATTAAGAAAAAATAGTTTTTTATAATTTTAAAATGGGAAAAATATAACATTTTTTTAATATAAAAATTGAACAGTTTTTATAATTTAAAAATAGGAAGTTATAGTTTTAAAATATTTTAAAAGAAAATAAAAATATTAAAACCTATGGATATTTATAATTCACAAATGGACAGTTTTTTAATATAACCATCTTCATTGAAAGAATGTGTCATCTCGAAGTCTACGGGTAAAAGAGAAAATAAAAAATAAATAAGAAAGGAAGCAACATTCGATTGTAGACTCTTGAACCTAGACACTTTTTATTTACAAATGGGTAAAAAATAATAGTTTTTTTTGTTAAAATAGGCCATTTTTATAATATAAAAATAAACAAAATAGATATTAATGAATGTATACATGAAAAGGGGTAAAGAAAAATTTCTGGTGCTATACATGAAAAATTACCATAATATGCTTTTACTATTGTTGTTAAGAAGAAAGTAAAAAAAAAAACAATTATCAATTGAAATAATTCTTATGTAAGATAAAACACATTCAAATACACGGGATAAAACCATTTTTTTCCCCATTTAGCATGAAAGATCTTCATTTATTTTATGTTCAATCAAAGAGTCAAGAAAATTTTTTGGTGCTATATATGAAAAATTGCCATAATATGCTTTCACTATAATTTTTAAGATGAAAGTAGAAAAGAATTATCAAATGAAATAAAAATCAAGGTAATGGATAACTGGGTTACATCCACTTATTAATAGAAAAAAGGAGGCAATATAATAATAAAAAAATAGAAAAAATGAATCACTTGAACTGCTCTTTCTTTTTAAGAAATTTATACAAAAAATATTCGATTCCTTGACAAAAGAGAAGCCTACCATCAACAACAAAAAAAACACTATACATAAATTACGGATAAAAAATTATCAATAAACAGAAAAAAAAATTGACAGCAATGATAATAAAAAATAGAAAAACTAACTACATCAACAACTACCAAGAGAATAAGAGAAAGAGATTGATCTGAATTCTGGAAAGAAATGAGAGAAAATGAGTCACACTTTGTGTACATTCAAAACCATATCACTTCAAAAACTAAGAAACCAAGAACCACCAAACTTTTGTCAAATGTTTAATTTTAAAATATATTTTATTGATCTAATCGTAAAAGCCATTATGTATTTAAAGTTAATGTGAATTTGTCACTGAAATTCGTATTATAGTCCAATTTGACTTTTGATACCATAAAAAATTATTTGGTTTCCTTATTTTTTTAGATTTTTACGGAAGAGAATAGAGAAGTAACAAAGTGAAGAAAGCATATTAACCCAACATCGACGAAGCCCGATCCAAAGAGTCCAATGACACTAGGAGCCAGAATTGACTTGAAAATCCTCAATAGAAACTTACCATTATCTTGAACCTCATTCTTTTTAGCCAAGGTTGTGACAAAGTTTCTTCCAAATTTTCTCACAAATGGGGAGAACAGCATACTAACCTTGATTTTCCATTGTTTTTTATTTTGTGATTGGGTAGTTATAGGAAAAAAAACACGAAAATCACAATATATGATTGGGTGGATATAATTTAGACAGATTTTATTTACATAGGTAGTTATTTTGAAATCGAATAACAAAAAGTCTCAAATTGCAAACGCTGTAGTCGATGACATAACTCAACAGAAAAGGGAGGTTAACAAAATAAATAATAACTCCCATGAGTAGTTTTTTTTTAAATAATGAGTAATTTTATCAGATATCATGAAAAGGGGTATTCTCTTTATATATAAGTATAGATTTATAATCCATGTTCATTCTTTGAACATAATCTTTGTCCTGTAGCCTGTAGGTACCCACTCAATGATAGGCTAAAGGTTACTATTTTATTATTTTAACGCTGGACTAATAATAAATGATGGTATAAATGGATGCTAAAAAGTATATTCTTGTAACTTTTAAAATTTAAAATAAAAAAATAATCAAACTTTAATTCTTAATTTTAAAATTTATAATAACAAAACACTTTAGACATGAGTAATAATTTTGGGTTTATATAGTTATTCAAATTTAGAGATGTTTTATATTTTATTTTTTAATATGATTTTTAATGAAATAATATTTAAATAATAATTCATATCAAATTTCGTATTGTTTTGAATCATTTGATATAAATTTTAAAATTAAAATTAGATGGATGTTGATATTGAATGATAGCTGTAAAGCATACTTTAAATTGAAAAATCAATTTTTTAAAATATAATTAATTAATTTGATAACAATATCTGTAAATTAGTATAATATTTTTAATTTTGAAAAATTAAGACTTAATTTAATTATATCAAATTCTATTTTTTATGTGTAATTTAATATTATAAATATTTCACCCCCTGTACTATACGTATGATATTTTAATATTTTCAAATTTTTTAATTTGAAAAGATAAAAAAAAATTATGCACCAATGATTATGCGACATTTAAAATTCATTTAACTATTAAAAATAGAGCAAATTACAACAATACCCAGATAAAGTTTAGTATATTACATATGTATCCTTTACTTTTTTGCCCATTGTTTTCGTATATCCTTAAGGGGCAGTTGGATAGAAAATTTCAAGAGGGCAATTAATTTCATTTTCCAATTTCAAATGTTTTGTGATGAAATACCTTGTTTGGAGAAAAAACTTTAACAGAATTCGAAATTCTAAGCATTTTAGAAAGCATTTTGATTAGTTACAAATTGTAGAATTTCAAATTCTTTCAAAAAAGTAAGAATTTAAAATTCTTCAAACCTACTAAAATCGATTGAGGTTATTTTTTACTTGACATGTGGGTTGGCCTGTCAACCCACTCTCATTGTGCGCGGTCTGGGTTAGTGTTTTTACCCAATTGGCTCACCTCAACTAATTCACCAATTTAGCGAGCCAAAGGCGGAGTGGACTGACCTACCAACTCACTAATATTATATATTTTTTTAAGTTATTTATATAAATTAATATAATTATAATAATTAAAATATGAAATAAATTATTACGTAGAATTTATAAAAATGGCTTTGTTAAAAAAATAAAATAAAATTTGTCATGAATTTATTTATCATTTATTTATGTAAAAGTATAATATTGTCAAAAAAATAAAACTAATTATGAAATATTTACTTTTTGTGTTTTTTCTATTTATTTTTGTAAAAGCGTGACTTTTTTTAGAAACTAAAACTTTATTTTTAAATGAAATTTTATATTATTTTTTAAAAAGAACAATTTTTTTCTTCAAAATATTGTTTAATAAAATAAATTTTTATTTTAATAGGAATTGAAATACTCTATCCAAACAAGAAAATTAAAATTCAATAAATTTAAATTGCCTTATCCAAACAAAATATTTGAGAAATGAAGTCATTTGAATTGAAAGAATTTCAAATTCAATGTATTTCAATTTCCTTGCATTTGTAAAATTCTGTGTAGATAAAAGTATGAGAATTCTGTGTAGTTTACAAAAAAAGAAGGGGATGTATTTGTAATTTTACTAAACTAATGCATCCGTAATTTGCTCTAAAAAATTTATTCATAAAATTGATAAATAATTTTTCTGTTACAACGTTATACAGTGTAAAATAATTAAGATATACAAATGAGAAAAATAGTTATACACTATAACTGTACAAAATTTTATACTGATATATTTAATCACAACTTTTATATATGTAAAGTTTATTAAATTTAATGATTAATACTTTAAAATTAATATAAATAAATATATTTTTTTATATATGATAAGTTTATTGACTTTAACAATTTAATACTAAAATCATAATTTTTTGCTGGAAACAACTAAAATAAATATAGGTATGTTCATTTTGAAGGAATGAAAATTTGACATTTTTTTCTTCTTTCTTTCTTTTTTTGCATTTCTTTTTCTCAATTTCCATAGAAACACGGATAAAGTGATGGCCACTTTGACCGGGTGGAGGTAGGCTATGTTAAATGGGTGACCAAATATAAATATAAATATAAATATATATATATATATATATATATATATATATTTAAAAAAAAAAGTTATAATGAGAAATAAGGTTATATTTAGAAAAAAATGTTATAGTGAGAAATAAGAAAATATAATAATTAAACTTATATATATATTTAGAGTTTAATTAATATGCACTAAATGTGTAAAAGAGTTTTACACTAACGTTCACAACTCTTCATTTACAGGATTTTTAGATAAAATTAACAAATTTACTATAAATGAATGATTGTGATTAAATGTCATTGTAAAAGCTTTTGTACAAACAATGCATACTCATTAAACTTATAATATTAAAGAAAATTTTTTTCTCTATATTATTTAAATATTGTAAATACATAATCTATAGGCGATTTAAATTAGAATAAAATTAGGTGGATTTTAAAAAGATGCATAGATTATATTTATCAGATGCATATATAAAAAAATGTATGTGAGATAAAGAAATATATAAATTTTTGAAGGGCCATGCCCTTTATTTTGAAATTTTTTTTACATAATTTGATGAGAGGATGTATTATGTAATGATAATGTAAATAGTTTTAAAGCATTATTTAATTAATTATTTTTTTTTGTCTTTTGAGCTTTGTTCTATTGCAAGAAAAGAAAGTGTATAGAAAGAAAATGAAAAAAAAAATTAAATAAAGAGAAAATTGAAGTTGTTAGAATGATGTAAAA
Organism: Psophocarpus tetragonolobus; assembly: GCA_037954015.1. Lineage (NCBI taxonomy): Eukaryota > Viridiplantae > Streptophyta > Magnoliopsida > Fabales > Fabaceae > Psophocarpus > Psophocarpus tetragonolobus. The sequence goes on along the minus strand of CM075688.1, from coordinate 74,947,369 downwards.
ATTATGAAAAATTATAAATTAAAGCTATTAAAATTAAAAAATTATCACATATTTATGATTTTTTATAGACAAGACTAATTTTGGAAAGGTTAATTTTCTTTACACTTTTCTTTCTCATTTTCTGTTAGATAATTTTCCACTCTCCACTTTTGTTGCAACCAATCAAGGGCTTAAAGATTATTTTTAATTTGATCATTCACAATTTTTTATTTGGTTTTAGTATTTTTTGCATAGCAACAATTTTGGTTTTAGTCCTTATGTAGAATAATAACCAATGATAATTAATCTACTTTGACAACCGAGTGACTTAATTACCATGTTATGAGCCAGTCTGGAGAGGATAACTATTTTTTAATCTCTTATTTAATCTAAATAGTTTATAACATGATATAAAGTTCATGAACAATTAAAAACATAAATATTTTACCCAAAACATTACAATGAGAAATCCCGACTCTCTAAAACTTGATAATTCATTGAATTGTTAATCCTAATAATATGATAAGTCATTATATTGCTAATGACATTGTTACTTTTGGTTAAGTTATTTCTTGAAAATAGTGAATAAAACCAAACAAAAACTCTTTAAAAGGAACAAAAAATCTTACAAAAAACAAAACAGAAAAGATGTTATAATTTAGGAATCAAAAAATTATTTAAGTCTCTCATAATAACACATAAAGAGTATGGTAAATTTAATAATACATAATTTAACTCTCATAATAACATTCGTATTTAATTATAACTTTTTATATTTAGTAAATTTATTAACTTTATTAATTAATATTTTAAAAGTTATATAAAATATGTATTATGATTAAATACTAATGTTAAAACTACTTTTTTTGTTATAAAAAGAATCTAAAATTTTGGACTGGATCCTTAAGCAGCTCCCCCTACAGTTTGAGTTAAAGCCAGTTGTATGGATTGGTTCACGAATGATCTTCATTTCTACAATTAAAATAAAATTAAGGCATATCATCCTATGAAAAAATCCGCTCCCTGTTCAAAAAATAAAAATGAACCATCACTATATCATTTTTCCCGTATTATTTATATTATGGGTTAAATATTTTCTCAATTTTTGAAAATGCACCCATTTGAATTTAATCATGCTAAAAAAAATTATTTAGTTTTTGGTTTCCGGAGATTGAGAAAATTTCTAGGAGGGGTAAAAAATTATTAAAATTATAACATATGAATTCAATATACTAATTTTGATAACATTATTTCTTGATTTTAAGCATTTAATAATATTTTTTAAATATTAATATTTTATGATAAAAAATATTAACTATGTTTAGATAATATTAAAATAATTTCTCTAAATTTATTAATAACACGTCTTAAGTTTTTACAATTTTTATTAATAACAGAAATATGTTTAATCAATTTTCATTCATTACAAAATATTAACTATCCTATTATCATACAATTTAAGAAAAACACAAATTGCATTAAACTATATTTGATCACATGATAACTCATTGAATACTAATGTTAGCAAAAATATTAATTATTGAAATTAGAAAAAATATTTTTAAAATTTTGAGAATCAAAATCACAATAATTTTTTCAAATGACTAAAATCAAAGTAGATGTATTTTGAAATATATAACAGAAATATGTTTAACAATTTTAGTCAAATAAAAATATATTTCATCCATTGCAAAATTATAGTTATTTAAGGTTTATGCTATTATATGCATATGTCATTCGAAATATGTCATTGATTTAAATTTTGAGATTGAAATTTTGAGATTTAAAAATATATCCCAAATTAAAAATAAATTTTTAATGTGATAGGAAGATTTTGAGAGATCTAAGCGGATACATGTGAGTGCTATTATATGCATGTTTATCTTTTTGTTTTAATAATGTATTAGATTTATCAAATGACCTACTTATTTATAAATGACAGGAAGATTTTGAGACTAGACTTTCTCAAACTAGATCTGAGGTTGCATTTTGTGTTGGTGGTACAGAATCCAACTTGTATATCATGTTGAAGAAGAAATACTTAGAAATCAATGTTGGACTACAACTGTTGGTGGCAAGAAAAAAGGATGCATTTACACATGGGAGAACTTGGAAAATGTTATAAAGATGGCAACTCTAGTATTATGCAACAAACACAGTCATTTTTTAGTTTGTCACATGATTCAGAGGAGATTACCCAATTAAGGAAAGAGGTATGTTAATCAAGAGAGGAGGCTCGCCAATCAAGGGAGGAGGCATGCCAATGTAGGGAGGATAATGAGCAATTGAATCGCAAATTCTAGTCTTTACTTATTGTTGTCCTTCAGTTGCTACCACCCGATGCTCGAGAGATGTTTCAATAGGATAACCAACAGCAACAACAGCAACCAAAAGACCAGCAACAACAACAACAACTAGATGACCAACAACAAGTTGACCAGCAGCGTGCACAACATGACCAACAGCAATAACGATATTCTCCTGATTACTCTAATTATTAGGATATGACTTATTTTTTTGTAGGACAAAAATAGAAATATGTATGTTGACTAAATATAATTAGTATTTTTATTTTATATTAATTAGGAATAATTTAACTATGTTTAATATTTTAAGTGTTATGAGATGTTTACAGGTTGAATTTATGTTTTATCTGAAGTTTTGAAAATTTATCTTAAAATATATTTGTAAATAAAAAAACAGGTTTGGTATTTAAATGAAAATATAATGATTTTGAAAAAAAATGGTTCTTATCTTCAGACTAATTTATAGGTAAATCTGTGTGTGTATATATATGTAATTATCTATGGATTTACCTATAGGTGAATTACCTACATATATATACCTAGATGACGTACCTACGGATTTATCCGTAAATAATTTTCTACAAAACATGTGAATAATTTATCTACAGACATATTTGTAGATAAATTACCTATAGAAACGTTCGTAGGTAATTCATGCAACCTTCCCCAAGTATAATGTGAAGAAATATGAGGTAGAAGGATGCTCTCCTAGGATCTTACTCAGAAAGGTGCCTAGATGGAAGAAATAGAGGTGAAAGATTAGGAAATGGAGGAGAAATAGACGCCACTCTTGTTGAAGGAGATAAGCCTTGAGTAGTGAAGCTAGCCACAAGGAAAAGAACCCCTTGATAATAGCATGAAGGACTCTCACTAAGGAGAGAACAAAGAACACTCTCTAAGAAGAAAAACTCTCAAATTTAGAGAAGGTAATTACATTCAAATGAGTGTTAAAAAGGTTACATGAAGGAAGCTCCTTTTATAGAGCAGGGAATGGATCCATGGGCCTTTCTCAAGTTTCAACATCCACATGCTAATTAGAGAGGATTAGTTGAATTAATTAAGTGTTTGTTTGGTTAAAATCAATTAGTACTTAATTAATTTAACTAGATCCAAACAAGACCCTAAGAAAGTGGATCTATATTCCCTTTTAATTTGAATTTGAATTTTGGAGGGAGATGACATGACAACCCCAAAATTCAAATTTAAATAGGAAGCAACAAGAAAGGCCATGTAGGAAAGATAATCCCATGTGGCGTCAACTTAGAGGGGGCAAAGGGACCCACATGTCTCCTACATACTTCATGTGCTGGTTAGAGGGGTGTTAGAAGGAAATAAGGGTGTAGAAATTAAATCTCACATGTCTAAATACATCCCTCTTGAGCCTAACTAATTAACACACTCCACAAAGAGACTAAACACACCTCATAATGGAAAATAAACCTATAGGCCAAAATACAAGGCCGAAAATTAAACTAGCTACACCCCTAAAATCCTAAGGAAACAAGGGTGCAAATATAAGCCTAAAATATTCTAATTATTTAAAAATAAGGGACCATGTTTTAAACTAAGCTCCTCCAAGCTTCATCCAATTCATGTTCCTCCTTTATTGGTCCTACCTTAGTTCCTTGCTAGGCAGAGTTGCATTAGTAATTTATCTATGGATATCTCCGTAGATACATTACCTATGGAGGCTTTTGTAAATAAGTTATCTACCAACATATCCGTGGAAAACTTATCTATGAACACCTCCATAGATAAGCTATCTACAGATATATTCTTAGATAAATTACCTACAAATGCATCCGTAGATAAGTTATCTACGGACATATCCGTTGATAAATTACTTACGGACTCTAGAATCTATCGTTCAAGATTACCTATAGGGATATTATTTACCAATTTTTGTTTGTAGATAATTCGTTGGTAAAGTAAATTTATCTACGGATTTTGTCCGTAGATAAATGACTATTTTCTTGTAGTAATTATGTCACCTCAAATTAATTTATTAATGTTCAACATTTCAAATTTTATGAAAATTATTTAAGTTATAAATTTACAAAATTGTAGACTAAATATCTCTATTTCAAAATAGATCAAACTTGACATTTGAAAATAAATAAATAAAATAGGACTATTAAAATTACATTTAAACCTAGTTAAAAGATGCAAAATTAACTTTGTGAATTTTGTGAGAAACATTAAATTTCTTTACAAAATAAAATTTGTACAAGAATACATAAAAAATATTTATTTAAATAATTTAAGAAAATAATTATACTTTTTTATAAATTTTGAAAATTAATTTTCTAGAAGGAATTTGCAAGAAAATCTTAAATTTCATAGCAAAAAGCGTAAAAATCCCAAAAATATATCAAGTTTAAGTCATATTGTATAAAAAATTCTATAGTAGTAGAAATAAGGGGTAATGTTATAGAAAAATAAAAGTGAAATATTAAAAAATTATGTAGAATAATAATAAATTATTAAATTTTATCTTCTTTACGTACATGTTCTTCGAATGATTAAAATATTTTAAATAAAAAGTCTTAATACTCTTTTAATGACAAAATTATTAAAACTAAAAAATAATAAATACTTTTAGGTAATACTTAAAAGTACTATACGAAGACTTATTTAGTAAATATTTGAAAAGATTTCTACAAAGATTTAATAAATAATTTTAGATGATGTTTAAAAATAATTAAAAAATCAAATCAAAACTATTTTGTGGAATATGTTTCTCATTCAAAATACATTCCAAACGAGAAACTCAACCACACGGGCCTAATATAAATAGCTTACTTTGTTGTCTTCTCACAACACACATGTTACGCATAACATTGGCAAGTATATATTCTTAGCAATTATTATTATACTAGAAAATGGTTGTGCTTGGGATTGGAGAAGTCCTTGTAGCGGTTCTTCTTTTGATTGCAATCCGCTACTGGAGACTAAACAAACACACTCCAATCACTAAGTGGCCTGTTCTTGGAATGCTACCTGGTCTCATGCTCAACATTCCCACATTATATGATTATATAACTACAATTTTGAAGCAACAAGGTGGTACTTTCATGTTTGAAGGACCTTGGCTATCAAACATGAACATGTTAGTCACCAGTGATCCTATGAATGTGCAACACATCACAAGCACCAAGTTTGAAAACTATGGGAAGGGGCCTTATTTTAAAGAAATTTTTGAGGTTTTTGGAGATGGGATTTTCGGGTCTGATTCCCAGCTATGGAAGTTTCACAGAACTTTGCTTCAATCAGCTTTTAAGGAGCCAAGTTTTCACTTGTTTATTCACAAAACACTAATGAAAAAGATTGAGAGTTGTCTACTTCCACTTCTTGACCATGCATGGGAACAAGGAGTAGAAGTGGACTTACAAAATGTTTTTCAAAGGTTAACCTTTGACAGCAGTTGCTCTGTGATTTTAGGCTTTGACCCTAATTGTCTTTCTATTGAATCACCAGAAAATGCATGTGAGAAAGCCTTCAATAAAATGGAGGAAGCTCTATTGTACAGACATGTGCTTCCAAAATGCTTGTGGAAGCTGATGAAATGGCTTCAAGTTGGAGTAGAGAAGAAGCTCAAAGAAGGTGGGGAGATTCTGGACAAAATGATGTATGAACAAATCAGCATATCCAAATGCAAAATGCAAAGTAGCACCACCCTAGCTGATAAGTCATTACAGTTTAGCTTGCTAAATATTCTTATGACTAATGAAAAAGCAAAGGAGAAAGTGGATGACAAGTTTCTGAGAGACACAGCATCAAATCTCCTATCAGCTGGGAGAAGCACCATTGGTTCATGCCTCACTTGGTTTTTTTGGCTGGTGGCTACACACCCAAATGTGGAAGCTAAGATTCTTGAAGAAATCAAAGCAAATTTACAACAAAAAGGTAATTGGAAGGATTTAGTTGAGGAAGGGTTTGACAAGTTAGTTTATCTCCATGCATCAGTGAGTGAAGCTTTGAGGCTTTATCCTCCACTAACTTTTGAGCACAAGTGTGCATTAAAATCTGATGTGCTTCCAAGTGGTCATAAGGTTAATGCAAATACCATAATACTATACCCTTTATGCTCAATGGGGAGGATGGAGGAAATATGGGGTGAAGATTGCTTGAAATTTAAGCCAGAGAGGTGGATTTCTCAACAGGGAGGGATTATTCACATACCCTCTTACAAGTTCATTGCTTTCAATGCAGGACCAAGAACTTGTTTGGGTAAGAGCATAAGCTTCAATGAGATAAAGATGATCTCTGCTGCTATATTATGGAATTATCACATAAACTTGGTGGAAGGGCACCCAATATCCCAAGGTGTCTCACTTATCCTTTATATGAAACATGGCTTGAAGGTTAAGGTGACAAAGAGAAACATTTGAACAAGGGATCCCAGTTCAAATTAAGAAATCTATGTAATGCAGTGTTTATCTTTTACATGCAATAATGTTTCTTTGAAACTTCTAAATATAATTTGAATTTTCACGTGTAATTTATTTTCATGTTTGTTTAGTTTAGTTTTCTTTTATCGAGAGTGTATGCATATCTACTATATTGTAATATTGTGTTGTATTAAAGCTTTATAGCAATTTTTAATAAGATTTATGCATCATACGGTGGTTATATTAAGGAGCCTTTTATAGCATATTTCTTTCCTTTACTTATTGCATGTTTTCTTGTTTGCTCCGCCCATTGAAGAGCCATTAAAAGGTTTGACAAACAAATATTATTTAAAATGATATTTCAACACTACTTAACAATTCTCGTTTCTTTATATGTTTCTCATCTTATAATATTATAATAGTAATGTTATATCAATAGTTGAACTTCTGTCATTTAACAATTAAACGGTATAAATTTGAGTCTTAATAATATATATCTCAGTAATAATAGTATTATCACCAATTTTTTCCATAATTTAGCTTTCTTCTTTTTTTATCTCTCTCAAGTTGTATACAAACCAAAAAATTATCAAAAATATAATTTTTCAACTATTTGTGCATTCTTAGCCATTCTGTGAATCCTTTTATAATCAATTTTGTAGATAAAATAATTATTTTATTTAACTATTTAACTTATATCATTTAATTAGTTTGGTAAAAAATTTAAATCCAACTTGATCGGAGTGATGTCTCCCTAGCTGTTTTACTCCATTTTTTCCCGTGTCTTTCGACCTGTTATGTCATATTATATTAGGTTTAATTACATTATGTGTCTTCTTGTTTTAGCAATTTTTATATTTTGTTGTTTTATTTAAACCATGAAAACTTCCAATTTTTAAAATTATTGAATTTATAGTTATTAGCGGATTAACTTAAGTCGTTATTGGCAAGCCTTTAAAGATATGTACCGGACGTTAATGACATGACATACCCTAATTCAATTTAAAGATGATTTGTATTAGAATGAATAAAAAAATAATTATTATCAATTAAATCATTTTAATACAAAACTATTGTATGTCATGACATTAAATTACTATTAAATGTGAATCAACGTTCGTCATATTTCGTTAATGTCAATTTCTAATGCACAAATTGAACAATTTTAAAGATTAAAAATTCAAATGTTCAATGTCATAAATACTAATATATATATATATAAAAGTAAAATTTCAGTACTTATAGGTTGTTAATGTAAAAGAGTTTTATATTTACATTCAATCACAACTATTAAAGTATTAATTGGTAATGTCAACAAACTTATCATATATAAAGGGTCATAATTTGTTTATGCCAATAGCAGAAAAAAACCCCAACAATGAAATTTAGTTGCAAATCCTGCCCTTACGCAACACTTGGAGAGGTTGATGAAGCAACAACAAGATGAATTCCATGAAAGGTATTTTAGTTAATAAAAGTATAACATTATAAAAGTATAACATTTTATTAAAGTCAATACAAAAAAATTTGAATGCTTATTTTATAAAATTGCAGGAAGTTATAAAGACCTTTGAAGCCTTAAGATTCATCTCAAGAGATTTTCTCCTTTTTATAGGGAAATTTTGTGCTCATTCCCTGAGCAAATTGTCGCTCGCTAAGTGAACACAAGTTCGAAGCACTTTCATTGAGCTACAAGAGGTTCGCTTAGCAACGATTTGAAAAATCCAAACACTTGTCTCACATAGCTAATCCATGGCTTCTTTCACTGAGCAAGATTTTGGTTCAATCTATGCTCACTTTGCGACCTAAGCTTCACTAAGTGAGGGTGTCTTCACATAGCGAATTTCTTTTGAAAACAACTGTATATGACTACCTTAAATTCGCTAAACGAATTTCTCAGAAAAGGAAATTTGTAAGATTTTAAAAATGCTTTATAAGTTTTTCATAGGTATAACTAAGTTTACTCTACTATTTAGATTGAAATGTAAATAAATTATATAATAATCTGTTTATGGAAATAGGGTTGTTACAGTACCCATACTCGGTCAAATGAGTGATTTCTTGTCAACTTCGGGATGAGTTTGACTATTACCCACAAATATGAGTTTATTTGTCATCCCTACATTCAAGGGCATTCAAAGACCACATCAATGACCATCAAAATGGATAAACTATGCTTTAGATCAATAAAAAATGTTGAAATATTAAATATGTCATTAAAAAAAATTGTATGTATTTGGTCTTTCCAATTTTAAAATACATTACCAATGAACTTAGATAGCATTTAAAGGAAAAAAATTATAATTTCAAAAATAGAGAAAATAAAATAATATGGAAATTTTTGCTGAGATGTATTTAATATTTCAAGAATTTTTTAGGGACTTAAAACATCTTTTAATCTCATTAAAACAATGCAAAGAAATTAATTAATGGTAAGAGTAAAATATTAAAACAACTTACATGTTTTATAACATATAGAGATGACAAAATAGACCAGACCTTACAGGTACTTACAAAAATATCATCATATAAAGCGGGTAATTACTCTCAAAAATGGATATGAGTATGGGTGAGTCCAGATCTATAAAGATTATGTGGGTATGAGGCAAGTATGGGTACGATAGTACCCAACCCACCTTACCCCACACCTTTTATATATATATATATATATATATATATATATATATATATATATATATATATATAATATATATAATATTATTTAATATAATTCAATTATATAATACTACATATTTATAATTTTGAGTGAAAATATTTCTAAAAATATTATTTTCATTATAGTCTATTATAAGTAACATAATTATAAAATAAAAAGATATATATAATATATTTTACACATATTTAATAAATAAAATTAATTATGATAATCTAATCAAATTATTTTTTAATTATTTATAATATATATTTGACTTTTAAATAAAGAAGAAATATTTGAATTTTAAATAAGAATAAAATTTTTCTAAATTTTTTTTATAATTTAAATAATGCAAATTTTTTATCATACATATTTGACTTCTAAAAGAATAAGAAGGAATCTTTTCTAAATATTTTATCATACATGTTTGACTTTTACAAATCATATCTGACCTTATTAATTATTTATTCAATTTTTTTAAATTTAAAATATTGTTTTATGTTTTACAAGGATTATTCTTATCAATAAATCAACATTGTTTATTTCACTTGAAATATCACAATCATAATATAAATATTTACATAATATTGTAATAGATAGAAAAGGCTAGGGAAAAGATATGGTTAAAAAGTAAAGAAAATTATTTGGGTTGTGATTATGATCATGATTATGATGGTCATTAGACAAACTAATGGTAATCTTACATCTTCAAAATGGGGTCTAAATATTGGTATTAAGCGGCCGGGCAAGTGTCCTTTTGAATGTTTCAAAACATGTACACCTCACAAAATAATTGGATTTAAGTTTCCAATTATTTGTACTTTGAAATGTGTGACAAATTACTGTCGTAAGAAGCCCAGTGGTGTTGTATAAATAAAGGTATTCATTATTTTGCTTTGTTATATTTCTTTAAGATTTTTAGATTTTATTTAATAAGTTGATAATTGTTTACATGGTTTCTCATAACTGAGTTTGCATTTTCAAATATCTATGGTCTTGCAACCCATGTGTTGGATGCATGCATGGAAACGTGCAAGAAAAAAATTAATAATATGTTACTAGAATATTTGACAAAAATATTATCAGGAGAAACACTAAAGCATGATCATATTATATATATATTGGGAATTTCATTCAGCAATACAATAATTGTTTTTGGCTTATACTCCCTAGGGAGAAGTCATTACAAAAAAAGTATCGGTAATATAAAGAAAAGTAATTATGTATGCATGTTCTTTCAGGTTTTTTGATATATTGCTTTTTATTTAAACTTTTTCATTTGAAGATTTAATTAAGTTTTTAGTGATTTAAATTTGATTAAATTCTACTTTTGATTAATGAAAATTAAAATAATTTTTTTCTTTTCTAAATTTAACTAAATTCAGGGACGAAAAAATTATTTTTTGTTTTCATATACTTTAAGTGGAATTGAATGAAATTTCATAAACTAAAAACTTAATTAAACATTTCTAAAATATCACATTATAGGATGCTTCGTGCGTAGGCAGATGTTACAACATTGCATTTTGAATTTGTCATTTAAAAAATTATAGAAATTGGGGTTATAAAATTTTTTAATAATAAAGTCTACATGTACAGAAAAAGAGGGAAATGAATTATGAGTTTAAATCTTTTTACTAATAAAATTAATATATTAATACCTAACATTTGTTTATACAAAAATGATAGAAATTAATTATAAATGAAAATTGAATTTATTTTTTAATTCAGAAAATAAAATGAAAAAGTTTGCTTTTTGTCCCTCAAAATTCAAAATATTTTTTTTTGTCCCCGAATTTTGTTTCCTCCTTGAGAAACCCTAATACCATTCCAGAAATATGAGTTAGTTACCGATTCCGTTTGACAATGTGCTGGGTCTATTAGTAGATTAAGTGGATTAATTAATTTGGCTTCCGAATAAGCATTTTCTCACACCTCAATAATCTAAATCCGTATAATTTTTTTAATTATTTTATAAAGTCACATATCTTTGGCCTATGGATAGAACAACTATACCCATCATCTTATCTATAGTATGCTGCACTTTTCAACTAATAATAATTATTTGTTGACTTACATATAACACATTAAATTTTATGAATACGAATTTTAGAGTCCGACTTTTAAAATCTATTAAGTTTTCTTAATTTAATTCTATTGATGCCATATATTTTTTTCAAGAATTATCAAAATATTAAATAATTTGACTAAAATTTATTTATTTTAAAATTTAAATTTAATTACACTAAATCTTGTACACTTTTTTTGCAACTTCATTCAAACTTTTCTATACTTATAACTTTGTGGGATTTTAGAATCTGGAGGCCCTCAATAATTGGATGCCTTGTGCATAGGGTTTGCTTGCACAGATTTTCTACGAGTATACTCCTAGTTAGAATTGTTTTTAGAGGAACTTATCCAATACTATCTTTATTACTTATTTTCTTTTATCAAATACTTAATTTACTTCTCTATTTACATACATAGGTACATATGTAACCAAACTTTCTACGAAGCTTAGAGTTAAAACTATTGATATGATTCATATAGTGGACATAAAGTTTATTTTATATAGATCATCTCTACCAACTTTTATAAAAAGTGACCTCAATAAGAATGTAATTATGTGATTCGTGTGATACCTTTCTATCCCAACATACTTTATTCTTTAATCATAAAATAATATAAAAATTTATTCATTTAAATACTAACTTTGACATTTAGGTAAACTGATTCACATAATGCAATATATACTTATTTTCTAAAAATATGATATAACAAAATATAGACATATAAGTAAATACATTAAGCTCTAAAAATGGCTTTTACAAGATTCTCAATTAATAAAACTCATAATGAAACTTTGAGTAATTTATATACATGATGAAAAACTATTAACTAATCTTCTCCAACCCAATGTCACACCTAATCAAAGCATCCAATGGAAAGATGTAAAGAAAAGCCGAAACTTCATCACCCATGATATTATCAAGATCTTGCTCACTGAAAGTGTCATTCAACCCAAACAAACAGCAGCAAGGGGTGACAATATGTCTTACACATGTTAAGACACATATAATGAGACTGGACAGTCAACTAAAACACAACAAATATACATATAAATTCATTCCACACCCATGACATGAATTATATACATTAATGCATATAAATTCGTTCATGCTAATGATGCTCATGCAATGGAGACTCATGCATGCTCTCTAAGGTACACGTCGATGCGGTCTTCTTCTACGTTAGTAACACGTAAGTACAACCATCTCACCATAGGTCCACCTAAAGTAAATCTTCTTGATGCAAGTTGATGCATTCCTCCCTAGCAAGGGTCCTATTACAAGGGTCATGGCTAGGAGGATTGAGGAAGATGTGCAAAAAAGAAGGGAAGAAGACTTCACCTTCTCATGGAGATCAAGATGTTAGAAATTATGTCATAGTCTTCTTTTTTAGTCCTTGTAATATATGTTTTTTAATTTGGGACTTGAAGTGTGTTGAGTAGTCTGCGCCTTTTTGGAAAATCTTAGGAGTGTGGTTTTTGTGAACCACACCCCCTAAGTTAGTTCCACACCCCTCCAACTCACACATGAAGCATGAGAGACATGTGGGTTCCCTTGGTTCATGTTGTTCTCATTTTTTAATTTGAATTTAGAGTTGCCATGTAGCTTCCCTCCAAAATTCAAATTCAAATTGAAAAGAGACCAAGATCTTAAAATTAGGGGCATGTTTGGATCTTCTTACAAATAAATCAAGTGCTAATTGGCTCTAGCTCAATTAACATTTGATTAATACCTCTTATCCTTCCCTAATGGTGGACGTCCACTTCCTAATCCTTTTAGCCCATATTTTTGCTTATAAATAAGCACCCCCTCCCTCATTGTTCATTTTACACTTAGTTGAATACAAAATACTTGTGAGTAAATTTGAGTGTCTACTTTTTCCCCTTCTTTGAGAGTTTATATGGCTTTTATCAAGGGCTTCTTCCCTTGTGGTAAGCTTCTACCATGGCTTATCTCTCCTTGAGTGGCGCCACCACCACCATCTTCACCTCTTTCATCACTCACTTCTTCAAAGGAACCAAGCTAGAATATGATCTTGGGAGAAGCATCAACAAGAATGCATCACAAGTTGACCCAAGGACCCTTGGAAGGATACATGAAGAATTTCCTTTCTTTCATTGTATAAATTAGATTTAGGATTTCCTTTGTATTTTTGCTGACTTTGACTTTTTAGTAGGTTGACTCCTAAAGTTGACCTTCTCATTTGACCATTGTATTTGGTGCATTCCTTCATAGCAAGAGACCTTGGATAGGAGGATTAGAGAGAGAACATGGCTAGGAAGGAGCTTCATGAAGACTTTAGGGCCATAGTCTCAACACTATGTAAATAAATTGTGTAGTTTTAGTAGTTTTTTTAGTAGGTGTAATTTTCATAATGTTAGGCCTTGTATTTTGGCCTATAGGTTTTATTTTCTCTAGGAGGTGTGTTTAGTCCCTTTAGAGGAGTGTGTTAATTAGTTGGGTTTGGCCTAGAAGGAATTGGACGTGTGGTTATTCATTTCCACACCCCTAATTGTTTCTAAAACCCTTCTAACTAACACATGAAACATGTAGGAGACATGTAGGGCTCCTTGTTCCCTCATGAGAGGTGCCACATCATGTTCTCTCTCCTACATGGCTGATCTTGTTGCTTCTTATTTGAATTTGAATTTTAGAAGTTCCATGTCACTTCCCTCTAAAATTCAAATTCAAACTAGAGGGAACATAGATCCTAAATTCTAGGGACTTGTTTGGATCTTTCTCTTTTTTGCCTTGGCCTTAGACTTGAACGTCCAACACTCCCTCTCCCCTCTATAAATAGGTCCTCACTCACTCTTGTAATCATCTTTGATCATTTGAATGAAATTAGACTTTGTGAGACTCTTAGAAGTGTCTTCTTCTCTCAAACCTTGAGAGTGCTTCTATGGCTTTTATCAAGGATTCATTCCCTTGTAGAAAGCTTCTACAAACTAGGCTTATCTCTACCTAGAATGGCGCCTCCATCTGCACCTTCTTCCTAATCATCCACACCTTCTTGTGCCATTGGAACCTCTTGAAGCAAGATCCCAGGGAGAGCATTCCAAGAATGCATCAGTATTTAGGCCATCTAATGCATTCACCCCTAGAAAGGGTCCAATCATAAGGGCCTTGGCTAGAAGGATAGAGGAGAACTTAGCAAGTGGAGAAAGAGCAAGACCTCAACTCTTTTTCAAAGTAAAGATTAGCTATATCCCTCCTATGTAGCTAGTTTCAGGAAACAACAATTGTTTAGGACATAGTCTTGCTAGTTTAGGGTTTTGTTTGAGTTAGCCTGTATTTTGGCCTTTATTTCCTTTTATTTTGGAAATGGGAGGTACATTTAGTGCTTTAAGGGTGTGAGTTGATTAGATGGGCTTTAAGAAGGTTTTTGTACATATAGTTCTCCTAAGAACACCCTAAAAATAATCTTAACACCCATCTAACCAACTAGGAGACATATGGGTCTCATTTGTTCCTTCCAAGAGACGCCTAATCCTCTCTCTCCTCCACCTAGGTGCCTACTTGGCTAATCTCTAATCAACCAAATTTGAATTTGAATTTTGGAGTGTCATATGGATTCCCTCTAAAATTCAAATTCAAATTAGGGAACATAGATCCACTTAGTTAGGGCTTTGTTTGGATCTTCACTTTCCTTAATCATGTGTTAAGTACTCTTAGCATAACTAACACATGATTAAGCCTCTTTGGGTCTTGATTAGTAAAGTGGAGGTCTAACTCGCCTCCTAAACCCTCTAGCACTATAAATTCATACTCCCTCTTCATTTGTAATTTTAGACTGATTTTATGACATATAGCTTTTGGCTTCTAATTTTGAGTGTCCCCTTCTTCTTTCTTTGAGAGAATTCTTTGAGCTTTTATCATGGGATCCCTTCCTTGTGGCAAGCTCCTCCACCTTTGGGCTTAGCTTCTCTAAGTGGTGCCCTCATCTCCATCTCCTAGTTTCACATCCTCTATTTCACAACTTGAAGACACCTTGGGAGTTGATCAAGGGAAAGCATCAAGTGGATGCATCATATGGTATCAAGAGCTAGACTCCTACAAGGTCACGGTCTTATACCTTTCTTTTATGTAATTTTATTTAATCATCATCTTTTTCTATTCCTTAATTCTGCAATTTTTATTTAGCTTCTCCTTGTTGTCATTTAATTATTATTTTTTTGTCTTGAATTGTTGTTTAGTAGTTCTTCATATCTTGAATTCTATGCTTATTTCATTTTATGCATTTTATTTGTTCTTTCACTTGAATCTCACCATTTCTCTTTAAGATTCCGTGTCTATTTTTCCTTAGCTTTCTTATTTGTTGAATTTTGCTTGGATTGGATCGCCTAAGAAGTGGCATATTGCAAATCCACACGGTTGTGGCAAAAACCACATTGTTGTCGTCATGGCTAAAAGAATAGAAGAGGACATGGCTAGAATAGATGGAGGAAGACCTCACCTCTATATGACTATCAAGATGTGCAAACCATGACTCACTATTAGCTTGGGAAGATTTCTTTATGCTTTTATTATTTGTGATTTTTCATTTATTTTACTTAGAGGAGCCTAGGATTTTATTTGGACATGTATTAGTCCATTTAATTTTCTAGGAGGTGTTCTAGTAATAAAAAGGGGTAAGGATAGCTTTTGGTCCTTTATTTAGGTTATAAAGGGATAGTTTAATAACTACACCCCTCTTTTCCTAAATAAAACCCCTAAGCTAATAAGAAGGGATCTTGGCCTTTAGATCTACTTGCTTGGGCGCCAATTAAGAAGCTAAGGGAGAGGATTGATTGGACTTTGAGCTTCAATCCTCCTCCCTTGGATTCTTCATTTAATCTTAGCCCTTCCTTTCTTTTATGTCTTGTTTAAGAGGCTAGCTACCTCTATAAATAAGTGCTCCTCACCACTCTTGTGCTTTTTACACTTTGATCAATAGAAATTTTGCTTTGGCTGAATTCTTTCTTAGTGTCCCCTACCTTCTCTTTTGAGAGTTCCCTTAGCTTTTATCAAGGGTTCCATCCCTTGTGGCAAGCCAACCTTCCTTAGGCTTATCTCTCTTGAATGACGCTTAAACATTTCATCCCTTACCTCTCCATACACCATTTAACTAAATACTTTAAACCTCTAGAAAAGATCAAGGGTATGCATCATTTGGTATCTAGAGCAAAGGTTCTAGAGGTCAAAATTTCTTTTTCTCTATCTTTTTAATTTGCGCATTCTTATATATTGTTTACTTCATTTCCACAATTTTATTCTTGTCTTCCCTTGTTGTTTATTTCTTTCATTTCATGTCTTGAAGTTAATATTAGTATGTTCTTAATTTTCCTTATTCTATTCGCTATTGTCTTTATTGTTGATGCAATTTTATTTTGTTCTTTTCATTGCATCTTTTGCTTCATTTTAAGTGTTCTTGCCCTTAGTATAGCTTTATTTTATGTTTAACGTGTTGAGGTTAGGTGCCTAAACAAAAATAGGTAGTGTAAGTCCACATAAGTGTGCATTTTGCACAACCTTGTGGCTCTCTTTTTGGGCTAATCCTTGGTGCATTTCTTGCTAAAATGTTTGCTCACTTTATAGGTTTATTTTTACTTTTATAATCTCTAAGTTTTTTCAAAAAATGGTCATGTTAGTTTCCTTTCATGTCATATAAACTTTCTTAGGTTTAACCTCTTCTTGTTTGACAAAAAGCCTTATAAAACATTTTTGTGACAAAAAGCCTTATAAAACATCTTTGGATTGAGCTTCTAAGAGGTGATCCTCTTATTTGTGTTCTTATGTGTTTATGCTTTTAATTCAAGCATTCTAGTTTCTAAATATTCTTAAATAATTGCTCAATTCAATCCTTTGTATTCTTTCCTGTTTGCGCATGCTTTTGGTAGTTTCCCCCTTGGTTTTGCTTTCACTATTGGTTAGTCTTTTGAGTACAATTGTTTGGGCAAATTGTGAGTTGAACTTGGGAAACCAAATCACTCATTTAAAGGCCTTAAAGTACTCCTAAAATACCATTAGTTCAGTGGCAATTGGGGCTACTAAAATTTGTTGTTTCTTTCACTTTAATGTTCACTAGTTGCATTTGTTTACAATTTTGGTGGCTTGTTCCTTTTACCTTTAGCTCAAGTGATTATAATATTTTTGTTCCTCATTAATTTTGCTTTCCATTAAGCTAGGTACAACAACATTAAGTTTAAAAAAAAAAGAAGAAAAGGATAAAACAAAAAGAGAGGAAAAGAATTCCAAAGAAAGAAAAAAAAAATTATGAAAAAACTTGTGTACCTATTTGATTAAGACACTTTGAGGACTTAAAATTACTTGTAATAGCTTGAGAACCTTCTTAAAAGAATTTGGCCACTATAATTTTAAAGTCAGTGCAATTTGTGAAATTTTGGAGTCTTGTTTAGTTTGTTTTTCATTCCACTCTAGTGTGTTTCTTAGGTATTCCTCTGTGTGCTTTCTTTATTATTTACCTTTAATTATTGTTTGTCTTCTTTTTTCAAATTCTTTCTAGTCTTGTCAAATTAATCTTACCAATTGGTTAGTGTCCTTTGTTGTGTTTATCCTTGCTTTTAAGTTTCTATTTTGCATATCCCTTGCTACTTTCTTTGGTTTATTTGGTTTATGTAATAGTGCTACTTTCTAATAAGCCTCAAGAAAGAACTTCCCACAAAAGTAGCATACTTTGGAAACTTGAACTAAGAGCTTAAGGGACCAAATCAAAGGGGCAAACACTAGCTATGAGCTTTATAGCACATTTGGAGACCAAAGGACTTGAAGACTTTAAATTTTGCATTTTCAATTTGGTTGTAATTAATTCTTCCTTTAGAATTGGGAGTTTGAGTGCCCTTAAGGCCCTCCCTTTTTATTGTAATAATTGGTTTTAATTTCTTTTAGCTTTAGTTTCTCGAAATTAGGTGAAGAAGGAAGAATTGGTACACTTCTTTCAACACCTTAGGAGCACGTTTTTAGATCCCTTACCTTTTTAATTTTTTTTTTTTGCCTTTCAAGTATTTCTTTAATTTCTTGTCAAAACGCTTAGAAGGCTAAAGAGTTCCAAAGACTCATTAAAGCCATTTTAGGTAAGGAAACATACAAAAGGGAGGAGTGCTTTATGAAAATTTTTTGGCCACCTTTTTCCTCTTAGAAATTCAAGCACAGTGACATCACACACCCACTCTAGTGCTGATAGTTATTCATCAAACAAGAGTGTAAACCAAAGAAGTATTTCTAAATATTATACTCTAGAAAACTTAAACATGGACTTTAGGGAGTGGATGGCAAAAGAACAAGAGAGAAGAGAAGAAAAAAAGGAGAGAAAAAGAGGCCAAGGAGAAAAGAAAAATAAAAGACAGAGAGGAAGAAGAGAGAGAAAAAGAGAGAAGAATAAGAGAAAGGAGAGAAGATGAAGAAAGGAGAGAAAGAAAAGAAAGAGAAAGAATAAAAGAGAAAGAAGAAGAAAAAAGAAAGCATGGGAATGGTGAGAATGACAAAATGAAAGAGATAGTCTTGGGTTCCCCATCTAGACATACCCATAGGAGTAAAAGTGAGGAAGAATACTACAATCATCCTAGGAGAAACTGCCATTCATCCATGCATAATAATGGGTCCCTCCAAGGGAGCCTAAAATTGATCTCCCCCCATTTCATGGAAGGGAAGATGTGGAAGCCTACCTTGATTGGGAAATCAAGGTAGAACAACTTTTCACTTGCCATGAGGTAAGAGAAGAAAGAAAGGTTCCAATGGCAACCCTTAGCTTTTAAGGACATGCCATGCATTGGTGGGTTGGGTTAACAAGAGAGAATCCGCACCAATATGCCTTCCATAAGATATTGGAATGATCTTAGAAGTGCTCTAAGAAGAAGGTATATTCCCTCTTGGTTTGAAAGAGATCTTTTGAATAGACTCCAAAGACTAAGGCAAACCAACCTTAGTATAGAAGAGTATAGACAAAAGATGAAACTTCTTATCTTGAGGGCGGGTATCATTGAGGAATCCAAGGCCACTATGGCAAGGTTTTTGTGTGGGTTGAGCCCCGAAATTCGTGATAAGGTAGAGTTCTTCCCATACAATTCCCTTGATGAGTTAGTCCAACTTTGCATCAAGGTGGAAAACCAAATTAGAAGGAAAACTTTTAAAAAGGATAACCCACCTTATGTAAAAAGGGACCAACCTAAGGGGAACTCTTTCAAGAGTTACCCTAAAGAGGAACATCCCAAGCACTTCAAAGAGCATAAAACATCACATGTAGAGAGAAAAACCCCTACTACTAACTCTCATGAGAAAGTTAGTAGTATCAAATGCTTTGAATGTCTTGGGAGAGACCACATTGCCTCTCAATGCCCTACTAAGAGAAACATCATCATGAGAGCCCAAGATGTTTATAGTAGTGAATCTAGCTCACACTCCTCTAGTGAGAGCGAAGGAGAAGGGGTTCATGCATACCAATCTGATTGTGATGAAACCGCTTATGCATGTGAGGGAGACCTCTTGATGATAAGAAGGCTTCTTGGAAGCCAACCTTTGAAAGTGTCCTCATCTCAAAGGGAGAACATATTCCACACTCGCTCAAAATATGTGAGGGAGACCTCTTGATGATAAGGTGAATGACAAAACATGTTCTCTCATTGTAGATCAGGTCATGCTGCAATTGTTGTAGCTCAAGGTTGGTGGAAAAGCTAGCCTTGACCCCACTTCCCCACCCTAATCCTTACAAGCTTCAATGGCTCAATGAGCAAGGGTAAATGGAGGTCAATGAGCAACTCAAGGTTCCAATTTCCATTGGGTCTTGTAAAGATGAGATCCTGTGTGACATAGTCCCAATGTAAGCTGGCCATATCTTGCTAGGAAGACCATGACAATTTGATAAGAAAGCCATACACCATGGTCATTCCAATAACATCATCCTCACTCATAAGGATAAGCTCATTAAGTTGTGTCCTCTAACACCCACAAGTGGCGGAGGACCAACTCATCATGAAAGATAAGAAAGATGAGGAAAAAAAAAGCAAAGCTTTACCCCTAAAGCTTGAAAGGGGTAAGGAGGTTGAGTTGGAAGTTGATGCCCCTTCCAAGAAAGTCATTAGTAAAGGGAGTTCATTTGCGACAAAATTGGATTTAAAGGAAGCTCCCTTAACTAACAGACATTTCTATCTCCTCTTTTGCAAAGAGGCATCCCCTATTTCTTCCCCCTCAACTTCTTTTCCTTCTAGTTCTAGCACTGCCATAGAACTTGGACATGAGAACCTACCTCAAGAGGTTCAAGAGCTTTTAAAGGAGTTTGGTGATATATTCCCTAATGAAGTCCCAAAGAACTTCCTCCAATTAGGGGTATAGAACACCAAATAGACTTAGTACCTGGGGCTAGCCTGCCTAATAGGCCTGCTTATAGGACTAATCCCATGGAGACCAAGGAGATTGAGTCTCAAGTCCAGGAACTATTAGAGAATGGTTGGGTTCAAGAGAGCCTAAGCTCTTGTGCTATGCCAGTCTTGTTGGTGCCCAAGAAGAATGGCCAATAGAGGATGTGCATTGATTGTCGAGCAATCAATAACATCACTATCAAATATAGGCACCCTATCCCTAGGCTTGATGACATGCTTGGTGAATTGCATAGGGACTAATTATTTTTTAAAATTGATCTCAAGAATGGTTATCACCAAATCCACATCAAGGAAGGTGATGAGTGGAAAACCACTTTTAAAACCAAGTTTGGGCTTTATGAGTGATTGGTAATGCCCTTTGGGCTTACCAATGCCTTAAACACCTTCATGAGGCTTATGAATCATGTCCTTAGGGATTGCTTAGGAAAATTTCGTATAGCTTATTTTGATGATATTTTAGTGTATAGCAAGAGCCTAGATGAGCATGTAGGTCATCTTAGGCGCGTATTTTGCATCCTTAGGTCACACCAACTCTATGAAAACCTTGAAAAGTGTAATTTTTGTGTAGAGAGTGTGGTGTTTTTAGGTTTTGTAGTCAATAAAGATGAGGTTCATGTGGACCCTAACAAAATCAAAGCTATCCAAGAATGGCCCACCCCAAAAAGTGTGACTGAGATCAAGAGCTTTCATGGTCTTGCAAGTTTCTATAGGCGCTTTGTGCCTAATTTGTTCACACTTTTCTCACCAATCAATGATTTGGTGAAAAAGGAAGTTCCCTTCCTTTGGGGTGCTAAACAACAAAAAGCCTCCGAGCTTATTAAGGAAAAACTAACCCATGCCTCTGTTCTAGCTCTACCTGACTTTTCAAAAACTTTTGAGCTAGAGTGTGATGCATCGGGTGTTGGAATAGGTGTTGTGTTATTGCAAGGTGGCCACCCCGTGACTTATTTTAGTGAAAAACTAAATGTTGTCGCCATTAATTACCCCACCTATGACAAAGAGTTTTACTCCTTAATAAGAACCCTTCAAACTTGGGAACATTACCTTATTCCCAAGGAGTTTGTCATTCATAGTGACCATGAGTCACTAAAATATTTGAAGGGTCAAGGTAAGCTCAACAAGAGGCATGCAAAGTGGGTTGAGTTTTTGGAAACTTTCCCCTATATAATCAAATACAAGAAAGGGAAGCATAATGTAGTGGTCGATGCCCTATCTAGAAGACATACTCTTCTTGCCACTTTGAGCTCCCAAATCTTAGGATTTGATTATATTAAGGACCAATATGCTTCTAACCAAGAATTTGTCCCCATTTTTGCTACCTCCTTGTCCAAACCTACTGATGGGTTTCATGTGAGTGAGGGGTACTTACTCAAAGAAAGTCAACTTTGTGTACCCCAAGGATCTCTTAGAAAATTGCTTGTGAGAGAGAGCCATAAGGGTGGGCTCATGGGGCATTTTGGAATAAACAAAACTTTGCTCATTTTAAAAGAAAAATTTCATTGGCCCTATATGAAAAGAGATGTCCAAAGACATTGTTCTAGATGCATAGCTTGTTTACAAACTAAATCTAAAGTAATGCCTCATGGACTTTACACACCCTTACTGGCTCCCTCCGCTCCTTGGGTAGACATAAGCCTGGATTTCATCCATGGACTTCCTAGAACCCAAAGGGGAGCGGACTCTATCTTTGTGGTAGTGGATAGGTTTTCTAAAATGGCCTATTTCGTACCTTGTCACAAAATACATGACGCGAGCAACATTGCAAGACTTTTCTTCAAGGAAGTTGTCCGTCTACATGACATACCTCAATCCATGGTGTCTAATAGGGATGTTAAGTTCCTTAGTCACTTTTGGAAAATTTTGTGGGTTAGGCTTGGAACTAAACTCCTATTTTCTACCACATGTCATCCCCAAACTGATGGACAAACTGAGGTAGTTAATAGATCATTATCCACTATGCTAAGGGCACTTCTTAGGGGAAATCATAAGTCTTGGGATGAGTACCTTCCCCATATAGAGTTTTCATATAATAGGGTGGTCCAAAGAACCACCAAGCAATCACCCTTTGAGATTGTTTATGGCTTCAACCCTCTTACACCTCTTGATATTTTGCCTTTACCTTTCCCTTCTTCTATTCATAAAGAAGGATTAGCTAAAGTGGATTTTGTTAAAAAATTACATGAGAGGGTCAAAGCCAACATTGAACGACACTCTAAAGGGTATGTTGCTAAGGCTAATAGGGGAAGGAAAGAAATTATCTTCAATTAAGGGGATTGGGCATGACTTCATTTGAGGAAGGATCGCTTCCCTTCTCAAAGGAAGTCCAAGCTTAGCCCCCGAGGGGATGGTCCTTTTCAAGTCCTCAAGAGAGTGAACAATAATGCATACATTATAGATCTCCTTGAGGACTATGGCATCAGTACTACTTTTAATGTGTGTGACTTAATTCCTTTTGTAGGTACTGATGAAAAAAAGGAGGACCTATCAGATTTGAAGGCAAATCCTTCCCAAGGGGGAGGGGATGATGCATGACCCCCAAGCAAGGGCCCTATCAAAAGGGTCATAGCTAGAAGAATAGAAGAGGACATGGCTAGAATAGATGGAGGAAGACCTCACCTCTATATAACCATCAAGATGTGCAAACCATGACTCACTATTAGCTTAGGCGGATTTCTTTATGCTTTTATTATTTGTAATTTTTCATTTATTTTACTTAGAGGAGCCTAGGATTTTATTGTGGACATGTATTAGTCCATTTAATTTTCTAGGAGGTGTTCTAGTAATAAAAAGGGGTAAGCATAGCTTTTGGGCCTTTATTTAGGTTATAAGGGGATAATTTGATAATTATACCATCTATTCCTAAATAAAGCCCCTAAGCTAATAAGAAGAGATCTTGGCCCTTAGATCTACTTGCTTGGGCACCAATTAAGAAGCTAAGGGAGAGGATTTATTGGACTTTGAGCTTCAATCCTCCTCCTTTGGATTCTCCCTTTTAATCTTAGCCCTTCCTTTCTTTTATGTCTTGTTCAAGAGGCTAGCTACCTCTATAAATAAGTGCTCCTCACCACTCTTGATGAGGACATGAAGCTTGAAGAACTTGGAGGACCTATGATAAGGGCAAGGACAAGAAGAGCTAAGGAAGCTATTCAACAAGTATTGGCAGCCCTTTTGCAAAAAGAGTCAAACATTGAAGAAATAAAGTTTAAAATTGTTAATTATCTTAGGACTGAAGAGAGTAATGCTTGACCTTAATGGAAGAGAATATTTTGGAAATAAAAAAACTAGTTGAGGTTTTCTCTCCTTTGGGTTCTTGATAATCCAAAATCTTGAGATTTATCAAAGGTAATTCACCCCTTTGTGTATGCAATCTCGTAGACATATCTTCGATCCTTGGAAGTGTGGAGTCTATCAATTCCAATTCCATTTTCTGTCTTTTCCATTCATACTCAATTCTGCCCAGCAAACTCTACGATCAATTGCACAGGAAAGTCGTACATTATTCAAAAACTCGTTTACTCGTTGAATTTCAATAACTTTTAATTTTCATTCTGTGTCTAAGAGTTTGATAGTAATTCTAATTAGTTTATTTTTGGCAATTGTTTGCATTCCATGTTGATCAATTTTGTTAAGGCGGCAAGCTAAATTCCTAGGGTCCTTTTAGAATCCTAAACTGACAGAGGATTCACATCATTTGGTATCAGAGCTAGTTGTTAGGACTAGGTTTTGGACACTACTTCAAGGTTCTAGGGTGCAGTTCTTGGCTGTCTGAGATGCAATTTCCTTTCACTCATAACTCACGTTTTACAGA
The DNA here is from genome assembly GCA_037954015.1 of Psophocarpus tetragonolobus. Taxonomy (NCBI): domain Eukaryota; kingdom Viridiplantae; phylum Streptophyta; class Magnoliopsida; order Fabales; family Fabaceae; genus Psophocarpus; species Psophocarpus tetragonolobus. Next base: position 74,922,786 of record CM075688.1, on the reverse strand, counting down.
GTCAATATCGGTGATTTGTGAGTGGAAATTGCTCCTTAGAACGTGAACTTTCACCTGGATGTCGAATCGTTCACTTCGGAGTTATGCAATGTGAGATACAGTGGCGTGACATTGGCTGGCTTGGAGAAATTGGTAACATCCTTCCTTTTGTTCTTAGTGCCAATAACATCATCTGATATTGATAATCACCCTATATCATTGCAAAAGTTAAGCCTATAAAAAAACACAAAAGAAAGAAAAGAAAAAAAAAGAAGAAAAAAAAAACAAAAGAAAAGGTTGTGGCTGAATGATTCATCTATTTAGGACAAAAACTTAACCAATTGTAAGGTGATATATTGGCTGTTTTTGTGAAGGATTGTTTATGCAACTGTTTAGGGCATTAAATTGCATTAGAGTTTTGTTTTTATTTGGCCTTTTGCGTTCGCTATTTTGTGAGGTAGTGGTGTTTAAAGTCTGATACATTAGGGTAAATTGGAGCCTTTTGTTGGTAAATTTTGTTGTTCAACTGTTTTCCAAACTGCACCTAATACGTACCAAAATTTTGCTACATTGTGCGGACTGTTCTTGAAAAAAAAATAAAAAAAGAAGAAAAAGAGTCTTATTTGATTTTGTTAAGAACCCAAAGAGAGTACAAGAGAGGTAAAAGGTTGTGTGCACATTAGAGAAAAAGCCAGAAAAGAGAGCACTAAACACAAGTGTACATTCTTGAGTGTAAACACGTGAGAAGAGTGGTGAGGGCCTATTACTTCAATTTTATTTTTTCTGATTAAATGGCAGGTACAGGAGGTGAAGAAACCCCTCCTAATGGAGGAGGTAATAGACTCATGATTGAAGCAATTACAAACCAAGTACAAAGAATGTTGAGAGAACATACAGAGGAGTTATATGGGAGGATTGAGGTACTTGAGAATCGTGGAAATAATGAGGAAAATAAGAGAAGAAGAGATAATGATGGTGAACCTAGGCGAAACCGGATTGAAGGAGTGAAGCTGAATATTCCCCCATTCAAAGGAAGGAGTGATCCAGAAGCCTATTTAGAGTGGGAACTGAAAATTGAACATGTATTCTCTTGTAACAACTATACAGAGGAGCAAAAAGCTAAAATGGCAGCTGCTGAATTTTCTGATTATGCGCTTATTTGGTGGAACAAGTATCAAAGGGAGAGGGTGAGAAATGAAGAACCAATAGTAGATACATGGGCTGAAATGAGGACCATCATGAGAAAAGAGATATTCCCTAAACAAAGGAAGTCCAAACTACAACCAAGGGGGGACGGTCATTTCCAAGTGTTGGAGAGGATCAATGACAATGCCTACAAAATTGATTTGCCAGGTGAGTATAATACAAGTGCAACTTTTAATGTATCTGATTTGTTTCCTTTTAATGCAGAAGAAGAAGCCTTAGATTTGAGGACAAATCCTCTTCAAGAGGGAGGGAATGATGCGGAAACAGCTACAAACAAAGACAGTAAGGTGCTTGAAGGACTTGGGACACCTATGACAAGGGCAGGAGCTAGGAAAGCAAGAGAAGCTTTATAACAAGTGGTAGCAACAATTTTGGAAGCTACACATAATGAAAAGGACATAGAGGCAAAATATTCAATGCATGGTCATCATTGAAGATTCATGAAATAGAGGATGTTGCTGCAAAGTTATGTTAATCAAAGTGGGTTTAATTAACTAAAGTTGTAAAAAGTATTGGTACTGTTGTGTTATTTGCCATGCTTTAAAAACAGTTTATTTTAATTTTTCTTTTATTTTGGAGTGTTGAATTTTAGTGGTTGTCTAGTTTTCCTTCAGTGTGGCTATTTCCTTTTCATATGCACCAGTAGGGAGGTTATTTAATAAATAAGTCTCAATCAATGTTAGTAAATGGTGCATTTATTTCTTGGCTTTATGGAATTCCTATATGTATTGCATTTCAATGGAAATAGACAGACTTTGTTTTGGATAAAACTTTTCTTGAGAGAGTGTATCTCCTAGGTTCTTGGCTGAACCAAGCTTGAGACTTATCAAGGGCCTTCCACCCCTTGTGGCGTCTTTGAGAGTTATCTTCCTTCCCAGAAGTGGCGTCTCCCCCAAAACCACCGTCATCCCCAATTCTTACCTTTTTTTTTCATTTTAACAAATAGTCCTAATCAGTCCGTTCCGAATTCGTGGCAAGGGGAATTCACATAATTTGGTATCAGAGCTACAAACAAAGACAGCTACAAAAATTGTCTCAAAATGAAAACAAAGGTACAAACAAAGACAAGCTAACAAGGGTAGGAAGAAGATCGTGTTCCAACCTGGTGATTGGGTTTGGGTACACATGAGAAAGGAAAGGTTCCCTAAACAAAGAAAGTCAAAACTCCAACCAAGGGGAGATGGTCCTTTCCAAGTTCTAGAAAAGATCAATGACAATGCCTATAAGATTGATCTTCCAGATGAGTATAATGTTAGTGATACTTTTAATGTGTCTGATTTAACTCTCTTTGATGCAGATGAAGATGCTATTGATTTGGGGACAAAACCTCTTCAAGAGGGGGGGAGTGATGAGGACATGAAGCTTGAAGGACTTGGAGGACCTATGACAAGGGCAAGGACAAGAAGAGCCAAGGAAGCTATTCAACAAGTATTGGCAACCCTTTTGCAAAAAGAGTCAAACATTAAAGAAATAAAGTTTAAAATTGTTAATTGTCTCAGAACTGAATAGAGCAATGCTTGACCTTAATGGAAGAGAATATTTTGGAAATAAAAAAACTAGTTGAGGTTTTCTCTCCTTTGGGTTCTTGACAATCCAAAATCTTTTGAGATTTATCAAAGGTAATTCACCCCTTTGTGTGTGCAATCTCGTAGACATATCTTCCATCCTTGGAAGTGTGGAGTCTATCAATTCCAATTCCATTTTCTGTCTTTTCCATTCATACTCAATTCTGCCCAGCAAACTCTATGATCAATTGCACAGGAAAGTCGTACACTATTCAAAAACTCGTTTACTCGTTGAATTTCAATAACTTTTAATTTCCATTCTATGTCTAAGAGTTTGATAGTAATTCTAATCAGTTTATTTTTTGCAATTGTTTGCATTCCACGTTGATCAATTTTGTTAAGGCGGCAAGCTAAATTCCTAAGGTCCTTTTTAAATTCCTAAGGTCCTTTTAGAATCCTAAACTGACAGAGGATTCATATCTTGTATTTTTTACACTTTGATCAATAGAAATTTTGCTTTGGCTGAATTCTTTCTTAGTGTCCCCTACCTTTCTCTTTTGAGAGTTCCCTTAGCTTTTATCAAGGGTTCCATCCCTTGTGGCAAGCCAACCTTCCTTAGGCTTATCTACCTTGAATGGTGCTTAAACACTTCATCCCTCACCTCTCCATACACCATTTCAGTAAATACTTTAAACCTCTAGAAAAGATCAAGGGTATGCATCAATCACTTTGGCCTCCTCCTTACATTCTTTATTTTTGCCTTTATTCCCCTATTTTTCTCTGTTTTAGGTGTTATTTTTTCAGTTTTAATCTCAAGTATTTGTCCATTAGAAGTCATGTTTAGTCATTACATTGTCTCCTAAATTTCTTATAGGTTTTAGCTTCTTTTTAACTTTTACAAAAGCTTGAAAAACACTCTTGAAATTGAGCTTCTAAGAGGTCATCCTCTAAATCTAAGTCTCTTAAGAGTTTCCTATTCTTTTAGTTCAAGCATTTTCCTATCTAAAACTTCAAAATAATTATAACTCAATTTCTTCTCTGAATTTTAGTATCTTGAGTTGAATTTGTAGTAGCTTTGGTATGCTTATTTGAAGTGAAAATCATTTGGTAATTGGAGCTGCCTTTGTCCATGTGTTTTTTAGGAAAACTTGTGTCAAAACAAGTTAGTTCTTGCACAAATCAAACACTCCTACGCTTACCTTCTAAACACTTCAAATTTTGGTAATTTTTTAGCTACTAAATGTTTTTCATTAGTTGCACTTGTAATTTGAGTTTTGGTGTGCCTTTGCTTAATTTTCTCATCAAGTTAGTATTCCTCACTTAATTTGCAAATAAAAAACATATTAGTACATCTAAAAGAAGATTAAAAAAAAGAAGTCAAAAGAATATTTGAAAGAAAAGAAAAAAAAAGGTAACAAAAGAAATCAAAATATTTTACTAGAAATTGATGTACCTAATAGAAAAATCATAAATTTCAAAAGAGGACTCTAAAGTGTGTGTAATTGTTTGATTTTTATCTCTATAGCATTCGACCACTTTGCAATTTTTGAAAATTTCTTGAGTGATTTTACATTTTAGTCCTTAATTCACTCTAGATCCTTTCTAAGTCTCTCATTGTGTACTTACTTCCTTTCTAGCCTTTAATTTTAGTTTGTCTTCTTCTTATCTTTCTAGTCTTTTCTTAAATAACTCTTCCAATTGGATAGTGTCCCTTATTTTTTCATTGCTATTTTTGCTTCAAAATTCAATCTACTCTTGGTGCTTGTATTTGCTTGATTTTAGTGCCACTTGAGGAAAAGAGTTAGAAGGTGGTTCTTGATACAAGAGTAGCATTTTGGGATTGTTGAACAAGAACCATAGAATTGGATCAAGAAAAGCAAAAAGTGGCGTGTGAGGCAACCTTGAGGGAGCTTGGAGTGAAGATCAACCTTGAATTCTTTTTCATTTCATAGTATTCAATTTTAGGAGTGTTGATATCTTGAGGGATCACTCCATTTGTTTGTAATAGCTTTGGTTTTAGTAGATTCTAAAAAATTAAGGTGTGAAGGAGGAATTTGTACACCACCTTCTAGGAGCACGTCTAGATCCTTTCCTTTTTACATTCTTGCTTTAATTTTCCTTCATCATAAACGTGTAGCTTATGACTTGAGTTCCAAAGACTCACTTAGCCACTTAAGGAGAAAAATCAAAAGAAAACAGAGATTGTTTGTGTTTGGCCTTATGCAGTCTAAGCCCCAGGACAGACCCTAACCGAATGAAAGGCGCTAAACAGACTAATGGCAAGCGAGATAAAGCAGCTTGCCCTATGTGTAAAACCTTGCCGCACTCTTCCAAGCACAATGTCGCACCACTCATATGTAAGTGTTTCAAGTAACAATGGAAGAAAGGTTGAGGCATGAGGAAAAAGAAGAGAGTCAAAGAAAAGATAAAGAAATAGAGAAAAGGGAGAAATAAGAGAGGAAAAGAAGGGAGAAAGAATTAGAAAAAAAGAGAGGAAGAGGAAAGAAAAAGAAGAGAGAAAAGAGAGGAAGAATAAAGGAGAAAAAAGGAAGAGAGAAAAACAAGAGAGGAGGAAGAGAGAAGACAAAGAGAGTAAGAGAGAAAAAGAAAATTTTAGAGTATGGATCTTCCTCTAGGAAGTTTAGTGAGAGTAAGGGAGAGTACTATGAAGAGAGGCCTAGAAGGAGAGGACATTTCCATTCTCATGTGCATGAACATATGGTCCCAACAAGGAAGCCAAGCCAAGAGTTTATCTTTCTCCATTACTTGGAAGAGAATATATGGAAGCCTACCTTGATTGGGAAGTCAAGGTGGAACAATTGTTTAGTTGTCATGAAGTTAGAGAAGAAAAGAAAGTCTCATTGATAACCCTAAGCTTCCAAGGGCATGTCATGCATTGATGGGTGGGTATAACCAATGAAAGATCCCGAACTCATATGCCTTCTATTAAATATTGGAATGGTTTGAAAAAATCTCTAAGGAGAAGGCATATATTCTATTATTATGAGAAAGACTTTTTGGATAGACTACAAAGGCTTAGGCAAAAAAACCTAAGTATTGAGGAATATAGAGAAAAAATGGAACTTCTTATTTTAAGGGCGAGCATAATTGAGGAACCTAAGGCCACCATGGCTAGGTTCTTATGTGGTTAAGCAATGAAATTAGAGATAAAGTTGAGCTCTTCTCATATTTGAGCCTAGATGAATTGGTAGAACTTTGTATCAAGGTTGAGAATCAAGTCAAAAGAAAAGGAATTAAAAAGGATTCTCAACCTTATGCAAGGAAGGACCAATTCAAGGGGAACTCTTTCAATAGTTTCCCCAAGGAGGATTCATCAAAGCATTCCAAGGACTATAAAGCATCTCATCTAGACAAGAAGCCCCTTACTACTAACTTCCATGAGAAGTAAAGTAGTATAAAATGCTTTAAATGTCTCGGGAGAGGCCATATTGCCTCTCAATGCCCCAACAAGAAAACCATGATCATGAAGGGTCAAGATATTTATAATAGTGAGAGTAGCTCACCTTCCTCCTCTAGTGAGGGTGAGGAAGAAGGGGGTCATGCATCATACTCTAATTGTGAAGATGCTTATGCATATGAGAGAGACGTCCTGATGATAGGCTTCTTAGAAGCCAACCTTTGGAGCTTACCCAATCTCAAAAAGATAACATATTTCACACAAGGGGTAAAGTTAATGACAAAGTGTGTTCTCTCATTGTAGATATTGGGTCACATTGCAATTGTTGTAGCTCTAGTTTGGTTGAAAAGCTAGCCTTGACTCCACTTCCCTACCCAAAACTTTATAAACCTCAGTGACTCAATGAGCAAGGGGAAATGGAAGTCAATGAATAAGGAAGAGTGCTAATTTCTATAGGGACATATAATGATGAGATCTTATGTGATATAGTCCCAATGAAAGCAGACCACATCTTACTTGAAAGCCATGGCAATTTGATAAGAAAGTCATTCACCATGGTCATTCCAACCAAATCATCCTCACTCATATGGAAAAACACATAAGGTTGTATCCTCTAACACCTGCTCAAGTGGTTGAGGATAACTTCTCATGAAAAACAAGAGATATGAAAAGCATAAAAAAATCAAAAGAAAAAGCTTCACCCATAAAACTTGAAAAGGGTAAGGAGATTGAGTTGGAAGGTGATTCCCCTTCCAAGAAGGTTTTGAGTAAAGAGAGCCTATTTGCAATGAAAAAGGATTTAAAGGAGGCTCTGTTAACTAAAAAACCTTTCTATCTTCTCCTTTGCTTAGAGGCATCTTCCCTTTATTTCCTTATTTCTTCTGTTGAAAGCACTGCCATAGAAATTGAACATGGGAATCTACCTCAAGGGATTCTTTTAAAAGAATTTCGTGATGTATTTCCTAGTGAAGTCCAAAAAGGGTTTCCTCTTGTTAAGGGTATAAAACATCAAATTGATTTGGTTCTAGGGGCTAGCCTTCCTAATAGGCCTGCCCTTGTGTTGTGCCAGTCTTGTTGGTGCCCATGGAAACAAAGAAAATAGTCCCAAGTTCAAGAACTATTGGAGAAAGGTTCGGTTCAAAAGAGCCTCAGCCCTTGTGTTGTGCCAGTCTTGTTAGTTCCTAAGAAGAATTACCAATGGAGGATGTGCATAGACTGTAGAGCTATTAATAACATCACCATTAAGTACAAACACCCAATCCCTAAACTTGATGATATGTTGGATGAACTGCATGGGGCAAAAATATTTTCAAAAATTGATCTTGGAAGTGGTTATCACCAAATAAGAATTAAAGAGGGTGATGAATGTAAAACCGCTTTTAAGACAAAATTTGGTCTTTATGAATAGTTGGTAATGCCCTTTGGGCTCATAAAAGCCCCTAGATTTCTCCTAAAATTTGCTATCAAAATCTGAATTAGGTGCACCCAAAAGAAATTTAAAAAAGAAAAGAAAAGAAAATAAGTCAAAAGACAATTTGAAAAGAAAGAAAAAAAAATAGTGCTAAAACAAAGAAGTAAAAAAAATTACATAGACAAAATTGGTGTACCTAATAGGAAATCATTTAAATTGAAAAAGAGGACCTAAAATCAATTGAAATAGCTTGAAACTTCCATCACTTTTATTATTGGTGCAATTTTTGAAAATTGTTTGAGTCATTTTGATTTTTAGTCCTTCTTCTAAATCTAGAACTATTCTAGGATTTTCCCTTGTGTGCTTAGCCTTGTTTCTAGCTTTATTTTTAGTTTGTCTTCTTGAATTTCTTTATGTCTTGTCTCCATTAATCCTTCCACTTGGATAGTGTGCCATTTAAATTGTGTTTTTCTTGCCTTTTTGTGTTTGTCCTATCTCTTTAGTTCTTGCCTTTGGTTGGGTGCCACTTTTATGTAGGTAAGCCTTGAGTAAGGAAGCCTTCCACAAGGATAACCTCTTAAGGAAGATTTGAAATAGCTAAAAGCACTTGAACAAAAGGAAGAGCATGGATAAAGAGGGAAACACCTTGGGAGAGACTAGAAGAATTTTTTAGTTTTATTCCTTAATTGTTAATTTTTAGTTGTATTTTTCTTTGTTTTGGTTTGTAAAAGGTCATTATTCTTAATTGTTTAGCTTAGTCTCTTGCTAATTAAGGTGTGAAGGAGGAAGTAGTACACCACCTTTCACACCTTTAGGAGCATGTTAGATCCATTTCCTTTTTTTTTAGTTTTTGCTTAACCTTGCCTTAACTTCATTACACATTTTAGGTGAGTGTATGGAATTCCAAAGGCTCTTGCACTTATATGTTGTCCTTTAGATTAAGTTGTTATAGTTGTTTGCATTTTTCTAGGTTGGTGTTTTAGTTCCAAAGGCTCATACATCTTTTAGTTGAGAAATAAAAAACAAAGGGTGAGATGAGTGAGTTCAACTCTAGGAACCAACCTCTCCTTAGTGGTTAACATGACCCAAATTATCCCTTATTTTACACTTCGTTTTCCTATCCCTATGAGAAATTTGAAAAAGAAAGAAAGAAGTGTAGAGAGAGAAATAAAAATAAAAATAAAAGTATAGAAAAGATAGAATAGAAAGAAAAGATAGAGAGGAAAAAGAAAGAAGACAATGAAGAGGAAAGAGAGGAAAGAGAGAGAAGAAAAATGGGAGAGAGAAAAGAAAGAAAGAGAATAAAATGGGAAAGATAAAAGAAAGAAATAGAAGAAAAATGGGAAAAAGAAAAGAAGAAGAGAAGAGAGCAATTTAAAAAAGAAAGGGAGGAGTATTTGAAATATTGGGAAAGGGAGAGAAAAAGAAGAGAGAGAAAGGAAAGAAAGAAAGAGCACACACCCACCTTGGAAAATTTTAAAAATAAAAATTTAGAAAAAGAGATTGGGCATAAGAGTGACCCAAGAGTTAGCTTTAAATTCTAGCTTAGGGCAACCTCCTAATCAATCTTTAAAAACAAAAGATAAGTTTAAGATTGTGCCAAAATTTTTGAAGCACACTGACTCACAATCTCAAACTTCCCTTGAGAATGATTCTTCATCAAGCACTTTAACAAGTGTTGGACTTGAATCCTTACCTTTTGAGAGACAAATTTGTCAAATCCAATGCTTGGTAAAGGACTTTTTGGAGAAAGTTGAATGTGAAGTCCTATTGACACTTCACCAAGTTTTGAACTTAAGTCTACATCCTTAAGGTTCAAACCAAATCCTCAAGTTCAAAACCTGGTCAAAAGTGAGAGTGAAGAAGGTCTTCAAGAATATTACTCCTTAAGTCCTAAGGAGATCTTATTAAAGAAACTTCTCTCTTAGTACAAGTGTTAGTAAAGGTTCTCAATCATTTGAACACATCTTTCCACAACCTCTAGTTGCACATAAATAAGCAAATTCACCAAGTGTTGAACTTGAACCTTTATACATAAAGCTCAAACAAGAACCTGAACTTCAACACTTGAAAGAAAAGGAAGTTGTTCTTCAAGGAGATTTATCCTTGCCATCCAAGGAAAATCTAATTGAAAACAACCTTTCCATGTTATAAGTAGGAAATGAGGTTGTGCCCATAAATTTGGAGCACAATGAAACACAACCTCAAATACTACTTGTGGATATAGCCAAGTGTGGTCAGGAGATTGGGCTATAAACCTTTTCTATCCATAGCCAATCTCAAGGCCTACCCAAGGAGACCTTGAAAGAAAGGTCCACTCGTAGGCCCATCATCATCTTGTGGGGTGAACAACAAGATAAAGCCTACTTGGCTTTCTTGGATAGGTTCTCCAAGGCACCTAAGCTTGTCTCACTTCCTCCCCGAATAGGACTAGCCTTTAGTGAACTTGGAGTCACTTGGGGAATTGCTATGTGGGGGCATAGGCACAACAAACATTTTTCAAACCTTAGTACATACCCCTACCACCCTAAGTTTATGAGGCCTCCTTATAGGCCTTCTGCCCTTAATATTTGTGTACAAAATCATATACTCATTCCTATGCAGGTGCTTTTGTAGGATTGGAAAAAAAGGAAGAAAGGTCACATGATTTGAGGTCAAATCCGCCTCAAAAGGAGAGGATATGATGCATGCACACCTAGCATAGGCTTAAGCTAGGACTAATAAGAAAGGAGCATGACTTGGATGAAGATTCAAGGAGTTAGTTTAGGACATGTTCCATTTAATTGTATTCATTTAACCATTTTTAGGCTTGTATAAGCACCCTTATGTCATTAGAATTTTAGGGGTGTAGTTAGTTTTATTTTCAGACTTGTATTTTCGCCTATAGGTTCTATTTCTTTAGAAGGTGCAAATAGTTTGTTTATGGAGTGTGTTAATTAGTTGAGCCTATTTAGGATGCATTTGGACATGTGGTTATTCATTTCCACACCCTTAATTGCATCTAAAACCCTTCTAACCAAGACATGAAACATGTAGGACACATGTGGGCACCCTTGCTCCCTTGTTTCACTCCACATATGCTTTCTCACTCCTACTTGGCTGATTCTTTTTGCTTCTTATTTTAATTTGAATTTTGGAAGTGCCATGTTATTTCCCTCCAAAATTCAAATTCCAATAAGATGGAACATATATTCATATTTTTAGGGCCATGCTTGGATCTTAGTTGAATTAATTTAGTGTTAAATTTACATATGCTTAATTAACACTAAATTAACCAACTAATCTCCCCTAATTAGAGGAGTTGGACATTCATGTTTAGTGCTAAGGCCCATGGTCCATTCCTAACTCTATATCTAGAGCATTCCCTCATTCATATAGCCTTTAACACTCATTTGAATGAATACTTTTTTCTATAAATTTGAGAGCTCTTTGTTCTTAAAGAGTGTTCATGTTCTTTCCACTCTTGTGAGAGTCCTTCATGCTATTATCAAGGGTTCCTTCCCTTGTGGCTAGCTTCACTCATGGCTTATCATCTATAAGATAGTAAGGATAGAGTCCATAACACCGATCACAACTTGGAGATTGTCATTAGTAGCTCTCTATAGGGTTCATTTACAACAATTGTAGGTCATTGCACAAATCCACTATAATTACCCTAATCTCTACCCAATTCAAATATGAAATTCATAGAAATTTTTCCAAAGGTATTAACATAGATATGAAAATTTCAAAACTTAAAGCTACATAGAGAACCATAATTTTCTCAAAATGAAATGTGAACAATAATATTCATTATAGAATTTCCTTATACAAAGTGTTCTTAGTACATCATATAACAGTTATCCCCACTATATTCATTATACCTAAATTAGAGCAATGAACCTTTGACAAAACAACTTAGATAAAAGCAAACTAATACAAAACATCAATAATCTTCAAGCATAAAGAAAGTCTTCTATTCCAGCTATCTGTTCCAGCTCCTAAATCATATCACGAACACATATGAAAAGAACACAAAGAACAAACACATAAAAGAATGAGATAATTATAAATCATAAATGTTAGTCTTAATAAACTATAGAGACAATAAAGACATAGATTCTCCTTAGGACTTGGTTTCTCATAGTCTCAACTTATAAATTTATCTCACTCATCTTAACACTAGACTCGATTTCATTTTGAGTCTAAGTTATGGATCCATGATCATCCATGATGATTCACCTAACCATTAAGGATCTTGTTTGCAAAGTGATTGGTATTTGTATATTTTGCCCTAATTGGTACAATAATTCTCTCGAGAGGTTGGGCTAATTGCCAAGGGCCAACTGCCCATAATAATATTTTGGCCAACTGCAAAATTTGGACCACCTGTCCAACACTTTAACTGGCCCCCAAATACAGCCTTAGCAAAATATACCCTACTAATCATGAGATGCTAAGCATTTGTCGATGTTTTAAATAAATGAATATTCCATCCAAGTACTATCATAGACTCTAGTGAATGGTCACCCACCTGATGAAACACTCTCAGTCCAAACACTAACAATCGGAATATTCATTTACTTACAACAATCCAAGGATATCCAATCCTACCTTTCTTCTCACGGTGTACCAAACTGTGACTTCCTAAATATCGTACTTGTGCATTTGCATAGTACCTACATCAGGGAACCTAGACTCTTTACTAAGTTCTTCTCATAACTCACCACATTCTCAAGGGATATTAGCTTTACAACCATAAGTTATAAAACAATTTATAATGAATCACCATATCATTAATCATAATTCAGGTATCACTATTATGCATCATATTTGTCAACATAATTAAACTTCATAAGATCATTTAGACAAAAATGGATAATAAGTAATTTAATTCAAAGATTTATGTTAATATTCATCAAATATTACTACAAGACATATTTTCTAATGTGGAAGATCGTATTAAACTGCTGCAACCACAGAGCATACTCAATTTTGTCTTCCTAACAGTTCATTATCTTTAAGAATATTTAAGCAGTTTATCATTTCAACCAATAACAACAAAAATAGAAATTATGAATAAAAATTAACAAGCTCAACCAAGGGACTATAATAGTGTTTAGAGAATAACAACAACCACAACTAGAAGGTTATCTGGAACGAGTGACCAGAAAGGTTATTCGGGGGGTAAACAAGAAATGACAAGGTTACCTAGACCGATTGACCAGAAGAGAGAACATTAACTACAAACAGAAGATCATTTGGAATAAATGACTAGAAGGTTATTCAGAGGGTAACAAAAATTAAACACAACATCACAATCAAGCAATAAACAACATTGATTAAGCATAAACAGTAAACAACATTGATTAAGTAATAATAACTCAATAGAAAGCAATAAACACACATAACTTATTAAGATTAACACCTCCTGTGACTTATAATCTCCCACTCCCCCCTTACCTTGATAAAAAGCTTTTCATTATAAGTGGTGGAGAAACTTCAGCAACACCTTCATAGAAATACCTTATCTTCCTTGGAATTCTTCTCCTTCTCTCTCTAGAATTACTTTCTCTCTCTAGAATCACTCAAATGTGCATCATACCACTAAATCAAGGCCTCTATTTATAGCTTTTCCCTGGGAAAAATAGGATTCATTGAGCGAATTTCACTGTTGCACCGCATACCAGAAACTTCACCACCGCTATGCACCGCCATTTTAGAGCCCTCACACTGCTATGCTCATCAAAACGATTTTTTCTGAATGAAATTCTCTGGCTTAAAAATATCAAGTTTTTTATGTAAAAGTGCTTTTTAACTTGTTATTAATCTACTTCAACAATTGGTTACATACAAGGTTCATTTCTATATCATTTACAAGTATGAAAAATGCATACCTACAAAATCAATTCCTAATACATATCTACTAATCTTGATGATAAATTGAAGGTGTTATGCAATAAAAAATGTCTTAAATGAGGGAACAAATGCCAACATAGTTGCAAATATAGTCACACACAAATGCAACATGGGCAAACTCAATTGCAAATACACATACAAGTAAAACAAACCCACAAATCTTGGGTCAAAACCCAACTTTAATACCAAGTAAAACATGATTAAGAATTAGATCCGCTACAAGAAAACTTGATAGATCAGTTACAACTGCAAAAACCCAGTTAGAAATGCTTCAAGAATTAAAAAAACTAAAATTTAAAAGACTGTAAGAAAAAGAGAATTTGCATAGTGATTTATACTGGTTCGGTCAACCTGACCTGCATCTAGTTTACAGACTTAGCCTTTTGCTAATCTGCTTTCCACTAAAATCTCAGTACATGCACACCACATACAGATTTTAATCCTAAAAAGATTTAAACTATACACAAAAAAATCTTCCTCTTGCACCCTACAAGAGTTTGTTAAACTGTGACACCCCGCCACTCACAATGCCTCACTTGCAACACCTGCTGCAAGATTTCCCAACAATCTCAAGAGCACCGCAAGAGATTGTCAAACTTGTGCAAAACACAAAGAAAATTATAGAACAATATCACCTGAAGTGAAGAATACCTTAACAGAAAGATCAAAACTAAATAGAGTCTCTTCCTTGAATCTTGAAATTGAAGCACCTTCAAACCATCAAAAGTCGGTATGAATCTTGGAAAGAATTGTCTAAATCGTACAAGAGAAGCAAACACTTAATGGATCTTTCCAAAAGTTGTTAAAATCATTTTTCAAAATGCTTTTATATCAGTTTTGATGTAGGGTAATCGATTAATCACTTGATTACCTGATATCCTGCTCAAAACTAATCCAAAGTGCTTGTTTATGGAATAATCAATTACTGTTTTCAGGTAATCAATTACCATAGAGATCAACAATTCTTGAACCCTAAATTCTTGAACGGTAATCAACAAATACAGGTTCTCCCCTCAATACTAATTGTGTCACACTCTTTGTGATTTTGAAATCATTTTTTACTTTTATCATTGTCATTTTGTTTCATCATCTTAAAATACCATGTTGTGATTTTGCCTTTTATTTGTTTCTACACCTGTCAAACATGACATTTTCTATCTGAACGTCATATTTCTTAGGGATAAAGGATTTATTAGATGTGACATCTCTTTATCCTGATATTTTAAGAAATAAGTTTTGACAACTTTTTGTCTTAAGCCTCATCTCTAAAAAACAAATTACCAATAAAAAATTATTTCTAAAAAGATAAAACTAATCCAAAAAAGAAAATGTTTAAATAAATTGACTTGGGTGTATACCCTTGTCAATTTTAAATTTTTGTACGTGTGAACTGTAACACTTCAAAAATCCAAAATCTCAAAATCGAACAACAAAATTAAAAAAATATTAACACACAAATGTTTTCTACCAAGAACTGTGTAAACTCTGATTCTCCAATGTACTTAGAGATACGTAGGAGCAAAAACTCTCTCGTGTCGAGGCAAAAAAAATTACAAAGGAAAAATAATAATCTTTTTCATAAAAATAAGCTTCTCTCAGTGATAAATTCTTATAAAAATGAAAAAATCAACAAACAAAAATAGTCTTTGTGTTTTAAGGGGCAGAAATAAGTATTTTTAAAGTTATTTAATTTTCATGTTTAATTAGAGGTAACCGTCGTTATGACGGACGTTGTAGGGTGCTAATACCTTCCTTACATCTGATCGACTCCTGAACTCAATTTGGTTTCCCAAACCATCTCTTATTTTAAAGGTTTTTTTTTATGTTTTCCTTAATAAACATTAGTGGTGACTCCTTCGATTTTTTAAATCATCATTCATCGTTTCGTCGAGACCCACGTGTTGACAATCCCTAATAAAGACTATTGAGATCAATATCAAACAATTGCTAGACTTTCCCAATTTTGTAATAAAAGGCGCAACCTAGGTCATCTCTCAACGATACAAGACATAAATGGTTTAGATTCTATGAAAATGTTAGAGAATATAGGGGGTTTTTAACGTATAGTTGAAAAGAAACATGCAAAACGTGAAACCGATTTAGGAACGTAAAAAGAGAGAAAGAAAACACCGATATGAGGTTCCTAGCAATACGGTTGAGTAATCATAATTCTAATGATCATGTGAAATTGCATCAACACTCACAGGTAATTCAATTGAACCAGATCACAATCGTAATTTCAAGATTCTCATGAATTTTCAGAAATCTAACCGGTTGAAGTAAGTTTTCAATCAATAACCTAGTCTCTTGCAAATTCAGATCAACTAGTCCCAAACCAATTCATATCAAAACCTAATAAGATTTTCAAACAAATTGGAGAGGATAAGAGAGCAATAAAACGCAAAAAATGCAAAGACAAAACACACAACGGAGATCGAAATTCATACTCTATCACTTGATTAATTGGAGATCTCAAATTGATTTAGAAATTAACCTTCCATGGAAGCTTGCATGAGAAGGAAAAGAATGAAAGAGAGAAAATGAAACTTGTGGAGGAAGCAACAAAAAAAACTTTGAAAACTAACTAACTAAAAGTTGTTACAACTACTAATCAGACTATTTATATTCCCTCTCTAAATGAGTCTCTAAACATGACTATTAAGGTTAGAACTAAAGTGGCTTTGGCCCAAACGAAATTGGCCCAAAAAGTCCAACAAAAACTACCAAAAATAAAACTAAAAATTACAATTAAAGAAAAATTACAAAAATACAAAATACAGAAAACACAAAAATACAAATACAAATAACCCAAAGCAAACTTCAATTAAATAAAGTCCACCAACTTGTAAAATAAGAGAAAACATATGAGAAAGGCCCAAATATGAAAATAAGCTAAAATAGACAATTATAAGAAACACATGTAGAATTAGATGACTAAAAATGATATAAAATATGTATAATAAAATTGTCTATATAGACAATTATAAGAAACACATGTAGAGTTAGATGACTAAAAATGATATAAAATATGTAAAATAAAATGGTCTATTGGTCTCCTAGTTTGTATAATTGTGCAGTTGTTCTCAAATGGCTATATTACTTTGTGGAACCTGTACATATTGGAAAGTGAGCTACAAAATGTAGATGAAAGTGCCTACACCTCTATAATCATGAATTAACTCCCTATTTGCTCCAAAATTATTAAAGAAATCCCAAATGGAGTGAGATGCATCCAAAGACTCAACATAAATAAACCTATGATTATTGCTAAGTTGTTTTACACTCTAAAATTCCTTTTACATGGATGAAATCTGTTTGTATTCCAACTTAACCAAATGGGTTAAGTCTGGTTGCGAGAGAAGTGAAAGAGAGATATCCATGTCTACCTTTATTGATTTGTTCTTATATTGTACAAAGAGAAGTGATAATATTTATTGAGTAGAAACCCTTGTTCAGGGAGAGTAGTTATTATCTCTCCAATGTTTATCACATATACCTTGTAAAAATTTGAGAGTTTGTCACTCCTAGCCAAGGCTAAAGTGGTGTTGTAGTTTAAGTGGGTGTGGTGACACCAATTATAGAGATGATGCTAACAATCTTAATGATAATATAGATATTTTATAATTTTAAATTTTGTTTGATGATTTTTAAAATCCTATAATAAAATAAAATTTGAATTTAAAAATATTTTAATTTTAACTGTCTATTCAAATGATTATTATTTATCATCGTTATGTTCTCATCTTCTATACTTCTGTATTATTAATATATAATATTATTAATAATTAATAAAGGGAATCCCTCTTTTTGATATTTACTTTTCAAAATACTTATTCTACTCTTACACTATTTTAAAATTAAAAAATAGATTATTTTGTCATAGAAGTGACTCAAACTCACAAGCTCTTACTTCCCAATACTATTAATAAAGAGAATATTCCTTTTTTATGTTCATTTTTAAAATATCAATTCTACCCTTAGACTATTTTAAAATTAAAAAATAAATTATTTTGTCATAAGAGTAACTAAAACTCACAAACTCTTGCTTCCCAAACGTAGACTTCTTTTACCCTAGATTAATCTTATAACTTTAAGTAAAAAATTACTTTAAAATATTGATATCCAATCTTTTAAATATTTTTATCATGTTATCATAAATAAAAATTAATAAAATATATTTCAAAATATGTCAAATAATAATTTATATTTTAAAATATAAAAATTTATAAAAAATATTAAATTAAAACCATAAAAATTATTAAAATACAAGATGCCGCTCTTGTGTTGGACTAATGGGTAATGACACTGAAAATTGATCTAAAAAGAAAAAATCTGAGTCGTCAAATTAAAAAACTCAAAAGAATCCCACGGTTCAAGATCTCTTTCCCACGGTGTAGAAAGGCATAGGTCCCTCACCCCAGCCAGCGTCATGGTTTATAGGGTTTAAAATTTGAAGTTGCCAGTAGTACTACTCCCGTCACATACCCATCTGCAATCTTCACTGAAACCTCACTCATTTCATTTCCCGCCCTAACTCCTAAGCAACACCTTTTTCTTCCTCTGTTCTATTTCCACAATTAAGGTTTCGCATTCGAGTCGCGCAGAAATGGTTTCTCCGAAGCAGCTTCTAGGCACCGTCGAATCTGCGCTTCTCTAACGCGTCGAACTCTTGCACTTCTCGTGCTTCGCTCCAGTCCCTTCTCTCCTATTCCGTACGCTGTTCACTTTCTCTTTTCTTGTTCTTTGAAATCGAAATTGAAGTTGTGTTAATTTGTTTTGAGTTTGCTGTTTAGCCCCCAAAGCCCTCTGATCGAAGTCAAGTTCAGTTGAAGTCGGTTAGGCTTCCAGATTCGCATCCTATTTCTCTTGATGACCAGATGTGCAGATTGTAAGTTCTCACTCTTCACTTCTCTGCACTTTTCAGCAGTTAATCTTCTAGTTTGTTTTTTTTTTTTTTTCTATGTAACATAACGAATTTGTGTAGTACGTGAATGTTTGTTATGTGAGTGACGCTTTAGTTTGACATGACAACTGTAGGTGACTGACTGAAAGAGAGTCCATTTCTATATTGGGTGAATGTTTGTTATGCCAATGACACTTTAGTTTGACTTGAGACTGACTGAAAGATAGTCAATTTTTCTAATTTTAACGGTAGAACATTGTTGAATGAGGTAAATATCAGCAAGACTAGGTTTTCCTGGAACAAAATGAAACCCGTTACCATGATGTTTCACTTTGACTATTTGCCGTCTATGCTTTATTTTTTGTTTAATAAGTGTATCACTAAATGTGTATAACTGTACTACTTGTGTATCCTTATCCCCAAACGAATTTATTATGTTTGACTAGATTGTTGAATGATGTATCACTAAACGTTAGCTTGCACAGCCACATCCACATGGTCAAATCTGTGAAAACTATGATGCATTGTGCATGTGTACATGAGGGGTAATGGAAATTGAACAACTGCTCATCTTTACATGCTTAAATATGGCTATATAATGGAAATGGGTTAGGTTACTTTATAGAAGACACCTCTTAATGCCTTAGGTAACTTTGTGAAGGTGGATTTTCATTGGTGAAAGAGTGAAATACAAATGAATTAGGAGTTGAATAGTGCTCTGAGTTTCTTAGTTTTTGTTGGTAACAGTTAACACTCCTCTCTTTAGGCACATGTTTGATTCAGAATTATTTCCTCACAAATAATTGCTTTTTGTTTTGTAAAGCTCTCTCTGGATTTTCGTAAAAAAATCAATTATTTCTTTAAAATAAGTTGAACCAAACATGGGCAAATAATTTTTTAAGGAAACTTAGGTTCCTAAGAGTCTAATATTTTCTACCTGCAACATGCAGCAATTTTTTGAATCTCATGTTTGAAATGGCCCAAGTCGTTAAATAATCTCATCCCATAAGGCACATTAGGGGCTTTAAACACTTCAAGCAAGAGGTGCCTGACTAAGAAATGGAGCATGCCATAAGTAAACCAAGTTTTCAAATTGAAAGAGAAAACTATCCTGGAAAATGATGAAAGACATACTGAATAGAAGTGCAAATTAAAAATAACAAGTGTGACTGTTGGTTCAAGTGGTGGCTGAGGTGTTTTGCTCATTTGTTTTACTTAGCTTGAATTGTTGATGACTCCTAGCAGCTACTATTGGGATTTTTCATAACTTGCCTGATCTGCTAGTCATGTGTTCTGTTATGAGCACTGCTGCAAAAGCACCCTGTAGGAATGAGAACTTTGTACCAAGTTTTCAACTTGAAAGAGAAAACTATCCTGGTAAATGATGAAACACATACTGAATAGAAGTGCAAATTAAAAATAAAAAATGTGTCTGTAGGTTCAAGTGGTGGCTGAGGTGTTTTGCTCCTCTGTTTTACTTAGCTTGAATTGTTGAATGACTCCTAGGTAGCAGCTACTGTCTTTTAGGTTTAAACGTGGGACTTTTCATAACCTGCCAAGTCTACTAGTCATGTGCTAATGGGAACCGCATCTTCTGTTATGAGTACTGCTGCAAAAGTACTCTGTAGGAATGAGAAGTGTGTACCTCACCAAAGGGCCTACATATTGACCAGCAGAAAGTGCTGGACCCTATGTCCTGTCTTGGCACCTAAGGCTTATAGTTATACAATAGTTGTATTTATCTTTTGTTGTATGGTGTGTGTTTCGCTATTTTTTATCTTTTTCAGAGTTAAGAGAACTTTTTGTATATTTAATCATTAAAAAATTGGACTTTTTCCCTTTAAATTACTAGTTTCCTAGGCTCTTTTTGTCATCAGAATTTGGTGATAAAGACTTGCAATTTTATTGATATTATTCTTGCCGCTAATAACTTTGTTTATGTTGGTGATATATGTGTTCATTGTGGTTTGTAGCCTTATTGTAGTTTCATTTCTCGTTCCTTTTTCTAACATCTTTTATGACACCTAGGCCCTCAAATTGAGTGATGATCTACATCTCAATGAAGTAGATTGTGTTCGCTTGCTAATCAAGAGGTAGATTTCAGCTGTACCTTTGTTTACATAAACATGGAGACTTACTAGTAATAGCCTTGAATTTGAGACGGACTTGGTTTGGATGCACAAACTTTTTAATTTTATTTTGTTACTTGATTGCATGATATTTGTGCTTTCTTAATTTTAAACTCTACTAAGTAAATAAAACAGTTTTTAAACAATTTTCTGAAAATTAAAAACGCTGGAAATATTGAATGTGGTTTGTTGTAGAGTTGGGTTAATTTTAGTTGTGATGATTTACTGGATCTTTATCAGCTTTTATATCCAAGTGAGATACATGATCCCATGAATGGTATTTGTCAATGCATGCACATCTTTTATATTTAATTATTTATTTTGGCTTTATCTGCAGTGGGGCTTAATGGGAAGGGAACCATTGGAAATTTTACGGCTGGCAGCAGGACTTTGGTATACAGAGAGAATTTGATAACATCCCTCCATTTTCTCTTAAGGGTCTTTCTTTCTGATCAAGATATCATTCAACTTCATTTAGTCATTAGTTTAGTTCTTTAATTTTGGTTAATAACTTTATGTTGTTTTCTTGACAGGCTGTGGTGCTAGATCAGGGACTACGAGATGATATATTGGTAGATATTCAGAAGCATCTGGAAGATCTTATCAGTTCTGGACTTCGACAGCGATTGTTATCTCTTATTAAGGTTTGCATTGTCACAAATTGTTATATTGCTATGTATCTTCCATATTAAATTCTGATTTAGGGCAAAGTCACTGAAGAGTGTCTATTGTTCAGGCTCACTATTGTTGGTTACAATGCTTGATACATTATGTAAATAACTTGTGTGTGTATCTTTCAAAGAAACATGATTGATAAACTATATGATCTTAAAAGCATAGCATTCCCTAGTATCACTCCATTAAACTCCATGGTTGTTTAATGTGTATATGTAACCTTTGTATTAACCTTGAACTTAAATCTAGCTTTCCTTAAGAATTTGCTTTCTGAATGTAAGAGCTCAATAGAGAAGAAACTTCTGGTTTGGGTGGTTCCCATTGTGAGCGTTATGTTGTTGATTCAAGAGGTTCTCTTGTGGAGAGGCAGGCAGTGGTCTCTAGAGAAAGACTGATTTTGGGACATTGTCTTGTCCTTTCTATTCTAGTTGTTCGGACAGGTATGTTTTGTAGTCTTTCATGTATGTTGAAGTTCGATTTGGTTGACTATTGTATTTTGTGACAGATTATACTTCTTGAATACTTGATTAATATCACTGTTAGATGCAGTTTAGTATATGGGTCGAAGCCCATTTCCTTGTATTTGCCTTTTGTACAGTATATATATATATATATATATATATATATATATATATATATATATATATATATATATATATATATATCTCCTTGGTTGTGATACACACAAGGATTCATGCATATTCAACTCATTCTACATGGTATCTAGAGCCAGGTGGATCCTTGCCTAAGTTTTTTTTCCTGAAATCGTGTTTCTTTTCGATTTCCTGCTATTTCCTGCGCTGTCGCCACAGTCCGCCGCCGCTATACAGGCCAGTGACCCTGCCATCGACTTCGTCGTCCTCCGGCAACTCTAGCGCCACCGTTTGCTCCTCTGTCGGAGCCTCCACGCGCCCTTACGTGTGGCGACAAGCTTCGTTTGTCTTCTCCCTTCGCGCCTCCGGCGACCGCACGTGGCGGTGCGTCCGGCGACGTCTCCGGCAGCGCTTACCAGCGTTTGACTCGCCGTGCTGTCCTTTCCTTGGATCTGGTCTCGGATCTTCCATTGGACCTCGTCTTCAGTCTTCTCTCTCCTTTGGGGTGTTTTTTGTCTTCTCTCTCCTATCGTTTTTTCCTTCGATCTGTCTCTCATGGCTTCTGTGAGGTTTGACTCGTCTTTGTTCACGAACTATGTCAATGTGCCTCTCTCAATTGACAAGTTAGATGGCACAAACTATGATACCTAGGCCTCTAACATCAAGCTCTGGCTTAAGGGCCATGACTATGTTGATCACCTCACTCAGACAATTGCCTCCATCGATGAGAAAGATCGTCCACACTGGTCGAAAGTGGATGCTCAAGTTTGTAGTGTTATAAAGTCCACTATTCATCCTTCTCTGAAGCAAATATTTCGGGCCCATGACACTTGTGCTGGCGTTGGGGAACAGGCTCAGTTGTTGTACACCAATGATACTCAACGCCACTATGGTACTCTGGTGCCACTCCTTCTGGTAGCTCTAGACCTCCGGTTCTGTTCAACGACTTTCTGAAATGGTACGAGGAACGTCAGGTCTCCAACTCCATTACTTCTGTGCCTTGTACCGCATCTATCTAAGTTGTCTAATTTGTCTTGTGAGTCGTGTCAATTAGGCAAACATAGTCGTAGCTCTTTTTCTTAGAGTGTCCCTAAATGAGCTGTGTCTCCTTTTGCTTTCGTTCACTTGGATATTTGGGGTCCAAGTCGTGTTAAGTCTAGTTTAGGTTTTCAGTATTTTGTAACTTTCATTGATGACTATTCTCGATGTACTTGGTTATTTTTAATGAAAAATTGTTCTGAGTTGTTTTCCATCTTTCAGGCCTTTTATAATGAAATAAAAACTCACTTTGGTGCATCTATTCGTACTTTTCACAGTGATAATGTTCGTGAATACCTTTCTTTATCTTTTCAGACCTTCATGTCTTCTCATTGTATTCTTCATCAAACTTCCTGTACCTGTACCCCTCAACAAAATGGGGTCGCCGAGCATAAGAATAGACATCTTCTTGAAACAACTCGAACTCTTTTACTTCATGGTCATGTTCCTCCTATATTTTGGGGGGATGTTGTTCTCACTGCGTGTTACTTTATCAATTGCATGCCTTCTTGTGTCCTCAACAATCAAATCCCTCACTCTATTTTGTTTCCTCATGATTCCCTTCATCCTTTCCCACTAGAGTTTTTGGCTCCACTTGTTTTGTTCACAACCTTAGTCCTGGTCTTGATAAATTGTTTCTTCAATCTCACAAGTTTGTCTTTTTAGGCTATCCTAGGTCTCAAAAAGGGTATAAGTGTTTCTCACCTTCCCTTAGCCGCTACTTGATTTTCGCTAATGTCACCTTCTTTGAGTCTTCTCTCTATTTTTTGTTCAATTCATCCTTTTCTGAGCCTGATGGCTCCTCCCCCTCCCCTATTGTCTTCCATCCTGTTGATACCTTTGCTGTACCCACCAACTCGCCACCTGCTCCACCTCTTCTCTGGGTTTATCATTGCCGCCAACATGTTCAACTTCCCATTGGGCCAGCCACTGACTCTACTTCGCCACTAGCTACTTTGTCTCCTTCGGCTCCTCCATGTGTGCCTGATCTACCTATTGCTTTTCGTAAAGATACACGCTCCACTCGTAATCCCTCCCCTCATTATGTTAATTTGAGTTATCATCGGTTGTTTCTATCTTTCTATGCTTGTCTGTCTTCCATTTCCACTGTGTCCATTCCTAAAACTGTTAGTGATGCTTTATCCCATCCGGGTTAGCGCCAAGCCATGCTTGATGAATTGTGTGCTTTTCAGAATAGTGGTACTTGGGATCTTACTCCTTTGCCTTCTGGAAAATCTGTTGTTAGTTGTCCGTGGATCTTTATTATCAAAGTGGGCCCTGATGGCACTATTGATCGTCTCAAAGCTTGTTTAGTTGCCAAAGATACTAAGATATTCGGGGTAGACTATACTGACACTTTCTCTCCTGTAGCGAAGATGACTTCTGTTTGACTTCTTTTAGCCATGGTTGCGCTATGCCATTGACCCTTCTATCAGTTGGAAATAAAAAATGCCTTCCTTCATGGTGATTTGCATGAGGAGATTTATATGGAGCAACCTTCAAGTTTTGTTGCTCAGGGGGAGTCTTCTAGATTGGTATGTCGTCTTCGCAAATCTTTATATGGTCTTAAACAGTCTCCTAGGGCATGGTTTGGTAGATTTAGTGAAGTAGTTCAACAGTTCGGTATGAATCGTAGTGAAGCTGACCATTTTGTATTTTATCGTAATTCAGGGGGTGGGTGCATCTACATGATAGTGTATGTTGATGACATTGTTATCACAGGTAGTGATACCCATGGAATTTTACAGATAAAACATCTCTGTCATCATTTTGAGACAAAAGACCTTAGCAAACTTAGATATTTTTTGGGCATTGAGGTAGCAGAATCTAACCATGGGATTGTGATTTCTCAGAGGAAGTACGCATTAGACATTTTAGAGGAGGCTGGGCTAATGAATTCCAAGCTCAATGACACACCTATGAATCCATATGTTAAACTTCTACCAAGGTAGGGGGAGCTACTTTTAGATCCTGAGAAGTATAGGAGACTGGTTGGAAAACTGAACTACCTCACAGTCACTTGTCCTAACATATCCTTTGCTGTCAGTGTGGTAAGTCAGTTCCTTAATTCACCTTGCACTGGACATTGGGATGTTGTCATTCGCATTCTGAAGTATATTAAAGTAGCCCCGGAAAAAGGTTTGTTATATGGGCATAATAATCATACTCGAGTTGTTGGATACTCAAATGTAGATTATATAGGTTATCTCATTGATAGGAGATCTACTTCTGGATATTGTGTCTTTATTGGTGACAACTTGATTTCTTGGAAAAGTAAGAAACAAGATGTAGTGGCAAAATCTAGTGTAGAAGCAGAGCATAGCTATAACTTTAGCAACTTGTGAACTTATTTGCCTCAAACAGCTCTTTGATGAATTGAGATTTGGAGAGGTTACACAAATGACTTTAATCTGTGATAACCAAGCTGCCTTGCATATTGCCTAAAATCCAGTATTTCATGAGAGGATCAAACACATTGAAGTAGGCTGTCACTTCATCCGCGAGAAGATTGTATCTGGAACCATTTTTACCCAGTTTGTTAATTCCTATGATCAGTTAGTTGATGTTTTCACAAAATTATTACGAAGTCCTAGAATTGATTATATTTGTAACAAGCTTGGTGCATATGATTTATATGCACCAACTTGAGGGGGAGTGTTAGATGCAGTTTAGTATATGGGTCTAAGCCCATTTCCTTGTATTTGTCTTATTTACATTATATATATATATATATATATATAATATCTCCTTGGTTTTGATACACACAAGGATTCATACATATTCAACTCATTCTACAATTACGAATGGAAGTTCATTAGGAATCTCTATTTTCAGGTCCAAAGGATATAAAAGATATTTTTTCTGTTTTGAAAGATAGTGCTTGTGAAGTTGGAGAGAGAAATACCACTGTAAAAGATCAGGTACATTTTATATTCTTGTTGAACTAACTTTTTTATACTTTGTTTGGTTTTCTGGTGGAGCATTAGAGTTATGTTTTTAAATCATAATTTCATAAGCATTAAAACAATCCAACTAATGTTACATGGTAAGAAGCTATTGAAGCTATAAATTCATTCATCTTCCTCTTTTTGAGTTTGTGCTCTATGATTAGGTGCTCTGTCTAGCATGCTAGACCTCATATTATTCTTTGGTGTTAACTTTATTTCTCATTTCAAAGAAGCATTTCCCTTAAATGAAAGGTACAAACAGAGGCATGCTATTGTAGGTTTTCCATTTGAGATATCTTTGGTTAAATATAATTTATATTTAATGTTAGTTAAGTTGTATTTTATCTTTCATTTATGATTGTATGTTAGAGGTAGTGGTTGTTGAGCTCACTCTTCTGTTTTCTTATGTACTCTTATTTATCTCTATTAGTAAGATGTTTTGAGTTGAGTGGAAGTCAATCACTCAAGCTTTTCCTATATTCAAGTTGATATTAGAGCAGGAATGATCTCGCTTTTTAAGTCGAAAGTCACAATGGACTGTTAGCTGCTGTTGCCACTGGTCTACTGCCGTTGCCGGTGACTTTTTTGTTCGGTGAGTAAGTCGATTGGCGCATGACATGAATCAAAGGGTCTCTATTATCTGGAATCTAGTCCTTCAAGACAACTTGCATTTATCTCTCCTAAAATGTTGCATGATCGTTTTGGACACTCAAGTTTAGCCAAATTAAAGATAATGACTCCTAGTATCAAGAAAATCCAAATTTTAGAATGTGAAGCTTGTCAACAAGGGCAAACATGTTAGATCTTTTTTCCCTAGGCAAGATGAGCCGAAATGTAATTTAGCCTTTGATACTGTTCATTCATATATTTTGGGACCTAGTCGGGTTACTTTTGATTTTAAATATTTTGTAACTTTCATTGATGAGTATTTCTGTTGTACGGGACTTTATTTAATGAAAGAAAGGTTTGAACTTTTGTGCATATGTGTTCTTTCATGAAATAAAAAATCAGTTTGGAAAGTCAATTAAAGTTTTTATAAGTAATAATGTAAAGAAATATTTTTCCTTTGAACTCTTTTTTTTTTTTTTTGTCCTCTCAAGGAATCTTACACCCAATGTTATCTATGGCGGATGGCGGTCTATGGTGGTTTGCCAAAAAAATGCCATATGGCGATAGCGGATGGTGTTGCGGGAAATGGCAGACTAAAAAATAGTAATATTTTTATATATAAAGTTATAAACATTAACAAAATATTAAATATAAATTAAAAAATTACAAAAAGAGAATATAAAACATGAAATATAATTAAAAAAACAATGAAAACAATACTTATAGTCTCATACATAACTAAATCAGTACAATGTTAAAAGTACCTAATATTCTTCAACTGAAAACATGATCTAAAATTTAAATTAAAACATGATTAAAATACAAATTAACCAAAGTCATGAAACTTAAAACAAACAAAACAATTTCTACTTTCCAAAACCTAAAACCTATTCATCTTCATTAACTCCAACATAATCCTCATCTAAATTCTTCTCATTATCATCAAGAGAAGCATATCCTGCTTCCTCATCTTCATCTGACTTGTCATTGTCAAAATGAGCTCTGATTGCTTCTTCTTTAGACTCCCCTTCCTCAAACTCTTCATCCTCATCCTCTTGTTGAATTTGAACTTGCTTATTTTTTTCTAGTGTTTGCCTTTTAGATGTCTGGGCACCATAATTTGTTGGGTCCTTTCTTTTCTTGGTACGTCTAGTATAGATCCTAGGCTCTCCAACCCCTGAAGTTTCATACACAGTTGCCCAATTTAAACCTTTATCATTATCAAACACCAACTCATTTCCATC
Organism: Psophocarpus tetragonolobus; assembly: GCA_037954015.1. Lineage (NCBI taxonomy): Eukaryota > Viridiplantae > Streptophyta > Magnoliopsida > Fabales > Fabaceae > Psophocarpus > Psophocarpus tetragonolobus. The sequence goes on along the minus strand of CM075688.1, from coordinate 74,895,230 downwards.
ATCTGTAGCATAATCCATCTCTCCAATTAACCATTCGTTGCAAGCATCAATGTCATTGAGAGAAATTGGATCAATTTCATCTCTAGCATTATATCTGTGCTTAAGTTGTTGGTTGTATTTAACATACACCAAGTCATGCAACTTCTGGTGCTCAAGCCTATTCCTTTTTTTGGAGTGAATCTGAAACATTACATAAGTAAGGTAAATAAAGGTCAAATGAAACTTGACCATGAAATTTAAATAAAATAAAATTAGCTTGGGGAATTACTTGCTCAAATACACTCTAGTTCCTTTCACAGCCCGAGGAGCTGCAAGTCAAGCTCAAAATCTTTATAGCTAGTTTCTGCAAATTTGGAGCATTGGAGCCATACATTCGCCACCACTAAGCTACATAGAAGATGATGACTTGTAAGTTTAGGATTTGTAAAATTAAAACTTCCATAAAATAAATTAGTAGAAGTTTCTTACTAGGAGAATGAGATTTTCTTTGATGCATAGCATATTCATGTCCAAAAAGACCAGCTTTAGTTTTGTAATGTTGGACATCTAATTCCGGAACCAACTTCTTAATGCATTCATATATATACACACTGTACAAAAGGCAAATACAAGGAAATGAGTTTAAGCCCATATTCTAAACTGCATCTAACATCTATAATTCAAAACTATGAGCAAGCTCTAGTGTAAGCTGTGTCTGTTATAGTTGACGTTATTTGATATTTTAGTGAACTTAAATTCCAGGGTATTAAGCATGTATGACATTAAGGATGAGGACTTCGATGGTGTAGTTGATCAATCACGACTTTCAACAACTAAAGAATCGTCCCCACTAAAGACACAACTCCCAGTTTTAGCATTACTGAAAGTATGTGCTTATAGTTTTCTTGTTCTGGTGTAGTATGCATGTGTGCTTTGTTTGTTATATACAAGTTAAAGTTATTCTAATACTTGAACTAGAGTAGTGAGAATTGTGTATTGCCTTACATGATCTGTACAACATACATATTAACAACTGAATCAATCCCTTAGGTTAGGGGATTAGGACTAGCTATCTAAGGATCTGGGAAAGAAAGAATCAAAGCATACAAAATCAGAACTGAATAATGACTAGATAATATACAACACAAATGATTATCATCCTTTTGAACTTGTTAGCTGTATCTTATGTTTGAATGGATCTCATAACATTGTGAGATTTATGGATCTGTACTTATCAGTTGTCCTTAATGAGCAACTATCAGCAGTGCAAATTTACTAGGCTGCTTGTTATGAGTTTATAATTTTAAATATCAAATGTACTATTGATGCATAAATTAATTTCATGTATTTTATTGTAATTTTCATTGTTTGAATTAACCAGATTCTTTGATATTGATTAATTTGGTTGGTTTCAGGATTTCATGAGTGGAAAGACTGCATTTCAGAACATAATGAGTATTCTTCTGCCAGGGGTGAATTCTGTTATTGCCGAACGCAGTAGTCAATTATATGGGCATCTTTTAGAGAATGCAGTGCAGCTTGCTCTGGAAATTATAATCCTTGTTCTTCATAAAGATTTGCTTCTTTTTTATTATTGGCGACCTCTATACCAGGTAACTGTTTCAATATTTAGAATAGTCTTCACATTTTTGTGTAATATATATGTATATGTTGTGTGTGTGAGTGAGAGAGAAGAAATGAAGTGAATTTTCTGAATTAGCTTGAAGCTTTTGACCCAACATTGTTTCAATTTATAGGCATCAGGATAACCAAGGTAATAAATAAATGTCAATAAATAACAAATACAATTCACAATATTACAATTATGATACCAATATTTCTTATTATATTATGTATATTAAATATTTAAACTAATTATGAATTTCTTATAGACTATTATATGATTCAATTCTCAACAATATGCTTCAATTTCCAACAATACACCTTAAGTTGGTGAAAAAGAATTTTCCATTCCTAGCCTAGATACATTCAAAAAATGGTTTGCTGAGTCCTGTGATGATGATATGTATAAGTTGTCCTCGTGAGGGCACATAAGAGTGTAACTATTGACTATGAATTCGAACAAATGAGACACCCAAAGGCCTTTAGTGCAAAGATTATTTGTTGTAGAAAAGTTATGATAGAAAGAGGAAAGAACATCCATATGATCCCTAAATTCTATTACTCTTAAGAGGGTAGTTGATTAATGAGATATCTTGCTATAACAACTTCTCAACAATATGCTTCTATTTCCAACATTGCATGTGTGTGCGCCACACACACACTTGAGTTGTATGTATGTATAAATAGATTTGAAGTTACTCATTGTATGTAAGGTGAGTTTCCAAAAAGTTTACTGCTTAGTGATAAATATTGTTTGGAGGCATTGTCAAGGTTGTCACTTGCTCAATATAATACTTGATGGATTAAATGTTTTTTTGTCCCTATTAGAGATCCCACATTGACTAATGATATGACTAAACAAGAGTATATAGTAAGGTGCAAACCTCACCTTACAAACGGATTTTGTGGGATTGAGTTAGGTTCAATTCGACCATTTCTAATATGGTATCAGAGTCTATCCTAACGGTTTGTTGTTGTTGGGTCTATCGTGTCTCCTACTATTGGACTACCTACAAATATTAAACTCTATGCCTCCCAAGATGTCCAGTCCTTGCTGTCAGGGGTGTGTGCTGGAAATCCCACGTTAACTAGCGATATGGCTAAACAAGAGTATATAATGAGATGCAAACTTCCCCTTACAAGTTGTTTTTGTGGAGTTGAGTTAGACCCAATTTCATCACTTTTAATAGTCTCCATAATATACCCCTTTTATGGTTTTGGTCCTCTTAATTTTTTTTACATTGTGTTTGGATAGAGAATTTTACAAATTGCAAGGAATTTGAAATACATTGAATTTGAAATCCTTTCAATTTAAATGAGTTCATTTTTCAAATGTTTTGTTCGGATAAGATAGCTCAAATTTATTGAATTTTAATTTTCTTGTTTGAATAAAGTATTTCAATTCTTATTGAAAATAAAAATTTATTTTATTAAATAATATTTTGAAAAAATATTTTTTTAAAAAATAATATAAAATTTAATTTAAAAATGAATTTTTAGTTTCTCAAAAAATTCATGCTTTTAAAAAAATAAATAGAAAATCATAAAAAGTAAACGTCACGTAATTGGTTTTATTTTTTTGACAATATTATGCATTTACATAAATAAACGACAAATTAATTTCATGACAAAGTTTATTTTATTTTCTTAACAAAGTCATTTTTGTAAGTTGTACATAATAATTTATTTTAGATTTAATTATTATAATTATTTTATTTAATTTATATAAATATTATAATTTTTTAAAAATAAAATATAATATTGGTAGGTTGGCAGGTTGGTCTACCCCACCTTTCGCCTGCTAAATTGATGGGCAGGTCAAAACGGGTTGAAAACACTAGTCCGGCCTGCCAAAATAAGGGTGGATTGGTGGGCCAATCTGCTTGGCCCACTCTGTTTTGTCACCCCTTAGCCGATGCCAAGTAAAAAATAAGGTATTTTACTTGTCCAAACAAGGTATTTTATCACAAAGCATTTGAAATTCCTAAATAAAATGAAATACCCTCTTGATATTCCCCATCCAAATACATTGTTAAGGTTTTCTCCATAATTTTTGGTTTTACTTTTTTAGTCCCTACCTGCAAACGGGTTGCCACATAAGCATAACATGCCTCACTTCCCACCACATTGTGGATTTTGCCACAATGCTGTGGTAGACACACAGAACAGAAGTAGGCTAAATGTATTTACATCCCACCTGATGAAGCAAATCCTGCCCAAAACCTAGGCCCAATTCTATTTATGAACTATGAAGCCTAACCCCCTGTTTAGCCTGCTGCTGTTCTGCACATCCACCAGAACATTGTGGCAAAATCTGCACCCTTGTTGACAGCAAGACATGTATTTCTTATATGGCAATCCGTTTACACTTAATTGAGGAACACTAATGGTTGGGACTAAAATAAACTAAATATTACGGGGACTAAAACCATAATTTTTTTACAGGGACCAAAAACATACAAGAGGTATAGTATAGGGGACTGAAAACATATTTAAGCCATACTTGATTTAGCATTTCTCTATTGAATAGTTAATATTATTTTTGTCCATTTATATACTATATTTTGATCTATTTATAATGTTAGATGTATACACGTGATGCATGTTTGCCTAACAAGGAACTAAGGTAGGACCAATAAAAGAAGAGTATGGCTTGGATGAAGCTTGAAGAAGCCTAGTTTAGTTTATGGTCCATTATATTGTATTAGTTAGTCCATTTTGATGCTTATATATATGCACGCTTGACTTCTTACGATTTTAGGGGTGTAGTTAGTTTGATGTTCGGCCTTGTATTTTGGCCTATAGGTTTATTTTCCTTTAGAAAGTGTGTTTAGTCTCTTTGTGGAGTGTGTTAATTAGTTGGCTTGTCCAAGAGAGTTTGGACGTGTGAGATTTAGTTTCCACACCCCTATTTCCTCTTCACACCGTTTTAACCAACACATGAAGCATGTAGGAGACATGTGGGCCGCTTGTCCCCTGGTGCATTCCTCTCTAGCAAGGGACTTTGTCTAGGAGGATTAGAGAGAAGACATGGCTAGGAAGGAGCTTCATGAAGACTTTAGGGCCATAGTCTCAAAACTATGTAAATAAATTGTGTAGTTTTAATAGTTTGTTGAGTGATGTAATTTCGTAATTTTAGACCTTGTATTTTGACCTATAGGTTTTATTTTCTCTAGAAGGTGTGTTTAGTACCTTTAGAGGAGTGTGTTAATTAGTTGGGCTTGGCCTAGAAGGATTTGGATGTGTGATTTTTCATTTCCACTCCCCTAATTGCTTCTAAAACCCTTCTAACCAATACATGAAACATGTAGGAGACATGTGGGGCCCCTTGTTCCCTCATAAGAGGTGCCACATCACCTTCTCTCTTCTACATGGCTGATCTTGTTGCTTCTTATTTGAATTTGAATTTTAGAAGTGCCATGTCACTTCCCTCCAAAATTGAAATTCAAACTAGAGGGAACATAGATCCTAAATTCTAGGGACTTGTTTGGATCTTTCTCTTTTTATGTCTTGGCCTTGTCTTGGACATCCAAGACCACCCTATAAATAACCCCCTCACTCACTCTTGTAAGGATCTTTGATTATTTTATACAAATTAGATTTTGTGAGACTCTTTGAGAGTGCCTTCTTGTCTCTAACCTTGAGAGTGCTTCTATGGCTTTTATCAAGGGTTCCTTCCCTTGTGGCAAACTTCTACAAACTAGGCTTATCTCTACCTAGAGTGGCGCCTCCATCTTCATCTTCTTCATATTCATCCACACCTTATTGCATCATTGGAACCTCTTGAAGCAAGATCCAAGGAAGAGCATTCCAGGAATGCATCAAGTGGTATCAATAGCCTTCTTCTAGAGGTTCTTCTCCTTTGCTTAATCTTTTTTAAATTTCCGAATTCTTATCATCATCTTCTCCATCTATTATTATATTTTTCTTCAATTAATTTCATGTTGTTCATATTATCGTTGCTTGTCTAGTGTTGTTGTGATTTGTCTTTCATTTCTAAGCCAATTTTCTTCAATTTAATCAGTGCATTTTCTTCCTATGTATTTTTTGTTGATTTTAATCGGTTCAAATTTGTTAAATCCTCCATTGAACCATTGTTTTATGTGTTAGGAATTCATGTTTTCCATTAGCCTTCATTTGGTTATGGTTTGGTGCATGTTGAAGTCCTAAGAAGCACCTTGTACTAAAACTACACCTCTGTGGCGAAAACCACAATGCTATGGCAAGGTGTTTTGGCTTCAATTTTGCTTTTCTTTTTTGGATTTTGTGCGTTTTTTTGCTGTTTCTTATTTAGGATTTTGTTTTCAGTTTTAATAATCTCAAGTATTTGTCATTTAGAGTCTTGTTTATTCATTAATTTTGTCATATCAAGTTCATTAGGTTTTACCTCTTTTGTTTTGAATTTTTTTGCTTCAAAAGTGTGGTCAACTTCTTCAAATTGAGCTTCAAAGAGGAATCAACTCTTGTTTAAGTCTCATAAGAAGTCCTCATGCTTTTAGTTCAAGCATGTTCTAGTAAAAAAAATTTCTCAAAAAATTTAATAGCTCAATTTCTCTTATGTCATTGTCTTGTTCAAATTTAGTAGCTCTCTTTTGTACTAAATTTTAAGTGATTGTATTGAGGTTTGCTTGAGAAAATTATTGTGACCTAAGTGAGCCATAACTTGTGTCAAACAAGAAGCTCTAACTCATAATTCATAGCTTTTGGTGCATTACCTATATCACTCTAAGTTTTTTGTGCATTTTGAGTTACTTGTATTTTCATAGATTGCACTTTGTTTTAAAAATTTTTGTGCCTTAGCTTGTTCTTCTTCTCAAGCATTTACTACCTCTAAATTGCTCATAAAATTTGCAAATTAAAAATATAGTTAGGTGCGTCTAAAGAAAGGATAAAAAAAAGAAGTTCAAAGAAAATTGCAAAGGATTAGTAAAAGTGCAAAAAGAAAGACAAAAAAAATAGTGCAAATAGATGTACCTAATTGGTTGTATTTGCTTGAGAGCATCTTTAGTAGCTCACAGCCAAAGCTATTTCACCTAGTGTAATTTTTGAAATTTTTTTGTCACTTTTTGCTTTTTTAGTCTCCATTCTTAATCTAGTGCTTTTCTAGGGCAATTCTTTAGTTGTGCTAGCTTTCTATCTTTGCCTTAATTCTAGTTTTGTCATTTACTTTTACTCTTTCTATTTTTTTCATTTTACTCTTTCCAATTGGATAGTTTCCTTCCCTTGATTTTAGCATTTTCTTGCTTTTAGCTTCTACTCTTGTATTCTTGGAATTGCTTGGTGTTATTGCCACTTCTTGTAGAGATATCCGTTGGTTTGGGAGCTTTCCACAAGGGTATAACATTGAGGAAGGGTTTCTTAAGCTAAGAAGGACTCAAAGAGGTGGAGGAAGCAAAACAAGAGTGCATACACTTGAGGGAGCTAAGAAGAAAACTTAGCATTTTAGTTTCTTGCTTTTATTTATGTGTATTCATTTTAATTAGGAGTGTATCTCCTTTTGCTTGTAATAGCTTGGTTTTTACTCTTAGTTTCTCGAAATTAAGGTGTGGAGGAGGAAGTGGTACACAACCTCTCATACCTTTAGGTGCACGTTTTAGTCCCTACACTTTTAGTTCTTGCTTTCATTTTCTCCAAAACTGTGTAGTGATGTTTGAGTTCCAAAGACTCTTGCACTAATTTTAGGTTACGTTTAGGTTAGTTTCTTTGCTTGTCCAATTCACTTTTAGGTGTGAAAGCTAGAGTCCCAAAGACTCTTGTCTTCTTTAGTGAGAAAACAATTAAAGAGAAAGGAGTGCCTATAATTGATTTCACTCTACACATCATTATGGAATCACACAACTCTAGCAACAAGAGTGTGAACCAAGGGGGCCTCGCCCAAGGCCAACACTCTTGACCATTTTGTGCATGAATTTAGAGAGTGACATGTGGGAGAGAGTGAGGCAAGAAAAGAAAGAAAGGCAAGAGAAGAGAAAAGGAGGGAAGAAAAAGAAAAAGAGAGAGTTGGACATCCAAGACCACCCCCCCTATAAATAACCCCCTCACTCACTCTTGTAAGGATCTTTGATCATTTTATACAAATTAGACTTTGTGAGACTCTATGAGAGTGTTGTCTTCTTCTTTCTAACCTTGAGAGTGCTTCTATGGCTTTTATCAATTGTTCCTTCCCTTGTGGTAAGCTTCTACAAACTAGGCTTATCTCTACCTAGAGTGGTGCCTCCATATTCATCTTCTTCCTATTCATCCACGCCTTCTTGCACCATTGGAACCTCTTGAAGCAAGATCTTAGGGAGAGTATTCCAAGAATGCATCACCCCCTCTATTTAGCCATCTTGGCTCTTTCTCCTAATTGGCAATTCTTGTTGCTTTTTTTTTAAAAAAAAAATTAAATTTTGGAGATGTCATGTCATCTCCTTCCAAAATTTAAATTCAAAATAAGAGGGAACATAAATCCATAAAGCTAGGGCCATGTTTGATATTGGTTGAATTAATTTAGTGATAATTTGACATGTGCTCAATTAACACTAAATTAACCAATTAATCCTTCCCAATTAGAGCCAAATAGACGTCCAACCATAGCTAGGGCCATAGATCCATATGTGCTCTATAAATAGAGTTTTCCACCTCATATAACCTTGAACACTTATTTGAATGAATTTATATTCTCTAAATTTGAGAGCTTCTTCTCTTGAGTGTTCATTTTTGCTTTCCATTTTTTTTAGATTTCTTGATGCTATTATCAAAGGTTCCTTCCCTTGCGGCTAACTTCACTTCCAAGGTTTATCTCCAACCAAGAGTGGTGCCTACTTCATCTTCATCTTCTATTCTTCCACCTTTATTTCTACCTTCAAAGAAACCTATATGAGCAATGATCTAGGGACCATTCTCAAAGAAGCTTCATGCCTCTTGAGGAATACATCCTTTGGTATAAAAGCTTAGACTCTCATTATGGTTCTATCCAATCCTTTGCTTTTCAATTTTTCGTTTGTGTCTCATCTTATCTTCATCTCAATTCTCCATTTATTTTTGCAATTCCGTGTTGTATTGATAACCTCATGGCTTGTCTTGTCTTGTTGTTTTAAAGAATTCTTCTCTTAACAAAAATTCTATGCGCTATTATTTGATGTGTTCTCCTAAATAGCAGGGGGGATAACAAGAAAGAATGAAATGCCCCTAAAAAGCATCATTGAGGTTGAGGTATTTGACTATTGGGGGATTGATTTTGTTGTCCATTTCCACCTTCATTTGGTAATGAATATATCCTAGTGGTAATGGATTACATATCTAAATGGGTCGAAGTCTTAGTCACCCCTAAGAGTGATGCCAGGATAGTTATCAAACATTCAAACCCAATTTGGAACACCAAGAGTGCTTATCAGGGATGGAGGGACTCACTTTTGCAATGAGCAATTAAGAAAGGTGTTGGAGCACTATGGTGTCAAGCACAAGGTAGCCCATCCTTAGACCAATGGTCAAGTTGAGGTGTCCAACCGGGAAATCAATCACATTTTGTAGAAGACTGTTGTTGCAACCAAGAAGGATTGGCCCATTAACTTGGATGATATTCTATGGCCTACAAAACCACATTCAAGACTCCTATTAGACTAACTCCATTTCAGTTGGTCTATAGGAAAACATGTCATTTGCTTGTGGAGTTAGAGCATAAAGCTTATTAGGCTTGAAGTTCCTGAATTTCGACCAGCAGGGTGCAGGTGAAAAAAGGAAATTGCAACTACATGAGCTTAAAAAGATGAGACTTAATGCATATGAGTCTTCCAATTTGTACAAGCAGAAGTCAAGAGCTATCATGATAAGAAGCTACAAAAAATAGAATTTAGCCTCGGACAACAACTGTTACTCTTCAATTCCAGAATCAAGTTGTTTCTAAGGAAGTTGAAGTCAAAGTGGTATAACCTCTACACCATCAAAGAAGTTAAACCATATAGGGCAGGTGAAATTGAAGATCAAGCTACCCAAAGGAGTTGGGTAGTGAATGGCCAAAGACTCAAGCCTTACTGGGGTGGTGAAGTTGAGAGACTCACCATTGTTGTTCATCTGGATGATCCTTAAGTCTTTGGATCGTCATCCTCATGACGTAAAATAAGCACTCATTGGGAGGTAGCTCAATTTTCTATCCCTAATCTTTTTTTTACTTTTGCATGGTTGTAGTTATTGGTGTTTGTGGTAGTGTTTAGGTGAATTGTTCATATATGTGCTTTAGTTTTTAGTATAGAGTTGTTATGCTTTTTCTTTGAATTGTGGTTGTGCCTTTGTACTTACAATGTTAGTGTAGTTAGTATAGGTTGCTGGTAGTCTATATTAGCTATTTGATTGTTGTTTTGATGTTTAGGGAAATTATGTATTGGCAATTTAGACCTTTGTGTGTTTGGTGTCTTGATGTTAACATAATTGGTAGGTAGATCCATTAGTGATTGTTAGTTAGTTATTGGTAATAGGTGTTTTGTAGATGTGTTACTTGTTTATGAGTTCGTGATCTTTAGTTTTAAGTAGATGTATATGTTTTGTTCAAATTAGGTGGTGTAGTAATTGTTTTGTAGATGTGTTTTGTTCAATTCAGTTTTAAGCATGTGATTTTAAGTTTGTGCTTTCTTTGTGTTTAATTTCAAGTAAATATGCATGGTGATTGCAATGTGTTATGTGAATTTAGGTAGAGTTTGGTGCAATTTAGTGTCCATGTGCTAGGTATTTAGTGCATTTAATTGTGAAAATTGCATATGTGTGATTTGTGAGTGAGTGTGTGAGCAAGTTTGTCTAATGGTAAGTAGGATAATTATGATGTATATCATGGAATTTGTTGTGTAGTTTGTATTTTGAGTATGTGAGTTGTTTAAGTATGCTAAATTATGAAAATTGCATATGCATGATTTGTTAATGTTAGTGTCAATTTTGTGAATTTGATTGTGTAGACAAGTTTGTTTAGGTATAATTGTAAATGTGCTGTTAATTGTACGAAATTCTGTGCAGTTTGCATTTTGGGTGTGTAAACCAGAAATTGCTCTTTGCCTCCCAGGTACCAATGCTCGTCATGTAGTCGTTGGGCGCCAATTCTACATAATTACACAGATGTTGTGTGATAACTACCTAAATTACCTATTTTCACATAGGAAAATTAAATTTATCCTAATTCTATCTCATTTAAGGTCTTGTTTTCCTCTATTTTCACTTAAAATTAGATTTATCTAGGAAATTAGTTTTAGGATTTAATTTATACATATTTTACCTTTATTTTCCTGCTTTTATTTATTCTAAGGAAAGTTGTGAGAAAGATTGAAGAAATGGCAGTAGAATTGGTTGATTGGTTTTGTTACAACATATAGGTGTCCAACGCTCAGCACAAATTTTGCAAAATGCAAAATTCGCTACCCAGCACCCACTTCGTAGCTACTAGGCACTCAAAAATAGATTTGAAGCTATTTAAAGGGCACTTTTGTTCTGGAAAAGGGGTTACACACCTTGCAGACCGGTGGCACACTTCAGACCTCTTTGTCCATTCTTCATGTTCATTTATCTTGATGGTTAGTTAGGCTTGTTATTTTGTTGAGATTTGATGTAATTGAACCCGAACTCTCATGTATTTTTGTTCTCTTTAATCTAAGTTTATTATTCAATGTTGATGTTCTTTTTTACCCTTTGTGTTATTTTATTTATCTTTCACAAATTTTACTTGTTGACTAAGCTCGGAAGAGGATTTTGACTTCTAAAATAAAAAGAGCTCTTAATAGGTTTTATTGCTGGAGAGAAGTAAAACTCATTGGCCATCTTAAGCTCTTTTTCTTAATGCGAGTCATTTGACTTTAGATTATGCGGGAATAGATAGTCTAATACTCAAATAACTTAGTTCCTTGCTTACGAGGGATCAATGTTAAGGATATTTTTATGGGTGATGGAAACATGGGTAGTGAACGAGGGTTTTGAGTTCATTTATGCACTTGAGGGATGATTTAGTGAATCAAATCCAACTGAATCTCATACGTGTAACTGCTTATTTTATTTATTTACGCTTTATTAACTTTATGTTTAGTAGTTATAGTTAAATTTCTATCGTTAGGTCGTACAAATAGAAATTGTTGATGTAGAAAATTTGCCTGTAAGACCGACCTGATATTTATCAGTTACTATGTTCTGCATATGAAGATTTGCACCCATCACTATGTTCTGCATATGAAGATGGCACCCATTCTATGACCACTGGGCGCTTGCTCCAACATTTTGCGCATTTGGTTTTTGGTCTTCTTTAAGGAGCACCCAACAATGGTTCCATGACCGTTGGGCGCAGACTTACACAGACCACTTCCAACCTTCTGTTTTGTGTGTTCTCATGCATCATTTTCATGTTTTGACATATGTTTTATATGATTTTCAGTATTCTTTAACCATTTGTGTTGTTGGTGTTTTGAATCTCTTTTGTAGGAACATCCTTAATGATTATGACTTAGTCCTTATGAGGCTGAGGACCAAGCACAATTCTGTGAGAGAGGGAGATGTCTTCTAGAGCTTAAGTGGATTACATAGCACCCTGTTTATCAGTTTTTATTACATTACATTGCATTTGGTTTAGTAAAAATTGCATGAATTATCCTATTGGGTAGCTTTAGTGGACATTGTTTTGTTAGCATGTTGCATTATGTTTAGATTCCTCATCTTTCCCTTTATTGGTGAGGGAAAATGCTCTTGGGCTGTTCGGATGAAATTTTTGCATGTGGCTACCAAAGAGAGACGAGTTAATTGTGTACTGTTTATTCTTTTGGCAAGTTTGTGTGGATCTGTGAAGGAGAGCATTAACCATGTGAGGTTTTTTAGCTTAATTGTTGATTGATGTGTGAGTCATCATGTAGTCCATGCTATCGATTTTGCTTGATTCTCTCTAATAATTCTTTGCATGTATGGTTGAGAAATGATCAAGGTTTTGTTTCTTGATGTAGTCAATTAGCCAAATAGCCTACTTGTTCAATACTTGACCCTTATTTCCCCTTTGAGCCTTAATTGAATTCATTCTTGTTTTATGAACCTTTGAGCTGAAACTAGTGCATTACACATTCCTTTTACCTTAGATTGAGAAAATGTGTACATAAGAATTGATTCTACAAGAAGTTTGGGGAAGAGTGTTTATGGAAAGTCAAGTGCATTTTGAGGCTTAAGTGTGTTACATTACTCCACAAAAAAAAGAAAAACAAAGTTTGAATAAAAATTAGTTATGAATAAAAAGCTTAGTTATTTATTGGTGCATATTGTAAATCTACTTGAATCAATGAGGTTGATGAGATTTTGTATTTGGTAATACTTGTAAAAGGATGAACTGATCTCATTATATATTTTTATCAGTCCTTCCATTTGTTTCCCAGAAAAACCAATTTTCCTTCTAGCTTGGCCAAGTTACAAGCTTAATAAAGTCCTTGTGATCTCATTGTACATTTTGGTTTTGTTGAGATGATAAGAAAAGTTTATTAGTGTGGGTGCATTGTGTGAGATGAGTGATAATTGTTAATCCTAAATAGTTGTGTGGAGTGAGACACCTTACTTGCAAGGTTGCTTGAATTCTATGATCTGCATAGTTTGTCTTTTGAGTTGATTTGTGCATGGTAAATCTTTCCTTACTCTTGTGGAACCACATTCTTAATTGTTATTTTTTGTGAGCATTCAATGATTGTGATTACTAATAAAGGGAAGATTTTGGATCTTGACTATTTTTGTTAAAATTATACGTGTTGTCATAGTGCATTTTGTTTTTGTTTCATTTTGACTTTGTTGTGTGTAGCATGCATAATGTTGTGTTGTTTATTAAGTCCATTAGGGTGTCTTTTTGCTTGAGGACAAGCAAAGCTCTAAGTTCAGGAGTTTGATAAATTCCTAAATTATCTATTTTTATACCGATAAAATAGAGCAGTTATCCTAATTTCTACTCATTTAAAGCCTTGTTTTCCTTCTTTTTATATAAAAATAGGTTACTTAAAAAAATTAGTTTTAGGTTTACATTTGTGCATATTTTACTTCTATTTCTTATTTTTTTCGTCACTTGAGACAGGTTTTTGAAGAAGGTTAGAAGAGGTCTCAGAAGAGTTCAACTTAATTGGTGGTGTAGCAGTGCTCAAATGCTAAATCAGGGAGCAACATGGGTGCCTAGCGCCAGCCAACCTGAGAGGGTGCTTTTTCATTGTTTGGGCACCCAACGCTCATCACTTGGTCGCCCAACGCCCGTTCGCGAACACAACCCATTTAAAAAAAAAAAGTTGCGTCTTTTGTTGGATGGTATGAGATAATGTTGAGGAAATTTGAGAAGATTGATGAAGATTCTCTTAGCATGATGTATCTCGCCTTGTAATAGCTTTTGTGTTTTAATGATGAGTAGTTTCAAAGTTCTAGCATAAATAGCTTGTTTGAGCATCACATTTAGCATTGTTTATGCATCATATAGTTTTTTTTATAAGCAAAGAAATTTTATTACGAGGCGTGTGGAAGCACGAGAAGTGTACTCCACACAGAATAACAAAAAAAGTCCGTCCATATAGGAATTAGTCATATTAAACAATACAAAAAGTCGAGTTCATGACCCATTCTGCATGAGTGTAAGAGGTCAAAGATTCTGCCTTACACCCTTCCCATGAGATTAATTGGATAGCTTGGATAAGTGGTTGGATGTCACCATCATGAGCTTTAAATATTGCCGCATTCCTAGACCTCCATATTTGCCAAATCTCTACAAACCACATGAAGGATCATGCTTTACTAACTATCCATGACCCTTCTACCAACCCCATGAATTGGAAATAATGCATCCTAACTTCCAATGATAGGGTTGTCGATATCCCCTACCACCTACAAAGCGATTTCCAAACTCAAACCGAAACACCACAATTGAAAAAGAGGTAAGCTCTAGTCTCCTCTATAGCCCCACACAGTCCACATATTGCTTCACCTTGTTGGATGATACCTCTTCGTAGCAAATTAATCCTAGTTGATAGTCGATCCATATCCAATTGTCATATCAACACCTGAACCTTTGGTGGAACTCATATTCCCTAATAGTTTGAAGAAATACTGAGACTAGCTTGGATGTCCTCCTAATAGTACCATGTAAGTTGAAGCAACTATGTAATGATTAGAGCCATCCTTGGTCCAAATCCATCTATCCATGTCTCCCCCTCTCACTACCACTCTTTTCTAAACTCGCAGACAGTCTTTCCACCAGATCTTCCTCCCAAGAAAACAACCTACGTCTCAATGACCTTCTCCATCCTCTCCCGATGCCTCGCATATCCTTGACGGACACCGATTGGCACTCTCCTAACCCATACAATCATGCAAATGTCGTACTTAATGATTGATCCCTAACAACCTATTCTTCTAAAACAATACCTGACTACCCATCCCCAACCCTATGTTTCACATTTTCTTACCACCAACTCCCTCTAACTTGCCTTCCCTGCTCTATATGTAAGTCTTACCACTACCAAGAGCAATGACGACTGCCTCCACTATTTGTCCATACGTAGCCTGTAAATGTCTACTCCACACACTTCGACTTTCAGTCTGCATCCTCCACTTCCACTTCCCAGGTAATGCTAGATTGAATGCCCTCATCTTTCACCCGGAACCCTCCATTCTCTTTATCTTGACACACTTTCTCCCAAGACACCCACGTAACTCTTCTTCTACCCCTAGTACCACCATAAGAAATTCGAAAAAATGGACTCAAGTTGAGAGATAATACCTTTAGGCGCCTTAAAGAAAGAAAAATAGTACATTGAAGAGCAAACAAAATGGATTTCGAGGCATCAACCTCCTTGTAGTGGAAATGTGTTTACTATCCCAGGAAACAAGTATTTTCTTCACCAATTTTATCAGTAGAGACCATGTAGAAAGTCAAGATGAATTAGCTCCAATAGGCAACCCCAAGTACTTCATTGGTAATGTCCCTATCTTGCATTTTAGTAACCCTGACACTTTTGTCAACTAGCCTTCTTCCACATTTACTCCAATAAACTGACTTTTGTGAAAGTTAACCTTTACCCCTGAACTCAACTCAAAATTTTGAAGAATCGTCTTAATGCTTTCCATAGACCTCCAATCCATTTTTGCAATCAGGAGGGTATCATCAGCAAATTACAAATGTGTAAATTGCTAATCACAACCTCTTACCCTGTATCCCTTCCATATGCCTTTGCTTTTAGCCTCTCGAACTTATCTCTTCAGCCCCTTGTCAGAGGCCTATACCCACACTAAATTCCTTGGTAGTAACACCGATGTAACGTGTCTATTTTTAAATAGATTGTTATATAATCTATTTGAATTTTAATTTAGAAATTAAAAATAGATACTAAAAACTTAATTTCTATAATTGAATTGATAATATGAATTTCTATCTATTTTAAAATTTTACTATTTGAAAAATATTCAAATAACTTAAATTTAAGTAATATATTATTAAAAAGTAGTAAAATAAAATCTAATATCGAGAGTTGAAAAATTATTTTTCAATTATAAATAGAAACTACATAATTTATTGTAATTTTGAGATATTTTGGGAATTAATTCAGACAATTTTTATAAAATTATCGGTATATTCTGCACTGTTATAAAAAAAATAAAATGATCATGTTTTGAGCTGAAATTTTTATGAGACTTATAAAATTATATAGGAGTTTTTGGTAAACTGATTTTATTTCAAAACTAATTAAAAGTAAATAATAATAATAATAATAATAATAATAATTAAGGGAAAAAAAACAAGTAAAAATGTTGAGTAAAATTTTCTAATCTTATCTAATAATCCATATCTAAGTACCCTTATCTTCAATGAATTATAGGGTAATTTTTTCTAATTTTATCTTAAAGAAAAAATTGGTTCAAGTAAATGTTGACTTGACTTGACTTTAACAACCTACCTTATCTCTAGTAACATTATCTTATAACCATCCAATCATTTAATTCAAAAAGTAAATTAATTTTGGCCTATAAATACAAGCTTCATCCATGCATTTCATTACAAAAATTTTTTTGCAATTCCTTTCTCTCTCTTGTTTCAAAATTTTGCATAATACTCTTGTCTACTAAAGTTATTTTATTTTTCTTTCTTACACCCTTATCACTCACAGAAGTACAAGTCAAGTTAATTTCAAGGTTCTTCACCACTCATCATCCAACTTTTACTAAGGTAAGGAGGGAGTGAGATTTATAAGCCTTTGTAATGTTAATCTTAATAGACTTATAATTATAATTGTTGTTACTTCTATTATTTATAATACTTATTTTTATTTACAAGTTTAATTGTCATTAATGTACTAATTATTCTAATATTTATTTTCAATGATTTAACTGATTGCTCAATAATTCCTAACTATACTAACTTTTATTTGTTCTCCAGAAATTATATTTTGGTCCTATGTTATTATTTAATTTATTTTCTAAATATTATTGTTTGGTCTTTGTTATTATTTATTATTTAATTTATTTTCAAGATATTATAATTTGTTCCTTTGTTATTGTTTATTATTTTATTTATTCTCCAGATATTATAATCTAGTCCTTTGCTATAATTTATTATGTTTTTGCTTTAAATTTTATTTCTTTCTATCATATAATTTAAATTATGATTAATTTTGGTTTACATATTTTTATTTATAGGATCTATCATTCTTTAAATTAAATTATTAATAATTTTTTTTATCACGTGTATTATATTTCATTCAAAATTATGCTATAAAATTTTTAATTATTAAATATTTATGGTAAAATAAAAATAAAATAAAATAATAAAAGTAAGTCTATCTTTAGAAACAACATAAAATATTTGAGAGATTATATGTAAAGTCAAATTATGAAAATTTCATAATAAATATGATAAAAAAATAATATAAGTTATAAAAGATATATTTTAATATTAAAGATGAATTTATTTTATATTGATATATCATTACTATTGATTTTGAAGTAAAAATTTTAAACTGAGAAATTAATTTTTATATCTATCTTATTATTAAAATTATTTTTACTATCTTTTAATTCCTTGAGATTGATTATCTATGGAATTATAAATTATTCTGTGAATGATAATTGAAATAGAAGTACTATGTACCTTTGTATTCACCAAGTCGAGTGGCATTCAGAACTGTGTTATGATGTTGTGAGACGAACTTAGCAAAGTTCTAAGTTTCCTTGTAATGATTTGGAACTATGTAGGCACATGAGTGTCAGTGTTGGGAAGTCACAGTTTGGTACACTACGAGATGAAAGGTAGGGACAGGGTAAGGTCTAAGAAGGTTTTAATCAAGTAGGTGGATATTCGAATAGTTCAGATTAGGGCCCTGCACTAGGGTATTCATTGGCCAAACTTGAAAACGTTACATACCTACTCAGTATCGTCAAGGTTGAGTAGTGTATCTCTCTCTATTATGGGTTGAAAGATTGCTGGATTTCTCAAGAAAAATAATTATTATTATACCAATGTTTTTGTGAGAAAGATATGCAACTACCAACCACTCCCAAAGAAATCCTTGATGATTAGAGTGAATCATCAAAGATTAGATATGGATACATACATTGAGTAAAGTGAGATAAATTGTAGGTTAAACCTTAGGCCCTTGTTGTCTATTAAGTCTATTAAGATTGACGTTGATATTTATAAAAATCTCACTCCTTTCATTTTTTTTTTCATATATGATCGTTATGCAAATAGAAGATGGAACTTTTCAACAGGCTATGTTGAAGGATTAAGAGGATTTTCTCTAAGTATGCTGACTCATAAAGAATTTATTTTTTTATGCTTTTGAGAAATTTTAAGTTTGTAAAAAGTCCACTGCTCTAACTTGTTTATTAAGATAGTTATAACTATTATTGTATTTATGTTTCAAGTATCATATATGATAATGTTCTATAATAACTATATTTTGACTCATAATGTTTATAATATGATTAAGGTTATTTATGTAAGATCATTTTAATACTAGTTAAATATATAAAAAATAATAACAATCTGTCACATTTTAATAAATATATTATTAATATTAAGGTCGTTACAACTGAGACTTGTGGTGTGCCAATACATTCCATAATCCATTTTGTCCATCTCCTACCAAACCCCATCCTTTCCATTACATATTTCAAGTATCGCCAACTCACGGAATCATAAGCTTTTTCGAAGTCAACGTTCATACACACAAGATCCGACTTTCTTCTTTTTGCCTCATCCACCAATTCATTCATAACTAAGACACCATCTAATATTAGCCTCCCTTTTACAAATGCTACTGACTAACAGATATGACAGAGTGAATGCCTCGTTTCAATCTCGATGCCAACACCTTCTCAACCACCTTGTACATGCATCTAATAAGTGAAATTGGACGAAAGTCTCTAATCTTTTGCAGATTAGATTTCTTAGGTATTAATATGTTGAACCTTTGGCAAGCTTCCTAGAGAAGTAACATTCATGGAGGAAGTCCATGAAATTTGGTTGCACCATGGATCAAAATTCTTTAATAAACTTAAAGTTGAACCCATCAGGCCCCAGACATTTTCCACTATTGCATTCCACATAGATTCTTTTAACTCTTCCTCCATGAAAGGTCCCTCAAGTTCCTCCCTCTACTCAACTGTTAATTGTGAGAAGGTGACTCCACCCAAATAAACGTGATTCATCTCACTTTCCACAAAATATCCTTCAAAGTACTCTTTAACCTTGGCTCTAAGGTCATCCACCTCCCCCACTTTGCAGCCGTTAAAATCAAGACTTAGAATTTCATTAACCTTCCTACAAGATACAAGGTCTTGTGGAAGAATTTTGTATTAGCGTCTCCTTCTCGCAACCATTGTAGTCACGACTTCTGTCTTAATAGGGAACATTTCCTAGCCGCCCACCTTTGTAACCTTGCTTGCTTCTCTACCTGTTCTTGGATCTCCTCTCCCTCTAAAACCCTTTCCTCATTTATGATATCTAATTCCTGTAACCTTTTCCTCTTTGCCTCAATATGTTTATCAACATCTCCAAATACCTGCTTGTTCCATTATTTCATTTGCTGCTTAATCACCCTCAACTTTTTCTTGAGAATATACACCTTCCTGCCCTCCACATATATTTTTTACCATTTTGCATCCACAAACGATTTGAATCTCTTATTCATCAAGACAACAATTAAGGAAACGAAAAGGCTTCGACCCCCAATTTGTGTCCCTCATTGTTAACATTATCGGGCAATGGTCTGACACACTCCTAAGTAATCCCCACTACTCCACATTTCCCCATGCCTCCAACCACTCTTCATTGTCTTCCCATCATTCTTGTACCATGTGTATTTTTGCCTACTCATAGGTAAATGTACTAGACCTTCCTCCTCCAAAAACCTATTGTACAACAATATTTCTTCTGTTTGCATATTCCCTTCGACCCTCTTCCTTTCCTCTTGGCTTAAAATGGAGTTTAGGTCTCCTAATACACACAAACACCCTCCACTTCTGTCCTTCTTGAACGAAGCAATCTCTTCCCAACAACTTCGTTTTCCTACCACATCACATGCAACATAAATAGCAATTATCTTCAACACCTTTACCAGACCCACCGACCTTACTACTACCCCAACAAAGTGAGAGCCCATGAACCCATCCTGACATAAACTTCTTCTTATCCCACATCACAAGCACTCCTCCTACACTCCCCGTTGAAGCCTTGAATATCCATCCCACCTTCTCAGTGCCCACAATAATTTATAAAAATTATCGCCAATACTCTTCATCTTTGTCTCCTGAATGCAAATTATCCTCGATTTTTATGTTCTGAACTTTCCACTTTTTCACCTGCTCTCCCAACTCCCTAATATTCCACGAAATGATCTTCATAAAACCATTGTATTTTTCTTTATCCCCTGCCTCCACCCTTTCCCTTTCCTCTAGCTCTCGAAGTCGCACCACTACCCATTCCCCGTTATTACTAGTGACCCCCACTTGTTGACCCAACTCCCACATCCCTTGCACCACCTCCTCCACCTTGTCACTAGTGTCAAACCCAATTTGCAAGCTAGTAACCTCTTTAGTCAAAAATTTCTTGGTACATGTTTTATTTTGCACTCCACATCCCTTCGAAAGTAGCTTGAGCCCTCAATTCGTGTCCTTTCTCTTCCTCCCCCATCCCTTTCCTATTGGCCCACCCATATGCTTTAGCATCGGGCCAATACATTCAACCAGCACGTCAACCAAAACCTCATCCCCCATTATGGCACTCTCCATGTGCACTGTCAAGCCCTCCATAGTTGCCTTTGACCGTTCTCAACCTGACCACTATCTAATGCCCACTCATCACAAATCACTTGACTCAACACTTTTGAAGTTCTTGTGCATGTGTGCCATGCCATGTCTTCATCCTGCACCGCCAAAGACAGTTCCCGCTGCACATGAGCAGCCTCACCACCGACTCGTATTATCCTCACCACATAACTTACCACACCTGTTGGGCCTGCATGAATTTTGCGTGAACCCTATGAAGGTTCCCAACCCATTTGCGTAGCAACCTCCATGCTGTCATGATGCAACTCATTCCCACGTAATGGCGCCTCATGTTAAACCTCACAATGGCTTGGATAAAGTGTCGTTTGCCCTCCCTAAAGTGCATAAGTGGCCCATCATTCACCTCCTGTCCTACATGTACACGACCCCATCTTAGGATTTCCCAAACTTATATGATTTGGCACATTTTTGGCACACCAAAACTGAATGCTAAAGGGTGTCCGTGCGTATATGGAAACCAAAACTGAAATGTGAGTTTGTTACGTGATTCGTTGCATGGCTTAAAGTTGTTGCATGGCTAGAATTCATTATATGATCCAATTTTGGCCCATTATTAGGAGTAACCACACGTATATAATTTTGGCTCACCAAATCCGCATTTAACACCATTACATGATTCGATTTCATCCCCATTGCATGATCTACTTTTAAAATAATTGATTGATCCAAATTTGTAGCTTGACTCGCCCTACCTTCACCCTCCAATACATCACCCAAATTTAAACTATGCATAGCGTCCGTAACTAACTTGAGTCTATCTTGTAGCCCAAATTCTAAATTTGAATCCGTTTCTATCTCCTCTTGCTCTAACCACTGTCGGGACCACCATTCAGATTTGTCTTCCTAGGACGACCCTACTTCCGATAGCCTACGATTTTTTAGGACACCATGTGCCAAATCCATAGTACAATCTAATTCTTCCATTACATCAATTGGATAGATGATGTCATTGATGATAACCTCAAAGACCTCATTGAGAAAATTCCATTCTTCAATATGTAACAACAACCTTGCTACATCAACTCGGTAGTCGAGTCCATGGAGACGTACTTACCAACCTTACACACCACATACTCAAAAAGTTTTCTACTCCATGCATGATGGGGATACCCATACATAACGCTCCTTCGCCACCTGTTTTGGCTTCCATTTTGCAACCTCATAAAAATAACTATCCATGATATGCTTCGACTCTAAGAATAGCTCCTCCAAACTCTTCTCTAGTCATAGGTTTCAATAGCACTAGGTCACCACCTACAGGCACCACTGTCACACTCATAATGCCCTCCTGACAAAGCCTCTCTTGCAAAACATTGATCAATTCTGGAGAGGAAGCTCTCCCTACAAAGCATCCCTGTAACCTCTTGATATCATTGTTCTCAACAGTAAACGTCAACCCATTCCAGTCGACCCCTTCCTGTAATTCCCTGTTCAATATAGCCTTCTTCACACGCCACACTTTATTCACAATTTCCACCACAGAATAATGTCCCCCCTTAGATTGATTCCCTTTTTCCCTAGGTGTCGGCATAGAAGAACTTCCACCACTTAACTGGTTCACAACCGTGACATCTTTACTCTATTCAATACGTTTGTTACCTTGCATAAATCATCGGACATTCACCTGCAGCTTATAGGTGCCTATCCAGATGGTTTCCAACCTCCTTTCTAGGTGGCGTACATATCCTTCCCACCTAAATGTGAAAAATCTGAATCGTTAACCTTGATGATTCTTTTTTATCAGAATGAAGATATCTGACATCGTTCCCTATCTTGAAAATACCCTCCACACAGCTTGTGCCCCATAAGTCTCTGGAAAACTCGTGAAGAAGAACACTGATTGCGACTACTGCTCCTTGAATCTGTTGTTGCTACCCAATCGACTTGCTTTCTTCTGTCTTGGCTACACCACCGTCCATTCTGATTGCTCCCTGTGTTTCCCTGCCCTCTCTCTCATTCATGCATCATATAGTTGATAGCTAGCTTATGTCATAATCTCTTGATTTTTCAATGATCTTGTGCTTTGATTTAATTTCTTTTAAGTCGATCATGAATGAGATTGTGGTTTTCAAAATGTTTTCAAATCTGATCAAATCTCATGTGTGATTTAAGTGAAAGTAGATAATTGAGTTATAAAATGTTTTAATTGATAAAACGTGATTCATCACTATTTTAATCTATTAAAACACCTCATAATCGATTAGTTACTTGATTTAATCCATTAAATGAAAGTGTAATCGATTAAATTGATCATGGTGACTTAAGTTCTTGATGAAGAACAATTTGATTAGGAACTTAAGATAATCGATTAAATTGATCTTGGATGTTCTGGCATTGTGTGAAGAATACTTTAATCGATTAGAACTCAAAATAATCAATTATTCCAGTGGCAAAAGCTTTTCCTATATAAGAGAAACTCTCATTTTTCAAAAGTAACGAATACACAACTTTTAGCACTATGAATTCATTCTTTAAAAAAAAAAGGAATTTCATGTAATAGGTTTTTACTTGAGTAGAATCTTGAATAGGTTTTGTATTCTTTTCTTTATTGTATTCTTTATAAGGTTTTGATCTAGGTAGGTTTTTTCTAGAGGTAAAAGTTCATGTAATAGGTTTTTACTTGAGTAGAATCTTGAGTCTTGAATAGGTTTTTCAAGAATTGCATTTGTAGGTTTCATGTGTAATTGAGTTTTTTATTGTAAAACTCTCTTAAGATTTCTAGTGATTGGTTATGACCAAGGTAGGTTTCCTTGATTGAAGAACAATTGGATGTATCCTAGGTTCAAGGTGAACCAGCATAAATCCTTGTGTGATTACTCTAATTCAATATCTTTAATAAGCTTTCGTTTACATTTAAATTTTTTTCTGCATAAAATTGAATCTTTATTTGTATATGAAATATGATATATAATCAATTATTGCTGCGATTATCAATATAACTTTGCTGCAACATATAAAGTTAAGTTTAGTTAAAAACTCTTATTTCTTGAATCTGAAATTTCATAGACAATAAGTAAGAGTAAGTGGAATTAATTGTCAGTTGCAAATTCTCAAAGATCGTTATAGACTTGTCTTGATAAAAGTGTCATCTTAAGTAATTTTCAGAAGTTTTTAAAAGCAAGCTTTTCAATGATAATCAGAAATTTTTTTGAGGAATTAAATTCACCGCCCTCCCCTCTTGAATTGTTTGAACACATTTAAACCCCTTCTCAAATAGCACCCAACTGACCTAGGGCACTTTTCAAGCTCATCTTCTTCCCTTCTACCACCCTATTTATTTACATCACATTTTGTAACCCCATTCCATCAATCATGCTCTCCACTTCCATGGAAGGCTAGGTTCATTTGATTAGGGTTTTGATATAACTATTTCCTGCACTCTCTTATATATTTTGTTCTATTAATATAAGTTTATTACTCATTGTTGGAGTTCCTCTTTACCTTGCGTTTTATTTATATTGTTGAATTTTGCTTGTTGAATGGTTTCGAGAGAGAATTTTAACTTACAAAATGAGAAGAGCTCCGATAGGGTTTATTGCTAGAAAAAGAGTAAAACCTATATTAGCTATCTTGTGTTTCTTTTCTTAGTGTGGGTTATTTGACTTTAGATTATGCGAGAAATCGGTAGTTTAAGCCCAAATTAGTCCCTTACTTGCAAGGAATTGGGGTTTAGGGGTATTTTTATGAGTGATAGGAACATGAATGAAAAATGATAATTAATAGTTCATTTAGGCATGAGAGGGATTATATACTGAAGTTAAAACCCTACCAAGCTTCTTATCTCAGTAATCTTAGTTTACTTTTTATGCACTTTACTGTTTGTCAACATAGTCTAAAATCAATTTCTTCATTATTTACAAGCAATTAGTATTGAAGTTCTTAGGGTATCAATTTAGTCCTTGTGGGATCAACCCGATATTTATCAAATACTACATATGACTAATGCACTTGCCAGAAGTATAGTAGAAAATTTGTTCATCACTACTATCTATAATCTATATGTATAATCAATAATCTATAATATTATACTAAATAATGGGAATATGACCTTTTGGTGTCCATATTTTATGAATATTTATTCTTCTAAACATTGTATGATTTCTCTCACTCTCACAAATATAACTTTGATAACAAAATATATATGTATAGCTTTAATAATAAATATTTTTAATAGAAATGCAAATACACAGGTAAAACAACATTTTAAATTCTATTCAAACTCTTTCATCTCTCAATTTTCTCAAATTCATTGCAAATTTGTTATATTCATTGATGATCTGACATGTTTTTATCATGTTATAATAAACAAAGAAATATAAAAATTAACAAAATATATTTCAAAACATACTAAACTAAAATTATTGTACGTAAAATGACACAATGAATTATTTATATTCTGTCATGTTATTACAAAACATATTAAATTATTATATGCAAAATGACACAATGAATTATTTACATGTTATTATATTAAATTAAAATCCTAAAATTTTTATAACATATCAAAATAGAAATACAAATACATAGGCAACACAATGTGTTTCCGTTAGTATATATAAAATTTTTTATTTATATCTTCATTTATCCCTTTCGTTATTACTTTAAAAATTATTATAATTATTTTAAATTTAATTATAAATTTGTAATATTTGTTTTTAATTATTATTTTCATGAATTATATTTTAAAATAATAAAATTAAAAATAATACACACAAAATAAATTGAGTAAAATTATTATACACTATTAATGAAAAACTTTTGAAAAATTGTAATTAAACTTAAGTGTAAACCGTTTTTACACTGAATACTAATTAAATTCAAATAAATTTATATACAAGTATCAATAGAGTCTCAAAATGATGTTTTTAACGTAGTATTTTGATATGTATGTAATATATTTAATGAGTTTAATAATTTTAAGGTTAATATATACTCCTTAAACATATAAATTTTGAATAGATTATCTTTGAAGACACAGTGTAATTTACTCAAAAGATGGTCACTAAAAAAGATAAAATAAAATGAGGCACAACACCATGGCCTTTAACTTTGCGCGACCACAGCCATGTTCCAACAAGTGTTGCCTACGAAAATAGAATTGTGGTTTCCATTTTCCGGGGTTGGGAGTCAGAGGAACATGTCCAAGGGTATTTAAGTAACCAGCACCAAAGTCTACCCACAGAGACAAAGGTCCTTATCCCATTGAATTCGTGTTCATTCGTTGTTAATTACCACCAAGTTAAAGATAGTGTATTCAGTGAGCTTGAAGTTGAATGGCACACTCTCTTAGTTTTGGTCCCTTTTGTTCCTTCAAATCATCCTCCACACCAGGTAACCAACTCTCTTCACTTTCCTTCTCAATCCTCTTGGATTTTGCAACACTTAAATGTTAATGAATGTGGGTTTTCTTTCTTTTTTTTCTTTCTTTTTTTACTATCACTTTAAATAGGGGCAGTTACCGGTAATTCGGTTGCCCGACAGGCTTTTCGGATAAATGAAGCATGTCACGATTCTAAAGTTGGAAACTTTCAATCCTTGAAGGTTAAGGTGAGGTTGATTTTAGTTACCCATTTAATTTAAAGTAACATGCTTCTTGGTATGAAGTTGTTATTGTCAAGATTCGAGAGTGTTTAAAATTCATGTATCTTGAATGGAAAGTTGAAACCCTCTCTGATGCTGATTTAATGCAGGCAGCTGATAATAATAAAAGCACCAAAACAAAGAGTATTGTTTGTCCTGATTGTGATGGAAATGGTAAGTGAAAATGTAGATTGTAATTTCTAAGAGCTTCCGTTTTGGGGTCTTTTTCTTTCTTTCTTTTTAGGTGGGTTTAATGGTATGTTTGGGTCAGATTCTCTAGAAGCACTTCTAAGAGAACAAATTACAAAGGAAAAAAGGTAAAAAAATCTTCTCCATAAGCTTTTGTAAAAGATGTGGGATTTTGTAAAATATGGAAAAACTTTTTCATCTAACTTTTTTAAAGATGTGAGATTTTTTAAAAAATAATTTGTCAATTTAAAAAACCTTATGGAGAAGTTGTTTGATGTTTTTATTTGTATTTTTTTTCCAAGAAGTGATTCTGAAGAAGATCACCCAAAGAGGCCCTAAAATGAACTTTGTAAAAATTTTGATTGTTCAGTTCTTTCTTGTCTTGTTGGAATTTTTAGACCTCCTTGAAAATTGTCATGCCATGCTTGTAGTGTAGGAAATGTTTTAAAATTCTGTCAACGTGATCACTTACTGAAGTA
Organism: Psophocarpus tetragonolobus; assembly: GCA_037954015.1. NCBI lineage: Eukaryota > Viridiplantae > Streptophyta > Magnoliopsida > Fabales > Fabaceae > Psophocarpus > Psophocarpus tetragonolobus. Next base: position 74,868,090 of record CM075688.1, on the reverse strand, counting down.
GATTTTATAGTCATATCGCATTAAGATACAGCGACAAATTGATCGTTCATCTGGCGAAGACATTGTACATATGTTAGGCACTCATTCATTAGTATTTGTATCTTATTTTCTGATAAGTCTATTGGAGGTGTCAAAAATAAAAAACAAAAACGAAGTCTATTGGATAGCCTTGTGATGCACTCATGCATTGTCAGTTTGATACTGGTGATGATGGGTCTATAATAATTGGCATTCTTGAGGATGGACTTCTGCCTGCTGCTTTTGCCAATTATTTCAAAAGCTAACATACAATTTATGTTTTGTCCTTCCATTAGAAGTCTCTGCATTCAACTCACTTAGCTATCTTTGTACTCAACTGCAAGGTGCAATAAAATGCTCTCAATGTCAAGGTACTGGCGTTAACTCCAAAGATCACTTCAATGGACAATTTAAAGCCGGTGGATTATGTTGGCTATGCAGGTCAGTGCACCTTAATTTTAGTTTGAGTGTGTGTAACTATGCTGTGGTATGTGTTGTATGGCATATCAATTTCTCTATATAGTGCTGCTATCACACCTTGCTGATTAGAGAACAAATAGGATTAATATCTTAGCCAAGACAGCTCAAGACTGAAATCTATACTAAATCCTTAGTTCTAAAGGAATACATAAAGGAAGTAAGATCATCTGATACAGACCAGAACCTATAGAAAAATTATGAAATAGTAAAGAATGGTTAATTGAGGCAAAAACAATTGATATTATTTGCTAGAATAAGGGAAATGACCGTAGAAATGAGACTCCTGCCACTGAGCTAGGCTCCTTCAGAGAGCTACTACTCTTCATCTATAAAATCTTAACAGAATTCCAAAAAAGTGTATTTCTATTCTCCACTCAGCCTCTTAAACCTGTTACCCACAAATTCAAGTTACAGCGCTCCACATCTTTTCTTCTCTTACAGCCAACTCAGCACCTCACTTTCTATTCCTTCTCTTATAAACTTTACGACCCACAGGCCAATGTGAACCACGACAGCCCAAATGCCTCCATTCTCATGATCATTGTCAACACTGTTATAAATGTGTTAACACAAGTAAGCATCAAATAGGATAAATATTAAATACATAGGATTTCTCTAATAATAACTAAAGATCAATCTAATAATAAGTATAAGGAGTAAATTTCCAATTAATATCTAACCATAAATAAGGAAATAATATATAATATTTAACACTCCCGGAACATGTGTCATATGAACCAAACTTGTTACAGATATAGTTGGTAAAAAAATCCGGTTTTGAGAAAAAAAAAACGTCAACTAGTTACTAGTAATAACTAGTGATGTAATAACCAGTTATTTTAATATGGTTATAAAATTATAACCTATTTTATGTATCAACTTAATTTTATTAAAGAAATGTTATGGTTAAAGTTTCATAACCGATTATTTCTAGTTATTATCAAATGCTTTTAGTTTTTGCTTTCAACAAAAGGTGTTAATTAATAATAGTCAATGCAAAATATTTTTACAACACTAATTTTCTTTTAAAGATATTAACGAACATTTTATGACACGGTTCACACCTTTGTGTCAATGACCAGTGAAAAATGCATTGAATAGGAAAAACTTTCCTGACATCGCCCACACAGCTATGTGAGAGTGGCCATGACCATGAAAAAATGCACTAACAAAAAAAATGATTCCCTCACATCTGTAACATAGGTCATATCCTTGTGGATAATATACTAAGTAGAAAAATTTTCTCTAACATCACCCACACCTCTGTGATAATAATCATATTCTTGTGAAAAAAAACCCTGAGAAGGAAAAACTTCCTTAACACCTCCCACACCTTTGTGCGAATGTCCATGACCCTATAAATAATACACTAAGCAAGAAAAAAAGCTATTTGCGAATAACGCACACCTTTGTGACGAAGGTCACAACACGATGAATAATTTGCAGAGTAGAAAAAACCTTCCCTGACGTATTCCACACCTCTGTGTCACTAGCCACATTCGTGTGGGAAACATGCTAAATAGAAACATCAATTTTAAGAATTTGTTTTTACATTAATTATATGTAAATAACTAGTTAAAATAACTTGTTATATATATATATATATATCCAATTATGTAACTAATTATAAATATATAATCGGTTATAATAAATGATAATTGACTATGAAAGAATAGTTATAATTATGGTTATTATAACTACTTACATATATGGTTATCAACATAACTTAATTACGAGCAACCCTAGTTACAAATGTAGTAAATCTAATAATAAAAAAAGAAAGGTGGTTCCAATAACGTAGTTGTGCCAGATAAACGTGGCTTAGCAATAGTCAACAAAGGTTTGCAATGATGACAAAGTACTATTCACCTATAAATAAAGCACGTCCTAAATGGAAAAGCATGCCATGATGCAAAAAAATAAGAAAAAAATATCGGGAAAAGTCACCAAGAAGAATCTTTAAAAAAAAATCGTGTGCAACGGTGTTTTAAGTTGGTTGCACTCGTGGATGGCATAACGATCTCTGTGAATGGTCTTTGAAAAGGGTCTCCGGAAAGGAAGGTGGAGATATGACAATGGATCGCTAGACAGTGGATCCATCGGTGAGGAAGGTGACAATATGACAGTGGGTCACGAGATGGTGGGTCCACCAGTGGCCATAGACCACTGGCAAACAAGCACTCAAGACACTCAACTCCTAGAATCTATTTTAAGTTCTAATACCATGTACGTGTGTGTTAGATGACCACACCATATCTTTATTTATAATGAGCATCAAGATCAATATTGATTACATATGATCTCTCTAATAACGACTAAAGATCAACCTAATAATAGGTAATAAAGAATAAATCTCCAATTACAGTCTAACCATAAATAAGGAAATAATAGAGGTATAAGATTGGTCTAGTAGCAAAGTCCACATGTGAGAAGAAGTACGAAACAAAAAGTCGTGGATTTAAATCCCTCTACTAATAAAACTAACACATTAATAACTAAGATTTTTCTATAACAAAAAGAAAATAATATTTAATCTTTAACAACTACAAAGTTGTTTTCCTCCCTATCAGTGAGCAATAACTATTGTTTGAGGTATGATCATCACTACGAACCAGTTGAGATGCATAATGGCTAGGTAGTAGCTAATTGTTCACTAGAATTTGGTGTTAATGATGTCATATTATAATAACCATAATTAAATTAGATTTTGGAAATAGTTAAAATAAAAATGTCTAGTTGTTTACACAAGCACATACATGATCATTACCTATCAATTAAACCTCTCCTCTTCACAGGAGATTGTGTATTTGCATAAGGGGGTAAGAGGAAAACACAGCTAGAACAATTGTCTTTAGACATAGAACAAATGATGGAAGGAAACCAATGCCAAAAATCGTTACTGATTCTTTATGGAGCTCCTCCTATGCTAATTGTAGAACCTACACAGTTTTCCCAATTGTTCTTTTGATTTGTATTTGCCAATAATTACAGGAAAGCTAGTCATGATTCTCTGATGTTCTCTTTGTTTTTCTCTAACTATTTCGAGAACTGAAAGTCATTAAACAGCACAACAAAACTTAATTATGTTCTCAACTGTGTTCTAAAAGCATAAAAATAAAATTGTTTCTAGATTCTACTTACCACAAAACAAGTCTGATTTTTGTTCTTGAAGTAAAAAACAATTGTTTTGGAGCATTAAACAAACAAGCCCTAAACTACTTTAATTTTTTTTTACTTTGACCTTTGCATTTTAATTTGTTAGTCTACTGCTTATACACCATGCAGTTGCTACAATGCAGTTATTTTCATGAAATGATTTAGTTTGTTTCTTTAAACCACCTTTATTTTGGATGTCGAAAAGTTGGTCATGTGGAAGCAGGGGTCTTCACGTGGTTATATGTAGTTCAACAGTTGAAATTTAATTGTTCATAGGCTTATCATAACTTGTTACCATTATTTCTAGTAGTAGTGTGATTTTGGACTTCATTATTCTTTGAACTTAAAAAAATCTTTGGTGGCTTTTGTCAGTGCATTATAATAATTTTGATGTGGTCTTTATTTGCTTTGGCTACCGTCTAATTCCTATCCTATGCAACATATCTGTCTCTCTTGCAGGGGGAAAAGGGACATCTTGTGTGGAAGTTGTAATGGAGCTGGTTTTCTTGGTGGATTCATGAGCACATTTGATGATTAGAAAGTGAGGGACTAGATACCAATGTGCATGTTCTTTGTTTTTTTTTTTTTTTTTTTGAGTCGTTGATGTTATACTTGCCAGTTTTTCAATAAAAGTAAGATTTTGTTTCATTTTATTGTTCCATGATTTTGATATGGACCCGTGGATTGTATGATCAAATTAAGTGTTGATGAGAGAAATTTGGTATTTAAACTAATTAGACACGACCAGTGTTATCATATGGCCAGTCATAACACTGCCATGGCAGAACTATGTTTCGGTTTTTAACAAACCACAATGAAGTCGCGGTGGTGATGTTGGTTTAGAATGGCGACCCATGGCGGCAGCCATTGCCGTGGCATTTATTGCAGTAACAGATAGCAGAAATGACACTTTTAGCAACAAAAAAAGAAATTGTTTTGTGCTTCAACTCGACTTAACCCATAATGGTTTGTAGGTGTTTTAACCCTAAAAAACATTTACTTCTCTCGATGAAGACAACATGCAACACTCCTTTGTAAACTCTTGACACTCCCGAGCTTAGATAAAAATTGCTGAACACTGGTTCTCATTTCCTACGATGTCAAAGCATTCTAGCGAGACGAACACTTTCCCTTCTTATGCAATCTTGCCTAAGATTCCATCATTAGGACCATGGTTAGGAGGATGAAGGAGGACATGGCTAGGATGAAGACATTAGGTCGTATTCCTAGTTAGAATTGTTTGTACATATTTTGTTTGCTCTTGTCATTCCATAGTACTATTATTATTTCATTTTTGTTTTACCATTGTTTCAATTGTCAACAGCATGAACACACTACTAAGCACATGATAATGTATGTTATTTATCTGTGCTTTTTAAAACATATTACTACTATTGACTTGAACTACACTGGGAACAAAAATAGTTTTATGTATTTCACTCATATAAATTATATTCTCGGCTCATGAATTATAATGATTGAGCTCACACAAAAAAGGAAACAAAAACTAAATACAAATGAGGAAATAAAGATAAAATCAAATAAACTAACTTTTAAGATATTTTTTCCTAATATCTAAAGATTATTTCAAACATATTTTAAAGCTAGTTGTTGATTGATGATAGGTGTAGTTGATATTACTGTCACTTTAAAGGCTATATTATATGTTAAGTAGAGAATAAAGTGGTTATTCATATAATGTAATGACAAATTTATTATATTCTTTAGAGTTTATTTCTAAATATAGTTTTTTTCAACATGACAAGTGAGAATGAAGTGGTTGTAGATGATGTTGAGATCTTATCAACTAAAAAAGATATATGACTACAAAATGTTGAATCATATTTCATAATTTTAATGGAAGATGAAGTTAAGAAGGGTAATAAAAAAATAACTACTCTTACAAGAATGACATGACAACATAGAAATGAAAAGAAGTTTTCATAAGGAATACACAAGAAAAACAATAATGAAACCATAATAGTTTGTTAATGGAAAACCCTCAGCATCAAAGGACTTATAGATTGAGTTCAATCACAAAATAGGTGTTTAAAGTACTAAATTATCATCCTAGAAGCTGTTATAAAACATTTAGAATGACATCATCTTAATTCATTAAACTATGCGAGTTGTTAAAAAAAGGAACAAAAATAAAGACTAGATTTTTAATTGTTCAAGAGCAGGTTGTCATATTTTTGCTTATTATTTGCTAAACGGTGCGTACTAGACTTGTAGTACATCATTTTCAGCACTCGTTAGACACAATTCATAGCCATTTTAAGAAAGTTCTTAAAGTCATATCTTGTCCTTCAAAGGATTTGATTATTCTTGTTTCTTTTGATGAAGTTGCTCCAAAAATACAATTGAACCCAGGATACAATCAATTTTTCAAGGTAGACACTATTTTCTTGTATATTTATCTTTTAGAGTTAAAATAGTAGTTTATTATAATCACACTGATTATTATTATAGGATTGGGTAGAGCTCTTTATGGAACACATTTTGGCATACATTCCAAAAGATGATCAAATTCCATACCGTGCAAGAAAATTTGAAACAATAGTCAATGTGATGTGTTGTTTCTCATTTGACATGAAGTTTACATATTTAATGGTTGGTTGGGAGCATATGGTGAAAGAATCGAGTATTTTTAGAAACAATTCAAAACCTAGATAATTATTTTCATATTCTTCCTAAACATAAATATATTTAGTTAACTCTGGATACGCTGTCACCAACATGTCAGGCTTTCTTTCACTATATCGTGGAGAACGCTATTATTTACGTGATTATAGAGGCCAACAAATAGTCCAAGGTCCAAAAGAGTTATTCAATTATATGGATTCTTCATACACAATGTAAAAAAAAGATGTTTTGGAATTTTAAAAGCATGTTTTCCTATTCTAAAATCAATGTTGCCATATGCCTTAAAAAGACAAAAATATATACCACTTGCATGTCGTGTGCTATTGGTAAATCCAATGCAAAGACATAGAAATTATCTTCCCAAGGCGTGTTGGCACTCTAATTTCGCAAGTTTCCCATAATACAACAGGAGCCTCTTAGTAATATTCTGAGGCTACAGAAGTAGCAAGGTAAAAAGAAACAGAGAACCAGAGAACAGAGAGAAGATAATGGCAAGGTGTATCTAGAAGTGAGAACCAGAGGCATTATTTATAGTGCTCAGGTTGCATGTCTAACCTCTATATAGCCATTAGAATTGTAGTTGTTGGACACAGTAAAAGGTACGTTAAAAAATTTAATATGACGGTTGCATTAAACATAATTAATATGACGAATATAATAAATATGACGACTATGTTTTAATTGTGTTTAATGATGCAATAGAAAAATCAATCCAACGGCCAAATTGATTTCTAACAGCTCTAAAGACCACATTTTACAAATTAATTTGCCTATTGTAATTCTCAAATTTTCCAACAATCCCCCACATGTTACAAAGACAAATAAAACTTTTGAAAAGAAAAAATCTCTGGATAGGTTCTCAAATGAGATATATTACATTGGACCTAGTGTAGCTATGCTATATGAGCAAACTAGACTAATAGTACTTATCACACAATGTAGTTGATGTAGCGATTCTATATGAACCAAAAACATGTGGTGTATGATAGTGGTCTACTAATAACAATATACCTCACAATCTTTTGTTGTTTTCATTGTGTTGCACGTTTAGGCCATGTGCCCACCCGCTATTCATGAGTGTTATAGAGATTTGCCAAGATCTCATGCAAGTCTCCCCACTTGACACTTTTATAGGTGATCTCACAAGTGTATGTTGCAAATCATAAACCATCCATAAGGGATATGAAATTCATTAAAAACCTTATAAAATGCTAAGTTTTCTCATAAAGCTTAAGTATAAAGTTTAACCTCTCATTAATGCATCATCTAGCACTTTCTCACATCATGGGAATAGACTAAAAAGGAAATTGATTGATATCAATTTTAGTGCTAATAGAACTAACAGATGACTTGTTCTTACTCATATGAACCTTCTTCATGGGATCTTCAATCACAAAGATTGGGTTACCACCATTGTCTGTTTTCAAGCGGCTTAAGTCTCATTCCCCTCGATATTTCTAATATCATTTTTCTTCCCAGGGGTTTCATTTTGAGGATTTCCTAAGTTTCCTTCTAACTTCACAAAATCCATGGAAATTATTTCATCCTTTAACAGCTGCTTTATCACGTTATGTTTCAATTGTATATGTCTATTCTTAACATTGTAAGTTTTATTTTTCGCTACAATTATTGCTGATTGTGAATCACAATGTACAGACACTAATGGTGTTGGTTTCATTTCTAAAGGAATATTAACCAAGAAGTCTTTTAACCACTCAGCTTCAATGTCATCCATTTCTAGAGTAACAAACTCAAATTCCATGGTTGATCTAGCTATGATAGTATGTTTGGATGATCTCCATATAATTGCACCACCACCAAGTGTAAATACATAACCACTAGTGGATTTTGTCTCATGTAAATCAGAGATCCAGTTAGCATCAATGTTCCCTTCCAGTATAGAGGGAAATCCACTATATTCAATACCATAGTCCATGGTACCTCTCAAATACCTCATGAGTCTAGCAAGTGTTTTCCAATAATTCTTATTAAGACTATGATTGTATCTACTCAATCTACCTATTGTATAGGCTATATCCGGTCTTGAGAAATTCATAAAAAGTGCAGTAAGCTCCCAATAATTTAAGCATATTGAGTTTGAGAAACTGATTCTCTATTTTTCATTAGTTAAGAGTTAACGTCACAAGGGGTACTCAGAAATTTATAACCATGAGAGTCAAACTTCCTAAGAAATTTCTCCACATAATGTTCTTGGGATAGAATTATACTATCCCCCTTCCTTATGACTTTAACTCCTAAAATAACACTTGTTTCACCCAAGTCTTTCATATCAAACTTGGATGCTAAGAAAGATTTAGTTTAAAAAACTATATCATTACATGTACCAAAGATTAACATGTCATCCACATACAAACATATAATGAAACATTCATCATTCACAAGCGTTGTGTATACACATTTATTAGTATCACTAGAATAAAACTCATCAACAAGTATAGTCTCATTAAACTTTTCATGCCATTGTTTAGGTTCTTGTTTTAAACCATATAGAGATTTTAAGAGTTTACACACTTTTAATAACAAGAAACCTATAGAATGCACTATGTTCAGCATAACCAATAAACATTCAATCAAAGGTCTTAGGTCATATTTTCTTTCTCTTAAGGTAGCGTAACCTTAGCTAGGCACCCCCACATTTTAAGATATTTCACATTTTCTACTTTTTTTATCATGCAAGTAGATTAGGCCTAATCGATATAATTTAATAACATATGAGGAATTAACATATCCTAATCTAGAATGTCACATATCATACGAATCAATCATATATGCAAAAGAAGAAAATGTATTATTGTCATTAATCACTTAAAAAATGTTAAGTACAAAGAGACCTTGATCACAATAACTATATCCCACAAACACGTTATTTTTAGTCATGACAATCTTGTCAGACTCAAGAGTCATTTTTACCCAAACATTTCCCAACAATGCCACAAAGACTAATTTTACTCCAATGGTAAGCAAATGTAGTACATCACCTAGAGTCAGTGTTTTTCCAAATGTGACTTTCAAAAGAACTTTTCTTTTTCCCAAAACTCGAGTAGATCCAGAATCACCAAGGGGAATGTTTTCTTCTCCATCCCCCACAAGAGTCTAGGAGGAAAACACATTTATATTAGCACATGTATGTCTGGTAGCCCCAGAGTCAACCACTCATTTACTTACATTGGTCACAATATTTACCAGAGAAATAACCACAACAAAATTATCATATCATTCAGCCAAGTTAACCTTAGGCTTAGGAGGATTTTCATTTCTCATAAGTAAGCACTAAGGAATAAAATATTTTTCCTTTTCAAAAAACAATTATTTTTATTAAAGGTGAGCTTCAAAGCTACATGTGGGGTATGAGAATTATTATTGTGATCAGTTTCATAAACGTACTTTTTTTACGAAATCATAATTTGACCTTGCTTTTTTTAGTGTAAATTTTTTTAGATGTCCAACAATCATCCAGCATAGATGTGTTTTTTCCAGTGCCAAAAATTCTGTCTAGCAAAAACCTCAATTTTGGAGACATGAGCAAATGTTTAGCAAATGTGTGTTGGACCTTAGGTGCAAGATTGACGATCTGGTGGGTAGCAACAGAGTCAAATTACTCAGCCATCAGACTTTTAGATTGTTGGTAACTCTGATGCAAAGATGTAGAAATTATCTTCCTAAGGCATGCTGGACACTATTCTAAAAGACTTATATGAGTAATCCCGCAAGTCTCCTGAGTTGCAGAAATTACAACAAGAACCTCTTAGTAATATTCTGAGGCTACAAAACTACTAAGGTAAATAGAGAACCAGAGAATAGAGAGAAGACAAAGGCAAGGTGTATCTAGAAGTGAGAACTAGAGGCACTATTTATAGTGCTCAGGTTGCATGTCCAACTTCTATATAACCGTTGGAATTGTAGTTGTTAGACTCAATAAAAGGCACGTTAAAAAATTTATCACGACGACTGCATTAAACACAATTAATACGACGACTATAATAAATATGATAACTATCTTTTAATTGTATTTAATGACGCAACAGAAAAATCAGTCCAATGGCCAAATCAATTTCTAATGACTCTAAAAGCCACATTTTACAAATTAATTTGTCTATTGTAATACTCAAATTTTCCAACATGTTCTTCATAATTTTATTAAAATAGAATGGAAGATGATTTCTTGTTTAGACATTATGCTGAAGAAAATAGAGAAGTAGAAGTAGAAGAATTAGAGGGGAACAACTTGACAGAACAACATGTGTCACCATTGGTGACTACGATAAATATTCCTCATATGGCTAATTTTTTAGATCGACTAGCTCAATGATTATGGGATGCAAAAAATGTAGTATTATAATTTTGTTGTAATTTATTTTTATTATTAGTACATTTGGGAACTGTAAACTCTATGCACTTTTTTGTTGTAGTCAATGTATAACTTTTTGTTTCATATATACAAAACACAAATTATATAAATATTAGTGTTATATTATTGTTACTATTTTTTGGGTTGGTCATATGTTTTATAATTTTGACTTATTTTAATCTATTTTTAATTAAAAATAATTTTTAAAACTAAAAACATTAAAAAACTAAAACTGAAAATTCAAAACAAAACAGGTTTAGGTTTTAAAAATTTTGAAACTAAAAAGCAGAAATCCAACATAAAACTAGCAAGGTATAAACTTTCGTGGTAATAATGTTTAACTAAACTCATTAAATTTATTGTTAATATCAACAAACTTCTTAGGTGATATTTTTCTATGTTGACTCTAATTTTGAGTGTTTTGAATATAATTTGTTCTTATGTCTAAAAGTTTTGACATTTTAAGTGTTTCAACTTTAATTTCTACTTATTTGGAGTAATTTAAAGTTACTATGTGGATTTGAAATTATTATGAATTGAAAACTTTCAATTTTTATGTGATTTATAGTCATATTATTAATAAAGTAAACTCTTACGATTTAACGAGTCGAGTTTACTACACTCTTACCAATTTACGTCAACTCTCGATTTTGTTAACCTTGTCTACGGGTGTCTCCTCTCCATCTCTGATGCAACCTCCATGGGTGATTTTCTAAGGATCCTTTAAGCTCTTCAAAAGGTGGAAACGATGGTGAATGGATAGAAGATGAAGGTGAATGGCGCCACTACTAGAGATAAGCCATGCTTGGGATGCTTGCCACAAAGGAAGGAACTTTTGATAGAAGCTAGAAAGAACTCTCTCTAAGAGAGAAAAATTTGGACACTCTAAAGTAGAAAAGAATTCTCACAAAGGAAATTTGTATTCAAAATGTATGTTAAAGAGGTACAAATGATGGAGGCACTAATTTATAGAGCTAGGAGTGGAGAAGGAGAAGTTTGACGTCCAACCTCCTAATCTAGGGCCCAAAGCTCTTAAACATGTGTTAATTATACTAATCATGATTAGCACATGTTTAAGGATGTAGAAGATCCAGAAAAAGGCCCTAAGAAGGTGGATCTATGTCCCCTAAATTTGAATTTGAATTTTGGAGGGAATCCACATGGCACTCCAAAATTCAAATTCAAATTTTGTTGGCTCTTGTTTAGCCAAATAGGCACCTAGTTGGAGGAGAGAGGAAAATGGAGCCCAAAGGAGGGAACAAGGGGTCACGCTTGTCTCCTAGTTGGTTAGATGAGTGTTAAGATGAACTTGAGTGTGATTTTTAGCAGAATTCACACGTCCAAATCTACCTTACGGCCCAACTAGTCAACATACTCCTAAACAACACTAATTAAACCTCCATTTACAATTTAGAAGAAAATAAAAGGCCAAAATACACGACCAACAAGACAATAGACCTAAACTAGTAGACTATGCCTTAAACAAGTAGGTCTACCCTAAAACTAGCTACCTAGGAAGACTATGATTAATCTTCACTTCAAAAAGGAGTTGAGGTCATCCTTCATCCTTCCTCGCTAAGTCCTCCTCTATCCTCCTAGCCATGACCCTTGTGATCGGACCCTTGCTAGGGTGGATTGCATCAACCTCCAAACTAGATCATTTTGTTTGAAGGTACATTTATGCACTCTCGAGTTGTATCTCTTTCTCATCTTTTGTTTGCATGCTGGTGAAGTACTTGGTTAGTGAAGTAGCTTAAGATTTATGTTCTGTTATCTTCCTATGCTAGGACCAAGCTGATGGCATAATCGATTGACGTATATAATAGTAGAACTTTCACTGGTATTGGTTTGGTAAGTATGGCTGGAGTTGACATAAATTCTTTTAGGTCGATGAACATCTTAACCTCCTCAGGCCAGGTGAATTTTCCCTTTGCCTTCTTTAGCAACTAAAAAAGGGCCCGACCTTTATCAACTTACTTGGGGAGGAAGCGAGCAAGTGAGGCCAATTGTCCTGTTAGCCTTTGTACCTCCTTAAGTGAGGTTGGGTTGTGCATGTTGATGAGCACGAAGCAGTTGTCCAAATTGGCTTCTATGTTGCATTGGGTGAGCATCAAATTGAGGAATTTGCCCACTCTACACTGAACCTCCACTTCTCGGGGTTGAGTCATATGTTGTGCCATCGAATCCTGTCAAAGACCAAGCCCAGTCTCGCGCATGCTCGACAAGTGTTCGGGACTTGACTACCATGTCATTGACGTAAGCTTCTATGTTTTTTCCCATAAGGTCTTCAAAGACTCTATCGACTACGCACATTCTCCACTTTCCCGATGCCTTTTTTACCATGACGACATTCAATAGCTAGGTCATATAGTGATGTTCTCAGATGAACCCTACTTCTTGTAACTTGGTTGTTTCTGCTACTGCTACTTGTTGTCGATTTCCCCCCGTTTTCTGTGTCAGAGAAGATGGATAATTTATGGCAGACCAAATCGTGGTGAATTCTTGGCATATCTATCACTTTCCATGTGAACAGGTCAGAGTTTTGTCTGAGCATTTCTTTGATGGAGGAGTCGATGCCTTCATCCATTCATGTTCTGAGCTGAGTTATTGCCCTCCTGTAAATCAAGTTTAAATATTTGTGTGTCTTTGGTAAGAAGAGGTCGTCGGTCTTCACCAGCGCGTGGGTCGAAGTCATTCCATGGGGACGGGTTCTTGGTGCCTCCCATGCAAACATGATTGATGCTAGTTGGTTCTTCCTAGAGTTTTTAAGGGGCGACTATAAGGCTTTTTACGTAGCATTCACGAGATTCCTCTTGATCTGCTTTTATAATGATGATTTCCCCTCGAAAGAGGGAAATTTCATGGCGAGGTGAGGTGTGGAGATTATGGCTCTCAGGGCATTTAAGGTGGGGCGCTCGAGGAGGATGTTGTAAGATGTATAGGCATCAATCAAGATGTATCTGACTTGTAGTCTCGAGGAGAGTTTTCTTTCACTGAAGGTCGTCATCAGTTCGATGTACCCCCTAGTATGGACTCACTATCCTACGAATCAAACCAAGGTTCAGGATACAACTTTTTCAGGTCCATACGAATGTCTGGTGCAATCCTCCCAAGCATGGGTCCCCTCACAAGGGCCATGACTAGGAGGATTGAGGAGGACATGGCTAGAGGAGAGGAAGGAAGACCTCACATTCTTTTGGACATCAAGATTAGGCCATAGTCTTCATCTTTAGCCTTGTATGTGGCGCCTTATAGTTCTTGTATTTGCAGGTGTATTTAGTATTTCTTTTGGCCTTTTATTTTGGCTTTTATTTCCGTTTTTAGTAGAAGGGAGGCGTAACTAGTCTTTATGCAGAGTGTGTGCATTAGTGGGCTTTTTAGGACCTTATGGACGTGTGGGTTTGATAACCACACCCCTCTAGCTTGTTCCACACCCTCCTAAGTCACACATAAAGCATGAAAGACAAGTGGGACCCCCTTTATTCCCTAGTTGTTACGCCAACTCACTCCCTCTCCTACATGGCCCTTCTTGTTGCTTGATGTTTGAATTTGAATTTCAGAGGGAGATGACATGGCACTTTTCAAATTCAAATTCAAATTTGGAGGGAACATAGATCCTTGATCTTAGGGCCTTGTTTGGATCTTGTTGAATTAATTAAGTGTTAACAAGCCATGTGCTCAATTAATACTTAATTAAATGAACTAACCTCCCCCTAATCACCCTTGAGTTGGATGTCCAACACAAGGCCCATGGCCTAAGCTCTCTCTTCTATAAATTAGCACCTCCTCCTCTTGAAATCCATTGAAATCCACACGGCTGTGGCAAAAACCACAGCGTTGTGGTCACACACCTTGCTCACTTTTCCTTGTTCTCTTGCGCCTTTTGACTATTGAATTATGTTTTTCTCTGTTTTTAGGTTTTATTTTACACATTTTATACTTTTAATTGTGATCTCATAGAATATTGTTTAGTCCTTTCATGTTATATTATTTTTCCATTAGGTTTTACGTCTTAAATTTTTACTAAAAGTGCATTACAAAACTTCTTGAAATTGAGCATCCTAAGAGATATCCTTCTCTTGTTCTAAGTCTCATAAGAAGTGCACATGCTTCTGTCTTCTAGCATGTTCTTTAAATCTCTCAATTAAAAAAAATATAAGCTCAATTTCAATCCAAATGATGTTGTGTTTTGTTATAAGTTAGTCCAAGCTTTATTTTAGTTGTATAGTTATGCCCTTTATTCGAGCTTTATGGAGGTGTATTTAGTTTTCTTTTTGGCCTTGTATTTTGGCCTATCTTCTCATTTTTAGTTAGGAGGTGTAACTAGTCTTTTATGTGGAGTGTGCTTATTAGTTTAGGCCTTTTTGGGAACCTTGGCCATGTAGTTTTGTTAACCACACCTCCTAGTTTGTCCCACACCCGTTTTAAACACACATGAAGCATGAGAGACAAGTGGGGCCCCCTTGTTCCCTCTAGATGGTGCCAACCCCCACTCTCTCTCTGAGTTGGCACATTTGAATTCAAATTTGAATTTGGAGGAAGTCTACATGGCACTCAAAAGAGTTCAAATTTGGTTTAATATTGCTTGCCTAGGACCATAGACCATTCGGCCATAGCTTAGAACTTTGGTGCAATTAGTGAAAAACTTTTTGTGTCATTTTTTACTTTTAGTCCTTATTTCCATTCTAGAACTCTTCTAGGAATTCTCTTGTGTACTTACCTTCTTTCATACCTTTAATTTTAGTTTGTCTCAATCTATTTCTTTTAGTCTTGTCTCATTTTTTTCATTCCACTTGGAAAGTATTACCTCTTCATGTGATTTCTTTTGCTGTTTTTTTGTGCTTCTACCCTTGCAACCTCTTTTGTGCTTTTCCTTGGTTGGTTTTTGGTGCCTTACTTGTAGATACACATTGCTTGGAGCTTCCCCTCAAAGGTAACATTATAGGAGGTATTGGAAGCTAGGTCGAACTCAATCAAGGGAGAAACAAAATTTTGAGAGAATGCACATGAGGGATCATGGAGCAAAGCATGAAGACCTTTTTTGTTTAATTCACTCCATTTGGTTGTAGTATTTTGGTTTGTTTCCATTAGTTTCTCAGAATTAAGGTGCGAAGAAGAAAGTGGTACACCACCTTCATCACCTTCTAGGAGCACGTTTAGTTTCCCTACACTTTTACCTTTCTTGCTATTAATTTTCTTTGCAAATTCGTGTAGTTCAAGGCTTGAGTTCCAAAGACTCCCTTAGCCTTTTAGGGAGAAAACAAAAAAAAAAGAGTAAATTGTTACTTGATCTTTTGGCCTAACTCTTAGAAGTAAACTTCCAAGAACTATGTCTAATTACTCACATGCTAGTGTCTCTAGCAACAAGAGTGTTAACCAAAGACACTTTTCTAAGGTTAACTCTCTTGAGAACCTTACTATGGATTTTTGTGAGTGTATGGTAGAAGAGAGAATGAGGCGTGAGGAAAAAGAAGAGAGAAGAAGAAAAGAAAAAGAAAAGGAACAGAGGGAGAAAGAAGAAAAAGAAGAGAGAAAGAATTAGAGAAAAAATAAAAGAAGGAAAGGAAAAGAAGATAGAAAAGAGAGGAAGAAGAGAGAAGAAAAGAGGAAAGGAGGAAAAAAAGAGACGAAGAAGAGAGAAGTCAAAGAGAGTAGGAGAGAAAAGAAAAGGACATAGAGTATGGTTCTCCTTCTAGGAGATTTAGTGAAAATGAGAAAGAGTACTATGAAGAAAGACCTAGAAGGAGAGGACACTTCCATTCTCATGAGCATGAACATGTGGCCCCAATAAGGGAGCCAAAAGTTGATATTCCTCCATTTCATGGAAGAGAAGATGTGGAAGCTACCTTGATTGGAAACCCTAAGCTTCCAAGTGCATGCAATGCATTGGTGGGTTGGGTGTACTAATGAAAGAGCCCGAACTCATACGTCTTCTATAAAATATTGGAATGATTTGAAAAGTGCTTTAAAAAGAAGGCATATACCTTCTTACTATGACATAGACCTTAGATAAACTCCAAAGGCTTAGGCAACAAAATCTTAGCATAAAGGAGTATAGACAAAAGATAGAACTCCCCATTCTAAGAGAGGGCATAATTGAGGAACCCAAGGCTACCATGGCTAGGTTCTTATGTGGGTCGAGCAATGAAATTAGAGATAAAGTTAAGCTCTTCTCATATTCGAGCCTAGATGAATTGGTACAACTTTGTATCAAGATAGAGAATCAAGTTAAGAGAAAAGGAATAAGAAGGGATTCTCAACCTTATGCAAGGAAGGACTAATTCAAGGTGAACTCTTCCAAGAGCTTCCCTAAGGAAGATTCATCCAAGCATTCAAAGGAGCATAAAACACATCTTCTAGAAAGAAAACACCCTACTATTAACTCTTCTTAAAAGACTAATAGTATTAAATGCTTTAAGTGTCTTAAGAGAGGCCACATTTCCTCTCAATGCCCCACTAAGAAAACCATGATCATGAGGGGATAAGATATTTATAGTAGTGAGAGTAGCTCACCCTCCTCATCTAGTAAGAGTGAGGAGGATGAGGGTCAATATCTGATTATGAAGATCTTTATGCTTATAAGGTGAACCTCCTAATGGTTAGAAGGCTTTTTGGAAGCCAACCTTTAGAGCTTACCCAGTCTCAAAGGGAGAACATATTTCATACTAGATGCAAAGTGAATGACAAAGTATGTTCTCTTATTGTAGACAATGGTCCTGTTGTAACTGCTGCAACTCTAGGTTGGTGAAAAATCTAGCCTTGACTCCACTTCCCCACCCAAAACCTTACAAACTTAAATGGCTCAATGAGCAAGGGGAAATGAAAGTCAATGAGCAAGTTTGGGTACCAATTTCCATTGGAACTTACAATGATGAGATTCTATGTGATATAGTTCCTACAGAAGCTGGTCACATCCTACTTGGAAGACCATGGCAATTTGATTAAAAAGTCATACACCATTGTTATTCCAACCATATCATCCTCACTCACATGGATAAGTGTATTAAGTTGTATCCTCTTACACCTGCCTAGGTGGCAGAGGATCAGCTTTACATAAAGCATAAGAGAGAGGAAGAGCATAAAACAAATAAAAGAAAAGAAGGTTCACCCCTAAAGCTTGAAAAGGGTAAGAAGAGTGAGTTAGAAGGTGATGCCCCTTCCAAGAAAGTTTGGAGTAAAGAGAACCTATTTGCAACAAAAAAACATTTAAAGGAGGCTCTTTTAACTAACAAACCTTTCTATTTTCTCTTGTGCAAATAGGCACCATCTTCCCTCCCCTCTCTCCCTCCCCTATTTTTTTTGAAAGCACTACCATATAGCTTGAACTTGGGAACCTCCCTCAATAGGTTCAAAAGTTTTTAAAAGAATTTGGTGATGTATTCCCTAGTGAAGTTGCAAAAGGACTTCCTCCTATTAGGGGTATAGAGCACCAAATTGATTTGGTTCCTGGGCCTAGCTTTCCCAATAGGCCTGCCTATAGGACCAATCCAATGGAAACAAAAAAAATAGAGTCCTAAGTTCAAGAGCTATTGGAGAAGGGTTGGGTTCAAAAGAGCCTCAGCCCTTGTGATGTGCCAGTCTTGTTGGTGCCTAAAAAGAATGGCCAATGGAGGATGTGTGTAGATTGTAGAGCAATCAACAACATCACCATCAAATATAGGCACCCAATCCCTAGGCTTGATGACATGTTGGATGAATTGCATGGGGCTAATATTTTCTCCAAAATTGATCTTAGAAGTGGTTATCACCAAACCAGGGTGATGAATGGAATACCGCTTTTAAGACCAAATTTGGATTGTATAGTGATGCCCTTTGGGCTCACAAATGCACCTAGAACTTTCATGAGATTAATGAATCATGTTTTTAGGGATTGTATTGGGAAATTTTGTGTATTATATTTTGATGACATATTAGTATATAGTAAAAGCCTAGATGATCACACACCTCTTTGGTAATCTTGAAAAATGCACCTTTTGTATTGAGAGTGTGGTCTTTTTAGGATTTATAGTAAGCTCAAAAGAGGTCCATGTGGATCCCGAAAAAAATCAAAGCCATTCAAGAATGGCCCACCCCAATAAGTGTGACAGAGATCAACAGTTTTCGTGGTGTCGCTAACTTCTATAGGCATTTTGTGCCTAACTTCTCCATACTTGTCTCACCATTCAATGATTTGGTGAAGAAGGGAGTTCCTTTCCTTTGGGTGAGAAATAGGAAAAAGCCTTTTCACTTATTAAGGAGAAACTTACCAATGCACCTATTCTAGCCTTTCTTAATTTTACAAAAAACTTTTGAGCTAAAATATGATGCATCTGGAATAGTTGTGGGAGTTGTCTTGTTGCAGGGTAGACATCTTGTGGCCTATTTTAGTGAAAAATTAAATGGTTCTTCCCTCAACTACCTACCTATGATAAAGAGTTTTAGTCCCTAATAAGGGCCCTTCAGACTTGGGAACATTATCTTGTTTCCAAGGAGTTTATCATTCATAGTGACTATGAGTCACTTAAATATCTAAAGGGTCAAGGCAAACTCAACAAAAGGCATTCCAAGTGGTGCATTCCTCCCTATCAAAGGACCTTGGCTAGGAGGATTATAGAGAAGACATGGCTAGGAAAGAGCTTCATGAAGACTTTAGGGCCATAGTCTCAAAACTATGTAAATAAATTGTGTAGTTTATGTAGTATTTTGAGTGGGTGTAATTTTTGTAATTTTAGGCCTTATATTTTGGCCTATAGGTTTTATTTTCTCTAGGAGGTGTGTTTAGTCCCTTTACATGAGTGTGTTAATTAGATGGTCTTGGCCTAGGGGAGTTTGGATGTGTGGTTCTCTTTTCCACACCCCTAATTGCTTCTAAAACCCATCTAACCAACACATGAAGCATATAGGAGACATGTGGGGTCCCTTGGTTTCTTTGTTTCACTCCACATGTGCTTTCTCTCTCCTACATGGCTGATATTGTTGCTTCTTATTTGAATTTTAGAAGTGTCATGTCACTTCCATCCAAAATTCAAATTCAAACTAGAGGGAACATAGATCCTAAATTCTAGGGACTTGTTTGGATCTTTCTCTTTTTTTGCCTTGGCCTTGGACCTGAACGTCCAACACTCCCCCTCCCCTCTATAAATAGGTCCTCACTCACTCTTGTAAGGATCTTAGTTCATTTTATACAAATTAGACTTATGAGACTCTTTGTGAGTGTCTTTTTCTCTCTAACTTTGAGAGTACTTCTATGGCTTTTATCAAGGGTTCCTTCCCTTATGGCAAGCTTCTACAAACTAGGCTTATCTCAACCTAAGAGTGGAGCCTCCATCTTCATCTTCTTCCTATTCATCCACACCTTCTTGCACCATTGGAACCTCTTGAAGCAAGATCTTAGGGAGAGCATTCCAAGAATGCATCACCAAGTGGGTTGAATTCCTTGAATCATTCCCCTATATCATTAAGTACAAGAAAGGGAAACACAATGTTGTGACCGATGCTTTATCTAGAAGATATTCTCTGTTAACCACCTTGAGTTCCCAAATCTTGGGCCTTGATGATATTAGGGCCCAATATTCCTCTGACAGGGAATTTAGCCCAATCTTTGTTTCCTCTACATCTAAACCCATTTATGGGTATTTTTTTAGTGAGGGGTACATCTATAAAGATGGCAGACTTTGTGTACCCCAAGGATCTATTAGGAAACTCTTCACAAAAGAAAGTCATGAAGATGGCTCATGGGGCATTTTGGAGTTCTCAAAACCTTTTTAATCTTAAGAGAGAAATTCTTTTAGCTCTACATGAGAAGATATGTTCAGAGACATTGCTCTAGATGAATAGCTTATTTATAGGCTATGTCTAAAGTAATGCCTCAAAGACTATAGACATCTTTACCTGCTTCTTCTACACCGTAGGTGAATATTAGCATGGACTTTGTCTTTGGGCTTCCTAGAACCTAAAGAGTTGTAGACTCTATCTTTGTGGTAGTGGATCATTTTATTTAAATGGCTCATTTCATACCCTGCCACAAAGTGGATGATATGAGCCACATCTCAAGACTTTTCTTTAGAAACGTTGTGACATTGGATGGGCTACTCTCAACCATTGTTTCACATAGAGATACTAAGTTCCTTAGCCACTTTTGGAGAACTTTATGGGCTAGGCTAGGAACTAAGCTTCTTTTCTCTACCACCTGTCATCCTCAGACTGATGGCCAAACTAAGGTGGTGAATAGATCTTTGTCTACAATGTTGAGGGCACTTTTAAAAGGAAATCACAAGTCTTGGGATGAGTACCTTCCCCATATAGAGTTTTCATACAATAGGGTGGTTCATAGGAACACCAAGCATTCACCTTTGGAAGTTGTTTATGGCTTCAACGCTCTCACACTAATGCATTCACGCCTAGCATGGGCTTGAGCTAAGACCAATAAGAAAGGAGCATGAATTGTATGAAGTTTCAAGGAGATTAGTTTAGTATGTGTTCCATTTAATTGTATTCATTTAGCCATTTTTAGGCTTGTATAAGCACCCTTGAGTCATTAGGATTTTAGGGGTGTAACTAGTTTAATTTTCGGCCTTGTACTTTGGCCTATAGGTTCTATTTTCTATAAGAGGTGTAATTAGTATCCCTGTGGAGTGTGTTAATTAGTTGGGCTTGGTCCATGAGGATTTGGATGTGTGGAATTTAGTTTCTACACCCGTAATTACTCTTCACACCCTTCTAACCAACACATGAAGCATATAGGAGACATGTTAGCCCCATTGTCCCCTTGTTTTACTCCACATCTGCTTTCTCACTCATACATGGCTGATTCTTATTCCTTCTTATTTTAATTTGAATTTTGGAGGTGCCATGTCATTTCATTCCAAAATTCAAATTCAAACTAGAGGGAACATAGATCCATATTTTTAAGGCCATGTTTGGATCTTTAGTTGTATTAAATTAGTGTTAATTGAGAACATGCTAAATTAAAACAACTAAGCCTTGTTTAAACATCTTGGACGTTTAGATTAGAGTATTAGGCCCATGATCCTTGATAGCTCTATAAATAGAGCTCTATGCCTCATGTAATCCTTTAACACTTATTTTAATTGAAAAAAGGGGTTGGATTTGGCTTCACCTAAGGAAGCATCACTTTCCTACTAAGAGGAAGTCAAAACTAAGTCCCAGAGGAGATGGTCGCTTCCAAATCCTTGAAAAGGTTGGAGATAATGCATATAGAGTATACCTTCCTAAGGATTATGAAGTCATTTCTACTTTTAACATATGTTATTTTACTCCTTTTGTAGGTGTTGAGGATGAGGAAGATAGGGAAACTCCAGTTTGAGGTCAAATCCTTCTCAAGAGGGAGGGGTTGATCAATCCTCCCTAGCAAGGGTCTTATCACAAGGGTCATGGCTAGGAGGATAGAGGAGGACTTAGCTAGGAAAGAGGAAGGAAGACCTCAACTCCTTTTTAAATTGAAGATTGACCATAGTTCTCCTATTTAGCTAGTTTTAGGATAGACTTAATTGATTAAGGCATAGTATTAATTGTTTAGGGTTTTTGCACATTTGGCTGTGTATTTTGGCCTTTCTCTCATTTAATTTTGTAAAGGGAGGTTTAATTAGTATTGGTTTGGAGTGAGTTGATTATTTGGGCTTTGAGAAGGATTTGTACATGTGAAATCACTAAAAATCACACCCAATTTCATCTCAAAACCTATCTAACCAACTAGGAGACATGTGGGACCCCTAGTACCCTTTTTGGCGCCAATCCCTTCTCTCTTCCACCTAGGAGCCTAGTTGGCTGAATTAGAGCCAACCAAATTTGAATTTAAATTTTGGAGTGTCATGTGGTTTCTCTCCAAAATTCAAATTCAAATTAAGGGGATATAGATCCACCTCTTTAGGGCCTTGTTTGGATGTTATACATCCTTAAACATATGTTAATCATGCTTAGTCTAATTAGCACATGTTTAAGAGCTTTGCGCCTTAGTTTAGGAGGTTGGACGTCCAACTTTCGCCCCTCCACTCCTAGCTCTATAAATTGATGCCTTCACCATTTGTATCATTTTAACACTCATTTGAATAAAAATTTCTTTTTGCTCCTTAGAATGACTGAATTCTTCTCCCAAAGAGAGAGTTCCTTCTAACTTCTATCAAAGGCTCCTTTCATTGTGGAAAGCATCTCCAAGCATGGCTTATATCTTGTAATGGCTCTATTCACCATCATCTCCTACCCTTTCACCACCATTTCTACCTACTTGAAGAGCTTAGAAGACGATCCTTGGATGAGCACCAATGGAGGTTTCATCATCAAGGAACCTCTAAAAGAAGTTGATCATGGGAGTAGCATGCTAAGGATGCATCATCTGGTATTAAGAGCCTTATTCTTGAGGTTCATCTTCTTCCTTTTACTTGTTTAAGTTTCTAATTGTTCACTTCTTCTCCATCTAAATTCTATTTTTTTCTTATGCAAAATCTGTGTTGTCTCTTTGAGTTCTTAATTGTCTTGTGTTTTTTTTTGTCTTGATGTTGTGTTCATTTGAATTCTATGCACCTTATGTTGAATTTTTTCAGTTCAATCTCTTCATCCATCCATTGAATCACTTGCTATTGCCTTAGATTTTCATTTTCGCATATTACTTGCCTTGAGTGTGTTGATCTACGCATAATGAAATTCTTAAGAAGCATTATACCTAAATCCACACCTCTGTGGCAAAAAGCCACAAATTTATGGTTAGGTGCTTTGGATTAATTAATTTCATTTTCTTGGTTCAATTAGTGTTCTATTTTCTTCTCTGTTTTTAGGAATTTAATTTTTAGTTTTATGATATGTTGTTTTGTCTTGGAATAGTCTTGTTTAGCCCTTGTTATGTCATATTAATTTCCATAGGTTTATACCTCTTTTATTTTCTTTTATTTTGCTCTAAAAGTGTGTAGGTGTGTTCTTGAAATTGAGCATCTAAGAGGACTTTTCCTCTTGTTTAAGTATCTTGAAAAGTCTCACATGCTTGTAGCCTAAGCATGTTCATCTAAACAAAATCTTCAAAAAAAAATTTAGCTTAATTTCAATCTCTTATTGCCTTATAATTGTTGAATTTCAGTAGCTCTTGTGTGTGCAAATTTTGATGTGATTTCTTTCTTGGATTGTGATGAGACATTGGGCGTGAATTGAGCAATAACTTGTGCAAACAAGGAAGCTTCAAAACCCAACAAAATACTCTAAACATACTACCTAAGGCACCTCTAATTTTAGTGCTCTTGAGTTGCTTTTAGTACTTTCTTAAATCGCATCTTAGTTCAAATTTGGTGTGCATTGACTTATGTTCTTTAGTTCAAGTGAATAGTACCATAAGCTTGCTTATAAAATTTTAATTCAAAAAAGTAATTTGGTACATCTAAAAGGTAAAAAAAAAAAGTAAAAACAAAATTCAAAGGAAAACAAAAAAATAAAAAAAAAAGTATAAAAATAAAAATAGAAAAAATTATATGTACCTAATGGCAAACTAGAAATTGCAAAGGAGTACAAAAATTTGGTTAAATTTGCTTGGACTTAAGCTATATAGCTCTCGACCTTTGTTAGTTTGAGTGTGCCATTTTTGAAAATATTTTGTGTCATTTTATTTTTTAGTCCCTAATCTACTTTAGTACCTTTCTAGGAGGTCTTACTGTTCCTACCTTCTTTCATTACCTCTTAATTTTAGTTTGTCTTTATCTAATGTTTGTCTCATATTATTCATTCCATTTTTATAGTGTCCTTTCTTTGTGTTGAAATTTTCTTGCTTTAACTCGCTTGTGTTCTTGTATTCCTTGGTTTGGTGCCACTTGTTTTTGTAGAAAGGCATTGGACAAGAGGCCTATCTCAAGGGTAGTACTTTAGGATGTGTTGAACAAGTCAAGAAGGACTTGATCAAGGGAGGAAGCAAGGAATATAGCAAAACACTTGGAGGGAGCTTAGAGTGAAGACTTTGTTTTATTTTTTCTTAATTCATTCCTTGTATAAATAATAGCCTTTGCTAGGAGGTGTTGGATGCCCATAAGGGTCACCTCCTTTTGTGTGTAATAGCTTAATAGATTCTTGTTTTTAGGTGTGAATGAGGAAGTGGTACACCTCCTTACTTTTTTTATTTTTATGCCTTATTGCTTTTGCATTTTAGTAGAAGACTTGAGTTCCAAAGGCTCTTGTCTTCTTAGGTGAGAAAACACAAAAAGAGGAAGGAGTGAATCTTGTATTTGTTGTTCAACCTTAGACTTATAAAAATCCTTGCACATGTTTATGGAATCACACAATAGTAGTAACAAGAGTAGGAACCAAGGGGGATCCCCCCAAGACACCACTCTTGATAGCTTTATGCATGAATTTCGTGAGTGGAGGGTGAAGGAAAGCAACATAAGGAAAGAGAGGGAAGCTAGAGTGCGAAAAAAGGAGAGAAAAAAAAGAGAAAAAAAAAATACGGATGAAAGAAAGAGAAGAGAAAATCTAGAGAGAGATGCTAGAGAAAAGAGGAAGAGGGATGAAAAGGAAAAAGAAAAGAGAGAAAGGGAAGATGTGTATCAAGGGTAAGTAACAAATTAAAAGAAAGAATTCTTCAAATAAAGATTACTCAACCTATACAAGGAAGGACCAAGTCAAGGGAAGCTCTTATAAGAGTCTCCCTAACGAGGAGCCACCCAAAGCATTATTCAAAGAGCATAAACCATTTCATAATAGAGACAACCCCCTACTAGTTCTAATTCTAAGACTATTAGCATTAGATGTTTTAAGTTTCTTAGGAGAGACTCATTATCTCTCAATGCCCCAATAAAAAAACCATGATCCTGAAGGTACAAGACATTTATAGTAGTGAGGATAGCTCACCTTCCTCTTTTAGTGAAGATGAGGAAGAAGAAGGTCATAAGCATGAACATAGCATGGATGAGCTCTATCCTTGTGAAGGTGACCTCTTAATGATTAGAAGGCTTCTAGGAAGCCAACCTCTTGAGCTAGACCAATCCCAAAGAGCGAATATCTTCCATACAAAATGTAAAGTGCTTAACAAAGTATGTACTCTCATTGTGGACAATGGTTCCTATTGCAATTATTGCAGCTCAAGGTTAGTTGAAAAGATAGCCTTACCACCAACTCCCCATCCCAAACCTTATAAGCTTCAATGACTCAATGAGAAGGGGAAGATGGTTGTTAATCAATAAGTTAAAATACCAATTTCCATTGGAACATACAAAGATGAGATCGTATGTGATATGGTTCCAATGGAAGATGGACATATATTGTTAGGGAGACCATAGCCATTTGACAAGAAATTCATCCATCATGGTCACTCTAATGAGATCATCCTCAACCACAAGGATAGGAAAGTCAAGTTATATCCTCTTACACCTTCTCAAGTGGCATAGGATCAGCTCATCAACTTGACAAACCTTTCTATTTCCTCCTTTGCAAAGAGGCACCATTTTGTACTGCCACAAATCTTGAGATTGAGTCTCTTCCATAAGGGGTTCAAACTATTTTAAAGGAATTTGATAATCTATTTCCCAAAGAAATCCCTAAGGGGCTACCTCCTATAAAAGGGATATACCTTATTCCTAGTGCTAGCCTACCCAATAGGCCTACATATAGGACAAACCCCCTGGAGACTAAAGAAATTGAGTCTCAAGTTCAAGATTTTTTGGAGAAGAGTTGGATTCAAAAAAGCCTTAATCCTTATGTTATTATGTTAGTCTTGTTGGTGCCCAAGAAGGATGTCAAATAGAGGATTTGTGTTGATTGTAGAGCAATCACCAATATTACCATTAAGTACAAGAACCTAATCCCTAAACTTGATGACATGTTGGATGAGTTACATGGAGCTAAGATCTTTTCAAAAATTGATCTTAAAAGTGGTTACCATCAGATAAGGATTAAAGAGGGTGATGAATGAAAACTGCTTTTAAGACCAAAATTTGGGCTTTATGAATGGTTGGCTGGTGATGCCCTTTGGGCTCACAAATGCTCCTAGTACCTTCATGCGCTTAATGAATCATGTTCTTAGGGATTATTTGGGAAAGTTCTGTGTCATTTACTTTGATGACACTCTTGTATATAGTAGGTTC
This sequence comes from Psophocarpus tetragonolobus, assembly GCA_037954015.1. Classification (NCBI taxonomy): domain Eukaryota; kingdom Viridiplantae; phylum Streptophyta; class Magnoliopsida; order Fabales; family Fabaceae; genus Psophocarpus; species Psophocarpus tetragonolobus. The sequence goes on along the minus strand of CM075688.1, from coordinate 74,841,369 downwards.
CTAGATAATCACTTAGGACATCTACGGCAAGTTTTTGGCATTCTTAGGACAAACCACCTCTTTGCAAACATTGAAAAATACAAATTTTGTGTGGAGAGTGTGATCTTTTAAGGATATGTAGTTAGTGCATACCGAGAAAATCAAAGTCATCCAAGAATGGTCCAGCCCTACAAGTGTGACTGAGATAAAGAGCTTTCATGGTCTTACAAGTTTCTATAGGTGCTTTGTGCCTAATTTCTCCACACTTAATTCACCACTCAATGATTTGGTGAAGAAGGATGTTCCATTTCTTTGGGGTGAGAAACATGAAAAAACCTTCCAACTTATCAAAGATAAACTCACCAATGCACCAGTTCTAACTCTTCCTAATTTCTCTAAAACTTTTTAGCTAGAATACGATGCATCTAGAGTAGGTGTGAGAACTATTTTGTTGCAAGGTGGGCACCCTATTTCCTATTTTAGTTAAAAGCTTCATGGTGGTACCCTTAACTACCCCACCCAATAAAGAGTTTTACTCTTTAATAAGAGCCCTCCAGACTTAGGAACATTACCTTGTTTCTAAGGAGTTTGTCATTCACAATGACCATGAGTCACTTAAGTATCTGAGAGGGCAAGGCAAGTAAACAAAAGGCATACAAAATGGATAGAATTTATTGAAACATTTCCATATTTCGTTAAATACAAAAAGGGAAAAAAATGTGGTAGTTGATGCCTTGTCTAGAAGGCAAACTCTCTTTACCATCCTGAGTGCTTAAATTTTAGAATTTGATGACCTTAGGGACATGTATCCCTCTGACAAGGACTTTGGTCCCATTTTTGTTGCCTCATCTTCTAAAGCCCATTATGGGTACTATCTAAGTAAGTGATATTTGTTCTAAGAAGGCAAACTTTGCATACCCCAAAGATCTATGAGAAAATTTCTAACAAAAGAAAGTCATGAAGGTAGGCTCATAGGGCATTTTGGAATTAATAAAACTCTCTTGCTTTTAAAATAAAAATTATTTTGGCCCACATGAAAAGGATGGTCAAAGGCATTGCTTAAGATGCATAGCTTGTTTACAAGCTAAGTCTAAGGTTGTCCTTGGTCTTCCTAGAACCCAATGAGATGCGGACTCTATCTTTGTGGTTGTAGATCATTTTAGTAAAATGACCAATTTTATTCCATGCCACAAGGTAGATGATACGAGAAACATTGCAAGACTTTTCTTTAGAGAGGTTGTTAGATTGCAAGGGATACTCTCCACCATTGTGTTTGATAGGGATGCAAAGTTTCTTGGTCACTTTTGGAAAACCTTGTGGGCTAGGCTAGGAATTTAGCTACTTTTTTCCACCACCTGTCAACCTTAGACTGATGGGCAAACTCAGGTGGTGAATAAATCCCTAAGTAAAATGTTAAGGGTACTTTTTAAAGGTAACCATAAGTCTTAAGATGAGTACCTTCCCCACATTCCCTTTTTGAGGTTGTGTATGGTTTAATCCGCTTACTCCTTTAGATCTCTTACCTTTTCCTACTTCCCATCTCTTTCATAAATATGGAGAAGCAAGGGCTAAATTTATAAAGAAACCGCATGACAAGGTTAAATCTAATATACAACACCTATCAAAAGGGTATGCTTCTTCTGCCAATAAGGGGGGGAAGGAAATAATCTTCAATGAAGGGGATTGCGTTTGGCTTTATCTAAGAAAGGATCACTTTCCTTCTAAGACAATAAAAAATAAGCTCTAGAGGAGATTGTCCCTTCCAAATCCTAGAGAGGATAAACAATAATGTATATAGGTTAGACCTCCCTGAGGACTATGGAGTCAGCACCACTTTTAATGTTTATGACCTATCTCCTTTTGCAGGTGCTGAAGAAGAAGAGGACCTTGCTTATTTGAGGTCAAATCCTTCCCAAGAAGGAGGAGATGATGCAATCCTACTTACCAAGAGTCCCATCATAAGGGTTATGGTAAGGAGGATTGAGGAGGACATGGCTAGGAATGAGTGTAGAAGACCTCAACTACTAATTGAAGTGAAGACCATTAGGCCATAGTCTCTTATAGTTACACCCGTTATTCTAGCTTTATGGAGGTGCATTTAGTTTTCTTTTTGGCCTTGTATTTTGGCCTATCTTCTCATTTTCAGTCAGGAGGTGTAGTTAATCTTTTCTGTGGAGTGTGCTTATTAGTTTAGACCTTTTAGGGAACCTTGACCGTGTGGTTTTTGTTAACCACACCTCCTAGTTTGTCTCACACCTCTTCTAAGACACACATGAAACATGAGAGACAAATGGGGCCCCTTTGTTCCCTCTAGATGGCGCCAACCCCCACTCTCTCTCCTAGTTGACACATTTGAATTCAAATTTGAATTTGGAGGGAATCTACATGGCACTCTCAAATTCAAATTTGAATTTCAAGGGAACATGATTCACTGTATTAGGCCCTTGGTTGGATCTTATTAAATTAATTAAGTGCTAATTGGCTCTTAACTCAATTAACACTTAATTAACTCATCGTAAGCCCCTACTAAACTGGACGTCTACTTTCTCCCCTCCTAATCTAGTTCTTTTCTTATACCTCTTTGTATCATTTTAACACTTGATTGAATATACAAACTCTTTTGTGAGCTATTCTTGAGTGTCTTGTTCTTTCTTCTTCTTGAGAGAGTTCTTCTTGAGAGACTTCTTGTAAGGCTTATCTCATCATTGAGTGGCGCCTCTATCCATCTCAATCTCTCCATCTCCATCTTCTTCAAGGAACCTCTAAAAGAAGTTTATCATGGGAGTAGCATGTCAAGGATGCATTAGCCGAAGTGGTCACTTGCCTTGTGGGTCCTAAGTTGGCCGCATGCCAAGGAGGTACAGAAACTTTCAAACAAATTAATCCTTGATATTTCTTTTTTGCACAAATTGATTGTTAAAACGTTATCTAAACTATTTTGAAAAAGTATTTTAAAGAATTTTAGAGACAAATGTACACATAGAAGAATCATTGGGACTACTTTGTCTAAAACTTTCTTTCAGAAATTTAAATGACAATACCTATAATTTTCAAAGATTAAATGTGGTGGGTACAAAACAAATAATTTAAATGACTAACAACTATTTTATTTGAAATTTATTAGAAATTATAAATTATAAATGAAGAGTCAATAAATGAGTAAGATCCATGCAATTTTATAATCTTCATTCTTTTAGATAATAATAGTATTAGAAAATATATATTATTTGTTTTGTAACTTTCATTCTTCTAATAAAATAGTTGAGACAAGGAACATAGTAAATAGACCACATCTCTCCATTGTCTGTACTTTTATGGTTGAAGAATAGTTATATCAACAAATGTATTATTAATATAATACAAATATGCTTTATATCTAACTGCGTAAGATTTTTAAGATATTTATAAATTCACTACGAAATACCAAACATCATGTTAGTCCTTATGATCTAATGTATCAATATTTTGTGGCTTAGAAGGTAAAGATTTTGTATGCTCTTTCTTGATGATTAATTAATAAAGGTTTAATTAATTTTTTTTGTCTTCAAATAATTATGTATTCTCACCATTTTTTTTTGACAAAATCCAAAATGATTCTATTCATTATATCACTTTTCCCTGTTTAAACCCTTTAAATATCACACGCTTTCTATGTGGTTCCTCCAAATAAAAAAAAAAAAAACTTGTAATTTAGGAGGACCAAACGTAAAACCAGTAATATTTAAAAACTAAAGTCAAATCTCATAATATGTAAAAGCATTGAATGAGAAGAAATCATTTGACGAAGAAAAAATTTTTTTTCAAGGATTCGTTAGAAAATAAAATAAACTAAAAAATTAAATGAGAAAATCAGAATTTTTGGATAAAAAAAGCTTAGGCCTCGTTCAGAGTGGTTGTGTTTCATGTTTTTTGTTTTGAAATGTATTTTGAAAACAACTTTGATCGGCAGTCACCAGTCACTGACTGTCACCTTTGACCGGAAGTCATCGGCCGCCACTTCTGACCAGCAGTCACCGACCACCACCTCCGTCTAATGATCACCGAGCGCCATTTCCGACTAGCAGTCACCACCCCCCACTTCAACCAATAGTCACCGGTCGTCACTTCCGACCAACGGGCACGGTCGCCACCTCTGACCGACCACCTCTAACCTCCAACCAGCATAAGAATTGAGTTCTAACGAAAGCGTCAAGACTTTTGACCAACGAGGTACAAACCAGCGGTCACCAGCCACCACCTCGACCGGCAATCACCAGCCACCATCTTCGACCGGCAATCACCAATCGCTACCTCCAATTGGTGAACACTGGTTGTCACCTCCAACCAACGGTCACTGGTTGCCACCTCCAACCAACGGTCACTAGCTGCCACCTTCGACTGGCAATCACCAACCACCAACTCCGATCATCGGTGGCACCGATCGCTACCTCTGACCACCAATCAACAATCACCACCTCCGATTGCCGGTCAACAACCATCACCTTTGATTGTCAACACCGATCGCTACCTTCAACAACTGTCTCGGTCGCTACTTCTAACTAGTGTTTTGGTTAAGATTTGAAAACAATGTTTTAAATTTGAAAATAAAACTAATGTTTTTAAAATTTCAACAACTTAAAACTAAAACTAATTTTTATTTTTATAAATTTTAAAACTAGAGACCAAAACCCACTCTTAAGGAGGCCTTAATTAACATGTTCACTTCCACATTCAACCTTAATTTCCTAATTCAGGTCGATCAGAAGTTGAAAATAGTTTCTGCGTATGTCATGCAGAGAGGATAGACGATCCACATTGCTTAATCCATTCCAAACATGCAGAGTTGCGATACACTAAAATAGCAAAAATCATTGTCGTCAGTCACAATAGATGGGAACCATCACTAAAATTGCACATACATACCCCCATTTGAAAGAAAAATAGGAAAGAATTCCAATTGCACGCTTGAAATATCCTTAACAATTTCTCTTTCATCTTCATAATTATTTACAACAGAAAGAGAATGGACAAATAGTAGTATCGAATAGTGCTGTGTAGTGTATGTTTGATGCAGCGTGAGCTTTTGGATGTTTCTCTCACACTGATAGCACCCAGACCTGCTCTTTCTATTTCTCATCCTTTTGTCTGTAGCATATACAAATGTGAAACCCCAAAAACAAAGAAAGTTGTCTTATAGTGATGGGATATACGCCCAATTTGACCTCCTCACTTCTACTCGTAGTATATGCAATGTGAGCAGGAATCACTAAACCCTCATTAAGGAGTTAAATTCTACGAAGTAGAGGATGAGAAATAGAAGGATAAACACCACTAAGAATAGGCATACTAGGAAATAAAGGTGATGTTAAAGTAGGAATATGTGGTTGGAAAGTCACAAGAATATGAGAGGAAAAGATCGATAAAGTAAGATATACTTGAATTGACAGGAAAAGGAAGTAAATTTGGGCTAGAGATTCAACATAATACTGAACTTTAAATTTCTGCACTTTTCTGTTCGTTTAATTAGGCAGTTGATCTCCATTGCTTTTGTCAATAAAAATCAGATTATCAACATCATAGTAACATTTTTTGGCTCAGGATTACCCATGTAATGATCTATTCACAGCAACAAAGGACTCTAAGCCCCATGAGAAAAGCAAGTTAAACAACATCAGTTCTATTATTCCTTTGCATATTGGAAATTAAATAATTCACATATGATTGTGTTCTTGGCTTCTGCCATGCACTTAATAAAACCCATAATTACAGATAGAAGGAAATCTATTATCATGATAGAATCAAACGGAGAATCTCTCCTGAGAGTTTGAATGATTTTTCTGTTTCTTCAAGGCAGTGGTCCTTTTCTTCCCGAGTCCAATCCTGATAAAATAAAGGAATATGAAAAAGGTGTATATAACACCCAACTAAGAAAAATTAAAAGCTATCACGGTACCACAGGTATCTCAGCTAATTGGGGTGTGGGGTGTGGGGGAATAAAATCGCAACAGAAGTCAACCTATTGATTATTCCTTAGAAAATAGGAAAGAAATGAATACTAAACAAAGTTCAAGCAACTTACTTCAGCAACTTTATTCAACTTGTCCCTCACATTCTGCAACAACTGGGGAAGGTCACCGTCCCATTTGTAGAACTCCAATGCCTTGTTGTTTAGTAACCTTTCAGCAACCTGTAAAACACAAGAAGAGCATATTGAGTTTAGAAAGGATAAAGTAACCTTCAGATGATAATGAAAGAAAATATTTAAAAGCTAAAACATAGCTAGGCTTAAAGGATGTGCAACGTTGTAAGAATAATTTACATTGGAGAAAAAAATTTATCCAAAAGTAGTAAGAAACCGTGGGTTTGAAAAAAGGTTTGTTTGCGTTTCTTTTTCTTCTTTTATTCTTTTTATTAAATTGGAAACAAAAGCTACTTGAATTCTTGCTGCCCAGAAAGCCAGATTGCTTTTCAGGTTCAGTTGAATTGCTTATTTCAGTTTTGAAAACCTTATAATAAATTTGGGCAGAGATGTCTATTGTTTTTTAAGTGTGGTGCTAATTATACATGTATGCATTCATTTGTAACATTGATTATTTACCATCAGCATACTAATAGATCCAACAAAGTGCTTGATGAAGAGATAAAATAGAAATATACAGTACATGTGTGACAGAATTCTGTAGATCTCTCTACAACTAATATGGAAATAACCATCATCAGGCATGGCAGAAAATATATACCTACAGGTATCAGACATATAACTTTGAAGACTATCATGTAAATGAAAGACAAGATATTCCCACTTCATCAAAAGCTTCATTACGTTCTATTTCTAACATTCTCAGAGGAGATATATAGTATAGTATTCTATGCCATGTGGAGAAGAAAAATGAAAAGATCCCCGACATGAATGCTCTTATAAATCATAAAACATGCTCCAGCCCACAAATAGCACCCAAAACCAAAGATGTGCTCATAAACAATGAGACAACATAATTTAACCTCTTTAAGCATGCATGTGAGATTGGTTACCTTTTTCCCAATCATTCTACCACCAGCTGAATGAGCAAAGTAGATGTTGTAGAAGTGGCAAACGAATGCTTGGGGATCCTTCACAGATAACTCCTTAAGATATTGTGCATATGTAAGACCAGGAGAAGAAGGTTCAGGAATGGTATGCCCTTGCTCCTTGAACCACTCCAAATCTTCTGCCAAACTTGCAGACCTTTCCAATCCAGTATTTCTGAATTCAGCATCTAACAATAAAGACAAAAGCATCAGGCATTTAACAATCAAATTAGTTGAGAACATATATACCAGGAAACACGAACATAGTGGTGGATATGCTACAGTACAGAACATAATAACATATATGGATAACAAGCAACCCTCAGAATTAGAACAATCATGCTCTCAAAGACATTGTTACTCCAATTATAAAATCTCAGAACTTACCAAAACCCAAAGTACTACAGATGATCGTTTGCACACTAAACATAGAAAATTGGTCATATTGTAAAGCTTACAACATGGGAACATTGAAACAAAATGAAAAAAAAAAAAAAAAAAAAAAACTGCTTTCCAATTGTCAGAGAACTCAAACTAACTTGAAAGCTGTGTTCAAAATTTGCATTGCCGTTTCGTTCCATTGAAAGTCAATTAATTCTATGTGGGAAGCGCATTCCCATTGAACTACGTGCTTTGGAATTTGGGATTCATATAAAACAAATATGCATTAACTCTTACAATGACCTCACTTAACTTATAGTTACCATACCCAACGCTTGGAGCACAACCCAAAACTAATATAAACATAAACCAGTACACAACATGATAACGTAAAAATCTAAAAACATCATCACAATCATAAATAACAATAATGATGTGAAAAATAAGCCAAAGAGAAACAGCAGAAACCCACAAACACAAAAAAGGTTCAATTAAACAATAGAAGTTCAAAATTTCAGCATTACTTATATAAAAAACACAATTACTCATCAGGAGTCGTCATTAGTGGGAGTCACATCATACAAAACTCATGCACTCATAAAATAGGACCATACAGAAACTCAACCCGCATTTAGCCACAAGAATAACCATACGATCACCACCACATATTACCAGCACTCTAAAACAAACAAAAACATAACCCAAACCTCAAACACCACATTTAAAAAAAAAAAAACATAACAATACTAAAATATCACTAATTCAGAAGCAGGTATAATAAGGTTGACTTAATGACAAAATTAACTAACAAAAATAGAGGGAGAAAGAGGTCACTAATTTGAATTGCGCTCACTAAGAAATAATAACATTTAACATTTCCCAATTAAAAAAAAAAAAAAAAAACTAGTTTAACAGAAACTAAAAAAGATATATACAAGATGACAAAACCCACATGAAAGAGAAAGGAGAGGGAGAGATCCTCACTTGTGAAAGAACAAGTCACTTCCACCAACAAAAAACGATCAAACTAACAATCACGGCAGTGTTTCGGTAAAAATTAAGTTCAATGTAACCAACTTTCCTTTCAATAAGAAAAAATATTTCTTCTCAGTTTGGTGTATAAGAACGTCCACGTGACAAACTCCAAATTGTAAACCAAACACACCAGTTGCATTGAGTTGAACATAACTGGCTTTAAAAAAATAACTATATTTTTTGCTTTTGTTGGGAGGAAGAGAAACCACAAAACTTGAACACATCCGAACTACCCAAAACCTTAAAGTCAATATTTTTGTAAGTCTTTTCACTTATAACCAAAATCCTTGAACACATACTACACATAAATAGGGCTTTAATGCAATAGGTTTGTGAGTCTTCTTATCTATGTATTGCTCAAGTTGCTCTTTTCTCCCCAAATTTGGGACTTCACTTTTCACACTTGTTTGAACAGCTTTTTCACTTGGGAAAAGCAAAGGCACAGTAAAATTGGGAATGAAAAAGAGAAACTCACAAAAAGGATGAGGAGCCTCTTGAACAATGTTCTCGAGCGTGTCATAAACGAGCTTGCTATCCACAAGAAACCTGAGATAACCTTCAACAGTTGGGTCCCACTTGGTAACGGCCGTTTCCTCGGGTTTCGTGACCTCCTTCTCCCCCTCTTTAGCCTGGTCTCTGGTGTGCAGCCTCATGGCCACGAACCTCATCTCCTCCACAAACCCCTTCGCCTCCCCCTTCCGTCTCGGCCTCTCCGCCGCCGTCGCCGCCGCCACAATCGCCGCCTTCCTCGGCATCACCACTGTGCCAATTCCGCGAACCCCCGCCGCCGGAGAACACAAAAACACAGACTGAAAGTGATGAAACGAATGCACCAGGCGCGGGTTGATATAGCGCGATTGAGGATGGGAGATTGGTGTGAGTGACGCCATAGGAGAGAGAGAGAGAGAGAGAGAGAGAGAGAGGAAGGGAGTTAGTTGAGTGCACGAAAGCGGTGATGTGAAGGGTGAAAATGGAACGACAACAAATGAAACGAAACGGCACGGCGATGAAGATTGAAGAAGAAGGGTAAGCTGATGCAGTAACAGTAATCTTGAAGGAAAAGCGAGGATAGAGGAGGGAATAATATATTATAAATAGTAGTGTGGAGAGGAGGGAAACAGTGATGTGAACGAAATGTTAGAATAATAATGGGGTGTTCATCGATGATTTGGGGAAAATGGTGTTTGTAGTATGGAGTTGATATTCATTTAACACCAACCACTTAAATATTTTTTAAAAAAACTATTTTAACCCTTTTTTACTTTACTATTTCTTTTTCTATTTCTCTAATTTTTATTTCTCTTTTTCAACACTGATAAATTAACCTTACTTATATATATCTCAAAATAAAATTTATGAAAAAAGGTTTTCAGATTTTTTTTCTCTTCTTCATTAGTCTTGTCCGTAATAAACTTTTATATTTTAACATTTTATTTTAATTAAAAATTTTATTTATAATATTTATGTTATATTGCTTAAAATTTTATATTTAATAATGTAATTTACTTATAATATGATTTCTGAAAATTTTATATTGTAAAATATAAAATAAATAAAATATAAAAAATTATTCCAGAAACCTTCTCCCTAATAAACTTTTATATTTTATAAATTTTATATTTTAAAATTTTATATTAATTTAAAAATTTGTTTATAATATTTATATTATATTTTTTCAATTTTATATTTTAATATATAATTTATGTATAATATAATTTATTAAAATTTTATATTATCAATATAAAATAAATAAAATATAAAAGTGTATTATGAAAAACCTTCTTCATGATAAAATTTTATATTTTATAAATTTTATATTTTAATAATATATTTTTAAAAAAATTATATTATAACATATACAAATTTTTAAAAGAAAAAAAAAACTTCTTCGAAAGAGGACTATTTGAAGAAGGGAAATTTTTTTCCTTCTCTGGACGAAGTTGCCCATAAAACAAGTTTTTTTCTTTTAACTAAATAAATAAAGATATATTTGTGTTTTAATACTGAGTAGATATTTTATGAAATTTTGGTACGCGTTAAATGAAAAGCCCATTATAGAGAGTAGAGATTGACATTTGTATTCAGACTCATAGACTACCCACAAAACCGTTGCAGAGTATGTAAGTCCTACAATTTTGGACACATTTAGATATGTAAACTTTTTAGGCTCAACCCATGAAACTCACGGGTTTAGCGGGTAGGCTTGTAGGCCTCCGCGAGCCTCCACATAATTAATTTTTTAATAAAAATTAATTATTTATAAATGGGATATCGTAAGTAAAAAGAAAAAAAATTCAATACTTTGTTATGACATAAGAATTGAGATTTTTATATTTAAATACATTTATATTTTATTGTGTGTATTTTAAACTTATACTATTTTATTTTATATTTTAGAATTGAGATTATGTTTGATTATTTGTGATAACATTTAATATTTAACTATTATGTTCTAATTTTGTTCACTTACAATAATTAAAAATAAGACAATTTTTTAAAAAAATTACGATTTTATGTAGGTTGGTCTGTGGGCTTTCACAGACTTTGTGGCACGAGTACAGGCTCAAATATAATGAGTCTGTTTAGAATATAAACTTTGCAGACCAAGTTTTTACAAATTGCAAGTTTTTCAAATTGCGGGCTTTGCGGGTCAAGTTACCATATTCCTATCTCTAATGGAGAGAGTATTGGTCCATGCAAGCAGTTTTTTTTAGTATTCCTTGATGTTTACAATCTTCTGCAAAACATCATCACCCTCCTTTATCCTAAGTTTTTTAACAAAGTATCATTTAGCTTCACGATTATACATGCACCTCTATCCATCTCTTTTAAAGAGCTTTCTTACCCTCTTTGAACATACATGAGAGAGGAAGTTCCTAAAAATAGAGATGAAAAAAATATATGTTCAAAGAGGGTGAGAGTGTGAAATGGAAAAATCAATGTAATCTTTCAAAAAGATAGCTAGAGTTGCATGCACAACCATAAAGCTGAGTGATGTTTTGTCAAAAAAACTTAAGATAAAAGAGGAAGATAATGTCTTGAGATTTTACAAAAAATTGTAAATATTGAGAGAATATAAATAAAAAAAATAAGAAAACACTAAAAGAAACTATCATCCATGCTATTTTTGAAGACTTAGGGAGAGCAAAGAATTTGTGCCTTCTCTTTACTCGGAGGAGATCCTACTTTCTCTTGGAGCATGTGGTGCCCCATGTATCTTTCCTAATTCCTATATTTGTCATACACAAATAATAAACATTCTCTAGCATTTTTTAAGTCTGAATAGTATTTTATGTATGGTTGTATATCTTGTCATATAAGAATATCAAATATAAAAATATTTTTATTTTAATTTAATTACATTTATACCATTTATATTAATTAATTTAAACATTTATATTTAGATTTTAAAATTTAATAAATATTACTTTAATTATAGTAATTAAAAATAAGATTATTTATTTAAACTTGGTCATACAAACTCCCTTGAACACAATTTTCATGATGGGTTGAAATTTTGTAATTTTAAATAAATTTCAATTAATCATGGTAAGTGAGTTAGGAGGAATGTGTTGATAGCACTCCTTTATACATATTGCAGTTTGGTTTGCTTTGATTTGAGTTGATTTTCAAATCTTAAATTACAAACAAAACTGAATTATGCAGTTTAAAAATTTAATAAACCAAATAAACTCAAAAAATTTCAATTTTTTATCAGTTTTTTATTTTCTTTTTTATTGATTTTCAGAAAATGATATATCTATAATCTATATCAATAGCATATATATAAATAAAATTCACCCTTTTTATATTTTTATATTCATATTTAGTTTCTAATTTTATCCTTAATTAGTTTTTCAATAACTACCTTTTGAAGATTAAAAAATAAAAAATAAAAAATTATTCTCAAAACATATATAAATGGAATTCACTCTTTTGTGTCCATATTTAGTTTCCATTTTTATCCTTAATTGATTTTTCAAATAACTACCTATTTGAAGATTAAAAAATAAAAGAAAAAGAAACTAATCTTAAAACACATATATTTAAAATAATGATAAATAAAAATTAATTAAATAATTTAAAATGTTTATGCTCTTAGTTAAGAATTTATTTCTAGTCTATCCATCTTATTCTCTAATTATTTCATTAGTAGTGCACGAAATGCCTAATTTGCTTCTAGTAAAAGATAATGAGAATTCAAACGTAGATAATCTATATATCTCTTTTTAATTCTATAAATAATTTTTTTGAATTTTTATTAAGAATGATTATTTTGTACGACATATTATGTGCAGTTAACCCTGTTAATAAAAATTTTTCAATAAAAAAAAGTTTGTGAACTGATGAGGCTATTGATGAATTATATTTACTTTCATAATTAAATATCTTAAAAAATTATAGGATGGGGAAATGATAAACCAAGTGACATTCCTAATTAATTATATGAAAATAATATATTCTTTTCCAAATGCATATATAACTTACAGAATAATATTAACAATTCTAGTATCAGTTGCTTTAACTGAAAGGAGTTTTTCAAAGCTAAAATTAATAAAAACTTACTTAAAATCAACAATATCTTAGCAAAGATTAAATGAATTTACCCTATTGTCTATTGAGAAGGAAATGTTATATCGATTTAATTATGATACTTTTGCATCACAAAAAGCTCAAAAAATAAATTTTAAAATTATAATCATTTCATAAATTATTTTATCAGTATGTAAAAAAAAAAACACGTTTCATCCTTAAGTTTGCTTTAGAGCCCAAAAACCTTTGACCCTTATGAAAGATTGTTTGTTAGTCTTAAGGAAAACTCGTTTTGATAGATTCATTTGCATTTGCATTTAATGTAACCTTAATTATTTTTCACCAACTAGTTATGATAAATTATGCCAAATATTTCTATATGAGGAGTAAGCTCGTCTTTTTAGGTGTCGATCCAATCTTCTGTGCTTTAGCTATTGTTTTTTATTCATGGTAAAATGTCTCCTTGTAAATAATGAGAAACATTTTTTAACACAAAATGAATATATTTAATATCCAAAAAAGATAAGTACATGCATTAAGTTTTATCCATGTGCATTAATATCCAAAAAAGATAAGTACATGCATTAAGTTTTATCCATGTGCATTAAAACACGTGTTAATTCATTTGCTTGTGTTTGTGTGTTCCCTGGTAGATTAATTGTCTTTCTTGACTACTTTTATTCATGTCTACATGTCTTTCGTATGTTATTTGTCTATTATCTTGAAATAAAAACATAAAACTAATAAAAATTTTGTTTTTCAAACATAAAAATTTAAGAGTAGTAATTCTCCTTATTACTTAATAATTATTGGGTAAAATGTGTTAGTTTTTTTCTTAGAAAAAATTAATGATTTTGATTAAGTAACTTATCACATTTTTAAAGAATTTGACAAGTAATTGTAATCTTTTTGCTAAACTATATTTTTAATATATATGTGTTCCGATCGCTAAGTTATCCTACGGAGTGAAGGTGACTCAACTAAGAGCATTTAAATGTCTTGCCTTGTCACTTGTGGTCGAGGTTCTTTATATAGGACATTCCAAGTTATCTTTGTTTCGATTTTGGGGGTGATTTTTATCTCTAGGACTACCAAGTAGGGGGTTATGCAAGGAGCAAGATATTAGGGATTCCCCGGCTTCTGCGATCTTGGGGTTTGTTGCAAATGATATGTTGCCCGGGTTCAGAAGTTGAATAGACAGTTAAACCCCTCAAGTGGACACTCAGCCGGGGGGAGGGTACACTAGCCTCCTTGACCTTAAGTGTGTCGAGACACAAAAAGGATTAAAGTTGTGTTCTAGGTCACACTCGGTCGAGGGAAGAGGTACACCAGCCTTCTTAGCCTTGGGCGTGTGGAGACGCGAAAAGGCTTTAAGTTGTGTTCTAGGTCCTGCTAGGCTGGGGGAGGGGTACACTAGTCTCCTCAACCTTGAACGTGTGAAGACACGAAAACGTTTCCAGTTGTGTTTGGCACACTGGTTCGGTCATGGTTCATGAAGTTTATATTTTGGCTGATAGGTGAATTAATGCACGGTGTATTGGAAGCGTGTTGGATATGTTGGGGTATTGGAGAGGACATATAGGCCACATGGAATTTTTTGAGTGGTCCCATTTCGCATTGTGGATCTCGTCAAGAGCATGTGGGTGCATGCTAGGAATGTGGAGAGACGTAGATTTTATTTTTAAGTGGTTTTGCACAAGTTTTGGCTGCTTCATATGCATTTTGTGTCTGCTTCTTCATGGATTTTCGAGAGAACTTGTTCCGACGATGGCAGGGTTACGGTGAGAGTGCTTATGAGAGTGCTGTTGGGTTGCTTCTTTGTGAGGTATGTTTGCTTGATTTGCTTTGGTAGTTGTTGTTTGGTGTTTGTCGGGGTGGGTTTGCGTGCGTTGTTTGTGACTGTCATAGGTGTTTTTGGGGTTGCTTTCTGGGTTCTAGTGTGGCTGATGGCGCAAGGTTCTAGTCATGGTGGAGATGTGGGTGCGGCGGTGGACTACAGTGACGACACAATTGGTGTTGACTTTTGACAGAGAAGATGAGAGAGTAGTGGTGGAACCATGTTTGCATGATGAACCTGTGTGTGTCAGTTGTGTTGGGGAGGATGGGAGTTTTCTTTCTTTGTTGAGACTGTGTTTTCCAATTTTTTTGTCAAATTGTCATTGAATGAGCTGAGGAAGGGTGTTTTGAGTAGTTTAGGTGTGGTCCCAACACAACTTCACCCAAAAAACTGAGCCTTTATAAGGGCCTTACAAAATTTTTTATGGTGTGCTCGGAGTTATGCCTTCTTTGGATTTTTTTTTTTTACTTTTTTTGCATGAATACTTCAAAGAAGACCATTGAGTTTCCTTGTGTAGTGTAAGTCGACAAGGAATTTTGAGTGTTTACAGCTCATCCTATAAGGTTTTTAAGAATAACTTTTTAAAGATTAAGTCGATGGTAGGGTATGAGAGCTTATTAGAGGGTTTTCCTAAGTGTTGGAGTAAGAGTGTCAATGTTTGTGGAGGGGTAGACTAAGAAACTCTCCCGAAGTCTAACTAGGTAGAGATTAAAGAGATGCAAAGGTTGACCTTTTTCTCAACCATGTTTAGTAGCAGTAGAATTATTGCTTTGGGATCTTCCAGTGGATCTCAGGGTTTATATTGGTATTGACTTTTATAGAGTTTTGTGTTTATTTTGTTTTGTTTTGAGATGAAGGATTACCAGTAATGCGATTTTTGTTTACTTTGTGGTGTTTATGGAAAGGACCGCTCGGAAAGTGATGCCTCTGACCAAGAAGGAGATTGTCGTACTAATGACTGAAAAGGGTCGAGTGGAGCGTGAACAAGATTTACTTAAGGAAGCCAAGGCGTTAAGGACTGCCTGTACGGATTTTGAGGGCGAAAATTCCCATTTGGTGGCTGAAGTTGAGCGTTTTGAGGAGAGCTTTAGAAGGTAGAGGCGGACAAGGTCAAGTTAGCGACTGCCCAAATAGAGTTGTCCAAGTAGAAGGAGGCCTTGTTTGAAGCAGCAGGTGTTTTGATGGTTGCGTCCAGGTGTGCGAGTGGGAGAAGAGAGAATTAATGGAGAGGGTGGCTTCCATGAACACAAAATTTGTGGTTGTCAACCAAGAAGTCACACACCTAGAAGACGAGGTGAGGGCTGCTCGATCTGCAATGGTGGAGGTGGAAGAGGAGCTGAAGAAGACAAAGATTGAGATGCCTGAGTTTTTTACTCAGTCGGTTTTTATTTGGTGTGTTACTTTTAGGCGAGTGAGTGTTTTAGTTGTCCTCCTAGAGGACCGTTGAGTAGTTATTTTTCTGTCTTCCCTAAGGACCGAGAGTAATTATTTTTTGGTCCTCCATGAGGACCGTCGAGTAATTAATTTTCTATCCTCCTTGAGAACCATGATGAATTATTTTTCTGTCCTTCCATACGACCGTCAAGTAATTAATTTTATGTCCTCCCTAAGAATCGTAGATGAATTATTTTTCTATCCTTCTTGAGGACCATATAGGAAATACTTGTGTTTGCTGAATTGGCGATCAGACGTTCTAAATCCTAACTATGTTAGCACCTGGATGACCGGGGAGCGTGAGTGGCAATCCCAACTAGGTTGGCGCTCCACCTTCGACAGAATGAAATACATATATGGTAGAATCGTAAACATAGAATATGACCCTAATCGAAATGCATACATTTGTCTCATACACTATGGGGATGGTGAGAAAAAATATATTTTACACCCCAGAGGGGCTATAATGCAAAATCAAAAATTGGAAAAAGAAACAAAGCAGTAAACTAAGTATTTTAGCTATCATAAAAATGGAGGTTGCTGACGATTGATGTATAGGGGGTTATCCTCCTTGAAGTGTCTGCAACCGATATGCCCCATTTCCTAAAGCTTATGCCACTCGATATGGGCCCACCCATTTTGGGGAGAGTTTGTTTTCAACTTGGTTTGGTTGAGCATTCTTGAAGACCAGGTCTCCCTCTTTGAATTCTCTGGGTTGTACATGGGAATTGTACTTCTTTTCTGTGAGTCTTTTGGCAGCGACTTCTTTGACACAGGCTAGCTCTCGAATTTCTCCTAAGAGGTCTAGGTCTCCTCTCCGCTCTCCAGACGAGTGCAGTTCATGGAAGTTGTCTGCCCTGAAGGTAGGCTCGACCACCTTAATAGGAATCATGGCGTTTCTCCCATATGCTAAGGCGAGGGGGTCTCATGGGTAAACGAGTGGGTCGTGGTGTTATATGACCATAAAAGTTGTGGAATGCTTTGAACCAAGAGTTGTTGGCTATTTTTAGGTGCCTACATAGTCCGATTAGAAGTATTCTATTGGCTGCCTCTACTTGCATGTTCATTTGCAGGTGTTCAATGGAGTTGTATTTCATTCGAATTCCTAGATGTTGACAAAATTGTTGAACAACAGAGCTAGTGAATGGGGTGCCATTATTGTTGATGATGGATTTGGGGACCCTATAGCAGCAAATTAGGTGTTGCCATATGAAGCAACGAACCCGTTCGACTGTGATGGTAGCCATCGACTTGGCTTCTATCCATTTGCTAAAAAAATCCACTACAACAATGAGGAATTTTAGTTGACATGTTGCTATTAGGAATGATTCGAGGATGTCAATGTCATTGGTGGAAGGGCCATGTCAAGGATAAGGAGTGCAACTGCTCGATTGGTATCCCATATAGGTTGGCATGTCGTTGACATGTGTCACATTTATAAACATACTCCAGGCTATCTGTTCGGAGGGTGGGCCAATAATATCTGGCATAAAGTATTTTGTTGGCGAGTGCTCGTCTGTTGATGTGACTCCCACAAAATCCCTGATGTATATCCTCGAGGATGCAATGTGTTTGTGGGGGTGTGAGGCAGTAGAGTAAAGGTTGGGTGAAACCTCTTAGGTATAGGTGTTTGCGTGCTCTCTAGCTTTGAGAAGAGGTCTGGCCAGCAGTTTTCTGCACATGGTACGTGCTTGGCTTTGAAGCTAAAGAAGTGGGTGGAGAAAGCTCGAACGTGGTCCAGGTATTAGTCTAGATGTGGGTTTTTCCCTTAATACTCTCTATTTACTTGCAGCATGACAATCTGGAGTCCTTTTAGACGAATAGGTCAGACACACCCATTTCTTTTGAGAGTTTCATTTTTTAGAGTAGCGCTTTGTATTTGGCCTGGTTGTGATTTAGTTGAAAAATGAATTTGAGATATTGTTCCATCAGTACCCCGTCTGGCCCCTCAAGGACTACCCCTACCCCGCTTCCTGAATGATTCACTACCTCATCTATAGAGAGGATCCATATGTCTGATTTTTCATTTCAGTCTTCTAATACTTGCGCCTTGATTGGTCCCCACTTTTCATAGCGAATGTAGAATTTTGAGAGTTTTGCTAACCACTTCACCACCCTTCCTATGAGGTTCGACTTTTGCAAAATTATACGAATCGGTTGGTCTGTGTGGACTATTACCTAGTAACTATGGAAGTAGTGGCGCAATTGTCGTGCAACATTTATGAGTGCTAAGGCCAATTTTTCTAGTCTTTGGTAGTAGAGTTAAGTGCCTTTAAGGACTTGACTGACGAAATAGACGAGATGTTGTCCCCCTGCTCTTTTCCTGCACTAAAAATGAGTTAATGGCTTTCTCAAATATGGACAAATATAATATGAGTGGGAACCCCAAGGTTGGCCTTGTCAAAATCAGCGGAGTGGTGAGGAATTTCTTTAGCTAGGTGAAGGCACTTCACATTTACCAATCCATTGGAACTTGCTATTTTTTCGAAGGCACTAGTAGAGCGGAAGAGCCCGGTCGACGAATTTTGACAAGAACCTGGACAGAGAAGTTATCCGCCAACTAGCTGTTGTATCTCCTTTACTGAGCTTGGGTTGTGCATGTTAATTACTACTGAGTACTTGCTAAGGTTTGCTTCGATTCCTCTTTTAGTAAGCATGAACCCTAGAAATTTTCTAGCTTGGACACCAAACGAGCACTTTCCAGAATAAGAAAAAGAAACAGGAATCGAGATACTTGATGTGATAGGAAGATTAAAAACCACACCTTAAAAGAAAGATTAAAAAGTAATATTATAAAATTATTGTATTAATGGAGTGTTGGTTTGGTAGAGAAGGGGATGAAAGATCGTATATTCAAATTTTTTATTAATAAAATTAGTATATTAATAATTAATATTTACTTATAAAATAAAATTGTTGTATTGATTAATAATAATTTTATACCAATTAAATGGAATATAACCAATGGAACTGGAAAAGGATAGTCTAGCCACTATTTTTACTTCTAACTTTTAAGTGTGATCATTCTGTGCACTTTACACTGCATTACTTCTCTCTTTCTTTGCCTTTGTCCGTGCTGGAAAAAATGGTTTGACTAGGGAAAGTGTATTTTATTTTCTAATTTGAAGTAGAGATATTTAATTTTTATTACTAATATTTAGATATTTCAAAACCAAATCAAATAGAATTAAAAATAAAAAATCCAACCGTAAAAATCGAAAATAAAAAAAAACTTGGGATTTGGTTTTTAATTTTAGAACTGCGCGATTCAATTCGTTTGCAATTTAAGATATTAAAATTAGGTAAATCTTACTGAAGGATTTTATGTTCTGTCAATAATTACCCACAAAATTATTTGTCGAAGTTCCCGTCAATAATTACCAACGGATTTTATCTGTTAGTAATTATCGACATATATATACGTAGATAATTATTGACAAAATTATCCATCAATAATTAATTGTCTTCAAAATTATCTGTTGGTAATAATTATCTACGAATAAAATCCAATGAAAATTACCTACGAATAAAATTCATAGGTAATTACTGACGGATACCATCCATCAATAATTCCTTTGATAATTTTTTAATATTAAAAAAATATTTTTAACCTACTTATAAAGCTTGTAAAATATATTGTTGACCTATTTATAAAGCTTGTAAAATATATTTTTGACCTACTTATAAAAAATTTAATATTAAAAATAATAATCAAAATATTATATTATATAAAATACAATATTATAAATTATTTTCAAATTCTAAAATAATGTATCTAAGAATAAGTTTTATTAACAATATAAAAACATATTGAAAATGTTAAATATAACTAATATTAAATGTTAAATATTATAATTTTTATACTATTTAATAATCTTCATAATTTGGTAAGTCTTTGTTCTATTGTTGGTCCTCATTCTGTTGTTGGTCATCTTTTTACCATTATGCTTAACTTGCGAACCTGCTTATTGGTTATTCCTTTATTGTAGCACCTGTTCAACAATATGTTGTGTTGCCGATGGTAGGTATGGTAGTACAACACCAAACATTTTGTGAAACTCTTCCCTTTGTTGATGAGAAGATTTTTTAAATTCCTACCTTTGTTAGGCGAATAAGTTGCTCACTTTTAGAAAGTTGTTATCTCAGCCTAGTAATCTCCTTAATATCTTGTGAGCTCTTGAATGTTTTTCTTTTATGTATAATGTTGTAATCCCCAACATGATAATCGCGAGCGAACTCTTTAACACCATACAATCGTCCTTTTTTGTTGCCATTTGCAACTTCAATCCAACATCGAGTCCTAAAACTCTCCTCTAAAATAGGATTAGAGAACTAGTACTTAAGCAAATAAATTAAGTATTTATAATATAAAAATGAGTGTTATCATTTTTTTTTTCTTTTTGATCACTATAATTTTCATTGTTAAGATAACAACTTCTTATCTCTTACATTTTAACTAATTTTGATATAAGACTCATCTTTAATTTGCACCCTATCTTGTTATATTACTGTTTAGATTATGACTAATTTTTCTTTTGAAAAAATTAATCAAATATCTTTTTTAGATTTCAAAATGTTTTGGTTTGAATACAAAATTTGTTTTTTTATTTTTTGAAATCTTCAATTTTGTTCTTTTTTATCTTTTTTTAATATTTTTTGTCTACTTAATTTTTAAGATTTTTTTTCCAAAATTTTGGTAATTTATTTTAAAATAAAAATATTCAATCTCTCAATTTTGTAAATCTAGTTATAAAAAGATATTATCTTGTCATGATCTAAAATCTCTCAAACAACAATGAAAAATTATATTTCAATCAAATATTTTTTATCCAAAGACAGAATGAATAAAAATTATATTTATTTAAAATTATCTAAAATTATTTTTAAAATATTATGTTTAGTGCAAGTTATAAACAAAATATTTACACGTCTGCGGTCATTTCATAAAATATTAAAATTCAAGTATTTATGCGTAAATTTTTAGCAACATCTTGCTTTTGAAGACCAAATTTAATATCGCTCACAACAATAACTTATTGGTTGTTAAAAGTGATTTGATAAAGAAAAAGAGTATTAAAATTCATGAATCACCTTTCAACCCAACAAATGTAAATTGTCAACTCATTAGATATAATTTTATTAAGGATAAATTATGTTTTTAGTATATAAATTTTTTAAAAGTTGTGCTTTTGATACTAAACTTTTTATTAATTGATCAAAGTATAGAAACATTTTTTTTCTGTTCAATATTTTAGTCTTTTTATTTTGAATGCTAACCAATAACATGTCATCTTATTTATTATTATTTTATTATTTTTTATAGTTTTTGTTTACATTTTGTAACAGCATGACCCCCTTGCCCCTCTCCACCCTTTCACTTTCCCCATACACGTCACTCCTCCCCCGAACCCCAACGCATTTTCCCGTTCTCCTCTTCCCCCAAAAATCTTGTTCCCTCTTCCCAAGAAAATCCTGCCCAATTTTCACTTCCTCCACACCATTTTATATAGATGTGATTTTTTTTAAATAATTATATATATATATATATAACAATATATAAATATAATTAAATAAAAAAAATATTTATTTAAATTATTTTTATTTTAAGAATAATTTAAGTACCATTTAATTTAATTTATTTATAATTATTTGTAAAAAAATTGATAAAAATATATTTATATAAAATTATTTAATTTCCTAAGAAGCTTATTTATAATTAACATAAAATATTTTACATGAATTAATTTAAAATAAATAAATTTTACAAATAAGTTATATCTTATTTTTTAAGCTTTTATTTTTTTACTTTAATTTAAAAGTGATTTTTAAAATTAAATAAACCAAACGAAATACCACAATAATTTTTATACTTTTTAAAATAAAGTAACATCAACTTTTGATTATATAAATATTTTAAATGTTAAATAAAATATTGATATATTAAAATATAAAAATAATTAAATATTATAGATATTAGATTATAAAAGTAAGAAAATAATACTGTGAACGCATAAAGGTTCATTATATACATTATTTTTCCTTTAAAAAAATATTATGAACCTATGAAGTTTCATTAGTTTAGTCATAGAGATTTTAATTACTTGCTTTGAAGTCTTTAGATTCAAACTCGTACTATCATTATAATGAAGAAAAAATAATTTTTCTTAAATTTTTAAAGATAAAGATAATAAATTATGTTTAGAATTTTTTAAGTAAGGAATTATTTTCTTAATTAAAACTATTTAATTTTAAATCTATTTAATTATATTTTTAAATAATTAAAAGTATTTATTATATAAAATACTTTAAATATTTTATCAATTGTTTCATTTATTATATTTGTAGATAAATTAAATAGTCATTACGTAGATTAATTACACTTCTTATGATAAATATAAACCAATCTTTTTCATATATAAATATAAACAACTATTGATTTTTAAATATAAAATTTAATTTCTTTCTTGACAAGAAAAAATAATTTCTTTTATAAGTACTATTATGTTTTCAATTTTAATTTCTACTTATATTATATTTTTATATTATTAATTGACTAAAAATTATGGTAACTATAAATATTTAGTAATCAAAATTAAAATACTTGTTATAAATATTAATTTACAATGAAATAATATTAAAAAATATTTATATCAATATTCATAATAATAAGTAGAGTGACATGTCATTGGTTAACGGCCAAAATATACTTTGTTCTCCCAGAAATCACTTTCATTATAATACATGACTTATGTGACTTCGATCTGATACCTCTCGATTCAGATAGGAAATACGCATTTGTCTCATTTTAACTCTCCCCATCTCGAATTCTACTAATTGGATATGGGACTAGTTGTGAAGGGAAGCTTTGTGGGAGAAAAGAGGAAAAGGTCAGGCTAGTAAAGGCTTTACTCAAACATATGGGATAGATTACGAGGAAGTCGTTGCCTCGGTAGCCAAGATGAAGTCTGTTCGTCTCCTGCTCTCTATTGCTGAGAATCGAGATTGGCCTCTATTCCAATTAGATGTTAAAAATGTCTTCTTGAAAGGGGACCCCAAGGAATAAGTTTACATGAGTTCTCCACCCGGTTGTGTAGGGCGGGGGGGGGGGGGGGGGGGGGGGGGGGGGGGGGGGGGGGGGGGGAGAACAAGAGAGGTCAACTGGAGTAGAAGCCAAACGACGGGGCCGAGAATCTATGATCGATCTGAAGAACCACTTCCAAATACGATTCTGCTCCCCCTTCGTACTACATAAGGACTAAAATGTTGGATGGAAAAAATATTTGTATACTTTGACTAGTCAACAAAAAATTTATGTACCAAAACCATAAATTTTAAAAAAATCATGTACCGAAAATATAGTTTACCCTTTTATATATATATATATATATATATATATATATATATGTGTGTGTATTTATAATTTTAAATTTATTTTGTAATTAAAAATATGTAATAGAAATTTTTTATAATAATAAATGTAATATATTACTATAAAATAAAAACATATAAAAAATAGTAAAATTCATGAAATCCATAAAAAGTATCAATTTTAACATACTAAACATACATTGGTCCAATTGTTGGGTTAAAGTTAATAAGCTAAAAGATAGTTATCCAAAAAAAATTAATTGATTCAATTTGACCAATTTTCATGCTTTGTTCCGATGATTAGGTGTCACATTTTTCAACTCTAGTTAGAATTGGTTTAAGTAAGTTTCTCTACAAGCATTTTTAAGACACACAAATACAAAACATGTAAAAAAAAAGCTTTTATAAAAGATATGAGACTTTTTTACAACTAATTTTGACTAATATATGTAGAAGCTATGTCACATAATTTAAAAATTATTATCTTGTAAAAAGTATTTTCACATTATTTATAAAAAATCATATTATTATACATTAGTAAACACAGAAAATTTACTTTTAATATTTATATTTTCTAACTTTAAAATTACTGATTATCCATCAGTAAATTTCATAAATAAATTAAATTTACCTACGACTTTTGTTCCATCGATATGTTTTCGTCGGTAATAATTTTTTCTAGCATATTAAAATCAGAATTTTAAGGTTAAAATTATATTTAAATTTTAAGGTTCAATATCACGATTTTTTTCAAAGATTAAAATCAAATGGAAAAAAACATATTTAACTCTAAATTATATTTAAATTTAGAAGCACACGTGAAAATAAATACAAATTTTCATTTACAAATTGTAATTGAATTTAAAAATATCAACATAATACTCAATAAACCTATTAAAAATATACGTTTTTTTGCATTAAAAAATATATATTTATTTTTGTCGTCATAAGAATGAAAACAACTGTTAAGAGATGATAATAACTCAAAATATATATATATAGATAGATAAATAGATATATATGTGCTAGTTTAAGATATTTTGTTTTAAAGTAATTACTTTTAAAAACGATCTTCTCATATGCAAGCCTAATTTTATTAAGAAAATTTGATTAGAAAAAAATCATTTTCTTTAGATTTTTATCATGAATTTATGATAAACTTATTATTCATCTATTTTACGGTTAACATTTTTTGCATTTTTTTTTCAAAAGATGAAGAAGGGACCATTCTGTAAAAAAATAAATAAATAATAATAATAATCTCTGGTTGACGCTTGGTCTAGTATGATGGAGCGGGAGCTACCAACAGTCCAACACTATACGACATATTGATTTGTGTCGTACGCAGATCAAGCACGTCATCGTTTTTCTCACGCTTTCACCCGTTGCACGTTGCCAATTGCTAATCTAATGTAGAACAATTAAATAAATATATATTTAAAAACTATTCTTTTTTACTTTACTAATTAATGACGGGTTGGGAATTATTTAAAACTTAGAAATGATTTGATTCAAACATAATCTCTTTTTTACTCAAAAAGGAAAAACTTAATCTCTTGTTGGAATTACTTGTGCAACTTTGATATAGATTACTTGGATACTCATCTTTTCTTCAAAGATAATGACATTTAAACTAAGTAATTAATTTATTTAGTTGTAGATAATTATAGCCGTTTTTTAATAGTCACATGATTTCTTACTGTGTATATGAAAAATATCTTATTGTAAATAAAACTTAATATAGTGATATGTGTAGCTTACTACTTTAAAGGTCTTGTCTAACAACATATAAAAGAAAAAAAAGAGAGGAAAAGATAAGAATGAAATTGTGACAAGTTCTAGAAATTTTGTTTGAAACTAAGTCAACGCTTGTGTCTTATTGTTGTGAATTTATATAAATAAAAAACTATGGTAAATTAAGAGTAAAGCATATTTAAATATGAATTGTTTTTTATTTTAAAGATGTAATAATATGACAATAGTTTAAAAGTGAAATCAATTTTGAAGAGAAGAAAATAGGACAAGTAGAATGAGTAAATAATTATCTCTTCTAATTCTTTTTTTAGAAATGGTGATAAGTAATAAAACATAGTAATATTTAATATTTTAAATGACATGAAAATATAGTAATTATTTTCTATTTTAGCAAAACTATTATAAATTTAATGTGGATAGGATTTTTTTTATTCTTCACAAAAAAATATTCTTTTTATTTTACTGAACTTGTTATTTATTGAAAAATAGTAATAAAAAATAAAATTAAAAACAAATATTATTACAAAGTAACTGAAAAGGCATAAAAGAAAAGTGAAAAAATTGAAAAATATAAAAATAAAAAGAGAAAAGGTTAATTGCATGCTAATGTACGGCAAGATAACATATAGTTTATGAATATATCACAAATCAATTTCATAATAATATTTGATACAATAATTACACAATAGTTTTGGAGGCTTAATAGATTTATATATACTATTAATGAAAATATGAATAAGCTTCTCATTTAGAGTTTATTATCTATTTAATAACAAATATAAATTAGGGCAAACTTAGATAATATATATAGAGAGGAAGGAGAAGAAGTGGTGTATAATGATTAAATCTTGTTGAATGACTTTGTAAAAACATTTTGCAAATATAAATGATGAATATAGAAGGTGCCCTAGGGAAAGAGGTGCATTGACCTTGTCAGTTCATAACCATTTCTTGTCCAGGGAGGACTTGGGCAAAAAGCATCTTCGTAGGGAAGCCCTTCGCTCATTCGTCGTTCTTGTATTCTCAATCGCATTTTTTCTCTGTGTGACTACAGTAAGAATGAATTCCTATGCGTCCACAACTAATGAATCTGATGCCATTTTTTCTGATTAAATTATATTTGTTTTACTTGTAAATTAAATTCGTTTTTTTACACCAATTAAATTCTAGTTAGAAAGAAAATATTTTACAAAAATATTCAATATTATATAGTAGATAGAAGTGTTACTCTTGTAGAGGTTGCAAACTTGCAATACTATTGTCGATTTTTCAATTTTTCTTTAACAATTGTCTAATGGTGAATTGGACTTAACCTTCTATTAGTTGGACATGATTATATATTTTGACCATTGTCTAGTCTTGAGTTGCTCTAGCCTTTATTTTTTGTTACATTATCGTTTGGATTTATTCCCCTTCTTATTTTTGTGTGATGTGAGTAACCATTTTCCAGATATTATAAAAGGTGTCTCTTTTATTCTATAAAAAAGATTTGTAACATTAACGATCTTTTGTTTTGACATCCAAGTTATCTTGGGTCCTTTCTTGTTACTTCTGAATTCATTGGACACACTACTCATTTTAGATAGGTTTTTGCATTTTTTGATCTTATGACTAGCCTTTCCATATAGATACATTTCTTTCCTTTGTTCTCATGCCTACATTTGTTCACAACAATCTTTTTATACATTATATTTTTTTATAAGTCAAAAAAAAATTATTAAAGAAAGTGAATGACAAAGCATAAGACATACCTTCGTCATTATATATAAGTAACGAAAATAGATGAAAGCAAGGTTGTTACATCAATTCATACAAAAGCACAGATTCATAACCCACTCAGCATGTTAATGAGATATAACTTTAGTTGTGTGACACTACTCCCAAGAATGAAATTAGACGCTTTGCAAAATTTGATGTGCATAAACCCTTTGAGTTCTGAAAACGGCCTCATTTTGTGCCTTCCAAACATGCCAGATACCCATGAACCAAACAAATGACAAGCTCTCCTTAACTCTTGTGACCCCCTCAACAAGACTTATGAACTGATAACAATGACTCCTAACTTCATCAGAGAATACCGAAGAGATCCCCCACCAACAACTCAACGTCTGCCAAACTTGATACACCTTAAGACAATTAAAGAAAAGATGAACCTCTATTTTCAGCTCATCACCACACATTTCACATAACCCATCATTAGGCTGAACTATTCTTCGACGAACTAAATTGTGCCTAGTTGGCAACCAATCCACATCTAGCTGCCAGAGCAAAAATTGAATCTTTTCTAGGATTCCTTTTACCCAAGAAGTTTGAAGAAATGATTATGAGGAAGTTATACAATTAAATCAACTAACCCTTATGAAATAAATAGTCAATTGTGAACCTTTGGGTATTGCCTTATTTAATGTTTGTTCAATTTCATTGTTCAACTCTTTGACAACATGAAAAAACCTAAAAAATTGCCCTTTCTCCCTATCTATCCAAGGGATGGAAGGGCAAAGGCCTTTGGTGTCCCTTCCTGTCGATAATTTATTATCATGTCTTATTCCGCTCTTGTGTTAAGCTTGTTTATTTTTCTTAATAAATTATTCGTTACAAAAGTATTTTTTTAGTGAACGTGTCACAATTAATTACTCTTTTTTATTGTAAAGACAAAGAAACAATTTCTATTTTAATCTTCCTTCAATGCTTTGTAAGTAGATGCCACTGTATACTGACCCCTGTCCATATCCCACACCTATCTATCAGGAACACCCTCTCTCAATATAACCCCTTCCAACTTATGTTTTAGCTCCTTTAACAAATCGACCTCTCACACAAATAGTTGACGTCTCCATACCTATTACCTCCCATTATTAGGAGTTGCATTTTCTTTTTTACTGACACATCTTGATTTTGAGTTAATGCATATAACCTAAATAGTCCATACAAAATTTCTTATCTTCTAACCATAGCTCCTTCCTGAAAAGAGTGTGGATAAGGTTTTCTCTAAACCAATAACTTCCTCAGTTTTACTGCTTCTTGATGTTAACTCTTTAAGGTTAGCTTTTTCAATAGCTTATCTTTCAAAACTTCAACATATTTCTTATGAGTTTTGTACTCTATCTTAGAGGTCATATTTATTTGTTCTTAGCGGAGTTTGGTAGAGCTTGTAGTTTTTCGGATCTTGGGCACTAGGGCTTTGAAGCGACAAGTGGAGAAAAAGAGGTAATGAGAGGAGAGGGTGAAGAAAAAAGATAAGGAAAGAGAGCGTGTGAAGAAAATGAGGTAAGAAGAGAAAGGAGCATTAAATGAGATAATTAAGGAGAGTGACAAGGGTAAAATGGAAATTAAAAAAATAGTAATATTAGGTGTGAATTCAAACAAGTAAAAGTGTTAATTTAAAATCCCTTTACATTCATATAATTAGATTTTTTTTCTTGGACGTCTATTTTGGATGAGCTCTTTGACATGCACTCTTTCTTGTTTTTTCAAAATTGTTCTAAATCCTCATTAATTAGATATACAAAAAGGGTTGTTACCTTAAGAACAACAACCATGAAAGATCTTATCATATATCTTGGTTGAAGTATAATTCTAGACGAACATACTATATATTAGGATTACTCTTTGCTTTGCAAATTTGAAACACTTAGCCTAAGGATTACTTTTTGTTGAGTGAAAAGCTTAAGAGGTTGCACCAAGGAATACTTGCCATAAAATACTTACTCATGTTTAAAAAGGTGTTGTTCAACCAAGAGTGACAAAATTATATAATCGTCTTGAAAAATGTTTTTATGGTGGAACCCTTGACAGATTTGAAGGAAAACTAGACGTAACATAATAGTTAGAGCAAAGCAATATAAGATTGTTTTCGTTTGAATTTTATCATTCACATTTTTATTGAACAAATCATATTGAGTTTCACAAACTTATATTTTGTTATTGCGAAAAATTTTCTTGAAACAACACACCTTTCAACCCCATTCTATTATGTATCTTTATTTTTCATTTAATATCAGAGCTCGACCTCTAGGAGTGGAGCATCTAACAGTGCACGGAACAAACATGACACATGGAAAATAAAGGACAAACCATCGCTATTAAAGGAGTGAAGTTTGAATAAGAATGGATATGTTTATTACATTATATTGACACTATAAGTTATATTCTTTAGTTGAAAAGGTATTTTTTTTAAATATACACAGTTTATTGAATAAAGTCCTACTTAAATCATTAACTTTTATCAATATTTTTGGAATAAAATTTAAATTTATGATATTATTAATTAAAAAATTAACCACTTTAACTGCTTATTTTTTTATATATAGATGAATTAGGTATTTTTTTATATATATAGCAATTGAGGTAGTATTGTGTTATAAAATCAAATGGACAAGATTTTACCTTATATATTTTATATCTTAATCAAATAAATAACGCAATCAAAATTTTGAAACTATCAAAAAGAAAAATAAATCTTTTAGAGACAATATCCGCACACGGCACGGCACGGCACACAGAAATCCTCACCAATCACTAATAATATTTAAATGTTCAATTTTGTTGTAGAAAAGGATTCAAATTTAATTCGACATCTAAAGTTAAGTATGATCGAAGCAAATTGAAATAACTTTTCTGTTAAACAATAATTTAATTCATGTCAAGGGTTTAGCTCGGTTTATGGTAAATTCTTGATATTATCTTTAATTTTTATTGGAACAAAAAAAATATTTATAATAGAAATAAACTTTAGTGTAAAAGAGAGTTTTATATTGATGTTTAATTATAGTCTATCTTTTATATGACTTTTAAAGTATTAATCGGTAAAGTCACGATATATGTAGAGTTTTACACTAATGTTTAATTACAACATTTCATTTATATAACTTTTAAAATATTAATTGGTAAAATCAACAAGGGTAGTGCAGATGAGAGGTCGTGAGGGTGAGTGCAGAAAGGGTGGAGAGTGGTTCAGAGAGGTAGGTTGAGAAGAGACAAAGGTTAGAGAATGAGCTAGGAGGAATACGCAATCATGTTAGTCGCTAGTCTGCTGAGTCTAGGGAAGCAATTTCTTCCTTCTATTTCACACATTTTCCAATGGATTTCAATGCAAGAGATATGTGGGAGGTCTTCAAAAGATATAGGTGCACCAAGGAAATGGTCATCCCTAACAAAACAGACAAAAGAGGGCAACATTTTGGTTTTGTGCGATTTGCAGGGGTGGAAGATAAAGGAGTTTTGGCCTTCAAGCTTGATCAGATTTATATAGGGGACATGAAGATTTAGGTCAACAAGCCAAGCTTTACTAATAGGCAATGGTGTCATGGGGGGCATCAACAAATGCACGATCATTCATACAACAATAACGGAAAGCATGGCTTTGAGCAGGGTAGGAGTCAGAAAAGCATCCCAAGGGGAATGCAACCTCTTAGGCAAAAAGGGTTAAACAACCATTTAGAGCCCTCAGACACAAGCCCAACTATGCAGCAAGGAGTCTCAAAATTCCTGCATATAACCTTTCGTTCAAATCCAATGATATGAAAATGGCTAAACTTTCTAGAGCATATGAGGGTAAGGTTATAAAAAAAGGAGATACGTATATCAGTCAATAGTTGTTGCATCAAGAAGGAGTTTTTGGAATCAAGGTAACTCCATTAGGTATGAATTTGGTCATGCTAGAAACAAATGATACCAAGGATGTTAAGGAGTATGTAAATGATAGATTTAAGAGGGCAAGAGAGTGATTCACTAAAATATTTCAATAGGTTCCTTTGGCCATTGACAATGAAAGAATGGTATGACTAAAATGCTTCAAGATACCAATTCATGTTTGGGATATTAATTTTTTCCAATTATTGGCAACATCCTACGACGATTTTGTGTGCTTAGATAAAGCTACAGAGAAGACAGAAAAGATGGATGTTTAAAGCTTTTCAATATCAACTAAGGTTCAGAATTTAATTAACGAGGTGGTGTACATCAACATTGATGATGTGTTGTTTGAGATTGAAAATTGTTTAGGAGGGTCTAATGGATACTAAAGAGGAACATAATAAACTATATGCTTCTATGACTTTCTCGAAAAATAGCTCTTGCAATGAAGGTGAAGCAGTTTCCGAAATGGAGAAGGTGAGCCAAACATTGGGAGACCTCGTCAGGGAGACATTTTTTATGTGTGAAAAGGATGTATCGAGGTATCATAGTTTGAATTTAAATGCTAAAAGTTGTATAAATGTTTCCATGGTCTAAAGTGGTGATGTGGATGCTTCAATTTTATCTCTAATATAAGCAAAAACAGGAGGCATGATTCAATGTTGTTTAAACATGGCCATCAGGAGGAGCATGAATCGGGTAAGTGGATTTTGGGCCTTGGCCCTTTGTTGGAGTGTGAAGGGAAGGTGCATGTAGAAAACACCCATTGGGAGGAGTGCGTCAAGGAGATGTGGGCAGTAACGAATCAACAAGACTTTCTAAAAGTGGGTTAGCGACCCATTGAGGATGCAATGGTTTTGGCAACTCAATCATATCACCTTGCGCGTGATGCAAATGCACCCATCATGAGAAGTTACAACCACTCACTACCCGAGACAAGAGGATTCTCTATGCAAAATTTGCACAAAGGAAGCACGATGTGTGATTTGCAAAATCAGTGTGTCTTGCAAAATCTGTCTAGCAACAGGATGGTATTCACAAAGCAGTATAATTATAAAAATTGGGAATTCATGGGATTTGAAGAGGTGGATGTGGATGGAACACAACTTGTTAAGAAGAAGTTAGTAAGGAGTCATATTCTAATTCTTGGTATCCATCACAAAAAATTCTAGTTACGCAACCTCGAAGTTTAACGAATTCACAACATCTTTTCCAAAATAAGGAACAAGCAGATTCAATCAAGATGTGGGAGGTTCTGAAAGACCTGAGAATAACAGGGAAGGAAAAAGATGAAGTATATACAAAGGAAATAAATCAGATGGAATTAAGAGATAAAACTAAAAGAGTTCGGGTAATATTTGAATAAAAATTTTCTCGTTGAATGTGAGGGGGTTCCGGGATTGAGCCAAACGCCAATGTATAAGGAGAATATTACAATCAAATAAAATTGACATTTGTTTTTTTCAGGAGACAAAATATAATATCATTTCTAGTTGAGAGGTAAAGAAGGTATGGAAGTGGAAGACTGTGAGTGGAAATTTGTGCCATCAAACGATCTTAGTGGTGGTTTGTTAACTATCTAGATAAAAGGATTGATCAAGGTTCAATGAAATATTCAAGGTAAAGGTTGTTTGGGGCTCGACTTCTCAATATCAAGTTTGAATCTAGTTGGTTGTTTACTAAATGTTTATTCACCTTGCTTTTTGGTTGGGAAAAAGGAAGTTGTGTACTGATTTAATAATGACAAAGAGGGGATTTCCAAAGGTGTTGTGGTGTCTTGTGGAGATTTGAATGTTGTGTCCAATAGGATGGAAGTGATTAGGTCATCAAAACTATCACTCAGGGGCTGAAATGGAAGAATTTTGTTAATTCATTGGGCAGACGGAAGTGGTAGACATCCTAACTTATGGAAAACAATTCTCTTGGTTTCCCTAGATGGTGCCGCATTTAGCAGGTTAAATAGGTTCTTGATCTCTCATGCGCTGATTGATGCGTGGAAAATTCTTTCTCAATGGTTAGGAACTAGAGAATTTTTTTTATCATTGTTCGATCATGACAAAAGATAATAATCTTAATTGGGGGGCCAAACCTTTCAAGCTTTTTTTATCATTGGTTAGAACATCCTTCCTTTTATGAGGTGATAAAAAACTTTAGGATATCTTATTCTGATTCGGGTTGGCAGGGCTATCAATTTACAAATAAGCTGAAGGGTCTGAAGGGAGTATGGAACTCACAAGTGATTTTAAAGGGGAGGAGGTTTTAACGGAAAAAATTAAGGATTTTGGAGGTGGCTAATAAGAATTTATTGGAGGGAGTAGATTCTTCCGGTACATCGAGAAATGATATTCTATCTGATTATTGGGGTAGAGCGAGGGCAATTGAAAATATCATCCTTCAGAAGTCTATTGTGCGGTGGGTAGTGCAAGGGGATAACAATTCTAAGTTTTTCCATAATTATTTTAAGAGGAGGTGTTCTAAGAATAACATTTTGGCTGTCCAAACGGATAATGGTTGGGTGGATTCTATTGATGTAGTAAAATCATTAGTGGTGCATAACTTTCAACATTTGTTATCAAAGAAAGGTAGTGCTAGACCAACCCTCAGTGGGGTTTATTTTAGTCGTATATCAGAAGCTGGGAGGTTATCTTTAGAAGATCAATTTCCAAAGAAGAGATCATGGAAGCAATGTGGGTTTGTGAAGGAGGGAGAAGTTCGGGACTGGATGGATTTGGCATGAATTTTTATAAATCTTGCTAGGACATTATTGGGGATGAAGTGGTCAAGGTGATTCAATCATTTCATGGTTTAGGGAAGCTTCCCAAAGGTGTTTTATCTTTTTTCTTAGCTTTGATCCCAAAAGTTGACATACCTCTTAACCTTTCGCAATATGGCCTATCTTTTTAATATCGAGTGTTCAAAAAATTATCCCTAAAATTTTGTATGTGAGGCTTGAGAGAGTCTTGGGGGGAATTATTTCTTACTATCAAACAACTTTGTTACCTAGCAAATCCATCTTTGATGGAGTTTTGGTTACTAATGAAGTCATTGATGGGGCTCGTAGGCTTAAAAAATCAGGTTTTCTGTTTAAGGTTGAGTTTGAAAAAGCACATGCTCGGCCAATTGACAGTTTTCATATTATATGTTTTGCAGGTTTGGCTTTAGGGTTAGGTAGAGAATGTGGATGTCAAATATATTTCGGAATAGTCACATTTCTGTTCTAATGAATGGTAGTCCAACGTTAGAATTCTGATTGGGAAGAGGAATAAAGCAAGGTGACCCTTTCTCTCTCTTTTCTTGTTTTTGGTTATGGCTAAAGGACTTGCGGGGATGTATAGATCATTTATTCAGAAAGGAGCCTATAAATAGATTATGGTGAGAGAAGAAGCAAAATTCTCATTACTTCAATATGCTGATGATGTTATTTTGATGGGGGAAGCAGATTTTTAGACAGTTTGGATGATGAAGTCTATCCTGAGAGGTTTTGAGATGGTATCTAGACTGAAAGTTAATTTCCATAAAAGTCACTTTTATGGGCTAAATGTGGATCCATTTTTCATGCATGTGGTGGGTTATCTACTAGACTGCTCGGTGATTTCTCCACCTTTCATATTTTTGGGAGTTCCTGTAGGGGTTAATCCTAGGTCACCAGTAGCATGGAAACCTATTGTAGATTAATTCAACAAGCAAGTGTCAACTTGGAAGGGGAAGAATCTATCAGTCAGAGGTTGTTTGATAATGTTAAATTCAATTCTTTCAAGCTTCCCTTTGTACTTTTTTTCTTTTTACAAGGTGCCTAGGAAGGTGATTAATACTTTAAAAGAATCGCAATGCAAATTTCGGTTGGGGTGGGAGTGCAGATGATAGTAAAATTGCATGGGTGAGTTGGGGGTTGGGAGTAAAGTGTTTGTTGAAGTTTAATCTTAGTTTGCTTGCTAAATAGAGATGAAGATTCTTGACTGATAAAAAACTATTTAGGGTCCATTACTTTGAAGTAGATATGGTGATTTCCAAAATTTTCCATATCAACTTGTTCAGTAGTCGAAATGTTTAATCTAGTGAAGGGATATTTGGTCAATAGATAGCTCTATGTCAAACATACCAGGTTTGTTCAAAAATAATAGTCAAACATACCAGGTTTGTTCAAAAATAATATTATAAGGTAGATAGGGGAGGAGGAGGATACTTTGTTTTGGAATCATAATTGGTTAGGAGAGGATCCATTGAGAGTGCTTGTCCTTGAATGTTTGAGTTGGCTATGAACAAGATCATGACACGTTAAACAGATGGGGAATACAAGTTGGATGGATTGTGGTGGAAGTGGGAATGGAGAAGAACTTTGTTGGTTTGGGAGGAGAAGGTGATTAGGTCTATGAAGAGGATATTACTGAACTCAATGATTCATCACTAGGAGCGAGATTGCTAGGTTTGGCACCTGGACAGAAAAGGTGAATTCTCTTTAGCTGATGCATATAAGCTAGTATGTGACAATTTCAATCAAGGAAATAGGGGAATTATCCACAAATTCACAACTGTTCAAATGACTTTGGAATGACAAATTGCTTCTAATGTTATTGTTTTTTCTTGGATGTTTCTTTTCAACAGGTTACCTACAATTGATA
Organism: Psophocarpus tetragonolobus; assembly: GCA_037954015.1. NCBI lineage: Eukaryota > Viridiplantae > Streptophyta > Magnoliopsida > Fabales > Fabaceae > Psophocarpus > Psophocarpus tetragonolobus. The sequence goes on along the minus strand of CM075688.1, from coordinate 74,805,747 downwards.
ACTTGCTAAAGAGAGGTGTTACTATTCGTCCCAATATGCAGAGATGTGTCATGTGTAATGATCGCGTAGAGGAAAGTAAGCATATTTTTCTTTCATGCCCTTTCACTTAGATGTGTGGTACATGGCTCTCAAGTGGATCAGTATAGAAACCATTACTGGATAATCTTTCCCTTTTGTTTCACCTATCAAGTTCTTGGATGGTGGGTAAACACAAAAAGAAATGTAGATATTTATTCTAGCGCGTGATTTGGTGGAGTATATGGATTTCTAGAAACTCATTACTTTCAATAACAAAATAGTTGAGTTTTTGGACATCATGAGCTCTATTAAGGCAATATCCTGGAAGTGGTTATTGTATAAGTTTGGTTTTAACAATGGTTGTGTTATCTCTTATTTATGCATTAGTTCCTAATTATGTCTTTTGAATATGAAGTAATTATATATATATTTTTTTTATGAAGTGATCCCAATAGATGTGGAAGTCTTTGAGCTTAATAGGAGGGTTGGCAACACTAGATGGGGACTTCATAATTTTTATGTTGACTAACCTTTTGTTTCAGCCTTTATTTATATATAATATACATGATACTTTTGCCTTCCAAACAAAAAATATTAGTAAAGTTAACAAAATTAACATATAAATAAAAGATTGTAATTAAATGTTAATGTAAAATTTTTTATCATGACAATATATAAATAATTTTATGATAGAATTATCCAATCATAGATTATATAATGTCAAAATTCAAAAATATTTTTTTAGTCTCTAATTTACTTTTAGTACTTCTTCTCGAGTTATTGCTGTTAAAAAAATGGTGATACATGTTTTCGTACTCGTGTATTACTCTCCTCCTCAACCACAATCTTTCTAATTTTTAATTTCACACCTAACATAACTAAATATACTAGAAATTATAAACACATAACATTAATACAAAAAATAAATTAATTTTAAGGATTAAATTTTTTTTTTAATTTAAAGGAATAAAAATATTTTTTTGTAAAATATTAAAGAAAAAGTCCAATTTACATTTACACGAGAGTATATAATATTTTTCTGTGAAATGTAATTCCGTTAATTCTACCAATGTGCGAAGACCATAGAACAGATGACCTTCATCTATAATTAGAAAATTTGTTTTTGCACATCCAGATTTTCTGCTGCACCATGCTTTAATCCAAATTGGACTTTCCAGAAGTTTAATATAGAAATGCAGGACTATGGAGTACCGAAAGAAATTCTCTAATTATTAATATTTTAAAAATTAAATTGGATCAACCAGTTTAATAAGATTTACCTGGTTGGTTTGAATCAACTATAAAACAACCATGTAAAATAAATTAAACTGGCCTTAAATCACTAGAATCAGTTTGATCAATTCATAGATTTGGTTTGATTTTTTTAAATAAAAGGGTCATCTTTAAATTTTTTTAAGATGATACTAAATATACTCTTTTTTTACTAAGTCCACACTTTTTACTACCAAATTTAAAAAGAAAAATTGAGATTAACTTAGTAAAATGGAACTGTATTTAGTTGATTCATTTCATAATTACCTTTTGTTATATGTTATGAATTATATTTTATAACTTATGACTTATAATTGAGGAAGTGTGTGATTTATGGCATTTTAAAGTTAAAGTATTATGAATATAATGTTATTTTTTTATTTAACATTGTTTAGTATAATTACTATAGTATATTAAAAATAAAAATTATTTTATTAAAATTAATTCAAATACTTAGTTCAACACTAGTTTAATTATTGGTCTAATTTTGAAAACATTATTAATTATTACTCCCTCAATTTTTTAGTTATTGGATTTTTGGAATATTTTTGTTCTTATTTACTTGTCATTCTCAAATTTCAAGGTAATATTATTTTCTTTTAAGGGTATATATATATATATATATATATATATATATATATATATATTACCTATTAACTAATAGTAGACAATTTTTCCATTGAAAAAATACTTCATATTATATTTTAATTATGAAATTCTCTTAAAATAAAAACTTTAATGACCTCCTCGTTATTTTAATTTAATTTTAAACTATACTTAATTGGGAACGGAGGAAGTATTAAACTATTAATTAACATTTTTTAAGAATTGATTAATTTAATTGGGAGTATTAAATTTGTATTTTTTCAGAAAAAATAATAAATTTGTAATTTTATTTTCTAAATTATTCTTAATGTTATCTTTTCTCTTCCCATTTAATAAGGGTGGTAAGATGGGTCCGGCCCACAAAAAAATATGCGGGTCAGGGTAGACGTTTTGACCGCTAACCTGTTTAGGTTCGTCTCGCTTAGCCCACCAACCTGCTGGGCCAAGGGCGGAGCAGGATAGATTAACCCGTTGGCCTGTAAAAAAAATTAAATAATTTAAATTTAATTATTATTATTAATAATAATTATATTAATTATATTATAAATATAAAATATAATTAATCAAATAAAATAAAAATTATGATAATTTAAGATTTTATAATTATAAATTTATCAAATTAAAATTTATGTAAGTGTATTAATAATAATATTGAGTTATTTAATTAATAGACATCAAACATATAATTTCTTTATAGTTTTTTATAAATACAATACAATAACACCCAAAAAAAATTATAAATACAATAACAAGGTTAACATTTTAAATATTTTAAATTAAAGAAATAAATCAAATAATCATTATTTATTTTAAAAGAAACTCTTAATATACTAATACTTCTGCTACAAATTTAGTCAACTAGCTAAAAATTTGTAACTTATAATTTTTTTTAAAAATATTTTTTTTCTTTACAACAATTTTCATAATTTTTACTATATAGAAGTTCATTATACTCTCTCTTTCAGTGTTGGTCAGTTTCAATTTTTCTTCCCTCAACAATTATGGGTGTGACTTTGGATAAAGACACCTATCAAACATTTGAATAAAGGACAATCTCATTCTGCGAGTCAGATAAGTTATTGAATCAGGAAATATAATCCAAAAATATGTCAACCAAATTTGCAAAAGATTTATCTTGAATTTCTACGAACAACTTTAATTGGATTGAAAGAAGTTTATATATAAAATTGCTAAATTTTATACATTTAATATCCCTTACTTTTCCTTTTTCACAACATTGCCAATTGTAGTATTGTACTCCATTAAAAAAACAGAAGACATTAAATAAGTTTGTATAAACTTTTACTAAAAGTTTTCACTTTTTATATATTTTAGATTTTTTTAAAAAAAAATAATCAAAAAGTGGGGAAAGTTGGCGGGCCAAAGGGCTAGCTGCCTATGAGCAGGGCACAAACTAGGTGGTTGGCTCCGTCCTTTGTATGGCGGGCCAGCCTACCCCGATTTGTTTTTGGCAGGCCATAGGCGGGTTGTGCTTAAACCGGTCGGGCTGGCTCCTTTTGTCACCCCTACCATTTAATTATTTTCTATGTAATTAAGAAAAAAATGATTGCACACTATGGACTTTAAAATACAACCCTTCATTTATGATAAATTTGTTAACTTTACCAATTAATAATTTAAAAGTCATATAAATAAAGAATTGTGATTGATGTACAACTCTTTTATACTTCGAGTATATACTAATTAAACTAAAGAGTGCATTTTATTTCTAATTTATATATTTATTATAAAATAACTAAGTGTTTAGGTTTCTTTAAAAAGAAAGTGTTTTATGCTTTACGGTAAAAGAATAATTAGTGAAAACTTGAAAACTGTCTTATAAGAAAGAATAAAAAAAAAGTTTAAAAATGTATCTTCATTTAAAGACAAAGTCAACTGGTAAATAACTAAACTAAATTATCAATTTAGTTTTTGAAATTATATTTCATGGACACTTAGTCCCGTAAAACTAAAAATATATAAATAAGTCCTTAATTTTCTTTAGAATTAATTTACGTTATTGATTTTTTATTTCATCCGAACTTATAAATTCATTGCCTCCATTTTTTATTTTAAGATCTTAAAAAACATAGAATTTAATATTACACTGATATTTAATTGCATCTCCTTTTTATATATATAATTTTTAAAATATTAATCAGTAAAGTCAATAAATTTATTATAAATTTTTAGTAAATTTTACACTTAAACTAAAAAACATACGCTTTAAGAAAAGTTATTAGTTTAGATAATTACATTAAATATGTCAAATTATTAATATTATTTTTTAAAATTTATATTGTATTTTTTATTTAATTATTTCTATTTAATTAATATGTAGAGAGAGAAAAAATAACTTTTACTAACTGTTTTAAAAAGCACAGATGGAGTCATGGATGGTTTATGGATGATTAGAAATTAATAACACATGTTTAGAATTTGTAATAAAAAATAATTAATTTAAGATTTTTTTTTTAATTTTTCTTAGTTTTGGAGACTAATATGAAAAAAAAAATTAACAACTAAATTAAATATTTTCTCATTATTAGATATAACATTTGCTATTGCTTTTCGTAGTATAAATTTAATCCATTAAAATAAATGTTAGAAGCATTTATAATTTAAATAAATAATATATTGTCAATCGAAAATAGATTCATGTTTTGTAGTTTTCTTTTCATGGTTTATATACTATCAACAATAACTTATCCTTTCCATAAAAAAAACATATACGAAAATATTACATTAAATTAAATCATGATAAAATGTGTATTTTAGATGAAAAATAAATGGATATGGACGTCTCTTTGTCATTAATAATAATAATAATAATAATAATAATAATAATAATAATAATAATAATAATATTATTATTATTATTTATTATGCACGTCTCTTTGTTATTAATAATTAATTAATAATGTAACATGTGTTGTATGAGTATAAATTTTATTTAATTTTTTATTCAAAATTAATTTATAAAATTAATAATTAGTATATTTTAATAACTTAGAATAAAATATATATAAATAAGAGTGATTTTCTTTAAAAAAAATATGTATGAATATAACAATAATTTAAACTTTAAAACAGAAAATAGTGAAATCAAACTTACAAGAAAGAATAGGACAACATATAGGTGGGGCATAAATATTTATCTCTCTAATTTTCTTAAAATGTTAATAAAATATAAAATTAAGATGATTAGATTATTTAATATTTTACATGATATGAAAAATACAAACTTAGTATGAATAATAATTATTCTTTTTAGGGAGTGTATTGATTAAAGATTTTTAAAATACGTCTATTGATAAAAAATAATTTGTGATATTCAATTAAGATTTTTAAGATTTTGTAAGGACGTAATAAAAATATAGTCGATATTGAATTAAGACTTTTAAGATTTTTTAAGGTGCAATTAAATACGTTAAAAACTTAATTAATTTTTTACTTTTGAAATTTTGATTAAATTTAACTTTTGGTCCTTTAAAATAATTTTTTTTGTTGAATTTAGTCAAAGTTAGTCAAGTGTAGTTACTCAAAACAATGTAAACTTCAAATTTTGATGATGAAAAAAAATATTTTTAAATTTTAAGGATTAAAAGCGAGATTTAGTCAAATTTTAGAAACTAAAAATTTAATCAAGTCTAATAAAAATATACAAATTTTTATAGATTTTTATTTATAATATATTTATTTCATATGAATTTTTAATAAAAAAACATTGTAAATAATTAGACAAAAAAATGAAATTTTGTTAGACTTATTTTTATTTTCTTTTTCTACTTATTTCAAGAACTATTGCCGTCACTGAAACTATCACTTAATTGTTGTTATTATTATCCTTGAACTACCATTACTATTAACATCATCATTGAACCATCATCACCAAACTACCACTGTCATTTATGTCGCCACCATGCTATCATCGTCATTTATATCACCACCAGACTATTATTGTCATTAACATTATCACTCAACTATTATCACCATTAACATCAACATATCATTACCATAATTAATGTCATCATTATTGTTACTACCATTAACATTGAATTATCTCACACAACATACACTTTTAAACTAATTTTGTTATAAAAATTAGAAATAAAAATTGATTCTAAACTTTTAAAAAATTTGAAACTTAATTAGAAGTCACCTTCAATGTATTTAAAATAATGAAAATTTTGTATTAGTTTTACTCTTTTTCGACTCAAATCTTATCATTATCATTTTGTTATCTTTTCGTCAACTCTTTTATAATTTTGAATGTTTTCTAAAAATATATAAACTCCATTAAAATCTTATAAATTTATAGAGTTTTATATTATGAATTCATTTTATAGATCATTGAAATCTAAACTATAAAATCTATTAAATTTTATAAGTCATTATATTTTTACATTTTTTTAAATCTAAATTAATTATTTATGCTAAAATAGTCTTCTTAAAATCTTAATTAATAAATATTCTTATTTTACTGAAGATAATATTTATTAAAAATAGTTCTAAGAAATAAAATTAAAAAAAACACTAATATCAAGTAACAGAAGAGACATAAGAAGAAAAGTAAAAAGATTGAAAAGGAAAAATATAAAGATAAAATATTAATTAGATGTTGATAGGTGGCATACCTTCAAATCATTTATCATATTTCATAGTGACACGTTGCACAATAATTTTAAAGATAATACAAATTTATATATAATATTGATGATAATGAAAATTTGACACAATCATTTCATTAGAAATAACCACAAAAGTAGAAATTAAAATACCGTCTAATAGACATATTGAACTAGACTGGCTCTTGATAGTTGATATCACTTTTAAGGTTTGTTTGGATAAGATTTTCCAAAAACACTTTTAAAACTAACTTAACTAATATGTAAAAAATTATCTCACATAATTTTTTGTAAAATATAGAACTTTTTAAAAATTAATTTATAAAAAGCCTCACATTATTTAAAAAAACTTATAAAAAACTATTTTGACATTTTTTTTTTTACTTCTAAAAGTGCTTCCGGAGACCATTATCCAAACATACCCTTAATTACATAATACATCAATTAACTTTTGAGCACACCTTTCTGATCTCTCCTTGTGTTCCAGTCTTGACCTCTACATTACCCAATTTGATCATAGCCTTTCGAAATTCATAATCAAATCTAAGCCCCAATAACCCTCTTATGTTCCCTGCATAACTCTGCACTACACTTTGTGTATTAGGGTCTCCCCATAGCCTCTGATCTGACTCTAGAACAGCATTACCATCACGCACATTTTTGAAGAAACTAACATCAAATTTGGCTGGACTATCTGTGTCTAAAGATACCTTTCTCAATCCATTTCCTTTGTTGGGACAAAGTGCTTGAAGTTGGAATAAGAAGTCTTGGTTTATAGTTGGATCTGAATTCCCAGTGGTGGTGAAATTATATAAACGGTAACTGAAGAATCTGCATTCTGTTTGGCCTATGGTATGTGCCCCTGCAGACATTTACAGATCATATAATATTACCCTAGTTCTCTTTTAAAAACAAAATGATTTCACACGTATTAAGAAAATCGTTTAACTAAGTTAAATTTTAAGAGAAGTACTATTAATTAAAGTAAAAAATAGTTACTTTTTTTATATGGGTTTTACTAACAGTATACTAACTTTGAATACATTAAGAAATAAAAAAGAAAATGTTTTTATTAGAAGTTATATCTAAACACAATTTAAAAAATAGATGAATGCAATTTCGTACATCCTAACAAAGTATTTTCTCCCTATAGCTTATTAACTAGCTAGGATATTGTTTAGCATTCTATTTCTTATATTGAAGAAAAAGAGAGGAGAGTAATGGCATAAATATGAATGTTCTCCTAACAAATGCCACATTCATATATTTAGTTTATACATCAAACAATACTTTCTCCTTTCTTTTATGAAAAAAACATTATTTATCACATATTAACTAAATTAGTTAATTGTATTGATTTAGGGTTAAAAAATTATCAAATGAAGTAAACTTAATTAAAATTTATTTGTATTTCAAAATAAAAGATATATTTTATAAAAGAGAACTGAGAGAGTAATAATATAATTATGAATCATAGAGACATATATGTAATAATGTGTTAGAAAACACACCCACAAGGGTGACAAGGTCGTGGTCATCTAGGCCTTTGTCAGCAAATTTTTTCCTCTGGACAGAAATAGAGTCAAGTGGAGAAGGCAAGTTTGAGGCTTGAGATGATAAAGAAATCCTCCCATCTCTTCTTCCAGTAGGTACTGACCAACTTGGACCATCACTCTGCAATTTATTCTAAGTGTTACTTTTACAGAATGAAGCAATAAATCATTAATAAACCCTTATTCTAGTGCAAGATTTGTATGTGTTCGCCCTCTTTATTTTTCTTTAGTTTTGACTTTTACAACATCATATATATTACATGTTCTCCACTAGCTCGTGTTTTGACTAGTGATATATGTCATATGATTATTGTTAAAATCATAAATGATGTGTGATTCAAAACTATATAATAATTTTTTAATTAAAATAAAATTTAATTAATATAAACTGATAATATAAAATAATATTATCTGATCATTAATTACATTTTAATTTATATGATGTTTAAAGTATTAATTAGTTAACAACCATATTATAAATTAGAATTATGATAAACATTTTACTGATAAGAATGTGTCAAAGTCAATGTGTATTTGAGGGTAGTAACAGCATATTTAGTACCAAGTCAACAGCATCACGTGCTGCCAAGGCTAGTATGTCAGCACATGAAACAACACCAGGACATTTGGCCTCAAGTTGTGATTTTGCATCCTCAATAACCTCAAAACCTCTTAGACCAGTATTTGCCAACGAATTCTGTTCTGCAGAGGAGCCAGCAATCAAAACTGAACCATCACAGCCCTGTGGAAAATAATATAACAAAACCAAATCAACAACTTTTACATCAAAATGAATAGGACACCAATTGTAATTTGCAAAGAAAATATAAAGGAGTAGAAATCTAACTTGGTGGTTTGGAAAGGGAGCATAACTTCAAATCATTTCACTAATAAAATATATTATTAATATTTATCGATAAAAAATTAAATATTAATATGGATTTATTATATCTTAATGTTTTTTTATATATCATATTTTAAAATTTTTATTTTAGTATTTTATGTTTTTAAAAATTTGAAAATTTTTAAGTTATAAAAAGAACTATTGGAATATAAAATAATGAATTACAATAAAATTTTTAAAAATATAAATAATCACGCTGAAAATTTTAAAACTTAATGTATAAAATTAAAAAAAAATTAAAAACATAAATGTTAGTTAAAATATTCATATATATATATATATTTGATTTATTCTTTTAAGAATAGCTTAAAAAAATTCACAAAAATCATATATATATATATATATTTGATTTATTCTTTTAAGAATAGCTTAAAAAAATTCACAAAAATCAAGATATAATAAATGGAACAATTGAGAACCATTCTTCAATTTAACAAATTTGTGACTTCCAAATATCAAACAGACTTATTAAATTTTTATATCGTATTTCATATTTCTTTAATAAATAATTAAGACAATCTTTGATGGTTTTTCAGAATATTTTGTAAACCTCTTTGAGATAAATTGTCTCTTCAGTCCAAACCAAAATGTGAAGCAAACTAATTTAGAATAAATCACAAATTATTTTTTAGGATTGGTCTTATTACCCCTGTCATGCCTCCACCTTTGAACCAGAAACTCTCTTAATTATTTTTTTTATTTTCATTATATAGATATTCTTGAGATTTGAGTCCACTATATTGATTCTCTTTTTGATAAAAATATAGTACTACAGTGTTGCTCTTGGGGACTAAAATTAATATAAAAAATGGAATAGTAGTTGTAATAAACTAACCTCATATAAATTGTATCCATATAATTTACTCTGAACTTTATTTATTCATTATGCAAGCGGAAGATGAAGATCAAATAAAATAGCAAACCTGAACAAAGCAATCATGGAAATGAAGCCTAAGCAAACCAGGAGCAATTGTAGGATCTTTATTGTAGTAAGATTCAACAGTGGATCGAACAATGGCCTCTACATTAGGGCATGAAGAGGAGTAAAACCCAGTTTTGAGTTGGCTTTGTACGGCCAAAATCATCAGAAAAATCATTAATGAAAACAACCATATCTCTTCCATTTGGTGCTAATAGTCCAAACAGAAGTAAAGGCTTAACTTGAAACAACTTGGTATTTGATTGTTCACTTTCCTTTGATAGCAAGCATTTGCTCCAATGCATGTTTCTTATATAAGGGTGTTCTAAGTGGACCTTCCATAATGTACTTAATTAAAACTTTTAAATTTGTTCCATGCTTCCAATTTTAATAAGTTTGTGGTCCTCTTGAGTGGAGATAAACAAAAAGATGAAGAATGATTTTTTTTTTTAAATTTTCTTAAAGTATATATCACAATTTGACAAACTATTAGGAACGTGTAAAAATTGGTTTTTCAAAAAAATTGAACGGAATTGTTTCAAACAATTCGGTTTTTAAACTTAAAAAATAAACTATTTTAAGGAACGGGTTCAGAACTAGTTTTAAATGGTTTTTTTTCAGTTCTTTTCTTATAGTGTTCAGGACATGATCGAAATAGTGTGGACAACTGGAAGGAGTACTTTTATAGTAAGCGAGTTGGTTTGAAAACAATTCAATTTGAACCGAACTGGTTTTAAAAACAGTTCGGTTAATTTTTATTAAATTGGTTTGACTCAAAACTAGTTCGGTTCGGTTCAAAACCAATTCGGTTCGGTTCAAACTAGTTTTTTTGCACACCCCTGTCGATTATTGGGTTCTTAGAATATTTTTGTCCGTCCCTTCGGCCACATAGGATTTAAGAGTTTTTTATGTCCCATGTTTAAAATTATGAATAAGTTTTTTCAAGAAAAAATGCTTTTTCCATTATGGAGATCTAGTGCTCTATTATCCTATAATGGTAGTTTTTGTAATGAACTATTCTTATAGTTAAAAATCCCCTAAATGCTCTTAAAGACTTAAATTCATATTGGATAATGGACGGTGGATTTCATAGTTTATAATCTATAGTGGAGAGTTCTCCATCACTTTCTGCCTTCTGATATTTGATGCTTCTGATGTATTCCACAATGTGTCTCTGCTTTCTCTATTCTATTATGTTCCCTATAATGCTTTTCGTCTTGTTTTTTGTTCCGTACTCCTTCGGCTGACTTATATAAGTAAAAATAATATTATCTTTATATAGTTAAGGCTTTCATGATTTATGTCATATATTAACAAATTTTGTACTCGATTTTTTATAAATTCTTTTTAATTAAATAAAATTTTTATTTTGTTATTATCCTTAAAACATTTTAAATATAGCTTAAAATTGCTTTCAAATATTTAAAAAAGTGGTTTAAGTAACACTACAAAGATTGAAAATAAAATCAAATATTTATTAGAAACTCAATATGAAGAGAAAATTTATTAAAAATCTAACACAAAATTTGCTAATATATCAAAACCAAACATATGTTAATATTATATAATTTTACTAACTTCAATATAAAATATATTTCTTTCTAAAATATTGTTTATTGAAATTTAATGTTATAAATTAAAAAGAGTTATTAAAAGAGTTTCAATTAATTAAGTAAGGAATATTTCTATAATATATTAAATATGAAAAAATGATTTAAAATTGTTTATATTTAAAATTTTAAAAAAATGTTTCTGTATAATTTAGTACTGTTTTCATCGAGAGTAAACATTAGATAATTTTGAGCATGTATTTTATTAAAAATCCTAGGGATATATATATATATATATATATATATATATATATATATATATATATATATATGACCTACTAAACATAATTAAAATGACACAACAATTTTGTTTCTTTGCCTAGATAAGTGCGTTCCATCCTGTCAGCGACATACAAATTAACAGAATAAAAGGAATGGCCATAACTTATGCAAATCTTCATAAAACAATATAATTTATGCTTTAATCGATTTTGGTACAGTCAGATACCATTTTGGTGGTATTAAAGTATTGAAGTTTTATATGTTTTCATACGTATATTGATTGACATGCCTTAAACAGGGAGAAAAAAAAATGTAATGTAGATTGTATTTCAAGCATTTCCCTTAGTATACTAATAACTTTTAGGGCAACGTAAGGGAAGTGGCCAGCACAATATAAACACTTTTGTTAAAATAATCCTCCTGAATTCATATTACTAGCACGTGAATAGTTTTTTTTTTTAATATCATAAATTACATTTTTCAACACTAAAAAAAAAAAAAGTTTGAACATTATAAATTTAGTGATAAAAGTATGAGTTTAGGATTTAAATGTACAACTAAAGTTAAATCAGAGTTAAAAAAGATTCAATAAAATACAATTATGTTTATATTTCACAAATTCAAATTTATAAAAATTCTGAATTAGGTAATTACGTTTTTGTAATACAAGTCCGGAATATTAGGCAATCCAAACTTATAAAAAACCTCTTGATTAGGTAATTTGGAGTTAATTTAACAAGTCAAGATTATCTAATCCAAACTTGTAAAAGAATAGACTTTTGAATAAGAATTTGTGAAAGTAAAAAAAAAAACTTTAAATTACCTAATTTAGACCTGAAAAAATAGATTTTAATAAGTTCAGATTATGTGATCTAGATTTAGCAAAAATTGTCCATTTTGGAGAGTCACTTGAGGATATTTTGATCCTTTAATATTTATGGAGATATAGAGAGAAGTTTACAGAGATATAGAAAGAAAAAGTTCTCAAGTTTGAGTCTACATGACTAGAGTTTTCCATATCAAACTCAATTTTGGATTGTTGGGACTTAAGTATCATTTTCGGGAATTTCTTCCCATACTTCTATAATTTCTACCTACAATCCCATAATTTTCACTACAACTCCATAGACACTTCTGCAAAGTCCAGAATAAAATATATATTTTTGGGATGGGGTGTAGGAGAAATTTTGATGGTGAAGTGAGAAACTACTATCTTGTTTTAGACTTGAGTTTCTAAACTTACTATGCCCAGTTTTGAGATTTCAAGGTTCTTAGGTCAAATTTTTTAGAAAGCCCTTGCTTAATAGGTTTATTATTTACCTTAACTGATTATCAAACCCTGTATGGATCATTGATTCTGCACTTAGTGATACTTTTCTTTTATAGGTAACTGTTAGTTGTTAATATATTAGTTTTCTTGGTAGAAGGATTCAAACTCACACCTTTCCTTCTCCTTTCTCCACAGATGTAGATTTTGTTACTAGATCAATCTTATAAGATGTAGACTTTGTTACTAGATCAATTTTATAATTATTAACCCTAGTGATACTTTAGGAATTTACATGACATACCTAGAACATAAGAATTTATGAAAGAATAGACTTCTGTAAAGTCCAGAGTAAAATATATATTTTTGGGATGGGGTGTAGGAGAAATTTTTGAAGGTGAAGTGAGAAACTACTATCATGGTTTAGACTTGAGTTTCTAAACTTACTAGGCCTAATTTTGAGATTTCAAGGTTCTTAGGTCAATTTTTTTAGAAAGCCCTTGCTTAATAGGTTTATTATTTACCTTAACTGATTATCAAACCCTGTATAGATCATTGATTCTGGACTTAGTGATACTTTTCTTTTATACGTAATTGTTAGTTGTTAATATATTAGTTTTCTTGGTGGGATGATTCAAATTCACACTTTGCCTTCTCCTTTCTCCACAGAGGTGGACTTTTTTTATTAGATCAATGTTATAATTCTTAACCCTAGTGATACTTGAGGAGTTTACATGGCATACTTAGAAGATAAACCTTAACTCTTAATGGCATACTTAGAAGATAAACCTTAACTCTTGAATCTTGAACATTGACTGTAGCTTATTTGTTGTAATTTTTACTTTCACTTGTCTTAAGGGAGATTAGTTGTTGGCTTTGGCTTTATCAAAACTCATCAACAAAACTTCCTTGGATATTTCTTAAGTAATTAGTTGTTCCACAAACAAGGTTATGTGTATCAAAACAATCCTAGTTTTCATCATAAGAACAATAAACATAATAAGTATATGCATAGTTCACTAACATTGCATTACAGTCTTGGTTTTCATATGACAGTTACAGGCTGCTTAAGGTATTGTCCGCTTTGGAGGTTGTGGCTTCGTCACAGTTTTGTCCTGAAAAGACGTCTTAGGGAATTAAGGGAGGAAGGTGTTTATAAATTATCTTTTGTCTCGATTCCTAAACGATGTGGAACTTCAGGTATGTACCAGAACAAGTCCCCTAGTTGTGGCCAAGGGGTGTGAAAGCATGGTTCGGGCCCCACGGTAGACACCAATGTCTCCACAGGCAATACCTCAAGCGGGTAATCTTAACGATGTCCCAAAACTAGCAGTAGGAACATTGGCGCCATCTATGGGGAGCTTGCCACACTCTCATGCCCCTTAGCCACGATTGGGGGCTTGTTTCAGTACACACCCGGAGTCCCACATCGTTTAGGAATCGAGTTCAATTGTCGTTTATAAACACTCTCCTCCCTTAACCCCTTAAGATGCCTTTTCAGGACAAAATCGTGAAGGAAGCACAACCTCTAAAATGACAATACCTCGGATGGGTAACCCTAATGATTCCCGAAACTAGTGGTAGGAACGACAATCAAACATCCAAATCATCCATCATGATAGAACTTCTATAGATAAAAAGTCACTTTTTAAAAAAACCAAGTAAATAATATTTAATACATCAACATAATTAAAAGAAATTAATATTTTTTATAATAAAACAACTAATTTATAAATCGAGTACTTACCTCTATACAATAAATATCATAAGTAAATTTGTTTCACATACAAATTTATTTTATTAGTTTATAACTTATTTTCATGTTACTTCAAGAGCTACTATCTTTCTTTTTTTTTTTTATCTTTAATAAATTACTTTAAGATATTTTTATCATTTTATATTTTTCTACTAACTTATTGATTTTAAAAATATTTTTAATGAAATTAACTAGGTTATAAGTTTTTAAATTTTTAAGTTACTTTATAAACTTCAGACTATTAAATATGAGACATCTCAAATCTTTAGAAAAGTTATATAAGATATTTTTTATATAATATGATGAGTTAATTTTAACCTATGAAGAGTTAATTTTAACCTATAAAGATTTTTTTTTTAATTTTTCTTTTGCATTATAATAGACCTTAATTTTGGATGTGTGAAGGTATCTATATCATTAGTAGGGATGACAACGAAGGTGAACAAGACTCGTATATACTATCCCCTATTTATACTCGCCCCGCTATATACATGTACCCTGAATATCTTGAAATATTTTTAATAGTAGCGAATATTTATGGATATCCACAAATTTAAAAAATAAATAACTAATTTGTCAATTATATAACATAAGATTTTTTATAAATTTTTCATAAGTGCAAATAAAAGTTAATAACAAGATAAAAGTATACACTTAAATTACGTAAATCCAAACAAATTTCGCATAAATCCAAATAAAATTTTATTATTTTAGTTATTGTGGAGTTCTAGGAGAGATACCTGCCAAAATCCTCATGTTCATTTATCATTTTCTACTTTTTATGTATTTGTTGTGGATTTTATCTACTTATATGGAGGAATATGAATAATTTTGCTCTTCCTCACGGTTGGCTTGTTTATAATCCAATGGAATAATAATGCATTTCTTAATGGGATTAAATGATTCTTTCTCTTCCATTTGTAGTAAAATCTTGTCCATTTACCCTCTCCCACCCACCTATAGTTTTTTTTCCTTTGTGCTTCAAGATGAGAAAGATAAAATTGGAGCTTCATGCTTAATTCTAAGAATGCTCATGTTTTTATAGTCAAGAATCATTTTGATAATCATAAAGGTACAAAGAAAGACAAACCATCATGTGAATACTATGGTTTCTAGGTGCACTCAAATGGTATAATTCTTTTTCTTAACCCTTTCATTTCAACTTTTTCTAGTAATTCTTGGATAGTAGATGCTGGTGCAAGTACGTTTCTTTTCTTCTCGCAAAAGGGTTAACAATAAGGATGTTACTATTCCTGTTAAACAAGTTGTACCCATTACTACTGTTTGTACTACCTATTAAACAACTTACTCTGTTTTTCCTAATTGATAATTCCTTTTTCTAAAATCATTTCTTGAATCTTGATCCAAGCAACATTGTAAGAAGATTGGCAGGGGTAATCTTTCCTATATGTTTGTCTTTGAATAATGTTGTTTCCAAACATATTTTTGAATTGTAATTCTTCTGTTCAATGTAATAATTGTACAATGTCAATCTATGTCACACATTTTTTCATATCTCTGACAAAATACTAAAGTTTTTGAGTAATCAAATTCCTTTTTCCCTTTGCTTCCATTTTTTCTTGTTTATGTCAAAGTTGTCCTTTTGCTAAATTTAGATGATAATGTGTTTGATCCTCCCTTCTTTTCCTCCATCATGATATTTGAAGACCCTGTGTGGCCACCCTGATGGCAAGAGATATCATCTTAATTTGGTGAAAGACTAATTACCTACCTTATACATATTAAGTAAACTATTTTCTGTATGTTAGAGGTGGCTAGTTGGTTCTTGACAAATAATTTTTAGGATATTAGTATTTGTTTGACAACAGTTTATAATTTTTTTTCAGTATTCTAATATTTAAAAACTAAAAAATTCATTAAATTATTTTCTTAAAATAGTTTAAAAAAACAATTATGATTTTTTAGTTTTTAAAAACTAAAATATAGGAACATATATAAATGGTTTTTTTTTAATTTTTTATTTTTATTTTGAAAACTCAAAATATAATGAAAATATGTTATTTTTTGCTTTTTTTTAATGACATTTCCGTAAATATGAATAAGCTTTTTTTTTATTTTCACATTTTCAAAATATTTTTTAAATAACACTTATCAAATAAGTTTTTTTTGTCTTTTTTTCCAGAAAATAGTTCTTGAAAATTATTTTTAAAAATTTTTTTCAAAAATTAAAAACCAAAACCAAACAAATCAAGCCATAATCTCCAAATTTTTGTCACTTATACATGTTAGTTCCTAAACCACTTTAAATGATATTTTTAAAGTGTTTAAAAGTATTACGGTGCTTAAAGGATCAACTTACACAACATTATAATAATTGGGGACTAAATTGTTAAAAAATTTCATACAGAGATATAAATGCTAGTGTTTATATATATTTTTTAGGGACCCAAATGGTAATTTCCTCTACAAATCTTTTACGAACCAAATTTTCACAATTTAATGACATTATTTTTACTATCAATTTGTTAAGCTACCCTTAATGGGTCAAGCCATGACAGAAGAAATTCGACTAGAAGCGATAGAAGCCAATAATATTTGGTCCTTATTCCCTTTCCTTTTGTCAAATACGGTATTGGTTGCAGATGGATCTACATATTTATAAATTATACAATTGGGAATGTCCTCTGCACTATTAGTTGGTGTTCTTATTTTTTAATGTTTTTATTATGTATTTTTATTTATTAAATTTTGAATTGATTGATTTGATTAGTTGTTAGAACAATTATTTTCAAAATATTGGAATCGTGCATGAGAAGATTTTCAAATCTTCTCTACTCCTTTTTTAACTTCCGATTTTCTTTTTTCCCCTGTTTGGCATCCACACTATTCATAGCCTCCACACTTTTCAATTCTCGATTCTCTTGCACCCACGCATTCAAACCCTTCTTCCAAACATTTCTCTTGCATTCTCTTTTATCTTCTCATCTTCTCATATGAACCTTCCATTTTCCTCTCCTACTCTGTCGTGAGCCTTCTCTCTTTGTGAATTTTATCAAAGGTTTCATACATGTTACTAACAATTTTAATTTTGAAGTTTCCTTTTAAGGTTTAAGATTTGTTTAACTGATTTAGTTGATTATAGGGATTGCAGTTGTATATGGTTGAAAGGTACTACGCCTTGATCTTGCTTGCCTTTTGAGTATTTGGGCTTTGGCCTTTTTATGAAGTATTTGTTTAGGGTTTTTTAAAAGTGTGTAGTGTTATGTGTGGGGTTTAGACATGAGTTTCTTTTCTCAAGTGGTGGAAGCAGAACAGATAATGTGGTAAGAGATTTCTATTCCCAAGCGGCGAAAGCAGAGAAGATGTCACGACAAATGAGGAAAAGTGATTTTTTCTTGTAAATTTATAAATGATAGATTTAGGGATTATAGTTTTGTGTGGGTGATTTTTCAGTTTCAATGTTGATGTGCCTTTTCAATAAGCTTCATCTGAACTGCTGATAATTTTTTTTGGTTGAAGTTGGGTTTTTTATTTTCTCACTCTTTAGACTCGGTGTAAATTTTGAACATTGATGTCTTATTTAACAATAGGTACTTGTAACAGTAAGGTTTTGGGAGTTTTAAATTTTTTATAGTTTTTCATCTATTTTAATATGGTTATTTCTATATGTGATTGGTGTTTCACTCATCTATCTTTTATTTTTAATTGGCAGCGTTAATTGAGGGTTAGGTTTATGGGTATCTTTATCATTGGTGCTACTCAGATTTTAGTTGGAAGGTTTGGTTTAACAATCAGTAATTTTTTATTTGCTCACTCTTCAGACTCGGTACATATGTGAACAATGATGTATGATTTAACAATAGTTACTTGTAACAGTAACGTTTTGGGAGTTTAAGATTTTTTATAGTTTTTTACCTATTTTAATATTTTTATTTCTATATCTATTGGTATTTCGCTCTTCATGTGTTATTTTTAATTTGCAGTGTTGATTTGAGGTTAGGTTTATAGGTGTCTCTATCGTCGATGTTGCTCAGATTTTAGTTGAAAAGTTTAGTTTAACAATCATTAATTTTACCGGAAAGATTTGGGGGGTTCTTTCTCTTTTTACCTTTTTTTATCCTTTATATATTATTTTTAATCAAGAGAAATGACCGATGGTTAGTTTTTTGGCGATTGTCATTTGTTATTTCTTGTGGTAGTATTTTTATTTCATTTGATTGACTGAAATTGAGTTATTGGATTTGTTGATAAGCAGGGTGGAAAGATAGAAACATGTATCAAGAAGAGTTTGATCCTAAAGCATAAGAATCTAATTGCTGAAAGGGAAGTATATAACATGGCTAATTTTACTATGGTTCCTAGTAGGGGTTCTTATATGGTGACTGAGCATGAATTTAAGTTATAATTTAATTTGAAAACTAAAGTATTTTTTTTTTAAGTTGTTATTCCATCTTTTGGGTTCAATACTGTGAATTCTAAGTTTATTGTTGATACAAGGGGAAATTCTGACTATCTGCATTGTAATTTAGTTCTTTTTTATTTTCTTAATATTTGTATTATTTTTTATTTATATTGATAAAAACTTTCTAAAAAATGTGATGGGTGTTCTCACATTTGTTTATGGTGAAAGAAGTTTTGTTAGAGATGGAAAATATTTCTAGAGTGATCATGCTTGAGTTAACTGATGACAAGTATGTTATTTTGGTTTGTTATTCCCATTTGTATTTCTCCCAAATAATTAACTTACTTTTATTTAAAATTTTATTTAATATATTAGTAGGGTACTATGAAATGTGCTTTATTTGGTGATTATGTTGATGCTGTCAATAGATATCTTGTTGGTAGTGTTTCTCATCATCCTGTTGTGATCTTACAATTGGCTAAGGTGAAGTCTTCCAAAGCTTAGTATTTGATCCCTTTGAATATTACACAAAGGTGCATATTACGAAGGTTTAAATTTATCTTTTTTAGCACTACCTCTCTTCTAAATGAATAGTTATGCATTAAGTTGATTTTTTTAGGTGAAGTAACTTATCCACAAGTGCCAGAAGCAGTGAAATTTAAAAATGGGTCAAAATTTTGTTATGTTTCTTTTTTACTTTTTAATTAATTTGAAAATGGGTATCATTTACAATTTCAATGTGTAGATTATGTGGGGCAAAAGATTTTTTTATGTATATTTAACTTTGTAATGAAGATGAATTGTTTGTTTATGCAGTGTTGCTGTTGATGGAATAGAATTCGATGTGCCTGTTTAGGTTGCTGATGGGATAAGTTGTTATGGAGCCTCATTGGAAGATGAGTTCCTGAAGATATTTCCAAGAAAAAATATTTGTGAACTTGGACTGAAAGAGGTATAAAAAAAGGGTTCTTACAATAAAATATGGCTTGCTGTTTTTTTGGGAAATTTGTTCTTTAACATTCTTCATTTGTTTAATTGAGTTAATATTTGTGTGTTATAGGAAGGCATTTTTATTGTGTTGGAAAATATTTTTGGTGTGGTTAAAGATTATCCTTGATGGTACATGGCTTGTAAGTGTCAGAGAGCTGTAAGTGCTCATTTATTAGTATTTGTTTAGGGTGTGAGCTTTATGTGAAAGATGTCCACCTCGATTAGTATTTATTGTATTTTTTAATTTATCAGATGCTATCTTTGTATATTTGTTAATCTGTAGTTTTATTTAATTGAGTTTAGGATTTGGGCTTTGCGCTTTTCATGAAGTATTTGTTTAGGGTTTGATGCAAAAAACTTTTGCACTACCCTTGATCTCTCTCCTTGAGGTTTCAAGCACCATGAAATGGATGATGGAGGAGGAAAGAAAATGGAGGTGGGGTGCCACTCTCAAAGAAAGATAAGCCAAAGTGTTTAGGTTTGCCACAAGGAAAGGAACCCTTGATAAAAACCAACTAGGAAGAGGTTCCTCAAGAGAGAAGATCCTCAAGACCTTTTCTCAAGAGATTACATTCTTAGTAAAAGGTTCTCTCCCTTGTGGCAAACCTCCTAGTAAAATTTTTCTTGACTTATCTTCTCCCTAAGGAAGCGGCATCAAATTCCCCTCCATCCCTAACATTTCCATCTTTCATCTTCTTAGAGGAAGAACCGTGCTTGAAGAGATCAAGGGAGTGCATTAGGGTTTGTTAAAAGTGTGTTGTGCAATGTGTGGGGGATTTAGACGTGAGTTTCTATTCTCAAGTGGCGCAAGTAGAGCAGATGCATGTGGTAAGTAGTTTCTATTCATAAGTGGCGGAAGCAAAGGAGATGACATGAAAATCATCTTAAAGGTAATTGTTATTATTTTTAACAAGTGTCAGTCAGTCATCAATGAGAGGAAAAGTACTTTTTTTTTTCTATAAATGTGCCTTTTCAATAAGCTTCATCTAAAGTGTAAGTGATTTTTTCTTGATTGAGGTCAGGTTTTTTATTTGCTCCCTCTTCAGACTAGGTGCAGATTTGAATAATGGTGTTTGATTTAACAACGGGTACTTGTAATAGTAACGTTTTGGGAGTTTTAAATTTTTTTATAGTTTTTCATATATTTTAATATTTTTTTTTATTTTTAGGTTTGATTGGTATTTCACTCATTATCTATTATTTTTAATTTCCAGAGTTCAAGGTTAGGTTTTTGGTGTCTCTATTATTGGTGCTATTTAGATTTTAGTTAGAAGGTTTGATTTGACAATCAGTATTTTACTGACAAAAAAGATTTAGGGAGTGCTTTCTCTTTTTACCCTTTTTATCCTTTTATATATGATTTTTAATAAAAAAATTACGAATGGTTAGGTTTTTGGCGATTGTTATTTGTTATTTCTTTAGATGATATGTTTTTATTTCATTTGATTCACTGAAATGATAACATTTAATGTGAGTTAATTTGAGATGTTGTCACTATACTTTTTTTTATTAAAATGTGTTTTTTAAATATTTTAAAAATTTTGAATTCAATTTGAATTTTAAATATTTCTCTGTTTTTTCACATGAGATGCAAGTATTTATATGTTTTGGTTTTTACTATTTGAGATAGTGCTCTAGGCATTTGGTAAAGCTCCGTTTTTTTCTTTGGGGTAAGGGGAAAGTATACAAATTTAATTTGTCATGGGTTATATTTCTGGTTTGCTTGAAGTTATTTGAAGCATTTATGTGGATAAAGATTCTTGGAGATTTAGGGTCAGCCTTCTTCAGATGTGGGATATGTGTACTTTGGATCCACCTACTCAATCACTTGTTGTCATGTAGTTTTGATGGATGCTGAGGTTTTTATATTGTATTTAACAATTACAATTTCTTCTTTTCTTTTTATACATATTTTTTTATCATGTATTTGGGAAATATGTTTTTTAAATTGAGTGATTGGATTTGTTGACGAGCAGGGTGGAAAGAGAGAAGCAAGTATCAAGGAGTGTTTGATCCTTAAAGTAATTCAATTTGAATTTTAAATATTTCTCTGTTTTTTCACATGAGATGCAAGTATTTATATGTTTTGGTTTTTACTATTTGAGATAGTGCTCTAGGCATTTGGTAAAGCTCCGTTTTTTTCTTTGGGGTAAGGGGAAAGTATACAAATTTAATTTGTCATGGGTTATATTTCTGGTTTGCTTGAAGTTATTTGAAGCATTTATGTGGATAAAGATTCTTGGAGATTTAGGGTCAGCCTTCTTCAGATGTGGGATATGTGTACTTTGGATCCACCTACTCAATCACTTGTTGTCATGTAGTTTTGATGGATGCTGAGGTTTTTATATTGTATTTAACAATTACAATTTCTTCTTTTCTTTTTATACATATTTTTTTATCATGTATTTGGGAAATATGTTTTTTAAATTGAGTGATTGGATTTGTTGACGAGCAGGGTGGAAAGAGAGAAGCAAGTATCAAGGAGTGTTTGATCCTTAAAGTATATATGGCAATTTAATTGTTGAGAGAGAAGTATATAACATGACTAACTTTTACTGTGAGGTCTTATATGGCAACTGAGCATGAATTTAAATTGTCATTTAACTTGAAAACTAGAGTGTTTTTGTGTGAAAGTTCCATTATTCCATATTTTGAGTTTAATTTTGTGAATTCTAAGTTAATTGTTGATACAATGGAAAATTCTGACTATGTGCATGTAATTTAGTTCTTTTTTTTATTGTATATTGATGAAAGTTCTGTGTTCCACATCTCTTTATTTGAAAAAAGTTTTATTAGGGGTGGAAAACCTTTTAAAGTGATCATGCTTGTGTGATATGAGGACAAGTATGTTGTTTTGGTTTGTTAGTTTCTAATTATATTTCAATCAAATTTAGTGTTATCGAATTTTCAATCATGTATATTTCAGGAGAAATTTAATATCATGTAAGTTTGTGTCAACTGTTAGTTAAGATATATAATATAATTGGATTGTGTTAATTTTATTAATCATGTGATTTTATTTTAAAATATAACTGTTATTATTTTAAACAGTGTTAACAAATTTAGTTGCAATGTATAAATAAAAAATTTTGTTGTTTTTTTTATTTCATTAGATTTAATACGTTGTAATTGATGTTATCTCTTTTCTTTTTCAAATTATTCCAACAAACTGGTTTTATATTATCAATAGGTAGGGGTGAAATGAAACATTTTCACTAATTTTTTTCATTATATTTAATGATGTTTTGATTTACAATATTATTTATTTCTGATCTACAAATTATTCCAGTAAAGTGCTTCTATGTCAATTGGTGGGAGTGAAAAAATAATTTGTTTTTACTCATTTTTTATGAATTATATTTAATGATGTTCTAATTGATATTGTATATTTTTTGTCTACAAATTAGTTTAGCAAAGCTGTTTTTATGCCGATCAATGGGAGCGAATTAAATGAAACTTGAGTTGAAAACTTATAAATCTAATTTTCTTGAGATTGAAAAATCAAATAAAGAAAGTCAATCTGTTTCTAATGAACCAAAAATCTACGTGATATTACTTGGCCTGGACCAGTTTTGTTTAATGATAAAAAAATTAATTGTATGTATATTAAGTTGGTATTTGACAGAGAATATGTGGTTTTGTGCAATGGTGTGCGTATCTTACTTGGTTTCTTACAATTTGGTTGAAGTTCACAAACTTATAATATCTTTAAGGTTCGAAGTTTGTTGATATAAGAGTATTGACGTGTGTTGGAGATGAGATTAAATATCCTAACTTTGATATTTAAAATTAAAGTAGTTTAACTTTTTGGGTTCTAATTGTCATGGTCCATTTGAAGCCATTCGAAGCATTTATGTGGACAAAGATTCTTTGAGACTTACAGAGATTCTTTGGATGTGGAATATATGTACTTTGGATCAACTACTAATAAATCACTTATTATCCATATGGTTTCGATGGATACTGACATTTTTATGTTGTATTTAACAATTACAATTTCTCTTTTTTTTACATATTGTTTTATTATGTATTTGAAAAAAATGTTTTCTAGATTGAGTGATTGAATTTTTTTATGAGCAAGTCGGAAAGATAGAAGTAAGTATTAATATGAGTTTGACCACAAAGTATAAGAATATGATTCATGAGGGTGAAATATAAAGCATGACTAATTTTACTATAGTTTCGAAGAAGGGATCTTACATGGAAACTGAGCATGAATTTAACTTGTCATCTAATTTGAAAACTAAAATGTTTTTGTTTGAATGTTCTATTATTCCATCTTTTAGGTTTAATTTTGTGAATTCTAAGTTCATTGTTTATACAATCAGAAATTCTGACCATCTGCATGGTAATTTAGTTTGATTTTTTAAAAAAATTTTGTCTGTTAACTTTTATGTATAGCAATGAAAGTTCTTTTTTCTGAAAAGATGTGGTGGATATTCTCACATCTGTTTATGGTGAAATAAGTTTTGTTTGGGATGAAAAACCTTTTAAGGTGGTAATGCTTGAGTTGATGACAAGTATGTTTAGTGTATTTTTTCTTAAATAATTAACTTCTTTTATTTAATATATATTTGTAGGGTACTATGGTATATGTTCTGTTTGGTGATTATATTGATGCTGATAGTGTTTCTCATTGTCCTGATTTTAGGATCAACTAATGAGAAGTCTTTCAAAGGTTATTATTTGATCTCTTTGAATATTATACAAAGGTGCACATTACAAAGAGTTAAATTTATTTATTTTTACCACTATTTGTCTTTTAAATGAATAGTTATGCATTAAGTTGATTTTTTTAGGTAAAGTGACTATACAAAATGCTATGAATGCCTCAAAGTTATTTTGGGATGCATAGCTGCTAGAAGTAGTGGGAATTAAAAATGGGTCAGAATTTTGTTATGTTTTTTTTTATTATTTTAGAAATGAATATCATTTATATTTTCAATATATAGATTCTATAGGAGAGAGGAATACTATTTCTAAATTTATATTTGATGAATATTTAAGTTTATTTATGAAGATGTATTATTTGTTTATGCGATGCTTCTGTTTATAGAATATCGTGTTTATATAAACATGCTATAATATTGTATCTAATTGATTATGATTTAGAATATATTGATAAAATTTGTTTATGCAATATATAAGTAGTCTGTTGAGAGGTTCCTAGTCTTAACTGTTGAAGATGTATTATTTGTTTATGCGATGCTTCTGTTTATGGAATAGAACTAGATGAGATATATAAGTCATGTTCCATTATTGGAAGATGAGTTTCTAGGATATTTTCAAGAAAAAAAATGGTAGTAATGCTGACAGCTTGAAGGAAGTAAAAAAATGGTTGTGGCAATAAAAAATGTATCTTGTTATTTTTAGGAAAAATTTGTTCTTCTCATTCTTCATTTGTTTATTTGAGTCAATGATTATGTGTAATAGGAAGACATTTTTATTATGTTGGGAATTATTTTTTATGTAGTTAATTTGTTAATGTTGTTAAATCGAGTCATTGTTTATGTGTACTAGTTGATTTAATATTGCTAATTTTTTTCTTTTAATATTTAAATTTTATTTTATAATGTTATATTTAATTTGTGTATAATTATATGCATATAGAACAAATGGTCTCCGCGTTGTTCTT
Source organism: Psophocarpus tetragonolobus (assembly GCA_037954015.1). Classification (NCBI taxonomy): domain Eukaryota; kingdom Viridiplantae; phylum Streptophyta; class Magnoliopsida; order Fabales; family Fabaceae; genus Psophocarpus; species Psophocarpus tetragonolobus. The sequence goes on along the minus strand of CM075688.1, from coordinate 74,780,004 downwards.
TGGTGTCTCAATTTTTTTATTATTTTTACTTTAAAACGTTATGAGATGACTTATGTAAATGCAACATAATTTTTTCATAACATTTTTAATCTAATTTTTTAATTTTCCTCCACTCAACCCCAAACCCTTCATCACACATTTCTCTCTCCTCATCTAAACCTTTTCTATGTGTTTGTCCCTCCTCTACATCTTCACGTCCTTCTTCTTCTCTATTCCTCTAACTGCCCACGCATTTAACTTATATTTTTATTGATTCAACTAAAATATTAAATTTTCTTATATTTTTATAAGAATTATTGAAATTAATTAATTAAATTAAACATTAAAGTTATTGAAGTTTGTATCATTATATTGTACGAATGATTAATATTTTCATTGGGATATAAGAGTCTTAAACTCTATCATGATATTGTAAGAATCATTAATATTTTATTGATTCAACTAAATATTAAATTTTCTTATAAGAATGATCGAAATTAAACAATTAAATTAGACATTAAAATTGAACAAATTAATATTGTTGAATTAATTTTTATCAATTATTAAATAATTTCTTTAATGTTATTATATATTTTTGTTTTGTTTTCCTTGAAGTAAAATTTAATTTTTTAACGTATTAAGTAAAAAGTACATATTATTTTTTAAGTACTTTTATATTTTTAAAAATATTTTCTATTATAATTTATAGGTTATATACTTTACTTCTATTAGAAAAAGTTATATATTTTTAACGTTAAAAAATATTAATTTTAGAGTATTTTTTAGTTTCTTTTAAAAAATTGCCTTCAAAGTTATAACTCTTGTTATATCGTAATTTGTTAACAATATTAGATTTTACATTTCATTTTAGGATCTTCAAAACACAAATTTAGATTATAAACATTACGTCAATGTTTTTTTGGATCACAATCCTGTGAAGGTATTTTTAAAATTAATCTTTTTATTTGCTTTGTACCATTATATTATAATTAAATTAATTATAAATTATTAATTGATGTTTTTGTAGATGAAGCCAGACTTCTTTGACTTTTGTTAAAAAGTATATGAATGCTATTTGAGTTGGACCAATTTTACTTAATAATAGACAAATTAATTTGATATACGTTAAGTTGATATTTGATAAAGAATGTACACTTATTGAGATATAAGGGTGTTAAACTTTGTTAGAATAAAATTAATTATCCTGACTTTAATATTTAAAAGTAAAGTAGTTTAATTTTTTTATCATGTTTATGATATTTTATTACAAAAGAATTATTTTATTTTAATACTTACTTGTAATAAATATTGTTATAATATTATTACTTAGTCATGGTTTTGCTGACTGTTGTGGCAGCCAAATGCTGGTATCTATCTATATCAATTAGATGTCAACAATGTTTTCTGGATGGTGACCTCTTTGAAGATGTGAAGATGTATATGGACCTTCCTTTGGGGTATAAACAGTGATCTTAGGCTTAGCAAGCCTCTCATCAATGGTTCTGCAAATTATTTAACCATTTATCTCTTCTTCTTCTTATACCATTTACTATTTAAACAATTTTATATCTCAAAAGGGTATTTCCTTGTTGGAAAATGGAAATTACACAATCCACCAAGGATATATCCCTATCTCAATGAAAAATTGAAAAAGACCTTGGCTCTATTGGAAGATACTAGTCTCAGGTTGCAAATAAGTTCCTTTGCCAATGCATCCTAACATCAAACTGATTTTTTGGTAAGGGTGACCGATTGCCTGATTCTTTTCTCTATGAACACCTTATTAGGAGGTTGATGTATTTGACCATTGCCCACCTTTGCATTACCATTCTAGTGCATTAGTTAAGTCAGTATATGAAAGAACCACGAATACTTCAACTTAATGCAATGCATCACGTATTCTAGTACCTTAATACAGCTCCTAGCCAAGGTTTACTTTTCTCTGCAACCAATTCCCTTCATCTCACTGCCTATGCTGATGTTGATTGGAGCCGTTGCTTAGATACTCAACAATACTTCATACATAACTGGATTCTATGGCTTCCTTGTGATACTTTGTTGTCTTGGAAGTCCAAAAATACCTATGGTTTCCAAGTTCTCAGTAAAGGCCGAGTATCATTTATTATCTTCATTTGGAAGTGAAGTTGTATGGTTTACATACGCTTAAAACATGTTGAGGTGTCAACTCTCATAATTTTTTGTGACAATTAATAATCCATAAACTCAGCATCCAATCTTGCTCATCATGAATGGTCCAAACACAAATACATATACATTGATCACCATTTCATCCAGGAATTGGTGCCGACTATCATACTCAAACTAATTCCTGTTAAAAGACAACATCAGCCAACTAACCACTTCACTTGCCAGAATCTTAATTCTCCACTCTCATGCACAAGATGAGAATCTCAAAACATTTGTTCTCCGTCTTGAGGGGGTATACAATATATTGAGATAATTAGTTAGCAGTTAATTAGAAATCAATTTACAATTTGTTATTCTTTCTCTAGTTGCATAAATGTCCTCACTTGTATTTCTCTTTAGAGTAACATTGAATAATAATTTTTCTTCTTCCTAACTATAAGAAAATTTAAATAGAGTGAAATATCAGTTTAGCTCTTAAAAAGTTATAAGCGCTAACACTTCGGTCATTGAAAGAAACTTTTAGACAAATTAATCCTTGATGTTTTTATAATTGTGCAAATTGATCCTAAGTTTCTGCTTATAACTTTATAACTAAAATAGTATTTCACTCTAAATCACTTTAGACAAAACTTTTATTTAACACTACACCAGTAGTCTGGTACACACCTAAAGATAAAAAGGGAGAACTAGTTTGCTATAATGCCTAAAATAACAAAGCAAGGAACCATCTTCTTCCATATCTCTCCGTCCAATCTCTAGAATCTAGTTTGTTATAAATAATTGCTTTTAATTAAACTCTCAAATCTAGACCGAAACCCCGTTGTGTTTTTCCATGGTCCTTTGCATAGTTACACATAGCAATTGAGTGTCATCTTAACAGATGAAATCAACTTCACGAAGTTGTCTAGTAATTTTTAAGATCTACAAGAATCTTTACAAACTCAAAGCTAAAGGGTGCAGCATATTCTAACATAGAAAAGATAAAGAGAACACGATTTTCTCGTCCAATTATAATGATCGCTAAGAACAATTGCACATGTTTTTTGATCCAAACTAATATACATAAGCTTTTCTTCCTAGCTTATTTAAGAAATGCTCTGCACTAGAATGTATTATCCACCAGGAGATTGCCTTAATCTTTAGTTTGTTTTATATAGCAGCACTTCCTACCCATTTTCTGTTCCATGTATATGAACTGATATTTTGTCACTACACTAGAAGAAACCAATTGATAAAAGGCTTGCAAAGACTTCAGTAGGGCCCAATAACATATAAAATAAACTTGTACATAGATTGCGGGGGCTAGCAAAATGTCAACAAACATCACAACTTCTATCAACTTCCGATTCCAAGTTTTTTTTCAGGACAAAATGTAAGGAATTCCGTCCAACTATGAGAATGACCTTTCAGTACATATCAATATGTGGGATTTGGTTAAAAGTGTTTTGTATTTGAGCTTCAAAGTATAGAGACATTTTTGCACTAAACTCATAGTAGGAGAAGATATTTTGATATTCTTATACGAGCCTATAATTCTACAATTTCAATATTTCTTATATCCATGTTGTTATCTGTGACATGCCACAACAGAGGCACTAGATTTAAAAAACAAAAAAAAAAGTTAAAAAAATTTAACTCCCATCCCACATTCCCTCTAAAATAGTCTTCTATCCCCAGTGTAATCCAACAGATTACTTGGCTGTTTGTTCCAGAATTGGGATTTTGTTCCATGTTTCTTCCAAGCCACTTATCTGCAAAGGAGGCAATGAAAACATGCTAACTGTTGAGCTTCCCTTTCTAATTTCCTGCATAACATGCAAAGCTGAAATGGTACTCTTCATGTAGAGGCTCTCAATGTTCTGGATGGCTGCTAACTCCTTTGGTACCAGCATATCATCACTCTTTGTGCTGGCTGAGGTTGAAGCATCACACCCTTCATCTTGGTGAGTTGCCTCACCGGAAGTCGAAGGGTCATTCACCGGGAAAAGGTGGTCCAACATTGTTTCACACTCCTTCACAAGTTTGTAGAGAAGGTCAGTGGTGAAGAAGGGCTGCTGCAAAACCTTCTGAATGAAAGGCAAACGAATGAGAGCACCAGTTCTCTTGTCATACTTCTTTAGTATTTTCACAAGTCCTGTACTCAGAAAGTTGTAGAATTAGTTAGTGCATCTGTTTCTAGTCATTCAAAATTGTTTCTAGGAATGTGAACATTACAAGTTATTGAAAAATATTCTCTAACTTGTGTAGATTACAGATATTTTTTCTTATACATGTTCCATTAAGAGAATGGAAATCTTGTATTTTCATGAAAATTATGGAAGTTAATTACTTACTTTCACTTTATTCAATCTTATTTTTATTTTTAGTATTTAGATTTTTAAACTAAAACAAATTTAAAAATATTTCCATAAATGGCATAATTAATAGGAATAATATTTGCAGTAATAGTATTATCAGGAATATTATATATTTCCAGAACTATATGTCAACAAACAAATGTCTCCTTTAGATATGATGAGAATCTTATGTAAATCAGTCTTCAATTTAGCATACAATACTTTAGACTCTATAAAGCCATTCAATCACTGGGTAATATGTATTTGGGTTATAGGACAGCAACTTTAAAGGATAAATATCAATTTAGTATTTTCAATTGTTGTGTCTTTTATTTTAAGTGATATAGACTTTACAAGGGAATATCTGTTGAATTCATTTTGATAATTAATTAACTCGTGCTTATAAAAAAAAATAATTAACTGGTGCAATGGACCAATATATTAGACAGATGAATAAGTCACTTTAGTGTTATCTAATGGGGTGGAATGTTCAATATAAAAAAACACATTAGTCCAAAAAGAGATAAGATCAATCACATTAATCCTCCAGTGATGATAATTATGCATGATATCCCTAAATATATATTTTATTCGTTCCAATAGTTGCAAACATCTGAAAATTTAAATACTGTTTTGACTGAAAAAGTATATGCATTTCAAGAAATAACTTAACTACTTGCTATAGAAATATAAAATATTCCAAGTAGATGCCCCATTCCAATGGAAAGATATTCGTGGCTTTACTAAGCTGCCCACAGAATTTCATGATCAATAGAAAAAACCTATATGTGGGAAATGATTTTTTTTTTTATTTTTTTATGATTTAGTGATTTGCTACACTTTCTACTGCATTGAGTCACACTATAAGTACACAGTAATTATCATTTCATTAGAATAAACAGTGTCCATTACTTGTTCTGAGGCACTTTAATCTGAAAACATAATATATCTTTGGGCTGATTTTTGGTTTTAAATTTATCAACATAAAAACTAATTTTAATTTTAATTTTAATTTTTCAAATTTATCATAGCTAATATATTTTGTTTTCAATTTTTAAAATATTGTTGTCAATTCATAATCCATTAAAATCTGTTCTCTATGACTATCAGCAGCATGGTAACAGTGGAATATTAGCCACCGACGGTGGTTGTGTTAGTGTTGGCAACCAATAGTAACTATCAGAGATGGACAATGGAAGCGGTTAGTCCACTAAAAGAATTATTATTTTAAAAATAACTAAAAAAATTAAATAATAAGTATTTTAGCTAAACAAGTTATTGTTTTCACTTTTCAAAATGCATTTGTAAACGAAAAACACAGAATTAAGAATCTCCCCAAACAAGACCTAAAGTACATCCAAAGTTAAAGAACATACCTTAAACGCAAGATTCAAACATGTTTAACAACTAGTAACAAAAATAGTTACAAAGGAGAAAAAAAGTTGAACATACCTGTGTAGTTAAGGGCACTGTAGTTTTCTAGCAAAACCATCTCTCCATGGAAATCCACAATTTCCTTGCGAATTTGCATCAATTGCTCATTAGAATCTTTCACTTTGGCCACCCTATCTTGCAACTCCTGTACATTTCAACCACAACATACTATTTATTAGGATGATTCTTACTTTCGTTGTTCACAAGAAAAATAACAGGATATGGGAGATTCCTTATTTTTTATGAAAAAAAAAATTTGGTTTTTACCAAAAAAAAGATGAAAAATTTATAAAAATTCTGTTAAATGATACAAAAAAAAAATGTAATACATACAAGTTAAAATGACATGTGTTTAAATTTCATGGTATCCTCGCAGTGAAATTCAATTATTATCACATATGCAAATAATTAATTTAATACCAAAAAATTATACAACATAACCACAATTAAGTTTAATACATCAAAGTTTTATATCAGTTAAAAGTTATAATCATAACTATTATAATAATTTAATTTAATGACGTGTCGTTTCACATTTGTCACTTAATGTCACAACTAATTTAAAAATAAAGAAATAAAATATTAAGAAAAAAAAAAAGAGAGACTTAAACAGTTAAACCTAACAAAAATGATGTTAACTTTATTTTAATGTGAACTGTAAGTCTAGTAGTAGGTAGCTAGCGCATTTACATTCCAGTTTCTGACACAAACAGGGTTGACGGCTGTTGACGGTCCGTTAGTAAAATAAAACCATCGTCACGAACGGACGTTTCTCAATAATTTTTTGTTCTTTATATTTTGACAAGACAATAAATTTTTGTTTTTATATTATTGGGGTTTATGCCGGGTATATTCGCATCACATTCCAAAGCCTTTATTCTTACATCTGAATAGTACTATTCATCTAACTTTCAATTTATTTTAAGTTTATTTTCTATACATATATTCTTTTAATTCCATGTTGAATAAGTTCGTGTTAAAGCCTTTTTTTTTTAAATACAAAAAAAATGGTAAGTTAAAATTCATTTATGGAAAAGTTGATCAAGATAGATGTTATGTGTATTCAAGATTTATTAATTTGATTTGGTAAAAAAAAAAAAAGAAAAAATTACAAGAATTGAAACTAACATTACAAAAAGGTTGAGGGTTTCTAGGTTTTTTAAGTAAAAGTAATAACTAATCACGTAACATTATAACAAATTACAAATACACTATTAACAACTAGAGTGTGTTTGAAAACTAATTGGGTGATAATTGTTCAATGTTTTTACTTTTGTTTTTGAACATGTGTTTCTATTTTGAGTTTAATTAAGTATATATTATTAGTGTAAAAAAAATTTATATTTAATTATAATTATAATTTTTTATTTATATAATTTTTAAAACATTAATTAATAAAATTAACAACCTTTCTCGTTTTTAAGTTATTTCATATAACCAAAGATACAAAATTAGTTGATAAAAGAAAATGAGAAAAAACCATAGATTAATAAGTGGATGGTACCTTCAATTTGATGATGCACTCTTCCTCCTTCTCGACAAAAAACGTGTTGAATTTGTGGAGCTCTTGTTCGAGTGAGTTTCTAAATTCGGTTTCTTCCTTGGACATGTTCCCAACAAGTTTTGGACGCTTGGTGGGGCGGTTCTCGCCGACTTTAGAAACTGGCTCGATCATCTTAAGTTTCTTTTTTAGTTCTTTGTAAGATAGGAACTTGTCGCGCCATTGGGGCAGTGTTTTCTCGATCTGGTTGCTCAGGCTCTTTCCAAATTTCATTGAATTACGATAACAAAACAAAGAAAGGAATGAAGATTGAGAACGAAAATGGGAAGGGAAAGTTTGTGTGTATGGAAAAGTGATGAATGAAATGGGAAAGAGGAGAAGGGGTTGTGTGAGTGATATAAGGGTACGAAGGAAGAGAATATTCGTGGGTATTTTAGGATATCCAATGAGAACAAGAGTATATTTCGGGTTTTATTCCCTCCCTTCGAATGTGGTTGTTTTGTAAAAGTTTATTTATCCAGTCACAAGTTATTCCTTTTTCCTTTTTTGTTTTAGTTTTTCTTATGTAATGTTTTTTATTTTTATTTTAAACAATTTTTCTTTAAAAATTTAATATGCTTGTTTAAATTTTGAAATCAGTATTGGACATGTAGGTTTTTAATTAGAGTAACTGTTTTATATATTAATATTATAAACAAAATCACACTATTGTTCAATCTCAATTATTATGTAAATGTATGTAAATGAGTATTAATAGTACACTTTTAAATACATAGACTAGGGAGCAATTTTCCTAAGCTAAGTATAAGTATAGTTATCAAATATTACCCGTAGTACAAGGTAATCACGTTGCTGTAGCCACAAAAATATTAATAATACAATTAAACACAGAAAGATGCATAAATACTTATAGATTTAAAACTTATAAATAAGCACAACTTTCTTTAAAAAGACACAAAAGAAAATTAGTATGATAATATTAATTTAAAGTAGAAGTGTCACAATGTAATGTACACGCTACTAAATTTAAATTATTTTTCTTTAAAAATAATAACAATATAAAATTAAGCTTAAAAATAGATATTGAAATATTGATTTATGTTTATAATAATTTATTTTATAGAAGTGATATATGCACTAATTTTATAAATAAAATTAAAAATTAGTAATTATTCATATATTATATTTAAATAAAAAGAGAGGAATGAACGAGCACATGACACCTAGGATTGTGGTTTGATGGTCACCTAGGATTCTTTGACATTGTAAATGACACATGGTAGATAGAGAGGTAGTTGACCAGCCACCAAAAACCACAATCCCCACCTGTAGTTTAAGGTGTTTATTTTTGTTTTTTTTTCTCCCTTAAACCACTAGTCTTAGTTTTGATTTTATGAAGAAGATTTATTTTTTTTTCAATGAATTGTCCCGTTTTAGGAGGGAAATGGTGCAATTTGGAAACAAAATATTTAAACCAATATCAATAAATCATGTCAAAATATTTAAACATAAACAACCAAAATTTAATTTTGAAAAACATCTATATAAATTAATAATTAAATACCTTAAAAGTGTAGTAAACTTTCCCCTCATAATCCTTTTTTTTAAGCCTAAACTCGTAAAATTCTAACTTGGAAACTTTGCATGAAATGTTACCAACAAGCGTGATGTTACCAACAAGCGTGTAGTGTGTACTTGTAGGAGGAGACCAACAACCCCCCTTAAACCACATTTGAGAATTTTGTTTTTAAGAAAACATAAATTACAATTCCAACCTATGGTTTATGCATGTTTTGTCAAATTTTATCAATATATTATAAATCATAATCAATTAGATACAATATTATAGCATGTTTATATAAAGTTGAGAAATAATTGTGTACTTGGAATCAATGAGGGATCCATACTTGATGTTCCTAATAGTGAGAGAAGACTGGTCTCTTTTTTATAGGAGTTGAAAAGACAAGAGAGCTGACTAAAGGGATATCAATTCTATTCCTTACCAGTTAAGACTAGGGACCTCTCAACGGACTACTGAAGAGTCAAACCCATCATGGACTATTATCATAAAAATCCAATATACATTATCCATAAATTATAATAATGTGGAATAATAAGATTATTCTATAATTGATTTTAGCATATAAATATAATTTATTGATTAATGCTAATCCATAAAAAATGATAATAGAGAATAATTATATAAATATAACATTCTCCCACTTGGATAACATTAATCAATAAATTAGATATACTAATTATGATACAAGCACATATATCAATAATAAATAAAAACAAGCACAAATCACAGATAATATCCATTATGGATACATATCATATGCGTATATTTCATAAATGATGGATAACAAAAATCACAACAAATATGTGATCCCAAAATGGTCCAAATAGTTTTATATGCTAAAAGAGATATGATGAAAATGATGTCAATGATAAATTCACATCTCATGAAACCCATAACAATAGAACATGTAAATTTCAGACTTCCACTAACTCAATACATCAAAAGACTCAATCACACCATATGAGTTACATGATTCTGAAAAACTCCAACGACTTAGCCTGTAGTTAGTGGATCTGCTAACATATTTTTTGTAACAGTATGCTCAATCTGAGTCTGAAAATCCAAAATTTTCTCTCTAACAAAAAAAAAAATTATATCAAAATGCTTTGAGGAAGTAGAACTCCTACTGTTTTGAGAGAAATGCACAGCAAAAATATTATTGCAATATATCACAAGTGGTCTAGAAATACTTTCAATAATGTGATAGTTAGAAATCAAATTTATAAGCCACACAGCTTGACTAGTAGCCTCATAACAAGCAATATATTTTGCCTCCATGGTAGAAGTACCTGTAAGAGTCTGTTTAACACTCTTCCAAGAAATAGCTCCTCCTATCATCATAAAAATAAAGTCAAAAGTAGATCTTCGGTCATCAAGGCAACCAGCAAAATCAGAATCAGAATAACCAATGACCTGAAGTTGATAAGATTTCTTATAGTCAACATATGATCTTTGGTTCCCTACAAATATCTAAAGACCTTTTTAACAACTTTCCAATGACCCAAATCTAGGTCACTCAAGTATCTCCCTAAAACATTAACAGCAAAAGAAATATGGGGACGAGTATAAACTTGAGCATACATCAAACTACCAATAGTAAAAAAGCATAAGAGAATTTCTTAATTTCACCTCTTTCATTATCATTTTAAGGATATTAAGATTTAAAGAGTTTGTAACCCTTTTTAATAGGTGCAACACATGAGGAGCAAACATGCATGTTAAACTGTTTGAGGACTTTATCAATATGACCTATCACGAATAATTTGAATGCCTAAAACAACAGAGGCACCATCAAGATCTTTCATATCAAAGTAACTATTTAAAATAAATTTTGTCTCAGTCAAAAGCTCAACACTACTACTAGCAAGAAGAATATTATCAACATATAAGACAAGAATGATGAAATGGCTCCCACTACTCTTCAAGTAAATGCACTGATCTGAGGCATTTTTCTCGAAGCCAAAAGAAGTGACCACCTTATCAAATTTCAAATACCACTGTCTAGAGGCTTGTTTTAGCCTATAAATAGATTTTTTTAACTTGCAAACCAAATGCTTATTGCCTTTTTCAGCAAAATCATCAAGTTGAACCATATAGACTCCTTCAAATAAATCTCCATTCAGAAAAGTCATTTTGACATCCATCTAGTGAAGCTCCAAATCAAAATGAGCTACTAAAGTCATAACAACACGAAAAGCATCCTTAGTAGAGACCGGTGAGAAAGTCTCCTTATAATCAATGTCTTCTTTCTGACTATATCCCTTTGCTACAAGTCTGGATTTATACCTCTCAACTTTACCATTTGGATTACGTTTAGTTTTGAAGACCCATTTGCACCTAACTAGTTTACAACAATTGGTAAAGCCACAAAATCGTAAACATCATTATAAGTAATGGAAACCAACTCATCATGCATAACATTTAACCAATCAGAAGCATGAGAACTAGAGATAGCCTCAATAAAAGTTGTAGGATCATTAATATCACTAAGATCAAATTCATGCTCTTTAAGATACACTAAATAATCATCAAGTATAGAAGACCTACAAACTCTTTGAGATCTCCTCAACGGGACCTCTTCAATAACATCATCATATACCTATTCATCCATCACAGGTGCTCTGGTGTTAATGTCATCTTGAATAGTTTCATTGTCATCATGGATAATAGGAACCACAGTATCTGTGAGAAAAGAAATAGGTGGCATACGAACTACAACACGGTTTTCTCTGAGAGTGGCTGGTCATGGTGTAATGCTCCCACTGTCCAAATCATCCTCAAAGAATACCGTACGATCGGATTCAATAACTCACACAGAGTGAAAAGGGCAATAAAATCTACTACCACGAGAACCCACACAATAACCAATGAAGAAGTTGATGATAGTATTGGGATCAAGCTTTTTAAACTGAGGATTATAAGGTCTTACCTCTATCTTACAACCCCACATATGAAAATGTCCCAAACTTGGCTTCTTCCCAAACATAAGCTCATAAGGAGTCCTCTAAACTGACTTACTTGGTACTTGATTAAGAATATACACTACAGTCCTCAATGCATCTCCCTAAAGAAAATCTAGTAAAAAGGAATGGTTCAACATACATCTCACCATTTCTAAAATGTTCGATTTCGCCTTTTTGCAGCCTATTTTGCTAAGAAGTATTAGGCATAATGTACTGAGCTTCAATCCCGCATTCATCAAGAAAATGTAGAAAAGGGTCCAAGATTTCTACCAGTCTCATCATATTTGCCATAAGACTCTCCACCTCTGTTAGACCTCACAATATGATCTTCTTTCTTATTTTCAACTCAATAGAAACTTTGAAAGATTTAAAGGCATCAAAGGAACTTGATTTGTTCTGAATGAGATCTATCCATCCAAATATAGAATAATAATTTATAAAGGTGATAAAATACCTATATCCACCTGTGGAAGTGGGTGAATAGGTCTACAGATATCAGTATGGATAAGTTGTAACACATCATCACACTTGTTTACACTTTTATTTCTGACTTTGGCAGTAAGCTTTCCCTTAATGCGATCAAAACAAGTGTTAAATCAGAGAAATCTAAATAATGAAGAATGCCTTCTTTAATCAACCTCTTAATCTGAGGTCTAGAAATATACCCTAAACATCTATGCCACAACATAGAGGAATTTTCATCAACTTTATTATGCTTGTGGCCAACAATAGAATTAACATACATGTCATTCACATAAAACTCTTGAACCAACAATAATGGAATTAAAGCAAATAGAAAATTTACCATTAAAAAATTCAAAAGTGTAGCCACATTTGTCCAAAGCTGAAACTGAAATCAAATTCCTTCTCATGGAAGGTACATACACAACATCTTTTAATAATAAGACATGTCCAGAAGGTAAACATAAAGACAATACTCCTATATCTTCAACAGATGCTCTTGCTCCATCTCCCATGATAACCTTGGACTCGATATCACTTGGTTTTCTCAGGCATGTGAACCCCTATAAAGAATTCACAACATGAATAGTGGCACCTGAGTCTAACTACGAAGAACTGGGAGGAACATCACCCACATTACACTCAAAACAAGCTAGAGCAAATAGGAGTATACCTTCCTTGTTAGCATTCTTCTTCTTAAGAAGATAACAGTCATATGTCCTGTGCCCAAATTTCTTGCAATATGTATAATTCCCCTGAAATGCTACTTTTTAGGCTCCAAATGCATGGTTGGCTTTCCTATTTTCCCCTTTTCAAAATGGGACTTGCCTTTGAAACTCTTCTTTATATTTTTAGTGTCAGAAGTAGAAGTAATAAACTACACACTATGAGACTTGGTCCTTTTAATTGATGCTTCCTCTCTAGAAACAATGGCTATCATCTCATCAATTGTCCACTCCTCTTTCTGAGTGTTGTAAGAAGTCTTCAACACATCAAACTAAGAATGAAGAGATTTCAAAACCTACCAAATCAAATAACTCTCACCAAGGTCAACCTTTAGAGACTTTAGCTTATTCTAGTAGTGTATAAACTTCATTATATGCTCACGAACACCACTAACACCATCATATTTAGTTTTCTCAAGAAGAGACAAATACTTACCCTTCTGCACTTTGTCAAAAGTTTTAATTTTCTCACCAACAGAACTTAGAAAATCCTTAGCCTTATCATTATATGGAATACTCTGTCGAATAGACTTCTCCATGGTGTATTTCATCAAACACACCCTATTAAAGTGCTACCACTTCTCATGAGAAGCCTTATGGGCAATAATGGTCTCAGGAGTGAGAGGTGGAAGCTCTTCCTTTCTTAAGGAAAGGTCTATGTTAGTAATTCCAAGACATAAATCCAAAGATTCTTTCCAATCCTCAAAATTTGTCCGATTAAGAGTTTTGACCAAAGTCAATTGCATAGGCAAAGAAACTGGTATCAAAACAACGAAGAAACATTTAATATGCACATTTATATTGCAATAAAAATTAAATGTTTCTGAATACACATCCAAACATGCCTACAATAAAAGATTTATCATTCACTATATCCCGCCTAAGGGTCTTGAATCATAATAAATAAGAAATATAAAATACAATGCAGAACTCATGTAAGAAGAAATCTAATATCGATAGGGTACTTGACAAATAATTGACATAAGACAAAATTAAAAATGTATTGTACCAAAAAAAAAAACAAAATACATCAACAACAAAATACCATAAGGTATAATAATCCTTAATGTAGTATAAATTTAATTAAAGAAATAGTTAAATTATTTCATTCATACAAATTTCATATAATTGTGCCCACGATAGGTGAGCTCACAATCATATAAAATTATATTACTCATGCTTAAAAAAAATAAAAAAAATAAAAAAAATTATATTATGCATGAACAACATATTAAAAAGCACAAAACATATAATATTTAATACAAATAGGGATAAAAAAATTAATTCAAGTATAAATATGCTACTAGGGAGAGTACAACTTACTAACGTATCACTTAAATAACAAGAAACATGTATAAAAAATTTCAAACCAAAAATCTAAAAGTAGGATACTGAAAATTGCAAATTAAGTTTCAAATTAATTATAGAAAATAAATTCTAATATTATAAAATTTCATAAAAAATATTAATAATGTTAAAATATTAAATAATTAATATTTTAAGTAAAATGCAGAAAATGGACCCTGGAAGTGGGGGCACACAGCCCCCCATAGCCCCACGTGTGCAGGCAGTGAGTGCGCTACACAAAATAAAAAGTTCATCTTAAACCTCTAGATGCAACAACATTGTTCTGGGGTGATTTTGAGCATTTTCGAAGATCAAATTGGATGATCTTGAGCTCGTTTTTATTGTCTAGATGTGAGAAACAAAAGCTCTCAATCAATTTTGGGTTTTACCAGAGAAAATGAAGGAAAATTGGAGAAGAAACGAGCTGGGTTGCTCATCATCTTCTATTCCCTTTAATTCTGCAAGTTATTTTAGCTTATCCTTGTTGTTCATCCATTTCCATCATGTCTTGAGTTACTTTGTTTTAGTAGTTTTTTATTCTTTAATTCTATACATCTATCTTTTAATTTTTTATTTAGTAGTTCTTTCAATTGAATCAATGGTTTGTGTTTAGGTTCTTTTACTCTTGAGTTTTGTTCTCTTTTGTTTGAGTTCATTGCCTAAGAGGTTGAGGGCCTTAAATCCACATGGTTGTGAAAAAACCACAGCGTAGTGGCCACTAACTTTGGCTAACTCTTGCAAAGTTCTTGCACATTTTTTACTTTGTTTTTGCCCTATTTTTTAGGTGTTATATATGCATTTTTTATAATCTTGTGTATTTGCCTATTAGAGTCATGTTTTAGTTACATAATTGTCAAGTTTAATTTCATTTGAGTTTAGCCTCTTATTTATTTTGCTAAAAAGCTTTGAAAACTTCTTGAAATTGAGCATCAAAGAGGTCTCATCCTCTTGTCTTAGTCTCTAAGAAGTCTTTTATGCTTTGTAGTTCAAGCATAATCTCTTTTAAAAAATACTTTCTCAAAATTTTAGTAGCTCAATTTCATCTTCATTTATTGATCTTGCTTGAAATTTTAGTAGCTCTTGGTGCTAAGTTGAAGTGAATTTTTGTTAAGAATTGATTAAGTTTGGCATGGTTTAAAGAGTCCTAAACTTGTTCACACAAGTGACTTTTAAATCACAACACATACTCTTAGTCATTACCTAATTCACTTCTAAGTTCTAGCACATTTTAAGTTACTTAGTTATTTCTTAATTGCACTTTGGAATTGAATTTGTGTGCCTTAGCCTAGTTCTTCTCTGAAGCGATTACCATACATAGCTTAATCACAAAATTTGCAAAACAAGACAAAAGTAATTAGGTGCATCTAAAAAGATAAAAGAAAAAGAAAAGAAGTCAAAATTAAATGCAAAAAAAAAAAGAGAGAACAAAAGAAGTTAAATTAAATGTTCAAAATGGATGTACCTAATGGAAAATTGCCTTTACGTACCTAAAAGTGATTGAAATTGCTTGAGATTGGGTTTGGTAGAATTTGACCATTCTAGTTCCCTATCTAGGATAATGCTTTGTGTGCTTACTTTTCTTTTCTAAACCTTTAATTGTTAGTTTGTCTTGTTTACTTAATCTTTCTAGTCTTGTCATTCTACTTCATTTCAATTTGGATAGGTGTCCTTTATTGTGGTATTCTTTCATTGTTTTTACTTGCTACTATTTGGCCATCTTTGCCTCTCCCTTGGTTGTTGGTTCTTTGATTGGTAATGTCACCCTTACGAAAGAGCTTGAAGAAGGAGCTTTACACAAGGGTTGCATGCTATGAAGAGTTGATTGAAAAGCCAAAGGGACTTGATCAAACAAGAGAGCAAGACCTGAGAGTTCACCATCTTGAGGGAGCATTTGGAGATACAACTTGAAGACCATTGTCTTTCTTTTGAAATTAATTTCCTTGTATTAAAAGGTCTTTTTAGGAGTGTTGGATACCCATAAGGGTCACTCCTTTTGCTTGTAATAAGTTTTGCTTAGTATGCCACTCTAAGTGCTTAAATTCTAGGATTTGATGACATTAGGGTCATGTATCCCTCTGATAAGGATTTCAGCTTTATTTTTGCTGCCTCTGCATCTACATTCAAGACCCAAGATAGGTTCTTCGTTAGGTATTACTTTGTATACCCCAATGATGTATGAGAAATCTGCTAACAAAAGAGAGTCATGAAGGTTGATTCATGCGACATTTTGGGAGAAACAAAACACTTATGCTTTTATAAGAAAAATTCTTTTGGCCTCATATGAAAATAGATGTTCATAAACATGACTCTAGATGCATAACTTGCTTACAGGCTAAGTCTAAAGCAATATCTCATGGACTATAGACACATCTACCTGCTTCGTCTGCACTTTGGTTGGACATTAGTATGAATTTTGTCTTAGGTCTTCCTTTTTATTTAAGTTTTTAAATTTATAAAGAAATGTTTTTTTCAAGTTTTAAAACACTTCAAATTTTATCTCCATCAAAATTTCTCATCCATGATGGCCAAATAGCCAATGACCAATAACAAGTAGGAATGAAGGTTAAAAACTAATTATGGTTGAAAACTAACGATTATAGTCAGAAATTTAAAGTTAATAGAGATAGTTAACGATTAGTGTTATCAACCGCTTACGAGTTGAATTATCAAGTTTTATAACCTTATATAACTTAGGACCGTTCTGAATAAAAAAATTTTCCTCCACATATTTAACTTTAACGCAAATGTATAATGAAGCTATTAAAACAACATAAGCAATATGAATGAGTAGCAAAACTCATTAAAAATTATAAATAGTGAAATATTGCTAATTTATGAGTATAAAGAATAATACTGAAGCATTTGGAATATCCATATTTTCTCCGCAACGCAAGAAAGAATATTATTTCGTGAGAGAAGTGACAGCCAGAAGACATGACATTTGCGTGGTCTCAGCGTCCAACTGCCACATTGTTCAATGCCAAGCTTCGAATTTCTTATCGGATCTTCAAAAGGATATTCTTTGGACCTCCAATTAAATTTAAATTTGGAAATATGACAAATGGTCATGAAGTTTGAAAAATTATTAAATAATGTCACTTTTTTTTAATTTTTTTATTTGTGGACCCTCTTTATTGAAGTGTGTTACAAAGTTAGAATAATTCACACATTCTGCTTAATCAAGAACCAATTAAGCCAGACCATCTTGATTTTTTTTTTAAAAAAAAATCTTAGCATTGATATTTATTATTTATCATAAAAAATAATGGTTGAATTCTTATGGAAATCTTGAGCACAAAAAAACGTATATATTATTCTTAATTTTAACGCAATTTGCTCATAAGTGGTAATATCATGTTTAAATTAAAGAAATATTACATTTAATTCTTATTACATGTAAAACTTATATAATTAATTTATTAAGATTAACAAAACGGTCTTTTAGTTGAAAAAATATTTTAAATTTATATTTTTCCAATTATCATTAATTTACTATTTTTAAAGCTTTATATTCAAAAAACAAATTCAGACTTATTTATGTTTCACGCGATTATTCAAAAATATTTTTGTAAAAGATATTAATGAACTAAATTTCTGTTTGACTCAATTTAGTTTTTAGATTTTTTCTGCTATGGATTAAACAATATTGAAACATCGTTATTATTTAAACTTACAAATTATTTTTAAAATAAATTATATATCAAATTTTTATTTTTAGCTTCAAATCTTCTTTTAAATTAAAAGAATAAAAGTTTTTAATAAATTATATATTATAAAATAATTTTTTTAACATTTAAATATAAATATTGTTTGACCCAAATTCTTCTATTAAGAAAAATAAACTAAAAAATTAATTATAAATACTAGTTTCTTACAATTATAATAATAAGTGTTTGCATGTCAACATGAGACATTCAATATTATATTTTTTAAAGAGGGGACTGAATTATGCAAACATATTGATTGTTGTAAGAAACTAGTATGTTTGATGAACCTTATTTAGATGTTACTAACTTTGCAAGAGTATGACCAATTCGCTTGCTTTCAACAATTCCAACTCTAAGGTTTGGTTTAGATGAAAAAAGTTCCCTACAATCCAAGATAGTAGTCCCAAACTCGGACATCTTTCTGACAAAATCAATAATATTGCAAAAAAAAAAATAAAAAATCTTATGGCAATGTAAAAAAGTTTTACATTAATATTGAATATTTGAATTGCAACACTTTATTTATATGATTTTTAAAATATTAATTAATAAAGTCAACAAGTTTATCTGGTACGAAAGATTATGATTGAATGTCAGTGTAAAACTTTTTATACTGATGGTCTATAAGAATTTTTTTCATAATATAAAATAATTATTTTGTATTTTCTATTTATCTAAACGAGCGTATCTCAAGGTCTTGGTTTTTAGGTAAAATGAATAAATAAAAAATATAATATAAATTTTAGTTGCAATATATTAAAATTTTTATACTCTTATTCATTTTAAAATTATATCTATAATAATTTATAATTAATTGATAACATAAAAAAATAAACTTAAAGTATATCAAAATTAGACTCAATAAAATGGTTTAGGATTTTCTTGTTAAAGCTGTATTGAAATCGGGTAGAGAAAAACACGTCTTTACAAGATGATAAAATGAGTTTTTCAAAATTAATGCTAAGTCGGAGATAGAGACGAAAATGTAGATATACATACCCACCCCATCCTTGTATCCGCCCTTGGAATAGTCAATCTAAGCTAAAAGTCACATCCAAAATGGTGGTATAGCAGAAATTTTGGAAGTGCAAAAAGAAACTTAAGTTGTTACTATTGAATTTAAGGGCGTGGTATTGGCACCTCATTTCTTGGGCTGGGAATAATAGTGTTGTATGGCCCATAATATTTACACTTCTTCTTTCTGCTAATACACTCTTTGAATTTTTTTCTCCAAAAATAACTATTTTTTCTCTAGAGAAAAGAATTCATAATTTATTTAGACTCCCCTATATCCATCATCTAATTTTAGGAACAGAACTTTTATATTTTCCCACCACCAACAAGCTGATGGCTTAAATTGTAGAGCATTGAAAGGAAGAAGATCGCACGTGCGGGTATATTATACATACTAGGAAAATTCTCTTAAATTTTTCTTTTCTATAATTGGTTAAAATTTATTTAAAATCACCAATTTTAAAAAATATAATTATTTAATGACAAGTAAAAGTAAAACTCACTAAATGATTGATTTTTAATAAATTATAATTAATCATATAAAGAATTTCAGAAAGAGCTTTCCTGCCCGTACTCTTCTAGTCTTATTGTCATTTATTTTTGAAAGAAAATTTATTAAACTAGAAACTGGCATTTTTAGATCAGAGTGACTATTTATACATTTCTTATTGTCGTGCACATTGTTTATGGAAATGAAAAAACATCAACTAAACCTTAATAACACATCACTTGGGTCTATGATAATCTTTCAGGTAATTTCTTCCTGCACCTTTGTAATATGTCTCTAGAAAGCTTAATTTGAAAAGAAAAAAAAGAAACCTAAGTAATGGGATGCAAGCAAAAATGTGGAGGTATATGAAGAAATTTCTATCTTTTAGTCATAAGGTTGCTTTTCATGCACTTGGCCAATAGTGAAACACATTTTTCCATTAGTGATGCATTCCTCCCTAGTAAGGGACATTGCCTAGGAGGATTAGAGAGAAGAGATAGTTAGGAAGGAGCTTCATGAAGACTTTAGGCCTTAGTCTCAAAACTATGTAAATAAATTGTGTAGCTTATATAGTATTTTGAGTAGATGTAATTTTGTAATTTTAGGCCTTGTATTTTGACCTATAGGTTTTATTTTCTCTAGGAGGTGTGTCTAGTCCCTTGAGAGGAGTGTGTTAATTAGTTGGGTTTGGCCTAGAAGAGTTTGGACGTGTGGTTATTCATTTCCACACCTCTAATTGCTTCTAAAACCCTTCTAACCAATACATGAAGTATGTAGGAGACATGTGGGTCCCCTTGTTTCCTCATAAGTGGTGCCACATCACCTTTCTCTCTCCTACATGACTTTTCTTGTTACTTCTTGTTTGAATTTGAATTTTAGAAGTGCCATGCCACTTTCCTCCAAAATTTAAATTCAAATTAAAGGGAACATAGATCCTCTTTTTTAGGGATTTGTTTGGATCTTTTCCCTTTCTTTTCCTTAGCCCCATGAACATCCAACACTACCCCTCCCCTCTATAAATAGGTCCTCACTCACTCTTGTATGCATCTTTGATTATTTGAATGAATTTAGAAATTTGTGAGAGACTTTTGAGTCTTCTTCTCTCTTCATTTTAAGAGTGTTTCTATGACTTTTATCAAGGGTTCTTTTCCTTGTGGCAAACTTCTACAAACTAGGCTTATCTCTACCTAGAGTGGTGCTTCCATCTTCATCTTCTTCCTATTCATCCATACCTTCTTGCACCATTGGAACCTCTTGAAACAAGATCCTTGGGAGAGCATTCCAAGAATGCACCAAGTGGTATCAGAGCCTTCTTCTAGAGGTTCTTCTCCTTTGCTCAACCTTTTTTAAATTTTGATTTATCATCGTCTTCTTCTCCATCTATTCTTCTATTTTTCTTCAATTAATTTCGTGTTGTTCATAATTCATTACTTGTATAGTGTTGTTGTGACTTTTTATTTTAATTTTTTTCAATCAAAGCAATTTTACTTGAATTTAATTGGTGCATTTTCTTCCTATGCATTTTTCCTTTCATTTGTTCAGTTCAAATTTGTTAAATCCTCCATTGAACCACTATTTTGTGTGTTAGGAATTCATGTTTTCCATTAGCCTTCATTTTGTTGTAGTTTGATGCATGTTGAAATTCCTAAGAAGCACCTTATACTAAAACCACACCTCTGTGGCGAAAACCACAACGTTGCGGCAAGGTGTTTTGGCTTCAATTTTGCATTTCCTTGCTTGATTTTTGTGCCTTTTTTTGTTGTAGCTTATTTTAGATATTGGTTTCAATTTTAATAATCTCAAGTATTTTTCATTAGAAGTCTTGTTTAGTCATTAATTTTGTCATATCAAATTCCTTAGGTTTACTTTCTTTTAGTTTGAATTTTTGCTTCAAAAAGTATGGTCAACTTCTTGAAATTGATCTTCAAAGAGGTTTCACGTCTTGTCTAAGTCTCATAAGAAGTCTTCATGCTTTTAGTTCAAGCATATTCTAGTAAAAATTTATAGCTCAATTTCTCCTATGTCACTGTTCTTGTTCAAATTTAGTGACTCTTTTGTACTAAATTTTTGAGTGATTGCATTGAGGTTTGCTTGAGCAAATTATTGTGACCTAAGTGAGCCAAAACTTGTGTAAAACAAGAAGCTTTAACTCATAATTCATAGCTCTTGGTGAATTAGCTATATCACTCTAAGTTTTTGGTGCATTTTGAGTTGCTTATATTTTCATTGATTGCACCTTGTTTTGAAATTTTTTGAGAGCCTTAGCTAGCTAAATCTTCTCAAGCATTTAATGCCATTAGAACACTCACAAAATTTTCAAAATAACAAGTAGCTAGGTGCATCTAAGAAAAGAATAAAAAAATTTTTAAAAAATTGCAAGAAAATAGTAAAAGTGCAAAAAGAAAGAGAAAAAAAAAGTACAAATTAGATGCACCTAAAAGTAATTTCAAAATTGAAAAAGAGTGCCTAATTTTGGTTGTAATTCACGGCCATACATATTTCACCTAGTGCAATTTTTGAAATTTTTTTGTGTCTTTTTGCTTTTTAGTCCTCATTCATAATCTAGAGCCATTTCTAGGATTTTCTCTAGTGTACTTAGCCTTCTTTCATTTCCCTTAATTTTATTTTGTCTCCAAATTAATCCTTCTAGTTTTGTTCATTATAATATTTCCATTTGGATTGTGTGCCTTTATTTGTTTTAGCATTTTCTTGCTTTTAGCTTATACTCTTGTATTCTTGGAATTGTTTGGTTTGTGGTGCCACTTTTTGTAGAGACATCCTTTGGTTTGGGAGCCTTCCACAAGAGTAGCACATTGAGGAAGGGTTGTTTAAGCCAAGAAGGACTCGAAGAGGTGAAGGAAGCAAGACAAGAATGCATACACTTGAGCGACCTAGGAGGAACACTTAGCATTTTACTTTCTTGCTTTTGTTTGTGTGTATTTATTTTAGGAGTGTTGATATCCTAAGGGATCATTCCATTTGATTGTAATAGCTTAGTTTCTTTATTTAGTTTCTCAAAATTAAGGTGTGGAGGAGGAAGTGGTACACCACCTCTAATACCTTTAGGTGCACATTTTAGTCCCTACACTTTTAGTTCTTGCTTTAATTTCTCCAAAACCGTGTAGAGGTGTCTTGAACTCCAAAGGTTCTTACACCATTTGGAATTCGTTTAGGTTAGTTTCCTTGATTATTTCAATTCGCTTTTAAGTGTGAAGGCTAGAGTTCCAAAGACTCTTGTCTTCTTTAGTGAGAAAACAATTAAAGGGAGAGGAATGCCTATAATTGATTTCACTCTACACACCATTATGGAATCACACAACTCTAGCAGCAAGAGTGTGAACCAAGGGGGCTCACCTAAGGCCAACACACTTGACAATTTTGTGCATAAATTAGAGAGTGACGTGTGGGAGAGTGAGGCAAGATAAGAGAGAGGCAAGAGAAGAGAAAAGGAGGGAAGAAAAAGAAAAAGAGAGAAAAAGAGAGTTAAGGAGGGAGAAAAGAAAAGGAGGAAAGAAGGAGAGAAGAGAAAGAAAAAGAAAAGAGAGAAAGAGATGAGAGGGAAAGAAAAGAAAGACTTGAAAGAGAAGAAAGAGAAAGACTAGAAAGAGAAGAGAGGGATGAGAGAAGAAGGGAAGAAAAGAGAGAGGAAAAAGAGAGAGAGAAAAGAGAAAAAGAAGAGGAAAGAAGAAGAAGAATAGGGAATAGGTCTAGCTTCTCTAGGAGTGTATCAACTAGTGAGGAGGAATGGATTAATGGGAGACCTAGACCTAGGGTAAGGAGAAATCAAAATAATGAACAAAGAGAACAAAAAATTGATCTCCTACCTTTCTTTGGAAAAGACAACGTGGAAGCCTACCTTGATTGGGAGATGAACGTAGAACAACTCTTCAAATGTTTTAAAATTAATGAAGACAGAAAAGTTCCTTTAGAAACCATTAGCTTCCAAGGGTAAGCTATGTATTGGTGAACCTCTCTTGAGGATGGCAAGCATCGCCATCATGATCCTCCTATAGTTGAACATGAGATTGAGCCTATGACATTGGAGACTCAAAGCCAATCTCAAGTTCAAACTAAGGAGACCATGCAAGAATGATCCACCCCTAGGCCCATTATGCTTTCTTGGGGTGAACAAAAGGATAAAGCTTACTTAGCCTTCCTTGATGAGTGTTCTAGTGCACTTGGTATAGTCTCATCCACTTCTACTAAAGTGAGATTTATACTTAGTGCATTGGGCCTAGGATGGGGAGTTGGGTGGAGACCCATACACTACCTCCACTACCACGGCCTTGAGGGGCTACCTCATAGACTCCTTACTCTCCCAACCTTCTGGGGTCTACACTTGCTAATAACATTGCTTATCTCTTTGCAGGATTAGAAGAAAAAGAAGAAGGACTTTCGGATTTGAGGTCAAATCCTTTCCAAGGGAGAGGAGATGATGCATTCCTCCCTAGCAAGGGACCTTGGCTAGGAGGATTAGAGAGAGGACATAGCTAGGAAGGAGCTTCATGAAGACTTTAGGGCCATAGTCTAGAAACTATGTAAATAAATTGTGTAGTTTATGTAGTATTTTGAGTGGGTGTAATTTCGTAATTTTAGGCCTTGTATTTTGGTCTATAGGTTTTATTTTCTCTAGGAGGTGTGTTTAGTCCCTTTAGAGGAGTGTGTGAATTAGTTGGGCTTGCCTAGAAGAGTTTGGACGTGTGGTTATTCATTTCCACACCCTTGCTTCTAAAACTCTTCTAACCAACACATGAAGTATGTAGGAGACATGTGGGCCCTCTTGTTCCCTCATAAGTGGTGCCACATCACCTTTCTCTCTCCTACATGACTTTTCTTGTTGCTTCTTGTTTGAATTTGAATTTTAGAAGTGCCATGTCACTTCCTTTCAAAATTCAAATTCAAATTAGAGGGAACATAGATCCTATTTTTTAGGGACTTGTTTGGATCTTTTCCCTTTCTTTTCCTTAGCCTTATGAACATCCAACACTACTCCTCCCCTCTATAAATCGGTCCTCACTCACTCTTGTATGCATCTTTGATCATTTGAATGAATTTAGAAATTTGTGAGAGACTTTTGAGTCTTCTTCTCTCTTCCTTTTGAGAGTGCGTCTATAGCTTTTATCAAGGGTTCCTTCCCTTGTAGCAAACTTCTACAAACTAGGCTTATCTCTACCTAGAGTGACGCCTCCATCTTCATCTTCTTCTTATTCATCCACACCTTCTTGCACCATTGGAACCTCTTGAAGTAAGATCCTAGGGAGAGCATTCCAAGAATGCATCAATTAGACAATACATGAACTTTGTTCAAGTAATAATATTAACATTTTAATTCATGCTAGTGTTGGAGTGCAAGTGTGAGTTGAAGGCCCACATTGGTAAGAAATTGGGAAGTTGAGTAATATATAAGTGAGAAAGACCTATAACCCAATGCCTTAAGGTTTTGGGTTGAAGGTAGTGTTATGTTCTCTTATGTATAGGATTGTATTCTATTGTTGTACATCTTCCCGGTGTTTAACCCCCTTGGTTTGACCCAACAACTAGCATATATAGGATTTGATTTTTGTAACGATCATCTACAGTAGATGAGTGTTAGACGAGAAAGTAGATGAGCATCTACAGTACCTACCTATAAATTTTTACTATTAGTTAATCAAAGTTGATAAGCTTATTAACTTTTAGAATAAATATTTTAAAAAATAAACTAATGGTGAGTTGTTATGAATAACATTGTAAAATTATTTAACAGTATCACCTCGAGATAGATTTATTCATTGGAGGATGAAGTCATAGAATAATTATTTTCCCATAAAATTTTTATCATTTCTTAACATAATAGTTATAAATTATCTAAAAAATTTAAAATATAATTAAAAATTAAATTATAAAATAAGTTTTTCCCATCAATTTATATAAATGAACATTATCCCTACCACTAAAATATTCTGGATGGTCATGGTATCACCTTTAAACCCATATTGATTTTATTTGAAACATTTTGTCCAATGTTTTAAAATATAAGATTTTCTTTTGTCTAAATTCCAAACATGATGAAATGGCCGGATTCTCTTATGTAAATTAACATTTTATTTATGCATAATTACCATTTGTGATTGTCTATTTTTTCAATTTTAACCTTTTATCTCCTATTTTTAATCATGACATTATGTTCTAATTTTTTAAATTGTTGGATTTTGCTAAACCATTTGTAAATTGATATTAATTGTTAAGTAACACATTTAATTATTGAAATGTGACAGTTATTTAATTATATAAACTCTAATTCTTTTATTTAAAAACAATTTAGATAATGACAAAATAATTGAATAAGTTAATTAAATCGCCAATTAAGATATGCCATGTTATTAAATTACTCTCGTGTTAATGACCGTTTGTAACTTAACTGTCAACACCAATTCAATATAAATTTAACAATTTAAAAAATTAGAAATAGAAAGTTAATGAGAAAATAGAACGTTAAATTTAAAAATAGTGAACAAAATATAAAAAAAATAAAAACACAAATTGTAATTAAACCTTTATTTAACAAATTAATCATGTAGATGGAGAGATACAGAAATAAATGTTATACATGACAAGCCTAGCTATCTAGTAAATTACAGTGAACTAGCTAGCCAATACTTAATTATAGACTAAAGTCGTCTTTGGATCAACACAATTGAACTGGAAATTTTCATTTTTCTAGGCTAAAGAGTAGAAGAAGGTGAGGGAGATAGACTAAACTTTTAGTAGCACAAACATTTTTATTGTTTGAAGTATCTTTGTGTCAAGACATATTTTGAAACATTGACATTCTTTAATATTTGTATTAGACCCTTCTAATAAGTGTCTAATTAAAAATTATCATTTTTGTTTGGATACTAAATTAACATTTATACACAATTTAGATACTCAAACCGAAACATCAACATAACTGAATTAAAAAGATGAAGCTCCTATCAAGAAACTTTACTGGCTCAATGGGCAAAACTTAGGTGGTTAAGAGAAGGAGATGCGAATTCTCGTTTCTTCCATGTATCAATTAATTAAAAGAGAAAAGTGAATCAATTTCTTGGTTTGATGGCAAATGGGGAATTGGTGGAAGATCCAATGTAAGTGAAACAAGAGATCAAACAATTTTTACAGGAGAGGTTCCAGTTTCATGGGGAGGCGGGAGTTCAGTTAGATGGGGAGAAGTTTAATTGCCTATCGGAAGTCCAAAGAGATGAATTAGAAGGGGGATTCTCAGTGGAAGAAATCAAAATGGTGGTATGGGAGTGTGATAGTTTCGAAGCTCCTGGACCAGATAGGTTTAATATGAAGTTCATGAAGCATTTCTGGGAACTATTGTAGGAGGACATTTGAAAGGTTCTGGTAGATTTCCATAAAAATTGGAAACTTCTTACGGGCTCCTATGATTCCTAAGAAGGAATACCTGAGAGGATTGGGGATTATCGGTCCATCTCTCTAATTGGAGTGAATTATAAAATCATTGCAAAGGTACTCACGCACAAGTTACAAAAGATGTTACCTAATATCACTGAAGATTCGCAAATGGCTTTTATTAAAAGGAGACAATTATTAGATAGTGTGGTTTTAGTTAATGAACTGATTCAGGAGGCTAAGCAGAATAAAAAACCCCTGTTGGTATTCAAAGTGGATTTTGAAAAGACTTGTGATTTTGTCAGTTGGCCTTTTTTAATCTATATGCTTAAGCACTTTAGGTTTGGGGGAAAATGAATTGGTTGGATTCGAGGGTGTCTTCAACATCATCAATATCAATATTATTAAATGGGAGTGAAATGAAGGAGTTTGCTATGAAAAGTCAAGGTAGGGTGATCTTATGGTGCCCTTCTTATTTTTAATCGTAGTTGAAGGGCTAGGAGGGTTGGTAAAGAAGGTGATTTTTGATAAATCTTTTATCAGGTATTGTTAGGTGATCATAGTCTCCAGGCTGTAATCCAACAATATGCAGATGACACCATTTTTATGATTGCATCGAAGCTCAAGAGTGTATATACTCTAAAAAGTGCCTTGAGGTGCCATGAATTAGCTTATGGGCTAAAATTTAATTTTCACAAAAGCAGTCTAAGGGGTGTCAGGGTGAAGATGTAGAAGTTGAGTTCCTTTGCTAAGATCTTGAATTGTGGGGTACTGATGATGCCTTTTTCTTATCGGGGAGTTCCAATAAGAGCTAATGCAAGGTGTGAGAGAACTTGGAAGCCAGTTTTCAATAAAATGAGAGTGAAATTTGCCTTTGGGTAGGAGTATTTGTTTGATCAGGTTCATATTATCCTCTATTCATTTATATTTTCTATCTTTTCTCAGGGTCCCGAAGAAGGTGTCAAAAGTCATTTAGTCTATACAAAGGAATTTTTTGTAGGGTGGTTCGGAAGAGGGCAATAAAGTAGCTTAGATTAAATGGGAGCAGGTGTGTAAAGATAAAAACAAAGAAGGGCTTGGAATCAAAGATGTGGAAGCTTTCAACAAAGCCTTGATAGGTAAATTGAGGTGGAGGGTCCTTCAAGGGGGAAACTGCTTATGGATCAGGGTTCTGGTAGCTAGGTATGGGGAAGAGATTAGAAAAAGTCTGGAAGTAAAGCAAAGAAAAGGAGGGTCTCAGTGGTGGAATGACATCTTGAGAGCACTGCTGAGCGGGGATGAGAGAGTGGTTCTCTGATGCTATCAGACCTTTGGTGTGGGATAGAACTCTGTTAAGTTATGGAATGGGGGGGTGAAAGGTGACTAATGGACTTAAATCCCAATTCCCTAGGTTATATACGTTTTCCTATCAAAGAGAGGTGTGCCTCTCTGAGGTTGGGGGTGGATTAAGGATAGTTGGGAATGGAAGCTTAGTCAGAGAAGAGATGTATTTAGCTAGGAGCGTGAAAGGGTAAGGAAGTTGAAGGGTGTTCTGGAGGGAGTTCATTTGAGGAAGGATGATTAGGTGTGGGGAGGTAATCCAGGAAATTTGGGGCAGTATTCGGTGAAGGAAGCCTACATATTAGCATGTGGAGTATCTCAAGAGGAAAATTCTCTATTCTTCAAACAACTATGGAAGTCAAAGGTGCCCTCGAAGGTGGTAACGTTTTATTGGAAGGCAGCACCGAGTAGAATTCATACTAAGGTTGAATTGTCAAAGAGGAACAACATCTCCTTTGTTGATGATACATGTCTCGTGTGCTACTGTGAACCAGAGTCTGTAAAACATTTGCTATTCACGTGTAAGTCAAGCTATCTCATCTGGATTAATTGTTATATATGGTTAGGTTATTTGTCTATGTTGCTTGCAAATTGTGAATTTAGTTTGTGGCAATTCTTGACTATTTCTAATTCAATAGAAAAAAAGTCACACATAGAGACCCTAAGTATAATTTGGCTGACTACTCTGTAGGGAATTTAACTTGCAAGAAATGAAGTTGTATTTAAAGTAAGAATTTTAATGCAGAAGTATGACAACTATCTTTACAAAGGTCTTGGATGTGAATTAATGACTTTGTAAACTAAACCCTAAACAAAAGACTGTTTCTTTCTCTAAGTGCTCATCCCTCCCGATTTTATGTTTGGCTAGGATAGGGATCATAAAGGCTTAATCTTAACTCCTTATATGGGTAATTTTTGAGTTTTAAGAATGTGACTAACCTTTGAATGTTGTCTCTGCTAGTCTTTGTTTTAGATTGAGGTACCTTGTTATATGCTACTTGCGGGGGGTTCATTGTAAGTTGTTCTTATTCTGACTTTTCACTTGTAATTTGTAACTCCTCAAAGTCATTCCTTGTGACTTGTGAGAATCCTGCTATTGATGAATAAAATTTGCCTTTTAAATAAAAAGAAAATTAGCATAATTGGATACAAATTGATATTTTTTTTTTATAATCTAACACATGTTGATGTTATTAAAAAAATAATGTTTGATATGTATTTTACTTTTGTTATCATAGGAAATTGATTAAAATAATTAAATATATTACCATTTTAAATAATTTAGTAAGTATTCATTTTATTTTAATAAAAACTCATTATTTATATCTATATAAGTTGTGGTTGTAGCATCGTATATTTTAAAGATTAATTATGTTAAAATCTCTCTATCTGGGTTCCAATCCGAGTCTGGGCTTCAATAAACGTTGAACAGAGCTTCCTTGCCAAGACAAATACGCACTAAATATATATACTTCAACCAGTCTTAAATTAATCCAGTAGGACTAGTTTGAAAAATTTGTTGTGTAATTAATTTCTTACGTAGGGAATTGAACCCAGACCTAGCTATTAGTTCATATCAGCAACCTACGTCAATTTACATAAATAAATACTAATTTGTTAAGTTCAAGCAATGCGATTCTACCAATTACCCGTTATTGGTACGTAGAATTAGTAACCCAGGCCACAAACTATACTCACAAAAATCATAATTAATTAAGATCTTATAATGTTTATTTCATTCTGTTTTTATTATTACTGACCTCTAGTTATAATTTCATTTTTCACATTACATTGTCTTATGAAAATTTGAATCACGTGATAAGATCAAATCTCAGTGGCTTGTACGTCATATGAAAATTTGAATAACTTGAATAGCATGTGGAGTTAGTGGACTCTTAATTACTAACAACCTCAACCTACCATATCCTACCATATGGGTATGTACACAATACATCTTTGTTTGTAACGTGATGAAATTAGTTATACGGTAACACAAATTGTGTATCGTACAATATAGAGTTTGTATTAACTGAGGCAAAATTCATACGTAGCATCAGTATTCATGTGGTTGTCTAATTAGATTTGGAATTTTACGTTAGTAATATGTAAAATAAAGAAATAGATTAAATGTTGTTGTGTATTACATATGTGAAATATTATGTGAATATGAATTTACTATATATATCGTCTTGAAAACAAGTAAAATAAGGAAAAGGAAAAGATTGTCATAAGAGAAAACTAATGAAAGTTGATATTTTTTTTTATGTTGAGGAGGGGAATGACACTCCAAAGATTACAAACAGATAGTATGGGGAGAAGAAATTCCCGCCATATCCCATTATTCTGAATTCTATGGCTGTGTCAAAAACTTAGAAGATACTTCTATTTATAGGTAAAGATAGGAAATCTTAAGAACACAAACACTAAAACCTAACACATTGATTCCCTTCTAGCCTAGGTTTCCACTAATTTGCCCTGTATCCCATTATTTTTCACTCATAATTTATTTTTCACTTCCATACATAATAACTTAGGAATCCTAAAAACTAAAAAACTATATAGAAAAACATGAAAAGTCATATGAAAAATCACCTATAAAATCCTAAATCCTAAACCATAATAATTAGAAAATAGACATTAATTGGTTATTTAACCTAAAAACTATGTCATTCACCCAAGTAAATTTCAATCCACAAATGCAGTTTGATTATAAAAATAATTAGGTTCATTTTGTTCTACATTTAAAGTTGCTGAATGTGTCTTCACAACGTATGAAGCAACCATTGGTTTGGATACCTTCATGAATATGTTTTGAAAAACCTTAATAATTCTCCTAATTGTTGCTTTAATCATTGAATCTTTTGTCCATTGTAAAAAAAATTAAAATAATTAGACCATGACGAGATTATATATATATATATATATATATATATATATATATATATATATATATATATATATAGCTATCAAAATGAGTCGGATCTATGGGCTAACCTGACCCACCCAAGTTGAACTCTTAGTGGGTTGAGTTAGTCCACTAACTCACATAAATTTTATTTTTTATTATTATGTATGTGAATATTATATTTTTTTTAAGTTTGAAATTATTATGTTGTTTATTTCATGTGTATTCCATAACAATATATTTTTCTAATTTGTTGGTATTATTTAATTAATATTTTATATTTTAAACTGATATTTAACATATTGTAAATGTAGGTTTTTAGTAGAGAATATCATTAACTATTTTTTTTAATAATGTAATCATATATTATTTAAACTTTACAGTTTTTAAAATAATAAAAGTTTTTTCTAAAAAATGTCTTTTTTTATTTAAAAAATTATTTTTTTAGGCTTGGTAGGCTGATCTGTTTAACTCATCAACTTGTTTAGGTGTGAAAGTAAGGTGGGTGGAGTTGTGCCAGCTTATTTTCAAAGTGAGCCAAGGTGGGTTGGCCTAACCTGTTTTGGAGAATTTTTTCCTGCACTCCCATAAGTTTTTTTTACACCTCCATAAATTTTTAAAATGACAAAAAGACCCTTAATGAAAATAGTAAAAAATTAATTACCGCACGCCTTTTTTTCTTCCTCTTTCGTTTACACCTCTCTCTCGTTTTGCACTTGTCTCGCATGACTTCCTTTTTCTTCTTCAATGAATCAATGGCTTTCTCTTCTTCTCAGTGTGTTTGTGTTCATCTGTCTGCATTTGTTTTGTTCTTCCCAGTTCAGATTTGAGTTTATCTTTTCTCGAGTACATTATGGAATAAGGTTTTTTGCAAATATTTTTTACAAGTTCGGACACTCTTGTCCAGAATTGTAAAAAGATTTGCAAATTTTTTACAAGTTTAAACGCTCCTGTGTGGATTCGTAAAAAAATTTGCAATTTTTTTTACAAGTTTGGACACCCCTGTTTGGATTTGTAAAACGTTTTGCAAATTTTTTTACAAGTCCAGACACCCCTATCTAGAATTGTAAAAAAATTTGCAATTTTTTATAGAAGTCTGGATACCCCTATCTGGACTTGTAAAAAAATTTGCAAACAAGAAAAAGAGAAGCTGATGAAGGATGAACGAGATAGGGATGACAGCGACTGCAAACAAGAAGATGAATAGAGGTGCGGATTTCAGAGAAGAATGAAGGAAGAAAAAGAAGGAGGTGCAGGACACAAAACTCGAAAAAGAGATATCAAGAGATAAAGAAGAACGAGTTAAGTTATTTTTTTACCTAAGGATATTTTAGACTTTTCCACATTTATGGAGGTGAAGGGAAAAATTATTGGTGTATAGGGAGAGATTCTCCCCATTTTGATAACTCACCGTTTTTTAATTTATAACTTATTTTGTCATAAAGTTTTTCTTATCTTATATACTTCCCGTTACACGTCTCTTAATTATAAACAAAAAGGAAAAGACAGACAAAATGTCACGTTCCCATCCATGATTCCACTCTCTCTTTTTATCCTATACAAGAATAAAAAAATTGTAAAATTGAAGTACACAATAACACAAATCAAGTGCAACAAGACTAAAAACACAAACGAGAAGGAAACACGGTTAGTCATTCAGTTTCTACTTATTTGGCAATACTAGCTTAGCAAAATATATAGATCCATGTTGAGGTAAGCACTAACTTATGATAAAGCCATGATATAAGTCAAGATCCCTTGGAAAAACTAAAATAGAGAATTCATAACAATACTTTCTCACCACACACATACTTTTAATTTCTTTCTAATTTCTTTCTAATGTATTTTCTCTCTAGAGAAATAAGAAATGATGACAACATTTTTTCATATCATCTCTTTTTAATAATCTCTTTAATCGTTGATATTTATTAAAAATCATTAATTTTCATAACTTATCTCATTTTTCATTTAACAACTTATCCATCCAAAATAGTTATTTTTAACAATTAATTTTTAGTGATTCACAAAGGAAATATTAGAGAATGTACCATATAGTGTTGCTTGTATTTCTCCTTTATAATTAATCGACTAAAATTTATTAAAAAATATCAATTTGGTAAACTTCACTCTTAAATCATAAGAGAAAATCGTTAAGTTAAAAAAACACTAAAATTGATGATTTTTAGTAATTTTTTATTAACGAATAAATTGAACAAATCTGGTTTTTATTTATTTTTTTATAAATTAAATATTAATATTATTAGTAATATTAATTTGTTAACAATGAAAATCAATCTACAACATTCTTCACCTCCGTTCCTCTCTTTATCGATAAGAATTACTTTATAACTCCTTAAAATATATCTTTATTATATACTTATCACCTTTTTTTTTATATTACTTTTAAACAAATTGATGAAGTATTATTTTTATCTAATAACAAGTTAGATGAATTCATAAATGAAAGTAAAACATAAGAATTAACTACGAGTTCATGAAAAAAACTAAAAAAATAGAAGAATATTAAGTGTAATAATAAGAACAAGCCTTAAACAAGTATGAGGAATTTACTCTTAGATTAATTATAAAGAGACTGTGAGTCTGGCTAATGCTGAAAATAACCTTGAAGCAAAGCAACACTGTCCTTAATATATGTTGTTATTATTATTAAACGAAGGGCTAGTGGGGCAGTTCCGGCTGAGAAGCTCTTCGATCATTTGCAGTGCAATCCTTTCTTCCTCATCCATCTCTTTACCCACTTGTTGTGTCTCTTCCCTCTTCGAACTCGAAGATATATTACTATTATCATCACCACCATCACTATTATTATTACTGCTCTTCTTCTCCATGGGAACCATCATGACCCAGTGGGAGTCAGAGCGGTGGCCGGCGCGCTTTTGCCACACACCGATATGCGAGTTTTCTGGGTCAAGCCTAAGGCAGGTCATGGAAGGGGAGGGAAGCTTCCCACATTTGCGGAGCTTGGCATGGAGAATCTCCTCGAGCTCCTTTGAGGCCGTGGATGAGGACTCCTCTGAGGGGTCTAGGGTTTTGGGGGCCCCCTCTAGGGTTTCGACTGTGGGGAAGTTGGTCTTTGCGTTTCGACCACTCATGAGTATGGCGGCTTGGTCATATGCTCGTGCTGCTTCTTCTGCTGTTTCGAATGTGCCTAGCCACACCCTCCTCTTGCTGTTTCAAGCAGAACGTAATATATGATTTTTTAAGGAAAAAAGTAATATATGATCAAAATTATATAAAATAAAAAAATATTGATAATTTGTCACTTTAATTGTGAAACTACAGGTCTTGTTTTATACTTGAATTTAATTAGTATATATTATCAGTGTAAAGATTTTTATATTAATATTTAATCATAATATTTTATTTATGGTAAATTTGTTAACTTTATTTATTACTATTTTGAAATTTATATAAATGAAGAGTCGTGATTGATATGTGTATACCCATTAAACTTTTTATATTTTCTCTATCTCAACGTGAATGTTTGAAAAAAATGGTTTAAATTGAATGATAGAAAATTTCAAAATAATATTAATAGCTAGGGGATTAAGGAGCTATATATACAAGGAGAAAA
The DNA here is from genome assembly GCA_037954015.1 of Psophocarpus tetragonolobus. Classification (NCBI taxonomy): domain Eukaryota; kingdom Viridiplantae; phylum Streptophyta; class Magnoliopsida; order Fabales; family Fabaceae; genus Psophocarpus; species Psophocarpus tetragonolobus. The sequence continues at coordinate 74,745,116 of CM075688.1, read as the reverse complement.
TGTTTTAATTATAATTTTTAAAATAATATTATTTTTATACTAACATTTAATCACGACTTTTCATTTATGTGATTTTTAAAGTAGTAATGAATAAAGTCAACAAATGTAGTATGAATAAAGAATTATGATTGAATATCAATGTAAAATCTTTATATAGACAATGTATACCAATTAAATTCTTAATATTAATAGTAAGTATCACCTTTTTTTTTAAAAAAAAATAACTCTATCTTATGATTGTTTCTAAGTTTTACAAAGTTTTAGAAAGTTTTTGAAAGATTTTGTTAAGACTCTTCGTATTAAAAGTTTTGTTTTTATTTTTATAATAAGTTCTTATAACATATACTATTCAATTATATTTTTTTAGTAAGTTAAATGTTAATGTTGTTAATATTAATATAAATTTTAATTAATAACATTTTCTCATTTTCTTCCTTACCTTAACAAACTGTTGTTTACTTTAGTGTTTAATTTTTGAAAACTCATCTAATAGTAGTATATATGCGCTTGTCGAAATGGTCATTTACAGTTTTTGTTATGTTTATTTTTCATTCTTTAGGTTCGAAATAAAGAAATTATTCGATTTTTTTTAAGTTTATTTTTTTATTTCGGAAATTTATTTTTATTACACTTAATATTCCTATCTTTTAACTATATAAAGAAAAACTTCCAATTATTTTTGTTTTTATTTTTTATTACACAAATCTTTCTTAATTTTTTACTTTAATTATACTATTTTTTTCTTAAAAATATTAATTACACCGACCCTCACTTAAAAACTCAAAATAATATGCAAAATAAAAAATACTGAATATAAATAAAGACAAAGATTAAAACAAATTCGTGTAATTTAATCTAATTTTAAATTATAAAAATACAATAAGCTATGCATTTTTATAACCGTGGAAGGTGGTCACAACGAGGTGGTAATGTGTCAATAACAAAATGGTAGTAAGTAAGATCAGTGATAATAGAAACTGTGATAGCAATCACTATATAATAAAGTAGTATCAATGATAATGACCATCCTGTTGTATAGATAGATATTTTAAAATTATGGAAATATGGCATTCTTTGTCTTTGAAATTGTGAGATGAAAAAGAAAAAAACAAGCAGAACTATTTTTTTTTCTTAAATTGATGAGTTAAGATAATTTTGTAATTAAATTAAAATCAATATTCATTATTAGTTTTGCTTGCAGAATAATTATTTTTTAAAAAATTTACATTTGAAAACAAAAAAAAATATAAAACTAGTAATCAAATTGGTCATTTGTTCTTAATTTTAGAAACTCTAACCTGGTAAAGAGAATATATATTAATACAAAATACCGACAAAATTAAGATAAATTGTGGGAAGTTTAGATAGAAAAAATAATCACAGTACAAAAGAGAAATTTACATAGAGAAATAATAAAAAAATATTGCATGATTTCAAATGATCACGTACGTATGATTCTAATCAATAACAATTCATGCTTTATAATTTAATTAGACATAATTTATATAATTTTTTAGATAAATATATCAATTTCTTATTTTAAATTTAATTAAATTAACTAATAATTATGAATATAATATAAGATAAAAAAATACTATGCATAGTTAGTGTAAAAAGTTTTATACTAACATTCAATCACAATATTTCATTTATGATAGATTGGCTAACTTTATTTACTAATATTTCAAAAATAATATAAATCAAAAGTTGTGATTATGTAAAATTTTTTTAAATTATGAATGTATATTAATTAAACTCATAACACAATACCATAGACAATAGTTTTGAAATATATAATAATTTCTCAAAGAATGAAAATGATGAAACTTATGTAAGAAAAAAATTAAAGTTTAATTGGTATACACTTTTAGTGTAAATATTTTTACACTCACAACTCTTCATTCATGAAAAGTTTGTTGACTTTACCAATTAGTATTTTAAAAATCACATAAATAAAAAGTTATGATTGAACTTAAGTGTAAAAATCTTTAAGGTTTAGGGTGTTTAGAGTTTAGTGTAAAAATCTTTTAGTGTATACCAATTAAATTGAAAAAAATTATTAAAAGATAAAAAGAAAACATATTCAGAGTGCAAAGTGTTGGTGACAATAATTAAGCACATGAGAAGTGTATAAAGTGTTGGCACAGAAGAAAACTTACAGAAGTGGGTGACGAATTTCTGAAACCCATGAACCCCAATGGCGCTGCCGAACACCTCTGAACTTTCTTGTTTGCACCATAATGGTTTTGTTATGACTGTAGAGAGAGAAGAGAAATCTGAAGGAAAAAGTGAGTGGTTTTGAATAGAGAGTGTTAATTGAGAAGTACATAGAAGGAATAGGGTGGCAAAATATAAAGGAAGAAAAAGCAAGAGGAGGCAGGTGAGTTTAATCAAAGAGGGGCCATCTAAAAGGCATCTCTTATTTAAACATGGTCACCTAAATCCTCTCTCTCAAAAAGTAACTAACCCTTTCATAAATGCTGGTGTTTCAGTTCCTGTGTGTGGAATTTTTCTCTTCCTACAATGTGATATTCTCTTATAGTCTTATGTTTGTCTCACAACTTGATACTTTTGAATTACAACTTAGAGGATTGGGTATTGGGCAAAATCGAAAAAAATTATATTCTTTTAATAATGGATTATAATTAGAATAGTTTTTTGGATAAATTTACTGAAAAATGTTTTAAAAATAATTAATCTTGTTTGAATAAAATAAAAAATAAGTTTTTATAGAGTAAAAAAAGTGTTAAAACAATTGGAAAAAGAAGCTGTTGCAAATTTCTAAGCTTCTTAAAAATAGTATTTTTCAAGGAAAAGAATTTTTTCTTTTTAAATTTAAACTGAGTTTCTAAACCCCAACTTGTTTTTTAAAAATAATTTATAATCTAAAAAGTATATTGTAATCTTTCCCAAAACATGCTCTCACTTTTGTGTCAAAAAGTATAGTTACATATTGAAAAATAAAAATAAGCTTGCATTAAAAAAGTTCAAACTATAGTAAAATATTAAATATTTTAAAAAATATATTTAGAATATTATAATGTTTGTATTCACTTTTATTAACTCTTAGGTTCCTTTGATACACATTAGAGTAAGATGAAAATAATTGAACAAAACAAATCTTGAAGTCATATAACAATTTTTTATCATGTTTATAGTTTGATAGACAAGGTATAGAACAAATAAAATAATATTAAATTTACTAAAATAACATAAAATTGTACCATAATTTTCTTAATGACAAAAAATTAAATTTTTATGCCGTCCTTGTTTGTTTAATTTGTATCATGTCCCATAACTTCTTTTTTTCAAATTAAATTAAACATAAAACAAAAATATTTATTTTCTCTAGTATCATAATTTTACAAATCAAACATAACCTTCATATATTATAGATTGGGATGATATAGACTTTAATTTATCATCAATTGTATTATTTAAACATTAAATAATTGATATTATATATAATTATGGTTTAAGATCTAGTTTAGGACAATAATACATTAACACTTATAAGAGAAACACTTATACATGTAAAAGAATTTTACACTGACATTCAATCACAACTTTTCATTTACATGATGTATTAATTGGTAAAATCAACAAACTTACTATATATAAAATATAGTAATTAAATGTCAATGTAAAGTATATAAATATTTTTCTCTACTTATAAATTGATCCAAAAAAGTAAAAAAAAAATTAAACAAAATTCTTTAAAATATTTTTCTCTACTTATAAATTGATCCAAAAAAGTAAAAAAAAAAATTAAACAAAATTCTTTAAACTTTTTCGTCTGAATAATTGATTGGATTGGATAAAATATATAACCGTGTTTCAAAATCAAACCATTCCAAATTGAATATGTTTTTGTTATTCCACACTTTTATATCACTTTTAAGACTATCTAATTTTTTACTTCAATGCTAAGCTTATTATGTTTACATGTTACTCTACATGTCAAAGAAAGGAAAATTTTAACTGTTGTTATAAATAATGGATATTTTATTTTAGAAATTTATCTATACTCTATTACAAAGATTCGAAAATGGATCTTGAATTTCAAAACTCATTTTAAGATCTCACTAGAGATTGTTTACTATAGACTCTATATATGATCCCATTGTATACAATTTTCTGTATTTCTATTTTTAATTTTTTCTAATAACAATCTCTATCTTTTTTTTTTCGTATATAAAAAATACTTCTCTAAATCAGAAAGAAAACAAATTCCCCATATAAAATTTTTATTAAGATATATATATATATATATATATATATATATATATATATATATATATATATATATATATTTGTTTATTATGAGGTAGATCAATTGTAAAAACAAGAGCCCTAAGCTACCATATACTGAACTTGTTCCGTCCTAAGATATTTTAAATTCTACAACGGGAAATAGACCATATAATTTGTCTTAAGGCACAAGAAATTAATCACATGGCTTGTACCTAAACCTTTTCAAACTAGACGGCTAATTTACTAGCCAAACACTATAGGGTTAAAGTGTTACTATCCATAATTTATATTCTTGCAATTTCAATTTGTTGGGGACCATTTTGCACATGTAATAGATGGAAGAGAAGGATTCATGACGAAGTTGACACTACGTCTTATTCTATTATTTGCCATTATTATGTACTCACTTCGAATAATTACGCGATGGTTAACTTGTTGTAAAGGGCTAAATTCAAAGTGGTTGGTGAAGATAATTAAATCATGCATGGTAGTTCGTGCATAAACGTCTCAAATCACAGTTTAAGATTCGCATCTACATATGCATACTCTCGCATAAACGTCTCAAATCACAGTTTAAGATTCGCATCTACATATGCATACTCTCCTATACCATGGTTAAGGGCTGCTTTAATTAACTTTTATTTTTATTTGACTAAAAGTGTGACCAAAGTTTTATCTATTTAATCAAGTGAGATTATATGTTTCTATTAGCCAGATTAGTAAGCTTAAGACGAGTTTAAAATATCAAGGATTTTTTAAAAAAAGTACACTTTTTGTTTCTCGAATATAAACTTTTTAGTGTTTATAAATTTTTATTTACTTTTTGTCTTATATCTGATGAAATAATATGATTTTAATTTCTCAAAGCGTATAACTTTCATATTTTTCTTTCGTGAACTGAATATGCAAATTCAAAAAAAGGATTAGATTATAGTATTAGAAATTATATAATGCAAGTCTCCCAAGTAGACAACGAATAATAAATTTGAGACAATAGAAAATAAGGACTTATCTTGATGGTATACAAGCCTAACTTTGCAAAATCATCCGCTAACATATTCAATTCATGTGGGACAAACTTGAAGGTGCATGTTTGCGTCTTCCAACTCTCCTATAAATTTGCTCAACTAATGAGAAGTAACCATCATCACCATTATAACCATCTTCCAGAAGCTGAATCATACTAAGAAAATCCGATTCAATAGCCAAGTTTTGAAATTCATGATCTTATGTGACTATTAATGCTTGTAGAATAGCTAAAAGCTCAGTATTAGCTACATCATGGTAGGAAATCATATGAGAAAAGTTAAGGACGAACTTACCCTTACAATCATGAAAAACACCTCCAATAGTTTCTGATGGAACTGAAGCATAACAGCATCACAAGTTAGCTTGAGAGTTCAGGGCAAGGGGTCCTCCAAGTGTAATAGTATCCTAATTCCAAATATTGTACCTCATAATTTTTCATAAAAGTGCGCATTTGGTGGATCTGCTTAAGCTCAAGCTGGAGAAACCCCATTACTTTGATGACTTGATCTTGTAACCACTCTTATTATTGAAATTGGCCTCATTCTGCCTCTACTATAGTTGATCAAGGACAATACCAAACGTTTGAGTCCACCCTTCAACACCATAACTCCTGGCACGATTGATAAATTGAATTTTGACCCATATTTTTATCGTGTTTAGTACCTATTTGTAAGGGAAAATTGCATATTTGTTGACAAAACTCACTTTTTAGTATCTATTCTCACTTTAGACAAGTACTTAAAAGATGAAAAGAAAAATGGGAAAAATCATACCTTTTCAGAGAAATCATTAAAGATCTAAGTCAGCACAGTTGTGCTCTATTACATCATGGTTGTGTTAGGTCAAAGGTTCCCAAAAGGTCAACTAGAAGAAGCACAATCATGCTTAATTTAGCACAACCATGCTGCAATCTCAAAGCCTCGAGCACGATTGTGCTTACTGGTAGCACGATTGTGCTTACTTAGATTACAAGAAAGACATTAAAACACGCACAATCATGCTAAATTCCAACACATATGTGCTAAAAAGCTCAAATGCTTCCTATAAATACCAAAAGATGAGAAACAAAATGGATTTTCTTTAGCTTGTTAGATTTGTGACCTGGAGGCGAGGAATGACAAGGAAACTTTGATATTGAGTCAATTCACAATGCTCTGTATTAGTGATTCTTTCTTTTATCATTAATGTATTGTGTAATTCATGGGATGTTTGACTTTTCAGTACCCGTGTTTGGCTAATTCCTCTTTGTCTAGGATTGTGATGTAAATTCTTTGTGATTTTCCTTTGTACTTTACATTATTATTCAATGTCATTCAGTCATTAAATCATTTTCACTATTTTATTTTTTAATATCTTAATTGTTTGAATATTAATGACCATTGATATTTGAATGATTGAATTGTGAATCGATTCAATTTTATCAAATATAATTGACCAAATTTATTAGGTAAATCTCCAATTGATTAATAAGAAAATGATCCTAAATTGGAGTCTTGTGATGCAAACCAAGTTTTAACTTCCTTGATCTTTCTCCTTGACGTTCCACACACCAAGAAATAGAGATGGAAGAAAGAAGAACAAAAGGAGGAGGCGTCACTCTTGAGAAGTGATAAGCAAAAATTTTATACTAGGAAGCTTGCTACAAGGGAATGAACGCTTAATAAAAGCCTTTAGGAACAGGTTCCTCAAGAGAGAGGATCCTAAAGACCTTTTACTAAGAATGTGCTCACAAAAGAGACAATTTTTCATTCAATTCAAAGGTGAAGAATACATGGAATAAGGGACTATTTTCATTCAAATCATAGACCTCCTTACAAGACCCAACCCTTAAGCAAGATTAAGCTAACTAACTAAGGAACCAACACCTAATATCACACCTAGAATTAAGGGAGAGTGGGCCTTTATTTTTGTCATGCTTTGTGTGTTAGAAAGTGGGGTGAAAAAATGAGCTAAGGGTGTGGAAATGACCTACACTGCCAAATATGAGTTGCATCTCTTTCTACACATTCCACACAATTACTCAAGGTACCACTAGCTCTTACAATAGGAAAATGACCAAAATACAAGGCCTTAAGGGAAATAAACCTCATGCCCTAATTTCTAGGAATATTAAAAATACTTACAAACAAGATAAAGCTAAGACATTGGCCTAAATCTTCAATAAGCTCCCATCCGTGTCATGTCTTTCTCTAATCCTCCTATTTATGATGCTTGCCAGGTGTGTTTGCATCATATCCTCCCCTTGGAGAGGATTTGACCTCAAATCCTATGTCCTTTCTTCCTCTTTTTCCAGTCCTGCATGAAAATGAATAAATCCATAAGTAAATACAGAAGGGTATGCATGAGGGGAGTAAGAGGTCTTTAGTGAGACCTCTTAGGATTAGGGTAGTGGAGGTTGGCACTAAGATTTGAAAACGTTTGTCTGTGATTCCATACAACAACTCCTCATCCTACTCCTAATGCATTAAGTGCTAGTCTTAAAGGATTTGAAATTGGTGGTGAGACTAGTCTTGGTGCATTGGAGCACTTATCTAAGAAGGCTAGATAAGCCTCTTTTTGTTGTTCACCCTAAAAAGAATGATGGACCTAGGGGTGGACCATTATTGCATGGTTTCTTGAGTGTGAACTTGAGATTGGTTATGGTTCCGCAAAAGGTGGTGCTTAATCTCATGCTCAAATGTGGCCTCATCAATAAGTAGAACTTGAGATTGTGGTGCATTGTGCTCAAATGATATGAGAGCAACCTCAACTTCTACTTCTTCAAGGGAAGAATTAGCTTCAACAAGATCCTCCTTGGATTGCAAAGGGAAATCTTCTTGAAGATCATCCTTTCTTTCTACTTCTTTCAAATCTTGAACTTGTGATGCATGGACAAGCTTAATGTTTAATGGTTCAAATTCAACACTTATGGAAGTGTGCATTGGTGCCTCCATGAGTTGAAGGTAAAAATGTTTTTCAATTAGGATACTTCTTTTAAAGTCCACTTTTGTTGGAAAATGACTCTCCTTTTGTACAACCTTCTTAGAAGGGGCATTTCCTTCCAACCCATCAACTATCAATGCATGTTTGTTTTTTCTCTTCCTTACCCCTCTTTTTTCAAGAGATGTTAACCCCTTACCACTTCAGATGTGAAAAAGGATGCAACTTAATTTTCTTTTCATTATGGGTGAGGGTGATCTCATTAGAGTAGCCATCATGAATAACTTTTCGATCAAATTGTCATGGTCTCCCGAAGGGATAAATTCACAAGGTTGGCTTCCAAGAAGCCTTCTTATGATTAACCAATCTTCATCACAAGGAAAGGCCTCTATGTCATGCTCATGCTCATAACCCCCTTCTCCCTCACTCTCACTAGAAGAGGAAGATGATTCACTTACAATGTCTTGGCCTCTCATGATCATGGTCTTTTTGGTGGGGCATTGGAGGCAATGTAGCCTCTACCAAGACACTTAAAGTACTTAATGCTACTAGCCTTAGATGAAGAGCTAGTAAAGGGGTTTTCTCTAAGATGTAGAGGATTGGTCTTATATCATGCATGGTTGTGGTGGGTTCTTTTTGGGGATGACTCTTGGAAGAGTTCCTCTTGATTTGATCCCTTAATATTTGGAAAAGAAAATTGTTCTCTATAAAGTTCTTTCCAACTCGAATATGATTACTTTTGCTGGATAATACATGTGATTCAATAAAAGAAAAACAAAGTCAAGTCTTCTTTTGTTTTTTATAGGTCAAAAATTAATTGTTAATGTAATAGTTTTTGTTAATGAAGAGATTCGAACTCATGACATCTGTCTCTCCCATCTCTCTACTTTGTTGGAAATAATAGTGGATTGGTATTAATCAATTATATTTTATCATTATCTGGCAATTTAAGATATGGTGATAATCATATCTTATAATATTTTTATGATTATTTGAATGGGATTATAGTAAGATTGACTCTGTGATGGGTTGAGTCAATCATAAAAAGCCCATTTGAGGGGTCTCTGCCTACCCTGGGGGATTATAAATTTGCCATCCCATTAAGCAAATTACAACAACAATACACATTCTCTAAAATAATCCCCTAGAAAGTAGGTAGTAAAATCCTCAAGAGTTCTTATTGAACTCATATCTCTGCAATAATCATTCCTAGGGTTTTTTTGTTCTTGAAGATCAAGAACTTCAATTCAATATATTTGAGGTACACAAATTCTCTTTCCTCTATCTTTTTATATTTAATTCTCTATACATACTATAATCTTGTATCTATTGATTTAAGGTTTCCTTTTATTTCTATCAATTGGTATCAGAGCCAAATTAGATACATATTATGGTTGTTTTCTATTAGAGAATTATGGTTGTTTTCTATTAGAAAATTAAATTTGAATTGAAGATTTTTTGTGTTATTAGTGAAATTTTATAATATAGTTCACTATTAGTTTTTTCACAAAAAAAAATGAGGGTTTACGCTACTTGTTATTGTTAAAATAACATGTTAAAGTTTCATTCACTTACTCTTACATGGGTAAATTATATATTGAAACTTCTTTTTAAGTGCTACCCCTTTAAAACCTAGTTTTCTTTTAAATAATTATGGGGTAAATTGTTTTTAAAATTACTTAATGGTTTTTCTTTTTTTATGTTTGACCAATATGAGTCATTTGTGTGGGCAACATAATATATTTGTGTTAACTTTTACTTTGGAAAGTATTAATGGGGTTGCATGAACTCATTTTTATACCCATATTTTTGTGATTTGGTCAAGGGAGAACTTTGTCGTTTTGATACGATCATGTATGATGATTCGTGTGTTAAATTCATTCTCAAAAGCATTGAATGTGGTTGCTAATTTTTTATATTCTTATTTTTTCAAAAATACCATATTTATTTAATATTTTTATATTATTGGTATTTTTTAGTATAAAAAAAATTGATTAATTCAAGATTAAATTAAATTTTTTTTTACTATTATAATCTTGAATTTTTGACCTATTTTCATTGTAATAATTCTTTACAGTATTTGTATTCTCCAATTATACTGTACTCTCTTTAATATTGAATTATCATTTATAAATTCATTTTAGGTTATTTTATTAATTATGCACAATCTTAATTGTCCTTCTCTTATGAGCATAATTTTCTTTATTAATTTGCATTATTATTAATTGTCTATCATGGGTATAATAATGTGAATTTTGTATGTTGGTCATATAATATATATGATTAAAATTATGCAAATTTATTGGACAATATGCATAATTTCTTTTTTTATTTACATAATTATAATTTCACTATTTTGGATGCATTTATGTGAATTTTGTGATATAATTATTTTTTTTATTGCATTGATGATAACTATACTCTATCGGTGTATTGTTATTAATGTAATTTGGTGTTATACAATGTATTTTTCTTGGCTTATGTTAATGATTTTTTAATACCCTATCGGTATTAGGATTTTATTGATATAAGTTATAGTACATTGTAATTTCTTTAGGGATTCTCTTTTAACTGAACTTTTAGAATTACATAATGTTTCCCTATTTTTGTAATGTTCAGTTTATTTCTCTCATTTGATCATGTTTAGTTATATTTATATGGAACCAAAATTTACACTCTCATTTCCTTTTGTTCCATATTGACTTATAACCTTGAATTGGACATTTTTTCCTTCAAAACAAAAAAAAAATGTTGCATTTTTTGTGGTGCAAATTTTCTATATATATATATATATTGATAAAGAAATATTTTAATTTTATTTAGTCCTCTGGGTATTTTTTTGTTATGTCAACTTATTTTTTCTTTATCAAGTGGAATAATTTTGTATATTAGAATTTTAATTAATATCTTATAAAATAAATTGTCGTGATATAAGATTTTTACCTTAAATGTCCAATTAATCATACATGTGAAAAAACAAATGTTCTTGATAAAATTATTTTTTCTTATCACATTATTTGTGATCACATTGTTGGGATCTATATTAAGGATTTTATATTGGTCTCTTGTAAAATATTTTCTTGTATAACAAACTCTCTATTGATTTGCAATATTAGTATGAAATTCTTGTAAGGACAATATAGGAATCCCAAATTTTAAGAGATTAATTTCTCCATACCATATTTTATAATATTGTTAATGGTATTCTTGTAAAAGCTAGAGGCTTTATTTTGGGATATATAAATAAACCTATGTCCATTATAAATTGTGATGAGAGTTAGAGACTATTATTATTATATCCTTAATATATGCAAGAATATGTCTCATTCTTCTGCTGCATGTAATCATGTTTTATTCTCAAGTGTGTAAATATTGTTTATTGTAGCACTTGATTTTTGTTTAAGATTACTTGAGAACTTGCTTATGATCTCATATTCTACGTAAAATTATCAAGTGATCCATTTTCTCACTCATGTAATTATTTTTTCAAGATCCTAATAGGGGTCAATATTTTTGTAAAGATTGATTAATATGTGGTTAATTATGAAACCATTTGTGAGAATTATTTATTCTTATGGATGAATTTGTAGGTTTCATATTCTAGTTATTTTAACCACTTCTCTCATTAATCATTTGTTATTCTACTACTTTCTAATTCCTTAAGTAGAATAATAGTGAATTTTAATTCACTTTTATTATTATCTTATAAAGTCATCATCCCACTATCACTACTAGTGTACCCTAATGATAATCCTAATATTTTTTTGGTATATTAAGGATTAGTGGGAGTATATATAATCTTCTATTATCTCTCAAAACTTATCTATTTGTATTGTCATATATTCTTATGCACATTTAATTATGATATGACATACTTTATAGGACTTGACTATTTATTTTTGTCCTATTTTAATTGAGATGCATAATTCATTGTATCTTAATAGACATCTTTAATGGATGTTAAGAGCATTTTTTTGGGGATTGCACATTAATTCTTTTGGTATGCAATTAAGTATTGTGCATTTCTTTACCCAAAATTTCACATTTTGTTTGGTCAAAATTCTATAAGTATATTGTAGATGCAATACTCCTATCAGGTATGATTTTCTACTTTGTAAAAAAGTGCTTATTATGATAGTACTTCTATTGAGTACAATTTTGCACTATTGAAGTACTTATGAATTTTTTTTTGTTTGGACCAATTATGTAAGTGTTTGCTCAATTGACATTTTGTGGCCACAATAATCTGAGTATCATTTTATATAAACTAGGTGTCTATGTGGTTTTAGTAGGGAATTTATGGATTTCCTACTTATCTTTGGATTCTTACATAGTCACTCTTTTTTGAAACTCAGATTAGTTAAATGTCAAATATTATAGAGCATTTATGTAGCCTATATGTAATTACATATGTTATTGGGCTATGATGAATAATTAGATGCATGTAAATTATGTTTTCTCACCTATATATTTTTTCAGACTCAAGTAAAAAAAAAATTATATTAATTAAACATTTTTTTATTCACTAATCAAATACTTAACTTTGGAGTTTTATAACTCATATGGTTTGGTTAAGTTTTGATGTCTTAGATCAGTGGGAGTCTGAAAACTTTCTTATGAGATATGTGTGAAGTAATATCATTTTAGTAACATATCTGTTAGCATTTTTGGATACTTGAGACCATGTAGTATCATTTTATTGAACTACATTATTCTATATACTTTATGAGAAATATTTATGATATATATCCCTATCGGATATTATTTTGTAGCTCAAATTTCTCATTATTGTCATTCTAGCTTAATGATTTATCTTTGTATTATTGATTAATACCATCCAAGTGGGAGAATGTTGGAAATAATAGTAGATTGGTATTAATCAATTATATTTTATCATTATCTGGCAATTTAAGATATGGTGATAATCATATCTTATAATATCTTTATGATTATTTGAATGAGATTATAGTAAGATTGACTCTGTGATGGGTTGAGTCAATCATAAAAAGCCCATTTGAGGGGTCTCTGCCTACCCTGGGGGATTATAAATTTGCCATCCCATTAAGCAAATTACAACAACAATACACATTCTCTAAAATAATCCCCTAGAAAGTAGGTAGTAAAATCCTCAAGAGTTCTTATTGAACTCATATCTCTACAATAATCATTCCTAGGGTTTTTTTGTTCTTGAAGATCAAGAACTTCAATTCAATATATTTGAGGTACACAAATTCTCTTTCCTCTATCTTTTTATATTTAATTCTCTATACATACTATAATCTTGTATCTATTGATTTAAGGTTTCCTTTTATTTCCATCATACTTTACCACCAGACCAATCTTATAATTTTAAGTAGTACTAAATAACATGTGGTAAAGTTTAACATTCATATTTCACATGTATATGAGACTGAAAATTAATATACTTTTAATATATAATTTCCAAAATTTATCTTGAAAATACTTTTAATATGTTTATTTATTTAGTAATTTACAAATTACACATTTTTAATTTTTAGTAGGTTATAAAAATTATATGCAAACACATTTAAAATAGTGTGTTGTACTAAAAAAATAGTATACTGTAAACGTACACACTAGAGTCTCCTTGAAATTAAAAGGAAAAAAAGAAAAACAAGTTATAGAAATAAAACCCCGTGTTTGGTTTCTGGTATTACAATCCAGAAAAACAAAGAAATGAAAAGAAAATCAAGTGCATTTCGTACCTCTCCGATCCTTATTTTAATTCAAATATTTTCGGTCAATTCCATTTCACCTTGTCCTCTTCTAGTATATACCAAACATAGCATAAATAAAAAATATAAAAGAGTTAGTTAAAAATTACTTATATTTAATTAAGTCCATTACACGTAAATTTTTTTGTCTTATATTTGAGTCCTGAGAAAGTATACAGTACTTTATCTATCACTTTTAAAGCTTGAAATAACATTAATTACTCTTTTATCAATTACTTATTTTTTATTTTATTGAATTAATTTATAAATATGTATCAACATAAAAGAATAACATAAATCTCTCACTACCCTATTTAGATGAAGAAAATTTATTGTACGTTTTAATTTTTACGAAAAGCATTATAAGACAATTAAAAAACAACAGAGAAGTGCTAAATGTGTGGTTTTCCTTCGTTGGTTATGAAAAAAACAAGAAGCTGGGAATGGCCCAGAAAGAAGTCCCATTGCATTGTGTATCTATCTTGTCCTGCTGGATAGAGGTTGCGTTCATCTACATCATTAATTAATCATTAGTTTTTGCCAAAGGGAGGTCACATATGCATACTTTAGGTGTGGCTTTGGCAGCTTTGGAAGTCCTTTCATGTCATTAAATGGAATACAAAGACTATTCCTCTCATGGTTAGGTAAGTTTACATAAATTATAAAATATCATTTTGGTCATTGAACCGCTTGCTATTAGGTTATTAAAACAATTATTTTGCACCTTAGCTTTTTAAAGTTTTCTGTTAAGTTAGTTCTTCTGTCTATGGCTGTCAGTAACGATATAAATAGAGTTGAACAATTATATATTATGAGTGCAAAAGAGTTTTTATACTGGTGGTTAATTATAATCTTTTATTTATATAACTTTTAAAATATTAATCAGTAAAATCAACAAAATCATATATAAAAAGTTGTGATTAATTGTCAGTATGTCTTTCTCTTAAACAAATGAATGATGATTAAGAATCATGCTCATGTGACACACTTTGTTTTTTGTAAGCAATAAAAACTATTATAAATAACATTGACTGTGGATAATCGACGGATACACAGGTATAGTGTCCCATATCAAATAACTACTGAGGTTTATAATTCTAACAATTTTTTTTAAAAAAAAAATTATCTGTTATATTAATCTTTTAAAAAACTGTAATAACTTTTAGTCGTCACTAAAAAAAAGTATAATTGTTTGTTTCATTTGTTGAAGGTTATAGATCTATCTAGAAATTTTCTTCATGAACCCCAAATCCTCAAGGATTGAAATGATGGGTTTTTTAAATAACCTATGTAGATTATATATTGAATGAGATATATATATTTTACAAGTATTATTTATTTTTCATGAAATGTTTTTATTAGTCTTAAAATTATTTTAGCCAATTGATATACGAGTTTTACTTTCAGTTTTCATTTTATTATTTTATATTAAATTAATTGAAAATAAATTTTTTAATTTGACTGAGTTTTATAATGTAGTTATGTATTCAAATGTGGGATAAAGGATAAATTGTCCAAAGCCATTTTTTGCCTTGATTATCCTAGTAAAAATACACCACGCACAGAAAAAAATAGGTAATAGGCAGTAAAGAGGGGTCTCTCTCAAATTTGTTGTGAAACAGTTTTAATATGGTAGTTATTTTCACTTATTATTTTTAAGATTAGATTTTACAACAGATATTTTTATTGAGAATGTTGGAGAAAAATATATTAGATTAGTTTTATTCCAACTGTAATGTGGTTACAATTTTTTTTATAAATTTGGCTTTTACTTGACTTTAAAAGGTGAAGATATTCTTGGGCACTTGTTTCTTTTAAAGAAAATAGTTCTCCTTGTTATGCTACTTTAGTCTTTTTTGCTGAGAAAAGTCCGTTAAATCCTAGGAGATTTTTTGTCACACAAATAAATTCTTAAGGATAGTATGTCTAACACGACTGATTGTTTAATTTTGGGTGTATTATTGTTCAAACTTTTCCAACAATCTTAAGGATTTATTATTCCTTTTAAATCTTCATAAATTTCATTGGATAAGGCTTGCTCCTTGTTCAAACCGCAACTCATTCTTCCAATTATTCCTCCTTGGCTTCACTGGAGTATTTTTTTTTTATTTCAATCCTTCAAAGGAAGAGTATGACTATCATTGTGATTGAGTGTCTATGTTGACAAACCTTAACATGATGGAGAGGTAGAACTACTTTTTTTATCGTTTTATTCATGTGATAATAGAGGATTCCCAAAGGTATGTGTCTTCTTAATTTATGTTTAATCAATGTGGATGTAATGCTAGTTTTTTATTTTGGGTTATAATAATAATGGAGATTTAAATGTGATATTTCTTTCACGATATAATGACTAAGAATTTCGAAATTTAAATATATTTATTTTATTGCTTTTGAGTCATATTGAAGGATAAAATGCATTAGGATTCTCTCATGTGACCATGTCACTATGTTACCATCATGGATGTGGAGAATAAGCCTAAAAAAAAGATAGTGTTTTAGTTAAAAAAAGGATAATTAGTAAAAAATTATTTATTTGAATACTTTTATTGGTTTCTCAAGAGAGAAGCTATTAATTCGTCTATTATGAGACCAATATGTGTATGGATTTTCTTGATGTGTTATGATATATGAGTTTTCATATTTTGCTTTTAAAGCAATTGTCATTTGTGACATAAGCTATGAGAATTGGTGAATTATTAAAAAGGAAATAGTTTGAGTAACTTTTTTTGTGACTATATGTCAAGTGTAATGTTCTGCATTTACAAATTTGTGTATCATAAATTACTTGAGAGATATTATAAATAATAGCTATAGTCATACTAACTGAGTTTAATTGGTATACACTGTCAATGTAAAAGATTTTTACACTGGCATTCAATCCTGACTTTTCATTTATGTGACTTCTAAAGTAGTAATGATTAAAGTCAACAAATTTAATATGAATGAAAGGTTATGATTGAATGTCAGTGTAAAAAGCTTTACACTGACTGTGTATACAAATTAAACTCTTTTGGAAATAACATGTGGTAGAGCAATTATTTAAAAGATATAATTTTTTATGAAGTCAATATTAACGGATTTGACCGATCCTTTTGACTTAAAGCTTTAGGAAGAAAAAGAGAAGTTTTATTTGTAAAACATTGAGAGGAATGAGACTTAATCCAATTTGAAATTGACAACCTTTATGGTTGGAGATCCCATGAAAAAATTTTATATGGGTAAAAACAAGTTACTAGTTAGTTCTGCTAGCACAATTTTTTTGTTTCTTCCTATGATGTGAGATATACTATACTACATTATTGAGAGCGTAAGCTTAAAGCTTTTAATGAATTTCATATTTCTTATGGATGGTGTATGAGTTATAGCATACAATTGACGAAATCACTTATATGAGTATCAAGTAGGGTCGCTTGTATGAGATTTTTGGCATAATGTCTAGAGTAGTCAAATTATCAGGTATGCACATGGTGTATTCGCGCAAAATAGTGCCAACAATGAGAATTGTTGGGGTGTAATGTGATTGATTGGCCAGTAATATACATCAAAGTGTTTTGGTTCATAGAAGTTTACTTCACCAACTCACTTGTATATTATGTTTCATCATTTTAGGTCTAGATCATAGTCCAAAAGACACTAGGTTCATGCACTTACACTAGGTCAAAAGACACTAGGTCTAAAAGACACCAAATGTGTTATAATACTTTTGAAATATGTGAGAATTGTTGGATTATATATTGAATGAGATATATATTTCACAAGTATTATTTGTTTTTCATGAAATGTTTTATTAGTTTAAAAATTATTTTATTCAATTGAGTTATCCTTGCCTTTAGACCAAGTCTTACTTTTTGGTTTTCATTTTATTATTTTATATTAAATTAATTGGAACTATTTTTTAATTTGACCGAATCTTATATTGTAATTATGTATTTTCTCTCATATTTGTTGTGAAATAGTTTTAATATGGTGGTTACTTTCACTTCTTCTTTCTAAGATTTGATTTTGTAACAAATATATTTTATTGACCTGGGAATGTTGGAGAAATATATATTAGATTAGTTTTATTTCAACAGTAATGTGGGTACAAGTTTTTTATAAATTTGACTTTTACTTAACTCTAAAAGGTGGAAATATTGGTGGACACTTGTTTCTTTTAAAGAAAATAGTTATCGGTGTTTTGCTACCTTAGTCTTTTTGGTTTAGAATAGTCTATCAAACCCTAGAAGATTTTTGTGTCACATAAATCCTTAAAGACAATGTCTAACACATGTCGCTGACTGATTGTTTATTTTTGGGTGTATTATTGCTTAAACTTTTCCAACACCCTTGATGTGTTTCGACATGTAGGTCTCGAAAAAACGGTGAAAAATATATAAAATGAAAATCAGATGAGTCCTCACTAATAATTATTTAGGAAAACATTGAAAAAACCTTTTAAATAAAAGTGATCTATGAAATCAAATTGAGTTCGGAGTCAATTACGCATAGGGAAGGTATTAGCATGACATTTCTCTTAAAGACGATTACCTCTAATTAAATAAAAAATTAGATAACTTTAAAAATATTTACTTCACCCTTAAAACATTGATACTATTTTTATTTAATTATTGATTTTAAGATTATAACGAGAAAAGTATTATTGGAAATTTTTTTTTTCATAAAAAAATTAATATTGTATTTTTAATTAACTTATTTTATTTTTAGTTTTTGTGGCTCAACAGGAGTGGACTCTTGCTCCAACATATCTCCCTTTGTAATGGAGAATCAGAAGTTACATAGTTATTGGAATTATTTATGTGTTGAGTTTTCTATTTTGGTAATTAAATCTTTTAATATTTGTGGGTATTGATGGAACGACAAAAAAAAAATCAACTTTAAAAAATCAGAGGACTAGCCACCAATGTTTATTTAGAAAAACATTGAAAAAACCTTTTAGAGACAAGTGGTTTACGAAACCAAATTTTAGGTTCGGGAGCCTATTATGCGTAGGGAAGGTGTTCGCACCCTATGACATCCGTTATAAGAATGACTACCTCTAATTAAACATGCAAAGTTAGATAACTTATAAATATTTATTTCACCCTTAAAATATAAAGACTACCTTTATTTTATTTTTGGTGTTAACATTTTAATGAAAAATTTCTCTTTATAAAAAATATTATTAATATTTTATTTTTTAATTGACTAGTTTTAATTTTATATTTTTGAGTTTGTTTTGAAATATTATTACTACAATCAAATTAGAAGTGCATCCAAAATGGTTATGATAATTATTTAGCATAACTGTCAAATCAGAAGTGCATATGAAATGACAATTACTAGATTATGATAGCTTTTATAATGATTAAATCAAAAGTGCATTTGAAGTAATCATAAACAAAACACTAATTTTATGTTTTATATAAAAAAATAATTTTAAAAGGATTTCACGATAATGAAATTGGAAGTGCATCCAAAGTGATCATCATAAACATTTTATAATTTACAATAGTCAAATTAGAAGTGCATCCTGAGTAACTATTATTTCTTTCAAATAATTTAAATAACATAATAATAATTATAATAACCAATGTTTTATAAAAGAAGCCAAATTATAAGTGCATTTAAAGTGGTTATTTTAGTTTTCATAATGATCAAATTAGAAGTGCATCTAGAGTGACAATTGTTAAATTTTCCTTTAAAATGACGTAACATTAATTATAACAATTAAAAATTTATAAAATGAACCAAATTAGAAGTGCATCTAAAGTGATTCTTTTAATTTTCGTAATAATCAAATTAGAAGTGCATCTAAAGTAACCATTATTAATTTTTTCTTCCGTAATAATGATTATAACAATTAAAGTTTTATGACATTTAAATTCGAAAAGTATGTAAAATAGTTATTATTAAATTTTCATTTTTCAATTTAATATTATTAACATTATTATTATCATTAGATTTAATCGACATTTTATTATTTACTATTTCGTATATTTGTAACAATGTGTTAACTAAAAGAAAAGTAAAGTAAATAAAAGAAAAAGATAAAATAAAAAAATTGTTTATGCTTGAAAAAAAGCTAAAAGTAACACATTTTGGGCCTTAAAGTAAAAAAGGTGTGTGTAGTGGAAACAGTGGTCCGAACAGAAAACGAACTAACACTTTAAATAGAGGGCGTGCTAGATGAAAACGGAGGTGCGAACCATAAAATGGTCCATGAGACATAAAGGGGTGCGAAATCGAAAAACAGAGGTGCAGACAGTAGCTGACCCGTGTGACTTAAAAAGGGTGTACAAATAGCATTTATGGGCACTGAACTTAGTAAAGTATAATTTTTCAGAAAAAAATTTGAAATATTTGGATTCGTATTGCGTCTCCTTTACACCATCAAAGGGTCGAAGAATAAAAAAAGTTAACTTTGAAAAAAAGCTAACTTTGAAACGTTAACTTTCAAACCTTAACTTTTGAGAGTGAAGGAGAAAGGGGAAGGAGGGGTTTCTCCGTTGCAGCACAACGCAGCAGTTCTGCCACCGGCAACACCCACACCCTTAGAAATTCTCTCCGATGGTGGTGAATGGTTTAAGTAGTTTTTAAATCTTATTTTTTTTATTATTTGTTACCGAGTTTTAGAAAGAGTATTATAAGTTAATACCTGTTATAGCCTTTAAACTTTTATCATTTGCTATAGTCAAATTAGAAGTACATCCAAAGTGACCATTATTAAATTTAAATAACATAATAATTATTATTATAACAACCAACATTCTATAAAAGAAACCAAATTAGAAGTGCATATAAAGTTATTATTTTAGTTTTCATAATAGTCAAATTAGAAGTGTATCCAAAGTGGTCATTATTAAATTAAATAATTTAATGACATAAAAATTATAACAACTAAAAATTTTATGATATATAAATTAAAAGAGCATGTAAAGTGGTTATTATTAAATTTTTATTTTAAATTTAATATTATTATCATTATCATTGTTGCTAGATTTAATTGTAATTTTATTATTTATTATTTTACATATTTGTAACAATATTTTAATTAGATAAAAAATAAATTAAATAAAAGAAAAGGATAAAATAAAAAAACTTACTATTTCTATAAAGAGATCAATGTAAATTAATATCTGTTGCAGCCTTCTAAACTCTTATTTTTTGCTCTCTGCCTTTGCTTGTTTACAACCAGCCTCTCTTTCTTCTCTTCTTCAAAATTTTCCTCCTCTTGTTTTTACTCTCTAATCCCCTATTATATGTTATTTCGAGTTTTTTTTAGGATTGTTTTTTAAATGATTCAACCATATTTAATAAATATTCCGTTTTTTTGAGCAAGTTGTGCAAAAGCATAAGTAAGGGCGCAATGGGCAGGGAGCACCAAAGCTTATTTTAGCAAGATAGCACTATAGATGAAAAAGCAGTAATAAAAATTTATCTAAAATAGCTCAAGCCAACTTGCTTTGGAGTAGCTATTACAGTGATTGTAAAGCATTGACCCTTGTTATGTCTTTTTCTCTTCCCTTTAATGATTTTATTCTCTTCTTAAAATTTCTCCTGCTATACTGTTATTTTGGATTTAACTAAGATGTAGGAATCAATTACTTTGTTCTTTTCCTTTGATGGTGATCTGTTTCTTCTTCCATTTCTGGTTTGATTGGGATTGTGAGGATTCATGCCAAAACTGTGTTTTTTTTCGTATCCTTATACTAACTACACCTCTACAATTTGGGTTGCACATGATTATTTACACATTTTATTGCTAAATACACCTCGTTTTTGTCTTCGGCTCATAATCTATGGATATTCATTGTTCACCCCTCAAGCTTCTAAATGCACCCTCTCTCCCTTGGATATACTTAACAAAAATGTGTAAATAATAAATATAAGGAAATGGACTACAACAAACTTAATTCAAACATAAAATTTAAAGTCACATGTTAATAAAAAGTGTAAACAACAGAACAAAATTGGGTGCTTACAATTGTTCTTCTTTACTTAAATTTACTAGATAATGTGAATACTAAAAGTTTTTTGTATTATCAAAGAAAAATGTAAGTAAAGATACAAAACATCAATTTTGTTAGGCTAATTGGTACGATGTATATTTAGTTCAAAACAAATTGAGACAAAAAAAATGGACATTATGGTGTGAAAGACAATGGACATCGAGGTTCAAAAT
Organism: Psophocarpus tetragonolobus; assembly: GCA_037954015.1. Classification (NCBI taxonomy): domain Eukaryota; kingdom Viridiplantae; phylum Streptophyta; class Magnoliopsida; order Fabales; family Fabaceae; genus Psophocarpus; species Psophocarpus tetragonolobus. The sequence goes on along the minus strand of CM075688.1, from coordinate 74,723,015 downwards.
AGACATCAAGGTCCGAAGCATAAAATAAAGTGGACATCAGGTCCGAAACAAATAAAATCAATGGACATTAGGGTCCAGAATTTAAAATAAAATGGACATCAGGATCCGAAACAAATAAAATGAATTGACATCAGGGTCCAAAACATAAATAAAATGGACATCAGGATCCGAAACAAATAAAATGAATTGACATCAGGGTCCAAAACATAAAATAAAGTGGACATCAAGGTTGGAAACAAATGAAAATAATGGATATCAAGGTTTGGAATATAAAATAAAATGGATATTGGGGTTTGAAACCAATAAATTCAATGGACATTGGGTTATGGAATATAAAATAAAATGGACATCAGGATTTGAAACAAATAAAATTAATGGACATCGAGGCCTAGAATATAAAAGACGGTGAACATCAGGGTTCAAAACAAATAAAAGCAGTGGACATTAGGGCCCATAATATAAAATACAATGGACATTGGGTCCGAAACAAATAAAATCAATAGACATTGGGGTTCGAAATATAAAATAAAGTGGACATCAGGGTCCAAAAAAAATAAAAGTAATGGAAATCAGGGTCTGAAACAAATAAACTAAAGTGAACATCAGGGTCCAAAGCAAATAAAAGTAATGGACATTGGCGTCTGGAATATAAAATAAAGTGAAAATGAAATAGTGATGCATATGTATGCATGATGTGACACTAAATGAATACAGGAATGACATGTTGCCCCTTTTCTTTATTCTTATATTACGTTTCCTTATCTTGTATTATCTTATTTCCCTTTTTAGCTTATGACATAAATCTTTGTACAAAGTGGACTTTGTATACTTATCACAACTCTCAACTTTTATGTAATTTTCTTTTCTTATTCACTCTCAATTGTTGCATGTTTTAAATGAAGAGAGTAATATGGAAATTTCGAATTTTGACAAAGGAAGTTGGGCCTCTGATTCTTCATTGTCTATGGTGAAAGTTTTATAATATTTATCGAATATGTAAATAAGTGACAAGTAGTTAACAATTTTAAAATATTTGTAATTTGTTTTATAGTAACAAAATTACTAAAATATAATAACAAGTGTTCGCAAATAACATTTGAGTCCTTTAAATTGAATTTTTCATAAGGTTTAATAAACAAAATTGAGACTCACTTTACTTAAAGGAGAATTAATTTCTATTCAACTACATTATGTTCCTCCTTCTTCTCTGTGTATTCTCCTAGCATTGTTTATTTTTCAAAACATCTTATTATTCATATAAAATCATATCATATTTATTATTTGAGAACCTTTCCCGAATTAAGAGATATGAAATTTATGTTTACGGTTACAAACAACTTGATTTAAAACATACAAGGTATATCTTTTGGTCATATCATCTAAGATGTCGACATGTGAAGTTTCGACGGATGATAAAAGATAAATCTTTAGGAGTCACCACCAATATTTATAAAGGTAAATATCGAAAAGACCTTTAAAATAAAGAAAATAATGGTCTCCAAAAAACCAAACTTTAAGTTCGGAAGTCGATTATGTGGGGAAGGTATTGCCACTCCTACCACGTTTATCACGGTTACCTCTAATTAAACATGCAAAATTAGATAACTTAAAAAATATTTATTTCATCCCTTAAAACATGTTATTAATATTTTTTAACAAGGATTTTTATTTACTGAAATATTTAGTTTTTATGAAAAAATTATTAATAAATTATTTTTTTGCATTTTTGGGCTCGACAACAGGGGCTCCTGCTCCTATGTATTTCCAAGTGTTTGGAGAATCAAAATTTCCGTAGTTTTTGCTTAAATTTATGTATTAGAGTTTTTTTTTTATAATTAAAAACTAGGATTTCCGAACTGTCACAGTTCATACGTCCCAAAATTTTAAAATTGACAATGGTATACACCTAATTTTAGAAAATTCTTATTTTTCTATGTTTTAGAGTAAAAAACAATATTTTTTTATTATTTATCATATATGTTAGAGATGAGATTGTAAAATAAGAGTTGTCACAACTTATATCTCTAAATCTTGGGAATAAAAAAACATCACATCTAATTATTCCTTTAATCTCTATTAAAAAATATTACAAATAAAAGTGTTAAAAAGAAAACTTATATATTATGTATTATATATTATTTATAAATAACAATTACGATGAAAATTAAATGAATTTGAGTATATTAAACTATCACATTATGTCCTCAAATCCATAAGGCCAAAAAATGTCACATTTAATAAACCTTATTTTTCTTTTAATATGAAATTATTAAAATTCAACTCTTAATCTAATATATGATTTTAAATCTTGCGAATAAAAAGATATCGCATTTAATCGACCATTTAATTTCCATTATAAATATTGCAAATAAAAGTAGTAAAAAGGGAAAGTTTAGATGTCACATAATTGTTATAAATTACTTATAAAAAAAGAATATTATCAATTATGAGAATTAAACAAATTTGAGTACACTATACTGTCACAGTACATGTAGTCAAATAAGATTGAAATTATTGAAGTTTAATACTTTTTAAATTAGTTATAGGATTTTGTATTAAATATTTTTTCTTAAGATGCTTAGTGGTTATTATTAAATTCCAATTATCTGTCATTATTATTACTATCATAATAATAATAATAATAATAATAATAATAATAATAATTATTATTATTATTATTATTATTATTATTATTATTATTATTATTTTATTATTATTATTAGTAGAATCGTTGATGTGCATATATATTCTTCATTAATTTAAGACCTTTTGATGATAGGAATTTGCTAAAGAAAAAAAAGAAAAAAAATCATTAAGTAAAAAAGTAAAATAGGTGACATAAGAGAACTAAATGCTGAGAGTGAGAAAGCAAAAGAAGGCCACAAGTCAATGCCTTATGTTTACACATATTAAGATTTAAATGCTCAAATACAAAGCATGAAAGTACAATCTTCTCTCTCTCATTCATCTTATTCTTTTTCTTAGAAGATGGGTGTTTGACGATGGATGAGGGTTTGCCTTCGGGAGTTTCAGCCATGCAGAGGAGATGGTAGAGAGATATGCAACATAGATTATTCCCTTGAAGGTGGTTCCTCGACGATTCTAAATATTGGTTTCAAGTTCAGGAGTTACAGAGAAAGCTTAGGGCTTTAATGGCTCTTAGGGGTTTCGATTTTGGGGTTCATTTTGAGTTTGATGATGACAGAGGTAATGTACTGGTTTCACCACTATCTTTCTTTATATTTCTTACACCTTTCTAGATCGGTCTTTAAGTTTGATGGTTTTCTTATTGATGGGAGTTCTGGTTTAAGGAGAATAGGAAAGACAAGGAAAGGATGATGGCAAGAGGGAGGAACCGGTGTCCAAGGAATCACTTTCAATTTTTAAACATAATGGTAATTTTTACTCTATGTTCTTGGCTAGGCTTTTACATTTCTGAATTTTGGGAAAAATTGTTTCTTACATTTGGTGATTAAAACATTATCATAGTTAATAATATTATAAATTAAAATTAACGGCAAAATGTAGATAGTGGTTACCTGTTGTGGTGCTCCTTTGCCCTTGTATTTCACCTTTTCGTTGTTATTCACTTGTCTATTGTGATAATTTTCCCTTTCGTTGATCTCTTTTCTGGTTCTTCTCCATTGTGAAAAAACTCATTTCCTCATCTATCTTGTGCCTTTTTATAGGCATTTTCTGTGCTTCATAGTGAGAGAAAGAAAGAGCCACTTGCACTGAAGTTGGACGGTTGAACAGCAAGAGAGGTGGCTAAGACAGGCAGCAGAGGGGGAGGTTGTGGCAGGCGGCTGGAAGCAAAGACAACACCTTGCAGAGCAACTTGCTCTATTTTAGTCATTATTATTTATTATTATTATTATTATTATTATTATTATTTATTTTTATCCTTTTAATTTAGTTATTATATCTTTTGTTTTTAGTTTGTATTTATTTTTAACTCATGTATTTATCACTTCTTATTTTTCTTTTTTCCTTTTTTTTTCCTTTTATTAGAGATTAGATTAAAAATATGGACAAAAATGGGCGTCTACAGTTGCTTCTCTTTATTTAGATTTTATCAAATAAAATGAAAAACCTAAGCTTTTATATTATTTGAGTGAAATTTAAATAAAGAAATAGACCTCTTCTAGACGAATGCGAAGACACAGTAAGGATGCAACTATGACGAGAGTAGGCAAATGCGAGAATTGTAAATGAAATAAACATATGAACGTAAAACGCGATGAGTATATACATATATAGTAGGAACATAAATTGATATGTAAAAATTTATGGGTGTAGGGACTCAAAATATAATAGAAATGGGTAAAAGGACCTGTGGAAAACATGATGGGCACGAAAGCCCGAAACATAAAATGTAGTGGGTGTTGGGGTTTGAATGAAAAATGCAGTGGGCGTAAGACCCAGAAGGTAAAATGTAGCGGGCACGGGGACCCGAATGAAATGTGCAATAAGCACAGAGACTTGAAACGAAAAATGCAGTAGGTGTAGGGACCCAAATGAAAAATGCAGTGGGCTTGAGGACTCAAAACGTAAAATGCAATGATCACGGGGACTTAAATGAGAAATGAAGTAGGCTCAGGGACCCAAAACGCACGGTCACAAGGACCCGGAACAAAAAATATAGTGGGTGCGAAGACCCAAATGAAAAATGTAGTGGGCACGAGGAGCCAGAATGAAACGTGCAGTGGGCACGGGACCCGAAACGAAAAATGCAGTGGGCACAGGGACCCGAATGAAAAGTGGAGTGGGCATGAGGACTTGAAACAAAAAATGCAGTGGGTGCAAGGAACCAAATGAATGGAATGTATGCATGACATGCATGATTTTCTTTTTCTTCTTTCTTTCTCTCTTTTTCTTCCTTGTTTTTTTTTTTTTACACTTGCTCTTGTTTTTTCCAACCTTAGAACCCCTTAAGGCTTTAGGCACCACAACATTCATTGACTTCTTTCTTTTTGCTATTTTTTATCTTAGATGACTAGGAATTCTTTGGAGGCTAGATACGGCTAAAGAGTTAAGATCTTAATTGATGCCTTAGTGTCCTTGGCAAATTTGATTAAGAAATTGTCGTATTTCCTGTGATCCTTAAAAATTTAATTATAATGTCTTTCCGAGCTTATTACATGTTTCACTCTTGGTATATAACATGACAAAATGCAAAAAAGAATGATGTCCAAAGATAGAAATATTTATTGTTTCAGGAAGGAAATAATAGATACAAGGGAATGTCTCATACGAAAGAAAATTGATAAAAATTCAACAGAAATAGAGATAGGGTAAGTGATAATTGAGATATTCAAAGTAACAATTTTAATCCCTATGTCTACAATTTTGAGCATTCCATCCATTAGCTTTTGAGGACTCTAGGTGTTTGGTTGAACTTTCTTTAATTTTTTGAGCCTTTGAATTCTTCAACTTTCAAATTTCTGACGCAATTTTTTTTTTAGCGAATTGCTCTAATTTTTGCCTAAACCGCCTTATCAGGTTTTCAGTCTAGCTAGCATGTGTCTTTCATGACCCTATCTTTTTCCAAGGTTGCTCTTTGTAGAGTTTTCAACCTACCAGGTCTTTCTAATTTTGCCTAGGCCGGCCTTTCGAGTTTTCGACCTAACAAACTTTTACCTTTTCTTTTTTTTTTTTTTTTAGGCATAATATGTTTTTACTATGTCGGAGTTTATAGGGAGAGGTAAGTCATCACCATCCATATTTGTAAGAATTAGAGTCCCTCTTGAAAAGACCTTCTTTACCATGTAAGGTCCTTTATAATTCGGGTCCATTTTCCCCTATGATCTTTCTGGATTGGTAATATTTTCTTGAGTACTAAATCACCTTCTCAAAATTTTCAAGGATGAACCTTCTTATCATGAGCTTGTTTCACCCTTGTTTGGTACAATTGACCATGGCACAAGACAATCAACCTTTTTTCTTCGATGAGATTCAACTGGTCATAGTGGGCTTGGCTCCACTTGGCTTCCTTAAGTTTTCCCTCTGCTAACACTCTTAGTGAAGGGATCTCAACTTCAATAGGTAGCATAACTTCCATTCCATACACTAGGGAGTATGGGGTTGCCCCAGTTGAAGTGCGTACAGAGATGTGGTAGCCATGTAAGGCGAATGGAAGCATATCATGCCAATCCCTATAAGTTACCACCATCTTTTTATAATCTTGATATTCTTGTTTGCCACTTCTGGTGCACCAATCATCTTAGGACAATATGGTGAAGAATTGTGATGTTTGATCTTGAAATCATCACATAATTCTTTCATCATTTTATTGTTCAAATTGGTCCCATTATCAGTAATGATGTGGCTCGGTAACCCATATTGACAAATAAGGTCTCTTTTTATGAATTTAACCGCTACATTTTTTGTTAAACTGGCGTCTGAGACCGCTTCAACCCATTTGGTGAAGTAATCAATTACAACAAGAATGAAACGATGCCTATTTGATGCCTTGAGTTCAATTGGACCAATCATATCAATTACCCATGGCCAAGGTGCAGCCAAAACATTCAAAGGCGTTGAGGGTGCGTGGATATTGTCAGCATATTGACACTTATGACATTTCCACACATGATTACAACAATCAGTTTCCATGGTTGACCAATAATAACCAGATCTTAAAATTTTCTTTGTCGTAGCATGCCCATTTGCATGCGTTCTGAATGAACCTTCATGAACTTCTTCCATTATCTTTTTAGCTTCAATTGCATCAACACATCTAAGTAACACCATGTCGTGGTTTCTTTTATGAAGCACATCACCATTCAAGAAAAATCCCATGGCCAATCTTCTTAATGTTCTTTTGTCATTTTCAGAAGCATCTGAAAGATACTCTGTATCTTTCACATAACATTTGATATCATGAAACCATGGCTTCTTGTCCCCTTCTTCTTCTACTGCTTGACAATAAGCTATTTGCTCTTGACTTTGTATTTGTAAGAGTGACATGTCTATTTCCTGACTTATCTTGAACATTGAGGACAAGGTGGCTAAAACATAAGCCAATTGGTTATCCTTATGAGGGATAGGATATAAAGTAATTTCATCGAACTACTCTATCAATCCCTTGATGTATGAGTTGTATGGGATTAATTTTGTGTCTCGAGTCTCCCATTCTCCCTTGAGTTGATGAAAACTAGGGTCGAGTCTCCATATACATCCAAAATTCTAACCTTGAAGTCGAGGGAAGCTAAAATTCCCTTGGTGCAATATTCTGCTATATATAATTTGTGCAATCAAAACCCAATCTTGCACTGAATGGGATAAATTGATTTTTAGGAGAAATTAACACTGCCCCAATTCCATGCCCCAACATATTTGAAGCACCGTCAAACAATAATTTCCACCTATCCTTATCCATATGCTCTTCTTCAAATAAATTCATTATGTCCTCATCTAGTAATTCGGAGCGCATTGACTGATAATTTTGAATAGGATGATGAGCCAAGTATTCAACCAAGGTGCTACCCTTGGTAGCCTTTTGAGTGACATAGAGAATATCGTATTCTGACAATAAGACTTGTCACCGAGCAATTCGACCAATAATAGCAGGCTTCTTGAATATGTATTTGATTGGACCTATTTTGGAAATCAACCAAGTAGTATGACATAACATATATTGCATCAACCTACGAGCAGCCCACACTAGGGCACAACACATTCATTCTAGCAAAGAATACCTCATTTCACAAGTTGTGAATTTCTTGCTCAAGTAATAAATAGCATGCTCTTTTTTACCAGATTCATCATTTTGCCCCAATACACAACCCATAAATTCCTCCAATACTATCAAATACATAATAAGTGGCCTTCCTGACACAGGTAGCATTAAGACTAGAGGCTTTTGCAAATATTGGTTGATTTTTTCAAATGCTTTCTGGCAATCCTCATTCCATACCATTGTTTGATTTTTATGCAACAACTTGAAGATCGGAATACAAGTAGTAATTAATTGAGATATGAACCTGGCAATGTAATTTAACCTCCCTAGGAATCCACACACTTCTTTTTCTGTACTAGGTGGTAGCATTTTTAAGATTGCTCGTACTTTATCAAGATCTACCTCTATACCTTTTTCACTAACTACAAATCCCAGCAATTTACCAGATTTCACGCCAAAAGTGCATTTAGAGGGATTCAATCTAAGCTTGTACTTTCTCAAGCGCTCAAACAATTTTTTCAAATTGGCAATGTGCTCTTCTTCTATTTTTAACTTGGTGATCATGTTATCCACATACACCTCAATTCATGAAACAATGTCACAATTGCCCTCTGATACATTGCCCCAACATTCTTCAAACCAAATGACACCACTTTATAACAAAACATCCCCCACGGTGTGATGAACATGGTCTTTTCAATGTCCTTAGCCACCATTTTGATATGATTGTATCTAGAGAATTCGTCCATGAAGGAAAAGAAGGAATGTTGAGCAGTATTATCAACTAATACATCTATATGGGTTAATGGAAAGGCATATTTGGGGCTAGCTTTATTTAGATCTTGGTAATCAACACACATTCAAACTTTACCATTTTTCTTTGGGACTGGTACAATGTTAGCAACCCCTTGAGGCTATTTTGCTATAGCAAGGAACCCTGCATCAAATTGTTTCTTAACTTCTTCCTTGATATTTAAAGACACCTTTGGTTTCATTCGCCTTAACTTTTGTTTGATCGGTAGACACTTTGGCTTTAATGGGAGTTTGTGCTCAACTATGATTGGATCTAAACTAGGCATGTCTTGATAAGTCCATACAAAGATGTTAATATAATCAGCTAAAAGCTTAAGCAGCATGTCTCATTCTTTCCCTTTTATGGCATTACAACCTTAATTTCCTTTTTATCATTTTCATTTCCCAAATTGATCAATTCAAATTCTTCTTCATGGGGATTAATAATTTTATCCTTTTGTTCTACCAAACATTTCAACTAGGAGGGAGTTTCCAAATCATCATTGTCCTCGTCTGCTTGGTAGATGGGTTGATCAAAATTATAGCAAGGGATATTATTATCGTCACTTTCAAAATTATTATTTCCAGATTTGCAATTTGGGTTTAAAAGAAATAAACAAAGGGGGAAAAAAGCGATATGATATTAAGATAAAAGAGAGACAAAGGATCAAAAGGTCGCAAAATGCATTTCATTAAAATCATATACCAAAACATTAACATGCAAGTCCATCTTAATCCAAAAAGCAATACTAAGCTATGGATGTAATGATAAAGTTGACATTACAATTACTTTGAAAGAGAATTAAAGACCACGCGAAAATTGACAATCTTCCAATTCTGAAGCTCTTCGCCAGGGCTACATGGGTACACCAAGTTGGTGTATTTGTCATTATCTTGTTCTTCTTTTGCCATAGCTATTTGTTCTGCATGCATTACTCCTCCACTTTGAAAGTTTTGATAGAGATCACCAATGGGAATCCTTCCAATCCTTTGTTCTAGATTCTCTGATCGAGCCAATCTCATCTCACTCTTTTCTTTTGTCATCCTCTTTTTATCTACTTTAGTGAGTCTTAACCCCAATCCACATCAGTTCTTATTTTCAAGCAACTTCAATATATTTGTGATTCCCTCTCAGGTTCTCCCTAATCCACAACCTATTTGATATCCCTTACTCAGCATGACCTTTGCAGCTATTAATGTAGCTTTCAAAATTTGTAGATTTTTAGGTATAGACTCCACATAGGCAGTGCTAACTACTTCCAAAGAATGGAAAGAAGTTTCAAGGGCTTCTTCAGCTGCTTCAATGTAACGGGTAGGGGGAGAACTAGTTACCAGCATATTGTCTTCACTTGAAATAATTACTAACTTGTCATCCACTATAAATTTCAACTTTTGATGTAGGGTAGAAGGGACTACTCCAGCTAAATGGATCCATGGTCTGCCTAACAAAAAATTGTATGTTGGCTTAATGTCCATGACTTGGAAAGTGACTTTAAAAGTGAATGGGCCAATTTAGACTGGAATTTCAATTTCTCCCATAACTTCTCCATGAGATCCATCAAAAGCTCACACAATTATAGAGCTTGGCCTTACATGAGTCTCATCACAAGGTAATTGATCCAATGTCGACTTTGGCATCACATTCATGCATTTTACTGAGATGTGCAAAGCCTTATGATGCCCTTTTCCCTCACTTGCTATTTCATCATCCGTAAATGTGAGGTAATTGTTAGCAGTGATGTTCCTATTATACCTCCAAACTTGTCCAATGTAATGTCATGAGCCACATGAGCTTCATTTAAAACCTTCATTAAAAAATTTCTATGATTTTCCAAATTCATCAACAAAGTCAACAAAGACACCTTTACTAGGGTACGATTGAATTGATCAATTAGTGTATATTCATTTTTTCGTATGAATTTTAGAAATTCAAAAACTTCATCATCCATCACTTCCTTCTTCTTAATAATTATCGTATTTCCATCACCATATCTTCTTCTTCAAGAACCTCCTTTTCTTTCCTTCTTATGTCTTTTACAAGTTCCTTTCTTCTGAATTCTTCAAGAGCATATATCCTACCACTGCGTGTCATCCCACCTTCCCGCATAATGTGTGTATGATAGTTTTGGATGCTAAGTTGCTGGAGCTGGTTAAAGTGCGTACTAATGATAATGGTGCTGATATGATGATAATGGTGCTGATATGACGACTAAAGTACTACCAAGAGGAAAGTTTGAAGTCTGTTGTGAGATTGCCAGTTTGGCGGTTCTCTCCACATAGTCGTGAGGGGGAGATTTGTTGGGTATTGGGATCCCTTCCTATGTGGAGAAAAGGTCCAAATTGAGAAGCCCACTTTATATCTTATTTAAGTTAAGTAGAGAAGGTGCTTTGAAACAAGAGAGTTGAAAAGAGAAAAAGAGACACGAGACTTTGCAATCGTAAATTCTCTACTGCAGATTCTTGCACCGTTGGATCGCGCTGATTTTTGGAAAGCACGTTCAGAATGTATGTTTCTTCATTCTAACCGTTCAGATCTTTGAAAAGGCTACTTTGTTGGGAGATATTCAGTTCGTATGGCAACAATGTGTTTGGAGGTCTTAATTTTTCCTGTTCTCTATTTGTAAGCTTATTGCTTTATTGTTTGAAATTGATGTTGGCATTGATATTATTGTTGACACTTGATTGAGACTCTTTTGTACTCTTTATTAATAATAGTGGAGTTATTTCTTTGATCTGGACGACTCGTGGTTTTTACTCTTGCTTTAAAGGGTTTTCTACGTTAAAATCTTGGTGTCTCATTCTTAAAAGAGTGGTGATTAGTTAGTGTTATATTTTGTTATTGTTTCTCGTAGATTCTTGCAAGATAGAGGGATTTATTTCTACTACGTCGTTTACATTTGTTACAAACTTATCTTATTACCCCATCACCATTAGCACGTGAAATATGATCAACTCATCTCTCATTTCTCATTTCTCATTCTCTCTTACACGTTCTGATCACTATATAATATAAACTCTTCCAACTTATGAGGGGCAATAACGACGAGTATTAGTGTATCACAAGACATCAAAGAATAATAAAAAACAAGATAAAAGAGACGCATGCAGAGTTGGTTTCGTTCGAAACATTCGTTGTTGTGTTTGGTGCTGATGGGATAGTTGAAGAACATGGTTGTTACTTGTTAGTTAAATGACAAATTCCCATGTGTATCAAGATGGTTCATTCCTATGTTAATGAAGAATGGAGATTGAGTCTATTGGAGGCATTTGAGTCCAATTTGGGTGAAGGTTCAAATAACCTTCCTTTTTTCTGTCCGATTGAGAAGAAAGGTGAAGAAAATAAAAATCAGAAAAAGACTTTATGTTCTTGTTGAGTGTAGGAAATATAAATTGAGGAAGAAATGCCAATTGAAACATATACCTTCTTTTTTATTATTATGTATTTTGCTTTAAAAAACAGTATGTTATATATGTATATATTTAATTGCTTTAAATACTTGAAGTTTTGTTTTTAAGTTATGTGACTTAATGGTCCAATGTATTGACTGGGCTAGTTTTAAAAATTATGAAAGGAACGATCTTATACGCATGTATCTATTTGAAAAATATTATGAGTCTTTTGAAAATTTTAAGTGGATTTTTTGGTTGAAGTAAAAATTTGACTAAATTGCTTAAAACAAGAAAAATTATGAGACATTATACAAAAGTGTGAAATATTAATAAAAAATAGGGAAAAAAACTTTGGTAATTTTTAGGTTGGAGATACCTTAAGCTGTCACTTTGTCTCTACGATGAGATGTTTTCAATGTTTAGACCATTTAGTTTTTTTACACTAACCATTTAATTTAATAATTAAAAATAATACAAATCACACTCATTTTTACTTTATTACATGTATAACATGTAACTCGTTTGTTTTGCTATTTTCTTACTGTCGGCGAAATCAGCAAATTTTGCCTTTTCGAGGCATTGTCCACAAAAGCAAACAATTCTTATACTTTCATAAAAATTAAAATGTTATGTTTCTATTTAAAGAAGCAAACACTATTATAATATTATATATCTCGTAAATTAAAAGGTTAGAGTATAATATGAGTTTAATTAGTACACAATATTAATGTAAAAGACTCTTATACTAACAATCAATTATAATTTTTTATTTATAAAACTTTTAAAATATTATTAATAAAGTCAATAAACTTACCATAAATAAAGAGTTATGATTGATTGTGGTACACTGAAAGTGTATACCAATTAAACTCATATAAATATGACACTTAAACAAAAACAAATATATACCGCACAACATCATTTTGTATTTTTCTTGTTCTCTTGTTTTCTCATCAATATTATAAGAGTTTAATTGGTATATACTTTTAGTGTAAATCATAACTCACCCTTTATTCATGGTTTTTTTTGTAAGAAATGAAATTCGAATACATAAAACTTATTTTGCTCCATCCGATCAATTATTAAAATTTAAATTTTTATTTAACATTGTATTTTCTTAAAAAATACAGTTTTGTGTTTGATCTTTATTCTTTAAAAATTTTGTTTATCAATAATTTCTTTTTTTTAGCATATAAGTTTTTTTTAAAAAAAATTGTACGTTAAATTGCAAAATTGGACGATAGTTCTAACGCGCTATGTAGTGTGAAATTGACCAAACATGAATCTTCCGTGGGAATCCCCGTTCACACGTCTCTCCGACAAGAAACGGTCTCCACCAAACCTTAAACAACTCTTTGAGATAGACAAAGGGTAGGTAGTGAAAGAAATTGTAGTTGTATAATTGTTTTTAGGTTAAATTGTATTTGTATATATAATAATTTTATATAATTAAAATATGTTATAATTATTTTAAATATTTATTATTAATATAATAATTTTTTTTATCATTTTACAACTTTTAGTTATTTAATTAACTAATTTTATTAAATATTTATAGTTAATTCTTTAGTTATTAATTAGTTTTGTCAAACACACTCCTAACTAAAAAGTATTATGTCAATTATCTAAAAAATTTTTTTATATGATTAATATTTTTTTTAAATCATCAACTTTAGTAGAACATACAAATTTTTCTTTATTTAGTTGTATGAACTATTAAAGTTGATGTTTCTTAAAATAATTAACCATCATATGAAAAATGTTTATAAAAGAGACATTTTGAAAGGATTTTTTTAATAAGCAAAAAAATATTATTAATATAAACAAACGCACAAGTTTTACTTTGTTCACAAAGTACATCAAAACAATTACAAATAAATATAAAATTAAGAGCATCTACATTCAGACACATAAATTTGAATTAGTGAATCATTCTGCAAATTAGTGAAAAGTTAAGTTAACTATATTATACCACATTCATAAACTCAATTATAATGTGAGATTTATTTCAACAATATTTTTTATTATACAACACTCGTGAACTCAACTGTGTACCACAAGAGTTATTCCATCAAACCTTAAAGTAACTAAATTTATGTTTAATTTTACAGTGTAATTCAATTAAAATTTAGAAAACAAAAATCATGTATTTCCAGAATAGGAGATAAAAAGTAAAATTTCACTTTTAGTCTTTCATTTATAAGATTTTTAATGGCAAAAGAATAAGAAAAAGAAACAGGAATCGAGATACTTGATGTGATAGGAAGATTAAAAACCACACCTTAAAAGAAAGATTAAAAAGTAATATTATAAAATTATTGTATTAATGGAGTGTTGGTTTGGTAGAGAAGGGGATGAAAGATCGTATATTCAAATTTTTTATTAATAAAATTAGTATATTAATAATTAATATTTACTTATAAAATAAAATTGTTGTATTGATTAATAATAATTTTATACCAATTAAATGGAATATAACCAATGGAACTGGAAAAGGATAGTCTAGCCACCATTTTTACTTCTAACTTTTAAGTGTGATCATTCTGTGCACTTTACACTGCATTACTTCTCTCTTTCTTTGCCTTTGTCCGTGCTGGAAAAAATGGTTTGACTAGGGAAAGTGTATTTTATTTTCTAATTTGAAGTAGAGATGTTTAATTTTTATTACTAATATTTAGATATTTCAAAACCAAATCAAATAGAATTAAAAATAAAAAATCCAACCGTAAAAATCGAAAATAAAAAAAAAACTTGGGATTTGGTTTTTAATTTTAGAACTGCGCGATTCAATTCGTTTGCAATTTAAGATATTGCAATTTAAGATATTAAAATTATACCAAACCAAACCGCTCATTTTTAATTATTTTTACAAATATTCAAAAAAATATATATAATTACTTATTATTTTCTAAATTTCTATGATTTTAACTTAATTTCATGAGTTTAATTAATATGCACTGAGAGTTAAAAGAATATTATGTTGACATTTAATTAGATAGTTTTATTTATATAACATTTAAAGTATTAATTGGTAAAGTTAACAAACTTACCATAAATTAAAAGTTGTGATTGAATGTGTAAAAAGTTTTACACTAACAATGCATACTAATTAAACTTTAATTTCATTAGATAAATTTGATGACAATTAGTAAAATATAATGTTTAAATAATTGAATGTTTATACTTTAACTTTAGTGGTTGTTACTTTTATATAATTATGTTGAGAGTGAATAAACTTTTATATACTAATTTATAGAATTTATTTTTTAATACCTGATAATAAAAATTTTAAACTGCAAAACTAGATCAAATCAAACTGCAAGAGATTGATTTAGTTTAGTTCAGATTTTATAATTAATCTAAACCAAATCAAATCATACCATACTTATTTTTTAGTTTGGTTTAGACTACTTTTACACTCAAAATGGCACCAAACTATATTGCGAACACCCCTATTGATATTTATAATTTTATTTTTTATTTTAAAATTGACATATTTAATCATATGTAAAATATACCATTATGATTTCTGAAAGTATTAATTATTACTGAATTAATGTAAATTACCATATAGATTAATAAAATAATTTTATGTTATGTCACTAAATTTGGATAACTGTTACTTTAATTTTCGATGCTTAATACTTTTAATTTGTTGAAATAGTTACAATTTCTAATTATGTAAAATTGAAAGATTAAACATATTTATCATAAAGGATCAAAATCGGATTTAAAAAATAGTAAAATTAAATGTCTCTATTTTAAAATCAAAGACTAAAATTACATATTTTAAAATGGGAGATATATCAAGATTTCATTTAGGAATTTCTATAAATATGTAAGTTAATTAATGTAAAATAATCATATAGTAATTAATATCGAGTGAAATATCAATGAACCGCCCACGCCTGCGTCTCTGAAAGAATTTTAGAGGCATTCAAGTTATTGAATCTTTATGTCATTTGCATATTAGTCTCTACGTTATTGACGTCGTTTAGTAAGTGTCCAAAAGTCTCATGCTAACAGTCTCTCTCGTATGTGGCCTTTCATGTCATCGTTCACGTCACAAGGATTCAAGTTAGAGTGAAAACATTATTTTGGTCCTCAAAATATTAAAGTGATGATATCTGGTTTTTTTAAAAACGTTCAGGTTATTGAAAGATTTTTAAAGATATTCAAGTCCTTGAAAGATTTTTAAAAACATCTAAGTCCTTGATTTTTCTACTATTTGCACGTAGACCCCTCAATTACTAACACGAAACTGCATAATTAGCAGTTAACTGCTATATTGACAATCTCTCTCTCATACATGATTGGTCAACTGCATACATGACACACATTTTCTTTTATTTTCTTTTAAATTAAATGTCTGAATGTTTTAACCACTAAAAAATCAAATAATTCTCCAATTTATGTCTCTCCTCTTCATATTCCTTTTTAATACAAGTGAATTTGCAAGTTATTTTGTTAGTATCGAATTAAAATATCAATATGAAGGGGAAACTTCATTATATAATAATAGCTTGATTGTTCAAAATTTTCATATTTCTAGTAAAATATCAAACTAATGCATAGAACCACACAATTTTTTTTCACCATAAAAGCCTCCATAAATGTTTTTGTTCTTACTAGAGTTTGGCTGAACTTTTAGTTTCTCAGGTGTTGGGCATCGAGACTCCGAAACAGCATGTGTGTACCTGTAAAAGGAACTTCAACACCTAACTCAATGTTGGGATAAGAGTGAGTGGTACGATGTTCATGTTTTGGGTTTTTGCTGTGTGCTCGAGGCACATTTTAAAAATTATTAAAACATGATTTTCAATGTATTTATTATGTGAGAGAGTGACTATATTTAAAAAACACCAAATATGATTTTTAACATTAATTTACTTATGTTTTTACCTCTACCTTTTTAATTCTATCTTCTTTTATTTTCCACCTTCACTACCACTATCGTTATCTTCGCTACCATCATTACCACCACTACGAACACCACCATTGTTATCATTGTGTCACCACCACCACTATACACAAAATATAAAAGAAGATAGAAATGAAAAAAGTATGATTAAAATGAAAGTAAATTAATATTAAAAATTATGTTTAAAGATTTTAAATATAATTATCCTCTTAGGTAATAAATACATTCAAGTTTGTATTGTAAATCAAATTTTAATGATAATTAAAATGTACCCTTTTGGACACGCGGTAAAAAAACCCATTAATGTTTTTATTAAATTAAATGTTATTTACTTTGAAAATTTAGTAAAAGGAAAAGAAAAAATGATGAGCTAATCCGGAGAACTAAAATGATAAATTAAATGTACGTTACAAAATTGACTTTGAAAACTTCATTAACATTAAATTTATTGAAAAGTCATTACTAATGTACTGTCTTATTAAATTAAATGCGTATTGACTTTGAAATTTTAGTTAAATTAATAAAATGATGAGCTAGTCCCCGTTACTAAAATGATAACAATAAATAAAACAAATAAGTAAAAGAAAGGTTTCTTTGTCTTCTAGAAGGCCAAAGGATAAAAAGTTGTAAAATTGAAAGAGCATTCATATTTTCCTAATTCAAAATAATAAAAAAAAAACATTTATGTAACTGAAAACTGACTTCTTTTCATTTTCCCATATTCATATTTCCAAAGAAACAAATTAAGATAAAGTACTTCTCCATTCCCCGTTGGGTTATCGAGAAAATCAATAATAAACAAATAATATTTGGCATCAATAAAATAGTTATATAAAAAAAATTTAATTAATATCCACAATAAGATTTTTATATAACTTATCATTCAGATAAATTTACTAACTTTATTTATTAATATTTTAAAAATTATATAAGAATTGAATAACAATTAAACTAAAAAAAAAAAAGTATAGTATTCAATTTTGCTGCACATAATACATCACCACCACCACTATAATATTCTTCCCCTGCAAAAAGAAAACTCCTTGGTCAAGTTCTCTTTTTCCACGAGCCATCACCTTCATCATTATTATTATTATTATTATTATTATTATTTCCATTCCTTCAATCATTTATTTTCTCTCCTCCACTTTGTTCCTCTCACCATGTCTTCAATGATAACCTCACAAGGTGTGGCCTTAGCCACAGCTATGGCTCTCTCTGGCACAGTCATCGTTCTTGCTCTGCGTCTTCAACGATCTTCCTTAACCACCCATTTCCCCGTTCATCAAATTTCTCAATCATCCGCTCCAATTCTTCGATCTTGCATATCCTCAGGTACACCCACATGTTCATTTGTTCCAAAACATGTCTTTTTTCATATGAAAAAGTATCAATCATGTTAAGTTTTAAGCGTAAACCGATTACAAATCATCCTTTATATCAATTCAAGATAATTAACCAAAAAATCGACAAACTAGCGATACATAATAATAATAATTTATGATTCCATATCAGTATAAAACTCTTTATAGCGTCGTGCACCACTCTTTTTATCAAAGTTAACATGAGTGATTTATTACGCTAACAAAATTGTGGGTCACTAGGTATGAATGTTTATGATTCAACAATAGAGTAAAACTGTTTATTTTGTCGGTAATTTGTAATTGAATGATAATATAAAACCGTTTATTCTGTCAATGCATCATCTGTTGTTGTTTTTTTTTTTTTTTCATTAATGTCTTTTGATGATGAAATTGTGGTTATTGTGCAGTTGGGAATAAGAAGTTGAAGAAGAAGAAGAGAGTGCACTTTGCTGATGATGTTGTGGATTCATGTGGGGATGGAGAAGTGTTCAGAAGACAACAACGTATGCATCATAGAATCTCTTATTGTTCAAAATCAGAATCGAAGGTTGAGAATGAGAAGAGTTGTGATGAAAAAAGTGATGTCAGAGGAATGCCTGCTAATAGGGTAGCCCTCTATAATGGAATTCTCAGGGATCGTTTGGCCCACAGAATCACTTACTCTTACTGATTTCATTTTTCTGTAAATATATTGTGTGGTCTTAATTTTTCTTCTTTTTTAATATATCAGTACTTGAAAGATTAGTCTTAAACTTTCAATCATTGAGAAACCAAAAGAAAAAGAAGAAAGGGATTATTGGTGGACAATTAGCAAAGTTGGATTGTTGCACGAATAGAGTTCCTATAGTATTGTATTGAGGGGAATGGATACAGGGTGATCCTCTTGTGAAATGTGAAGAGGACTTTGTCAATAGTTTTCTCGGGACTTCTCTTCATGACTCAATTCCTAAGCAACTTTTTTTATTTTTTTTATCTTATTTTAATTTGTACGCAACAGTTGAGTCAACATGACTTGCTCTCTTTGCATTTACTTTGTGGTTGTATTCTGACAACATTTGAATGTACAAATAATTTGTGGAAAAATGAATGAAAGAGACTGGAATTATATGTTTTCTTTTTTCTTTAGCTGGCTGCTAATATTTTAAAAAAAAATGTAAAATCTCACCATGTAACTCTACCTAAGTTTTTATTTTTACACTGTGGCTTGTTTGGATTAAACAGGAGTGTATCATGCATGAAGATAAGAGTGTATTTGACTATAAAAATTATAATTTAAATATTAATTATAGTAATTTATTGTTTAAATATAAAATTATATAAATTATAATTTAAATATCAATATATAATTTAAATATATAATTATAATAACTTATAATTTAAATATGTAATTAATTTATATTATTAAAATATATTATCATTATTTTAAATATCTCATTGTTGATCTAATGATTAATTATGTCTTTATTTATCATTTTATAATTTTTAGTTAATTGATCGGCTAGTTTTACCAAATACTTACAACTAATTTTTTAATTTTCAACCAACTTTTCAACTTTCAGTCATGTTTTCAGCTAGTTTTACCAAATCCACACTAAAACTTGGCCAAATTGAATGATACGAAATATGTTTTTGTGTTGATAATCCTCCCGATAGGAATTGAAAACAGTGTTAGGAAGTTTACAATAACTCACACACTCCGTCCAACCAACTAAATTAAAACTTCTTCACACGGAAGATAGATTATGGAAATTGGATGGTGTTAATTAATTTTCACCATGTACATAATAAAGAGAAGAAAAAAAAAAGGTTTTCATTAGTTTTTTTTAATATATATATATACAAAAGAAAAAAGGTATTGTTTGTTCTAGCTTTTTTTATTTTTAGATTAAAATTTACTTTTAAGTTAAATAAAAAGTTAGAAATTAAAAAATAAAGATAAATTATTTATCAATTTCATTTCTAACCCAAAACTTATTGCAAATTAAAATTGTTAATGATTATTTTTTATCATCAAATAAACAAATTCTCATAAAATAAAAAATTTACATTGTAAAATAAATAATTGAAAATTTAAATATGATATTTTTTAACTCATTTTTTTTATTAAAAGCACGTAATTTTTAAATAAAAAATAAACTGGACCAAATGGTACATAAATATATTTTATTTTATAAATATTCTAAATTAACTACATTCTTAATAAGTATACACAAAATTAAAAAAAAAACAACTAAAAATAAAGAATTATATCTTCTTTTGTGAATGAAAATCAACTGCATTTAAGATTTTGAAGTTAGAAGGTGTTTTTCTCATATTAATTATTATAAATCAAAACCTTTTGAAGATTAGCTTTTATGCCTTTATCAAACATAAAGAAGAAAATTAAATTAAAAAATTAGGTCAATATTGGGTTTCAATAGCTTTTTGTTTTCCCTATATTTTTGTCTGCTGCTGCTACTTGTGGGCCATTTTACAGCATGGGTGTTGTGCTTTTCCTTCCACAGGATACTGGTTTTGTTGGTGTAAATGTGAATGCTGTGATTGCAGTATGAACATAGTCATGTGCAATGGTTACTACGTTCTGAACAAACAAGCTGTACAAGAAGCCAATCCAATTATTAAATGAACAATTGACGTTGACCTAAACAACTCAACCATATATCTAATTGTCACTTGAAAAATAACTAAAATTGTCACTTAATTTTAATTGCTTATCAATCTTGCTATTTACATGTTGTTAAATGTATTTTATCAATAAAAATTTGAGTTAAACCAACTTTCCTATACTTACTTATAAAGTGAGGTTTGCAAAAACAGCATTTCCTAGACTTTAATACCATAGTTATACTTACCTAGCTTAAGTGGTGGTAAAATAATTAATTTATTTAAATACAATAAAAAATCAGTTTCGTATAGTAAAGAAAATATGAAAATAGCTAAAAGAAAAAATAAGCTGCTAAAAATAATCTAAAAAATAACTTGTTTTTTAAAGTTTTTTTTTTCAAATTTAAGTTAGATTTCTAAACATACAATAACATCTTATAATCTAAAAAATATATATTATCTAGATTATATTGTTTGGTTAAGTGTGTTTCAACTCAAACTCTTTAGATATTCCTTGTTTGGTTTGAAAGGAAAGGAATAAAAATGGAGGGCAAACATGAAAGTCAACATGGGTTGACACTTCTGAAATGTAAAAAACGAATGTAAACAAGTAGATAGAGGAAGGAATTAAACTCTCCTAAATATATGTAATAAAAAAAATTGAACTCATAATTTACGAAATGTTAACAATCTTCATTTTATTTAATAATAATATTTTAAAGAATAAACTTATTTTTATTTAATTTTGAAAAGTAAGTAATTCTATTAATTTTCTTACTTTTCTTAATCCTCATATAAATTAATTAAATTTTCTTATATCTTGATAAGAAAAAATATTTTACTCATTTTCATTTCATTTTATTCTCTTCCACTGTGTCAACCTAGGGGTTGAAGACTTCATTCTCGGGATTATCCACAAAAATTGTAAAAAAATTAATGTGTGGATCAATCAAACCAATAAACTTACCTACTCTAAAAACACACCCATAAAAATAAAAAACAAATACAAAACTCATTCAATTATGTCAATCAAATCGTCAAAAAAAAAATGCTTAATCAAATAAATTTGCCATCTGTTCTTGTACTTACCTACTCTCACTACCAATGAAAAAAAAGTAACTGTTTTCTCCTTTTCAACTTTTCTTTAAGCAAGAGATTTAACCATAGTTTAAAAATTCTGAAAGACTTGGTTGGTGGGACCGGTTGATTCAAAAGTAGTAAGATAGGATGAAATTGATGATTCAGTGATTCAGTTCTGGTTATTATTTATTAATCATAATATTTTTTTATTAATATATTGTACAATTTTTTTATTATTATATTTTTTTCAATACAAACTTTGTTTTGTTGTTATTATGTGATTGTGATTATTGTGTTGAAGAATGTATATATTTAATTATTTTAAATATTTGAAATTTTATTATAAATATTATTTTTTATTTATTTTAATATAGGTAAAATTTGTATATATTTTTTAATCTATATGAGGTGAATTAATGACTCAATAATGTTAACCAATAGCCTAATAATCCAGTGTCATTGACTGGTCTATCACATGGTGGATTCTTAAAACTATGAATGTAATATAATAATAACACATAAAAAGGTGCATAAAAACTGTTTTCTTCCCTTCAACTGAAACGACAGTATCCCCTTAGGGTTTGTCTGCACCCTCCAAGGCCATCTTAACAAGACACATGCCAAATTGCCAATTTGGTATTGGACACAATCATCAAAGTCTATGAGGAGCATCGTGATGGCCATGCATGTAATATTGATAAGTAACAGTGACTAATCCTTGAATAAGTGATTCAGAATTGATCATGTCACTGAAATAAAAATAATGTAACAAACAAATGCAGATAAGTCCTATGATAGAAAAAATAATGGTCTTTCAAAAGTAAAACATTAAATATTAATATTTTATTATTTTTATAAGTCTTGTAATTTTTTTTATTTTTTTACTAAAAAAATTAGTTGTTATTTTTAATTAATAAAAATACCTTTTAATTCGGTATAGTAAATTTTTATTTTTTAATTATATTAATTTCTTATCAAAATTAATTAAAAAATATTATTATTAATTGAAAACATCCTACTTTTATTTTAAAAATGATTAAAAAATACACCACTTTATGATTTATTTTAAGTCTAATCCTATGTTATATAGGTCCTGTATCCATGTGTACTCAAATTAAGTTTTTCATAAAGTCATTGTTATTGATTACTTTGTGTCATTTTTTTTCAAAAGGTAAAATGTAACATGTATATTATATAAGAAGATGAAATAAATCGTTGCTATGTACATTAGTAAAATGTATAAGTCATACTCAATCCCAAAAAAGTTAACCTAAACCGCATAGATTTTTACAAGAAAACACTTAGCAACTAACTACATCTTCAAAAAATACATACGTAGATGAGTACACCATCACTCGCTATTGATTCTAGAAGTAAATCTTTGCATAAATTTGTTTGTACTCTTCTTTCAAACTCTGATTTTTATAAAAACAAATAAGAGAATGTGAGGATCCATTCCCTTGTCTGAGTATTTATCCCATATTTTCTCTCGCCTAGCATTTAGTGTTTTGTGAGACAAACATTTATATATAGTTATTTAATCTTAAATGGTAAACCGTTTATTTTATCCATTAATATTTAAAAATTATGTAATTAAAGAATTACATTAACTATGAGTATAAACTCTTTTATATTATCATAGTTGTTAAACTCTTATTATATTTTATATGATTATTTTAGCATAAAAAATATCGAGTGTGCGTGGCGTGAAAGTAGTTCTATGTGTACCAAATTTCCAAGGGTTCGGTTACTCAACTAACACTTATTATTGAGTGTTTGACCAATCTTCCCAACCAATGCGAAAAACAACATTGGAAATTTGAAACGGCACTGCCATATCCATCGCCCTGTCCGTAACCATGTGAATTGTACAGCGTACGTACTTCCTTAAGAATATTTTGCTTCTTATTAATACATATGAAGGCATGATTTACCTTTGGTTTAGGAATAGAAATGGGTAAGGATGAGCAGGAGCAGTAGTTATTCTGTGGCTCGGTCCCTGGACTTTTAAGTCTCTATGAGTTTTTGAATAATTTTTTTTAAAGAATTATAATTATAGAAAAATTTTATCTTGATCCGTAAAATTTGTATATTTTGTGAATTAAGTCTATCACTTACGAGCTTGATCCGTAGCTATTTAAAGAGATAAATTTGTCATTTAGAATATTAATTCGTGTAATGTTATCATTTTTTTGTTATAAATTGTAATATTTTACACTTTTAATATTAAAAATATTTATGTTTTAGATTATAATAAATAATAATATAATTTTTAGTATGATATATTATAATTTTAGTTAGTTTAAAAAATACTAGACATTTTTTAATTTTTTTAAAAATATATGTGTATACGGGTCCGCAGACTTTACGGATCAGACACATACTCTTAAAAAAGTTTATTCATTTCAATGGACCGAACTTAGGGATTTTTATTTCATACATTTTCATTTTGGAGAGTAAAAAAATTTGCAAATTTTAAATAATTATTACTCATAAACGTTATTAGTCTCAATTTAATTGTAACGAAAAATTAGATTACTAGTAAATATAGTCTCAATTTAATTATAACAGAAATAATAATAATTAGAGTAATTAACATAAGTGTAATTATGATAATAGTAATAATAATAATGAGAGTAATTAACATGTGTAATTAGACTCAAGGTCATTAGAGTGATTAACATCATCTAATTATACTCAAAGTAATTAGAGTAACTAGGGACGACGTAGAGTGTAATTAGAAGAATGAGACTCAAAGTAATTAGAATAATTAACGTCATATAATTAGATTCAAAGTAATTATACTAATTTGCAATTTTTTTTTACTTCTCCGACGATGTATTGTCGAATAAGCAAAAAAATTTAAGAAAATATTTCGTAATAAATTTTATATTTTATTTATTTTTATATTTTATCATATAAAATTTTAATAAAATGTTAAAAAATTATATTATAAATAAATTTTATTATAAATAATTTTATTATTAAAATATAAAATTTTATAAATATAGTATATAAATTTATAATTAAAATAATAAAATATAAAATTTATAAATATAAAGTTTATTAGGAGAAGGTTTTCTGTAACAAACTTTTATATTTTATTTATTTTATATTTAAAATAATTAAAAAAATTATGAACTCAAAAGTCACAACATATAAGTTGGTAAAATAGGACGGGTCGACCTGGCAGCTCATGCTCATTTTGGCAGCGTTTTTATTCTAGCCCGTTAGCCTACTTTGGCGGAATGCAATTACCACTTTTCAAAGGTTAGAACTTCAATCCCCTGTCTATTTCCACTTAAAAACCAACGTTTCACACATTAAAAACATAAAAAAGGTTAGAGCTTCAATCCCCTGTCTATTTCCACTTAAAAACCAACATTTCAACGCTTTAAAAACACCAAAAAAACCACTATTTGATGCAACAGGGAACTCACACCTAGAAATACAAAGAAAATGGATCATAACTCATTATACCATGTTGCATGATAAGACAGTTAATTACACACATTTGAACACTTAATTACACACATTGTCATAGTTATAGGACACATTTTAACAAATATTTTGAGTGCCTAACAATACAAAAGAGCAACTAATTTTTACGCTTCACAAAAATATGTACCAAAGTATTCAATTCAAACTCTAATTTTTAAGCTTCACAAAAATATGTACCAAAGTATATTAAACAACTATTTATTTTCACTTAAAAATCAACCTTTCAATACATTGAAAAAAACCAAAACAGTCATGATTTGCTGTAGGATGGCTCGAAGCATCTTTAGTAGAAGATCAAGTTTTTTTTATCTTAACTCTTTCTTTATATATCCCATAATTTAAAGATCAATTCTATTTTTTACTTCAATAATTTTGGTGAATCCCACAATGTTTGTTCTTAAATATTGGGTTGAGGAGAGAAATAATAAAAAATTATTATTTTTTAATATGTTTTTGTAGAAGAAGAAAATTTGCACTTGAAGATGAATTCTTTTTCTCTAATGATTGATCTTGTCATGATCAAATCTTAACTTTAAGATCAACCTTAAAAAACACTACCAGGGATGTTCTAAGCAAAATGTTTACGAGCAAATCTGGACAAATGGATGGCGTCCGGTGGATGAGCAGATTTGGATGCCCAAG
Organism: Psophocarpus tetragonolobus; assembly: GCA_037954015.1. NCBI lineage: Eukaryota > Viridiplantae > Streptophyta > Magnoliopsida > Fabales > Fabaceae > Psophocarpus > Psophocarpus tetragonolobus. The sequence goes on along the minus strand of CM075688.1, from coordinate 74,697,040 downwards.
TTGCTAGCTGGATGCATAGTGGACCCAATCCTGATGAATGGAGCCGCTGGATTCCAAAATCGGTGCAATAAACAACCAGATTTAGGGCTTGATTGGTTTGTTTTTGTTTTTTAGTTTTTGAAAAAGTTTTTAAGAATAATTTTCAAAACTATTTTTTGGAAAAAAAAATTGTTTGAGTGTTATATGAAAACTGTTTTGAAAATGTAAAAATGAAAAAACTTGTTCATATTTATTAAAATTTAATTAATGCAAGCAAAAAACAACATATTGTGATTGTATTTTAAGTTTTCAAAACAAAAATAGAAAACTGAAAAACAAAACTATTTTAAGCAGTTCCTATTTTTTAGTTTTTAAACACTAAAAAAACCAAAAATGTTTTCAGAAAACACTACTCAAACAAGTTTTTTAATTTTTAAATACTAAAAACAGTTTTATATAATAGTTGTCAAACGAACACAAAAAATGTACGCCAAAAATGGATGTTAGTTGGATGAATATAGGGCTAAAAAAATAGGAGATAACAGTGGGCTTAGCCTGCCTTATTAATTTGTTAATTTACAGTAGATTAAGTTAATTGTAAATCTACTGTAAATAAATTTTCAGTTATATTCTACTTCACCCACTGTATCTTGTTAGATATGGTAGGGTTTGACAAACTATTACATTACAGTTAGCTTAATCTATTATAAACCAGTTCACTATGATCTCTCTTGTTCTAAAGGAGTTTAAAGAATTAAATTTTAACTCATTAAAGTAGACTAAGCCCATTGTTTACATTACCCTAGATTTTGTGAACTGTTAAAAAAAACTCATTATAAATTGTATTGCAAATTTATAATCATAATTCACTATTTATATAATTTTTAAAATATTTATTGATAAAATTAATAAATTTACTATATCCCTTAAAAAAACTTAAAATATATAAAACTTTGTAAATTAACATATTGAAGCTTTTTACTTCAACATTATATAAATTTTTCTCATAAATTAAAAATGATTAATTCAATTATATAAGCTTCAAGGGGAAACAACTATGAAGAGGATTTTAGCATTGGGGAGTTGTAAGAGATGTGTATGTAGAGAAGAAAAAGAAATAACAGTGATCATAAATTTGGATTTGTACATTTCAAGGATGTTGAGACCGCTGGTGCTTCTGCTTGAAGAAGAAATTGGATTGGAAACATTAAAATCTATGGCAATTTATCCAAGAGTTAAATTAGTATGGACGAAAATCTTCTATCTAAAATTTATGTTCTAATTAATCAATAAATATTATATTATTTAATAGCTTATATAAAATATAAAAAATATTATAATAAAAAATTCATTAAATAATTTAATGGTTATTGATGAGTTGGTACATAAATTGTTACAGATGATTTCGATCCAAATTAATATGCACAGAAATTATAAAAGAGTTTTACATTAATATTAAACTATAATTTTATATTTATATAATATTTAAAATATTAATTAATAATTAAAATCAGCAAATTTCTCATAAATAAAAATAAAAGATTACATATAAAAAAGCAGACACCAAACGAAATGAATCAGTAAGTTGGATAAATGCGAGGCTTATTTAAACTGAGAAGGTTAGACTATGGTTTTGGAAAACAAAAAGTGTCCTTTCCTGCAGAGGAAAAGGAGTTGTGGGAAGGCAAAAGGCATGAAATATCAATCAGTATGTCAGGGTTCCTAGAACAAATGATGATTGGTTAGCTAAATGCTTTCTCATAAGGTTGTGGACTTGAAATGCATAATTGAGGCAAAATAGGGTTCAAAATTGGACAGCAAGTAAAAGATAAAAAAATAAAATAAAGTCATGAACCTAAAAATTGCTACACACAATCAATGGCGATATTATAGTTGTTTAATTTATCATTTTTTTATTATAATAAATATATCTTTACTATATTAATTTACTTAATAAATTATGTATTTAATATAGTTATTTAATTAAATATTTAGTTAGTATAATTAATTATATACGGTATAATTATTTAATTTCTTTTTTCAGTATAATAATTTAATTAATTTTTAGTGTACTTAATTTATTATTTTTAATATATTTATTTAATTTGTTATTTTTTATTATAATAATTACATGTTTATTATATTAATTTACTTAATGAATTAATATTTAGTATATTTATTTAATTAAATATTTGGTTAGTGAAATGTAATATAATTATTTTATTTTTTATTTTTTAGTAGAGTAATTTAATTTACTATTTTTTAGTATAATTATTAAATTTTTTAATGAATTATTTTTTTAGTATAATTATTATTTTTTATCTCTCTAGCCATCGTTTGCCAGAGAGTAAAAAAAAATTCAAATTTTTTCACTTTACGGCAAACGATTGTCAAAAAGTAACAAAGAAAATTGTAATTTTTTTACTCTTAGTCAAACCATTGCTGAAGAATAAAAAACATTACAAAATTATAAATTAAAACAAAAAGTCAATATGATTATTGAAGAATTAATTACCTATAATGATATTTAAATTAGAAAATTTCAAATACAATATTTAAAGGCAAAATAAACTTAATATTAAAGAAAACAACAAGAAATAAAAATATTATAAAAAAATATTTCAAACATGTTTATTTGAATTGAGAAAAAAAAAACAAATGACAACTTATTTTTGTACTTCTTTTTTCTTTTTTAGCTGCGGCTTCCATTTAAAAAAAATGTTAGAACATATCTCAATTTATTTTTCAAATTATAAATTAAAATAACTAAAATTTTAAATAAATTTAACTATAAAATTAAAAATAATAATTAAAAATATTTCTTTCAAATTTAAAATAATAATTAAAGCAGTATTTATTTCAAATTTAAAATAATAATTAAAATAATATTGTTTAAAATTTCAAATTTTAAAATAAATTTCACACATAAGCAATGGAATATTAAATATATTTATATATTAATTTTTTCAAGGAAATATTAAATATATTTATATATTAATAAATTATAAAGATAAAAAATTCATTAACTACTAATTAAGTTTTTCTTTAGATTTATATTTTTTAGGAGTTATAATAGTATTCATTTGAAACAATCATCTATTTTGAACTCAATCTCTCAAAATTAATAATCAAATTAAGATAATTTCACACTAACTTGTTTTTATACTTCTTTTCCCTTTTTCAGTTGTGCCTTCCATTTTAAAAAATATGTTAGAACAGATCTTAATTTATTTTGAAAATTATAAATTAAAATTTTAGATAACTTTAATTATAAAGATTAAAAAAATGTTTTATTTCAATTATTTTTAGTTATTTAAAATAATATTTATTTCAAATTTTAAAATAAATTTCACACTTAAACAAGGAAATATTAAATATATTTATATATTATTTTTTTAAGAAAATATTCAATATATTTATATATTAATCAATTATAAAGATGAAAAATCTATAACTACTAATTAAGTTTTTCTTTAAACTTATATTTTTTAGGAGTTATAATAGTATTTATTTGAAACAATTGTGTATTTAAAATTGAATAATCGTGTAGGTAAAATTGAATCTCGAAATTAATAATCAAACGAAGACAATTTTACATTAATTGAGCACTAATTGAATTTTTTTTTAATTGAGCACTAATTTTCCTTTCAAATCTCATAATTTTTAATTGAGCACTAATTGAGTTTTTTTTTTACTATTAGGAGATGCATTGCTGGAGAGTAAAATCATTGAGGATATATTGATATTTTATCTACCAGTAGGTGGGAATTGAAAATTTAGTAGGTACCTTTTCAAATTCCCTTAACTAAATGCTTGGTCATAAGGTTGTGGACCTGAAATGCATAATTGAGGCAAAATAGGTGTTCAATTGGACCACAAGTAAAAGATAAAAAAATAAAATAAAATCACAAGCACATGAACCTAAAAATTGCCACACACAATAGAATGTTAAGGGAGTAAAAAATAAAATAGATGATATACTTTAAGAAAATTATAATTTTTTAGTAAAAAATTTTGTATTTGTTAAAAGGGAAAAAAATTTTTGGGGAACCAAAAATAGCAAAATAAATATACTACAAAACAATTATAATTCTTTTATAAAAGATATATATTTATTAAAAGGGAAAAAAATTTTGGGAGAGGATCATGACTCCCTTCGAAGAAGATCCTTTGCTACACACAATGGTTCAACAAAAGGAAATACAAAATAAACCAAATACATGAGACAATTAAAACTACACAAAATGCACTTGTTTTTACAACTCTATATACCAATTGATTTGCATTATAAACAAAAGTACATACGTACAAACCGGTTGGTCCATAGACTTAAAACAAAATTATATGCATACGGACCCATTTGTAGGCTTAAAAGAATTATACATATGAACTATTTCGTTCGTAAGCTAAAAAAAAAATTTTTCTACCGACCGCTTAGTTCATATTAATAAAAAAAAATTACTTGAGGACTACTTGGTCCAAATTAATAGAATTTTTTAAATATATAAAATCTTAATAAATTTTTAAATATTCTATTATAAAGAAATTATATCATTAAAATATAAAAATATTAAATCATAATAAATTTTAAAATATAAATTTTTTGACTTACGGACTACGGACGAGGCCCGTAGTCATAAAATTTTTTATATTTTAATAAAATTTTAAAATATTATATTATGAATTAACTATATTATTAAAATATAAAATTTTTTAAAATATAAATTTTTAACAATTTAAAAAAAATTAATATTTAAAAAAAATTAAAATATAAAAGAATTTTTTTTACATTACATACCACTGGTAATAAAGCTCTTTAAAATATAAAATTTTAAAATATTATATTATAAAATGTTAAATATTAAAATATAAAAAATTTAAAATATTAATATATAATTACAAAATATAATTTCTTTTCTTACGGATCAAGTGATCCGTAGTAATAATTTTTTTGAAAAATATATATTATTTTAAATAAATTTAATTAATTTAAATATTTCATGTAAAATCTTAAACACCTTAGTATTTATGAAAAAAAATCTAAAATAAACATCACATTTAGCCTTGTAGTATTAATTACTTTTCCGTTAATACTCTTATTATGTCATGTTAGTTTTTAAATGTAATATGAATACTAAGATTGTTTTTGTTAAATCACTATACTCTTCTGTCTATTTATTAATTTTTGGTTATTTATATAAAATAACCTAAAAATTGACATCTATTTTGGTATTGGAAACAGTTTATCTGCACTATAAATTACGTCTTCCTATTTCAAATTTGCATTTATGCAACTTTTTTTGATAATTATTTCTTATTAATAGTAAAATTTAATTGAGTTATGTATTGAGGAATTCTGCCCTTGTTTAATTGAATAAGATTTTTTAATTTTAAAATTTATTTGACTTTTTTAAATTGGTGGATTTTTCATTTTTTTACAAGTTAACATAAGCTGAAGTGTGAATGAGATGAGGGGGAAAAAGATGCTTTATAGCTATACTGCTACCATTATCCTAATTGTAAGATAGTACCATTATCTCCAATTGTAAGACAATGTAACTAAATTATGCTTATTAAAAAAATAATAAACTTAAGTATTAATATATAATTTTTTAAAATTTATTTTCAATAACTTTAAAGAAAAAAATCCATTAATGATTAGGGAAAAAACAAATACTTTTCATGAAAAAAATAAGAATATTTGAGTAAAAAAAAAAACAACACCTTCTTATAAAATAGGAGAAACAAATCTTAAAATTTGTCAAGTAATTATAAAATATTATCACCCATGTTTATTTAGTGTGTCATATGCTCTATGAAAGTTATTTCTTGAAATTTCTTTTTTTTTAATTCTAACATGAACCTATAAAAATGGATGTTTTCCTATTAACAAGATTTACTTCATATTTAAATTAAAGTGTTATAATCGAGATTGGAATCCTTAGCTGAAAAATACAAGTAACTACTGATGGGGCAATAAGATAAGTTTGTAACATATGTAAACAAAACAGTAGAAATAAATCTCCCTATCTTGGAGGGATCTTTGAGAAACAATAACAAAATATCACACTAATTAATCACCACTCTTTTTAGAATAAAACACCAAGAGATCTTAATGTGGAAAACCCCTCAAAGCAAGGGGTAAAAATCACAGGTCGTCCAGACCAAAGAAATAGCTCCACTATTATCAATAAAGAGTACAAAAGAGTCTTAATCAAGTGTCAACAACAATATCAATGCCAACACCGATAAAACAATAAGCTTATAAATAGAGAACAGGGAAGATGAAGACCCCTAAACATATTGCTACCATACGAACTAAATATCTCCCAACACAGAAGCCGTTTCAACGATTCGAACAGTCAGAATGAAAAACATACATTCTGAACATGCTGTCCAAAACCAACTCAATCCAACAATGAAAGAATCTGCAGTGGAGAATTTACGATTGCAGAGTTTTGTGTCTTTTTTTTTTCTCTTTTCAACTCTCTTGTTTCAAAGCACTTTCTCCACTTGACTTAAATAAGATATCAAGTGGCCTTCTCAATTTGGGTCTTTTCTCCACATAAGAAAGAAACCCAATACCTAACAACTACCACTTTTATTTAAATCAATATTAATTATTTTAGAATTAATCTTATTTTTATTAATATTAATAAAATAAACAATATTAATTAGCTTGATTATTTTTACTTATAATTAATTTCGAATGGATTAAGGGAGTACGAGATATTTCCCTTTTCCAGAAACACACACTAACAACATTATCTTAAGATTTCTTGATAATTATAACTTTCGAAAGCGTCTAGCTCACCCAATTTATTATAATCATAGCTCATCACATTGACCCATTAACTTTTCACCTTAGAGTTCACCAAAAATGGAAACATATGATCACTAATTAATTTGAAAGGTCATTGATCACCAAACGTGTTCTTCCCACGTGGGACCATACTTCAGTGCACAAAAGAGCTAATGCTTCTTCCTAAATGTAATGCTTTGAACCAACCATTTTATAATAAACAAAGCACACCAATCATGCTTGCCCATGTTACCTAATTATTATCTATGATTGAAGTTTGTATTATCCAATAAACAAATGAAATTTAGTTTCTAGAATTGTTTATTATATATAATGGGATAAGCTAGATTCGGAATAATTGGTTATTATATGGTTGTATCTCATCCTTCTTTATAATGATATCAATGAAACCAGGCATAGTTTTTAAATGCTGGAATATCCCAAACATTTCTGATCCATGAACAGTAATTATACACATTTTGAGTGCATTATCAATTAATGAATTAGTCATCACACATTATATAGTTAAAAAACGTGAAACTACTCTAAGCTACACAATATATGTATCAAATTAAAATTAATATTTGTTTATAAAATATAAGTTGTTCAAATTAAAATGATCCCCGTTAAATATTTTTATAAAATCTACTAATATATATTTTAAGAAATTAAAACAATAGATCATAAATGAGTTAAAAATTATAATAAAAAGGAAAACTTATATACTACAGGTGTAAAAAGTTATTTACTGACAGTTAATCATAACTCTTTATATAGGTTTAAGAAGACACAATATATCTCCATAAGACATGTTACACCAAACACAAATGCATTAAAGTTCCATTTAAAAAGCTTGATCTTATCCCAATAATCACATAATGGACACTACCATTGCCACGACGGAGCAACCATGTCGTTTAGCTACCCTCCTCAATATGATTAAGGATTCTCACTTGTGGTGAACATTCGCTCAAGTAACGCAGAATGGGGCTATGAATGAGATTGGTGGAGCTGAGAGGTATGGTGAAGGGTGGAGGGAGGTGCACAGACGGAGAATAAAGAGAGGTTTTGCACTTACATTAGGGGCAAGTGCAAACACGTCGTAAAGGCACGCTCGGAGCTCTGACGAGCCAGGTAAGTTGTCCTCATTTTTCTTTACTCATTTTCTAGAGGAGTATAAGGCTAGGGATATATGGGATGTGTTTAGGAGGTATGGTAATGTTAAGGAGGTGTTAATCCCAAATAAGAGGGATGGTAGAGTCCAACGGTTAAGCTTCGTCCGATTTGAAGGAGTGAAATATGAGAGAATAATGACTCTTAAGTTGGATAACATTTTCATTGGGGAGGAGAAAATATAGGTAAATAACCCGAGGTATACAAAGAAGGTTGTGGGGGAGCTTCCAGACTGGAACGACAACAACTCATGCAACATAAAATGGTGGATAAAAGAGGGTGCTTCCAGGGAGTAGGAGAAGGAAAGCAACAAAATAAAAGTGCAGCTACATATGCAAAGGTGTTTAAAGCTTCATATAGTGATTATAGTCACAAAGAAGAGAAGGTTGAGCGGGCTGCAACGGTGTCCACTTACAATTTCTCATATAAGTCTGATGCTAACGAGGTGGCCAAATTGTCAAGAGCTTATGTCGGGAAGGTGATTGTAAAAGGGTCAACATACAAGACTCAAATGTTGCTACATGAGGAAGGTGTTTACGGTATTCGGGCTACTCCGCTGGGAACGAATTTCGTTTTGCTGGAAACAGAAGATAAAGAGATATAACCGAGTTTATCAATATGGAGTTCCAATTGGTTCAACGCTGGTTCAAAAACATACGCAAATGGGATCCAACCATTATTAATAATGAAAGAAAGGTGTGGCTGAAGTGTTTTGGGACCCTTGTGCATGTCTGGAATGAATTCTTGGTGGTTGCATCATTCTATGGAGAGTTTTTGGGCATGGACGAAGCCACAGGCTTGAAGAAGAATATGGAGGTGGTCAGATTTTCC